>OX453018.1:477674-1808105 GCA_949699075.1 Asteroscopus sphinx | reverse complement strand
CGCCAGGTGCAGCGGCGCGAAGGCGGCGGCGTTGCGCGCGCGAAGCTCGGCGCCCGCTCGCGCCAGCTGAGCCGCGCAGCGCGAGTAGCCCTTCCACGCCGCCTCGTGCGCCGCCGTGTTGCCGTGCTGGGAACCGGAATGGTCTGTTCAGGCTGAGTTTGGTTGTTAGGTTCCGTACCCAAAGGGTGCAAACGGGACCCTATTACTCTCGCTACGCTTTCCGTTCATCCGTCCGTCTGCCTGTCACAGGGCTGTATCTTTGTAACGGTAACAGATAACCAGTTGAAATTTTCACAGAATATGTGTTACTATGGTGCCTATCACGACACATACTAAAAATAAAAAGAATCTAAAACCAAATGGAGTCCCGACACAAGAAACCTCGAAAAACATGCCTTTTTTTTCAACGTTTTTGTTCTTGTTCTATCTTCAAAACGGTAATACATACCAGCGTCAAACTTGGTTTGATTATAGTGCATACTATGTAATTTAGCAACAAATACTAAAAATAGGACAAACATAGACTGTAACATGTGTAATAAAAGATTCGGAGCTCACTGTACTGCCATCCGTCATATTATTATTGACCTTGTTACATGTTACATTACGTATGCATATTAAAAACTCGTCTCAACCGTTTATATATTTAGTTATTAAATACATTTTAAAATTATTTTTTTATAAAAAGAAAAGAAAAACATTTATAAAAATAAAAAATATTGTTCCACCGGCATTGGGAGCAGGGTCCAAGCTACCGGCTGTTAGGGCCCCAAAGACAGAAACCTCCTCACAATACGTGCCGTGTCGAGGAGAACCGCCTTCTGAATCTGGCCCTCGAACACAGAAATAGGAGAGTAGTCGACCCAGCCACTTAACGAGAGCCTCTTAAGATGTTGGTCGAGGCTTTTGGCTATGAGACCATTGGCCGTTACGACTATCGGCACAATGATTGCCGAATCCACGTCCCACATTTCACATATTTATTTATTTATTATATTCTTTATTGTATGTATTTATTGTACATACACCAAAAGAATAGAAATACAGTAGTTTACAGAAAGATTATATAAGTACAATGGGCGGTCTTATTGCACAAGGCAATCTCTTCCAGACAACCTTTGGATGAACTAGAAGAATGGGAACCAATCGTGGGTAGTTACGGTGTAAAAGTAGGTACGTTTCGTACATAATATACTTAAATATAATAATATGAAGTACATGGCATTACCGTTACGCTCAAATAGTCAGAAACTTGCCACAGGGACAGGGAATAATAATTGCACTAACCACATTATCCTGCTTGTTGGGATCGGCGCCGTGTTGCAGCAACAGTTGCACCACCTCGACGTGGCCGTCCGCTGCAGCGCGTTGCAACGCCGTGCAGCCATTCTGAAACAAGACATGCAGCACTGAGTAAACATATTCAGGACCTCTGTTTAGGGGAGGTATAAGAAGGGAAACCCTTTGTTAAAGGCAGTTTTGACACTCGTCGTCATCATCGGCCTATATTAGTCCACTGCTGGACATAAGCCTCTCGGATAGCACGTTACTGACATCGATCCTCGGCCATTCGCGTCCAGCTGCTACCAGCCACGTGGACAATATCATCGCTTTACCGAGCCTGCGAGGACGTCCTATCCTACGTTTACCGATTCGCGGTCTCCACTCAAGAACCCGTCTATCCAACGGCCATCGGTCCTTCGGCTAATGTGTAATTCCCACTGCCACTTCAGCTTGCTAATCCTGTAGGCTATGTCGACAACTTTGGTACTCTGTCAGATCACCTCATTGCATGCTGAGCTACTTGAAGTTTGTGGACCAACCGTACTGTGAGTGTCTACGTCTCGGCTCCGTAAGTCATGACAGGCAGGACACACTGATTGAAGACCTTAGTCTTAAAGCTCTGTGGTAGGTGACGAGAAGATTCGACGAAGTTTCCCGAATGCTGCCCAGCCCTGCTGTTTTCTTCTGCTAGTTCCCCTTTCGAAGTTGTTTTTACCGAACTGCAAAGCTGTTGCTTTTTTTTTATATACCAGGCCCCTCAGAAAGTATTGCGAAAAAAAGTTTTTATATATGGGAGACTGGCCAGTTATAATGTTTTTCGAAAATATGATTATTTATAAGTAAAAATAAGTAAGTTCTAATTTCAAAATTTCCCTCCACATTTTTTGCGAGTTAATTCAAAGTATTGTGTCTCACTGAAATATGGATCTGCGCCGGGAACATTTTAGAGCTATGATTTTATACGATTTCAAGTGTCGCCTGAAACCGGATGAATCGTACGATAGACTTCAAATGGCATTCATGGATGAAGGCCCTTCCAAGGCAACCGTGTATCGTTGGTATAACGAATTCAAGCGCGGTCGACCAACTTTGGGGGATGACGAAAGAAGCGGTCGCCCTTTGACGGCTGTTACCGAAGAAAACGTGCTAGCAGTGAAAAATTTAATCCAAGACAATAGGCGAATTACATATCAGGAGATTCAACACATATTGAAGATTGGATCGGGAAGCGTTCACGAGATTCTACACAGCCATCTTCGCGTGAGGAGGATAGTATCACGCTGGGTGCCGCACAACCTCACCGATGCTCAGAAGCAGGCCCGGGTGGAATGGTGCCGTGATATGCTTAACAAATTTGAAGCAGGCTCGTCTCGGCGTGTTTACGACATCGTTACAGGTGATGAGTCCTGGATTTATCAATACGACCCAGAAACCAAGCGCCAGTCGACTGTTTGGGTGTTTCAAAATGAGCCAACGCCTACCAAAGTGAAGCGATCTAGAAGCGGGGGTAAGATTTTGATCGCTTGCTTTTTTAATTTGACTGGCCACTTGGTATCAATTCCCTTACGGGATCAAAGAAGCATTAATACCGAATGGTATACTACCAAATGTTTGCCAGAAGTTTTCTCTGTTATAAGCAACAAGCGACCAAACACAGGGCTCCGCGGGCTACTGCTCCACCACGACAATGCACCTGCGCACACCGCACTCAAAACGAGGGACTTCCTGGACAGCACGCCAGTCAAACTCCTGGGTCACCCTCCTTACAGCCCTGATCTAGCACCGTGTGATTTCTTTTTATTCCCAAAAATAAAAAATCAGCTCAAAGGGATACAATTTTCGTCGCCGGAAGATGCGCTGGCTGCGTTCGAGCAGGCTGTAAACGAGGTGTCTGCGGCGGACTGGAAAAAGTGTTTTGAAAACTGGTTTAGGCGCATGAATCTTTGTATAGAGGCTGGTGGAAAGTACTTTGAAAAGATTTGATAAAAATATATGTACGTATAGAACAATTTTTTTTAGTTTCGCAAAACTTTCTGAGTGTCCCACGTAGTATAGTATAGTAGTATAGTATAACGGGCTGGTTTCCGCAACTCCACGATCAAGCGTGTATTTTGCGTACGGTTACGTTACGGTTTATATAGTATAGGATGGCGAAACGAGCTAAAGGCCCACCTGATGTTAAGCGGTTACCTTTGCCCATAAAAACTGCAATAGCATCTAGGCTGGACTTAGACCTCTTTTATAGCACGCGACTGACATCGATCCTCGGCCACTCGCATCCAGCTGCTACCAGCCACCTTGCCAATATCATCGCTCTACCGAGCCTGCGAGGACGTCCTACGTTTCGTAATCCTATTTGCCGATCCGCGGTCTCCACTCAAAAACACGTCTACCTTAATGGTTACCGGTTCTTCGGCTAATGTGGTTTGACAATCATAATGTTCTAATACTTAATCCACTCCAAGCTACTAGCATTATGAAGCGTTGTACCTATTAGAAAAGAAATAAAGGTTTACCAAAAGTCTTAACAAGCTTTTTTAACATGCTGTAATTGTAATATCATTCAATATTATTATTGCGATATTGTTCACTCTGAGAAGAGGCCCGTGCCCAGCAGTGGGAAAGTAATGGGATGATGATGATGATGAATTGCAATATCACTGGCGCCAACCCGTTTAGCATTGGCCTTTAAGGTACCCATACTTATGCCCAAGTACTTAGTCACAAGGTTATGAAATACATAGGTACATTCTTAGTATGGTATGGTTAAGGACAAAAATGGTGTAGGTATTACTAATTTTATGGAGAGCAATGACAAATCACCGCACCGCAATACGCTCTTGCGCTTAGCCCAACTCGACATCTGCTGGATTTATTTTTATTACCTACCTCTTTTAAATAGGGCTCTTTCCTTTCAATGATTAAATGGTATTTTACAGCCAGGATATGACTATAAAATACCATTTAAACATCTTTAGTCATTAGTTAATAATATTTAAGCCATTCTCAAGATTTGCGATAGCCGCGGCGTAATTGGTGTAATTGGGCACTAAATCGGTTTAAAGTCTAACTGCCAAAGCCCTGCGCCTTGCCCTGTATATTTTATGAATCTATTAAAAGATTGTCGGCGTCGTTTATAAAATCCAACCGTTCAGTTTAATTTAGAATTCAACTTAAATGGGTTAACCTTACGTTTACCTTTAAATTTATTTCTAGGACCACAAGGGCCAACCATTTGTGATATTTTGCGATTTGCACAAAGAAATAGGTAAGATGGTAGTACTCCCCGGGACGAGATCTTTCATAAAGAAGCTCTAAGTACTACTACTCTACCTCTTACATATTAATTAGACAATAGCTAATAGGAAAAACCGGCCAAGAGCATGTCGGGCCATGCTCAGTATTATAGGGTTCCTTAAGTAGGTGTAATTACAAACGAATCAAATCGAATATTAATCATGGCTATTATAGTTTTTGCAATAATCGGCAGCATTCGCGACTCAGAGCGTGTTGTTAGTAGCGCCATCTAGCGATAAATTCAAGAAGCCAAATTTAAGAACTCTGTCATGTCAAAGTTACTTTTTGTGATTTTTTCAAATAGAAAGTAGCTAGTGGAGCATTATTTGCTAAGATCATTTTTCTCTAAGGTCAATGAGCTTTGAACTAGGACGTTTTAAGTATTTTTAAGTTTTTTCTCTATAACTCGAAAATTTATAATCACAATACTCGAAATAATTTTAAAAGAGAATTTTTACAAAGGTCTATCAATGTGGAGGATTATAATTTTCCACGTTGCATTTTTAGAAATGGCAGGGGGGGACACATTGCAAGCCACTTTGGCAGGCTATATTTCGCAGATGGTACACCTGATAAAAAGTTATGTAAAAAAAAAATGAAATGCTGCAAAGCTTTCGAAACGTCAGGAAAACCAATTTAAATAATATACGCGATTTAATCCGGTTAAACTTTGTTTTATTATAATGTGTAGTGATCGCGAAAACCTATGAAATTATTATATGAAACATTAGGTACCTTCATTTTAGTAGACCTATTCAATGATACACGAGGGGGTGCAGTGAAAAAAAAAAATATTTCCTCCCCATTTCACATGTATGGGCGCCACCCCTAAAATAAGTAATCACGATTTTTTTATTCTTTTAAAATTGAGATCTATAATATCTAGACTATTTTTTAACAAAATTTCATTTACTTATGTTTATAACTGTAGAAGTTATTAAGCTGTAAAGGATTAGGACAGACGGACGGACATGACGAAACTATAAGGGTTCCTTGTAGGACTACGGAACCCTAAAAAGTAGACATCTTCATTAAATGTACGTGTAAACACCATCTGTGAATCTGTGGCGCCATCTTTATCAACAGAAAACACCAGCAGCCTGCACGCTGTACGTGCTTAATAGGGTTTAAATTTTTTAACACAGCTTCTTCCTCATACATAATCACCTTAAAAGACAAAGAAAACCCATGAATAGGTGCACATCAGAGTATCAACCATGTGTCCATGCCCTTTTTATGATGCTTAGCTTATAAGATGGACGTGTGTCTCGTTGGTTTTAATTAAGTCGCCCTTGCGCGGTTATAAAAATGTTAACGAGACCATTTGATTAGTAATTATTTAAACCAAGTGAGCTGGAGATGGATTATGTCGTCAGCAGTAATAACGGGTTCATTATAAATTGCATAGCACAGGTTTTTAAACAGACTATTAACTGGAAGAGTTATTAAAACTGAAGGGTTTTTAGGGTTCCGTAGTCCTACAAGGAACCCTTATAGTTTCGTCATGTCCGTCCGTCTGTCCGTCTGTCCGTCTATCCGTCTGTCCGTCTGTCCTAATCCTTTACAGCTTAATAACTTCTACAGTTATAAATATAAGTAAATGAAATTTTGTAAAAAAATGGTTTAGATATAGATCTCAATTTTAAAAGAATAAAAAAACCTTGGTAACATTTTTTAGGGGTGGCGCCCATACATGTGAAATGGGGATGAATTTTTTTTTTGCTGTACCCTCTCGTGTGGGGTATCATTGAATAGGTCTACTAAAATGAAGGTAATGTTTCATACATCACTTTTTTATCAGGTGTACCATCTGCGAAATATAGCCCACCAAAGTGGCTTACAATGTGTCCCCTGCCATTTCCAAACTATCCAACGTAGAAACTTGTAATCTTCCACGTTGATAGACTTTTATAAAAACTCTCTTTTAAAATTATTTCGTGTGATTATAATTTTTTGAGTTATAGTGAGAAAACTGAAAAATACTTGAGACGTCCTAGTTCATAGGTCTTTGTCCTTAGATAAAAATGATATTAGCAAATAATGCTCCTTTAGTAACTTTCTATTTAAAAAAATCACAAAAAGAAACTTTGTGTTATATTAATAACACAAAGTAACAGCGCCACCTAGCGCTAAATTTACGAAGTGAATATATGACACACTTCTTAAATTCAGCGCTAGGTGGCGCTGTTTGCAAAAACTAAAATAGCAATGATTAATATTCGATTTGATTCGTTTGTAATTAGACCTACTTAAGGAACCCTATAATACTGAGCATGGCCCGACATGCTCTTGGGCGGTTTTTTTTAAAACAGTTTTCTGAAATTACATTTTCTTAGATGGGGTTTGTGAGAAATGTTTTTATTCAGTAGGTATCTGATTATAAAAAAAAAAACAAAAAAATTAAATGTATAAAATGTACTTATTTATATTTGTAAATTCGTATTTTTTTTAAATAAAGGCAGTACCTACAATGTTTTTAAAACGGACTAAAGTGTGTAACATAATATGACATTTATTTACAAAGAAAAACATGTATTCCCTGCAACTCATCGACGCATGGTAATCACCAGGCAATCATGAGTTCATGACGTGACGGCCATGCGCACTATCATGAAACACCGTTAGAAATGGCGACAATCATGTAAACACATTTGCAATGAAATGTGCACTGGGAAATACTCGTAATATTACTGGATGAGCTTGAACTTGTCGACTTGGAAGTCACTCAACCGACTTCGAACCCAAGTGGGAAGATGTGATTACAATCTTGGTAAGTAGGTATACATCTACATGTTCATTAGATGAACAGCTTAACGGCCAAAATTAATATCCAATCTATCTACGATTTGCCCTACTAGAGATAGAAATTTGATATAAGCTCCATACAAAATATGTCAAATTTCAATCTCTAGTAGGGTAAATCTTGGATAGATTGGATATTAATTTTGGCAGTAAGAGTTCAACAGCTAGTAAGCCACTGATTTCCTAGCCTTTTACCATTTTATATTGGATTATTACAAAGACATTATAAGAGACTAGACCATACGCCCGCTAAGCTTTTCCCTCGAACCAAGCAGCGGTCAGATGACCTCTACTGATCGAGCGGCGGAAAGAAAAACGGAACACAGTCTGATTCTCAATGGGATGTTGCTGACGTCACCCAGACGTATTAAAGTGGAAGAGAAATTCGATACCACGAGCAGAGTTCACGGTAGCTTAGCGGATAAAGCACTGGTGTCCTGAACACTTTTTGGTTTCATCTATACTGGATTTTTGCATGCTTAATACAAGCAGAATATAGCACTGTTCCTAAACCACCAATTTTATATCTGGTACCACCAGTATTCTACGCAAATAAATGACTCTTTCTTTCTTTCTTTCTAGGAATCGCAGTTTCGAATCCTGCTCGTGAGCGTTTTGTTTTTTCCACAATTTATAACTATATGAAGCAGTTTGCCCTGAAGTAACAACATAACATCACGCCTGTATTTCCCCGAAGGGGTAGGCAGAGGTGTATAGTACACCCACATTTCCCTGAAGTAAGTACTGCCTAAACCTTACTTAGAATGAATGAAAAGTCATGCTCCTATACGTCCAGTTAAAATGAAACACCTCCCGGCTCCATGGCTGACTGATGAAATTAAGAGCGTCATGCATAGAAAAGCCGCTGCGAAGTCAAAATATAAATACAGATCCTCATCATCATACTATCGTGATAAATATGTCGCTATACATAATCACTGCAACAAGGTGTGTAGGGATGCTCAACGCCGCCATATTCATGACTCTGTACAAAACGATGATCCAGCTAAAGTCTGGAAATTTCTTAAAACAATGGGAATTGGAAAATCGCGCCAAGATTCTATCCCCAAAGACTTAAATATCGAGTTGCTAAATCAACATTTCTCCTCTTCGTCCAATTGCAATAGGACTATTAAAGCCAACACATTAAATAATCTTTCATCTCTTCCAACTCCCGATTACTCACAATTTGTCTTTAATCAATTCTCTGCTTGTGATGTTAAGAAGAGCATTGTATCAATAACGTCCAACGCTGTTGGAAGTGACTGTGTCAGCCGTAAGATGATACTCCCTATCCTTGACGAAATCCTCCCCGTTATCTGCCATATCCTGAACTACTCCACATCCTGTGGCGTTTTTCCATCTATATGGAAGGATGCCCAAATAACCCCTTTGCCCAAAAAATCTAATCCTATATCGTTTTCTGAATACCGCCCAATATCCATATTACCATTCCTCTCCAAGGTCCTCGAACGCCTTATCCACAACCAGCTTAGTACTTTCCTTTGTAAAAACAACCTCCTTAATCCTTTCCAATCCGGGTTTCGTCCAGGACATAGTACAGTCTCAGCCTTAGTTCACATTACGGATGACATCAGGATAGGTATGGAAAATGGAAATCTGACGGTACTTTCCTTACTTGACTTTAGTAATGCCTTTAACACCGTCGATTTCGATATCCTGCTTGGCATACTTCGCTCTCTCAACATATCTCCAACGGCAATTGATTGGTTTCGTAGTTACCTGTGTGGCCGTCGGCAACGTATTTGCATTGATGGTACTCTGTCCTCATGGTGTAATACTTCTGCCGGCGTACCACAGGGGGGCGTTCTTTCTCCTTTACTTTTCGCAATATTTATTAACTCAATTTCAAATCAACTTCTATCATCCTACCACCTCTATGCAGATGACCTACAAATTTATTCACAGGCTCCTTTAGAAGAGTTGTCGGAGGCTGTTAAAATGGTGAACACAGATCTAGCTCGAATATCTGAGTGGAGTGCTGCTCATGGACTAAAGGTGAACCCTACCAAGACCCAAGTCATTGTTGTTGGCAGCCCTGGGATGACTTCCAGAATTGATTGGTCACAATTTCCTCCAATTGTATTTGATGGTACCACAATACCTTTAAGTGATTCAGTCAAGAATCTTGGAATTTATATTGACAAAAATCTCTCTTGGAATCATCAGATGCAGGAAGTCAGTCGTAAATTATTTGCGTCAGCGTGGTCCTTGAGACGACTACGCAATTTTCTCCCTACTGCTACCAAAACGGCGCTTGCTCAATCCCTCCTTCTCCCTATTCTTGACTATGCCGATGCCAGCTATTTAGATCTTACTGAGGCACAACTAAATAAGCTTGAGCGACTTCAAAATGTTTGTATCAGATTTATATTTGGCTTACGCAAATATGATCATGTCTCCGAATTCCGCACTAAGCTCAAGTGGCTCCCTATACGTCTTCGCCGGAATACCCATATTTTATCACTTCTCTACAGTATTCTGTTTAATCCTAAGACCCCCCTTTATCTCAAAGAACGTTTCAAGTTCCTTCATGACACACATACACGATACTTAAGATCATCGGAAAACTTGGGGCTTCTGATGCCAATGCATTCTACAAAATTTTATGATAAATCTTTTACTGTTCAGGCTGTGCGTCTGTGGAATGAGTTACCTGTGTCTATACGGCGAGCTCAGTCACTGTTTTCATTTAAAAAATTAGTTAAAGAATACTGCCTTTCCAAATAAATTGTAATTTATTAAGACATTGCCTATGTATCCAATCTCTATTCTAAATTGTAAGATTATTTATATATATATTATATATATTTATGATACCTATATGTGTAATATATTTTGTGCTATTTATTTATTTTAGTTTAGTAGTACGCCACGGACTGCCCCCATTATCTAGATCTTACGTCTTCTTTGTCCATCCAAAGGTTGTCTGGAAGATATCGCTTTTAGCGATAAGACCGCCCATGTACCCATAATTTGTACGTTGTTCCTGTTTACTACTATTTTCATGGTGTACAATAAAGTATATTCTATCTATCTATCTATCTAGAATTATTTACTCCCTACAGTCTGAACTGAATGGCTGTAGAACTTAAAACTCTACTGTGAGATACAGTTCTAGGCTCTAAGGTCCGTATTTCTGAACGTTCTTCAAGTTTGATGTTCAATCAACTGATCAGTTGATCACTATTAAGGTAAGGATAGAATTGTTACTTGAGTGACTGTATAAAATAAAGCTAAACTGAGCTGAACTGTGATCAATGAATCTATGCTTGAGGAATATTCTAAAATTGAATCCCAACTCAAAACTAGTTTTAAACAGTGGTCAAAGCTTGAGGAACGTTCTGTAATACGGCCCTTGGTTTTGTTTATTTCACGGCATTATTCCAAGGTTATTTCCTTTTCTTGAGCTTTGTATTTTGGTTTACGTGCTTTGTTTTTGCAATTCCGTCTATTCTTACGATCGCCGCTTTTGAACTGTGACTACAACTCCACAGCAAAGAATAATGAAGAGGGTACATGCGAAACTGCATCTTGGTCGTCTTTATCTTAATGCTCATTATACATTGCAGTTTTCGCTGTCTCGGAACGAGGAGTAGAGCGCCGAATGGACACGACAGAATGGCTGGGAGTCGTGCGCGCTGGAATGCCCGGACAAGGGCCGATTGTTACGCAAACGATCCTCGGCCCGAGGCGTCGCGTCGTGCCAGCGATACTACTCTAGCTAGTGATGTGATAATGTCGATAAATATTCGATGTCTGACTCTGGATTTATAGGTATTGTTACTTCGGAGTTTGTGGTCGTATTTCACTGCGGGTGTGCTGGTCGTTCCATTTGGCGCTATTTGAATTAGAGGAAAAATATAACAAATAGAAAGGCATGCTTTACAAATGAGTGTCAAATAATTAATAAAATTGTTATACATATTGTTAAAAAGTGAAAAACCTTGAGTTATTAAAACACACAAACATAAACGAAAAAAATAATATTTTGAGGAAAATACTGGAGGGCAAGATAGACGGCAAAAGGAGCAGGGGAAGAAGGAAATTAGCCTAGACTATATTATCTGTGCCTGGACTGACAACATCAAGAGCTGGACCAACATCAATGACGCTGAGAAACGAATTCCTTGCTGTGGTCGCTGACATCCGATAAGGATATGGCACAGGAAGAAGAAGAAGAAAAAGCGTTTCTTCACAATCAGGCTCTCGGAAATAATATTTTGGGCGTCTCGAGCTGAGGTATTCCTTTTTTTGGTTAGTTACTTCAACTTACAGTGCTGTAGTATACTACGCTTACCTAAGTAGGTTTACTTCATCATTTCAGCCGAAAGATATCCACTGCTGGACATAGGCCAGGGTGGTTTAGGGTAGGTTTACTTGGCAATGTCAGTATTATATTATCTGTGGCAATATAAAAAAACAGGTTTGCTGTTATACCCACATACAGCTAATCGACATCGTTAGCTCTATCCGTAGCCACCGTATCCCGCATGAATTTTTCATAAAACAAATTATTGACTCGATCTCTGCTATAAATCATATAAAAATACCATCACGGTGCACGACGTTGTCGACACATGTATCGTATATCATTTATGTCACGTATGAGAACCTTATTGGCATTACTCCGCATCGCCGTTGCCTCACTCGCATCATGCTCGCATCACTAACAAAATGGCCGCTTTTGCGCGGTCTTTTTTTCGCGGCAAATCGCTTTGTAACTTGTTATTGACACTGTTGGTGTTAATTAAGTAGCTTCACAAAAAGTAAGAATGCCTTAAATTTTACGGGCAGACCCAGTTTCTGTTGTAACTGATTTAAGACTAATTAAAAATGTTTACAAACACAATTAGACAAAAACTTTGGGATAAAATTGCGTAAGTAATTCATGATCCCATGAAGTTTTTATCAAGCAGTTTGTAGTTTGATTGCATGATGAAATGATTGAACCATTTAAATTTTTATAACCTTGCACCTGCGATTAATAAGTCTAGTTTAATCGTACCTACTACTACTTAAATTAATAACTAATATATAACTTGAAAAGTTAACTAATCTTTTAAGACACTCAGAGCTCCCAGTTTACGTATATTTGATTGCGCCGTAAACTTTACAAACGGTTTCTACTAACAAATCGTATGATAACGGAAGCGTGGACATAAACAGTAATAAACAAGTGATTACGAATGCCACAACAAGCCGTAAAGATTTGAAAGGGCCGAACTTTACTTGAATGCCACCTACACTACTAACTTAATTAAGTGAGTATACTAAGAAAACTGTTTGGTGTAGAAGTGTGGGGGAAATAGCGTAGTATGGCGTAGTAATTTTGTGACCGTCAGGATAGCTGGACCAAACGAGATACACAATTTAAATTATGCTCATTATTTACTACCTATTTGCTACCGATAACGAAGGATTTGCTATCTCAAGTATTAACGAATACTTTGAAAAATTAAGTGGTCAGCCATTCTGACGTCAGGTTGGCTGACCAATTTCTATTTCTCATAGTACTATTGATCATCAGTCTAGGCTCGGTCTAGGCTTTCTCAATCAAGTTTGCGTCGGTTTTGACCGCCAACATTGAATTAAAGATATAATTTTGAATCTTCAGTATGGAAAAGTGGCTTGAGCATAGTCAGCAGGCGGCTAAAGAGCCTCTTTGCGCCGGGGCATTGTCAACTCAACATTGCACGGACGAAGTTCGAACCCTCAAGATTTTTCCGGTGCAACGCCGCTGCCTACAGATTTTCATCAATAAGCTCGAGCACGCTAAAAGTGTGCTTGAAGTGTCAAGCACACCAAATGTTGATTCCTAACTTAGCTTATAAAGTGCTGTTTATAGACTTGTCAGGATTTTAATTAATTAAAGAACGGCAATTGAGACAATAGATTTTCCGTTCTTTAGGCAGCCTTGCGCCCGTTGGGGGGTTAAATTCAAGATCATCATAATCATCCTAGGAACCTGTCATTTAACCAGTCTTGGATGTAGGCCTCTTCCCTTCTTTTCTATTCCTGGCAGTCTTGTGCCCGACTCATCCAGTCTGACCTCCGTGCCGTCTGATTTCGTCGACCAATCACTGCGGCCTCAAGATATTTCCCTGCACTTACAATTTTACTACATTATCTTCTAAGCAGTAGATTTCTGTGTTCTACCTACATAAAAAAATTGTGTGCCTCGGAGAGCACGTAAAGCCGTCGGTCCTGCGCCTGATCGCTCTCCGGTCGTGACGAATTACCGTCTCATCGGATTATAAGAGTGAGGGAGTAGAGAGTGCACCTGTGTTTGCGCACACACTTGTGCACTATAATATATCCCGCGCAGATGGCTAGTCTCCATTGAGATTGGCCGCCGTGACCGAAATTCGGCCGGGAGGGCATTATTATTACTATTACATTAAAAAAACATTGAAGGTCTATTTATGTTGACATCTACATACAAGTTTCTCTTCGCTTTAAGACCTCAAGATCAGTTTTCAAATATCCGCTTGCTACTTGCGTCATGATTAATGATGCTTAGATACATTCTGACACCTCGACCGTCACTCCACCTGCAGAAAGTGCCTCACATTCCAACAGCCATGTGACCTCCATTCTTCAGTCCAACGGTTCTCTTAAAACGGTTTAGCCTCATAAATCTTCCCAAATAACTGAAATTAATGCTAGCCAAGCCGTAACGACTGTAGTTACCAAAATTATAGCTTCCTCTTACTTTTTAACGAGGTTCAAAAATAGTTGTTAAGTTAATCAATTTTAACAGTAAACAGGATTGTATCCGACTAATAATTGCAGTTGTAAAATAATTCAATAAACCAACAAGCTAATCTGTGGATTAATAACGATTATTGAGCGCATCGAGAATGACGGAACGCATTTTTGTCGGATCATTTAAAATTAGTTTCGCATTTCGTAAAGAATTTGATGAGTTTCTACTAGAACTTATGGGTAAAACTCACAAAAAACTTGATTTTTTAATAACCCCAAGAATTCACTCACGAGCGGGGTTTAAACCTGCGACTTTTGGTTAAATACCAGGCCCCTCAGAAAGTATTGCGAAAAAAAGTTTTTATATATGGGAGACTGGCCAGTTATAATGTTTTTCGAAAATATGATTATTTATAAGTAAAAATAAGTAAGTTCCAATTTCAAAATTTCCCTCCACATTTTTTGCGAGTTAATTCAAAGTATTGTGTCTCACTGAAATATGGATCTGCGCCGGGAACATTTTAGAGCTATGATTTTATACGATTTCAAGTGTCGCCTGAAACCGGATGAATCGTACGATAGACTTCAAATGGCATTCATGGATGAAGGCCCTTCCAAGGCAACCGTGTATCGTTGGTATAACGAATTCAAGCGCGGTCGACCAACTTTGGGGGATGACGAAAGAAGCGGTCGCCCTTTGACGGCTGTTACCGAAGAAAACGTGCTAGCAGTGAAAAATTTAATCCAAGACAATAGGCGAATTACATATCAGGAGATTCAACACATATTGAAGATTGGATCGGGAAGCGTTCACGAGATTCTACACAGCCATCTTCGCGTGAGGAGGATAGTATCACGCTGGGTGCCGCACAACCTCACCGATGCTCAGAAGCAGGCCCGGGTGGAATGGTGCCGTGATATGCTTAACAAATTTGAAGCAGGCTCGTCTCGGCGTGTTTACGACATCGTTACAGGTGATGAGTCCTGGATTTATCAATACGACCCAGAAACCAAGCGCCAGTCGACTGTTTGGGTGTTTCAAAATGAGCCAACGCCTACCAAAGTGAAGCGATCTAGAAGCGGGGGTAAGATTTTGATCGCTAGCTTTTTTAATTTGACTGGCCACTTGGTATCAATTCCCTTACGGGATCAAAGAAGCATTAATGCCGAATGGTATACTACCAAATGTTTGCCAGAAGTTTTCTCTGTTATAAGCAACAAGCGACCAAACACAGGGCTCCGCGGGCTACTGCTCCACCACGACAATGCACCTGCGCACACCGCACTCAAAACGAGGGACTTCCTGGACAGCACGCCAGTCAAACTCCTGGGTCACCCTCCTTACAGCCCTGATCTAGCACCGTGTGACTTCTTTATATTCCCAAAAATAAAAAATCAGCTCAAAGGGATACAATTTTCGTCGCCGGAAGATGCGCTGGCTGCGTTCGAGCAGGCTGTAAACGAGGTGTCTGCGGCGGACTGGAAAAAGTGTTTTGAAAACTGGTTTAGGCGCATGCATCTTTGTATAGAGGCTGGTGGAAAGTACTTTGAAAAGATTTGATAAAAATATATGTACGTATAGAACAATTTTTTTTAGTTTCGCAAAACTTTCTGAGTGTCCCACGTACACGAGTACTGTGTGAACTCTGCTCGTGGTATCGAATTTATTTTTTACGTAGAAACCGTCAAAATCAATACTTTTTTTCGGTGATAAGTAATCGATTTTACAATAATTCGTTAAAATAAAATAAAAATCATTTATTTCAGACTAATAATATGTGTCCTTATTTTGTATGTTAGTCACATATCCTATCCTACTAATATTATAAACGAAAAAGTTTGTGACGATGTATGGATATTAATGAAATTTGGCATACAAATAGAACATAACCCGGATTAACATATAGGCTACTGTTTATCCCGGGAAGATGAACAGTTCCCGAGGGGTGCGCGATAAACGACATTCACGCGGGCGAAGTCGCGGGCATAGGCTAGTAGTATAGTAGTATAATAAAAGCGAGCGAGTGAGCCTCGGACGAATAAAAACCGACCAAGAGCATGTCGGGCCATGCTCAGTATTATAGGGTTCCTAGGTGTTACAAACAAATCAAATCGAATATTAATCATGGCTATTTTAGTTTTTGCAATAGACGGCAGCATTAGTGACTCAGATAGTGTTGTTAGTAGCCGGCGCTAGATGGCGCTATAAAGTGCCAAATGCTATAGACGGCAGCATTGGCGACTCAGAGAGTGTTGCTACTAGCCGCTAGATGGCGCTGTACAGCGCCAAATTTAAAAAGTTTGTCATTTCAATATAACACAAAGTTACTTTTTGTAATATTTTTAAATAGAAAGTAGCTAAAGGAGCATTAATTTGCTAAAATCATTTTTCTCTAAGGTCAAATGACCTTTGAACTAGGACGTTTTAAGTATTTTTCAGTTTTCTCTCTATAACTCAAAAATTTATTATCAAATTATACTCGAAATAATTTTAAAAGAGAGTTTTTACAAAGGTCTATCAATGTGGAAGATTATAGGTTTCTACGTTGCATAGTTTAGAAATGGCAGGGGGGGGACACATTGCAAGCCACTTTGGCGGGCTATATTTCACAGATGGTACACCTGATAAAAAAGTTATGTATGTAACATTACCTTTTTTTTAGTAGACCTATTCAATGATACCCCACACGAGGGGGTGCAGCGAAAAAAATAAATTCATCCCCATTTCACATATATGGGCGCCACCCCTAAAATACGTAATCTCGTTTTTTTTATTCATTTAATATTGAGATCTATATCTAGACTATTTTTTAGCTAAATTTCATTTACTTATGTTATAACTGTAGAAGTTATTAAGCTGTAAAGGATTAGGACAGACGGACAGACGGACGGACATGACGAAACTATAAGGGTTCCTTGTAGGACTACGGAACCCTAAAAATGGCGGACGGAATCTCGCTAAGAAAAGATTGAAGCACTTCGTTTTTTCCTAAACCCACTATAATTTCGACAGAATTTTAACACGCCAGATATATACCATATTGTTATTTTATTTGTGCCACTACGACAGTGACTACCGTTACACGTGATTTGTTGCGTAATCACAGCTTTTTGTCTTACTATGGGTGTGAATGTGTGCGTGCTAGCCCGTACTTTTAAGCAAGCCATCTTACTATGGGTGCTTCACTTTTTGTTTAGCGAGATTCCGTCCACCTGTTTTTATTTGTTCAAGGAGCGAGCAAAGACTTTAATATAGTTTGTAAAGAGTTCTCATTTGACCCATTAACTTCAAAAAGTTCTACGGTACGCAATTTGCTAAACCTTGACTTCTTTAGAAAAACTTAGTAATACACAAGTATTTTTTGTAACATTTTTCATCTCCAATCACATGTGATTTTTGTGCTTGCCAGTGATCGTTAAAATCAGAGTTAATTTATCCTATTACTAGCCGTGGAAACCTGTAATTGGCTTAATGTAAACTTTGTTAATTGTGTATTAATTTTTATCTACACTCGTATCGTAAAATTCGAATTATGAACTCGAAAGTAATGTCATAATGACATACTTTACGCACATGCACCTGTAACGAATTTAAAAAGTTTCATTACGATACAATTTGCTGAACAAAACAATGCGGTAATTTAATTTTTTTTCCATAACCGCACTCTTCAGCCCAACTAAGGAGTTTTTAATGCCACTTCGACCTAACCAAGGAGTTTTCAAACCTTTTTTTTAGCAGTCGTACAGTTTGGCACCAATGAGTACACAAAATTCAGGGTGGCGCCACTTGTCATACATTGAAAATTTTTATCGTTTAAAATCGCGTTTTCGGCAGAACTTTTGATTGTCATATTGCTTTTAATTATATTTAAATGTTTACAGGCATATTTTTTGTATGAAGAAACAGAGATTGACGGAATCCTGACAAGGATAGAAAATTAGTTCCGATTATAATGTTTTCGCCAGACTATATTTTATTATATGTGTAGGCGCGCACAAGCGCGCGTGCGCGGTCGCGCGCCACGGCCACTGGATTTGTTCATCGTTACTTGTAAATTTATTGTTATTGTTTACGTTATTATTATGGTTTTGTATGTCGAAAGTTTTATTCTGGGCAAAAATATCTGACTACAGCAGTGATACTGAACTGAGGAGAATATGACCCCGCCTGAATTTCTGGATGCAGCAACGTAAATGACGAACAATCTTTTACCAGAGAAATCATGAAAAACAACGACAATGTAACCAAGATTTCAAGATTTTGACTTTGGTATTTTATTTAAAATTGTATGAGTGTAGATAAAATAGTGTATGAAACTGACATAATTAGGTATTAAAACACTCGTGTGATACTATTAAAAACCTCGCCTACGGCTCGGTTTTTAAACTCACACTCGTGTTTTAATAACCCCTATTATGCAACAGTTTCATAAACTACTATTATCTACACTCGTATCGTAAAATTCGAATTATGAACTCGAAAGTAATGTCATAATGACATACTTTACGCACATGCACCTGTTATGAATTTAAAAAGTTTCATTACGATACAGTTTGCTGAACAAAACAATGCGGTAATTTAATTTTTTTTCCATAACCGCACACTTCAGCCTAACTAAGGAGTTTTTAATGCCACTTCGGCCTAACCAAGGAGTTTTCAAACCTTTTTTTTTGCAGTCGTACAGTTTGGCACCAATGAGTACACAAAATTCAGGGTGGCGCCACTTGTCATACATTGAAAATTTTTATCGTTTAAAATCGCGTTTTTGGCAGAACTTTTGATTGTCATATTGCTTTTAATTATATTTAAGTGTTTACAGGCATATTTTTTGTATGATAAAACAGAGATTGACGGAATCCTGACAAGGATAGAAAATTAGTTCCGATTATAATGTTGTCGCCAGACAATATTTTATTATCTGTGTAGGCGCGCACCAGCGCGGGTGCGCGGCCGCGCGCCTGGCCTACTGGATATGGACATCGTTACTTGTAAATTTATTGTTATTGTTTACGTTATTATTATGGTTTTGTGTGTCGAAAGTTTTATTCTGGGCAAAAATATCTGACTACAGCAGTGATACTGAACTGAGGAAAATATGACCCCGCCTGAATTTCTGGATGCAGCAACGTAAATGACGAACAATCTTTTACCAGAGAAATCAAGAAAAACAACGACAATGTTACTAAGATTTTGACTTTGGTATTTTATTTAAAATTGTATGAGTGTAGATAAAATAGTGTATGAAACTGACATAATTAGGTATTAAAACACTCGTGTGATACTATTAAAAACCTCGCCTACGGCTCGGTTTTTAAACTCACACTCGTGTTTTAATAACCCCTATTATGCAACAGTTTCATAAACTACTATTAACACGCTTTTATTATGTCGACCTGTATGTAACTAACTATGTAATGGAATCTAAGGTAACTAATTTAACCATCTTCCAAGGGTCGTAGCGTAATGAAAATTGGCAGCTGTAGGTATGTAGTTCTGATGACAATACAATAATATGGTACTATCGAACAGATCTGATGATGGAGCCGGAAGATATAAACTGGAACTTCATGATGGCAAATCGTATCATAGCCGTTTTGGATTTCTTAGAAAAGTCTTGTAATGAACTTTTACCGCGATTGGGTTTCAAGGTCTGATGATGAAGCCGGAAGATAGGCACTGGCATTCCATGATGGAATATCGTATCATAGTCGTGCTTGCACTTGTGAGAAAGGCCACGTAATGGACTTTGAAGCGTGTATTTCTAGTGTTTTTTAAATAATTAATTTATTATATTGCTGTTAGTTTTCCTAGTTATAAACAAATAATATCATCCACACAACAATACAATAACATAGATTTTGAATAATTACTCATCACGTCACATGCAGCCTGATGAGTCTCCCCACAACTGCAGACTCTGGTCCACAGAGTACATTTGTATATACTTTCTGGTCTCTCAGCAATCATCCTTTAGGATGTCGTTTCCACTGTCTCGAATTCGGTGTATCACAGTGAAGCTGACCTTCTGCGCATTATAGCATAAAAGTCATCCACCCTCATAGCGGCGAACATGCCCGAAGTTTCAAAGTTCTCGAAACAACAAATCGCAAGCAAACGCACGTTAGAAACACGTTGGTTATAATTACTTGATTTTCCAATATAATACTAGTATCCGTATTAGTTAGTTACTGCGTTATTACTGCAAAACACTTAAAACGACTTCCAAGTAAGTTGCCCTAGTAGGCCAATCAGCTACATTCTACAAGTGAATTATAAAAGTTGATTGTAAAGTGGACATGACAGTTTTAGCTTTTTTTTCAAGACCAGACAAGTCCACAGATCTTATAGATAAAATTACAGGATCGTGATCTTTTATTTCTTTTATGGTTATATTGTAATAATACGTTCCAAAGTTTGTGCATTAAATGTTTTAATAGTTTATTCACGGACAAGACGTCCGTGAGTATACTATATTTTTAAAGACATTGGACCATGACCGGTTGTATTGTTATCTATTGAGATTTTTAAAAAAAGTATCAGGCAGGTGCATAGGTATCTCATAGTTCATAAGCCCATTAACTAATAATGGCTTCAAAACAGTATAGTGACTTCGTTCAAATGGATTTTCCGCAGAAAGTTTCGTCACAATATTACGACGCGCATTAAATTGAGGTTCAGGATAAACTGACGTGACACGCTATTACCACCAGCAATTAAAAATATCACCACACCCTGTGTAAAATCCATTTTAACGAATTTACCCCGTGTCCCGAGTTACCCCAAGTCACCTTACCTCGTATTTAACGATTTTAACCCTGCAAGATATTATACTCATCAAAATTGGTAGATAAAACAAAATACCATAGGAGTTTCGATTTAATTTTAAGGTGCTACCAAGGTAATGCTACCAGCGAAATTCAAAATTTCTTGCGTTTTTTGAAAATATCTCTCTCTATAAGCTCTATAATTTGGTAGTAAATTAATGTTATAGAGCTAGGTTGATGTTTTATATGAGTATTGTTCAGTAGATATATTGTTATTACTGCCGCGAATCATATCTCGATTGACATACAACGTAAAATAGAGCTACAATTTCCGAAAAACGCAAGAAATCTTGAATTCCGCGGGCTACCTGGTAGCATTATCCTGTTCAATGACCATGAGGAAAATGTAGAACTAACACTGGACGTAGTCAATGACGACAGCAATCCCGAATCACGCACGAGAGTAATGTAGCGACATCTATCCTGCTACATGAGAATTTCCTGTATCACGCACGCAGAGTATCGTACAATTGAGTCTGCTTTGCTAATGCAGCTCAAACTAGCGGTATAATGAATAAAGTAATATTTAAGACTTATCAGACCAGAGTCTATCATCAAGTCGTTATACGTTACAGTTAAGTATTTATAAGTTAACTACTTAAATGTCAGAGGATAAGTTCTAAACGTCAACATCCAATGTAAATCCATTTAGTGTTATTACAAAATAAGATAAAAATCTCGTATAACTTATTACAGTTTTATTATCATTTCGTATAAATTACGTGTTAATAACTTTATTATAAGTAGTAGAATAAAATTTTAATAGCATAAATTTTAATAAATAATACCGACTAGTCATAAAATACTGGAAACATTAAACATGCCGATTTCTCGTTAATTTTTGCGTAAATCCTTAAAAATACCGAATCATTTATACATTTAAATTATTCTTATAATGGCATATAAAATGGCGGATTAAAGATAAAACGGCTATTAAATAAGTAACGGCTATATTGGCTAGCGTTTTATTATTCTTAAAGGATTTTTAGGGTTCCGTAGTCCAACAAGGAACCCTTATAGTTTTGTCATGTCCGTCCGTCTGTCCGTCTATCCGTCTGTCCTTTTGTCCTAATCCTTTACAGCTTAATAACTTCTACAGTTATAAATATAAAAAATGGTTTAGATATAGATCTCAATTTTAAAAGAATAAAAAATCGAGTTTATTAATTTTAGGGGTGGCGCCGATACATGTGAAATGGGGATGAAAATATTTTTTTCACTCCACCTCCTCGTGTGGGGTAGCATTGAATAGGTCTACTAAAATGAAGGTAATGTTTCATACATCACTTTTTTATCAGGTACACCATCTGCGAAATATACCTGCCAAAGTGGCTTGGAATGTGTCCCCCCCTGCCATTTCTAAACAATGCAACTTAGAAACTTATAATTCTCCACGTATCAACGAGTATCTTGTTGTGGCTGTAGGCTTGTAGCTCGTGGACACTTTCATACTGGTTCTTTTAACTAATTTTTTTACATAACCCCATAAAAAAAAAACACATCAAATGTTAAAATTCATGGTCTTCATTTTATTAGGGTTCCGTAGTCCTACAAGGAACCCTTATAGTTTCGTCATGTCCGTCCGTTTGGCCGTCTGTCCGTCTGTCCTAATCCTTTATAGCTTAATAACTTCTACAGTTATAAACATAAGTAAATGAAATTTTGTTAAAAAATAGTCTAGATATAGATCTCAATTTTAAAAGAATAAAAAAATCGTGATTACGTATTTTAGGGGTGGCCGCATACATGTGAAATGGGGATGAAAACATTTTATTCGCTGCACCCCCTCGTGTGGGGTATCATTGAATAGGTCTACTAAAATGAAGGTATAGTTTCATAGATCACTTTCTTATCAGGTGTACCATCTGCGAAATATAGCCCGCCACAGTGGCTTGCAATGTGTCCCCCCCCTGCCATTTCTAAACTATGCAACGTAGAAACTTATAATCTTTCACATTGATAGAACTTTGTAAAAAATATCTTTTAAAATTATTTCGAGTATAATGTGATTATAAATTTTTGAGTTATAGTGATAAAACTGAAAAATACTTGTAACTTTGTGTTATGTTGAAATGACACACTTCTTAAATTTGACATCTTGCGGCTACTAACAACACTCTGAGTCGCCAATGCTGCCGTCTATTGCATTTGGCGCTGTATAGCGCCATCTAGCGGCTACTAACAACACTCTCTGAGTCGCCAATGCTGCCGTCTATTGCAAAAACTAAGATTTGTTTGTAACACCTACTTAAGGAACCCTATAATACTGAGCATGGCCCGACATGCTCTTGGCCGGTTTTTATTTGTGACACTATGTTATTCAGCAAAAAATAATCCTTATGATGAAGCCTTTCGATCGGTATGATAAAGTTACAGGGTGTTTATTTTTCTCATGTAACGGGTTCGATTTCCGGTTCAACCATGTCATTATTTAAATATCTATGAATGCAGTTTAAATTGTTTTTTAAATTCAAATAATGTCTTCTTTCAGTAAAATGTTCCATCTACAATATTCAAGGTACTTTCCCTCCATGTGGTATATCCGTGGGACGCCCTGTATACCCAAAAAATAAGAACAATATTGTAAACACGACTTTTTATTCAAATTATATTTAAAGTTAATTGAAGCATTCCACGCTGCGCCTTCCAGTACGCGGTCGCCACTCCAGAACTTTACTGCCCCATCGGCCATCCGTTCTGCGAGCAATGTGCCCCGCCCACTGCCACTTAAGTTTGGCAATTCTTCGGGCTATGTCGGTTACTTTCGTTCTCGTACTGGAAGGCGCAGCGTGGGTAGGCCCCCCACAAGGTGGACCGACGACCTGGTGAAGGTCGCGGGAATCCGCTGGATGCGGAAGGCACAGGACCGGTCGTTGTGGCGATGCTTGGGGGAGGCCTATGTCCAACAGTGGACGTCTTTCGGCTGAAATGATGATGATGATGATGAAGCATTGAATAGATAAGAAGTAGCCCATAGTCTCCATTCGTATACTGAATACGAATTATAAATTAATTATAGTAGGTATCTATTCCAATTATGACAACCTGTCACATAATTTATAATTTTTGGAGCAAGTTTCTATTTTTATGAACTAATTTATTTATTTTAATCAGTTTTAAGTGCTAAATCTTAATGAGTTAGGTTGTGTGGCCAACTACCGCTGCTATTAGCTACTATGCTGTATAAATCTCTTTTAAGCATCAGACGTCAATTTAAATGAGATGCGGAGTCTGAGACGTGACTGCGCGTGCGAATGTCAAACAGATGAGATGTCCAATGACTTATTAGCTCATGGCCGCTATGGTTTTGACCCGTTCTTTTTTAGGGTTCCGTACCCAAAGATTGCCTCGTTGGTCTAGTGGTTGCAAGCGCGACTGCTGAGCGTGGGATCCTGGGTTGGATTCCCGCGTCAGAAAAAGCGTTATTGGGTTTTTTCATTAGGAAATGCTCAGTAGCAGCCCGGAGTCTGGATTTGTGCCCGGTTAATGGCAATAGGCTCGCCCCCTATTACATGGGACTATAACATAACTGGCGAAATGTGGGTGTGCTATACACCTCTGCCTACCCCTTCAAGGAAATACAGGCGTGATGTTATGTTATGTTTATATACCCAAAGGGTGCCAAGTGAGACACTATTACTCTCGCTACGCTGTCCGTCCGTCAGTCTGTCTATCACAGGGCTGTATCTTTTGAACGGTAATAGGTAGCCTATTGAAATTTTCTCAGAATATGTGTTGCTATGACCCCGATCACGACAAATACTAAAAATAATGAAAGTCTAAAACAAACATTGAAAAATATGCATTTTTTACTTTATTTTCAATGTTTTATGCATTTTTTACTTTATTTGCAAATATATACATGTGTACCTGCGTAAGAAAGAGATGCAAAAATTCATATTTCGCTCACGGTGCGTTGATGTCTTTTCATGAACTCTCTTAAATTAAATCAGTTTCTATGGGGTATCAGGTCGATGGTGGGATTGGTGGGGAACCCTTTCTGCGTGAGTCCAACTCGCACTTGGGCGGTTTTAATTTTACTATTTTACTATCTTTACAGTTTTACACTCTCTTTTTAGGGTTCCGAAGTCCTACAAGGAACCCTTATAGTTTCATCATGTCCGTCCGTCTGTCCGTCTGTCCTAATCCTTTACAGCTTAATAACTTCTACAGTTATAAACATAAGTAAATGAAATTTTGTTAAAAAATAGTCTACTTATAGATCTCAATTTTAAAAGAATAAAAAAATCGTTTTTACGTATTTTAGGGGTGGCGTCCATACATGTGAAATGGAGATGAAAAAAAAAAATTCTCTGCACCCCCTCGTGTGGCATATCAATGAATGGGTCTACTAAAATGAAGGTAATGTTTCATACACCACTTTTTTATCAGGTGTACCATCTGCGAAATATAGCGCGCCAAAGTGGCTTGCAATGTGTCCCCCCCCCTGCCATTTCTATACTATGCAACGTAGAAAGTTATAATCTTCCACATTGATAGACCTTTGTGAAAACTCTCTTTTAAAATTATTTCGAGTATAATGTGATTATAATTTTTTGAGTTATAGAGATAAAACTGAAAAATACTTAAAACGTCCTAGTTCAAAGGTCATTGACCTTAGAGAAAAATGATGTTAGCAAATAATGCTCCTTTAGTTACTTTCTATTTGAAAAAATCACAAAAAGTAACTTTGTGTTATGTTGAACACACTTTTTCAATTTGGCTTCTTGAATTTATCGCTAGATGGCGCTACTAACAACACGCTCTGAGTCGCGAATGCTGCCGATTATTGCAAAAACTAAAAAAGCATAGTCATGATTAATATTCGATTTGATTCGTTTGTAATTACACCTACTTAAGGAACCCTATAATACTGAGCATGGCCCGACATGCTCTTGGCCGGTTTTTTTCTCATTTAACTTATTTAGTAAACAATCTTGGCATGTCTTTTTAATGCAATAATCTTTTACAGTGTTGCGTGCTGTTTGGTACTTGATTATTTTTAGAAATGGGTTCCAAAAAGGTGGTAGCTGCCGACCATCTTCTCTATTAAAATTAGGATGTTTTTTTTTAATTTTAATAGCGTCACGAAGCATTCTAGGTAGGTACATATCGGTTTTCCTTCAGTAGATATTTAAACTAGACGTGGGCGCCGCGCCGGCGCGACGCCGCCAAGTCTGCCCGGCACGCCGCCGCCGCCGCCGCCAATTGTCCGCGGCGTGTGCCTAGAGCAGAGACACGCGCGTGAAAGGTGTCGTGCAGCGTGCTCGGTCGTTAGTTCGGCTTGCACCTGAATAATACATTTGCTTTGGCTTATATAAAAATATCTGACTTATATGAAATAATCGCGCCGTAGCTCACCCCCCTCTGCCGCACCTGGCTGCAGCGTGAGTACCACAGCCACAGATTAAGGGGCACGGAGCTTAGCTGCCTGCCTTTTTTCGGCCTTCGCCACTTTAGCCTCCTACCTAGCGGTGCGCATCGCCCTCTTACTTTTTTTTTGGCGCCAGTGGTCTTCCAACCATCCTCCCGTTTTTAGAGGTCATTGGGCGCTCCCGCGGTCGCTCAGTCGCGGCAATGGCAACAGCCTAAGTGACTTTTCCACCTTTGCCCTTCTGACCGTTGGGGTTCTAGGTTCTGGGTTAGGACTGCCGGGGCTGAGCTAATCAAGGCTAACGAGGGCGGCTGACTCGGCGCCTTAATCAAGCACGTCGTTGCGGCTTTCGTCGCGTATAATGTCGCACGCGCTTGCTCTACATTTCTTGGTCTGGAGCCAATGGCGGGCGCAGGGAGATCAGACTACTAGCACGGGCGTTGGTCCCTCTCCAGCTCTGTCCTAAGCTCATCATACTCCTTACGAAGCTGAGCTATTTGAGCTGCTAGATGGGAGTTCCCGGCCTGGAGCTTGGCCATCTCCTCCGAGGTGCACTTCAGCAGCCTCAACAATACAAGAATTTGCCACATTAAGGGTAAGGGCCTTTTGGTTCATATCGCTTAGGTCCGTGGCTATCTTGGAGAAGCTTTTAATGGCCTCCACGGTGTTCTGCATCTGCTGGTTGAACGCCTGGGTGGACTTTTCGTCCAAGTCCACCTCCTCGGCATCCGCAAAGGACAGTGCCAGGTGAGTCAATATTCCGATTGTAACATTCCCAGTGAGCTCCGCTTTTTCAGTCACCTTTTGAACGGCTATAAGCTCTCTTCTGGCCTTTGTCAGACCCTCGTACTTTCCTGCTGATGTGGGTCTACGTCCAGAGGTCATGTTTGTTGGGGCCAGAATTTAACGGCCCCATTACCCGAAACCAAGTCCGAATTCGTCTGCACTGGCTCAGAGCGTCAGCGCTTGCACCAGAGCCGCAAAGAGCTCCTGACGCCACCGACTCTCAAAACGCTTATGGCTTCGGATGCATCTTCAGAGCGTGACAATGCGGCCATTCTGGCCTGAACCACTCTTCTGACTCTGCCTTCTCCCCGTGCGACCTAACGTCGTCCGCACCCTCCTTGCGACTGGCGCTTGCGAAACACGATGCGCTACCGTCACAGGCCTTGACTGGTCGGGTATCGGGCTGCCCCGAGTCCGTCTCCTGCGAAATGAGAGAGTGGTGTTCGCATCTCGCTCCCTCTCCGTCATCTCCATTGCGAGCATCACCTTCACCCTTTTTTTTTGCCGTGGGGAAATCCTCATGGACGCATTCCGCCCAGGGACGGCGGAGCCAGTGTACGACTCTTACCGACTAAAACCACCACGGTGTTCCTACAACTACCTTTGGCTGACTACCTCGACTACCCTGAGTCCACCACCCGCAGGCCCTATTATCCTCCCGTAATTTTATATAGAGGTTTTCTTCCTCATCCCTCATCCACCACTGTGCCCTCTGCTAACTTCAGACGGACACGCGAAGACACGCCCAATTGGCCCAGTTCGAGCCCCTCTTGTGCCAAAATATTCGCCACGGGCAATAAGATCCCCCAGTCCAAAGAAGAGTTATTGCCCGTGCCCAGGGTGCGCTGGCCGAACAACTGCTGTTCGCTCCAGACTTATCGAGAAGGACCAGCACCCGTCAGGTACCCGAGGAGGTTTTCTGGCTACCCAGTGGCAGGGTAAATGAGTCCATTCCTGTTCCTACACTGTGCCGAGGTCCAGAAGGCAGTGTGTGAGGGTGATATTTCTCATCCCTCCCCGTACCCGTTCGTTTCGCTCCACTGGCCCAAATCCATCCCTCGTGTCAGAGTAATAACCACGAACAATAGGTTACAATAGTCACTGCCAGTGCCCAGGATGCACCGGCCCAACTAACTGCCGTTCCTTCGAGACGTATCGAAAAGGACTAGCAGCCACACGAGGAGATTTTCTGATTCAGCACCCCTAGAATTGCACTCCTGTCACCTATCTGTCGTAAATTACCCGAGACAGCATTGACATAACAAATGAAGGTGCAAAGCGTAGTAGATTTAATAGTCTCTGAAATTTTCATTAAAAATCCCACGCCGCCGGCGCTACGCCGCCGCCGACTGAAAATCTTCAGCACGCCGCCGCCGACATTTTTCATCGCGGCGCCCACGTCTTTAAACAAAGAGAAGAGACGTACCAAGATTGTTTACTTAATAAGACAAGTGGGAAAAAAACAGACTGTACACTAGGATTTTTCTTAATCTTGGGTGCTTTTACAGACTCAAATCTTCACAATATCATAGGACACCAGTACGTGAATCAGCGTTGCCAGACGTACGATAATTATCGTAAATATACGATAATTTTGGCTCTGGTACGATACAAAATTGATTGAAATACGCAGAAATACGATAATTTTGATGCTGAAAATCATTGTTTTTGTTCGTAGCTCAGCACTGTTTACGATAATATTTCACCAAATTCCTTGATATACGATAATTTTAGAACATCAGTACGATAATCCACTTGTACTCATCTGGCAACCCTGGCGTGAATCGTTTGCTTTATCGTCAGTGCTGTTTTGGACGCAGAGTCACTAAAGTTGTGTTTTGCCGCATATCTAACAGCGAAATTGATTTTAGGCTTAATTTATTTTGCATTGAATGCTAGAAACATGGTGGGCGTGATTGCGTATGTATTATGTGTTGGTAGCGGAAACTGGCGACATGCGTTCCGGTAGTAAAATACATTAGATAACCTTTCTATTACCTTATTATTTAGATTTCTATGGAAAAGCCGGAGCCAGGGGTCTACTCGTGTCTCACGAACGACAAACGAAGGTATTCTTCAAACCACCTTTAGCCGGGGCGTGGGATAGGCTCTGCATTCTCCTACCACCCGACAGGTCCCGGCCCACCCCTAGCAGGCGAGCCCCTTCTCCCCGTGCGGCTTAACATCGCCCGCACCCTCCTCCTAACTGGACCCGGAACCTATTATTATTTGAAGGTTAGCAAATTTTTGTTTCGTTAGGAATTAAACACACGACCAATATTAGCAAGCCGAATCATTAAAGTTTTTAACATAACACAAGACTCCGGGCTGCTACTGAGAATTTCCTAATGAAAAAACCCAATAACACTTTGCCCGACCCGGGAATCGAACCCAGGACCCCACGCTCAGCAGTCGCGCTTGCAACCACTAGACCAACGAGGCAGTCAGTTTTTATACATACATATACATACATATTATCACGCCTGTTTCCCATTGGGGCAGGCAGAGACTATGGATTTCCACCTGCTACGATCCTGACACACCTCTTTCGCTTCATCTACGTCCATTAGCTTTTATTTTTCAAGTTTTAAACATAACATAACATCACGCCTGTATTCCCGAAGGAGTAGGCAGAGGTGTATTAGTACACCCACATTTCGCCAGTTATGTTATAAGTCCCATGTAATAGGGGGCGAGCCTATTGCCATTAACCGGGCACAAATCCAGACTCCGGGCTGCTACTGAGAATTTCCTAAAGAAAAAACCCAATAACACTTTGCCCGACCCGGGAATCGAACCCAGGACCCCACGATCAGCAGTCACGCTTGCGACCACTAGACCAACGAGGCAGTCAAGTTCAAAGTTCAAGTTTTTATTGCTATTTAATTATTAGTAGTAGGTTGCAGTTATATTATAATCCTCACAAGTTTTAAGAGACAGTAGCGAGGAACGGGTTCCCTCCTATGCATGGCGTTAGACGATGGGTTAGCCATATCAAGGTACATAAGTATTATGTATGTTTTATAAAAGCTCGTGTTACCCGCTGTACTATGTTTTTGAGGGGTAAAATTTGCTTCCAAATGAGCATTTCTTAGGGAAAAACGAAGGAATGTTTTACGAATTTTTCGCAAACTTACTATGCTGAATCCGAAGAGAATAAGTACCTATTTTAATGTATTTAGCTGAATCAAATTCGATATAATACCAATGGATGAATTTGTACAGAGGTTCATAAAAGTTGGTTCGAGGTTCGGACTGCTGATCACGAGGTCGTGGGTTCCATTCCCACAGGACGCATATATTTGTGTGATGAACATTAGTGTTTGTGTTGGTCTGGGTGTTTCTTATGTATTATAAGTATGTATTTACAAAAAAAAAGTATATAAGTATTATATCCATTGTCTAGTACCCATAGCACAAGTTCTGCTTAGTTTGGGACTGTGTAAAAATGTCCCAAATATATATATTTATTAATTTATTTATGTTCAACTCCTCGGTCTCTTTTTTCACAACCATTTTTTTTACGTTAGAACTGCTAGAAGTTAGGTACCTATAGGTAATAGATCTGTGGGTACCTACGTCGAAACCTCAGATTAAAAACCTCGTCGAAACGCAGGGACATGACATTTACCGCCGGTAGGTGGCCGGTAGAGGTCGAAACGTTAAAAAACAAAGTTATTTTGACACCACAGATGCAGAATAGATAAACAGTGAGGTCCAACAAAATAAAATAGTGTGCGTAACAAGAGGGACCGGTCCACTGAACGGACTAGTTTTTTAATGATCTCGAGCACCCGGCAGGGGAGGCTTGGTTGCTCACAGATGACAGGAGATAACGATGCTGATTGGGAATACATTAATTGTTTGGAAACTTTAGAGACGGTTACTTTTTTCAGATCAGAAATCACAAAAACGCCGCTAGTAGAAAACAGGTTTAAATAACTGGCTGGTTGTAAACAAATTTATCTTCGCGCTTCACTTTTTTCTCTCCGAGTGACAAGCGTCGGTTTGTCTACGAAGTTTTATTTCACGGCTTGGCTTATAACGAAATTGGCTTTACTTTCTGGCATAAAAAAGCGCACTCTTTATTGTATTTATTTAAGAACTTTTTTTTAATCCTACTTATGTTTTTAAACAAATGAATAAATGACTTATTATGACTGATTATGACTTAGGTATGAATCGTAAGAATAAAAATATTGGTCCTTTGATAGGTACATAGGTAACGTACCTATCAAAAGACCAATGTTTTTTTGAGAACAACAAGAAAAGGATGCACGGATGGTATAAGTGTTGTACTGTTATCTTTATAATGTGATCGATTTTGCTTTAAAAGTACTTGTTCGTTTCATTTATATGTATAAGCTGGCATATAACTCAGACCAAAAGGAATAATGATATTTTATAAATTTTAGCTCATGTAGTTCTTGCTCTATGTTTATCACAGAGTACTTTTATGTTTATTTAGTCTTTATGAACATTTAGTGAAAAGCTAGAATCATACAAAAATGCAACAATAATAAAGTGCTAGGATCATTGGCTGGGGGTTTACTCGCGTTTTACGAAAGACAAACGAAGTACGAACGTTCGTTCCGACTGATACCTACAGAATAAAGATAAGCACATAAAAAAGCACAATAAAGGTAGACTACAGTTCATAGTCGCATGAAATTGACCGGAGATCGGAGAAACAAACGTCAAAACACGATCATCGCATGCGATAAGAGAACGATGGTTGACTGAAGTAGTATATTGTGCGATGAATGGTACCTATGAAAGGTACAGTCGACTGAAAACCGACCTTACTGCTTACGAAATAAAGGCGCTGTCAATGTGAAACTGTAACCACTGACGTGCGGTCGACCGTACAATTAATAAAATATCGTCAAACGCGAGTAGACCTCCAGGTTATAACTCTGGGAAATATCGTTAAAAAGCTTGCTTCATGTTACCACGAAGGTGCGATGTTTGCTTCGATATTATATAGCCATGAAGTTCATTTTATTTATATGTCGAAATTATGTAGCCGGTTATATTTCAATCATAATACAACCTAGGTATCGAAAAGCGTGAAATAAGCTCGCATTCGTGTGCAGATATGAAATCAAATACATATCTTATTAAAAGGTCGCATGGTTGCTATTTCCTATTTCTCTATCTGTGAGATAGAATTATTGTTACGTAGTAATAATATAAAGGTAATAATATGAACCTCCTAACGTTTTTTCCATTTTATGAAGCATAAATAAGATTTAAATATAAAAAAGCTATGATTTGTCAATTCAGTTACTTACTAGTAATTACTTGAAGGAACTTCCTCCTAGAGCAGGTATAATTATAAATAATCTTAGTAATAAGTCATAAACTGGCTTTACATTTTCTCATATCTTAAAAACCAGTGCCCATAAAACAAATTACACAATTTACGAGCAAATAGCTTTCTTTTAGTGTCAAACAAAATATAAAATCCAAAGTATTATGAGTACCTACAACACTTTAACCAGTCATATACACGATTTGGACGTATTTCACGACAAACATCAGGGTTTCAAAAAAAATATCAAATCGTATCAGCTTGAGAGCTCGTCGTAATACTCGTAATAGATATTTAGGATATGTTTAAAAAATCTTTCAAAGGTTTCACTGCTTTTTTGTTTTGTTTTGATTTAGTCTGATTTTGATATTTTGATTTAGCCTGAAGTTTGAAGTTTTAATGTATGCACTTGTCTATATTATGTAATTGTGTAACGTGTAATTCAAATTTTTACTTCTCTTTGGCGAATTATGTAGCTCTTTATAGCCAAATAATTATAAGTGTTATGTACGCCGTTATTGTCTTGTATACATCAGACCAGTTACAGATTAGTTAAGAGTATAGTGATTATTTTTTAATGTACGTGATGTGGCTGTACTTTTATAAATAAATAAATAAGTATTAAAATAATGTCAAGATTTGCGATTAAGTCAAACGCTTACTCAACTCGACCATACGGTGACCATACTAGGCTGAATAAACACATGCCATGATCAATCATTTCCGTAAGAGAACACGAAATGATTAGTTTCCGCACGAATCGTGTTATGTCAACAATTTGAAATGGCGGGCGACTACTGGAATTATATTTTAACGAGGGACTGGTGACACCTGTTTCTACGAAACACGTTATTTAAGAGATATCAAACAAAATAATGCAATACGTCCTGTTGCGTAGATTTCTATTAACTTCTTGCAAATTAAGGCTTCTTTTTACACACGGAATTTTCGCAGTGATGTAGCCGCGATACGATGTCAAAGAGGTCGCGAATGACCGAATCGCGATGCTAACTAAAGCTTTGGCCAATGATTTTTTACTTAAAAAAGTCATTGCCTTTGGCTTTGCGCAAAGTTGAGTTAAGACTATAGGTACTTCGCTATTTCGTGCCTATTATTAAATCCGTGCGGTAGCATAAATAGGTGAAATAACAAACACAATCCAACCACCGATAGCCAGGTTAGTTCTATGGGAAAATTCATACATTGTTCTTCTTCTGCTATCGTGTAGACATGAGCTACATAATGATAATAGCTCAACATTCATCAAGGCTTACGCGCTGCTGAGTTGAACCAATCATAAACTCACGTCGGTATCCGTGCAAAAAGTTTTACAAGAACGGAACGATTGTATTGTTGTACACATCGATATAGGAAAAAAACGTCTTGGATTCGCGCACTAAGGGTTTCGTACCACATGGTACCATCCATAGCTGTGCGTTGCTTTCATATTTGTACCTATTAGCAGGTACCACCACGCATTTCTATTTTAGCCTTATTTTTATTATTTGTTGTTAAACTAAATAGTATGCACTATTTTGCACTACAATTACACAAAGTTTTACGCTTGTATGTATTACCGTTTTTAAGATAGAGCAGGAACAAAATATTTTGAAAAAAATATTTTTTTGAGGTTTTTTTTATGGTATTTGATTTTATGCTCGTAATAAACTGAAAATATTCCAGAAATTGACATAATTACCGTGTTCTGCCGTTTAATTATCTGTAGCTGTCTTCTCAACGGTCATTTTGTAAAATAAACAGAAAAAATAAACGGTTCATGGCTGTGTTAGAAAAACTGGTCCTAGGTTACTTTGATTGATGATGCTGCGCCGTGGGATCCAATTAGCTCTTTTGTAATTTTATAGATGAACCATTACGATTGTTTACCTTTTTGTTTGTGGCTAAGAAGATGTTAAAAGCAGCTATTTTGGTATAATGGGTACCGAGTGTTGTATAAAATAAAATCGAAGTAATTACGGGTTAAACTACGCAAAGGCGAAGAAAGAAAAAGAAAGAAATCTATTGTTAAAAATAAATAGTGCCTTAATAATTACCTATTTTTGTGATTATTGTAGTTTTTTTTTCAATTCCAACTAAAATACAGCGTCTAAGAAATTATAAATATAAATAAATAAATATATTTGGGACATTTTTACACAGCACCATCTAGTCCCAAACTAAGCAGAGCTTGTGCTATGGGTATAATAGACAATGGATATAATACTTAAATACTTTTTTTTTGTTGTAAATACATACATATAATACTTAGCAACACCCAGACCAACACAAACACTTATGTTCATAACACAAATATGTGTGTTATGAATTATGAACATAAGTGCTAACTAATTTAAATCCAACTCGTGATAAATTGATTAAAGAAGTTTTGCTTCAAGTATTACTTACGGATCCTGTAGTCAACTATACTTTACACGTTTAATAATTAATTGCTAAGTACATACGTTTGATGGACGGTAAACCTCTTGCATGATCAGTCAATGGACCAATGGACGCTGAAAGCAGCTGGCTGTTTTAATTTCTTTATAAACTGAGCACACAAATTACAATATCCAACCAGCCTGTAGCGACACAGGTAGATAAATCGGCACCGAAGCCACGATATATCGATGCATTTTAATTATTTATTAATCAATTCCGAAAGGGACAACTATGCGGACGATGGGAACACACTGGCCATAAATAAAATGCGTTATAGAATTACTTAACATGTTGTTCAATTTTAAACTTTATTATGATGAAGTGGGACTTAAATTGCTTCATTTGATAGATACATTAATTTCGCGAAGTATTAATTTGTTCGCAGTTGGATACCGATTCGATGTTGGACGATGCTACTGCGCAGAATGGAACGCAGCTGACATTGTTGGGTGAAATAGCGCGCTAACGTTTAATATCCTCCCGCCATTTATCATTAGGCACACAACCTCCCCGTCTATACCCGACGGGGAGGGTTTGAACACACTCCCGGGAACACCCACCCGAGGAGCAAACCCCCATGTTAGTACGCCACTAATTTTCTCCCCCTCTCGTTGTTGCTAGGCTTGGCTTAGCCACCATCTATATGATGGTGTCTGATGCCGAGTTTCTCAGCATCCTAAAAAACGTCCTCTTCAAGGACCCCACCTTTATCGCCAACTATGGCGACTTGTTTGGCAGCGCTTTTGCCGCCAATCAATCGGACGTCCCCGACTCTCCAGAGTCGCCCGACACCCCCCCACCCCTAAGGAGGAATAGGCGCCCCGCCCGTTCCGACAGCGATGAGGAGAGGCCGAGGTCTCCACGTGGTCCGCCTAGGCGTTCAGCCAGCCTGGACCATAAGGACCGCACCCCCTCACCTCTCCCCACCCCAGCCCCCACTCAATACCCTGATCGCTCCCCTATCCCGTCAGACCAAGAGATGTCCTCGGACAGTGAGGTCAACTCGGACGCGGCCGATGCCTTTACCACAGTAGTGGGTAAAGGCAAAAAACGCAGCCGCAAAACCAACAAGGCCGAGGCTCTCGCCTCAAAAACTCTTAAACTCTCCGAGGCAAACTCTGCCCCGGCCCCTACCCCCCGTCCCGCCTCTTACTCCTCCTCGCAGGATAACAGGCCCTCCTCCCCTCATGATCACGAACATACCTCATCTTCCCAGAAGAAGGTACCCATTCCGCCTCCCTTATTCATCCAGGATAAGGCTTATTGGACCAGGATCTCCGATTGGTGCAACCAAAATAAGATCAATTTTACTAGTGCCCGCCCCACACAGCAGGGCATTAAAGTAGTTGTCCCCACCCCCACTGATTACCGCAACCTTACCAGGTTGTTGCGCGAGCGTGGTGTGTCTTTTCACACCTACGCACTCCCAGAGGACCGACTCCTTAGAGTTGTGATCCGAGGGGTTCCGACCGAAGTCAGCTGCACGGAAGTGCACGCCGACCTCGACCGTCAAGGGATCCCGGTTGCAATTACTCACCGTATGTACCGTGGTAAGCACGGCGAACCCTACAACATGGTCCTCGTTATATGCCACCCTGGCGAAAACGCCAAAAATATCTATAACATTAAGACCGTATGCAAATTGTCAGGCATCACGGTCGAACGCCCCCACAAATCAAACCAGCCTGGACAATGTCACCGTTGCCAGCTGTATGGTCACTCCCAGCGTAACTGCTACGCAAAGCCCAGGTGCGTTAAGTGCCTAGGCGATCACGGGACTACCGAGTGCGAGCGTCCCAAGGAGAGGGACCAGTGCACGGAGCCCCCTAGCTGTGTCCTTTGCCGCAAAGCCGGGCATCCAGCGAACTATCGCGGCCCAAAGCCCCCAAACTGCGCAACGCCAAATCGGCGAAACGCGCTTCTGACCGTGTTGCGAGGGAAGCCCCCTCCTACGCAGCTCCTTACCCCTACCAACCACCAAACCCTAGAGGCCCACTCGGGCCCTCCCCTAATTTCCGCGGCCCACTCGGGCCCAACCCCTGGTTTAAGGGAAACCAAAAGCCCCAATTCCCACCTCTTCCGCCCGCTCGTCTCGCGCCCCCGGCCTCAGAGCCCCCAGCGCTGATGAACATACCCACCCACGCACCTTCTCTCAGGCCCCACACTGCACCAGCAGCTAAAGGCCCCTCCATGAGAATCCCCCCTCAGGCTAGACCCTCTTCGGTAAACTCCCCTGGGCCTTTGCCGAGGGAATACCTCGAACCCCAGTCAGGGGAAACCCGTATTGACGCCTACTCTAGGCTTTGGGCCGCAACCCAAGGCAACCATGAGCAGCGCCTCCAGGTACTTACCAAGTACCAAGACATCTTCAGAATTTTGAACTCCAATTATAATGTATAATACGGCCCCACCAAAAAGATTCAAACCCCGATCCCTAAACTTAGGCTTCTTTAATGCCCGAGGCATTAGTGGTCAACGCGATGACGTAGCTGTCTTCTTGCGTGAGCACCAACTTGACATATTACTCGTTCAAGAGTCCTTTCTCAAGCCCCACTGTCGTAATCCCAACATAGCCAATTATAGGCTGATTAGGAACGACAGAACGTACACCGCACTAGGCGGAACGCTAATCTATTACCGAAATTCTCTATATTGCATCCCCATTGATCCCCCAGAGCTAGAATGCTTGGAGGCTTCAATCTGTCGCCTAGGCATGACAGGGCACCAGCCCATCACCATAGTCTCGGCCTATAGATCCGCAAACAAACCCGCGAGTCTGCTCGAGGACGACCTCAAATCCCTACTCGATCTTAGTAATTCTGTAATCATAGCAGGCGATCTAAACGCCAAACATCGCTCATGGAGCTGTGTCTCCAACACCCCCGCTGGTATTCAATTAGAAGCACTTAGCGACAAACTTTCCTTTGACGTCATCGCCCCGATGCGTCCCACTCACTTTCCCGACATAGTAGGGCAACGGCCCGACATCCTAGACATAGCCCTCTTAAAGCGCGTAAACCTCGGTATACGCTCTATCGAGGTAATTCAAGAGTTAGACTCAGATCACCGCCCTGGGATCATTCAACTGGGTCCCCGGGGTGGTCCCTCGGATCCCGGTACTCCACCCGTAACTAAAACAATAACCGACTGGAGGAGACTAGAGGAACGCCTCAAATCTACCTCATCCCCCCTACTAGATCCAATCCCTGACTCCATCGAGACAGTCGCGGATACGGTGGCCGCGATCACCTCGCTCACCAACCATGTGCAGTCCGTAGTGGGCGAATGCTCACGGCAGGTTCCGATGCTGGATGACCAGCGTTTGAAACTGCCGGACGATGTGAATGAGTTGAGGACCGAGAGGAACGCGGCCATCCGTGCCTATGACGCTTTTCCCAACGAAGCCAACCGTGCCTATATGCGCTCCTTACAGAATACTGTAAAGAGACGTGTAGCGCAGTTGCGGGAGGAACGTTGGGACAAGGAAGTCAGCGAAATCCAACCGTCTCATGTAGCTTTCTGGGAACTTCAACGCAAACTTAAATGCGAAACCACGGCAACTATGCCCCCCCTAAATCGACCCAATCAAAGGCCGGCCTTTGATGATGACGAAAAAGCCGAATGCTTAGCCGACAGCTTGGAGTCCCAATGCACTCTCAGTACGCTTCCCGTAAGTCAAACCCACCTTGATAAGGTAAACTCAGAAGTTGAGCGTAGGTCAGCCCTCCCCCCCCCCCCAATAGACGACCCAGATGACCCGCTCCCACCGATCACCCCTGACGAAGTTCTTTCTATAGTCAAGGATCTAAAGCCCAAAAAAGCCCCAGGCGCAGACGGGATCACCAATAAGGTGTTAAAACGCTTCCCTGCCTCCCTCATCAGTCTAATGTCCGTCATCTTCAATGCGGCATTCAAAAACAACATGTTTCCCCAGGCTTGGAAACAAGCCACGGTAATCGGTATACCCAAACCGGGTAAGCCAAAAGCCGAGCCGAGTAGTTACCGGCCGATTAGTTTACTCAATGTCTTCGGCAAAATCTACGAGAAGCTTATTTATAAGCGACTCAAAGATTTCGCTGACTCCAATAAACTCCTTCCCGACGAGCAGTTTGGCTTTCGTACAAAGCACTGCTGCGTTAATCAACTGCACCGCATTGTAGAACACATCAGTGCAGGCTTCGTACGCGGTCAAATGACCGGTTCTCTCTTTTTCGACGTAGCAAAGGCTTTCGATAAAGTGTGGCACAACGGCTTATTATATAAGCTGTACACTATGAATGTGCCACATCGTCTCGTGCTCATCATCCGAGACTACTTATCGAATCGTACCTTTCGCTATCGCATAGAAGGGGCTCTCTCCTCCCCCCATCCCATTCACGCCGGTGTGCCACAAGGCTCCGTGCTCTCCCCCCTACTGTTCACGCTGTACACCAGCGATATTCCAAAATGCGGTGCAGCCCGTATTGCCCTTTTCGCCGACGACACGGCAATCTATTACTCCGGCATATCCCATGTCGCTATTTCTCGTACCCTCCAATCCGCGGCCAACACCCTAGGTGACTGGTTCCGGAAATGGAGAATCGAAGTCAATCCGGAAAAAAGTGCAGCGGTCCTCTTCGATAAGAAACCCCTGACACAGTATCGCAAAGAAATGAGCGTACCAGTCACAATGTTTGGCAAACAGATCCCTTGGCAACATGAAGCCAAATACCTTGGCGTGATCCTTGACCGTAGACTGACATTCAGACCGCATATCCGCAGGGTGAAAAACCGTGCCGCCTTCGTCCTCGGACGTCTCCACCCCCTACTCAATGCGCGCAGTAAACTGCCTACCCCTCTCAAAGTAAGGATATACACCACCTGTATCCGCCCCATACTCGCCTATGCTAGCGTTGTGTTCGCACACGTTAAGCCGGTGAGAATTCACATGCTCCAAACCCTCCAAAACCGTTTCATGCGAAAGGCCACAGGCGCCCCCTGGTTCGTACGCAATGTCCAACTCCACCTAGACCTCAAACTGCCAACCATCAAGCAGTTTTTCAAGCGTGTCTCTAAACGCTATTTCGATTCCGCCCCCAAGCACCCCAACCCCTTGGTCGTGGCGGCCACTGTCTACCAGCCATCTGCTATTAGCAAAATCCGACGTCCCAGACACACACTCATTGAGCCCGATGACGCTATCACACTCCTCCAGGAGTCAGATAAAAGCACAAGCACACTCCGACGCCGTCGTCCAAAATATCGTCCCCGCCGGCGAGGACCGACGCGACACACACACAGAATCCGAGAGTCCGACTCTCGAGAAACAGAAACACATGCCGACGCAGCACCGGCTGCTGGGGGGACCGGTGGCGGGGTCCCCCTGCTGCACCCTGAGTCGAGGTCCAAGCTCCCCCCCTGGGGACGCCCTCACGGTGTAAGCAACCGGAGATAATCTCGTCACGCGAGACCGGCCCTATGCTCTAGAGTAGTTCCTAGGAGCAGGCTATTGCGTAGCCACTGGTTAGGTTTTCTAGGTAGGTCTTAGCCTCGCCGGCGAGACTTGCCGCTTCACGGCGTTTAGCACGTCACCCGATAGGGACCGAAAGTCCGCTACTTTCGAGGTAACCAATTCGATGCAGCAACGGCTGCTAGGGGGACATAGGAACGGCGGGGTCCCCCTGCAATGCCCCAGCGAGGTTCGAGCCCCCCCTTGGGGGCCGCCCGCTAGCGCGCGGTATTGTTACCGCGCGCATTTAGTTTGTAAGTATGTAGGGAAAAACCTTCGGCGAATGGAGTCCCACATGGGACTCTCCGCCAACTAAGTCCGGTTAAGCAGGAATGGGACTTCGGTCCCACCTGTGAGAGCCCATTCGAAAAAAAAAAAAAAAAAAAACAAAAAAAGCCATTTATCATAAATACAATTTATATTTATTGCTCTATGTATGAAATATAAATCCTTTGTGTGTCGCTTTTATTGTGAGGTTGTTTGTTGTTATTTTTCTTATGGTAACACTGAAGTTGTGTTGCCAGCTTAAAAATAATATAAAAAGTGATCCTCTTTATTCCTATTAGCGCGTGGGCGGTGCACATCCGATGTGAGTGAGAAAAGAAGCAAGAAACATGTTTTGTAAGATGTTTTGTGTTATTCGAGACAGCTAATCCATTTATTTATTCTGACAAAGAAGATAAATCTCGGTCAGAAATCTTTTTATTATCGCGCGTTTCCTGTTATACTTGAGTGAAACGATCTGTCTAAGTCATGCTCTACATTAAACCGAGTTTAATAAAGAAAGTAAGGCGTCGTATTGATAAACGGAAGGTCATAAAACAGGCATTAAAATTCACACCGAGGTTGCATCACTTCGATCTTCGAGCGTCATCGCGTCGTTACAGAATTACCTATACCTACCTAATGCTGGGATCACATGGCTGACGTCAAATCCCTTGAAAATAGGTATAAGTATTCGGAATTTGGAGTTTAAGTAGCCTGTAGATGTAATAATTTTGACACAGTCTCTTATATCGGTGGTATCTGGACACATGTCTCTTTTTAAGGACGGTAAAAAAGATACAGGAAGAGTCGGTACGTTGGAACATTCGTATCTGATCTGCAGGGACAGTCTTCAAGTTCTTATGCAAATAAATATTCTCTTGGCGGCCAGGATTATCTTAGTTATTTATATTGCTATTTATATCTTGGAGAGGCGCAGGGCGGGTAAGTGGCTACAGCTCGTGAAGGTTCTATGCAACAATGGGTGACAACAACAACATTTGTACAATTTTTGTTACGTGCAAGGGAGCGAGATGTTTGGAAACACTAAATGATATGCTCTTCATCATCACGCCGTTCACCGTTTACTAAATAAAAAAAAATAAAAAACAAAAATTATTGGAACAGAAAACACTGTGGAGAGTATCCATCGAGCTCGGTAGCCCGTTGTTCTCGATAGGACAAATTATTTGGAATCTTTAAGCTTAGGCAGGTTTATACAGAACCATTAGCTGGTTCCTGTGACTGGTATTGTCGGCGATAGAGTAACTCCTGAGCCCCAAGCAGAGCAACATCACAGAACGACGACCGCCAGCCAAGCGTCGACCAATCAGCGCGTCGGATTTTACGAATGTCGCGCGTAGAATATCTTTGATGTTGTATTTATATTTTTTAAATTAATCTCAAGATTGTCTTATTACTGGAGCCTTCCTTCCAGAAGAGTTGTTCCTGTGGAGGTAAGGTATTGTCGTGGTTTGGGTAACTCGCATACCAGGGTGCGCGGGGTAGAACGTTGACCGGCGAATATTGGGACGGTGCCTAGGATCGACTGCCACGAGGCACGAGACAAGGGCCGCCCTGATCTTAACAAGGAACGTTCCGCCATCAAGTGGACTATTGTCAAAAGGCGTGGGTGTACGGTGGGGCCATCCCCTGCCATCGTCTAAACGTAAAGGTACGCGCCCACGCCACAGGTATCACTTCATCTTCTTCTGTCGTGTCGACATGAGCTACATAATGATAATAGCTCATGCCGTGGTAAAAAGATTAGACAGTCAGCAAATCGGTAACAAGGCTGTGACTGCCCAGGTTGCGCCGGACGATCAATTAAATATCGTCACTCGTGGAGGCTCTTTTAATGCAAACCTCACTGGCATCACTGGATCGTGTCGTTTACATTTGTCTCGTCACTTCGTCAGTCATACGTAGGGTTGCCATCCGTCCGGGATTCCCCAGATTTGTCCTAGTTTAGAGGGCATCCGGGGAGCGTCCGGTCGGGGCTTCATTTGTAGTCCGGGTTTAAAAAAAGTTACATACAATCGAACAAAAGCAACTGCGATAGCCACCGGAATGCTAACTTGCTAAGCTCTTTGTCGGTTAAAGAACTTAAGAATGATTTACAAGATGTACCATTCATCAGCGTGACAACTGATGCTAGTAATCACGGAAGCACAAAATTATTCGCTTTGATTTAATAATAATTTGATATATTTTAAGAATAAAAAAATTCTAACTGATTATTAAAACAATTTGTAACAAATTGTAATAACATTCTGTTTTGTTAGGTACATTTAAAATGATGATAAAAGAAGACTAAATTTAATTTTAAGGTCTGAAAATAAATAAAAAGGTGATTTATGACATTTTCAACTGTTTTTTATTACACTGACTATGTTTAAAAAACATATTGACATGTCCTGGTTCTGGGCTCTAAAATCCGAGGTTTTCACGCGTCTTGTCCTGGTTGCCAAATTTTAGAGATGGCAACCCTAGTCCTACGTGAGTTTTGATGCTCTATTCACGCTTGCACTGCCTGTCAGCGCTGGACTGGCACGAAACGGTGTTTGCACAGAGCACAGACCAATAAGCCTCTAGACGCCTATTAGCCGGATACTCCCAGTCACAAAGCATATGCAGTAGCACTGCATATCTTACGCCCAGCCACCAATCAGGTCGTCACTCCGTCAGCGAGCGGCACCAATCATACGGAATCACAACATCGAACTTTTGAGCCGGCCAATCATAACGCGCCGTCCGCTCCCCTGTCCCCGCCAACATTTTACGACTGTGTTCTCATGCAAAACTTTGTTTATGTGGCGTCTTGAGGCTTACTGGTCTGTGGCAGAGAGCCAAAATCATGCCAACGCTGGTGCCTACTATTAGGGTCGTATAAAACTGCCGTATATGCCTGGTCCTGCCTTTAAAAGTTCATATTTGGAATGTTTACCTCGTCAGCGACGTTGATGTCCCGTGCGTCTGCGGCCAGCAAGCTCGCCAGCCGGGCCGCTTCACCGCGCGCAGCCGCCTCGTGCAGCGCCGCGGCCAGACCCATACGGTCTTACACCATCACTGTAACAAACGAAGATAACGTTTAGACTTCAATTCTGATCGAGTTAATCAGAGACCCAGTTCAAATATTTAAAAAAAACTAAGAGTTTTGTTTACCAGGGGATGGTATTTTTTAGGGTTCTGTTATTCCGTACCCAAAGGGTGCCAACAAGGCCCTATTACTAAGTCAACACTTTGTTGAGAAAGTTTGTGTCATTTACTTGTTGCTCGAAGAAAAATAAATACAACGTGTATCAGAAATGCGTGGTCATATTTGAAGAGCTTATTCAGGGGATGCTATCGATCAACTTTTACTATGGGGTCAACCCTGAAATCGCAAAAAAGAAAAACCAGCTGATCCATACATTTTGTCGAGCGACATCGATGATTTAGTAGGGAACAGCTGATATTTTTTTCGCGATTTCAGGGTTGGTCCCATAGTAAAAGTTGTTTTATAACATTTCCTGAATGAGCTCTTAAAATATGACCACGCATTTCTGATCTATGCAGGAAGTCAAAAGAAAGTCGGAATGCAAAGATGGAAAATACTCCACCGACAAGAGCCTAGCTTTAAAATTAATAATGGTGACTATAATATGTAGCATCAGGAGGCTCTTACTTCTAGATAGCTCTAGGTAATAATATCTTGTTTATGTCAGAAATAACTTATTTTGTCGTAGTTAAGTGTCGTTAAAGGTGGTAATTGTAGCACATAGCGATCACAATCTTGAAGCAATTTACTTAACCTGACTAGGTGACTGGAAATGCTGGGAGCCAATACAAAATATGCAATTCTTATTGGACTTGTTAGTACTACAAGTGGACTTACTGCCTTTTTGTAGTGAGAGCTAAGTGCTAAGTATCTACCATATCAACAGAATTTTTTAATTCGAAAACTATACATACGATTGAGGTTAGTTGTATAATGCTTGGCACTTCGTTCCGCTTTCGGCTTTTCAGGAGACAAGTAGAAGTTTTAAATTAACTAATTTGAATTTTGCACAAATTGGAAGTACAATAATTATAATTCTATCATTTTTAGGGTTTCGTACCCGAAGGGTTCCAAACGGGTCCCCCTATTACTCTCGCTACGCTGTCCGTCCGTCCGTCTGTCTGTCACAGGGCTGTATCTTTATAACGGTAATAGATAACCAGTTGAAATTTCACAGAATATGTGTTGCTATGAGGTGTATCACGACAAATAATAAAAACAAAAAAAAGTCTAAAACCAAAGGGGGACCCCATACAAGAAACCTCGAAAAATATGCATCTTTTCCAACGTTTTTGTTCCTGTTCTATCTTCACAACGGTAATACATACTAGCGTTAAACTTGGTGTGATTATAGTGCATACTATGTAGTTTTGCAACAAATACTAAAAACAGGACAAACATAGACATATATGGCAGTACCTACGGAAGAAAGAGATGCAAAAATTCACATTTCGCGTACGTTCGTTGATGTCTTTTGATAAACTCTCGTAAATTAAATCAGTTTCTATGGGGTATTAGGTCGATGGGTTGTACGGAACCCTTACTGCGTGAGTCTGACTCACACTTGGCCGGTTTTTTTTAATGATCACAAACATCACAATCACAGACTAACCCAGTATGTCACGTCTTGATCAAAATCGGTTGATCCGTTTGGGAGCTACAATGTCACAGACAGACACACAGATATACACATTAAAATATAACACCCTCTGTTTGCGTCGGGGGTTACAAATAATTACACAGACATCCTCATTTGGTTCAAAGCGTAGTGTTTCCATAAAAGAGTATGATTAATGCCAGTCAAGTTAATGCAATAAGACAATGTCTTATACCTAGGTTACACAGTGCGAGCACTCGCTAGGCCGACTGGCACGCTACGAGTCGGCCTAGCGAGTAGCTGCAATGCAGCAATAAAAATGTTTTAAACCATAATTAGTGGTGAAAACAACTTTATCTTACCTATTACATGAATTATTTCCATTTAACTGGTCCTAATAACACTCATTGTCTACGCCACCGCTTGACCAATCAAGGCTCCCCAAGTATCGCCACACACCACCAGCCAATGACGGAGCGGGAATATCACGCGACGCGCAGCCAGCGAATGACAGAGGGGGAAAATCACGCGACGCGGCGACTAACTAACGACTTCCATATTATTCATTCAATGTAGAACACACAATCATACGAATTAAAAGTTTCATCCTAGTCAATATCAAAAACCAAGTTTTCTTTTGTTCCCATCGCGAACAAAAAGTGGCGACCGTGACAGGACTGCAATCACTAATCGAGTCCGCCTAGTTCCTGTACCCAGAAGAAGCCAACTCATCGACGGAGGACTACAAAGGAGTTGTGGTTCAGCCAAGCCAAAGGTGTTTGTGGAGCAACGTACACCCCGGAGCGGACTATATATCCCGGAACAGCCTACGAATTTGCTGTCTACGTCCAGGGACCGTGCCGTGGGCCTATTGCTACCTGCTTCGCACGACCTACCAATCTAACTGTGAGCCCGTTCCTATCATTTTGTCCTAGATCTTTCCTCTTCTGTCTGAGTTTACGCTTAGTTCAATAATTCTAGTGTTTGGTAACGTAATCTAAAAATAAACTAGTTCAAAATCTATTAGTTAGTAGGCAATCTATCTAAGTGTATTTCTGCACATGTTTGCGCTAATTACTACCTAATTACTTTGCGTTTCCCCCTAATTAATGTTATCTTATTTTAATATTTTATTTTCAATTCCAATTTTATTTTCCGACCAAAAAACCTACCCACATTGAATTTATAAAATTTCCTTTCTATTTCGAATCACTTGAAACTTCTACAATAACTGCCATCATAAGCATATGTGAATATTATAGCACATCGCCCCTCTCGCACGCTTGTTGCTATCAGCTGTTCAGTCGTATAACGGTACATTCCAGGCAATCGGTGCGTTGAGCGCGTCGGCCGGCCACTATCGTGCTACGTCACCCATTGTTCACGCGCTGCAGCCATCCAAGTGCCTGCCTATCAGCTGTGCGACTGCGCAGCGCTTCTCACCATCTTCGCAGACGAAAACCAGCCTCTGCTGTACACTGGACTGCGAAACGAGGAGCGTACCGTATTCTTTTATTATTATCATATATAATAATAACTAATCGCAATGGCTTCGGAAGCAAAGCTTAAAGATTTAATTATTAAACGTGGTGCCATTAAGGGACGCGTTACTAAATTTAAAACTTATCTAGATCCCCTAACCACTTTAGAAACAATTTCTCCTGTGGAAATCAATAAGCTTTCTATGAAGTTATCGCGAATGGAGGCGTTATTTATTGAATTCGGCGAGTTGCAGAGCCTAATAGAAGTGCAAAATGAGTCTAATCTAGCAAATGAATTAACTACTCGCGATTTGATTGAGCAAGATTTTGATAATTGTATTGCCTTTGCCCAAACTTTTATACAAAAACATGGTTTGTCATCCAAAAAGGCAGACAGTGATACTTCTAGTTGTTCTCATGGCAATGAGTGTCATCATCATAATCATGATAGCTGTAATAGTCTAGGATTTAAGTTGCCTACTATAAGCATACCTAAGTTCGATGGCACTTATTATAAATGGTTGGAATTTAAGGAAATATATTGTTCCTTGATTCACGATAACTCTAAAATTAAAAATGTGCATAAATTTCACTATCTTTGTTCCTATTTGGAGGGTGAGGCTGCGCGAGTACTAAGTAACCTAGAAGTTTCAGACAAAAACTATGATGAAGCCTGGTCTATTCTCTGCTGCCGTTACGATAATAAAAGGCAGTTAATTAATAACCATTTAAAGTCCCTGTTACATATCGAGTTTGTTCGAGAAACGGACAAATCCCTAAGATTTATTATTGATAATGTAAATAAAAACCTACGTGCCCTAAACTCCCTAGGACTACCTACCGACAAATGGGATGTCCTAATCATTTATCTTTTAACGGCAAAATTAGATAATAGTACGATTTTCAAATGGGAGGAACATAGAAGCTTAGGACCTGAAATACCTACTCTTGAGGATTTCTTTTCATTTTTGAAAAATCGTGCTGACGTTTTAGAAACTGTCCATCATAATAAATCAGATAGATTCGATAAGAATAAACAAATAACAGCTAATAATTCTAATATTAAACAAACAAAATCATTTGTTGTCACTTCCAAGGAGACTACTCCTTCTTCGCAATATAATATTGAATGCTGCGTGTGCAAAGGCAATCATCGTCTTTACGAGTACACGACATTCAAAGGAAAAACTCCTGAAGATAGGAACTCTGTAGTTGCGACTATGAATTTGTGTGCAAATTGTTTGAGAACTGGTCACAATGTTCAAGCTTGTAAACTTCCAGGCTCTTGTCGTCAGTGTAAAAAGAAACATAATTCTTTCCTACATTTGCCTAGTACTCAAGTGCCCAGTACTCAAACGCCTAATACTCAATCGCCTAATACTCAATCGTCTAATACTCAATCGCCTAGTACTTCTAACACTACGTCTATATCTATGTCTACTTTGTCTTCGCCAGAAATATTATTATGTACCGCTAAAGTACGCCTAGTTAACCCAAAAACCAATGAAAGAATTACTGTACGAGCTTTACTTGACAGCGGGAGTCAATCGTCCTTTATCACGGAAAGTGTAAAGCAAAGACTCAAGTTGACTCCTCAGCCATCGAATGTCGGTATTGTTGCTATTGGTAATAACCCACTCAACATGAGCACAGAACGCTGCGCTCTCCAATTACTATCTAATACTAGTTCATTCCAAGTATCCATGTTTTGTCTAGTCTTAAAAACTATCACCGATAAAATACCTAAAGTTTCTTTTGATACTAGTCATCTTAATCTAAGTAAGTTCGAGTTAGCTGACCCTAGCTTCAACGAGCCATCCTCAATTAATATGCTCATTGGTGCTGACCTGTTTTGGGATTTGATAGGTAATAAACAACATTCCATAGGGGCTAGCAACACTAATCTTCGTAGCTCTAAACTCGGATGGCTCATTGCAGGTCCTATGCCTATTTCTACTCGATCTTTATGTAATAAACCTATTATTTGTAATTTTATACTTAAAGAAGAACATTCCTTAAGTATAGATCAACAAGAAGAATGTGACGACTCTGAAATTAAAACTATAATACAAAGAGATTTCTATTGTGATGATTTACTCACAGAAGCTGACACAAGTGATGAGTTACGTTACATTCAGCGCTCAATTGCCACTGAACTAGCTAAAGGATGTTTTCCCCTCTGGAAATACCGATCAAATTTACCTAACCTAATAAATCCTAATTCTATAAATAACGATCAATCCAATTTAATTATTAGTAATGCCACAAGCACTTCAGGTATAGGTTGGTCTCCTATAACTGATGAAATTAATTTTCCTATTCATTGCTCCGATAAACCTAAGTGTATTAAAATAACTATTTTATCTACTACCTTTAAAATATTTGATCCACTTGGGCTTATTTCTTTATGTACAATAAAGGCTAAAATATTCCTCCAAAAGTTGTGGCTTAATAAATTGGACTGGAATAATCCAGTTTACCATATATCATTAATCTGTGATCCAGTTCCTCAAGACGTCAACAAATCTAATCTGTGGTGGTCCGGCCCCCCTTTTATCAAACAGCCAGAATCTACATGGCCAGTACTAAACCAAAATCTAAATATAGACTTGCCTAAAATAAAAGCGATGCCCGCTATGATCGCGGAATCTTTACCTACCATACCTAATTTTCAACAATTCTCTAAACTTTCTACTTTACAAATGTCTACATCTAGAAGTCGTAAGCGACTTAACTAAGGATGCGTTCATACAAACCATGAGTAGATTCATTGCTCGCAAAGAAATGCCCACCACTATTTACTGCGATAATTGACGTAATTTTGTAACTGCTGCAAAAGAAATTTCAATTAATTTCATTTTTAATTTCATTTTTGCTTTCTTAACCCAAAGACTGAGCCTATTAGAGATTTTGCTGCTCGCCGGGGCATTGAATTTCGTTTCTCCCCCGCGTACGCTCCTCACTACAACGGTCTAGCAGAGGCTGGCGTGAAGTCAGCAAAATTTCACCTACATAGAATTTTAGGCCAGTCTCACCTAACATTCGAGGAATTGACCTCTGTGTTTGCTCAGATAGAAGCAATCCTAAACAGCCGACCCCTATTTATTTCTCAGCCCTTCACCTAATTATTTCCAGCCTCTTACCCCGGCACACTTTTTAATTGGTAGGTCATTGACGTCGCTGCCTACACCGAGCTTCGTGGATTCCAACGTGCATCGCCTGACCAGTATCAGCGCATCGAAGAAGCATGGCAACATTTCTGGAATCGATGGGCTTCCGAGTACGTCTCTGAGCTTCAACAGAGGAGCAAGTGGCGGGTAAAATGCAAAGAGCTTCAGCTTGATGATTTAGTCCTGATCAAGGAAGATCAGACAGCCCCTCTATGCTGGCGTCTAGGACGAGTCAGCAGACTGTTTCCTGGCTCCGATGTAATACCTAGAGTTGCCGATGTAAACACAGCTAAAGGCACAATTAGACGAGACCTAAACCGCCTCTGCCTACTACCAACCACAGAGGATTGATTGTGTTGAAAACTGGACCTAGAGCTTTCAACGGCCGGAGGATGTCTACGCCACCGCTTGACCAATCAAGGCTCCCCAAGTATCGCCACACACCACCAGCCAATGACGGAGCGGGAATATCACGCGACGCGCAGCCAGCGAATGACAGAGGGGGAAAATCACGCGACGCGGCGACTAACTAACGACTTCCATATTATTCATTCAATGTAGAACACACAATCATACGAATTAAAAGTTTCATCCTAGTCAATATCAAAAACCAAGTTTTCTTTTGTTCCCATCGCGAACACTCATTAGATTTAATATTCTATTTCTAGTACCCGTCATCTGATTATCAGATAATATAGAATCGCGACAAGAATGGAAAACCATGTTCCTTTGCCTCTAACGGGTTCCATTTTAATAAAATGTGGAGCCAATGAAGGCTATCTCTATCCGTTCAATTAACTTCATGTTGTTTTGCATTCTATCATTATGCGTAGAGGCTATTCAATTCAGTTTTGCTAACGACGAACGACGAGCATCATACAAAGCTAGCCAAGAATTTAAAATAAAAAAGTGTGAAGAATTCATAATGGATGCACATCTATGGGCGCCATTGCGATTTTTACCGACGAAAAAAAGGAGGAGGTTCTCAATTCGACGCGTATATATATATATATATATTTTTTTTTTTTTTTTTAAGTATTACCACGCATAACTTTTTACAGAGTGGTCCGATTTTGATGATTCTTTTTACTGGATAGGGTATATCTTGAAGTTGGTCCCATTTAAATTTCAAAATCAAAATCCACTCCTAAGGGTAGTAAAACAGGGGATGAGTTTTTGTTCACCCACTGAATTCTTACCTGTTAACCGATTCTGTTGAAACTTGACACAAATAAATATAGTTCTAGACACTACGACATAATGGAGACCTGGAGTTAGATTTTAACCACAAAAAAATGAAAAATAAAACTTTTTAACAAAAAATTGAACCGACGAAAAGTGAAACTGAAAAGCGAAAAATAACTAATTATGAGTCGGCGCCAAACAACCAATCAACGAAGATCATTAAATTACTTTAAATAAATAATAAAAACAATGTCACATCAAATACAACGTGAAATTTTCAACGATAAACAATAACTTTCCAAAAATACGTTCTCCGCTCGGCCACTTGCAACTTACACGCACTTTGCTTGTTAAAAGTTCGTTTGGCGCCGACTCATAATTAGTTATTTTTCGCTTTTCAGTTTCACTTTTCGTCGGTTCAATTTTTTGTTAAAAAGTTTTATAATGCATTATATTGTCTATGGCTGCTCATTAAAAGGGGTGAATGTTTATTTGCATGTTTTTGTCACTTTCATCAGTTACTAGGTATATTTCCTTGTGGTATAAAGTACTATACAAAATATTATGTAGGTAGTAGGTTTGTCGCTTGTTACATATATTTCTTCAGTAACTTGTAGTAACTTTATTAATAAACAAGCAGTGAATCTTATGGAATACTTTTGCTTTTAGTAGTTTTCATTATTAATATTTATAATTCTTAGAAGCGTATATTTTCCATGCTTCATTTTGTAAGTTACACTACATTAATAAAGATTTACATAACATTATGCCCGTGTAATAATTATAAATTAACATTTTTTATGTATGAATTACTTAATTTTACAACTTAATTAATTAAGTTTAATCAATGATATTTGGTATAATATTTATTTTGCCAGCCAATTTTCATTTCACATTAATTTAAAAATGTTAGTTAGTTGATCAGTTGATCAGCAACGGGTTATTGAAGCTTAGCTTTTATGAATATTAAAAAATATGAATACTACACGTTTTTGTTGTTTAATTTTATTTCTAACTAAAGCATGGAGAATTGAATGAGAAACGCATCATTGGCCTCATGCATTTTTAAATAGTGTAACCTGTGTAACAATCTGAGACCTCTATAGATTTCGTTTCTCTTTCACATGATTCACCGTAGCACATTTACAAGTTGGTTGTAAATCAAGATAAACTACGCTTTATTACATAAAAGGTAGCAGCAACTATTATAAAATTCTTGCTCCTATGATCTTGCAAAAAGGTTTTTATTCTCCTTTTAAAATAAATAAAAAGTTAAAGGAAACTGGCTGATACTCTAAAAAAATTTGGGGATGCCATTATATTTTTCATTTTATTTTTTGTTTCGTTTTGAAAAATAAACATTTTACTATAAGCGGCCAGGGTTATTTAAAAAAATTAATTTGTCGAAATAGTTTGCATTACAGACTTCTGACGAAAAACTTTCAAGGCTTTGTGAAACTCACTTTTTTCCCCAGAGTCATAATACTGCATGTACATGTGAACTTGCAATATTTATAAACACTTGTAACACTTCACTGGCACACGTAACATCGCGTGCGCTTAGATCAGCACTAATGCACGACAATCAACATACTTGTTTTACATAGATCGATGTCGATGTGTTGGTGTTTATGTCGATCGTAACATTACTGATAACATCGGCTGCGGCTATGGTGTGGGCGGAAAGCGGAATCTGCGTGAGCGGGATCTTATTAATTAAGTACGTATCTAATAATTAGTTTCTATATGGGTAATAAACGCAAAAATGACCAAATCATATCAGGTGTCAAATCCCATGTCAAGTTGGCTACCATAGGTACCATTTCGTCAACTTTACTTTTGTCCACAAAAATTAATTTGTGGTTTACGAAATGGGGTTTCTTGTATGGAATAAATAGTTAAGTTGACGAAATGGGAAGTTGAGTGTCAAGTTTATGTAATTGGTAGTATTCTGGTTAACCAATCACATCTCTTAAAATGAAATTTTATAACAGATTAAATTGATCATCCTTCAGAAACCAGGGATTATGTTAAATGGATGGAGCTGTGGGAAGGATAGCAGCATGTCTACCTACTGTGATCACCCACCCATTACTGTTCCACTGCTGGGCACGGGCCTCTCGTGAATGAGAATTACTCCACGAAGATCTAATGCTTGTTGGCGGACTACACACACCATCGAGAACTGTATGGAGCACTTTCGCGTGTGCAGGGTTCCTCACAATGTTTTCCTTCACTATTAAAGCAAAAGATAATCAAATTCTGATCCGCACATGGATCCGAAAAGTCAAGAGTTGCGGGCCGGGTTTGAAGTTTTGAACTCAGGCCCCCGTTGCTCAGCTAATAAATGAGGTGTATTGTGATGATTTAATAGTCTATGGATAAGATAAGGCCAATAATTATTAGCATCATAGAGATACTTGTTGGTCGTTTGTTTTGCGTTTAGTGATAAAAGATAATGTCGATAATATTAGCTACCGAAGCAATATATTGAAAGATTTTATCAATTTGAACTAGCTTGAGTCAGCAGCAGCCAGCCAGCTAAGTTACGATTTGATTGTGTGCAAATAATCGGGAATCTGGGACCATTGCCATTGTTCTTTAGAACTTAGGCATATGCCATTATAATTTTCATCTGTAACGGTTAGTGCTAAACATAAAACAATTTTTTTATATATTTATAATTAGAACTATTTAAAAATCATACGTCACAATTGATTGCTACATAATTTTTATTTATCAAGCAGATTAAATAAGATCAATTAATCAACTCAGCCTATCGCAGTCCACTGCTGGACATAGGCCTGGATTAAATAACATAACACTAACTAATTCATTAATTAGAATTTTATGGATATTAATGTAAATGAAGTCTATCTAAATTACAACCATTAATAAATCATTTACAATTTCATTGATATAAATAAAATAAACCTCCCAGCCAGGTGCAATAACAACCTGAAGAAGGTAGCTGGTTGGGACTGGATGCGGAAGGCAGGGGACCGAGTGATGTGGTGCAACTTGGGAAAGGTCTATGACCAGCAGCATAGGCTGAGTTGTAGATGATGATGAACACTCTTATAATTATAGCCGAAAAAAAAACAAAAATAAATGCATAGGCTTATAAAATCGCTTATCGCTATCTCCGTCAACACACTCTCATCCTTCCGATTGTAAACAATAAGGAATTTCGATCGGTCCAGTGGTTCTGCCCAGCCCTTCCGCCTCTAAACGTCTTGAGGATGGAACTAATAAGTCAGCCACTTTATTACCGGTACCTTACCTACTTGATACTTGAAGCTGTTTAGTATGCAGGTTTAGGCTTTGTTCGGATTAAATGGTTACTGTTCAGGTGGTAAGTGAAGTATGACCGTTTTATGTTCTTGAGAAATGTATGTGAAACAGAACATGCAATTAAACTCTGGCCGTATTACAGAACGAAACTCAAGCTTTGATCACTGTTTAAAACTAGTTTTGAGTTGAGCTTTAATTTTAAAATAATTTTCAAGCATAGATTCATTGAAACGCCAAAACGTCAAAACACATAATGCTAGTTTTGTAAAAGTAGGGAAATCGTAATCTAAATACCTATATAAAACAAAGTTAGGTTAGTTACACCATTTATAAATCTTCTTGATTTATAAATGGTGTAACTAACCTTTTTTTTTTTTTTTTTTTCCCGTGGGGAAATCCTCATGGACGCACTCCGCCCGGGGTAGGCGGAGCTAGTGTCGGACTCTTACCGACTAAAACCACCACGGTGTTCCTTCAACTACCTTAGCCGGGGGCGTGGGAACCCATGAGTATTCACACAACCACCCCCGACAGGTCCTGGCCCGCCACAAGCAGGCGAGCCCCTTCTCCCCGTGCGGCCTAACGTCGGCCGCACCCTCCTCGGTGGCGCACACGGAACACTGCACGCCACCTCACCTCATGGGCCTTTACCAGCTGCGCCAACTACGCCGGCTGTGCCAGCTACACCAGCTGCTGGTCGGGCAGCAGACTACCCCGAGTCTGCTGCTCGCAGGCCCTACCTCCCGTAATTTTTTATAGAGGTTTTCTTCCTCGCGGTCCGGGCGGTGAAGCCAAGACCCTCGGTCCCAAGAGGCGCGAGAACACTACTCAGCGGGCACTCCTGGGGTTACGAGATCGACGGGGACAGGGAAAGACAGTCCTCCCGCTGCCTGCCCAGTGGCAGGGTGAGTGCACACCGGGCCCGCCCCTGCTCCTCCACTGTGCCCTCTGCTGATATCAGAGGGACACGTGGAGCAACTCCCTACTGGCCCATAACGGGCCCCTCCCGCGCCAGAATATTCGCCACAGGCAATAAAATCCCCCGAAGGTTAATCCCTCGGCAGGATTTTATTGCCCGTGCCCAGGATGCACCGGCCAAACAACTGCCGATCCCTCCAGACGTGTCCAGAAGGACAAGCAGCCGTCAGGCACACGTGGAGGTTTTCTGGCCAGCACCCCATTTTTTTTTTTTTTTTTTTTTTTTCTCGTGGGGAAAATCCTCATGGACGCACTCCGCCCGGGGAAGGCGGAGCCAGTGTCGGACTCTTACCGACTAAAAACCACCACGGTGTTCCTCTACCAACCCTTGGCCAGGGGCGTGGGAAACTTAACTCGCCCAACCATCCCCGGCAGGTCCCGGCTCGCCACTAACAGGCGAGCCCCTTCACCCCGTGCGGCACCCACATCGGCCGCACCCTCCTCTTGACTGGCGCGCGCGGAACACGACGCGCCACCGTCACGGGCCTTGTCTGGTCGGGCGGCGGGCCACCCTGAGTCCGCCGCCCGCAGGCCCACACTTAGGGTGGCTGGAGGTCGGCATACGCCCTCCTGCGACGCCCAGGTCGCCTTCTGCGGGAGGGAAGGGAGGTAATCGCCTCTCTAACTCTCTCCGCCGCCTCCTTAGCGAGCATCACCTCCTCGCAAAAGGAGACGACGCCTTCCCAAGCGCTCCCACTCCCGACCATCGATTGAACCACGGCCGGAAGCGAGAGATCGCTGCCGCCTACTGCAGTGATGAGATCACGGCGCTGCGTGGCCCAAGCTGGGCACTCCTCCAGTGTGTGCCGCGCCGTGTCCTCTGGGCAGCTCCCGCAGTGATGACACTCGGGTGTCGGCTCCCGGCCTATGCGACACAGATACTTCCCGAAGCAACCGTGCCCCGAGAGTATCTGTGTCAGCCGGTAGGTGAGGGCGCCATGGCTCCTCTCCAGCCACTCCTCCATGACGGGCCTTACCGCCGCGATTACGGCGTGCCCTGCGCTGGGTTGCGCAAGTCGCTCCTCCCATTCAGCCGCTAGGATCTGGCGGACCTCGCTCCGATCAGGCGGGTCCTCGCGCTGATGATACCTCAGCGCAAGGTCTCTCGCCTCCAGATCCCAGGGCATTGATCCAGCAAGAAGGCTCGCCGCCTCGAAGGAGATCGTACGATACCCCCGTATCACCCTGACGGCCATTGCACGCTGCGGCCTACGCAGCAGCGCGACATTGCCTGGCGTCAGGGCGTCTGCCCACACTGGGGCCCCGTAAAGGGCCATGGACCGTACGATCCCCACGTAGAGCCTCCGGCAGGAGGCATTTGGCCCTCCCAAGTTTGGCAGCAGCCGCGATAGCGCAGCCGTGGCCCCTAACAGCTTGGGCGCCAACCGCTTAAAGTGCGGACCAAAGTCCCACCGGCTGTCGAGGACGAGTCCCAGGTACTTCATCGTCGACTCGATACCGATGCGGACGCCTCGTACCACTATATGGGATCCCAGAGGTGGCCTCTTCCGAGGCCCATGAAAACACAGGGCCTCAGACTTATGTAGAGCCACCTCGAGACCCAACCGCCGGATCCTCGCAACGACTAGCGCAACCCCCGCTGTCACCAGCATGGTCGCCTCCCGGTGCGTCTTCCCCCTCGCCGTGACTAGCGTGTCGTCAGCGTAGCACGTCATGCCAACGCCGTGGAGAAGAGCACCGCGCAGCACCCAGTCATAGCCGATGTTCCACAGAAGCGGTCCCAAAACCGATCCCTGTGGGACACCGCATGACATCTCTCGCCGACCCCATACTTCCCGACCCGGGTAGATGACGGCCCTGTCCGTCAGGTAGGCCCCGATAATGTGGCGAAGGTAAGTCGGCACCCGATGGAATTCAAGTGCCGCCTTAATGCAACTCCAGGGCAAGGTGTTGAAAGCGTTGGCGATATCAAGTGATACCGCCAAAACCACCTCCCCCCGGGCCACTGCTTCCTCCGCCAGAGCCCTCACGCGCATGATGGCGTCCACAGTGGAGCGCCCCCGGCGGAAACCAAACTGGTTGTCCGATAGATCCGGCCCCATCCTAGTCAGGTGCTGGACAAGGCGGTCTGCAATTACTCTCTCAAAGAGCTTGCCCACCTCGTCCAACAACACGATGGGGCGGTACGCAGATGGTGAATCTGCAGGGCGCCCCTCCTTCTTCAGCAGGACCAGTTTTCCAGTCTTCCACCTCCGTGGAAACTGGCCCCGCTCGAAACATGCGCTCAAGAGCCCTCCCAATCGGGGCCCAAGGGCCTTCAGAGCCAGGACCCATGCTCGGCCAGGTATGCCGTCGGGCCCTGGGGCGGTGTTTTTGGCTTGAAGCCGTTTCACCGCAGCCATCAATTCTTCCCGGGTCACTTCGGGCACGTCGTCGTCATCGTCCGCGCTAGGCACCATGTCAGGAGGAACCATCGGCGGAGGGGTGTGCTCCACCCTTGAAGGGAACAGAGCGCTCACCACACCCTCCAGCAGCTCGGGCCGGAGACTCTGGGATAGAGGGGGGGCCCACGGGCGAAGTTTGCCCCGTACCATACGGTATGGACGCCCCCATGGATTTGCGTCCAGAGTCGCCCTCATAGCGTCAAAGCCTGCTACTTTGGCTTCTGCTATGGCCGCCTGAAGGGCCACCTTTGCTGCTCTGTACCCCTCGTACAGCTCTTCTTCTATGGTTGCCTCCTCTGGGGTGCGGGGACGCCTCCTGAAGCGCCTCCTGAACCTGGTGTACCGGCGTCGCTCGTCAACACATGCAACTCGTAGTCGCGCTATGTCCGAGGACCACCAGTACATCTGGCGCCTTGCAGGACCGGGTCTTGCCCTAGGCATCCCCGCATCGCACACTTGCGACATTGCCTCCTGGAACCACTCGGCCTCCACATCGGTATCGACAGGCCTGTCTGGTACTCTCACCCAGGCCTGTACTATCGAGGCCTCCAGGAGGGCCTCCCGGTCTAGCTTGGCAAGAGCCCAACGCGGACCTACCCCAGCCGGGGCCGCCTGGACTGGACTGATAGAGGTCTGGGCGGAGACGTCGAATCGGATATATCTATGATCCGACAGCGTCTCTACCTCCTCCATCACACGCCAGCCCTGGACATGGCGCTCCGCAGCGGGACTAGCGAACGAAATGTCCACTATAGACCCGCCCCGCTGCCGCACGCATGTCTGGACGGAACCCCGATTAAGAAGCAGTAGGCCATACTCCACAGCCCACTCCTCCAACACCTCACCCCACGCATCCGTGGCCGGGGAACCCCAAGCCGTGGATTTGGCATTGAAGTCCCCGACGACGAGCACTGGGTGTGGGTGGCTGCGACTGACGACGTTGCCCAACCCCACGAGGAAATCCTCGAAGTCGGCGAGAGATCGGTTTGGGGAGAAATATACTCCCACGACCACAACCTCCCCAAAAAGTGCCGCTACGTGTCCCCGACCCCTCGTGATATTCTCGAAGGATGGGGAACCAGCAGCGGCCCGCGAGATTAAGGCCACCAAGCCGTCACTATCACTAACCCAGTCGTCCCTGGGCGGGATAAAGTACGGCTCGGCGACCACAGCGATATTGATCAACCACTCCGCCATGCTCTGGAGCAGAAGGTCCTGAGCCCTGGCGCAGTGGTTGATGTTAGCTTGGAGGAAGCGCAAATTTGGGGCCATTATTGGGTTACCATTAACGCTTCCTCACCGCTTTTTTCAGGCAGCTTTTCAACTGCCTTTGCTGCGGCCTTTTTGCCGTGCCATCTGCCCCCTTTCTTGGTGGTTTTGGTGCAGGCGTTACCGCCCACCCGGTGTTCTGCCGGCTTACCTGCCGCCGCACAGATAATGCAGTGCGGTGGAGCCTCGCACGAGCTGGCCTTGTGCCCGTGCTGACCACAGCGGAAACAAACTCCGCTGCGGTCTACATTTGCGGAACACATCGCCCCGGTGTGACCTTCCTCCAGGCACCGGTAGCATCTCAAGGCCCTGGCTGGCAGGAGCCTTACCTGCGCCGAAACCCACCCCACTAGAAGTCGGCCCACCTTAAGCTTTTGGGCCGCCGCAACGGGGCAACTCACAATAGTTGTCCCTAAGCCAGCGAAGTCAGAACGGATCTCGTTTGACTTTATCTGGTCTGGAGGGCAGCCACCGACCCTGGAAACAGCTGCCACGACCTCCTGTCTCGTGACGGAGTCATCCAGACCAGAAATACGCAGATCCACGCACTTAATTGGCCTAGACACCCGGACCTCCTCTGCTGGGAGCGACGCCTTCAGCTTCTCCGCGAGGGCATCAGCTTTCGGGCCGCTGGTGGCGCCAGGAATCTCGAGTAGCCGGGCACCGGTCAAGGTATGCTTGAACCTTAAACCCGGAATGTCGAGGTCGCCAAGCTCGATCTCGGTCTTCGCTTTTGTCAAGATCTCGGCGTAGTTGATACCCCTCTCTGCTGCACCAGGCTGCAGCGTCAGTATCACAGCCGCTGATCTAGGGGCGCGGAGTCTAGCTGCCTCCCTTTTCTTGGCCTTCACCTCTTTCGACGCCTTTTTCCTGGCTGTGCGTCTAGCCCTCTTCCTCTTCTTCCCAGCGCCGGCTGTTTCCCACCCACCCTCACGGGTTTCGGAGGTCGTCGGATGCTCTTGGTTAGCCGCAGCAGCCTGCTGGCTGGCTGCTGCACCTTTGCCCTTGCCTTTCCCCTTCTCTTTCCCCTTTCCATTTCCTTTCTGCCCCTGTTGGAGCTCCAGGGTCTGGGTCAGGGCAGCCGAGGTCTGGGCGGCTGAGGCTGCTGAAGCCTGGGTGGCCAAGGCATCCGAGGCCTGGGTGGCCGAGACTGACGACGACGCCGGTGGGGGCGACGCCTTTGGTAAGCGCGGCGCTGCGGCCTTCGCCGCGTATGATGGCGCACGCGCTTGCTCCGCATTTCTGCAGTCCGCAGCCAATGGTGGGCGCAGCGACTTTCCCTCACGGACGTCGTAAATCCTTGCCATCTCCTCCCGGACGATGCTGCGGATTTGGTCAGGCTCAGCTGTTTGCAAAGGCCGCACGGTGTTATCCACGACTTCGCGCCGGCGGGTGTCCCTCTGGAGCTCGGCCCTGAGCTCATCGTGCTCCTTACGCAGTTGGGCCACTTGAGCCGCCAGGCGGGAGTTCTCGGCCTGAAGCTTCGCCGTTTCCTCCGAGGAAGTGCGCTGCAGCATCACCTCCGCAGCTTCAACAATAGAGACCGTTGCCTCCTTAAGGGCCTTTTGGCTGCAACCGCTCAGGCCCTTGGACACCTTGGAGACCCTTTTTATGGCCACCACGGCACTCTGGAGCTGCTGGTGGAGCGCATGGGCGGACATATCTTCTGCCTCCACCTCTCCGGCACCCGCAGAGGATACCGAAGGCGGAGTCACCCTTCTGGCTGACACCTTCTGGGTGAGCTCAGCGACCTCTCTTTCGTCCTGTGCGAGTTTCTCCGCCTGTTCGGATGCCTTCTTAGCGGCCGCAAGCTCCTTCCTGGCGTTTGCCAGGCCCACATAATGGCTCTTTGATGCGGCCTTGCCTTTGCCACGTCCGGCACTGTTGCGTTTTGGAGCCGTAACCGCTCCATCGTCACTCAAGGCCGAATCTGACCCCAAGTAAACCACCTCTGAGCGAGTGCGTTTGCGCAAGACCTTGGTACCGCTCTTAACACTGTCTACACTCGACATACTAGCGTCGGATACATCGTCGGATCCCGACCACCCACCCAACCTTGTCAGCACTACAACGGGTACTGTACCCGGTCCTGCTTCCTTCTTTCCTGATGCAGAGTCAGCTTCTGACACCGCATCCACCTTCGTAACGTCTGAATTTATTTGATCCATAAAATTCCCACGAGTATGGGGGATATAAATGGTCCATCCGGGCAGTGCCCCCTGTACCCGGATAAGCCTAGCGTAACCCGCCAGGGGGTCGGCTGGTACCCTGGCGGAGGTCGCACTAGAGACTGAACGTTCCTATGGAACACCCGTCAGCCATGCATCCCCTCACGGTGCGCCGCCGCTTGAGATTCGGGGTAATTTTTTATAGAGGTTTTCTTCCTCACGGTCCGGGCGGTTAAGCCAAGACCCTCGGTCCCAATAGGAGCCGCGAGACGTAACCACAGCACTCCTACTGAGGTTACGAGATCGACGGGGGCAGGGAAAGACACAGTCCCCCCGCTGCCTGCCCAGTGGCAGGGTGAGTGCACACCGAGCCCGTCCTTGCTCCTCCACTGTGCCCTCTGCTATCATCAGAGGGACACGCGGAGCAACGCTCCTCTTGCCCAGAACGGGCACCTCCCGCGCCAGAATATTCGCCACGGGCAATAAGGTCCCCCGAAGGACAATAAGGTCCCTCGAAAGGATAGTTATTGCCCGTACCCAGGGTGCACCGGCCTAACAACTGCTGTTCCCCCCAGACATGTCCAGAGGGACTAGCAGCCGTCAGGCACACGTGGAGGTTTCCTGGCCCAGCACCCCTGGCCAGCACCCCATGGTGTAACTAACCTAACCTAACCTAACCTAACCTAACCGACTCGACCGATTTTAATGAAATTTGGCATACAGATAGAATATAACCCTGATTAACATATAAGCTACTTTTTCGGTATCAGGAAAATTCTAGTGTCAATCCGGGTTATGGTTATGTTCTATCCATAGACTTATATTGAAATCATTGGTTCTATCTGTATGCCAAAATTGACTGAAATCGGTCTAGCCGTTCTTGAGTTATAAATGATGTAACTAACCCGACTTTGTTTTATACATAAAGATATAAGAGTGTAAGTAAGCGTTAATGTATTAAATTGCTCTGCCCCCCTAGCCAAGTTGACATACGAATGACTTTTTCGTTGAGATATGTCATTCCCATACATTTTGATTGTTTTCTATAGCGTTGACGATTGTAGATTGACAAACCAAAATTCGAGTGATATTTTAAGTTCGCTTTGATTTGATAGTTGTTTTAGCATATTTTATGTGGGTGATTAAAGTCCACAAGAATAATAAAAATAGTTGCCCCTGTTCACCTGGGTGATTTAGTTCCAAGGTGAACAAATGACACCAATTATGTCGAATCATTTCACCTAGGTGAATTCACCTAGGTGCAATGATTCCGAGGTGAAATAAAGACACCATAAATTCCACTTTGTTCACCCAGGTGAACAAAGTGGAATAAACCTTAACTACACCCGCGATTTAGGAAAATCCTAGTGTGTAGGGTAAAATTTGAGATAAAAAAAAAATCTTGCATCAACAGTATACCTACTGTAAGGTTCTAGTACATTAAAGATGTTGTATTGTCTACTTTGATTTTGTGAAGTATTATAATAGTCTATCAATCTATCTACATTAGAAAGTTAAGCACTGACTAATTAAATTGTATGTTATATTTTTTATGGCTGATTAATTAATTATTTTAATTATATCTTGTTAGCCGAATTAATTAGTAATTAATTAGTTTGTCAATGTATTTCAGTAGATCAATTGACTTTTTATTAGCTACTGATTTGATTGAGGCCTCCCCACTTAAATGGTGGGATAGTTCCACATTTAATGGCGGGGATGCCTCCTCGAGCGGGGCAGTCGCGCTGGGGCACTGTATGAAGTGACAAGTGTACAGAATTAAAATAATAAAAGTTAGTAACAGTTAAATCGTTACTTGTTTAATTTCCTGACCCAATACTACTTACCTACTCCAAATTCTGCCTCCCCTAACATTTAACTAAAGTCACTATAGCCCGGATGTTTAGAGCGTGTCACTTCCCCGTGTCACGCCCACTGCACACGCAGTTGAGCGCACAGCTCGAGCACTCACCTACATTCGCATCTGTCGCAGATTTACGACTTTATAGCTATGTTGTGGCTGGCGTGAGTGAGAAGCGGGAGCGTTTTAATGAGCGTGATGAACTAGAGACCCGCCCCGGCTTTGTAGGGAATATATGAATGTATTATACACCTAAACATTCATAAAGATATTCTCCAAATCTTGGTGAAAACCACATCAAAATCATACATATTACAGTGTAGAAATTAGAATATTAATCTAAGGTGTAGAACTATATCAGTTCAATTCGATACAATGCAAATTATTTATTTTCTAGAATATGGTAGGTACACACGGCTACACATCAAGCTGTACATAACCAGTAAAGGCTGACCTCGCGTTGCAAGGAAAACCTATACAATGCGAGGTCAGCTTATACTGGAAATAGACAGCTTGATGTGTAGCCGTGTGTACATAGAATGGGTGTTACAAAAATTGTGTTCTAACATATCCTGTCACGTATGACGTGTCAACAAAACACATCAAGCAAACAAACAGACATCAAGCATGAACGATCCTGAGTGTCGCTGTCGTGCATAAAGTTAGGTAAGTATAGAAATGTCTTTGGTGTCGTGTGTCGCTTGTATGCCGTACCATGAGAAAACCGTGGGCTAGACTGGATGTGGAAGACTGAGGACGTTTATGTGCAGATCAGTCTTTTTCATAAGGGCACACGGGGCACAAGCCAAGGGCCCACGGCCTGATGGGGGCCTCGAAATGCCGAAATCCAGAGTCCATATATTTTTGCCTCTGTGTCCGGCCTAGCGCGCGCCTCGTTCCCCGCGTCCCGCACTACCCCCTCCGTTCGCCACACTTTTCGTAACGCATTCACTAGCTTACTCCCCAAGTCAAGCGTGCGTAAAGAAGATTTACGTCAATAACCAATAGAGTCACAAAACTTTAGTGACTCAACGAAAGTACATTATGATTTTTTAATCACGTTTATTTTGCTTTATAAAAGGGCCCCAAAACTGTGGGCCCAAGGGTCCCTGCATGGCTTAAGACAGCCCATTTTACGTGTAGTGAATTGTAATGTAACGTATCTTTGGAGACACCTCCAAGTGTACGTTTATAGGCTAATTTGGTATGGTGAAAATCGTGTAAAAGAAGAGCTATAGTAATTAAATGGATGCATGATGAATATGATGATACACCATTAAAAAAATTGTCTAATTAGCTATCAGCTGTTATAACGTAAACGTTAATATTTTAAGTGCTTTCTATTCTGTCTGCTTAACTTTCTTCTTTCTCGTTCCTTCCTAACTCGTGTTAACGTGTGTTCTATTCTTCTGTAACCTTCGTGTGCTTGAATTCAAATATAAACAGTCATTCAGTGGACTTTGAACTTCTATTCCTACATAATTTGTGACCCCGACGTGATTCTTCCGATATGACTTCTTAACTTTAAAGATGTCAATCATAATAACTGCCAAGTTTTAAGATGGATCCTAACGAGCAAATAAATTACTCAGGCATCAACTCAATCAATCCAGTCTATCGCAGTCCACTGCTGGACATATAGGCCTCTCCCAAGTTGTGCTACAACACTTAGTCCTTCCCCCTTCCGCATCCAGTCCCAATCCAGCCACCTTCTTCAGGTCATTCATCACAGAGGGCACCCTACGCTGCGTTTGGCGATTAGCAGCACTCGGGCAGTTTACCTTAGATACATTTCAATATTTGTGTACCTATATGATGACCGGTTTTTCAACTAATTCGCTTCCATCTTTAACTTGAACCATCTCCATAAAAACAAAAAGCCTGTTGTACCCTATTACGTAGGTGTTAAAGTAAATATTGTTTTATTTTATACGCAAACTAAAGCTGGTGTACGATGCTAATTAGTTTTGAAACTCGTGCACAGTGTGGAAACACAACCCAAACACCTGGGAAGGTAGCCTATTGCCACAGAGGAACGTGCTATTGCTACGTTAGTGATATTAGATTTTCTGTGCTATTACATAAGTTTTTCAATTAACAATTAGGATTCCATAGCTCGTGGGGATCATGGTGAAGTAGCAACCACGTGAATTGTACGTTCTGCGAGGTGTTTGCCGCGGTCTGTCCGTGGATGGGTGACCGTTTCGTTACATATCGAGACCCCTCCGTGCCTCGGAGAGCACGTAAAGCTGTAGGTCCCACTTGTCATACGAATATCTATGGCAATCGTTACGGGTAGGCAGAAGCCTGAAAGTCTGACAACTGGCTTAAACTCCGGATGTCGGTATTTTCCAGTAACTGGGTTGCGGGGGTCTGATGGCAGTCGCTCCGTGTAAAATACTGATGTTCAGCCGCATCTGGTTAGACAGGAAGCCGACCCCAATATAATTGGGAAAAGGATAATGAATTAGTATTTCATAAAACAGATTACGTGATTGCATTTTCACGCATTTTACTATAATAACACTGAAGCTAAGACTATTAGTCCAGAGTCAAAATCGCAAAATAAAGCTTTAGTATTGCGTATACCTACGTGCGTTGCGTGTAGTGTTCGATTTTTTTGTTAACTTTTCTTGATATAGGTACTGTAATATTTCTATCTTTCTACACTATGCGAGTAAGGAAGCCATGGGCGCTGAAGTAACGCCAACAAGGGCACCTACTATGCGGCAAAATCTTTAATTGACTTCATTGAATCAAACTTGACTTAGGTAATTCTAGAGAAAGGTAGACCATCTGGGGCAAACTGTAGATTAAATTCAAATTCAAATATTCTAATAACACTCCTTTGAATAAGGGCGGCTAGTATCGGACACATGTGCAGGAGAAACAGAACAGGGCTCAAATTCTCGCGTTATAGAGATAAATATATCTATCGATTTAAATTGTGGTAAGAAAAAAATCGCTCACGAGCATGATTCGAACCTGCGACTCCTGGCTCAGTACGCCAGTGCTTTAGCCACTAAGCTACCGTGAACACTGCTCGTGGTATCGACATTCTCATCCACTTGGTACGTCTTTGGGTGACGTCAGCGATTCTTAACCGACTCGACTAACTTTGCAGTTAATTCAAAGTCGTATCGTATCGTAATCGTTAGATTTCGCTTCGCATGCGTAAATGCATTAAAAAAAAAAAAAATTAATCTAATTCGAGATAATATCTAATTTTAAATCTCTACGAAAAATGTCGCTGGTATTGTCAACTGCAATGAATTTGTATTTAGAGGGGTGCTGGACAGAAAACCTCCACGTGTGTCTGACGGCTGCTTGTCCCTCTGGACACGTCTGGAGGGAACGGCAGTTGTTAGGCCGGTGCATCCTGGGTACGGGCAATAGAATCCTTTCGAGGGATTAACCTTCGGGGGATCTTATTGCCTGTGGCGAATATTCTGCTACGGGATGTGGTGTACCCCATGTGGGCCAACGGGGAGTTGCTCCACGTGTCCCTCTGATGTCAGCAGAGGGCACAGTGGAGGAGTAGGGGCGGGCCCGGTGTGCACTCACCCTGCCACTGGGCAGGCAGCGGGGGGCTGAGTAGTGTTCTCGCGCCTCTTGGGACCGAGGGTCTCGGCTTTACCGCCCGGACCGCGAGGAAGAAAACCTCTTTAAAAAATTACGGGAGGATGGGGCCTGCGAGCAGCAGACTCGGGGTAGTCTGCTGCCCGACCAGCAGCTGGCGTAGCCAGTGTAGTTGGCGCAGCTGGTAAAGGCCCTTGAGGTGAGGTGGCGTGCAGTGTTCCGTGTGCGCCGCCTAGGCGGGTGCGGCTGACGTTAGGCCGCACGGGGAGAAGGGGCTCGCCTGCTTATGGCGGTCCGGGACCTGTCGGGGGTGGTTGTGTGAATACTCACGGGTTCCCACGCCCCCGGCTAAGGTAGTTGATGGAACACCGTGGTGGTTTTAGTCGGTAAGAGTCTGACACTGGCTCTGCCTACCCCGGGCGGAGTGCGTCTGTGAGGATTTCCGCAAGGCAAAAAAAAAAAAAAGGCTTTGTATTTAGAGCGCTAAGCTTAGACATATCTCTAACGTGGCATTCTGAGAATACGAAAATTTATTTTCAATCGACATTCACCATCTTGTTTCGACATTATGTCGAGTTCGAGATATTGTCTACGACACGAGAATCACCTCCCTGGCATAGGTACCCACCTCAGCAGGGAACAATCCCGTCAGCATTCTTTCAGTGTTAATTGTCACAAATACATTATTCATTGCGTGGTCTTACCATGGCCGCTATGGGTTCCGGAAAACCATAGCTCTGTCTACGCCTAGCTTTTTAACATTCCTGGGATAACTGCGTATCCGGCCTAGATTTCCAATTTCCTTCATTAAGAGGGATCAATTGTTAGAGCAGTTATAATTATAATTGATGTCGTTTCCTGGCTGTTAGGTTTTTATATTAGAAGGGATCAATATTAACCGACGAAAAAAGGAGGAGGTTCTCAATTCAACACGTATATTTTTTCATTTTTTTTATGTATGACCACGCGTAACTTTTTACAGAGTAGTCCGATTTCGATTTTTAATGGATAGGGTATATTTCAAGTTGGTCCCATTTAAATTTCAAAATCAAAATCCAGCCCTAAGGGTAGGAAAACAGGGGATGAGTGCTTGTTCACTCACTGAATTCTTACCTGTTAATCGATTCTGTTGAAACTTGGCACAAAAATGTAGTTCTAGACACTACAACATAATGGAGACCTGGAGTTAGGTTTTAGCCACAAAAAAATTCAAAATTAACCTTTGGAACAAAAAATTGAACCGACGAAAACAGAAACTGAAATGCGAAAAATAAAATGAAGCTTTTAGTCTTTTCCTAACTAAACTAATGTAATTAACTAATTATGAGTCGGCGTCAAACAAACAATCAACGAAGATCATAAAATTACTTTAAATAAATAATAAAAACAACATAACATCAAATACAACGTGAAATTTTCAACGATAAACAGGAACTTTCCAAAAATGCGTTCTCCGCTCGACCACTTGCAACTCGCACGCACTTTGCTTGTTTGATTGGCGCCGACTCATAATTAGTTAATTACATTAGTTTATTTTGGAAAAGACTAAAAGCTTCATTTTATTTTTCGCTTTTCAGTTTCTGTTTTCGTCGGTTCAATTTTATGTTAAAGAGTTTTATAATAATTGTAATTTTTATTGTCAAATTTAAGGAAATCAGGGATTCTAAGTTTTGGGGACCAGCAGGCGTAGCGTAACCACTGTAAACAAGAGATTTGTCAAAAACACATTGTATACAACGTGTTATTGAAATAACTGAAAACCTCTTCAGGGGTCATTGTACTCATCAATATAAACAAGTTTTACTATGGGACCAAACCTGAAATCGCGAAAAAAACAGCTGTCCCCTACATTTTTGTTCACACGAATCGACAAAATAGCGCTGCGCTGTAGCGCAGCTGCAAGCATATTCTTCTAATAGTAAAAGGTCACAGTCCTCTGGCGCCTCTGGCAGTTACAGCGGGCCTACTACTTTCTGTGAAAATAATAATAATATAATAATGAAATTCTTTATTCGGACAACTAGATCCATTACATAATTTTATTGTTAGTAGGAACTTAAAACTATATTAGTATTTAATAACTACAAGTGACTTCGTCCTCTGGATGAGATTCCACAACAGAGGGCTCTCAAACCTATTACTTATCATGTTCAGGATGCTGTTACTGCTCCCCCGGATTCTGCTTAGCAGTGAAGCTGCCTTTTTACGCCAGATAGCATCAAAACTATCTGTGCGTGCCTCAGCAAACATATTTGATGCACTGCAGAAGCGTGGAAGACGTAACAGCACCCTAAAGGCATTGTTAAATTGGACGCGCAGAGAACTGTAGGCCTTTTGGGTATATCTGAACCACAGACTCGCTGAGTACAGAGATGTACAGTACGCTTTGAATAAGGTAATTTTCACTGCGTCCGTACATCGAGCGAATCTGCGGGCCAGCATGTTCGCCCGGACCGACAATGCTCTGCGCTCCCTCTCCATGTCAGCATCATCTCCAAGGTTGTCGGTTACGACATGCCCAAGATACTTAAACTGGTAGACTCGCTTAAGTGGATTACCATTAAGTAATACCGATGGAACGAAAATTGGGCACTTCGCACCCGCCTTGAAGATCATGTACTCGGTTTTCTTCACATTATACGTCAAACCGTGAGCGGTTGCATATTTTTCACACGCAGCCAGCAGCTTCCGTAATGCGCAAATCGAGGGAGCCAGCAGCACCATATCATCGGCATAGCTTAGGTTATTGACACAAATGCCATCTACGTAACATCCTACGGGCATCTGACTGAGTTCCTCGATTAGCGCATTAACATAAAGGCTAAAAAGTAATGGTGAACTCAACCCCCCCTGCCTCACTCCACATTCAAGTCTATATTGACTCGACAATTCACCCGCCCACTTTACATTATTTTCCTGATTGAGGTACCAATACCTAAAAAGTGACACCAACTCTGGTGGCAGGCCCGTTTCATTTAGCTTCTGCCATAATTTATCATACGACACTAGGTCAAATGCTTTTGAAAGGTCCAGAAAGCAAGCATAAACCGGGGTCTTCCTGTCAGTGTAGTATTTGACAGTGTGCTTGAAGCTTAGAATAGCTGTCTCAGTCGACAAGCCAGGACGAAAACCGAACTGAGCGTCATGTAACTTAACATGCTTGTTCAAATATGAGTTAAGCACACTGTCAAACACCTTCGCTACTATCGTGGCCAACGAAATGGGTCTGTAGTTGGATTTTTCAGACACATCCCCCGTTTTACTCTTGACAATCGGTACCACCAGAGTTCTCATCAGAGCCAGGGGTAAGTGTGAATGATTTAAACACAAATTACACAACAGCGCGAGTACTCTAGGAAGGTGAAAACCAGCATGCTTAAGGTGTTCTAGACTGAGACTGTCATAACCTGGTGATTTTCCACCCTTCATACCCCTGATAGCATGGTCTATATCTCTTGCTAGTATAATGATTGACATTTGTTCCCCCCGATTCTCAATATCAAACCGTCTGCATGCTGGTCCTAAGGGCGATTCTACTACAAAATGCTCTTTAAAAACATTAGCAATGTCTCTCGGACTGGACACACCGTCGACACTCACTGGAATACCAGGCCTAGCGTTCAATTTATTTGTGCACTTCCAGAAACTTTTAAAATCTGTGTTTGTGTAGTGTGTCGCCATCAAGTCCATTTTAATCTGTTCTTGATGGTTCTGGCACCACCTAAGCTTACTTTTAAAAAATTTACGCGCCTCCACCATGTCTTTGAATAATGGGCCGCCAGATGGCTTACCGTAGACTACCCATGTATTAAATGTAAGCCTGGCATTCGAGTAAGACTCGCTCACGTGCCTATTCCATCCTGCTAACAACTTTTTATGTTTGCCCCTTTTTGCTATACAGGTAGTAGTCGCAGCTTTACGTAACACACAAATCACATCATCATACAATTTATTTATGATATCTTTATGGTAGACATTTTCACATGTTTTTCCACAACAACTTTGAAATTCACTTGGCAAATCTATACATTTTAAATGTGTATTACATAATTTTGTATATTCGCGTATCTGCTTTGGGTTTCTATCGCCCCATTTAACTTGATTACATGAAAAAAGGACCCTATAATTTTTACTGACAAAATACATGCAGATAATAATATGGCTTCAGCATATAATAAAATGGCTTCTAAAAAATCAAGATGGAATATTTAACGTAAGTAAGTAGATACTTGGAGAAATAGCACTTAATAATGTCAGTTTTATTTAAATAGAACCTACTCTTTATTAATATGACTTTGTTGCTGTCCTTAACTTAATGCTCTCTTAAGTTTATTTATAATCTTTATGGCCTAAGCTGTACTTTAAGTTACTACAGTGCGTCCAGTTTATCTTGGTCGATTATCGCGGCGCTGCTTGCTAAGAAAGTAATTTAGTAACACTATCTCAAATCCAGTGCATGTAGATTTTGTTTTCTATGATACCGTGTCTCAAGATATACGAGGCACTCTGTGTGCTACAATGTTTTGCTTTATATTTATTTATATTATGTTAATAATTTCATAAGTTTTCGCGATCACTACACGTTATAACCTAGAATGTTCCATTAAGGCTATTGAAATTAAATAAAAAACCGGCCAAGTGTGAGTCGGACTCACGCAGTAAGGGTTCCGTACCACCCATCGACCTGATACCCTATAGAAACTGATTTAATTTACGAGAGTTGATCAAAAGACATCAACGCACTGTGAGCGAAATATGAATTTTTGCATCTATTTCTTACGCAGGTACCACCACATTTGTCTATGTTTGCCCTATTTTTAGTATTTGTTGCTAAACTAAATAGTATGCACTATAATTAGACCAAGTTTGACGCTGGTATGTATTACTGTTTCGAAGATAGAGCAGGAACAAAAACGTTGATAAATGTTTTCGAGGTTTCTTGTATGGGGACCCCCTTTGTTTTTTGTTTTTTTTTTTGTTTTTAGTATTTGTCGTGATAGGCACCATAGTAACACACATTCTGTGAACATTTCAACTGATTATCTATTACCGTTACAAAAATACAGCCCTGTGACAGACAGACGGACGGACGGACGGATGGACGGATAGCGTAGCGAGAGTAATAGGGTCCCGTTTGGCACCCTTGAGGTACGGAATCCTAACGTTTGGCACCCTTTGGGTACGGAACCCTAAAAACATCCTAATTTTAATAGAGAAGATGGTCGGCAGCTTTCACCTGTTTGGTACCCAGTTCTAAAAATAATAAAGTCCCAAACAGCACGCAACACTGTCAAACAATAATACTGACAAATAACTGTAATGGCACTGTGAGTGATTACTGCGTGCATCGAAACGATTTTAATTAATTAAATAAATAAAAATAAAAAAAACGTTTATTGCATAATACATAGGCACAAGAAATTGAACTCTTGATCTAATTGAAAATTAAACGGTAGGTTAAGTTTTTTTTTTGTAGCAATTTTCACTTTTATGGCAACTGAACTGCAAATTATACTTAAGGTGAATGCTACAGGGTAGCCCGCGAAATTCAAAATTTTTGGTGTTTTTTGCAAATTGTAGCTTTATTTCGCGTTGTATATCGGTCAAAATATGATTGGCGGAAATAATAACAATATATCTACTGAATAATACTCATAAAAAATATTAACCTAGCTCTATAAGCTGTACAAGCTCGAAAATCGATAATTTGGTCATAAATTAATATTATTGAGCTTTTACAGCTTATAGAACTAAGCTTATAGACTGAAGCGGGGGTAAGATTTTGATCGCTAGCTTTTTTAATTTGACTGGCCACTTGGTATCAATTCCCTTACGGGATCAAAGAAGCATTAATGCCGAATGGTATACTACCAAATGTTTGCCAGAAGTTTTCTCTGTTATAAGCAACAAGCGACCAAACACAGGGCTCCGCGGGCTACTGCTCCACCACGACAATGCACCTGCGCACACCGCACTCAAAACGAGGGACTTCCTGGACAGCACGCCAGTCAAACTCCTGGGTCACCCTCCTTACAGCCCTGATCTAGCACCGTGTGACTTCTTTTTATTCCCAAAAATAAAAAATCAGCTCAAAGGGATACAATTTTCGTCGCCGGAAGATGCGCTGGCTGCGTTCGAGCAGGCTGTAAACGAGGTGTCTGCGGCGGACTGGAAAAAGTGTTTTGAAAACTGGTTTAGGCGCATGAATCTTTGTATAGAGGCTGGTGGAAAGTACTTTGAAAAGATTTGATAAAAATATATGTACAGTCAACAAATCGGAATCATGACCCACTCAGCTGATAATTCGTTTGAAATCGTCAAAACAGTAAGGTTTTCTTCTATGCTGCACTTAGGACCTTTTGAATATTACAGAAACTGCATTAAAACGGGTCAGAGGTCTGTGCCGTTTTGAGCTTTGTTATCAATGCAATAGATTTATAATTGGATTGGAAATTATGTTTTTTATTAAGCAGGAATTATGTTTTGAATTTCGAATTAGCTGTCGTATCACGTGTTTTTCCTACAAACAACTATATTTTTTAAGAAACCTACACGAACTTTTTTGATTACAGACCATTAATAAAATAAAAATAAAAATTACAAATATAATGTCAAGTATGAAAAGGTGTCAAACAATACTCTTAATATGTGGAACCTCGGACGAATAAAAAAGGCAGACGGAATCTCGCTATTCAATAAGTGAAGCATCCATAGCAAGCCGGATCGCTTAAAAGTATAGTATGCCAAAAAGACGCGAATACGCAAAAAATCTAGTGTAACGGTAGTCATTGTTGTAGCGTCATAAATAAAATAACAGTATAAATCTGGTGTGTTAAAATGCTTTCGAAATTATAGTGGGTTCAGGAAAAAATTAAGTGCTTCAGTCTTTGTTTAGCTAGATTCCGTCCGCCTTTTTTATTCGTCCGAGTGTGGAAAATACATTTAATTTATAATATCCTCTGTACCATATTTCACGCAATAAATGATAAATAAATAAATAACAATAATTGGAGATAAACATCAAGAATAAAATTAGAAAAATAATATTATGGTAAACTAGCTGTAACTGTCAATAGCTAACAAAATTGATAACAAGTCAGTTGCCAGGGAAATATCTGTTTAAGCGAAATTCAACCTAATTGTATTAGAATGTCTGTAGGATATTAAGCTTATCGTGGGTCATGATTCCGATTTGTTGACTGTACGTATAGAACAATTTTTTTTAGTTTCGCAAAACTTTCTGAGTGTCCCACGTATTTAGAACATTAAAACGAAAAATGCTTTTATAATCGGCATTGTTTCGGATTTTTTTTCAATCGACAAAAATACAATGTATCTTGTTTTTATCTTTTAAATTCGCTAACATAAGCATGTATCTGTAACATATATTTTTTTCGGGTTTCTTTATCACAATTTGACTATTTTAGACCGAATTTCGCAAGACGCAAATTGGGATAACAGGCCGTTAAGGCGTACTGCCAATCGTTTTACTCGAGCAGTTTGTGGGTAAATCACACGCGTCGGGCTGCTAATGCTCTGCGAGTCCAATACAACAACATCTTCAGGATGCTGTTGCGGCTGCCTCGCTATTGTAGTGCGTCGGGAATGTTTGCAGAGGCGCGTACGGACGGCTTTCATGCCGTTGTACGAAAGAAGGTAGCCTCCATAATACAGCGCGTACGAGGCAGTAGCAACGGTATTCTGCAGATGGTTGCATCTCGTGCGGATTGCCCCATCCAATATAAATGGATGCGTATAGTAATAGGTATTGACTAACATAGTGTATAAGATCTTACTAACACAATTTATTGTAATTTATTTATTTATTGTAATTTAATTTTGATATGATTTGTAATTTTATGTTGTGTTATATTGTATGGATACTTATCTGAATTAAACTGATTAATAATAATAAGAGCATTTACCGTGCATATTATGTTGAAATAAAACTTTTAAAGGTCAGGAGTCGCAGGTTCGAATCCTGCTCGTGAGCGATTTTTTCTTTCCACAATTTAAATCTTTAGAATTCGCTTCGCATGCGTAAAATGCGTTAAAATAATAAAATAATTAGTTAGGGTAGGCATATCTATACGACTTTGATTTAACTGTAAAGTTAGTCGAGTCGGTTAAGGAACAATGTTTCTTAATAAGATATCGCTGACGTCACCCAAAGACGTATAGTGGAGGATAATTTCGATACCACAAGCAGTGTTCACGGTAGCTTAGTGGCTAAAGCACTGGCGTACTGAACCAGGAGTCGCAGGTTCGAATCCTGCTCGTGAGCGATTTTTTCTTTCCACAATTTAAATCTTTAAAACTTTTAAATTTAACAATGTAGTTTTAGCTTTAGGACTCTCAGTTGTCTTAATATCTCTTAAAGATATGAGATGACGTTTACATATTCAGAATGACTGAATAATATTTTGCTTTATAGGTTAAAAGTTACTTATATTATGTTAAAATACCTAACATAATCTTAATACTCCAAATTCACATCATAATTTCACATAAAACTTTAGTGCTATCTGTACAACCGTTGTCAAATGGTAAATTGTTTTCATTGTTCTCTTCGACTCTTTGGTCGTAGAAAATGTGCCTACAAGACAACAATGTTAACATATATCTTGGAGACAGAGAAACCGTTACAACATTATGTACCGTCAACAGAAAAAGTCGATATGAAGTAGAACATTTTCATAAGAGCTAAAGGACCACGTGATCTGATGTTAAGCGGTTACCTTTACCCATAACAAATTCAATATCACCCAGGCTGTTTCCTAAATGGTACCGCAAGTCAGTTCGCCAAACTGAGACATGAAGATGGAAAGTCTAATGTGATTGTAATTTTAAAGCAATGCAAGCATCACTATTTGGCGGAGAAGTAGTACGGTGGTAGTACTTCCCCGCACGAGCTCTTTCACAAAGGAGCTTAACTACTACGATTTTTTTTTTTTTTTAAATTGAACCAGAGTAATCCGCCACTTCCCAAGTTGTACCACAATATTCCGTCCTCCGCCTTCCGCATCCACCTTCTACCTTCTTCAGGTAGTCGAGAGAGGCCTATGTCCAGCCGTAGACTGTGATAGGCTGAGTTGATTGATCAATTGGTTGAATCGTCACTTATTTTGATGCTGACTGTACAGGCTTTTAGTTTATAAGTACATAGTTGTTTATGGTTTATGTTGTAAACAGAGTTTATTTAATTTACTGGAAGCATGGTTAAACACTAAACTTGGAATAGTGTCATGAACAGGTTAGGTAGTCACCTTATATTTATGTTCACATTATTTTGAACTTAGCATGAATTGTAATTTACTGAGACCGGGATATTTTAACAATTTATAAGTTCAAAACAGAAATAAACCTTTTTTTTAATGAGATATATATAGATCTGCTCTTGACCGCAATCTAGACAGCTTTGTCAAGATGTGGTCGACGATGGAGCGAGCAAACCTATTATGTGCTGATTCACTGCAGCTTTAAAAGCTATAGATACAATAAAACAATAATGTACTGTAAATTGACTTTTCTGTTGTTGATTTTATATTTATAACGGTGTAATTAAATAAAAAAAATCTTTAGTATCACAAAACAAATTATATTAGGGCCACATAACTGTGTTATATTTCTGACTGCGTAGAAGTAGTTCCCAGCTATTCGATTTTTCTAATTAAAACTATTCACAAAACAAATTAGACATATTACCACGAACTCAGAACCCAAACCTTATTATTTGTTTAACTATTAACCATCGCACTATACAATGTTTGTACTCTGTAAGTACGCGCCTCCCGGCTAAACCGAAGACGGCCTTCAGTAAATAAATACACACGCTAGGTCATGGGATCATGTAATTTTAATGCTAAGAAATCGGAGAGAGGGAGGATTCCGTGATGTAAAATAAAAAGTAAAAGTATTGTGAATAAAAAGCGAAAATAAGAATGGAAAACAATGTTTAAATTGTTAATTGGAGAGATATCCTATTGACAAAGAGAAATTCTGGACAAGCAAGCTTTAAAATAAAGTAGGTAAATGGGTATTAAAGTTAAGAGGCTATTTAATTTTATGAAGTTTGCGGTAAACGCCTACAGTTTGAAGTTGCTAGAGTCAACTTTCTGCAAAGCAGCCTAGAAATAGAAGAAAAAATACAAATTTCCTAAAATTTTCCTTTTTTTTATAAAACACTAGCCTATGCCCGCGGATTTGCCCTCATATATTTCGGTTTGCGCATCCCTTGGGTACTATAACGCGTATCCCTCCCCGCCTTTATATTAATCCGGGTTATGGTCTATCTGTGTGCCAAATTTCATCCAAATCCGTTTACCCGTTTCAGCATAATTGAAGGACAAACAAACAGACAAATAAATAAGCATCCATACTTTCGCATATAATATAAGTAGGAAAGAATTCGATTTTCCTTTTAATTTTAAACAGCATGAAACCATATTGTATTCAAATCACACATTTGTACCTTATTGATTGCCATATTTACTACATATTTGACACCAAATACATGCTAAACTACATACTGTGACCTTATAATGGGCCCATAAATATGTATTGACCATAATATTACAACAAATAACTATGAATCTTTTATAGAGCCTCGTCCAAAGTTTACGATATAAAATATTTATGCTAAAATACTTTTTGTTACACAGACCACGAATGGAATGTTTGCGTGTGAATTAATAACGGATTCGTCGTCATGCGATGTTGATGCTTAGATATTTATTACAAACCTTTACAAACAAATAAACGAGTATCAGAAGTCAAGGTTTGCCAATTAAACACAACATTACTTTTGTACTTGCTGTCTATTTATTCTATGGCCCGTATTCCAGAAGGATACTCAAGCGTTGATCTCTGTTTAAAACTAGTTTTAAGTTGAGCTTTGATTTTAGAACGTCCCTCAAGCAGAGATTTGTTGATCACAGTTCAGCTGAGTTTAGTTTCGTTTTATATTGTCACCTGTTTCGGTATTTGGGCAGATATTTGATCTGTAATAACTCAAGCGTGGTCCAGACTACGCTTGAGTAGAGATTTCTATTATATTTCAGGTAAAATTCGTGTGTTTTGTTGTTGAATTAAAGTTTATAATTACCGTTCTGGAATAAGACCGATACTCAAGTAACGATTCTATCCTTAAGTAGTGATCAGGTGATTGGAGTTTAAACTGTACTTGAGGAAGCTTCTGTAATACGGGCCTATGAGTGCTGAGTGTACCTGTTATGGGCATACATATAAGAAAAGTTATTATTGTATTGTGTTGTTTTCTGTATGCTATACAAGCTGAAATTTTAATGGCTTCTTTCCCAAAATGGGGTCATTGTACTCATCATTATGAACAATTCTGTTGGTGAACACAAATGTATTGTGTTCACCACCTGATTTTTTTTTCACGATTTCAGGGTCCCATAGTAAATGTTGTTCATAATGATGAGTACAATGACCCCTTTTTGGAAAAGAAGCTATTAAAATTTCAACATGTATTGCTGTTGGTATACCATAAATAAATAAAAATTAAAATTAAAGAACCATTGAGCGCAGTATACTTGGAGTTAAATTAACAGACCATTTTCGAAACAATAATATTATATGCCAAGAGGTTTCAAAAGACAATGACTACTGCGCTCCATAACGCAAATTGCTGCCGTGGTGGGTCAGAAGGTCGTCCAACTGAAGTGATATTGGGTAGGACAAGTCTCCCACATGTAGAATTAGGTGTGGGCCCGTATAACACAGGACTGGAGCCCTGAGACAGCGGAACGGGGCAGACCACACAGAAGATGCTGAGAAAAGTTGGATGTCTTCCTAGACAGGTGGATAACCACAATGGATGAAAGGAATGGAGGGAGGCCTTTGCCCAGCAGTGGGACAGTACAGGATAATAAAAAACCGGCCAAGAGCATGTCGGGCCATGCTCAGTATTATAGGGTTCCTAATTACAAACGAATCAAATGGAATATTTATTAATCATTGCTATTTTAGTTTATGCAAACAGCGCCATCTAGCGCTGAATTTAAGAAGCTAAATTTAAGAAATATGTCATATCAATATAACACAAAGTTACTTTTTGTGATTTTTTTAAATAGGTAGTAACTAAAGGAGCATTATTTCCTAAGATCATTTTTTTCTAAGATCAATGACCTATGAACTAGGACGTCTTAAATATTTTGCAGTTTTCTCACTATAACTCAAAAATTTATAATCACATTATACTCGAAATAATTTTAAAAGAGAGTTTTTATAAAGGTCTATTTATGTGGAAGATTATAAGTTTCTACGTTGCATAGCTTAGAAATGGCAGGGGGGGGGACACATTGAAGGCACTTTGGCGGGCTGTATTTCGCAGATGGTATACCTGATAAAAAAGTTGTGTATGAAACATTACCTTCATTTTAGTAGACCTATTCAATGATACCCCACACGACTGGGGTGCAGCGAAAAAAATATTTTCATCCCCATTTCACATGTATGGGCGCCACCCCTAAAATACGTTATCAAGATTTTTTTATTCTTTTAAAATTGAGATCTATATCTAAACCATTTTTCAGCAAAATTTCATTTGCTTTTGTTTATAACTGTAGAAGTTATTAAGCTTTTATGCTATTTAATGATGTAATAATCAAAATATACGCTCTTGCTCGTGTAGCTATCAAATGAATTATTAATTCCTGGTTAATTAATATGACTTAGGTAAAAAATGGTCTAAATTGTTGTTGGACGATTTGGGATGTTTCTCGTTTCACTATCGCAGTTTTACGTCTTACCTAAATAAACAATTTAAAAATACCAAATTAAGATAAAGCTATAAATTTGTTTAATATCTTCATCGGTCACGCAACATTAGGACTTGTTCAGACACAAAACAATAAAATGGCCACGACTCGTGTGCTCTTGGCCCAAAACAAATAAATGTTTAAAATTTACAACTTAATTGGTTTTACGATTTGGTATCAATTACGACGTTACATTAAATTTATAGCTTAACTTTCGTGGTATAGTGATAAAATGGCTAATAAAATATACATATTGTACAAATTTTAATATACGCCTCGCCCTTTAAAACGCCTTTTGCCTTAGAAAATCGTGGTTTTGATTTTCCTAGCATTCTTCAATAATGCCTTGATTCGATTTTCTTATTAGAATATAGTTGTATCCTGGCTTATTTTGACGTTTCATGTGGACCCCTACAAAGAATTCATCACCGTGGGTTTCGTAAAACCTACGGAGGGTTTGACGTAACCCTTATGATGCTGCGTCTTCCTCTCTGCTAATAAAAACAAACTGCGTTCACCACTTGATTCAATTATTGATGAACATACCAGTGCGTATAGACCATAAAGGTATTATACTGACGTAAGTATAGACACAAGTCTCGTAGAATATGTTCATAAACAAAATATCTATATTTTTTAGCAACAATTAAAGACAAAAAGTAGCTTCTTTCATCATTGATATTTAGCCTAACCAGCAATATAGCTACAATATAGCCCACCGAATAGCCCGAGTTACGGTGGTCACGCTCCTTTGTACTAGATGGGGTATCTGTACTAATATAGTTTTTATCTGTGGCCACAGATAGTATTATTATAATACTAACAAAGTAATTTCCACAAAATAATGCTGGGAGCAGTCATTTTGAAGAGACACTGGGGCGCATGTTACAAGTACCTATCTACCTATTAATGTACAGTATCATTCCTCTGCCCAGTTACTGACTCGTTAATTACTAGCTGTAGTATTTGTTGCCAGGGCTGGCACAAAAATGCAGTGAAGGAAGAATGATTTAAAATACTAGCCGCCCGCGGTTTCACTTGCATTGTATGTCGATCTTATTCTATCGTGTCGACATAAGCTACATAATGATAATAGCTCATGTTGTGGGAAAAAGATTGGCCCATCAGTAGGTTGGAAGCGGGGCGGACTGCCCAGGGTGCGCCGAACTATCAATTAAATATCGTCACTCGTTGAGGATTTTTTATTGCACCCCAGTCGATAAAGCAGTAGCAGTATGTCAATAAAAAGTATCCTATGTGTTAACCTAGGACATGGTCTATCTGTGTGCCAAATTTCATCTAAATCCGCTTAGCCGTTTCAGCGTGATTGAAGAACTAATAAACAACCATACCTTCGCGTTTATCATAGAAGGATATCTTTTTTAGGGTTCCGTAGTCCTACAAGGAACCCTTATAGTTTCGTCATGTCCGTCCGTCCGTCCGTCTGTCCGTCTGTCCGTCTGTCCTAATCCTTTACAGCTTAATAACTTCTACAGTTATAAACATAAGTAAATAAAATTTTGTTAAAAAATAGTCTGCATATAGATCTCAATTTTAAAAGAATAAAAAAATCGTTTTTACGTACTTTAGGGGTGGCGCCCATACATGTGAAATGAGGATGAATTTTTTTTTCGCTGCATCCCCTCGTTTGGGCTATCATTGAATAGGTCTTCTAAAATGAAGGTAATGTTTCATACATCACTTTTTTATCAGGTGTACCATCTGCGAAATATAGCCCGCCAAAGTGGCTTGCAATGTGTCCCCCCCCTGCCATTTCTAAACTATGCAACGTAGAAACTTATAATCTTCCACATTGATAGACCTTTATGAAAACTCTCTTTTAAAATTATTTCGAGTATAATGTGATTATAATTTTTTGAGTTATAGACAGAAAACTGAAAAATACTTAAAACGTCCTAGTTCAAAGGTCATTGACCTTAGAGAAAAAATATCATGGCAAATAATGCTCCTTTAGCTACTTTCTATTTGAAAAAATCACAAAAAGTAACTTTGACATGACAGACTTCTTAAATTTGGCTTCATGAATTTATCGCTAGATGGCGCTACTAACAACACGCTCTGAGTCGCGAATGCTGCCGATTATTGCAAAAACTAAAATAGCCATGAATAATATTCGATTTGATTCGTTTGTAATTACACCTACTTAAGGAACCCTATAATACTGAGCATGGCCCGACATGCTCTTGGCCGATTTTTCTTGAATGATTTAGGAATCCTACTTTTCTAAGAAGATAGATTAATAATTTTAGGAGTAAGAAGAACTGGGTAACTTTTCGGTATGAAAGAAACGTACAACACAGAGAGTAGCCCAGAAATATGTTCATTTATGATCTTAGTTTGAGTAGAGATTCTCTTTCTTTAGTAAAAACATAACACCCCTCTTTTTTGTCGAGGGTTAAAAATTGCTTGCAATTTGTGTGGCTTATTCGATCGCTCCTGAAATGGAGTAACTTTTACAATAAGGTAATGTATCTCAACGTCTACGATGGCCATATATATGGAAACATCTACCTACTTACATCGAAAATGCTGTAATTTTGGATTAAATTTTGGAGGCAGCCCTAACCTTTTCTTACATGAGAAAGATTCTGTTCGGAGTCGGAATGTGGTCCAGATATTAATGACTCAAATATTTTATAATTAGAAGTACGCATAACTTCTGTGTTGATCGTTTATTATAAAGGGTCATTTATTCTTATGGATGTATTCATTATGATTTTTTTTTAAAGTTAGGTTTCTTAACTCCCAATGGCTTTTAGTGGTAGCAAGCATGGTTGATAAAATTGAGATGTTAATCCCATTTTCTAAGACGTTTACTCGAAACCTCCTCGATTCTGACTCAGTCGAGGTAACCTCGTAGTATTCTATGATTCTAAGCTTGATTTGAGGAACCTCGAATGACGTTCAATTAAGGAAAATCGTATGGAGTATCATACATACCATACAGGAACAATTAGAAATCCATTTGAACACACTTGAAAAAATACTCGTTTCAAATAATCAGATTGAAACACTGTTAACAAGCAAAAATCATTCATTGAGTATTCTTTAAGGTACCTAGATATCGACGTTCCTTGAGTTTGACAGTTGTTCCCTTTCCTCAAGATAAATGATGGGTAACGCTGAGTAGAGGAAATTTTTGCAGCTATAAATACACATTACCTCGAGTGAGGTTGGGTGGAGTCAAGAATTTTTGCGGAAGCGTCTTAGAATATGAGTGTAAGTTTATTTCCTATATTTCCCTAGAGAAGGTAAGTTATGAAGTAGGTATTGAGTGTGTGGGGGTGTGTGTAGGGGGTGTGTGGGGGTGTGTGTGAGGGTGTGTTTGGGGGGGGTGTGGGGGTGGATGCGGGGGGGTTGTGTGTGTGGGGGGTGTGTGGGGGTGTGTGTGGGGGGGTGTGTGGGATGTGTGTGGGGTTGTGTGTGGGGGTGTGTGTGTGGGGGTGTGTGTGGGATGTGTGTGGGGTTGTGTGTGGGGGTGTGTGTGTGTGTGTGAATATGGATATATTAGCTCGTGCACTGTAAGTTCGTCGTTGGCAAGCTTTGAATGTAATTCAGAACACTACAATGTTGTGTATCTCCTGTAAAAGATCATTTAGTACGAAATAATTTTAGAGGTTCTATTTGTTGTTCTGTCAAAGTCAAAGTCAAATCGAAGGCGAAAGTTTTTATTTCGAATAAGCTCTGTGGAATGAGCTACATGAACTTTCAAAACGTTAATTAAGAATCTATTGCACGGTAAAAAAGTTGGTCCTATGGAGAAGAGCCGGCACGAAACTTCATGGATATTTTTTTCAACTTATTTATGTGTTTAAAATGCTTCTATAGACTAGTAATAACCGTGTTTTCATTTATCGTATTGTTATATCCACGTTGTATACTCTTTTCAAATAATAAATGGTACAATGGTTTGTTTACTGTAATTAAAAATAATTATAAACAATTGTACTAATTGGTATCTTTCATTGATATTCAAACTACAAGCTGTAAGTAAGTAGTAAGTTATAGGTGCAGCTATCTCCATAAACACCCATCTTTCTGACTAAACTTGCGTTTACACTATCAAAAGCATCCAACGCATTAATAAGTTCGTGCGACCTCACACGAGCACATAACATGGCATACGGTAACGGTACACTACCACTAGTAACCATGGCAACATATGGTAGCGCCAGCGCGGTGGCGCAGGCGCAGGTCGTGGGCGAACGGCATTGTTTCAAAGATTTATTTTATTGCAGTACCACTTTTGGATTTTGTATAATTATGTGGGTTTTATTGTCAAAAATGGACTTATGGTTTGCAGGCACAAGGGCAAGCGTAAAATAATTTCCAGGTGAAAAGAATAGATAGGAAATTCAGCAGCTACAGGAGCAAAAGATTGTAATATTCAAATTATCATAAGCTTGATTTCTATAACAAGGACAAATGGTCAACGTGTGAAATTTAAATCTGTAACCTTGCTTGGTCTCTGCTTAAGCCCCCAGGGGTTGCCAACCATAGGTACTGTTAAAAACAGTATTATACTTTATTTCGATCCATAATACTGTTTGTTGTTCAATAAAATAATATAATAATAAAACAAAGTTTAACCGGATTAAATCGCGTATATTATTTAAATTGGTTTCCCTGACGTTTCGAAAGCTTTGCAGCATTTCGTGGTCGCAGGTAGACTAAGATGACAAGCGTCTTTACAAATATTTCTAAAAAATTATTTTAATCTACCGTACAATATTATTAATTAACCAATTTAAATAATATACGCGATTTAATCCGGTTAAACTTTGTTTTATTATAATGTGTAGTGATCGCGAAAACCTAAGAAGTTAAATAATATAATAATAATAGTGTCCTCCCGGCCGAATTTCGGTCACGGCGGCCAATCTCAATGGAGACTAGCCATCTGCGCGGGACATATTATAGTGCACATGTGTGTGCGCAAAAACAGGTGCACTCTCTATTCCTTCACTCTCATAATCCAATGGGACGGCAATTCGACACGACCGGAGAGAGATCAGGCGCAGGACCGACGGCTTTACGTGCTCTCCGAGGCACGAAGGGGTCTCGAGTCTCGATGTGTAACGAAACGGTCACCCATCCACAGACTGACCGCGGCTAGTGCAGCTTAACCTTGCAGATCGTACAATCCACACGCTTGCTACTTAGCCACGAGCCCCTTAAGTAAAACTTACTTACTTCAATAAAAACAAAGTAGGTCTGGTATACAAACTCGTGTTTTAATTTTGTGTAAGTTCATAGGCCGGTATTCATCAACGTTAATTCTCTGATTAAACGGCCGATTAATCAAAAATTTTACTGGAATTGTGGGTAAATGGTCGTTTAACCAGACAATTATCGTTGGTGAAATCAAGCCTTAAAGTAGTGCCTTAGTAGCCTGCAGGCTGTGGGCCTGCGAGTACGCCCTTTTGAGGTTTGCGCCCTTGGCAGTCTGGCAGTCCTATAGAAATCTAAATAAAGGTAACAGAAGTGACAAAGACGCGTGAACTTATCGCCGCGTACAGGGGGCTGATTCTTGCGTCGTAGACATTATCTCGAACTCGACATAATGTCGAAACAAGATGGCGAATGTCGATTGAAAATAAATTTTCGTATTCTCAGAATGTCACGTTAGCGATATGTCTACGACTAGCGCTCTAAATACAAAAAGAGTGGTTCACAGCAATTGACATTACCGGCGACATTTTTTCAATTTTAATTTCATTTTATTCAATTTATATTGTGGTACATAGGTAAAATAAAGATAGGTATTAAATTGGTACATTATGTTGTGCTGCTATGACCCGCCGTAATTGGCATACAATAAATTTAAAACAAACACAAATTATTATAGTAAATACTAGGTAATTATACAAAAATGTATAAAGAAACATCATTCAAATATTCATCTAACTTATAGTAACATTCGTAGAGATTTAAAATTATGGATTATCTCTAATTAGACTTTTATCTCTATATCACGAGAATTGGGCCCCAGGTGTCTTTTACGACACCAGTGCGCGAACCGTTAGCTTGATCATCAGTGCTGTTTTGGACGCAGAGTCACTAAAATTGTTTTTGTAGCATATCTAGCAGCGGATTTTTTTTCAAGCTTAATTTATTTTGCATTGATTTGAGTACACAAATCACAGGATTGTTGTGATTTGTAATTAAGTGTTGTTCTTGATTTTTGCTAATAAACTTATACTTATACTTATTGATTGCTAGAAACATGGTGGGCGTGATTGCGTATTTATGTATTGTTAGAGGAAAACCGGCGACATGCGTTCCCGTTGTAAAAGACAGTACTAGATAACATTTCTATTGTCTTATTATTTAGGTTTCTATCGGCAGCCCCTAATAGCTACGACGCTGCCCACTACTACACATTAAACTCATAAGTTTAACCATAGTAATAACTTCTTAGGTTTTCGCGATCACTACACATTATAATAAGACAAAGTTTAACCGGATTAAATCGCGTATATTATTTAAATTGGTTTCCCTGACGTTTCGAAAGCTTTGCAGCATTTCGTGGTCGCAGGTAGACTAAGATGACAAGCGTCTTTACAAATATTTCTAAAAAATATATTTTAATCTACCGTACAATATTATTAATTAAAATCGTTTCTATGCACGCAGTAATCACTCACAATATCATTATCTTTTACAGTGTTGCGTGCTGTTTGGGACTTGATTATTTTTAGGACTGGGTTCCAAACAGGTGGTAGCTAAAAATAAATAAAATACGCGATTTAATCCGGTTAAACTTTGTTTTATTTTAACCATAGTTCTAAGCAGTCTGAAATAAAAATCACTCAAGCGCTTATTGTCAAGACTTTCGACCACCTCAAAGCTAAGGACTTACGCCATAATGGAGCCTTTACCACGCCGAATTAAACCATTGTTTTTGAACACACAAAACTGAACGGATATTACGTTGAACCGCCATATTAGTGTCCATGTTGACTTTCTATTCTCTACGCTTGCATAAAGGTGCGTCCAGACCTTTAGTTTTTGGTGGACGGTTTTTGTATTCGAATTTTAGTTTGTACTTTATAACTGCGTAATTTTCGAGGTAATTCGTAACCAAATCGATTACTACAATTTGGTTTGTAACGCTCACTTCTACATTTTGATTGTTTTTGGTTTCGCTGTAAAATATTCAATAATAATTTTGTAATTTGTTCCGTATTTATTGCTTTAACATTTTCAATTTCGCTGATTTTTTATTAGCTGTAAGATATTAAATAATTATTTTGTAATTGTAATTGACTTGGCGTATTATCAACTCAGCCTATCGCAGGCCACTGCTGGACATAGGTCTCTCCCAAGTTGTGCCACAATACTCGGTCCTCTGCCTTCTGCATCCAGTCCCCCCAAGCCACGTTCTTCAGGTCGTCGGTCCACTGCGCTGCGTTTGCCGATTCGCGGTCTCTCTCCACTCAAGGACTCATCTCACTCATCACTCAAGGCCATCGGTCTTTCGACAGACATGGCCAGGCCACTGCCACTTCAGCTTACTGATCCTGCTTGCTGTATGCTTCGGTGTAAACTGTAAATACAGCAGTCAATTTAAATAAATAAATAAAGAATGAAATCAACGCGACTGCACCTGTACACGCGACAAATTCCTTGTACGAGTTGAGTTGTATCAGAGGCTTATTAAAATGCACAATGCGTGCGCTCAGCTTGAGTGATTTGTGTGCACACCCTAATATGCAATAACAAATATAACACTAACATAAATCAAATCCAACCATTTAATGAGTAAGATCACGAATTGCCTCACAGTTGTACAAAAACTACCAAAAAGTTATAATGTAATAATTTGTTATAATTTTAATACATATTCAATTACATGGTCACCGGATATGGCGCGTTGCATGCTATGTTCAATTATACAGAGTGACCAACATATCTTGGTATGTGGCGGAGAATGATGGTTCCATTAAATGTACTGGATTTGACAATATTTCTCCTTTTCCTTAGCAAGCATGCGCTGCCATGAAAGACTAAGTTAGACTGGTTATTCAGTAATTACATTGGAACTAATTTTCGCTTTTTTACCCAATCTAATTGAAGTTTGGAATGTACTTTGTGTAAATAATAGGTATTGGTGGCTGTGTAAACATTGTGGTGTAAGAGGTATGAATGAGTTGGTCTGCGAGGCCACGAGAGGCCGTGGCGGGGTCATCTGGATTTTTCAAGTGGTGTAGTTATAATACTGCTACTGGTATTTTGTAGCAGATTTCTTAGAATAGTTAATTTTCTAGTTTCTCTTCCTTGCGATTTTCTGAATATCTCGAGTAGGATACCGTAAACATACTGTTTTGGACGCAGAGTCAATAAAATTGTTTTTTGCAGCATATGCGGGTGCGCTCTGTCAGGACAGGTCAGCTCCTACATACTATGGCAACTCTTTTTACGTTTATTTCTAAAGGCAATATTCTCACTTTTAAACTCTTGTTTATTTCTGGCATTAATCTACATTATACTCACATTATTTGAATAAATCTGATGAAATAAACAATAAACTATTTTAATAAGAGTATATCCTCCATTTTATTGCCGGTTCTTCTCTATGGGACCCACAATTTGGAACCGTGTAACTAGAGCCTGACGTTTCAAAAGTGCCAGTAATTAGATTTTTTGATATCTAACAGCAGAAAAACATGGTGGGTTTAATTGCGTATTTATGTGTTGGTATATAAGTTGATAGCGGCAAACCGGCGACACGGATTCCGGTATTAAAAGACAGTAGATAACATTTCTATTGCCTTGTTATTTAGTTTTTTATGCATTCCCTGAATGAGCTCTTTAAATATACGCATTTCTGATACCCGTTGTATAAAACTGCTTACAAAGGACTTATTCCCCAGCCCTCTATACTGCAATCAAGTAAAGCCTAGGCAGGCTTTCATAAGCCCGATCGGCATTGTCTGATCCCCCGATAACCCGGGTCACGGGTTAATTGCCCTAAGACTGGCCAAGACTATCGCTCCATCGCGGCCTATGGGAACAAGGGGTTATGAGCGATTGTTGCGGGGTTAGAATGTGGGTAACGTGTGATTTAAAGGGTAAATTATGTTTGTACACAAAATAGCGAAAATTTTGGGTCAGTCTGTGTTTTACAGCTTCACTAATATCGGTCTCGGAGACTATAAAGATCAGCTGTTTTTTAACTTTATGCATTTGCTTATGTAACCCCAAACATGACCAGGAGTGGCGACCGCGTACTGGAAGGCGCAGCGTAGGTAGGCCCCCCACAAGATGGACCGACAAACTGGTGTAGGTCGCGGGAATCCGCTGGATGCAGAAAGCGCAGGATCGGTCGTTGTGGCGATGCTTGGGGGAGGCCTATGTCCAGTAGTGGACGTCTTTCGGCTGACATGATGATGATGATGATTTGCATATGCAGGAGGATCTGAGTTTGGAACAGGCCCGTACCTCATTTTAGAATTCATGTGTGGATCAGAATTTGATTATCACTTGCTTTAACGGTGGAGGAAAACATCGTGAGGAAACCTGGACACCTGAGTGCTCCATACATTCTCGATGGCGTGTTTAGTCCGCAAACCCGCAGAGGCCAGCGTTTTTGACTAGGGCTTAATCCTGCTCATCCTTAGAAGAAGCACGCGCCCACTTTAAGGCCCGTATTACAGTTCGACGTTCCTCAAGCGTTGATCAATGTTTAAAACTAGTTTTGAGTTGAAATTTAATTTTAGAACTTTCCTCAAGCATAGATTCATTGATCACAGTTCAGCTGAGTTTAGCTTTATTTTATACTGTCACCTTTTTCTATAATTGAGCAGAGATTTGATCTGTAATCACTCAAGTGTGGTCGAGACCACACTCTCGAGATTTCTTTCCTATTTCAGGTTTAATTCGTGTGCTATGTTGTTGAATTGAAGATTATAATTACCGTATTGGAATAAGACCGATGCTCAAGTAACGATTCTATCCTTAAGTAGTGATCAGTTGATTGAAGATCAAACTGTACTTGAGGAATGTTCTGTAATATGAGCCTTAGATATTAACAGGCGGATTCTTAAGCACAATAAATTCTGAATCGAAAAGTAATAACTCGATAGGTACTTCGAGAATAAAACGCAGCACTATTTTTTACTGTAGCCCACAAAAATAAAATAGTAGAGGATAAAGATACAACGAAACACCTTTAGTAATTTATGAGCATGTGCAAATCGTATCTGCCCAGCACCTACATAAAACTTATCTTAACGCTTTCTTTTACAGAGCCAGCAGGACTGCAGGCCACGGTATACATTACAGCAAACAATAAAACCAAACATATCATTAAATAATACGCATAATAACTATCAATTGGTCTTATGTACGTATAACTTAAACAAAACAAGACTTGTTGGACAAAAGTAAAAGCATAATAAAAGCCGAACAAACGACTTTAAAATAAAAGCCGCGGTAGGGATGTGACTTAGCTGTAAAAAAACGATTTATTCATAATCGATTCTATTAAGTTTCATTAAAATCGATTAATAAGAAATCGATTTATTTGAAAATAATAATCCATTTTTCCAAAGAAAATATTTTTTTCTTTTAAATAAATTAAAAATATCAAGAACAGATTAAATCAACTTTACAACCGTGTCTTTTCTTAATCTTTACCACATATTGCTTGGTAAGGAATTAAGAAACAAAAGCTTCGGCAACCTATTTGGTTTGGTTTGGTGCTAGACATTCTGTGCACAAAAAAAAGCGTCCAATCACTAAATCAGTCAATAAAACAATGACTTTCGACTTGACCTTGACGAAGACATAGTAGAAAAAAAACGAAAACACACGACGCTTAAAATAAAAACCGATTACTGAATAATCGACCGATCGATCGTTCGGTGTGGTGCCAGACGTAAAGAATTGCAACACCCATCTTCTCATGGGTGTCGTAAAACGCGACTAAGGGATTCACCAGAGGATGGGCAGCAGCGTTCTCCCTACCAACTGTGATCGCCAACCGGCCTGCCAAGCGTGGCGATTATGGCATATCCCTCCTTTTTGGGGGAGGCCTATGTCCAGCAGTGAACGTCTTTCGGCTGAAATGATGATGATGATGATGATGATGAATAATCGACCCAAAAAAATTATGAAAAAAAATTAGCGATTATTTTTTCACATCCCTACAAACCAGGCTTTGTTTCAAAGTTTTAATTAATTGCCGGTACAATGATGGCGCGGGTTGATCGCAGCGGGTTCCGAATGCAACGAGTTTGATTGGAGAAAACAAATGATTAATTCAATGGCGGAGTTTTATAATTGGGATCTACGATTAAGGGTATTGTGAATTTGTGAATAGAATAAATAATAAAGGGAAAGGAAGTGAAACCTAATACTTGAAAGCAATATGGTCGAAGGATGTTGGTTTGCGCTTGCGACGGAAGGTAAGATAATTTACGAGTAAGCCGGAAATTTATGCCCTCGCTTAGATTTCAATAAAGGATTTTCCCCTTGTTGGGGTGTAAGCCCAACAATAAATAATGTCTGTTTAAATATTTATTTATTTTTATTTATTTATAATTAGGAAAACCAACAGCTATATAAAAATTAATAAACAGCTAGCATAGGTTACATTAAGCCAATTACAGGTTTTCACGGATAGTAATAGGATAAATTAACACTGATTGTAACGATCACTAGCAAGCACAAAAACTACAATTGATTAGAGTTGAAAAATATTACATAAAATACTTGAATGTTAATTAATTAATTATTTGTTTGAATGTTTTTGTTAATTGAGTAAGTAGACGACCGATTTCCTTTAAGGTTTTTAATTGCTACTAAATATTATAATGTATATATACATTGCGAGTATATATACATTATAGTAGTATATATAGATGTATATATACATTATAATATTTAGTAGCAATTAAAAACCTTAAAGACAGCGGTGAATTATAAATGTACAGTCCTCCCTGTCAGCTATCATTTTCAGGACCTTGTTGGAACTGGTCCACACTCGTCGTACAAGGGACGCGGCGCGCTTTCGCATCGTGGTGTAAAAACAATGTACCTACACGCGCTGCCGCACTCCACTTTGTGGGGGGCCTACCCACGGTGGACTGAAAAACTCTTAAGATGTCATTATACTCATTAGTTTAAACAGCTTTTACCTTTGGTCCCTAACCCTGAAGTCGCGAAATAAAAATATAATAAATAAATTAGTGATGCAACGAATACGAATACGAATATTCGTATTCGCCGAATATCATCAAATTAACGAATATTCGTATTCGCCGAATACTTTGATGACATTCGTAAATAACGAAATTCCTAGAAATTCCATGCAGATATTACGTTGCGACTTGCATCTATTGCGACCGTGACGGCAAAAACACAAAGATTCATTGATAAAATCATAAAACTTTCTCATCTTTTGTTTACTTCTACAGATGGTCAGCAATTGTGGCGACCTTTTTTTAGTTTTTGTTTGTAGAGACTAAAATTGATAGGTAGGAGTGAGCATGTAATAGTTACAAGGATCAGTCACCACAAAGCAATTTTCTGTGTGTTAACTGTATTTCAATGATTTATAATAATACTGCTGTATTTCATCAACTTGTGTACTAAAATTGAGCAGAGCCGTCCTTGTCTTCTTTTGCCTTTCGGGCCTGTCCACGTGGTTGCTCTTTAAGCCCATTTTGTGTCAACAGAACGTGCTACGTGCCCTGCCAATTTCCACTTCAACTTCTGAGAGTGTTTTAAAGCGTCTATCACTTTTGTCTTCTTGCGAATGGTGGTGTTTTTTTGTTTGTCTATAAGTTTTATATTCAGTAGGCTTCTTTCCATTGCGCGCTAGCATGTTTGTATATTGTTTGTTTTTTTTTTGTTGGCGGGCCAAAACTGGCCTACAAGTCCTACAATAGCACAAGACTGGAAAGAGTGTCAAAAAAGGAGGGATTAATTCACCTACTAATTATAAAAATCTTAAGTACTTTGTTATTAACGATTTAAATTGTGGAAAGATAAATCGCTCACGAGCAGGATTCGAAACTGCAACTCCTGGCTCAGTACGGCAGTGTTTTAGCCACAAAGCTACCGTGAACACACAAGTGTTTGAATCCTGCTCGTGAGCGATTTTTTCTTTCCACAATTTAAATCATTAGATTTCGCTTCGCATGCGTAAATGCGTTAAAAATTATAAAATAATTACTTTGTACTTTTAAACAATATTAATTAAGGAATAAAGAGGCTTTATTATATATTATTGTAGTAGAGTCAGCTATTCGTATTCGTATTCGTATTCGCCGAATAGGACAATTGATATTCGTATTCGTAAAAGTACTATTCGTTGCATCACTAAAATAAATAAATAAATTTTTATTTCACATAAAAATCTGCTGTTCCTAACATTTTATCGATTTATGTGAATGCAAATGTAGGGAACAGCTGGTCCTATAGTTCTTCTTCTTCGTGTCGACATGAGCTACATAATAATAATAGCTCATGTCGTGGGGAAAAGATTAGCCAGTCAGCAGGTTGGTAGCGGGGCTGACTGGCCAGAGTGTGCCGGACGATCAATTAAATATCGTCACTCGTGGAGGCTCTTTTAATGCACCCCTGTATCAAATAGGTCCTATCCTGGTACTATAGTAAAAGTTGTTCATACTGATGAGTATAATGACCCGTTAAGTGGTTTTCAGTTATTTCAATAACACGTTGTATAATCGAAATGATTAAGTAATTAACTAAATGTAAATGTTAAGAACCTAGATATGTCTCACCAAAAAGAATAAAATGCACGTAGTGTGGCACGTAGTCACAATACTGGACAGGTCGGTGACCGCAAGCTAGACTCTCTCACCAATGACGTTGCTGCATTTTGAGGTATTTGTCTATTCTTCGACGCTCTCGATTTCTTATAACATAGCTACCTACATATATTTACCTATTTAATGTATGCAAATATATGATAGTAGAGCTGAAGAGTCGTATAGCAGCTCTCTCCAAACCAAACAGAGAGCGCACACGATTTTAACGAACAAACTCGACACAATGGGTCTTTCAAATGATTGAGCTAATACAGCCTTCATCAATCAGTTCTCGACCTTAGTGCATGACATTATGATTCCATTTCGTTGGAAGGTTGATTGTCTGATCTTAGCTTGCAGTGAAATGAATAGTGAAATCATGGTGTAGTAAACACATGAAGTGTTATGTGCTGACAAATGCACAACATCGGATTATTTTTGGAAATTATTTTTTCCGTCTATCCTATTCTTCATATTCGCCTTTTCCCAACTATATTGGGGTCGGCTTCCAGTCTAACCAGATGCGGCTGAACATCAGTATTTAACACGGAGCGACTGCCATCAGACACCCGCAACCCAGTTACTGGATAATAGGTACCTACCGACATTTGGAGGTTAGACCAGTTGTCAGACTTTCGGGCTTCTGACTACCCGTAAAGATTGCCATAGGTATTCGTATGGCAACCGCAGGTAATAAGATAAGACTTTCCGTCTTCTGACACTTCTGACATCTTCGACTAGTTTGTTTAGAATCGTGAGTGGAATGGTTTAAACAATGTGTTTGAATTGTGAGTGATTACTGCGTGCATCGAAACGATTTTAATTAATAAAAAATTGTACGGTAGTTTTTTTTTAAATATCTGTAAAACACTTACGAACGCTGTAAAGCTTTCGAAACGGCAGGAAAACCAATTTAAATAATATACGCGATGTAATCCGGTTAAACTTGTTTTATTATAATGGTTTACACTACTTTTTAATATAGGTAAACAGAATACGTCATATTTATTATTGGGAATAGCCACGGGGTGCATTATGGGGCGAGCGGGGCAAGTCGATTAGAATACATATTACAACAAAAATTACCAATATCTTCTATAATAATTTATCGATATAAATAATTGCTTGACAAGAAAAAATGTTGGGGTGTCTGAGGTTTTGAGTTGTTAAAATATCGCGAAGTATACCTACGCACTTCATTTGTTATTTACTCTGTGAGTGAAACCGCATGCGCATGATAGTGTAAACGTCTGACTAATTCTATTGTTGACTGCTATCGGAGGATCAGTAAATTGAGTTATAGGTAAGGTAGGTTCTCTGCCAGTGATGGTTTTGCTTGTAAAGAGCTTATCATTTAATTGAGGAGAAAATCTCTTACGGTCTAGACAATTTTTTATTAACAAGACTACCGACCTACTTTTCTAACTAAGCCAGAATTAAATGCCAATTAATTTTGAAGTTTGTAAATCCGGAAACACACGGAGATTTGAGTATTCTCAGTGAGTTTAAGAATTAAATTATTAAGTCCTGTCCCTTTTTCTGTTGGTCTAAGGTCCTATCCTACATCCAGTTGTGTATCAACATGTTGGGGAAACATTAAATCTTTAAGAAATTAATGTAATCTTGTTGTGCAATAAATAGGATTTGTATTGTATTGTATTGTACTACTACCTAATTGAATTTCATATATGACTCTGTACTTTCTATATCTTTCTATTTTTCTTTGACGACGTCTGTGGTCTAGTGGTTCGAGGTTCGGACTGCTGATCGAAATATTTGTGTCCTGTGGGTTCGATTTCCACAGGACACAAATATTTGTTTGATGAACATAAGTGTTTGTGTTGGTCTGGGTGTCTCTTGTGTATTATAAGTATGTATTACAAAAAAAAAGTATATAAGTATTATATCCATAGTCTAGTACACATAGCACAAGCTCTGCTTAGTTTGGGACTAGATGGTGCTGTGTAAAAATGTCCCAAAAATATTTATATTTATTTATATGTATACAGGATTATTTTTAATTCATTAAAAACCTGTAAGAGATGATTGTAGGCACTCATCAATTTGAAAAAGTTTTATTATGACACCATCTTAAGTTAGCAAAACAAAAAATCATCTGTTTCATAGAAAATATTTCGTCAACTAACCAAAATGTATGATGTGGTCGTTTTTTTTGCTAATTTATAGGTAAAGTAGTACTTTATCAAATCAAATCATCCCGGGCTGTTAATAATTTAATAATAACCCTGTATATCTAACTTATTAGCCCAATATAAACACTGCCAAGTAAAGGCCTCCTTGGCTTTACTCTGCTCTTTACTAACTTATAAATTGAGCAAATAAAACAAGCGTGACCATTCAACGTAACGTCCTACAGTGCTCTCAGGATGCAGGTGCACACCTCAGCCGGCATGTGCCCTTCACATCCCCTCCGAGTACTTATGTAACGAACACATTCCGAGGAGCGGCAGAAAAAGTACCACCGCGTAGAAATGAACATAGGTCAGTAGCTGTTACGTGGTTTAGAGAGAAAGTTATTATGTTTAATTTGTTATTGGTAGCTTCAATGGGTATTTTATCGTATGAATTAAATAATGAACAAAAAGCAGATAATATTGAGCTATCGCTAAGGTTATCTATCGTGTGTGTTTACAGATATTTTATGCGGAATCGCCAAAACTAGAACTCCTTGTGGAAGAATGAGATTCAGCCAGGAAAGAGATCAGGCGTAGGACCGACGGCTTTACGTGCTCTCCGAAGCACGGGGGAATAGCACTGCCAGCTTCTTGACTCCGGGCTGCTCGCTACTGGTTTTTTTTGTATAGTATTGGATGGCGAAACGAGCTAAAGGCCCACCTGATATAAGGTGGTTACCTTTGCCCATAACAACTGCAATACCACCTAGGCTGTTGCCTAAATGATACCGCAAGTCGGTTCGCCAAACTGAGACATGAAGATGGAAAGTCTCATGTGATTGTAATTTCACCGGCACCCGTACCCTTCAGACCGAAACACAGCAATGCAAGCATCACTATTTGGCGGAGAAGTAGGTACGGTGGTAGTACTTCTCCGGACGAGCTCTTTCACAAAGGAGCTCTACTACTACTAAATAGATTTTCTTGACAGAAAAATCCCAATAACACTTTCTGCTCGACCCGGGAATCAAACCCAGGACCGCTTAGCAGTCGCGCTTGCAACCACTAAGAGCTATGAGGCAGTCAATGTACGTAAATATCGTCAAATACTTTCCCATGAAGCCAAGCAGATTTCCAAGCGGAAGTGTTTCCAATCAAAACAACGTCTTGTGTAATAAAGTCGTAGGTATGTATTTGATCGGCTCAAGAGCGGCAGAGTTGGAGTGATTGGCTTACTACGCCACTGGTCGAGGATTCGGGTTCCGCGCTATAAAAAATGGTGTGTTGTTCCGGGATGGTTGTTTGTGTATGATTTGAAATTTTTGCCTGTTAACACACCTAGGAAACAGATAAAAATCTAGTGTAGGGCGTTGATATGTATTTGATGTCGTTGGTGAAGGGTAGAGTCCGACCGAATTTCGTTTTCGGTTTCTGGCCGTTTTCGGACAAAATTATAATTTTCGGCAATTTGCGTTTTCGGCAGTATTTTTTTCGGCTTGCACCGGTAACGATCTACGCTGTCGTTAAATCTACTATTTCGTTCAGCAGGCCAACTTTATGCAGTAATGTAAAGGAAGCCTTTCCTTGCTTAAAAATCCGTTCCTGAGAAAAATATAAAGTATCGTATATTTTAAGTTTTAACATATGTAACCATTTAGTAATTATATTTAATTGAGCTTTAATGATTAGAAGATTGATTTTCATGATGTTTTATTGATGAAGTTACTTTTACCAAACAAAAATATATGGAACTATGGATATTTAAAAAGTAGATCATGTTTTAATTTTTTTGCCTTTTTCAGTTGTGGTTTCGGTTTTCAGCCGAAAATATAGCTTATGCCGAATTTCGGTTTAGTTTTCGGCCGAAAATAAAGAATCTATTTTCGGTCGGTTTCTAGTGAAGGGCAATGTTTTTTTTTCAAGTAATATAAAATAGTTACAATTGCAGACGAAGTGTCCTTGAGTGGAGATCGCGAATCGGCAAACGCAGCGTAGGGCATCCCCCAGCCAGATGGATCGACGACCTGTGGCCTGATTCACAAACGGTCGAAAAGTTTCCGTTTCCGAAGTGAAATTTTAACGGCAAATGAAACAAATCGACCACTTCCTGCGACCATGAATACTGCAAACAATTCGAAACGTCAGGAAAACCAATTTTAATAATACACGATGTAATCCAGTTAAACTTGTTTTATTAAGAAACAAAACTATTTGAGAACCGAACGAATTCGGAAACGCAACGCGATATCTACGGAAACTCTTCCGAGAGTCATTTGTTGTCGCAAAGCACTCGATGTAAAATTAAAGAACTATGAATAGCGTTTCCGAATCCGTTCTAGGTATATGTCTATGGTACGATGCTTTTTTTTGTCCAAAACCGGGACCAGTCGAATACCTATGTTATGATAATAATGTCATATGTTTTTTTTTACTATAAAGTATACATATTTGTGTGATACTTTATTTGTATTACAATCTAGCCTTGAGGCTAATGGTAATGAGTAATTTAATTATATCCTAAATTGCTATGTAAACTATAATCTAAGAATGTGTCCAATAACTTTTCTTAGGTTCTATTAAGGGCAAGACACTTAGTTTGTGTGTTCTTTATAAGCAGCACTTATCACTACATTTTATCTGTCAATATTCACTAATCACTACACTAATTCATATGGTTTTGTCCGCTTTAGTCTTCGAACTGTTTCCGTGTTATCGAGGAGCTGGATGGCCTCGACATTCACGTGGTGGTGAAGTCTAAATTCATGAACTTCTGCGTATTTTTTATGGTTGTGTCTACAACGTCCACATTGAGGTCCCGATGAAGATCGATATTTCAGATGTACCAGGGTGCATTAACCATATCTCTGAGTACTTTATTTTGGAAACGCTGGATGATTTTTCTATTGCTTTTTCTGGTACAGCCCCACAGCTGGATACCATACGTCCATACTGGCATAAGAACTTGCTTGTATAGTCATATGTGTGTGTGATATATGTTATGATGTTATCGTATTGATATGTTGTGTAAACGAGCGGAAGGCGGTCGACGTGGGCGGTCTTTCGTTAACCAAGCTGTTTGATTGGCTATCGACTATTGGTTAGTAAACTTAACATTACGAATGCTTCTGTGGACTGTGGTGTTACGGAACTTGACGCAGATGAAGTTAAATTAAATGAGTTGCTTTTAAACGGTACAGTCTAACAAAGCAATAAGTATACAGGGTCACCAGATATAGATGAAGAATTCTCAGTAAATTATTATAAAACGGTTTCATTAGGGTTTTGTATAAATACAGCTTAACTTTGTCCGTTATTAAAATGATATTTCACTCGGAAACATCCATAATCTTCTGAGAAAAGCTCATTTATATCTGGCGACCCTGGATACTAATTGCTTTGTTAGACTGTACGTAATATAGAAAGGTGTGGTGGCTGGCGTTGCAATCTTCGGTAGCTTAGCTAACTTTTTTTTCTTTTTTTTTTGCTCTGGGGAAGTCCTCATGGAAGCACTCCGCCCGGGGTAGGCGGAGCCAGTGTCGAACTCTTACCGACTAAAACCACCACGGTGTTCCTTCAACTACCTTAGCCGGGGGCGTGGGAACCCGTGAGTATTCACACAACCACTCCCGACAGGTCCCGGCCCGCCACAAGCAGGCGAACCCCTTCTACCCGTGCGACCTAACGTCGGCCGCACCCTCCTCAGTGGCGCACACGGAACACTGCACGTCACCTCACCTCATGGGCCTTTACCAGCTGCGGCAACTACGCCAGCTGTGCCAGCTACGCCAGCTGCTGGTCGGGAAGCAGACTACCCCGAGTACCCGGTAGGGTACAGGGAGGTATCCCTTAATTTTTTATAGAGGTTTTCTTCCTCGCGGTCCGGGTGGTGAAGCCAAGACCCTCGGTCCCAAGAGGCGCGAGAACACTACTCAGCGGGCACTCCTGGGATTACGAGATCGACGGGGACAGGGAAAGACAGTCCCCCCGTTGCCTGCCCAGTGGCAGGGTGAGTGCACACCGGGCCCGCCCCTGCTCCTCCACTGTGCCCTCTGTTGGCAACAGAGAGACACGTGGAGCAACTCCCCACTGGCCCAGAACGGGCCCCTCCCGCGCCAGAATATTCGCCACAGGCAATAAAATCCCTCGAAGGTTAATCCCTCGAAAGGATTTTATTGCCCGTGCCCAGGATGCACCGGCCAAACAACTGCCGTTCCCTCCAGACGTGTCCAGAGGGACAAGCAGCCGTCAGACACACGTGGAGGTTTTCTGGCCAGCACCCCACCTAAAGCTACCGTAACGCTAACTAGCTGTTGTTGTTGTTGGTAGATTAGGTTTTTTATAAAAGAATACTACATCGTTTTTTTTTAATAATAGTAAGTTGAATGAAAAAAAGTCTTAATTTTTTTTCTAAACAAAAGTTTTCGAGGGTTTTTGTATGCGGACCCCATACACGAAACCTCAAAAAACATGCATTTTTTTCAACGTTTTTGTTCCTGCTCTATCTTCAAAACGGTAATACATACCAGCGTCAACCTTGGTTTGATTATAATAGTGCATACTATGTAGTGCTAAACTACATAGTATGCACTATAATCAAACCAACTAATAATAAAAATAGGGTAATCAACTGAGCCTATCGCAGTCCACTGCTGGACATAGGCCTCTCCCAAGTTGCGCCACAACGCTCGGTCCTCTGCCTTCCGCATCCAGTCCCCCCCAGCCACGTTCTTTAAGTCGTCGGTCCACCTGGCAGGGGGGCGCCCTACGCTGCGTTTGCCGATACGCGGTCTCCACTCAAGGACTCGTCTGCTCCAGCGGCCATCGGTCCTTCGACAGACATGGCCAGCCCACTGCCACTTCAGCTTACTGATCCTACAAGCTATGTCGGTCACTCCGGTTCTTCTCCGGATAATCTCGTTACGGATTTTATCCTTCAAAGAAACTCCAAGCATAGCTCGCTCCATAGCTCGCTGAGCGACTTTAAATTTGTGGACTAGCCCAACTGTCAGTGTCCACGTCTCGGCACCGTAAGTCATGGCTGGCAGGACGCACTAGTTGAAGACCTTTGTCTTCAAACTTTGCGGTATAGGCGACGAGAAGACTCGGCGAAGTTTGCCAAATGCTGCCCAGCCCAGACGGATCCTTCTGTTGGCTTCTTTCTCGAAGTTGTGTCTACCAAGCTGAATTGCCTGCCCTAGGTAAACGTATTCCGTTACAAAAATAGGGTAAACATAAGACATATGTGGTGGTACCTGCGTGAGAAAGAGATGCAAAATTCATATTTCGCTCACGGTGCGTTGATGTCTTTTGATAAACTCTCATAAACTAAATCAGTTTCTATGGGGTATCAGATCGATGGGTAGTACGGAACCCTTACTGCGTGAGTCCGACTCGTACTTGGCGGGTTTTATTAGGTACTTTGCTCGCTGTTTCGCCCGCGTGTAATTCGGTTTATCTCAGAAATACAAGTTTCCCTCGGGAACTATTTATCTTTTCGGGATAAAAACTAGCTAAAATATTTATCCGGATTATGGTCTATCTGTGTGACAAATTTCATCAAAATTAATTTGGCCGTTTCAGCGTGATTGAAGGAAAAATAAACAAACATCCATACATTCGCATTTAGAATAGAATAGAATAGATATTTATTCGCAGGAACAGTTGTCTTACAAGGTCTTATAATATTAGTGTCGATAGAATCATGTTTTATAAAAAGGCAGGCAAATATTTATTATTATTTTCAAATTTTTTTTTTTTTTTTTTAATAATATTAGTAGGATTTATTTTGCTCTTTTCTTACTCAATACCACAGACACTTCATACTATCTTTGAAGCCTAACTCAGTTCCATCTCCAAACAATAATTCCTAGCATTAAACATTAAGACCACGGAAGATAGATTGCATCGTATGCGGCGCAGCATTTGTTACAACAAATAAAATAATAAAAACTGAACGATCTCTGCTATTACAAGAGCAATAAACATATTTAAACCCTAAACCAATACAGATATGGTCCAAATCACTATAATTTCAAAATTTAATATCAATTTCACTGAACCTGGCTTGCATACAAATTTTTCTAGACAAAAGTTAAAGGATTTTAATCTTTGTTATGTTAGTGGTGCGGTTGATTTTGTCTTGTGTTGAAAATAAGGCTGTATTCATATCGTTATCGCATTTCTTGGCGACATTGACGTTTTCATGGCTTCATGAAACGCCGGAGGTATGCAAATAACAACTTTTAAGTATTTTTATGTTTTAAATAAGATGTTTAAAAGGGTATCACCGGATTTACTAAAATATTGCAGGAAAAAAGTTATTTTGAGGTCTTTGCTTAATCAAGGGCTTTTAAGACTTGAAGACAAACTGTCGTATTTTTTACGCTGTAAAACCGTTCCAAAATTATATCGCAGTTTAGGGAATAGCAGGGGCTCGTAGCGAAGCAACGACTGCGTGGATTGTATGATCTGCAAGGTTAAGCTGCACTTGCCGCAGTCAGTCTGTGGATGGGTGACCGTTTCGTTACACATCGAGACCCCTCGGTGCCTCGGAGAGCACGTTAAGCTGTCAGTCCCGGTTGTCATACGAATATCTATGGCAGTCGTTACGGGTAGTCAGAAGCCTGAAAGTCTGACAACTGGTATAACCTCCGAATGTCAGTATTACCCAGTAACTGGGTTGCGGGGGTCTGATGGCAGTCGCTCCGTGTAAAATATTAATGTTCAGCCGCATCTGCCTAGACTGGAAGCCGACCCCAATATAATTGGGAAAAGGCTCGGAGGATGATGAGTTTAGGGAATAGCATTATCAAGTTTGAAAATTTACTTTTATCATCACTTTCTTTAACGGTGAATGAAACTCCGTAAAGAAACCTGCACAACTGAGAGTGCTCCAAACAGTTCTCGATGGTGTGTAGTCCGCCAACCCACACTAGGCCAGCGTGGTGGACTAAGGCCTTAACTTAACCTTCTCATTCTGAGAAGAGGCCTGTGCCCAGCAGTGGGACAGTAATGAGCTGAATTTTATTAAGTAATTTTGCCACTGATTTTATATACGCCTACACAAAAAATAATAGATAACGGACAAATTACCATCCAAACATAATTTTAATTAATAAAAAAATTAACTTAACCCAAAACATAACAACATTTAGCACAAAATTATTAAGATTGATGCGATAAAAGAACTTTCTATAATAAAAAAACCCACAAAAGATACATTGAGAAAATATTGAACTACCTATAATGGGAGCGCGTTGATGTCTTTTCTAAGATAAGATCTCAAGATACGCGTACGCCCGACGCTGTTGCATATTTCAAACGCATATCTCATGTACATATTTCATTTATATTTCGTTCGACTTAACGATCTATTGTCGTTAACGATTTTATCGTAGCGAGGAGTAATGATTAATGATCTATATTATTCGTACAACTTTGATGTGTGAGATTATTTCGGTTCACCAATTTCGGTTGCGTCACATTTTTTTTTCCCTTATGAGATTTTTAAATACGTAATTGAGTTTTTTTATTGTAGGCTCGCAAACTGGACTTAACAACATAGGGGGGCAAACAAGCATGCGAGTCACTCGATGGTAAACTATTTCCGCCGCCCATGGTCATCCGCAACACCATAGGAGTCGCAGATGCGTTGCCGACCTTTTAAAAAGACGTATGCTCTTTTCTTAAAGGCTCCCATGTGAAATTTGTTCAAGAAAACCGCTGACGAAAGTTGGTTCCACAGTTTTGCTCCATGAGGGAAAAAATTGCATAGAAATTGGTTATTGGCCATTGTAATTTCCGGTAAAGCGGAAAATTTCAGTGTTCCAATATAACAACGGACAGGCGAAGTTGTAGGGAAATTTCATGAAACTTATGGGCTATATTTCAAATGCGAAAGAAAATTGCTGTAAAAAAATATCAACGATATTATAAACAATAAAACAAAACACTTTACCTCGAGCAAATCCAATAATCATCACCGTGAAGCAACACGACGGACGTAACACAATAAAACACACTAAACTGCACTTTTAGTACACATCCAAAAACTCGGTACGCAATCTCACAACACACACTTTACACTTATTATTGTTATATCACCACTTTGTAAGAGAAATAAATTACATGAAAAAAATTATAGAAACACTCGACTTGACTGTCCCGTCCGAAGGTTTTCGTCGACTGACGCGACGCGGCGCTGCAAACACTGCGCGCGCGCACCTCTTGCGCTATCGTCTCTTCTCTTTTTCTCTCCTACGTTTCCCCATGAACGGCTGCAACAAACAGACAGGTATGATTAATGTATACACAACTTTGATGACGAGCGAAAGCTTTTGGAAAAAAGTTGATTTGTAATTTTATGAAGGATCGCAATGGAGACAATCGGGTCTTGCTAGTTCCAGTTGTGTATGTATGTCTGTATGTGTATGTATGAGGGTAATAAACACTTGGTTTTTTGAAGAGAAACCATAATTTATGTGTGTGCTAATCGATTTTTATTTTCAGTAGAGTCGCCAGAAATAGAACGGTGCTTAAAACATGAAGGAGGTTCTATTTTATTTTTATTTTCATAGTGTCTTTGCAATTTATGAACCTGATACATTTTTGCTTAGAGTAATAAAGACATAGAGTGATAGTTTCATTGAAAATTGCGCTCAAAGTTGAAACACAAAAACAATCGATATTCACCGACACACACGCTGAAGGGTGAATTTGCTTCACTCCGCGTGTGATTAATGTGGTTCTAAGCCTAATTATTCTAAGTCTTTTTGCTGCCCAATTCAAAGATCGGCAAATGTTTTGAAGTCCCAAAAGAATGGGAGAACATTTTTAAACTTACATCAGCACCAACTACTTTTGGCATTCGCCGGAAGCGAATTGGAATTATCACGCATTTATAAATAACTGGGGTATGCGAGAATACATTCGAAAAAAAAATAAAAAAAAATTGGCGAAGGGTTTAAAACTCGTTTCTAAATTTTAATAGAACTTAAAACCAACTTTATTATACAAGGTGTAACAGAAAGGTGTAGGTAGTCATATTTGTAGACTTCATTCAGGGATGCTATCGAACAACTTTTACGGGGTCAGCCCTGCAATTAAAAAAAAAATACCAACCAACCCACCCAAGACTCTTTGGGCAACACTGGCCACCAATAGTTTTAGATGAACTATTCTAAAAGTGGCCAGTGTTGCCCAAAGAATCTTTAAAGCAGTATACAACACCTACTCTACCAAAATGTATTGAAGGGTTGGTATTTTTTTTTAAATTGCAGGGCTGACCCCGTAAAAGTTGTTCGATAGCATCCCTGAATGAAGTCTACAAATATGACTACCTACACCTTTCTGTTACACCTTGTATAATAATAAGATGTTTCAAACATGATTAAGTGTTCGTCTTCGGTTTTTAATTTCTGCTGTCATTGAATGAATGAATGAATGAATGAATGATATATTTATTTGCAAGAACATAGGTACAGTCAACAAATCGGAATCATGACCCACTCAGCTGATAATTCGTTTGAAATCGTCAAAACAGTAAGGTTTTCTTCCATGCTGCACTTAGGACATTTTGAATATTACAGAAACTGCATTAAAACGGGTCAGAGGTCTGTGCCATTTTGAGCTTTGTTATCAATGCAATAGATTTATAATTGGATTGGAAATTATGTTTTTGATAAAGCAGGAATTATGTTTTGAATTTCGAATTAGCTGTCGTTTCACGTGGTTTTCCTACAAACAACTATATTTTTAAAGAAACCTATACTTACTAACTTTTTCGATTACAGACCATTAATAAAATAAAAATAAAAATTACAAATAATAAAATGTCAAGTATGAAAAGGTGTCAAACAATACTCTTAACTTTGGCTAAATATGTGGAACCTCGGATGAATAAAAAAGGCAGACGGAATCTCGCTATTTAATAAGTGAAGCATCCATAGCAAGCCGGCTCGCTTAAAAGTATGGGCCGGCACGCACACATTCACATCCATAGTATGCCAAAAAGCCGCGATTACGCAAAAAATCTAGTGTTTTGGTAGTCATTGTTGTAGCATCATAAATAAAATAACAGTATAAATCTGGTGTGTTAAAATGCTTTCGAAATTATAGTGGGTTCAAGAAAAAATTAAGTGCTTCAGTCTTTGTTTAGCGAGATTCCGTCCGCCTTTTTTATTCGTCCGAGTGTGGAACATACATTTAATTTATAATATCCTCTGTACCATATTTCACACAATAAATGATAAATAAATAAATAACAATATTTGGAGTTAAACGTCAATAATAAACTTTAGAAAAATAATTTTATTGGTAAACTAGCTGTAACTGTCAATAGCTAACAAAATTGATGACAAGTCAGTTGCCAGGGAAATATCTGTTTAAGCGAAATTCAACCCAATTGTATTAGAATGTCTGTAGGATGTTAAGCTTATCGTGGGTCATGATTCCGATTTGTTGACTGTACATTGAGTTCGTCTAAAGTTAAAAAAGTTACTTGGTTTTTGTCATTAGTTTTTGTTCTGAATACATTTGTAAATCTATAAATGTTTTTTATTAAACTCCTGCATTCAAAGATCAAACTTAGGTACAACTTTCTCTGAAACAGCTGTTTATTTTCACGATTTTAGGGGTATCGTCACATTAAAAGTTGTTCTATTCTATGTCCTGAATGTACTCTCCAAATATGACTACAACTGTCATACCTGGTATAATAGCTCCATCAAAAAAAAACAACTGGAATATGAACACCAAAACCCAAAGAAAGAATACAACCTATCCCTAATTACAACCCACGGGCATTCTTAGATTAATAGTCCTTTTTTAAGGCCGGTTGTTTGCAAGAACGGGAATAGCTAGCATCACCCACCGCAACTATCGCTCGGTTACCATTTACCATCAACGGACGGTAAAAAGCGACCACAGACTGTTATAATAATGGCAGTCTGTCACTGTTAAATCACTCAGTTTTAAACAGCTGTGACTTTGTGCGGTGTTCAACAGTTTTTTGACGCCATCTTTGAATAAATGCCTGGGAAATTTTGTAGAGGTAATTTGCGAAAACTTTGCTTCTACTTACACAAGTATATACAAAGTGTTATTAAAATAACTGAAAACCTGTTATAGGGTCATTGTACTCACTAGTATGAACAACTTTTACTATGGGACCAAACCTGAAATCGCGAAAAATAAAACAGCTGCTGCAACAGACAGTAAAAACATAGACGAAGTGCTGCTAATGAAGCCAAAAAAACTGTGCTCCTTCGTGTACAACGAACGTGCTCACCCCTCAGTACACAAGTCGCGGCATCGTCCAGTAAGCATCGCGAAAGCAAATATCCTTCAGGTGCATGGTGTGTGCGTGAGCGCTGTTGTACACGAAGGAGCATAGTTTTTTTAGCTTCATTATCATTGTTCGCAGCACTTCGTCTATACTTTTTACTGTCTGTGGCTGCTACTTATATTTTGTCGATTTATGTGAACAGCTATTAGAGAACAGCTATTATCACAGAGTACTTTTATATATATGAAATAGAGACCTCACTCTGCCCTCAATAGAGGCACACACCAAGTGGCGCCTCTATATTTTTGTTTTGGAACTACAACTTCATTTCATATATCTATAGATCTAGGTCACTCTTGAATCAGTTTTGATAACTATGTACCGAGATCACTAGGTGGCTCTGTATTCATCCTTATTAGAAATCGAAAAAATAAAGACAAAAAGTTCGAATGTTAGCGGGATTTGAACCTGTAACTCCAACTTCATAAGTCAACTACAATCTAAGATAAGCTACCGTGATTCTTATTACAAGCATTGAATTTAACTTTCAATTACGTATTTCGTTAACGTCATAACTTTTATTTTACAATTTATATATTTAGATATCACTTCAATTGCGTAAATGCGTAAAAAATATTAGTATAATTAAAAAAAGCAAATGATAAGTTTAAATGTTGGTGTTATATACCAAATTACGTTTTCCCAACATAATTATACTTTAAGAATCTTATGGATTGATTTGTTTAATTTGCCTATTAAATAGGCAATTAAATTAAACATATTAAAAACGAAAGTGAATAAACCGGAAAACATTGGTAAATAATTGTATACAACTTTGAATTTTAAATTCACGTCATCTATACAGTTTTCTAGACAACTTTTTGTATCTTGGATCTTGCTAGTCAAATCTTAGCCTCGATAGCATAACACGTAGATACTAGCGACATCTGTGTTTTTGTTTTGTATATAGTCAAATATAATACTGGTAAATTCAAAATACGTAGTGGTCAAACGACGTTTGAGTATTATCAGTACTCGTCAATTTGGTCGGATGAGAATTGATGGTATCCCAAGAATTTTGTTCTAAGATTGTACCCCCTGGCTATTATTTAACAGTGGACTGCGATAGGCTGAGTTGATGTTGTAGTAGATGGGTAAAAACTGTGTGTTTTTATATTGTGCTTAATATAAGCAGCTTCGCTTGCGTTCGTGAGACCCATGGACATCCGCGATATCAGGGAAGTCGCTGATGAGTTGCTGACTTTTTAAATTAATGAATGCTCTTTTTTGAAGGCTCCCATGTCAAATTTGTGCGGAAAAATCGCCAACAGACAGGAAAACTTATTTTTGCGATTAATTCCGATTAGAAAATCTGACATCTTCAACCCCAATATTACCCTCAATCCCTCATTGTAGTAAAAAGGTACGTAGGATGATAAGTAAAAGGTTCTTTTTACAACTCCTCAATATGCTCAACTGAACTCCAAGTCGACATCGAACGAGGTTATTCTGATATTTTATCGTCAGGTACCGAAACGAATATTGATTTTGTATATGTTGTGCATCATAATAAGGTATTTTGCCCTTAAACTGAATATTGTCGTAATAACAAGAGCTACACACACTGTAGTGAACCCAAACTTTGTTATTTTTGGCATGGTGTCAAATATTGTTTAGGCAAAACAGACATAGTAAATAATGGGCGGTGGAGATTGCTTACCATCAGGTGACCTGCATGCTCGTTTGCCCTCCTATGGTATTTTTTTTTTTGACGAAGTGCTGCTAGCGCTTGTTTTATTGTGTAATGTATTCACATTGACATTAGCTGTCATTTGGAAACTACAGCATTATTCATTGCGTAGTACGTAGTTGCCGATAAGACGGATTGTCAAAACACACGCAGCAATGAACATTGAAATCCTATTGATTGCGATCGCGAGTGACTACGGGCCAAAATTAATATCCAATCTATCCACGATTTACCCTACTGGAGATAGAAATTTGACATATTTTGTATGGAGCTTATGTCAAATTCCTATCTCTAGTAGGGCAAATCGTGGATAGATTGGATATTAATTTTGGCCGTTACGTAATTCGGCAGCAGTGCTTTATCCGCTACCGAGAACTCTGCTTTTTTTGTAACTGGGTGAAAAGGGGTGGCAAAGTTAGTGTGAAGAAAACATGGCAGCGAAGCCACGAGCTAGCTAGTTGCCTATATGAAAATGTACAACAAATAGCGCTTACTCGTAACTTCACAACCTATCTTTGGTAGTGTAAAAAGCAACGTTCGCGATAGTCGCACGTGCGCCTGCGCTTCGTAAATAATATCAGATAACGACTGTGTACAAAACATTCACCCTGCGATCGCTCCTTACTAAGGCCCGTATTACAGAAGGTTCCTCAAGTACAGTTTAAACTTCAATCACCTGATCACTACTTAAGGATAGAATCGTTACTAGAGCATCGGTCTTATTCCAGTACGGTAATTATAAACTTTAATTTGACAACATAAAAAACGAATTTGACCTGAAATAGAATAGAAATCTCTACTCAAGCGTAGACTGGATCACACTAGAGTAATTACAGATCAAATCTCTGCTCAAATACTAAAAACAGGTGACAGTAGGTATAAAATAAAGCTAAACTCAGCTGAACTGTGATCAATAAATCTCTGCTTGAGGAACGTTCTAAAATAATTCATTCTGTAATACGGGCCTAAGTGTTGAATGCATACTTCTATTAATTCTACTTAATACCAGTGTTAAGATCTCCACCACAAAAGTACTTTAGAACATGTTTTTTTTTTTTTTTTTTGAGTAAATTTACAGAGAAACCTCTTGCTTTTATAAACCTAATCATACAAAGTAGACTCTAAAAAACTGTGGACACCTATTTGGCACAATCCCTCGGTCTTTGCATAAGTGCGATATGTCTTAACACATATCGCACTTATGCAAAGACCGCAATGGTGCCTTCTGTGTTTTTAGGGTTCCGTAGTCCTACAAGGAACCCTTATAGTTTCGTCATGTCCGTCCGTCTGTCCGTCTGTCCGTCTGTCCGTCTGTCCGTCTGTCCTAATCCTTTACAGCTTAATAACTTCTACAGTTATAAACAGAAGTAAATGAAATTTTGTAAAAAAATGGTTTAGATATAGATCTCAATTTTAAAAGAATAAAAAAATCTTGATAACGTATTTTAGGGGTGGCGCCCATACTTGTGAAATGGGGATGAACATTTTTTTTCACTGCACCCCCTCGTGTGTGGTATCATTCAATAGGTCTACTAAAATGAAGATAATGTTTGTTACACAACTTTTTTATCAGGTGTACCATCTGCGAAATACAGCCCGCCAAAGTGGCTTGCAATGTGTCCCCCCCCCTGCCATTTCTAAGCTATGCAACGTAGAAACTTATAATCTTCCACATTGATAGACCTTTATAAAAACTCTCTTTTAAAATTATTTCGAGTATAATGTGATAATAAATTTTTGAGTTATAGTGAGAAAACTGTAAAATACTTAAGACGTCCTAGTTCATAGGTCATTGACCTTAGAGAAAAATGATCTTAGCAAATAATGCTCCTTTAGTTACTACCTGTTTAAAAAAATCACAAAAAGTAACTTTGTGTTACAGTGATTTACATACTTTAAAAATTTAGCTTCTTAAATTCAGCGCTAGGTGGCGCTGTTTGCAAAAACTAAAATAGCAATGATTAATATTCGATTTGATTCGTTTGTAATTAGGAACCCTATAATACTGAGCATGGCCCGACATGCTCTTGGCCGGTTTTTTAATTTATTTATTTACTTTTGAGAAATGAGTCTTGTATATCTTGTCTTGTTTTGTACCGAATAAACGTTTTGTCTATCTATCATTATTATTCTATCATTTCAATGATCCTTAATGTTTCCTACGCCACATTCTTTCTTATAGTTTTAAGAACTAGAATGAGCATCGAAGAAACGTTAGAAAACATCTCGACACAAACATAACATAACATAACATCAAGCCTGTATTTCCCCGAAGGGGTAGGCAGAGGTGTATAGTACACCCACATTTCGCCAGTTATGTTATAGTCCCATGTAATAGGGGGCGAGCCTATTGCCATTGATCGGGCACAAATCCAGACTCCGGGCTGCTACTGAGAATTTCCTAATGAAAAAACCCAATAACACTTTGCCCGACCCGGGAATCGAACCCAGGACCCCACGCTCAGCAGTCGCGCTTGCAACCACTAGACCAACGAGGCAGTCTCGACACAAAAAACTAAGTTATTTTTTGCTCCGCTTTACATTTTATCCAGACTAAGGCCTTCGACCACATACTCAGACCCGTTCACCGACTCTAAACATAAACATTATGGGAAACTCTTACATTATAACATTATGCGGGCGAAACCGCAGGCCAAGCTATGTTGTTCGTAAAGTCTGTTTTTTCTCTGTTGTCTTATTTAGTAAACAATCTTGGCATGTCTCTTTATTCAAATAACTACTGATAAAATATAATTACTAGTTCTGCACATGTAATTAGGTTATTAAATGTTGTTTAGTGTGTGAAATTGTTAACATAATTTATTTTAATAATTGTAATTATTGTAATTGTATTGACGAATTGCATAAAAAAGACATGCCAATATTGTTTACTAAATAAGAAAATTAAGAAAAAACTGAGTGTAGCTTTGCCGGTAGGTACTCTTATTAAAAGCTATCTGTATGCGCAGGAGTGGTGCGGCGCGCTTTCATGTTGTCTAGCGCAGTGAGCTCTAAGGAAATCTTCTGACGGTTATTGTTTGAAGAAACTTGAACAATAGTTTGTTAGTTTTAATAGTTCTTGGTATTTGTGGAGTTAGGTGTAGGGTGTAGGTTTTGCTATTTAAAAAGCCTTATAAGGAATAGTTGCTTTCAGAGAATTGACTGTTGGTACTTTTTGAATATTTCAAGATATCTCAGATAAAAGAGTGAGATAGACGAAGCGCGTAGAACTAACCTAGCGAATGAAGCCAGAAAAATGAATACAAAATGGCAAAGGATGTGGGAATTTGGAATTTGGTGGTTGACTAAGTCCACCTTATGTAGGTACCCCTTCATAACACAACATAACATCACGCCTGTATTTCCCCGAAGGGGCAGGCAGAGGTGTAATAGTACATCCACATTTCGCCAGTTATGTTATAGTCCCATGTAATAGGGGGCGAGCCTATTGCCATTGACCGGGCACAAATCCAGACTCTGGGCTGCTACTGAGAATTTCCTAATGAAAAAACCCAATAACACTTTGCCCGACCCGGGAATCGAACCCAGGACCCCACGCTCAGTAGTCGCGCTTGCAACCACTAGACCAACGAGGCAGTCCCCCGGAGGTACCCCTTCATGTTGTAAATTTATAAATAAGTAATAGATAAATACTTACATATTTAGAAGTTACCCTAAGACCTGCTTGTTATTAAAGTTTTTCTTCAGTAATTCGTTTTTTTTTTAGTATTTAAGTTTTTTTTCGCCTATGGCGTTAAAACCGCCTTTGTACGCAGATTTGCATAAAGAATTAAATAAATAAATAAATAACTCCCAATGTTTACAATTTTCATGTTTATAAAATAATAGAAAATTATGTTGTGTAAGTTTCTTCGAGAATGACATCTAAAGATTTAATAATTTCTTAGGTTTTCGCGATCACTTCACATTATAATAAAACAAGTTTAGCCGGAAGTGTTTGGAACCCAGTTCTAAAAATAATCTAGTCCCAAACAGCACGCTACACTGTAAAAGATAGTGACATTGTGAGTGATTACTGCGTGCATCGAAACGATTTTACACAATATAAAAAAAATGTAAGGTAGATTAATATAAAGATTTAAATTGTGGAAAGAAAAAATCGCTTACGAGCAGGATTCGAACCTGCGACTCCTGGCTCAGTACGCCAGTGCTTTAGCCACTAAGCTACCGTGAACACTGCTCGTGGTATCGAAATTATCCTCTAATCTTTAGATTTCGCTTCGCATGCGTAAATGCGTTAAAAATAATAAAATAATTAGATTAATATAATTTTAATCTAATTAATATATATTATAATAAATTAGAAATATCTGTAAAGGCGCTTTTCATCTTACGGCCAAAATTAATATCCAATCTATCCACGATTTAACCTACTAGAGATAGAAATTTGACATATTTTGTATGAAGCTTATGTCAAATTCCTATCATTAGTAGGGCAAAACGTGGATAGATTGGATATTAATTTTGGCCGTTAGTCTTTATGCAACCACGAACGCTGCAAAGCTTTCGAAACGTCAGGAAAACCAATTTAAATAATATACCCGGTGTAATCCGATTAAAAAGATGTAGCAGACGTCACCCAAAGACAGATTCAAAGTTTTAAAAAAAAATGTAGGATGGCGAAACGAGCTAAAGGCCCACCTGATGTGAAGCGGTTACCTTTGCCCATAACAACTGCAATACCACCTAGGCTATTGCCTAAATGGTACCGCAAGTCGGCTCGCCAAACTGAGACATGAAGATGGAAAGTCTCATGTGATTGTAATTTCACCGGCACCCGTACCCTTCACACCGAAAGTGGAAGTTAAATTCGATACCACGAGCAGAGTTCACGGTAGCTTAGCGAATAAAGCACTGATATACTGAACCAGGAGTCGCAGGTTCGGATCCTGCTCGTGAGCGAATTTTTCTTTCCACAATTTATATCTTTACACCTATAATGTCACAAAAACGCACGTGCAGGATACACGCTCTTCAAATGATAGTTCTCGATAGTGTATCATATACACATCGTCACGTGTATCGAAGAGTACGTGACCGAGTGGTGGGCTATATCGTGACATGAAAATTGAACAAGTTTTTATATTTAGGTACACCACTTAAACACACACAAACACAGGTTACTTTGTTGCCTATCTAGGAGAACAGTACTCTACCCTTTAACTAGATTAAATAAGTACTTAAATAGTAAGCCTGTGCTAAAATCCTTCCATGTAATCTAGTCCAAGTTTAACAAATAAATAACTATAATAAAACAAAGTTTAACCGGATTAAATCGCGTATATTATTTAAATTGGTTTCCCTGACGTTTCGAAAGCTTTGCAGCATTTCGTGGTCGCAGGTAGACTAAAATGACAAGTGTCTTTACAAATATTTCTAAAAAAAATATTTTAATCTACCGTACAATATTATTAATTAAAATCGTTTCGATGCACGCAGTAATTACTCACAATATCATTATCTTTTACAGTGTTGCGTGCTGTTTGGGACTTGATTATTTTTAGGACTGGGTTCCAAACAGGTGGTAATGATGATGGTATAATGATATTGTGAGTGATTACTGCGTGCATCGAAACGATTTTAATTAATAATATTGTACGGTAGATTAAAATAATTTTTTTAGAAATATTTGTAAAGACGCTTGTCATCTTAGTCTACCTGCGACCACGAAATGCTGCAAAGCTTTCGAAACGTCAGGGAAACCAATTTAAATAATATACGCGATTTAATCCGGTTAAACTTTGTTTTATTTTAATGTGTAGTGATCGCGAAAACCTAAGAAGTTATTAAATAAATAACTATAACTAACTATAACTTATGGTAATGTCACCGTAGGGAGACACTGGATTAGATTAACTCAGGGCGATAAAAGAAGAGCCTCCATGAGTATCGATATTTAATTGATCTTCCGGCGCACCCTGGGCAGTCAGCCCCGCTACCAACCTACTGACTGGCTAATCTTTTCCCCACGGCGTGAGCTACAGCTAGCTGCTATGGCACGATAGAAAAAAACCGGCCAAGTGCGGGTCGGAGTCGCGCAGTAAGGGTTCCGTACCTCTCAACGACCTGATACCCCATAAAAACTGATTTAATTTACGAGAGTTTATCAAAAGACATCAAAGCACAATGCGCGAAATGTGATTTTTTGCATGTTTTTCTTACGCAGGTACCACCACATATGTCTATGTTTGTCTTATGTTTAGTATTTGTTGCTAAACTACATAATATGCACTATAATCTGACCAAGTTTGACGCTGGTATATATTACCGTTTTGAAGATAGAGCAGGAACAAAATAGTTGAAAAAAAATGCATGTTTTTTGAGGTTTCTTTATTTTATTTTTCTTGTTTCTTCTTCTTGTTTCTTTCCCTTTGGTTTTAGACTTTTTTTTGTTTTTAGTATTCGTCGTGATACACCTCATAGCAACACATATTCTGTGAAAATTTCAACTAGTTATCTATTACCGTTCAAAAGATACAGCCCTGTGACAGACAGACGGACGGACAGCGTAGCGAGAGTAATAGGGTCCCGTTTGGCACCCTTCGGGTACGGAACCCTAAAAAGAAGGGCGATAAAAAGAGTGCACAAATAATAAATACAACGTGTTCTTGAAATAACTGGAAACCTCTTAAGGGCTCATTGTACTCATCAGTATGAGCAGCTTTTATTATGAGCCCAAGCCTAAAATCGCGAAAAAAAATCAGCAGTTCCCCTACATTTGTGTTCACAAAAACCGATAAAATGTAGGAGATCAGCTGTTTTTGTTTCGCGATTTCAGCTTTGGTCCCATAGTAAAAGCAGTTCATACTGATGAGTATGAACAGTATATTACCAAGATTTAAAGTTGGTATTTTATTTAAAATAGACATTTTATGAGTTTAGATAAAGCAGTGTATGAAACTGCACATAACTAGGTATTAAAACACTCGTGTTACACTATTAGAAACCTCACCTACGGCTCGGTTTTAAAACTCACACTCGTGTTTTAATAACCCCTGTTAAGCAACAGTTCCAGTAACAGTATCTATTGCTTTATTAGAACTAATTTTAAGTTTCTTATCTTTTTACACACTGTTGTCCACATTTCTTACTTATTTCTCCTCTCGTAGGTCTGCTGGTAGAAATTTCTTTGAAATAAGCAGTACATTTGTACTAAATAATTGTAATGCTCTCTCCTTTCATATGTTATTGTGTGTAATAAATTATAAATAAATAAATAAACAGTTTCATAAACTACTATCATTACTGTGGCATAATGTAACGCTCTTTATTAAACTCATACACTAGAATAAAGACTTGCACTAGTTGCACTGATCGAACAACTAGCTCTGTACTAAAAAGTCACATTCTAATTTAAAACTCTCAATCTCGACTAAAAACTCATACTTTACATCAGTAGCATGCTGTATGAACAGAAGCTATTTAAAAAAAACCGGCCAAGTGCGAGTCGGACTCGCGCAGTAAGGGTTCCGTACCACTCATCGACCTGATACCCCATAGAAACTGATTTAATTTACAAGAGTTCATCGAAAAACATCAACGTGCGCGAAATATGAATTTTTGCATCTCTTTCTTACGCAGGTACCACCACATATGTCTATGTTTGTCCTATTTTTAGTATTTGTTGCTAAATTTCATAATATGCACTATAATCTGACCAAGTTTGACGCTGGTATATATTACCGTTTAGAAGATAGAGCAGGAACAAAAACGTTGAAAAAATACATGTTTTTTGAGGTTTCTTGTATGGGGTAAAACCAAAGGGGGTCCCCCTTTGGTTTTAGACTTTTTTTTGTTTTTAGTATTTGTCGTGATACACCTCATAGCAACACATATTCTGTGAAACTTTCAACTGGTTATCTATTACCATTACAAAGATACAGCCCTGTGACAGACAGATGGACGGACGGACGGACGGGCGGACAGCGTGGCGAGGAGGTACGTAGTCTTTGGGTACGGAAACCTAAAAACAAAGAGTAAGAGTAGTTTTGATTGAAGTATCTAACTAACACTATCAAGATGTATTATAACAACTGTAACCACTCAATCAGAAACAATAAAGTTTACTTACTTACTTACTTTAACTCCGACTGATTCACAAAATCCTAACTTAATATTATAACCGCAAAAGTATTGATACTTGTTTGCTGGTCAATCACGCTGAAACAGCTGAACAGATTTGGATGAAATTTGGCACACAAATAGACCATGTCCTGGATTAACACATAGGATACTTTTTATCGACATCGGTACCACGAAAACGAAGCTGCGAGCGTCAACCAAATTCTTGAACTTCCATAACAGCTTCCTCTCACATATTTATTAAATACCTTCGTAATCCAGTATTAACAAAAATCACATGGCAGGAATAAAGTGGTGGTCTCCCGCGGCGTCTTGATAGCTGCTCATAAGCGTACTAATTACCTAATTAATTCATACGTCCATTAATTCAGACATAATCTGAGCTGGCTTAATTAGTGAACTACCTGCGGTGTCTTTGAAGTAAGCGTGGGTACAGACAGAGCGATTTTATGGGATTCGTATTGGTTGCGAATTACGAATAGTACACCTAAACCTCTTAAGGGGTCATTGTACTCATCAGTACGAACAACTTTTACTATGGGACCAACCCTGAAATCGCGAAAAAAATCAGCTGATCTTTACATTTTCTCGATTTTTTGACGACCTCTGTGGTCTAGTGGTTCGAGTATCAGACTGCTGATAACGAGGTTGTGGGTTCGATTTCCACAGGACACAAATATTTGTGTGATGAACATAAGTGTTTGTGTTGGTCTGGGTGTTGCTTATGTATTATAAGTATGTATTTACAAAAAAAAGTATTTAAGTATTATATCCATTGTCTAGTACCCATAGCACAAGCTCTGCTTAGTTTGGGACTAGATGGTGCTGTGTAAAAATGTCCCAAAGATATTTATTTATTTATTATTTATTCATGTGAACAAAAATGTAGGGGACAGCTGATATTTTTTTCGTTATTTCAGGGTTGGTCCCATAGTAAAAGTTGTTCATACTGATGAGTACAATGACCCCTTTTCGGGAAAGAAGCGATAAAAATTTCAGCATGTATAGATTCTAATAAAACAAGTTTAACCGGATTATATCGCGTATATTATTTAGATTGGTTTCCTGACATTTCGAAAGCTTTGCAGCGTTCGTGGTCGCAGGAAGACTAAGATGACAAGCGTCTTTACAGATATTTCTAAAATAAAATAAAAATAAACCAATCTAAATAATAAACGCGATATAATCCGGTTAAACTAGTTTTATTATAATGTGTAGTGGTTGCGAAAACCTAAGAAATTATTATGTATAGATTCTGTTTGACTGTAAATCTTTCTAAATTTGAATAAATAAATAAATGTCCTCATATAGGATACAAGAAGCGAAGCCGCGTACGTGTTACAATAAAAGAGAGGTATGTGATTATGTTAGTGTGAGGGAATAGTCCAGTCAACAAAAGAGTGATTTTATAAAAAATCGGCAGCTCTCTAAGCAGTTTTAAGCACTTAATCCAATAATCAGTAACGTTTCGTTGCAAGTATACTTATAACTAATTACCTACTAGGACAGTTTTTCAAAGGGTGTGATTTTTTTAGATTTTACATGGAGTAGCAATGGCGCATCTGAACACAGCTTTTTTTCTGCTGTGATTTTTAAACAGCGATATTAGTAAGCGGAATTTCATGCTGATTAGAATATTAAAATAATTATTTCAATTGCTTTTCGAAGAATTGTCGTAAATTAACAACAATATGTACGTATAATAAACCATGTTGCAGTACTTTTCTAATTAATAATACATGATAAAGGTACCTGCATGGTATGTTCGAACGGTCACGAGTTCACGACTTTTGGTTCAAATCAATTTAAGTTGATTATACAATGCTGCAATGCTAGTACCACATCATCATCATCATTTCAGCCGAAAGACGTCCACTGCTGGACATAGGCCTCCTGCCGGCCTGGACCGGTCCTGCGCCTTCCGCATCCAGCGGTGTCCCGCGACCTTCCCCAGGTCGTCGGTCCACCTTGTGGGGGGCCTACCCACGCTGCGCCTTCCAGTACGCGGTCGCCACTCCAGAACTTTACTGCCCCTTCGGCCATTCCGTTCTGCGAGCAATGTGCCCCGCCCACTGCCACTTAAGTTTGGCAATTCTTCGGGTACCACATTATTCTGAAAAGTTTATTAACTTAATGATTATACCTATTGTGAGAAATAATCAAATTAGTTGGCGAAACTTTACTGTGATCGGTATGATTTTCTAAACTCATAATTTCAACTACAACCAGCTGATCACGGGGTCAAAGGCCACGCGAGGCGCGAACAGTATTTTTTAAGTATTTAAAAACAATTTAAATATTTGTTTTTATTTTATGGTATTGGTATTTTTTGTTATTTATTAAAAAATACTATGTAAACCTACAATTTCACGCGTCCTGTGACTGTTGATCCCGTGATCAGCGGACTGAGTTTAGAAAAAAAAAAAAAAAAAAAATTATCATCATTAGATATCGATTCCCATCACGTCTGTAAAGTTTCGCCAACTAATTTGATTTAACCTTATATGCATAGCGGCGAGATTGATTGATTCGAAATGCGAAAGTGTGTTTCTTGGTCTGTCCTTCTTGATTGGATTAACGTGATTTTTTGCATAGTGATAGTTTTTGGGCCGGTTTTATTTATAGTATAGGATAGCGAAACGAGCTAAAGGTCCACCTGATGCTAAGCGGTTACCTTTGCCCGTAACAACTGCAATACCACCGAGGCTGTTGCCTAAATGGAACTGCAAGTCGGTTCGCCAAACTGAGACATGAAGATGGAAAGTCTCATTTGATTGTAATTTCACCGGCACCCGTACCCTTCAGACCGAAACACAGCAATATGCAAACATCACTATTTGGCGGAGAAGTAGGTACGGTAGCCGGTGAGTGGCATACGCTACTTTTATCCAAAAAAATCGCGGTTTCTGTGGAATCAAAAATCACGGGAGCGAAGCGAAGGTAAAAGCTAATATTTATATAAAGCCATTAAGAACGACATAAAAATAATAATGTCCTCTCGGCCGAATTTCGGTCACGGCGGCCAATCTCAACAGAGACTAGCCATCTGCGCGGGACATATTATAGTGCACAAGTGTGTGCGCAAACACAGGTGCACTCTCTATTCCCTCACTCTCATAATCCGATGGGACGGCAATTCGACACGACCGGAGAGAGATCAGGCGCAGGACCGACGGCTTTACGTGCTCTCCGAGGCACGAAGGGGTCTTGATGTGTAATGAAACGGTCACCCATGCACAGACTGACCGCGGCTAGTACAACGAACAACATACATAACGACATAAGAACGACATACTTTGTCATTAAACCTAAAAAAACTAAATATATTTAACAGAAGACTGCCTCGTTGGTCTAGTGGTTGCAAGCGCGACTGCTGAGCGTGGGGTCCTGGGTTCAATTCCCGGGTCGAGCAAAGTGTAATTGGGTTTTTCATTAGGAAATTCTCAGTAGCAGCCCGGAGTCTGGATTTTTGCCCGGTCAATGGCAATAGGCTCGCCCCCTATTACATGGGACTATAACATAACTGGCGAAATGTGGGTGTACTATTACACTGCCTACCCCTTCGGGGAAATACAGGCGTGATGTTGTGTTTTTGTTTTGTTTTAACAGAAGATATTTTAAAAATGTGTTGAAGAACATTTTCTAGGTCTATGTCTGATTTTAATTACAATATACAGCCATAAACAAACATTATAATTGGCAAACAAGCTAGCAAGATCACAGATATCTCTCGATCTGTTATTACTTAACAATTACGACCGTGAAGCTAGCCATACGTTACACTCCGCAGTTCATGCAAATTGTAGGGTTACTTACGACGGGCTACGTTGGAACGCCCTCTACGTACGTACAGTCAACAAATTACCTAGAGACTTTTACCATGTACTATCAGCAAACTTTCCGGTGAAACACCACTAAGGCTAAAATCGCTTGCGCTCAGTGTTCGACGGCAGCTGTAGGTACGTGTAATGTAGCAGGATTCGTTCAAGGGAATTTGTCGACTAACGGCCAAAATTAAAAAAAAAAATTAAAAAAAAAATTATATCCAATCTATCCACGATTTACCCTACTCGAGATAGAAAATTGATATATTTTGTATGGAACTTATGTGAAATTCCTATTATAATAAAATAAAGTTTAAGTATATTATTTAAATTGGTTTCCCTGACGTTTCGAAAGCTTTGCAGCATTTCGTGGTCGCAAATAAAAAAAAAATAAAAAAAAAAATCTAATTGAAAATTGGACATTTTCGTGGTGGTTTATCCGGTTAAACTTTGTTTTATTATGTGTAGTGATCGCGAAAACCTAAGAAGTTATTATGAAATTCCTATCTCTAGTAGGGCAAATCGTGGATGGATTGGATATTAATTTTGGCCGCACCGGGAAGGATCGTGACTGTACATCTATGTTCACAAATAAAGATTGATTTGTTTTGATTTGAATTTAACGCTTTGGGATTTTAAAATTAATTGCCTCAGTTTGTTTGTCTCAATTTATCGTAATAATCTTCTGTTAATAATATAACTCACAAATCTCACAATGTATATCTTTATTTGTTAAGAAAATCATGAATGTTGACAATTTTTTATTCATTAAATAATTACAATAAGGGCATTGTAATTATAACAGAAATAGATAGAGTACCTAGAATGGTTGTAATCACAATTTTACTTGCGATTCATGCGTGGCAACTTTCGAACAAACTATGCCGTACGTATTGACGTCATTAAATTTTAAATCAAATGTACTTTACAGCTTTTGTTTCTGCAGTTAGAAACAGCACAATAAGGAATTTTTGCGGGTTTTCGTTAGTGTTTATATAAACAAGTCATAAGGCGTGCTAAAAAAGCTATCTATTTATGTGGTCATACGCTTATATTCACAGGTTGTCAAAGAATCCAACGAATTAAAAAATAAATGAAACTACAACCGTTAAGACCGCCTTTGTACCCTGTTGTGCATAAAGAATTAAATAAATAAATATAAATTATGTAAGTCCAAATTCTAGGCGGCTGGCTTCTTGTCAGCAAAACTGAATAAAATTGTAAACACGGCCCACCCTGAAAATATAACCCTGGAATGCCCCGGTCCCTAGACCAACGATTGTTTTACGTAACTACCAACAAAACTAATACGCCTGTCATCACAACTGTACAAGACCCTAATCTCACACATTATCTTTAGCTACGCTTCTTATTAATTCGACAGCTACCTTCACACAGTGGCAGGGAAGCCTTTGGACATAAATGTAACTCGAGAGTTATTCGTATTGACGAGCCGACCACCCGGGGTCCCCGGTACCCAGATTAGTAACCTGATAACCAAATAAATGGGTTGTTTTGAACCTACTCGGTCATTAGAAGGTGTTTAGAAGATTTTGGACTATTTTTTTTGTTTGTGATGCTTTTCGTCTCTTCTCCATACAAATTAATTTACCAAAATTACAATATTCTAAGTTACTAGATTTATTTGCACGCGGCTTTGCCCGCGTACTGAAATAAAATATATGTGTATGTTATTTCTGGATAAAGTAGCTTTCAATCTGTTCACCTTCGAAGGATTTTATTGCCAGTGGCGAATATTCTGGCGCGGGAGGGGCCCGTTCTGGGCCAGTGGGGAGTTGCTCCACGTGTCCCTCTGTTGCCAACAGAGGGGACAGTGGAGGAGCAGGGGCGGGCCCGGTGTGCACTCACCCTGCCACTGGGCAGGCAGCGGGGGGACTGTCCTTCCCTGCCCCCGTCGATCTCGTAACCCCAGGAGTGCCCGCTGAGTAGTGTTCTCGTGGCTCTTGGGACCGAGGGTCTTGGCTTCACCGCCCGGACCACGAGGAAGAAAACCTCTTTAAATAATTATGGGAGGTAAGGCCTGCGAGCAGCAGACTCGGGGTAGTCTGCTGCCCGACCAGCAGCTGGCGTAGCTGGCACAGCCGGCGTAGTTGGTGCAGCTGGTAAAGGCCCATGAGGTGAGGTGGCGTACAGTGTTCTGTGTGCGCCACCGAGGAGGGTGCGGCCAACGTTAGGCCGCTCGCCTGCTTGAGGCGGGCCGGGACCTGTCAGGGGTGGTTGTGTGAATACTCACGGGTTCCCACGCCCCCGGCTAAGGTAGTTGAAGGAACACCGTGGTGGTTTTAGTCGGTAAGAGTCCGACACTGGCTCCGCCTACCCCGGTCGGAGTGCTTCCATGAGGATTTCCCCACGGCAAAAAAAAATAAAAAAAATGTTTCAATCGGTTCAGTAGTTTCAGAGTTAGTCGATTACAAACAAACAAATCTTTCCTATTGATTCTTTTTGTCTAGTGGTTGCAAGCGCGACTGATGCCGAGCGTGGGGTCCTGGGTTTTTTCATTAGGAAATTCTCAGTAGCAGCCCGGAGTCAGGATTTGTGCCCGGTCAATGGTAATAGGCTCACCCCCTATTACATGGGACTATAACATAACTGGCGAAATGTGGGTGTACTATTATTACACCTCTGCCTACCCCTTCGCGCGCGTACATCTGCCGGCGCTGGGTAGTGGCCGGCCTAGCGCGCGCTTCGCTCCCCGCGTCCCGCACTACACCCTCCGTTCGCCTCACACCTCGTAACGCATTTACCAGCTTACTCCTCAAGTCAAGCGTGCCTACAGAAGTTTTACTTCAAGAATATAGGGCGATGCGTGCAATAGTGTGCATGTTCGTTCTTCGCACCACAGGCTTGGCACTTAGCTTCTCTGCCGGTGAGTTTGCATGTCCTGTGTGGCATCGCTCCAACTACGCAAAAAAGGTAGATGTTGCCTTAAACGAGACGTGCCGGACAGTTACGGGCTGCCTGAAACCAACGCCGCTCAATATGCTCTATCCAACAGCCGGCATCGCGCCCCCAAGGGTCCGAAGGGACGTAGCGTGTGCAGTGGAGAAAGAAAAGCAGGAGTCAGACATAAGGCACCCTCTCTTTGGTGCCCAGCTACCATCACAACGCCTAAAGAGCCGCCACAGTTTCCTTAAATCAACAGAGGCTCTACAAGGTTCTCCAGCTGAAGCTCGTCGAAAACTGTGGCTGAAAAAATTACCTCCACCTGCACACTACCTCCAACCCAGTGAGAGACTTCCTGGAGGGTATAAACTCCCCTGGCCTATATGGAAGTCCCTAAACCGATTGCGGACCCAGGTAGGCAGATGCAGGCTTAACATGAGCAAGTGGGGCTATATAGACCAAACAGCTACAGCCTGCATGTGTGGCATTGATCCTCAATCAATGTCACACTTGCTATGCTGCTCCTTGTGTCCAAGCACTTGCACATTGAGTGACCTTATCGATGCCACAGACAACGCACAAGACGTGGCAAATTTCTGGGCCAGCAGCGTGTGATTACTGTGCCACTATCAGTAAATTTTTTGTACCATCGACACGAAGAAGAAGAAGAAGTGTGCATGTGTGCGTGCCAGTCCGTACTTTTAAGCGAGCCATCTTACCTCACTTTTTTTTTAGCTAGATTCCGTCCGCCTTTTTTATTCGTCCAAGGTGGACACAATAATTTTCTGCACAAAAATATATACAGCTAATGTCTACTTTATTTATAATATTTTTAGATGATCATTAGTTTGTATGGAGTGGCGACGAACAACATCCCTTTAAAATAGTGTTGATTTTCTCAGTAATGTGACAAAACTTTCCAAAAGAAAGTGTTTTACGATTTTTGTTTAACGTTTCTATTTATGGTACGATGTTGTCTGTGATTGGAATCTTTATGGTATGTTTTAGTCTATTAATTACTTTTAATTTATCTTTGCGCTTTTGATCTTTGGCTGTAAAGCCGCCTGTCTCCGTCGGTGTCTTAAGGATGAGATTTAAGAATGATAAACTGGAAATAATCCTTATTATCAGTAACTAGGTTTTAGGATACCTATTAGTCGGTAGAGTCAAAGAAACTATACTTTATTCCAGAGTTTTTCTATCTTTTCCATAGCGCGACCACCTTTAGTAAAAAGAAATGCTCGCGACCCCCTCGCCCTTCGCGGCGGCGGTAAAGCTTTTTAACCGACGAAAAAAAGGAGGAGGTTCTCAATTCGACGCGTATATTTTTTTATTTATGTATGTCCACGCATAACTTTTTACAGAGTGGTCCGATGTTGATGATTCTTTTTTTAATGGATAGGGTATATCTCGAAGTTGGTCCCATTTAAATTTCAAAATCAAAATCCACCCCTAAGGGTAGTAAAACAGGGGATGAGTGTTTGTTCACCCACTGAATTCTTACCTGTTAACCGATTCTGTTGAAACTTGACACACATAAATATAGTTCTAGACACTACGACATAATGGAGACCTGGAGTTAGATTTTAACCACAAAAAATTGAAAAATAAAACTTTTTAACAAAAAATTGAACCGACGAAAAGAGAAACTGAAAAGCGAAAAATAACTAATTATGAGTCGGCGCCAAACAACCAATCAACGAAGATCATTAAATTACTTTAAATCAATAATAAAAACAACGTCACATCAAATACAACGTGAAATTTTCAACGATAAACAATAACTTTCCAAAAATGCGTTCTCCGCTCGGCCACTTGCAACTTACACGCACTTTGCTTGTTAAAAGTTCGTTTGCGCCGACTCATAATTAGTTATTTTTCGCTTTTCAGTTTCTCTTTTCGTCGGTTCAATTTTTTGTTAAATTTTTTTTAATAAACAATATTAAGTACTAAAAACTTTTGATTTCTAAATGACTGTGACCCCCCCTGTACAGTTTTCGCGACACCCCAGGGGGTCGCGACTCACTGTTTGAATAGCACTGTTTTATTCATACAAATATGGCTGTATTACACATATATGGCTGACAAGGGCGTAAATTATATCTTTTGAACCATTTCTCCATGCAAAGTTCCAGCATATTAAAATTGGCCTGCCATGTTCATAGACATTAAAATGTCTCCAACCTCGGCCAGAGGTAGTAATGCATTTTATTTTTATAATTTGCCTTGCCTTTTAGGTTATGTTTTGTTCAATTAACCCCTTCCCGGTCCGCCTAAGTACAACAGAGGCGTGGTCTAAAAAGTAGACTAGTCTATTCCTCTTTCCCACTATTTGCACTACTATCTGATATTGAAAACTAGGCTTAAAGGTCGCAAGGTTAAACATATACAACCATAAACTTCAGAATTGTATTTTTATGACCATATATTTAGTCTTTACAAATTCTTTTGTGCGAATTTTATTGCCCAGAATATTAAGTGGTAGGTATTCTTTAAGTAAATTAAGCTGGCACCACACTTGCCACAGCAAATCATATTCCAAGCGTGCTCCTGAAATTTTTTTTTTTTAGTATGGATGCTTTAACGGTGAAGGAAAATATCGTGAGGAAACCTGCACACCTGAGAGTGCTTCATACAGTTCTCGATGGTGTGTGTAGTCCGCCAACCCGCACTAGGCCAGCGTGGTGGACTAAGGCCTTAGCCTTCTCGTACTGAGAAGAGGCCCGTGCCTAGCAGTAGGACAGTAATGGGCTGGTTATGTATGTTATAGGATGGAGAAACGAGCTAAACGCCCACCTGATGTTAAGCGGTTACCTTTGCCCATAACAACTGCAATAAACCTAGGCTGTTGCCTTAATGGTACCACAAGTCGGTTCGCCAAACTGAGACATGAAGATGGAAAGTCTCATGTGATTGTAATTGCACCGGCAACAGTACCCTTCAGACCGAAACACGGCAATGCAAGCATCACTGTTTGGCGGAGAATTAGGTACGGTGGTAGTACGCACGGCTACACATCAAGCTGTACATTTCCAGTATAAGCTGATCTCGCGTAGCCGTGTGTACTTCCCCGGACGAGCTCTTTACAAAGGAGCTAGCTCTACTACTACTAAAACATTGTGTTTACGAAATCAAAAATGTATCAAAAGATCACAATATTCGTTTCACGGAGTATGCCGTGTTACAAGCCTGTTCCTGACCTTATGTAAGAGCTTTTAACGCCATCTAAAAAGTATAATTTATTGTTATTTTGTACGCCCACCATCTTTATGGATGGATACAAAATATTTTATACTCGAGAAAGTATCATTATGATAATTTTATATTGTGTTTGGCATAAAAATATGCATCGATTGTTAATTTATTACGAATTTCGACTCTTAATAAAATAAAAATAGATTCTAAACATAAAGCAAACTAAGTAGGTAATTTGGTTTTCAATAGGTTGAATAGAAGTTGGTTTTTGACATACGTTTCGGTTTCCAAAGAGAAACAGAATAGCCCACAGTCTAGAAATGTTGGTAGTAGAGTTTGGTCAAAACTAAGCACTTTTTGAAATAAAGCTCAAAATAAAACAAAAACTATTTAAAAAATATCAGCTGTTTTTTTTTCGCGATTTCAGAGTTGGTCCCATAGTAAATGTTGTTCATAATGATGAGTACAATGACCCCTTAAGAGGTTTTCAGTTATTTCAATAACACGTTGAATAACTTCGTTGAGCGCTCGGCCACCGTGGAGTAAACCACAGAGTACATTTGTATTTGTATATTGGAGTAAACTGAGAAAAACGTGACCGTTAACACGCGCGCGCGTTCTCCGCGCTTGCAAATGCGTAATAGGCTTTCTGTCGGGCATCCCCCGACGCCATCTGTTTTTTATGCTAAAAGCTCTTTTAAATCTGACATTCTGTTAACACCTACACGATATTAATCCTTCATGATTATACGCATGTCAACGCAATACTTACTATCACAAGTTTTGCATATTGAAGTGGGCTAATCTGCAAGACGTATTGAGTGAGCGAGAGGTTTCACACCTGCGCGAGCGCATACGGTGGTCTTATTGATGGCAATACTTATAAGAACACTTAGAATTAATTGCGACGCGATATAATCAGTGTTTTCTTTCCGTTTTATTAATGGGAGACGATACAGCTTTGGGATTTTTGGGATTATTTCTATGTTAATTTGAGATTTGGAGCGGCTCACAAGAGAGCGGCACTTTGCTCATGATTGAAGGGAGACTGTGTGGGCAAACTGTCGTCCATCTGAAAACGGCCTAATACCGGGAGCCGAAGGGTTAAAATACTGCTTTGGATCTGACCATAAATAGATTGTCGTAGATTGACATTATTCTATGTCAAAATAATTTATACCGATTAGCGCTTGATTGGAGCCAATGGGGGTACCTATCCAAACTTTTTTCGGGTTTTTTTTTTGTTTTTTTTTTTTTTATTTCTTCAGTGGTATACATAACAAAAACATTCTAAAGATGTAAACATAAACTCATTAGAGTTTTACCGTACATCAGTATCATCGACTATACAAACAGGTAAACAAAAATATAGTTAATAACAAATTAGTACTTTTACTTAGCAGTAAATATAACAAATTATCTACATATTCAAACTTAGTAGTAAATAGTACAAGTACGAAATCGAGTGTACCAATAGCCAAATTTTTTATGTATGGAGTTTGATTGTTTACATTGGGTCTAACTACAGACTCACCTTCGGTAAGACAAGGTCATCATCATCATTATTTTGGATGAAAGACGTCCACTGCTGGACATAGGTCTCCCCCAAGCATCGCAACAACAACCGATCCTGCGCCTTCCGCATCCAGCGTCAACGCAAGACAAGGCCATAATTGTCAAAAAATCGTCAATAAAATGAAAAAGTTCGGTAATACGAAGGCATCATCATCATCATCATCATTTCAGCCTAAAAACGTCCACTGCTGGACATAGGCCTCCCCCAAGCATCGCCACAACGACCGGTCCTGTGCCTTCCGCATCCAGCGGATTCCCGCGACCTTCACCAGGTCGTCGGTCCACCTTGTGGGGGGCCTACCCATGCTGCGCCTTCCAGTACGCGGTCGCCACTCCAGAACTTTACTGCCCCATCGGCCATCCGTTCTGCGAGCAATGTGCCCCGCCCACTGCCACTTAAGTTTGGCAATTCTTCGAAAATACGAAGGCATAATTGTCAAAAATTCATTAAATGAAAAATTCTGGTACAAGGCCATAATTGTAAAAAAATCATAAAATGAAAATTGCAGTTATGTCTTACCAAGTTGCGAAGTTGCGAATGTCTAATGGATTCAAATCAAAATAATTTATTTGTTTATTGTTTGTTAGTTAATTTAACTGTTTGTTTATTTATTTGTTGTTTATTTATGTTGTTGTTTTTTGTTTGATTTGTTTATCATGGACTAAACTTTTGTAATTAATAACTTATGATGACCTCTGTGTAGTTTAAGGTAATTTGTTATTTAGTCTTTTTACAGTATGATTACAAACAACTAACTACGGATAACATCCTTCCAACATGCTTGGGGGAAGCCTATGTCCAGCAGTGGACGTCATTCGGCTGAAATGATGATGATGATGAACTACGGATAACCTCATGATCGATAAACCTCAAAACTACATCATACTTGAATTTCTATTTCATACATATTTTATGTATTTCTCGACATATTACCGCTGTTGTATGGAAGCTTTCAATTTTAACCACATCGTGATTCCTTTAGATTTATTGGCAATGTCGTGAATAGAAATAAATTATGTTTAAATCTCGGACGAATAAAACATGGCGGACAGAATCTTGCTAAGAAAAGATTGAAGCACTTAGTTTTTGAAGTAAAACTTTTTTACGCACGCTTGACTTGGGGAGTTAGCTGAATATATAATTATAGTGAATGCGTTACGAAAAGTGTTTTCGCGTTACGAAAAGTCTGATCGGGCGAGGCGAACGGAAGTTGAGAGGGAGATATAAGTTTTATCTATATATATAATAAAGAGAAAGAGTTACTTTTCGTATATTACTGTAGGGGCAAAAGAGAGAGGTGTGAGTACCCTTTTTTTTGTGAAATGTTACTTCAGTCGTGTGGTCTAAAGCACACCTTTTTTTTTCCTAAACCCACTATAATTTCGACAGAATTTTAACACACTAGATATATATTGTCATTTTATTTTTGACACTACGACAATGACTACCGTCACACGAGATTTGTTGCGTCATCGCGGCTTTTTGTCTCAATATGGTGTGAATGTGCCCGTACTTTTAAGCGAGCCGTCTTACTATGGGTGCTTCCCTTTTCCTTGCGAGATTCCGTCCACCTTCTTTTATTCGTCCAAGGTTTAAATAATGCAACAGCTAGACACTATCAAACAACCGTTTCGCTCATATATCACGATGTCTCTACATATCTATGTTTCATGGAAATAATAATAAAATTGACGTTTATATTTAAATAAAATATGTTGATATTTGAGAACAGGTTCTGAGATTTGAAGATAAAACTAGTGTCTGGTAAATTGCCGAAAACCGAAGCCGACATTTGGAATTTGGTGTACCATTTTAACTTTAGAGTTGTTTCATCATTCATCATCATCCTCCGAGCCTTTTCCCAATAATTTAGCATACAGATAGAAAATAACCCGGATTAACATATAGGCAACTTTTTATTCCGGGAAGATGAACAGTTCCCGAGGGATGCGCAATAAACAACACCCACGCGGATGAAGCCACAGGCATTGGATAGTAACAAATAAAACAAAACAGGTTTCGTGTACAGATTTCACAGAAGATGTGATCAATCTCTCATTCGCATAACCTTAGTTATTTGTCACGCTTTCCAATAGTAATTGTTGTTAAATGTTTGTTGTACAACTGTCGTAATACACGTGTGAACTTTGTTTTGTTGATTGAGATGTAAAATCAATTACCACAATTACAAAGAATTCTATAAAAGTGACGCCAAAGTTTTCCATGGAAACATTCGCAATGATGGTGAAAATTCTGTTTATTTGATGAGAGTACCGTAATTAATAGCTTAGCAAAGCAATCTAAAGGCCCACCTCATTTTAAGCGGTTACCTTTGCCCATAACAACTGCAACCCCATCACCACCACCAAATCGTATTCAACAAACTTAGGCCCGTATTACAGGATGATACTCAAGCATTGATCTCTGTTTAAAACTAGTTTTGAGTTGAGCTTTGATTTTAGAACGTTCCTCAAGCAGAGATTTATTGATACAGTTCAGCTGAGTTTAGCTTTATTTTATACTGTCACCTGTTTCGGTATTTGAGCAGAGTTTTGATCTGTAATCACTCTAGTGTGGTCCAGACTACACTTGAGTAGAGATTTCTATTCAATTTCAAGTCAAATTCGTGTGTTATGTTGTTGAATTAAAGTTTATCATTACCGTTCTGGAATAAGGCCGATACTCAAGTAACGATTCTATCCTTAAGTAGTGATCAGGTGATTGGAGTTTAAACTGTACTTGAGGAAGCTTCTGTAATACGGGCCTTAGACATGAAGATGGAAAGTCTCATGTGATTGTAATTTCACCGGCACCCGTACCTTTCCCACCGGAACACAGCAATGGAAGCATAACTGTTTGGCGGCAGAAGTAGGCTATGTTTTTTTTATAACATTGAGGGTTAGCGAGCATGTGGGTCACCTGATGATAAGCAATCTCCGCCACCCATAGACATGCGCAACACCAGGGGTGTCGCCGATACGTTGCCGACTTTTTAAAAGGCGTATGCTTTCTTGAAGGCTCCCATGTCGAATTTGTTCGAGAAACCGCTGACAGAAGTTGGTTCTACAGTTTTGCTGTACGAGGCAAAAAAAGCGTGTGAAACGTACTGTAGTTGACCGCCAATCATCAAGATGGTGAGGATGGAATTTAGATTTATGGCGGGTGGTACGATGGTGGAAGTCAGCGGCTGGTATAAGGTCGAACAGTTACTCAGAACACTCTCCATTGTAAATGCGATATAGAGATGCAACGTCTCTTCGCAAAGCTAGAGCACAGAATATCTAATAATACTAATATATATATTGTTACGACGGAGGGTTAAGCAGAGTGGACTGAAATCCCAACTGACTTTGAAAAAGCATATCACTTGAGAACTTTTAGTTATTCAAAAGTTACCGTAGCAGAAACTTGTGTCTGTCGATCTCGTGTGGGGTGTTGTACACATACATGTAATTGTGACTATATCGTGTAGCTGTGTTATAGGTGATTATTATTGTGCAATGTGTGATGTTCGGTTGTCACTTAACTGTTAAAAAAAAAAAAAAAAAAAATATTTCAAGGCTTTTTTGTTCATTTATATAAAATACAACTTGTATGTACCAAATGAACATAATTATTGTGACTTATTAGTCTATAAATACAATACGATGTTGTAAAATACACATAATTTGGTTAAATTAAAATTCGAAGTAAAATTCCAATTTTTTGTATTAGGTATTTGATGTCAGATGTCTTCTTTCATTTACTTTTTTTTGTTCTTGTGCGCGTAAATTTCACTTTTAAGATATACAGATGGGAGGGACCAGCTGAAAATCAGTGCTGTGCATACCTACATGCACAGCAAATACTGAGCTGGATCCCTTGCCACACATATTATGTTGTATGCATGTTGTGTTCTCATTAATTTGTCCTGTTACCTTTGCATGTAATGTGTATATTTTGTGTATGTGTGGCAAAATAAATGGTTTATGGTTTATGGTTTATGGTTTATGGAAATACTTAAACCTCGATTTTCCTGGACTTAGAGACGTTTTCAGCAGGCTGAAATGCATTTTCAGTCCGTATCAGAGAAGGCTCTATCACATACCAAAGAATCGAAATTTTGGCTAAGTTGCCGTCGTTTTCAGGAGCCTGAAACATGTTTTCAGGCCGTTTCAGGAGCCAACAAATCCGATGCCGACATTTCCTGAAAACCCATTTTCAGGCGTTTTCAGGACCCTTTATGGCCAGTTGACACCCACATGTAAAATTGTTGAAGAGTGAGCGAGATAGAGCTAAATCTTCGACAAGGATAGCCGAAGAACCTTCTGGAAGAAAGTGAGCGAGATAGAGCTAAATCTTAGACAAGGATAGCCGAGTTTCGACAAGCTTCGAGAACATTCCATTCTAGAAGTGAATGAGCGAGATAGAGGATAGATGAGGTTCAACGAGGTTCGAGAACTTTCTATTTCGAGAATGTGCAAGTGAGAAAGAGTTATCCTATGACAAGGATAGATGACGTTCGAGGACTTTCTAGTACCACGACTCGCGGCTTATATAAACGGCGCAGCTCAGCGCCAGTGGAAGGCGAATGGAGTCCCACATGGGACTCTCCGCCAACTAAGTCCGGTTAAGCAGAAATGGGACTTCGGTCCCACCTGCGAAAATCCATTCGAAAAAAGAAAAAAAAAAAAAAAAAAAAAAAAAAGCGCCAGTGGAGTCAGTTGGAGTTCAGTTTGGATCAAGTGATACAAGCGATAACATCGATACTCGGAGCGATTTAACTAGTAACTTTGTGTGTTAATTAGCGATTCAGTGTAATTATTCTGTAATAAAGTGTTCTCTACGCAGTTAATTGGCTTTCTATCCATATACGAACCCCCAGCTCGTAACAATATAATAATAATAATACGTTAGAGGGTTAAGCCGATTGGGAATAGCATAGTCGCCGACGACGATTCGAGCCGCTCTGCGCTGAATGCGGTCAAGTGGAAAGAGTAGGTACTCGGATGTCGAATAAGATATTACAACATTTATTTGAAATTTAGAACTTGTGCGAGGCAAGCAGCTGATAAATTCTTGTTACATTATCTTTTATTTTCTTAGTTCCTTTCCTTTCTTTTCCAAATAAACAGGGAAAAAATATCCGCATTGGTATTTCACGTTAAAGTTACTGCCATGTACTTTACTGAAGCATTCCCATAGCATACGAGTACAGGGCATGCGCATTTATCACGAACCAAATAAAACAAAGAGCAGCCAACATGCAAAACTATAGAGTTGTCAGCATGACCAGCCCGTACCGTCGCGAAATTTGAATAACAACACACCAATATAACTTCAACACCCAACCGCTTGATAAACAGCCTTTTGGTTACATACATAAGGTCCTTAATCAACGCATTGTTATGTCTGCTCCCATACAATGGTATGTTCATGGACTAAAACAAGATTTTTTTGGTGTATTCAAATTTGGACTTTGAGTACGTTGTGAAGAGTTAAGTGTTACGTGACAGCATTATCATGTGCATACAATTATGCATATGTACTTATATTATCGTAGTACATATGGGTTATAAGAATTTAGACATTTCGTGCTAAAGGCCATATATTACCGGGACCTTTGTCCGTCCTGTACAGTTGTGCCCACCCATTTTCCATAGGTTCATCATTTCAGCCGAAAGACGTCCACTGCTGGACATAGGCCTCCCCCAAGCATCGCCACAACGACCGGTCCTGTGCCTTCCGCATCCAGCGGATTCCCGCGACCTTCACCAGGTCGTCGGTCCACCTTGTGGGGGGCCTACCCACGCTGCGCCTTCCAGTACGCGGTCGCCACTCCAGAACTTTACTGCCCCATCAGCCATCCGTTCTTCCATAGGTTATTCCGCGGCAAAATATACTTCCTTCCATGCCTTCCTGGTGAAAATATGAAAATAACAGAAAACTAATGAATTCAAATGCTTCAAATCAAAGCATTTTCTTTATTAATGAAAATAAATCGAAGCTGAAAAGTTAGTCTAATCGTATAGTCATTTACAACCGTCAACGACCATACAGCCCATAGACGCCTCATAACAGGCGACCGATGTCTGCAACATATCTATGAAATTTCACTAATGTAGGTCGCCACTATTCGCCACTTCAAATCTTCAAATCAGTTTCAACCACTTACATGAGCCGTCAAAACTGCCGCGTTATTCATTAGCCAATTGCCGCGTTGGTGGGGCCAATTGGTTTGCAGTACCCCGCCTCAGCTAGTACTTACTTACTTATTTACTCCGCTGGCACAGCGACCCAAAATGTGTCTTGGCCTCCGAAACGAGAGAACGCCACTTGCCGCGATCTTTGGCAGTATTTCGCCAATCACTGGCTCTGATCTCCAGAAGATCGCCTTCCACCGCATCGCTCCAGCGATATCTAGGGCGACCGACCGGGCGTCGCCCTTTTGGTCGACCCAGATAGGCTCTCTTCGCATCTCGATCTTCTCCCATTCCGCCTCAGCTAGTTGCAGAATTTATTGTACGCATTATATTCAACATTAGGCGTCTATTGCGCTGTATGGTCGTTGTTATTCCGTGTTGTTGACAACCGTATTATTTGACTTTTCAGCAAACGAACCGTTTCAAACTTCGATAATATACCTCCTCCAACCTTTGTCTAGACACCATTCATCATGTCATCATTACCTGATACGTCAACAGAGTGGCATGTAACGTTAGAAGCGGCGCGGGCGCAACGCTAACACCGAATCAAGTTCAATTAGTTCCGAATTTAACGGATATCGCGCGCGCAATGCCCTGGGGAACATACATCAAAATATTGAGACAGGCACGCTTACTTTCAAGAACTAAGATCCCAATGATGTTTAGGAAACACTACACATTATAATAAAACAAGTTTGACCGGATTACATCGCGTATATTATTTAAATTAAGTTTCCTCAAGTTTCTAAGGCTTTGAAGCGTTCGTGGTCACTATAATATGACAATTTTCATTACAGATAATAAAATAAATAAAAAAACGACTGTACAATCTCTACATTTAGAGATCTTTTTCCCTACTGCCAGGATTTGTTCTGCTCTGGGGGGTCTCCGCCCGGGGTTAGCAAAATGCAAAGTGTATGTAGTGTAGTGTGTGTGTGCCGCATTCCCGGCCAATAGTAGCAGTCGTGGTGAAACAAATTATTTATTAATTATTTATTTCGATTCCCACAGGACACAAATATTTGTGTGATGAACATAAGTGTTTGTGTTGGTCTGGGTGTTTCTTATGTATTATAAGTATGTATTTACAAAAAAAAAGTATATATGTATTATATTCATTGTCTAGTACCTATGGGTAAATGGGTAGCTATGGTAGCTCTGCTTAGTTTGGGACTAGATGGTGCTGTGTAAAAATGTCCCAAAAAATATTTATTTTTTATTATTTATGTAAATATCTTGTGTCTTTCCCGGGCAGAGGGCGTCCATCAGGATTTCCACTCGAAAAACGGGTTAATTTTGCAAGCAAACTACATAGTTGAAGTTTTAATTTTCGTGTTGACGAGTTCGTTCATCCTTGACGTAGCAGTTAGTTCCTGATTGAAGAGCGTTATAAATGGATCTGTAACCACCGTTCCATTCTGGAAACCATGCTGTTGCAGCATCATAAAAGTGGAGATGCAGCTGTTGCCTATCCAATAATAAGTTATTTCATTATCAGTCTATTTGACACGTTACGACAACTCGAGAAAGAGATGAAGATATCTGTTGATAGCCTGAACAGCAGAGTTGTCAAGTCCCTTTCTTTGTAACACTTAAAAAGACAATGAAACCCACGACTTTTTACTACAATATCGACGTTTTACAAGACTAAATAGGTCAGCCATGCCTCACGCACGATGCCATATGTCACATCGTGCTTCGTCCCGTATGTTTCCAAACTCCAGCAGGTTAACTTTCCAATTTCGGTTCGATAACGGTCGGTTTTTTTTTTTTTTTTTCGAATGGGCTCTCGCAGGTGGGACCGAAGTCCCATTTCTGCTTAACCGGGCTTAGTTGGCGGAGAGTCCCATGTGGGACTCCATTCGCCGAAAGTTTTTCCCTAACTTATAAACTAAATACGCGCGGTATCAATACCGCGCGCAAGCGGGCGCCCCCCGAGGGGGGGGCTCGAACCTCGCTGGGGCATTGCAGGGGGACCCCGCCGTTCCTATGTCCCCCTAGCAGCCGTTGCTGCATCGAATTGGATAACGGTCGGTGCGCGCGCGCCGTTTTTATTTGAGCGCTATCAAACAAGTGCGTGTTGTTTTTGAGTATAACTGTCATGGAGTAGTGTGAAAATGACAGTCAAATTTTGTGTAGCTATGTTATTGATTTAATAAAACAAAGAACTAATTGAAATGTATGAACATATTTGAGTGTGGACATAGATTTATTGACCATGTCAAATGGTGGTAAGTACTTATGAACATACCATACTGAGGCCCGTATTACAGAACGATACTCAAACGTTGATCTCTGTTTAAAACTAGTTTTGAGTTGAGCTTTGATTTTAGAACGTTCCTCAAGCAGAGATTTATTGATCACAGTTCAGCTGAGTTTAGTTTTATTTTATACTGTCACCTGTTTCGGTATTTTAGCAGAGATTTGATCTGTTTTCACTCTAGTGTGGTCCAGACTACGCTTGAGTAGAGATTTCTATTCTATTTCAGGTCAAATTCGTGTGTTATGTTGTTGAATTATAGTTTATAATTACCGTCCTGGAATAAGACCGATACTCAAGTAACGATTCTATCCTTAAGTATAGTGATCAGGTGATTGGAGTTTAAACTGCACTTGAGGAACCTTCTGTAATACGGGCCTTAGAATTTGCGTATCTATCCCTCAGTTTCAGAAAGGCTGATCAACGCGAAAATTCACTAATCAGCTGTCAAATCTCAGATCAAGCGATGTGATTGGTAGTTAACATTTTTGCCGGCCAATCACAGAAACTGACACTAGATTTGACAATAGATCAAATTGATCAGCCTTCCCGAAACTAGGGGTTAGACTAGTAATATTATTTACTTAAATTAAGAATTCCTACATCTAGTAGTGGATAATAATAACGTTCTAAAGGGGTTTATTCCACTATGTTCACCTGGGTGAAATCACCTGGGTGAACAAGGAGACAAAGAGTGTGAAATATTCTACAACATAAAACCCCAAGTACAGTAGCGTAAACTGTAGCATAAACTAGGGTCAGAGATCATAAACGTACAGCAGTTAGAACTGGCTATCACATCCGAAAATCGCAGTAAATCTGCTGGTGGCTACTACGGCTGTAAACTTCCTCATTCGTACTTAAAATTATTACCCGACTGCGCCAGAAGGAGGGTTATGTTTTTCGAGTGTATGTATGTATGTATATATGTATGTATGTATATTTCTTTGGCACGCTCTGTGGCCTAAACGGCTTGATGGATTTTAGCTTGAGAGATGTCGTTAGATTCGTCTTAATTGTGAGAGTGACACTGGGTATATCAAAATTATAAAAATCAAAATGGCTGCTTTTTGGAGCCATATTACGTCATCAAAAAAATTTTTTTTTCATCAAAACCTATCGAGTGGGGTATCAAAATAAAGGGTTTTATAAATGCTTTACAAAAATATATTCAACTTATATGTTTAAATGTAATTTGGAATGAGAAATGCTAAAAAACAACAAAATATTCAACGTTAAAAATGAATTGGGTACCCAATATATTTGTGTGACTTTAAAAAAATTACATTAATAGCGCGATAAAACATGACAGAACTAAAAATTTTGAAATAAAAAAGTTAATTAACAAAACCAAAAAACCCGACTGCGTGTAAATATAACTGAAAAGATGTAAACAAGACTTGTGTAGGTATATCTGAAAGTATCAAATCAACACGCAGGCGGAGGCTACCTATGAACTACTTATGTAATTAATGACCAAAAACATTCGAAGCCTCCGCCTGCGTGTTGATTTGATACTTTCAGATATACCTACACAAGTCTTGTTTACATCTTTTCAGTTATATTTACACACAGTCGGGTTTTTTGGTTTTGTTAATTAACTTTTTTATGTCTTATGTGGAAGAAATAGTTTTTATAAAAAGCTATTTATTTTGCTTGCTTCGTTGTCTATCTGTCTGTTTGCCTGTCAGTATGTCTACCACAAATTTTTCAAGGTAATTTCGATTTTTCCAGTTTTCATTGTCTGAACGAGCTGAGTTCCGATACAATACAATACTTAGGCCGGTATTAATCGGCCGAGTACTCGAAAAATGTATTGGAGTTGTGGGTAGGCGGTCGTCGTTGTCGCACTACAGTGGTGTCGATCTTATGTCGCACTTCGTGATTCGCACTTGGGTGGAGTCGAGCTACAGTTCTTCGCACCAGCGTGAATTCAATCTTCCGTGATTCGCGCTACAGTTTTGTCGCACCAGCGATATTCGCACTCGGTACTGTCGCGCTTCCGTAGTGCACTCGATAATTATCGTTGGTGAAATCAACCCTTAATAAAATAATAATATAGGTATTTTTTCTACATAAGATAAAATAATTTACTGTGCACACAGTTTAAAATTGATGTGGCCGTCTTTTCCAGTATTAGCAGCCAAGTGGCAGCGCCATCAGTAAAAAAAAATTTACTCGCTGAATACATCATTTATCTATTATTCGTTTTTAACAATTGAAGTACAGGTACTGTAGTTTAATCAGAAACTATTAACTCTGTAAAAGATAGTTCGCTGTAGTTGTAGATAGAAAAAGTGTGAAAAACGGCCACTTTCGTCATTTTTTCTATCTTCAACTACAGCGAACTATATTTTACAGAGTTACAGTACCTGTACTTCAATTGTTACAAACGATTTTTTGTTAAATGATGTGTTCAGCGAGACAGCGAGTAATAATTTTTTCATCCCCCCATCTCGGAATGCGTATTTTTGATCTTCGATATCTGAGTGCAAAAGCCGTTTTTATCCACTAGAGGATAAAGTAAATTTAATTTAGAACATCGTGTGCACTAAGTTTATGAATTCAAAACATCATTAAACCTATTTACTTCTCCCTCCATGGTGCCGAATTTATCATACAACCTTTTTAATTTGTTAAAAACTCAGACAAGGAACCTTCTTGGTGTACTTTTTTTTAATTTGCTTTGTGCGCGCCAGTTTCATTTCACGTCATATTGTTAAAACCTAAAATGAGTGGTTCTAGCGACGAGGAAGTTTATTTGACGCCAACAGAATTGACTGAAACTGTTAATAATGCGCAAATGAGCTTTCTCCCTCAACAATCACGCGGGAAGTATTTGAAACAGTACGATATGTTTAACACGTGGTGACTAGCTTCAGCTAAAACAAACGTTTAACGTTAAAAGTTTTCTGAGAATGTTATGGTTCCTAAAGGAACCATAACTTTGAAAACGTTTTGCTCATTTACGCCAAGGGAATCCGATGAATCGGTACAACTATTAAGTATGACAGATAGTTTACCGAAAAACAGTACACAAGTCACTAACACCAACATTACAGCACCTAACAAAAATATTACACTAACTTAAGTAACTGTAGCAACGTTACTTTCAATTTTTCTTAATTATACATAAGTGTTATTTGTTATAATTTAAAGATTATTCTGTAATACTTACCTATCATAATGTAGTACCAGTATTCTGTAATACTTACCAATCATAATACCTAAACTGAACGAAAAGTATCTTGTGATTGTAAATGTTTATTTTTTTTGCATTTAGTCATTTCCTCGCTGAGGTGGGATGAAAAGTTACGTGTTGCACTCGAGTGCAAATATTTTTCACCTTGTGCTCTTTTGATTCCCTCGCTAACGCTCAGGATTCTAATTTTTGAATCCTTCGCTTGCTCGGTCATCAAAATTGAGCACGCGTTTAAAAAGCAACTTGTGTAACAAATAACTAATTATTGATGGGGGCGCCACTTGGCTGCTGTCTTTTTCTAGTATCTTTATTATAAACATGTTAAAAGCTTAGTTTCAAACTCTTTCTCTCACTCCTACCCTACCTACATTTCATTACATACTTAAGTAAACTTTATTGTTTCTGATTGAGTGATTACAGTTGTTGTTTGTTTCTATAATTTTTATAAAATTGATAAAATTTTGACATACCTACAATAATAATAATATTATATTCATCCATAATCATTACAATTTGTCTACTATAATATAATTTTGCATGCCTTAATTGGTAGAACATAGTGAACTGCACATTCACTCAACATCTCGCAATGTATATTTATGGTACCTACTTTGTTCAGCAATAAAGTTTTGAATTGAATTGAATTGTTATATATACATCTTGATAGTGTTAGATACATCAATCAGCCCATTTTGGGCATACAATATTTTTTTGGATAAGTAATTAATTATAATAACAATAAAATTAAATTATTTTTATATGTCCTATAAGCAATTTTTGTTGAGTTTTTTATCATATCCTGAACTAATGTTTAAGATCTTATAAAAAGCTAAAAAGCCTTTTATTATTTAAATACTAAGAGCTTAATACTATACGACTGTAACAACTATGTTATAAAACCTGCGCCGGCGTAGTCGTAGATGTGTAGATGTCGATAGCGAGCGCCGCCGTCGAAATCGCTATGGCCTTACAAAGTATACAGAAGGTACGCTCCGACTTTTTTCAGACTATCATAGTCTACTCTTACAATTGGTTGCTCCACACTCATTCTTTATGAATCGGTAAGAGACAGCAGAGTCAGTCTTCTTGTAACAGCAAGGCTACTTACAACAATCACCAGAACCTTAATATTTAGAAATGGCAGATGAGGTTGTCCAAGGATATAGCGAGAAAGATCTATTCACTGAGATACCTCTCTCTAGAATGTCTAACTTTATAGGTATTATATGACTTTTGGCCTAATTCTGCCACCAAACAGTGATGGTTGCATTGCTGTGCAGCACCGGAAGTGCTTGTGGTACGGGTGCCGGTGAAATTACAATCACATGAGACTTTCCATCTTCATGTCTCAGTTTGGCGAACACATTAGGCAACAGTCTAGGTGGTATTGCAGTTGTTATGGTCAAAGGTAACAGCTTACAATCAGCCCCACTAGCCTAGTTGACAATCTACAATCGTCAACGCTATAGAAAACAATCAAAATGTATGGGAATGACATATCTCAACGAAAAAGTCATTCGTTGAGATATGTCATTCCCATACATTGTCAACTTGGCTAGGGGGTTGGTGGGCCTATAGCTCGTTTCGCTCATATAAAGAAATATTAAGTAGACCTTCTTTAACTCCTAAGTGTATGCTAAAACGGTGAGATATATCGATAAAACGAGCACGTCGATCGTGTAACAGATATACGTCGCCATTTTATCTCCGCCTCTGCTCCACTAAAATGTAACTGCATTGGATATTTATACCACAGTCGCAATTCTGAGTTGCACCGCAAATTGTTGAAAAGTATTTTAAAGCTTCTGTTTTATACAGGAAGTACTGAACTGCTGGACAATAAAATGCAATCACGACTTGTATCATGAATTCCAGGTTGCTATCTCGAGGGAGATTAAGATAATTGGGATTTTATTAAATATAGTAAGGAAGTAAATAAACTAATGATAAGGGAAGGGCAAGAAACGTGCCGATAGACTTGTCTGTTAATTCTAGCCCATGAACGCAATCCCTATGCGTTGCAAATGTATCTGTACTCTACTTAAAGGTCTACAAAAAAAAACGAAGATCAAGTTAGTGTGACTATTCGAGAATTACCATAATCTCTAAAGGCCTCTAGCACGATTGAACTTAAAACTGCAAAAAACAACTACAAATGACCATATAACAATCGGCATGTTCAATGGTATAACACTTTCGACCTCGATGCCTCGTAATGAAGCCGTGACGGACGCGCAAACCACCAAAACCAACAGAATTAGTTTTATTATAACATTTATCACTAATTGGCTGTTTAGATGTAATGGCCGTGGCTTTATTAAGCTGAGCCGTTTGATGACCGCGCCGCGATTGTGTTTGACCGTTAAAAACTGTGATATATCGTATTTATTTTAGTTTTTTATTGTTTTTATTGTAGTTTAATATTCGGATTTGGTTTGATTAAAAGGATATTAAAAACATGAATGGGGTTTAAACGTTTAATGCCTTACACATTTAAAAGGAGATACAATATTAAAGAACACCAGAAATCTCGATTCAGATTGAAGTTTGTGGCTCGATAAACAAGCTCGTAATGGATTCTTACTGTTATAGAAGCGAAGATAGATGGGAACAGGAAGAGAAGAAGACCGGGAAGAACTTTTATGCAACAAGTAAAGGAAAAAATTGATGTGTCCTATCAGGAAATCAAAAGAGAGGCGGAATGCAGAGAAAGATGGAAAATACTCCACCGACAAGAGACATCCAAAAACGTTCAATTAACTCTTAAATTAATTGAACGATTTCTGATGGTTAACATAAAAATAAAATATTTGAGATAAGGTTCTTCTGAAACAACAAAAAAGTTACTTTGCAACTTAGGAATAACCTGAAATGATTTCTTTATCACTAACGAAACTAATGAAGACGGTTTTAGCCGACGACGACTTTGCTTGCGAGAAAGTTTATTTATTTATTTAACAATTTATGCACACAGAAAAGTATACAGAAACATCGTTTAGGTAAATACAAGTGCTTACAAAGGTACTGCTATTTCTAAATAAATCTTTTCCAGCAGACCTGCGAGAGGAGAATCGGAAAGAAAAGAAATGTAGACAGAGTGTGAAAAGTAAAAGAAAGTAAGGAAAACTTCTTAAAATCCAAAACGAAAAGCTATCCTTGATTAGTAGGTACCGTTTGTACCTATTTGTTTGTATGTTTTTTTTTGTGTACAATAAAGAGTAGATATTTGTACATTTGTACTAATCTAGGATAAAAATTATCTCCGTAATTAATTCAGTTGTGATTGAGATACGCACATGATCACATATCTTAAGATGAAGATCAGTAAGATTAGCCTAGAAATTCTAACTATCTGCAGGTTCAAAGCGAGACGACACACACACACATACGAATTAAATTTAAATGTGAATGTATGTACCAGTTTGTATATGTTCCCGCACAACTGTTCCACGCACCGTTTATTTGCATTTCAATCAGAGAGGTATTGTGTGAAGTATCTCACGTTAGCGTACAGCAAGGGCTCATAAAATTATTGTAGATAAAATAAAGAATACCATTAAAAAAATATTTAAATTGTGGAAAGAAAAAGTCGCTCACGAGCAGTATTCGAACCAAGTTGATAATCTACAATCGTCAACGCTATTAGAAAACAATCAAAATGTATGGGAATGACATATTATATCTCAAGGGGGAGGGGCTCGTAGCGAAGCAACGACTGCGCGGATTGTACGATCAGTCTGTGGATGGGTGACCGTTTCGTTACACATCGAGACCCCTCCGTGCCTCGGACAGCACGTTAAGCTGTCGGTCCCGGTTGTCATACGAATATCTATGGCAGTCGTTACGGGTAGTCAGAAGCCTGAAAGTCTGACAACTGGTCTAACCTCCGAATGTCAGTATTACCCAGTGACTGGGTTGCGGGGGTCTGATGGCAGTCGCTCCGTGTAAAATAATGATGTTCAGCTGCATCTGGCTAGACTGGAAGCCGACCCCAATATAATTGGGAAAAGGCTCGGAGGATGATGATGTCATTCCCATACATTTTGATTGTTTTCTATAGCGTTGACGATTGTAGATTGTCAACTTGGCTAGGGGAGCGCGAATCCTGGCTCAGTACGTCAGTGCTTTAGCCACTAAGCTACCGTGAACACTGCTCGTGGTATCGAAATTATCCTCCACTATGGTACGTCTTTGGGTGACGTCAGCGATATCTTATTAAGAAACAGTGTTTCTAAACCGACTCGACTAACTTTAAGATTAACTATTTGGAAAGTAAATAAATAAATATAAATAAATAAATAAATGATGACATTTATTTATTTATTTATAATTAGGAAAACCAACAGCTATATAAAAATTTGTTACACCAACGCTGGCCACCCCATAGACACTGACTACGATGGCAACATTACCGACACGCCCTGCCCACCTCCAGACACTCCGAAATGACACGGCGGGGAAAAAGTGTATTTAAGACATCGCAAATATCAATCGGTCTCTTTTGTTACGAACAACTGACTAGGTCGAACCTCTGTCGCGTTGCTATTAAAATAATAATCTTGCTGTATATTGAGTCTGTTAAGTATATCCTTAATCATTTATGTTTTAGTGCTTGGAATTAATAATTAAAGTAATCCATGCTGGATATTGTATTTAGTAACTGCCAAATTAGTCTTTGTAAATATATTGTCTATATTAGTAATTTCCTGCAGCTAATTAAATTGTTGAATGTGCATAATATGACTATTAAATTAATGGTTGATGTAATGTAGACTTTGTTTTATTCCATCTTTTCCGTCCAGTGTCTAATCTTTTGTAACAGTTTCAGAAGTGTGATAACTCCGCTCAACATAAGTAAATATCGAGCTAGAAGCCATAGCGGTAGCAGCGAATCTGCAGATTCAAATGTGCATGTCGCAGAGAAGTGAGCAGTACTGTCTACATACACCAGCGCCTGCGGAGAATTGTGGAGCAGTAAACTTAGTTGATAAATGAAAATATTGGAAGGTATGGTGAACATAATTTTTTTCGACGGTAGGTACGACAATTTTAAATACGCAGTTATGACTCTGATGAAAGTAATTACTTGTTTGTGTGATCCAAGAAAGAAACTAGTTGGTATCTTTGAAAAGACTCAATGCGATCGTAATATACGCAGGCAAGTTCAGATTATGCGCTGGAAAATTTTATGATCTTACGTTGTGCAAGTGATCTGAGCTGTTGAAAAATATGTTTCCCAAGATGAAGTGATGAGTTGGTAAGCCGAAAGAACCAAAATAAATCATGTCTCGTTGTCATTGCATAATGTCGTATATAATAATAATTATGTTAAAATTGTATAACACTTTTCAGAAAACTAGTATTAAGTAAGGTAGTATTCGGAGCGTAGAATTAAATTTATTACAAATAGTTCTCCAACACGCGTAATTGTCGGTTATGTAAATAATATCAACCTTGCAAGAGTTAAAAAAATTTATACGACTTTGCAATGACTACCTACGACTATGGTTAATATTTTTACGATAAATAATTGTTAAAGCAGAAATAAGTTTTGCTGTCACTGGGCCACTGTTTATTGCTGTGTGTTGTTATAGCTATGTTATTATCGCAGTTGCTGAGGGTCATTTGGTTATGTTAGAATCACACTAATGCAGGTGACTACCTACGACTATGGTTAATATTTTTACGATAAATAATTGTTAAAGCAGAAATAAGTTTTGCTGTCACTGGGCCACTGTTTGTAGCTGTGTGTTGTTATACCTATGTTATTGTCGCAGTCACCGAGGGTCATATGGTTAAGTAAGAATCACACGAATGCAGATATAAGCTCCATAAAAATAAAACAACTGCCAGAAGATAGGTAGCATATTGTACGATTTTGTAGGTTGAATGAGGATAAAGATAAAATGGTTAGTGGAAATAGGACTTTTGCATAATATTTAATCACTGGAGCACAAAGTATTGAAATTAGCTATTGCAATGCTACTAGTGTGATAAAATTTAGTTTTTATGATGTTCAATACTAAACGAAGTTAAGTTAATGTTTCTCTGGATTGGTTCGCAGTTAAAAGTGATGCGGTTTACAGCATCAACTTGAGAACGTTTTATAAAGTTGAGGCCCTTGGGGCAGTCTGTCATTAGTTGTCTCTGCATCACCCCAAGGTTGTCTGGTAGAGAACCAAACCTGCAAGACCACCTTTTTACCCAGTTGTACATAAAGAATAAAACATTACACTCTTTTTTTTGGGTAGTTGTGTAAAAATAAGAGACAATTTTGTATTAATATTCAAATCGTATTAAAATAAAAATAAAAACAATTTAGCTGTATTTTAGATCGATTTAAACATTAACCCGTCATTTTAACCTCGCAGATCGAGTACATTCTCCTGTCATCTGGTGATCTTTGGCTATGGAGTTTGGAGCTGTTTATGCGAGATATGACAGCTGTGGTGATTGAAGGGCAATGCTGTGCCGAAATGTGTAAGAAATTGAAACTAGCTTGGTGAGTCAAATCTTTATTTGCTGTTGGTTCAATTTTGATGCTGGTTTCGTACCGAATTGTGAAGCTGCTGGCTTCGTACCGAATTGTGATGCTGCTGGCTTCGTACCGAATTGTAAAGCTGTTGGAATTGTGATGCTGCTGGCTTCGTACCGAATTGTAAAGCTGTTGGTTTCGTACCGAATTGTGAAGCTGCTGGCTTCGTACCGAATTGTAAAGCTGTTGGTTTCGTACCGAATTGTGATGCTGCTGGCTTCGTACCGAATTGTAAAGCTGTTGGTTTCGTACCGAATTGTGAAGCTGCTGGCTTCGTACCGAATTGTGAATCTGCTGGCTTCGTACCGAATTGTGATGCTGCTGGCTTCGTACCGAATTGTGATTCTGCTGGCTTCGTACCGAATTGTAAAGCTGTTGGTTTCGTACCGAATTGAAATGAAGCAAAAGTTACAAAATTGGACCAGGCAGATGTCGTTGTTTTGCTGATATATATTTGTGGTATTGATTTGGCCGACATAAACGTGGGTACCTCAATGGCGACATCTCAATTTTTATACATTATACCTTCATACTTTGATATTACTTCACGTTAGAGATTGAAGAAACTAAATATTCATAAATTCGTTTATCACAGATCGTAGGTATATAAACTTTACCTGCCAGAACTTTCGACAGTTCGCGATTTTTTTCCTTTACTTTTTAAAATAAATAAATAAAAATAAATAAAATGTTTATTTTCATAAAATATCTTTACAGAAAAAAAGGTAACGTTGGTACCTGTACTAATGAAAAAACATTGTATCACAGGCACCAGCGCCTTCCATTTAGTTACACAGTAAAATTATTACATAAGAATAATATGAATTAAAACTAAAATAATTAAATTAAATTGGGAGAAAATTAAATTAAATAAAAAATTATGTTTGTAAAACTAAATCTACATTACACAGGTAAAAGCCAGTATTATTAGGAAAATTCAGATATTGTTACCAGAGACATGATATTTTTCGCCGGTTGCCATGTCTCTGATTGTTACAGCGCCAAGTACGTCAAATTCATAAATTTTGTATAGAATTTACGTTTCTGCTCGATATACGAATGGAATATAAGGGCTGGAGACAAAATAATCGATGTTGATGAGCTGAGATGTAACCCGGTGGACACCCACGTTTATGCTCTGTCTGCTGATGATTAAATTGGTTCTGTACTGTTCAAATGCAAGGTTTTAAGCTGTGTAACATCGACAATAACGTACCTCCGATGCCAATCCAGACATGGTAAACAATTGCAAAGTTATTAATAACCGTTTAAATAAAACTACATGGGAATCGATTGTTAGTGTCTTGTAATGCTATTTAGAATATTTTCTAAAGTATTTACATGTATATGTATAGTGGTAAAAAAAAAACTGCTAATAGTTCATCAGATAATATCGCTTAGTGTCTGGATTGTGCGTTCCGAAAAGGATATTATGGAAAACAGGATGGAAAATATAAGCTAGTATTGGACGTGTATGTTTTTTTTTGTATGCTTTGATGATACTATATCATTAATCACTAAAGCCTTTTCCAAAGTCTAGTAAACAAAGTCAGTTTAGTAAGTATATACTTAGATGCATTATTCTTCGCGAAATGTTTTATCCAGTCACTAAGTTTAGTTGAAACAATCTGCATATTGTATGTTGTATTTTCATTATAATTATTATTTGGTTTTCCTTTCACCATAACATCCGATCGTGGCCTTACGTTTTGTAGCCGTTACCTTAAAGCTGTTGAATTTTGCATTTTGTAGCTCTCTTATATTAGAGCGGTTGAATTGGCGTAAAATGTTTTGCATTGCAGAATGCAACGTTTTATATAGTATTTTGTAGCTGTTACTTTAATGTTGAATTTGAGTAAAGTATTTTACATTGCGGAATACAATATTTTACATTATATTTGTAACTGATATCTTAAAGCTGTTTAATTTGAGTAAAATGTTTTGCATTGCATAGCTGTTATTTTAAAGCTGTCTAATTTTAGTAAAATATTTTACATTGGCAAAGTGCAATTTTGTTACATTGCATTTTGTAGCTGTTATGTTGAAGCTGTTGAATTGGAGTTAAATATAGCTGTTATTTTGAAGATATTGAATTAGAGTAAAAAAAAAAAAAAAATAAGTTGCATTTTGTAGCGTTATTTCAAGCTCTTTAGTCAGTCATTATGTAGCTCACATTGACACGATAGAAGTAAAAGTAAAATTTTGTATTTTGTAGCTGTTATTTTAAGCTTTCCTTTTATTTTGAAGCCTTAGTTGAGCCTTAGTTTCTGTTAAATATCATGCATTTCTTTCAGTAGTTAAGCCATTTGTTGCAAAGCCATGGGCTAATACTGGTCTACTACTATTATTAATAATGGTCTACTACTATTATTTGTTCTATGGTCAGGTTAACAAGATGAAAATTGCATTTTTTTAAATGTTTAAAGAACAATTAGTGAGAGATTGAGATAGTACTTTTAGAAAACAGTGAACGTAATTGAAATATACTGGTAGTCACTGCACGGCTAATATACAAATTTTTGTAAATACAAATATTAGATAAAAAGATGTTGGTAAAATATCAGAACACACTTTAATAAAAAGGGGATTTCTTCTTTTGGCGTTATCCTAAATTTTAAGTAAATAACGAGCTTGATGTGACCTATGGAGGGCCGCTTAAAGTACCTAATTAAAATCGCTTTGTCATGTTACATGTATGACTCTTACAAGATAGATAGTGTAAAAAGTTTTAGGATATTTTGAGGTCGTATGTGCTTTGGATACTTTAAGGCTGTAGGCTGTGGATATTTCAAAGCCATATTTGCTGTGGATACGTTAAGGCTATATGTGCTGTGGATACGTTAAGGCTGTATGTGCTGTGGATACTTTATATATAGCTGTTGCTGCTGCTCATAATGATGACGCTGATACTGAGATAGAATAGTTTTTCTAGACTTTTTAGAAAATTAACTAATGCGTATCGTGTGGTCACTTTGTTTCAGGACGGCCGAGCTGTTACACCAACGCTGGCCACCCCATAGACACTGACTACGATGGCAACATTACCGACACGCCCTGCCCACCTCCAGACACTCCGAAATGACACGGCGGGGAAAAAGTGTATTTAAGACATCGCAAATATCAATCGGTCTCTTTTGTTACGAACAACTGACTAGGTCGAACCTCTGTCGCGTTGCTATTAAAATAATAATCTTGCTGTATATTGAGTCTGTTAAGTATATCCTTAATCATTTATGTTTTAGTGTTTGGAATTAATAATTAAAGTAATCAATGCTGGATATTGTATTTAGTAACTGCCAAATTAGTCTTTGTAAATATATTGTCTATATTAGTAATTTCCTGCAGCTAATTAAATTGTTGAGTGTGCATAATATGACTATTAAATTAATGGTTGATGTAATGTAGACTTTGTTTTATTCCATCTTTTCCGTCCAGTGTCTAATCTTTTGTGACAAATTAATAAACAGCTAGCATAGGTTACATTAAAGCCAATTGCAGGTTTCCACGGATAGTAATAGGATAAATTAACACTGATTTTAACGATCACTAGCAAGCACAAAAACTACAATTGATTAGAGTTGAAAAATATTACATAAAATACTTGAATATTAGTTATTCAGTCATTCTAAAGAAGTCGAGGTTTAGCATATTACGTACCGTAGAGCTTTTTGAAGTAAATGGGTCAAATGAGAACTCTTTACAAAGTTCATTAAAGTCTTTGCTCGCCCGCACGATATATGAATTTTGCCTATAGTTCGTGGAACAAAAGGGGATGGAGATAGGTGGATTGAACCTAATAATTTTTCGGGGAACATTAAATCGTAGCTTTTGTAGAAGATCTGGGCAATCAATTTTCAGAACGATATGGTATTCGTAGACGAAAACATCATTATTACTGTCCCACTGCTGGGCACGGGCCTCTTCTCAGAATGAGAAGGTTAAGGCCTTAGTCCACCACGCTGGCCTAATACGGGTTGGCGGACTACACACACCATCGAGAACTGTTTGGAGCACTCTCAGGTGTGCAGGTTTCCTCACGATGTTTTCCTTCACCGTTAAAGCAAGTGATAATCAAATTCAGATCCGCACATGACTTCGAAAAGTCAGAGGTGCGGGCCGGGATTGAACTCACACCCTCCTGCATGGAAGGCAAGCGTTAAACCACTAGGCTATCACTGCTTTGATTGTTACTTGATATTAAATGACTTCAGTGATTACAGGAAGATAAACAACATATTACTCTCCCTGTCTTCAACGGCTTCAATAAAAACTAGCATTTTTCCTCCGATACATATCTCAACTAGATCAAAGCTGTACGCGCATGCGAGCTCGGAGCTACAATGATGCGCTTGCGCAACTCGCTGTCCCCTCAGGGGGTAGGCAGAGATGGTAAAACAATGGACGTCTCGGCATGCAGATTTCTGTACATTTCTTCAAATTACGTTTAATGCTATGCTTGTCGAAGTATCGCTTTATTTCCTTGTTGAAAATAGAGTAGATTTTAAATGTATGGAGCAGCTAAAACACCATATTTAATACAAAATATAGAGTTACAATATTTCGTATGGCATCGATTTCCGCAAAGTAACAATTTCAATTTATTCAATTTATATTGTGGTACATAGTTAAAATAATTATAGGTATTAAATAGGTACATTATGTTGTGCTGCTATGACCCGCCGTAATTGGCATACAATAAATTTAAAACAAACACAAATTATTACAGTAAATACATTAGTCATTTTGTCATTTGTAACGAAGGGGTTGCTGGAAGTGAAGCTTTGTGTGCGGATTCTCCTGAACCTGGGTGTAGGTAAAGAATGCAGTAATACGAAGCGTCAAGACATGTTGTTTATTCGATAGTTGAATATGGACAGCGCCCCACATTACAGTTACACGTTATTTTATAATTTCTATTAATCAGTGTTGCCAACATGAAATTCTCAAATCGATACATTGTTAAGTAAATCGATAATTAAGCTAATATTATATAATATGATCATGTTGGCTAATGACTAGATTTATTAAATAATTTAATTGACTGGATATAAATACGATGAATTAAAAGTATAATAATCGACTAAATACAAGACATGGTGACTTCATTCGTTCCTTCCGCTGATAAGTAACTTGTCTCTGGGTTGGCTGATCCACAGTTTGTAACATTCGGCCATCCTGCAACAGCCGTGACCCACGGCGATCAATCAGGTTGTCACCACAGTCTGAAACAATAAAACATTTTACGCAGTAAATGATTTTTTTTAAATACTCTTTTACGTTATCCTATTCGTATTGTACTCCTTCGACTTCATAAATATGCTGCAGTTAGATACTCTTGTATTATTACCATAATTCCTTTCAAGAACAGAACTATTTAATAGTAACTAGGTCTTGTTTTACTTCAACATAACCAGTTCGAAGCTTTCATTTAATAGTGTTTATAATGAGATCGACTAATTGAAGACTTTACTTTTTAACAGCTACTTTTTGTTGTATTAATAAATCTGCTCTCGATAAGTATTTTTCCTTTTATTTTCCGCCTTTACTTCTTCTAGACAAAGAAGACAAGGTAGGTACCGTTACACAGCTTAGTAGACTACAAAATATTAAAGTATGATGACACCATCTTGTTTTAAAATCAACATGTAATTCCAACATACAATTTTGCAGAATAAATAATATCATTTCATGATTTTATCAAGTAAGTTCACACAGATCTAGTCTACCGTTCCAGATAGCTTAGTTTACTATGTTATTAAAGTAGTTATGACGACGCTATCTAGTTTTCAAATTGAAATAAAGAAGTAATGTTAATATCCAATTTTGTAGAATAAATAATTTCATCTCATTATTTAAACAACAATTTCCTCGATATTATATTTTCCAAATTACTCGTGGTCATACAAATTAAAATTTTCTAGATATTAGCTATGTTTTTTAAAATAACTCGTCCCGTAGATTTAGCTTGATTTCCTCGATACTAAATTGGTCAATTATCTCGTGGTCACACAGACCTAGTTCAATTTTCTAGATATTATATTTTTCAATTAACTCAATGGTCATACAGATCTAGCTCAATTCTTTATGTATTATATTTGTCATATAACTCTATATCGCACAGACATTACGTACAGTAGACTGCATGTCAATGGTAACACTTCAGTTCGAAAACCGCCCTTGCTGCCGACGAAATAAAGATGCTGCTGCTAATACCAAAGGGTTACCACCGACGTGCGGTCGACCGTACCTAGGTCACACAGACATTATTTACGTCACGCAGACATTACGAAGTCCCGCAGACATTACGAAGTCACGCAGACCTTACGATGTCACGCAGACATTACACAAGTCAAACAGACATTACGTAGGTCATACAGACAATACGTAGGTCACGCAGACATTATGCAAGTCACACAGACATTATTACGCAAGTCACACAGACTACGCAAGTCACACAGACATTACGCAAGTCACACAGACATAACATAGGTCTAACAACGTTAAGCAGGTCACGCAGACATTACGTAGGTCACACAGATATTACGTAGGTCACACAGACATTATGCATGAATTACTTAAGTCTTTTATCAAAATAAACATACACGTTTTAGTTTTTAAACTAACGTGCCTTTGCTATCCAAAACTAGTCTTAGCACAGAATAGGATCAAAGTATTCATATAGAAATTTCCTAATAGCCCATCTATACCTATGTTTAATCTCAATACTCAATTATTTGATCAAAGTATTCATATAGAAATTTCCTAATAGCCCATCTATACCTATGTTTAATCTCAATACTCAATTATTTATTGCATTCCATAATTTAAGTAATATTCGAACATTTGGTAGACTAAGGATCAATTAATGGACCCTGTCAGGCACAGTACAGTTTTGTAGGCGAGAAGAGGAAAAGCGTGTTTGATTGCAATTAAATGTTTTATCCAATTATTCTGTTATTTATAATTCTTTGCTTTTTTTGTACTAAAAATTATCATTCTGATGAATTGTGTGGTTACTTCTTTTTAAATTATTAGGTAAATATTTACTGTAGTACAATTTTTTTTAAATTAGTTTATTAATGTTCTTTCTTGCTTATATTTGATTTATTGAACTATTATTCATTATTTATAAGTCGTTCTAGGATATTTTTATTCATTGTTATCATTCAAAGACAAGATTTTTTTAATTTACATGTAATTTAAGTATTTATTTATATATTGTTAAAGGATATTTTACTATTTTTTATTAAGTTATTGGTATTTTTTTTTTACTTTAATAGGGATTTAAGTGAATGAATAATATATTTAATTGGGTACCATATACAAGATGTTTACTATGTCTCTTTTTTTTCTAACCTATACATTTATTCCGGTTATGGTCTATCTGTGTGCCAAATGTCATCTAAATCTGTTCAACGGTTAACGCGTGATTAAATAACAAACATCCAAACATTTTATTGGACCCTTTTGTATAATAAAATAAATAGAGCCTTAAATATATACCCCCTTAAGATAAACTCAATATAAGAAAAAAGTGTGTGAATACCTACTAAAACTGAACTATGAGGAGACTGAACTTTTACTGCATATAGCACAGTGATTACGCTGACAAACTTAATGGATGCATTCAAATCATTCACAGATAGCACATCCACAAATTTATTCCGAATGTTCATTACTATTTTAATGCAACTTACACTTACACGCTCATACTCACCCTCTCACACTTCACTCAGATACACTTTCATCGTAAACAAAGAGAGGACATGTTTACGGTTGAATGAAAATAACAGGCTAATATTAATTTCAATGGTTACGATAATTTTGTATAATTCGAGAGGATTAGGTTTGGTTACAGATGCTTCATATTTTTTTGGAATACCAAAACATAGCCAATTAATATGTTAAAATAGCTGTATAGTTTTTAAGAACATTTATATTAAATTGATAGTTTATTTTATCATCATATTCGTTTATACTATGCTCTTGCTTTTTCGTTTATTATGCTATTATATGTATTCACATTTTAAAATAGATTTGTTGACTAATTGTATACTTTTATAGACATGGCAAAGGTACTAGAGGAATGTATTTCCAGTCGCCAAGTTAGTAGGTTTAGTCTATTTTTACGTTTACATACATACATACACACGTATTATCACGCCTGTTTCCCATTGGGGTAGGCAGAGACTATGGATTGCCACCTGCTACGATCCTGACACCTCTTTCGCTTTATCTACGTCCATTAACCTCATCATACATTCTCGTCGGTTTAGAGAACTCTTAACCTGGCATTTGAGAACGTCCGCGATTTGATTTGATTTTATTTTTATGTCTAAGTGTCTCTAATTCTAGTTTGTTTGTCTTATCATTCAGTATAGAACTCCGGGTATTTAAGCACAAATTTACATATTTCAAAAATGTTAATACAGGGTAAGGTTAGCATTTTCAGTTCTCGAATATAGGAGTTAACAACTGTCGGTTTCTTAAATGTTTACTAAAATTCTAATTGTTCTCTGTAAGATACATACTGTGGGCGCGTCTATACTATTAACCCATGACTCAATATTTGAGGCATGCATAGGCATACGCGGAGTAGGTAACAAGTGCAGTTATAGGTCTGTAACTAGTTGTTTTTTTTTTCGGATGTCTTAGGATTTTTTTGATATTGCTCTTATTTTGAATGAGACTCTATTAATGTTAGAGTCTATGTCTTAAAATATAAGGGTGAATTTGCTAACTTCTAGTTTAGAGCTATGGAAGCTAAAATTTACATTTATTTGTGTCATGGTACAATATTTAATTTTCCATTTATATTTATATTTTTCTCACATGAGGCAAGTATTGATACATCAACCGCAAACAAAACAAGGGTCAGTTATATTTTTAGGAGGGTCGTTGTCGTCGTTGATGTCGTTGAAGTATGCAAAGAACAGTACACATCCAATTAAATTTGTGGAATTAAGGCGTTTATTGGTTTGTTATTGGACCGGATACATTATATTTAATTTGTTATGTGGTTGTAAAATTCTTTTTCCACCAGTTGTTTTTTTTATTATTCTTATCCTTTAAATAAGATGTGAACCATTTGAGACATTTGCCGCGGATTCCTATGCTGTATAATTGTTAGTTAATAATATTTCAAATTATGCTTTATCGTAAGGTTGTGTCACTTCAAGCAGTACTCCTACTGTATATTTTTATTATGAGTTTTTTTGGATATATTTGTAAACGAAACGCATAAACCCATTTGCATAACGGTTTTTTTTTCTTTAATTATTTTTGAGACTGTTGGTAAGAGGGCAATTGGACGCTAATTATTTGGGTCAGTTTCTTTATTTATCTTATACAGGTAGCAACATAATAAGAGCTTTTTTTATTCGGAAAAACGCCTTCAAAGGACTGGTTTATTCGTTCATAAAATGGTAGTATTAATTCATCTGCGCATTGTTTCGGTAAAGTAGAATTAGTAGTAGTAGTTAGTTAAGTAGTATTATTTCAGTGAGTAGTTGTTTCGTCGATACCGTGGCTCTTTTTCTTTATTAGATTATTTTCGTCGTAGGTAGGTATATTGGACTAAGAAATATTTCTATTTTACCTCTTTGATTTCTATAAAAAAATAATAGTACCAAGGTCACAACTGCATTCCGCAAAATTATTAAATTATCTTTGCACCGAATAATTTTTCTTTATCGAATGGGCTTTCGTATGACCACCACCTCACCTGATATTAAACAAGACTCATTACACTCTTTTATTACATACTACTCAATTGAAGAATATTTGAATGTTAGTAATGTAATGTAATAAGAATGCATGATAAATCTTTCACTTTTATGTATGTTAGACATAGTTATATTTAAAAATAAAAATTATATTAGTATTAAGCCCTCAATATTGCAACGCTTGCAAAAGGCTACTAAGTTCTAAGCACAACAATAAAATGTAACACCAATTATGTACCTACACTTAGTATGCAATAAATCTTTGAATCTTTGGATCTTATTTCACCAAAATTTGTATCAGACATTACATTTTTTTCTTGTGAGGGTAAACCTAACTATATTATGCAAGGTATTAATACATCCTACATGATATCATAAAATACAGTACCGACCCCGGGAATGCACTTTGTTAAAATGTGAATAGTATCGTAGGATTCCACGAGACAGGCTTGTCCTAGTGTGGAATCCACAAGTTAATTGTTTCCTTATGTAATACCTACTACTTATACCTGTAATGTACCTTTTAAGGAAATGTAAAAATAGTTATTTTTGGCAAATAAATGATTATCTTATCTTATCTTATCTTATCTTTTGGCAAATAAATGATTATCTTATCCTCATAATATTGAGAGTAAACATCTGAGCTAGTGAGCATAAATTTAATCCATCCGTCATCCACTGTATAACTGTATCGCCAATATTTATCACTCTTGATACAAGGAAATCAAACCGGGAGCAGCGGTGTAGTAACTAGCAGAAGATAGTTGAATCTGTATTACGTTCAGTGTCAATATAAACATCGTAACTACAGCCCGGAGAAACTCAATGTCTACTTCACGTTTTTGTTAAAAAAATAAAAATCCATAACACGTGTTAGTGAATAATAAAAATAAAAATAAAAATTTCTTGGTTTAAAACAACTCTTTTTAGTTTGTTTTATATATTTAGCGAAGTACATACGAGTTTTTCCAAATAATTAGATCTTTAATATAAAGATTAGCGTTGTGGTTACTGCACATCTTTTGTAAATCGTCAATATGAAGTCTAAATTGTACTTTTCCTAGTGGCAGTATGTATACCAATCCCGCCAATCTTTGAGGGTAAGTTTAATTTCCATTTCTCCATAATATCAGCGGTTATAAAAAAAAAATCGTAAGTACATTTCGTACCTGTAGTTTCCGGTGAGGCGTCTGTGATCCCTGTTATTGGGACGCGGTGTACTTCGCTGTACCGGGAGTGTTTTGCGATGTCTCGGCAGCATACCAGCATTTCTGCACCACTGTAGCTCGCTGCTCGATTGCAGACCAAGAATGCCAGCGGGCGATCACATTGTGAAGAGCCTGGAGGAGACCTTCAAGACCAACACGATTCACTCTGAAACTTGAAAACATGGTATTAGAAAAGGCACAGATGGTAAATCCCACTTCTGAGATGTAACGAAGGGGTTGCTGGAAGTGAAGCTTTGTGTGCGGATTCTCCTGAACCTGGGTGTAGGTAAAGAATGCAGTAATACGAAGCGTCAAGACATGTTGTTTATTCGATAGTTGAATATGGACAGCGCCCCACATTACAGTTACACGTTATTTTATAATTTCTATTAATCAGTGTTGCCAACATGAAATTCTCAAATCGATACATTGTTAAGTAAATCGATAATTAAGCTAATATTATATAATATGATCATGTTGGCTAATGACTAGATTTATTAAATAATTTAATTGACTGGATATAAATACGATGAATTAAAAGTATAATAATCGACTAAATACAAGACATGGTGACTTCATTCGTTCCTTCCGCTGATAAGTAACTTGTCTCTGGGTTGGCTGATCCACAGTTTGTAACACATTACACAAAAAATTATAAAAATTATTTTAGTAACGCCTGATCTTCCATTCTTTACCATATTTAATGACTTTAATGATAGATTATCACAATCATGATGAGCGCAATAAGGTAATTGGTATTTAAGCAGACGAATTTCGACTATCGTCTGCAATATTTTACATTACAGCTACATTGTTATATTACAAGAAATAAAATTTTCATAAAAAAAATTGTGTTCCTACTAAAAATACAAAGAAATCGAACAGGTAAACTAATTTAACAGCACTAAAATTGTTGCCATCCCTTTCTTGCATTTCATTATCATAATTTCAGCCGAAAGACGTCAACTGCTGGACATAGGCCGCCCCCAAAAGGGGGGAGTATGCCATAATTGCCACGCTTGGCAGGCGGCTTGGCGATCGCAGTTGGTTGGTAAAAAAATCAGAGAACGCTGCTGCCCATCCTCTGTTGAATCCCTTAGTCGCCTTTTACGACACCCATGAGAAGAGTTAGGGTGGTGCAATTCTTTACGTCCGGCACCACACGGAACTCTCTTCTAATATTAGTAAAAGAGGGCAATAGTTTAAAATAATTTTAGTTTGTGAACAAGAGAAACGACACCATTATCATTAACTTAAACGTAAGTAAATATAATTATCTCGTTACTGTACCAGATTGCGCCACTCTCACTGGCACAGGCTATCAATTAATATGGTAGCAGTGATATAGTATAATTTTATTTTATTATTTTTAACGCATTTACGCATGCAAAGCGAAATCTAAAGATTTAAATTGTGAAAAGAAAAAATCGCTCACGAGCAGGATTCGAACCTGCGACTCCTGGCTCAGTACGCCAGTGCTTTAGCCACTAAGCTACCGTGAACACTGCTCTTAGATTTAAACAGTGATAGAAACAGTGTTTCTTAACCGACAAATAAAATCACAATTTAAATCTTTAGATTTCGCTTCGCATGCGTAAATGCGTTAAAAATAATAAAATAATTAGTAAGGGTAGGCATATCTATACGACTTTGAATTAACTGCAAAGTTAGTCGAGTCGGTTAAGAAACACTGGTTCTTAATAAGATATCGCCGACGTCAACCAAAGACGTACCAAGTGGATGAGAATTTCGATACCACAAGCAGTGTTCACGGTAGCTTAGTGGCTAAAGCACTGGCGTACTGAGCCAGGAGTCGCAGGTTCGAATCCTGCTCGTGAGCGATTTTTTCTTTCCACAATTTAAATCTTTAGTATAATTTTATTAATGGCCGCAACGCCTCGCCGCCTGAGAACTTAATTTATGATGCTGGTACTGCTACATACGTAATATGAATTTACAAGTAAATGTGTATATTTATACAACAGTGTGCCATGAGAGTCAATTAAGACTGGCTAAGGGTTTTCAGACGAGCCACGCCACAGCCACAACAGCAAGAACAAGTGTAAAGGACACTGAATGAAATGGGCCAACGTGTAGAATAAAATTTATATCATAGTATAATAATGGACTAATATCATAGTAAAATTAACACCAAACATATTTATGTATTATAAGTATGTTTTTAAAAGTATATTTATAAGTATTATATCCATTGTCTAGTACCCATAGCACAAGCTCTGCTTAGTTTGGGACTAGATGGTGCTGTGTAGAATGTCCCAAAATATTTATTTATTTTTGCACCTGAATTGTAAGAGAACCACTGAAAACAATGTATTATTAGAGGATTACAATTAAGTTTGTTACCGAAGTTCGTTAGATAGCGTTGACACTATTATAAGTAATTAATTTCTAAAATGTAATATTGTCACAATCCTGCTAGATATCAAAGCAATATAAAGCGTAAACGTATACAGCATAATTGTATGTAACATAAGATTAACCTAGGTTATATTCAGTTCCCCACCAACTGTATCTCTACGTTGTCGTCGTGGTGGGGCTTGCGTGTCTCAGTGATCTTTGGGGCTATGCCGATAGAGCTACTCATGTCGGACAGGTCCAAAGTGAGAGACCAGACCAAGAGGGATACATGGCGGAGTCCAATTTGGACTGCCAGTAGGGTTGGGCCATATAAGGCTTTGACCACGCCTTTCGGGCGAATTCTTGAGACGGACTTCGTTAACTCGCATGTGCGACTTCGTTAAGTCGCATGTGTGAATAACGGGATAGCTAGGCATCATTGCCTCCGTCGCTAAATCGTAATCCTGTTGTCGTGCTGAGTGCTGTGGTTATGTCTCGCAGCTCAGTTTCAGGACCGAGGGTCTTGGCTTAACCGCCCGGACCGCGAGGAAGAAAACCTCTTTAAAAAATTACCCCTAATACCAAGTTTCGGCGCGTGATGAGGGTACGAATGACTGAAGGGTTGCACTAATCAGTAGTGCATCAGTCGCTAGCGCGCTCCCTCCAGGGTACCAGCGGACCCCCTGGTTGGGTTACACCTTTCGCTTACCCGGGTACAGGGGGCACTGCCCGGGTGGACCGAATATTTCCCCCATTCTCGTGGGAATATATATGGAAAAATTAAATAAAAACAAAAATGACGTGGTGTCTGGTGCGGAGTCTAGAGACTCCGTCATCAATAATAGGGTGGAGGTTGCGGAGCAATCGAAGGAAACAGGGGTGCCAGTGGTCAGGTCGACCCGTTCGCGTGAACGCTTCACGCGACCGCCTACTCCTGTGAGAGTCGAGATGGTGGACGATAGTTGCGAATCTGACTGCTCGCAAATGTCACTCTTCTCCCAAACGTCGTCAGTGTCGGTTGCGAGTCACGCTCGTAAACGTACGCGACCGACAGAGAGTGGAGAACAGCCTGGACGGAAACGGAAGTCAGCCCAGAGAAAGACGAGTTTGGGCGAGGACCTAGAGCCTAAAGGGTCTCCTACCATTTCTCGGGATAAGCCAGGATTGCCAGAGCCCAAGGAACTGGCGAAGCAGATGCAGGTGCAGCCAACCCTTGAATTGGACGCCTGCATTAAAGAAAATATTCTTGTGGTGGAGCAGGTGGCGGATAGTTCCCGCAACCTTAAAGGCAGTTTTGCCCATAGCCTTCGGATGGCGGCACGGACGGTTCAGGCAGCAGCCGAGGAGATCACTCAGCGCACCTCCACCTCAGCCAATGTTGAGAGACTGGAGAGACAGAACGCGGACTTGCGTTCGCAGCTCACCAGCCTCTCAACAAGACTGGAAAAACTGACGGAGGAACTTAACCTTCTCCGTCGGCAGAGTGATGAACAGGTGCCAAAGCTCGCCTCGGCGGCTGGTAATAATGGGGGCGGTTTGTCTTTGACGCTGTTCGAAGAACTTATGCAACCCATCATGCTTCGAGTTGGGGGTATGATGAATGCTCGGTTCGAGGCGTTGGAGAGTAGACTGCTTCCTGAACAGTGTCTTCGTCCGCCATTGGCTGCAGATGCTGCCAAAGGTGGGCCGTCTGCTCCTCAGGCACAGGCAGGCTCTGCCCCGGAGGCGGCAAAGGAAAAGAAAGGGAAGGGAAAGGGCAAGCGCACAAAGGGGATGAATCCTACGCAGCCTCCCGTAGTGGATCTGCCCCCTGTGCAAGAGCTGCAGCCATCGACATCAGCTGCCATTTCAAACACTTGGGCCACAGTAGCTGGGAAGGAAATCCAGAAAACGTCTCCTCCTTCCCAACTCAAGGATGCGTTGCCTGTGTCTGGGTCGTCCGCCTTGTCCTCGACGTCTCGAGGGAAGAAAAGAGGGGCTCAAAAGTTGCCCCCTAACCCCGCATCGGCGGCGATTTCCGTTACGGTGCCGGAGGGTTCTACTGCTACGTATGCCGCAGTTATGGCTGCAGCAAAGGAACGCATAAAACTCTCCGACATTGGGATCGAGACTGTCCGCCAGAAGCGAACCATGACTGGCGGTATGTTGCTACAAATATCTGGCAGCAACTGCAACTCTCAGGCGGACAGTCTCGCGACGCGGATGCGGGAAGTCTTGGCTGACATGGACGTGCGTATCTCTCGTCCAATGAAGACCAGTGAGGTGAGGGTGTACGACCTGGACGACGCTGTCTCGCCTGCGGAGGTAGCAGCTGCTATCGCTGAGGCAGGTGGGTGTACCGAGGCGGATGTGAGAGTGGGCGAAATTCGTCGCTCTTCTCGTTCCCTGGGGACTGTCTGGGTCCGTTGCCCGCTGGCAACCGCCAAAAAACTGGCAGCCAATAAGGGCGTTCGCGTCGGCTGGGTGACAGCCAGGGTCGAGGTATTGGAGGTACGGCCGCTCCAGTGCTACCGATGTTTTGAGTTTGGGCATGTCAGTCGACAGTGCCGAAGTGATTTTGACCGTAGCGCAAGATGCTTCGCTTGTGGTGAGTCCGGCCACAAGGCGAAAGAGTGCACGGCGCAGAACCTACGATGCCTGCTATGTGCGGATCTCGGTCGGCCAGCCACCCATAGGATGGCGAGCAAGAAATGCTCTGCCCCGAAAGGCAAAAGAAAAGGTAAACGGGGCCAGGCCGTGAAGGCTGGTTCTGCGTCGGCGCCTGCACCACTCAGTGCCCCTCAGGAGGCTATGGAAACTTCGCCTTCCCAGCCTTAAAGGTAATCCAGGGCAACCTTAACCACTGCCGCAACGCGCAGCATCTGTTTTTGCAAACTGTTGCGGAGTGGTCGGTTGCTTTAGCGGCGGTGGCGGAACCGTATAACGTCCCGGATCATCCTCGTTGGTTCGGTGACACTGTTGGCTCCGTGGCCATCTACTGGGGTGGGACGGAGGGTGGCCCTTCCTGTACTTTACTCGAAAGAGGGCAGGGATTTATCGCTGTGGAGTGGGGTTCTCTGGCTGTAGTGGGTTGTTACGTCTCTCCCAACATCTGCCTTGCCGACTACGAGGCATACTTGGACGGGGTGGCACGCTGCGTCCGTAACACTTGCTTACCTCGTCCAGTGCTCGTCCTGGGTGACTTTAACGCTCACTCAAGAGTGTGGGGAAACCGTCGGGACGGGCCCAGGGGAGAGACGTTGCAAGATTGGGCGGCTGGATTGGACCTTCACCTTCTCAATCAAGGGTCCGTGGCCACATGCGTCCGGTGGCAGGGGGAGTCGATCGTCGACTTGTCGTGGGCGACTCCTCTTGCTTCCCGCATGGTGTCTGGATGGAGAGTTGCGGAGGAAGTGGTCACTCTATCTGACCACCGCCACATCGTTCTGGAGGTGACCTTCCGTCCTCCAGACCGCTCCAGCCGCCCAGATCATAACATTTTGCCGCGGCGTTGGTCCCTCAAACTGTTAGACCAAGATCTACTGGTTGCAGCTGCCTACGTCGCGGCGTGGACGGAGAGTTCAGACTCTGAAGGGATCTTGCCCGATCCGGAGGTGGAGGCAGCCTGGTTCCGTGAGGCGATGACGGCAATTTGTGATGCCTCAATGCCCCGAGCCAGGCGGGGTGGGTTTCGGTCGGTGTACTGGTGGTCGGATGAACTTGCGCAACTTCGCGCGGCATGCTTGAGGTCTCGACGCCGGTACACACGAACCCGACGACGACGTCGAGCTACAGCCGAAGAAATAGCCATCAATTATGCGGCATATCGGGCGGCTACGAAGGCGTTCCAAATAGCGATCGAGAACGCCAGGGTTCGGTCCTGGAGCGAGCTCCTGGAGGGCCTAAACAGGGATCCGTGGGGGAAACCATACAAGGTAGTCATGGGCAAGCTACGTCCGTGGGTCCCCCCACTTACGGAAACTCTGGAACCGGACTTATTGGGCAGAGTTGTCCATACATTATTCCCAGTAGTCCGGGACGGCCCTTCAGTGCCCCTAATGGCATCGTTAGATTGGTCTGAGGACTTGGAGGTGACAGAAGGGGAACTGGACCGAGCCGTTAGTCGCCTGAGGGCCCGTAACACGGCACCTGGACCTGACGGTATTCCGGGTCGGGTCTGGGTGCTGACTATGGCTGCTCTGGGGGACAGGCTGAGGCGGCTATTCACAAGCTGTCTCCGTCACAGCGTGTTCCCCTCCGGGTGGAAGGAGGCTGGATTGGTCCTAATAAAGAAGGAAGGCAGGGCTGCGGATTCGCCCTCTGCATACCGTCCCATATGCCTGCTCGATGAGGCATCCAAGCTATTCGAGAGAATAGTTGCCGAACGCCTCGTTGAGCACCTGTCGCGGGTCGGTCCCGACCTTGCCGAAAGTCAGTATGGCTTCCGGCAGCGGCGATCAACAGTGGACGCGATCTTACGTGTCCGCTCGCTGTCGGAGCAGGCAGTACCCCGGGGGGGAGTGGCGTTGGCGATAAGTCTTGACATCGTCAACGCCTTCAACTCCTTGCCCTGGGGAGCTATTAGGGAGGCACTTGTACACCATTGTGTGCCCTCCTACCTGCAAGGTATTGTTGGGGCCTATCTTCGCGACAGGCACGTTCGCTATGTGGGCAGGGACGGTTGCGTTCATCGCAGAGGGATTAGTTGTGGGGTTCCACAGGGATCGGTACTCGGCCCGCTCTTGTGGAACCTTGCATATGACGCGGTCCTGCGTGTCGACCTCCCCGCTGGCGTCAGTGTCGTTTGTTACGCTGACGACACTTTGGTGTTGGCCGGTGGGGATACCTTTGATGGGACCATCCGGCTTGCTGAACTCGGGGTGGCAAAAGTTGTGGCCAAAATCCGCGAGCTAGGGCTGCAAATAGCGCCCCATAAAACCGAGGCGCTATGGTTCCACAACCTGCGACGGGGTAGAGAACCACCCAGCTCGACGGTTCGCGTTGGTGATGCGCAAGTCCAGGTGGGCCGATGTATGAAGTACCTTGGCCTCTTCCTGGATAGTCGCTGGGCCTTTGGGGAGCATTTCAATCGCCTGGTCCCCCGGATCGAGAGGGTAGCTGGTGCACTGCACAGACTGCTGCCCAATCTTGGGGGACCTCGGGAGGAAGTTCGCCGCCTCTACGCGGGAGTCGTGCGGTCCATGGCCCTTTATGGGGCGCCTGTATGGTCGCACCGACTGTCAGGCGTCCAGCGCTCAAGGGCAAAATTCAACAGCCTGCAGCGCAAAGTGGCCATACGGATCGCACGAGGATACCGAACGGTATCCTTTGAGGCAGCAACTGTCCTGGCACGCTTCCCGCCGTTGGACATCTTGGCGGATATGGATGCGAGGGTCTACGACCGGATTCGTGTCATCCGCCAAAACGGTGGGAGCGCGCCTGCGAGGGCGTTTGAAGTGCTGAGGCGGCAGGAGCGACGACACGCGCTCGAGATGTGGCGCGAGCGGCTGGAAGAGCCGCAGTATGCGCACAAGCGAGTGGTTGAAGCTGTCCTGCCGTGCTTTGAGGCCTGGCTGGAGAGGAGCGAGCGCGTCACCTACCGGCTTACTCAGGTATTCACCGGGCACGGTTGCTTCGGTGAGTACCTGAATAGGATCGGACGCGAAGCCACGGCAAATTGCCACCATTGTGGGTGTGACCAGGACACCGCACAGCACACGCTGGAGGAGTGCCCTGCGTGGGGCTCCGAACGGCGGGACCTGGTCAGCCGGATCGGGCAGGATCTTTCTCTGTCAGCAGTAGTGTCGGCTATGCTGGCAGATCCGACGGCTTGGAGGGCCATGGCTTCCTTCTGCGAGACCGTTATGCTTCAGAAGGAGGCCGCAGAGCGAGATCGGGAGAGGGCCGATCCCGCTCGGAGAAGGAGGCGCCGGAGAGGCAACCGCCCTGGCGCAAGGCCCAGATAGGGCTATGGGCCGCAACCCTGCCGCTACATCTAGCAGGGGACCTTCGGGATCGTGGACGCTAAGAGTTGGGGGACTCGAGGTGTCTGTTAAGCGACCCTGGGGAGGACAGCAGTACGTGGTGGTCGCGAGCTGCTGTGGGGAAAACAATATTGTTTTCCCGGGACGCGCCAAAGGCGTAGCACTAGAGGAGCACCGGCGCGGTCCAATGGAGTTCCCGGAGCTCCTCTATTTTGTGCAGAGGATGGCCACCGTGTGGTTTTAGTCGGTAAGAGTCCGACATACCCCTCCGCCGTCCCCAGACGGAGGGTATCCATGAGGATTTCCACCCGAAAACAAAAAAAAAAAAAAAAAAAAAAAAGGTTATATTCAGTTACAACATCAGTTACAGCAACGAACAAAATTCATAAAACCGATTCGTTCTTATTCAAAAACTGTATTCAATTGAATTATTAACTGTATATTTTTTGTTTCCGGGTTCTTGGACGTTCTCATATTAATGTACATGACTGTACAATATCAGGGCATTCTACTGCCCAAAGTGGGCATTATTATGTAATTGGGTACAAAATGACAGGCTCTGTTCCCTGGCTATTAACTCGGTAATATTATTAACACTTATTACTGAGGTATGCGGTAACTATTGTTAAGATTATGTACTTATGTTGTATTTCGTGTGGGGTGTCCGTTACTAGATATTTTCGGTAATTTAATTCACTGCCAGCTATTTAAACTTTTATTTATCTTGCTTCGTTGTTCGTTCGCATCGAGCATTAGGACGTAATCACACCTGATTTGTTTGATATACATTCCGCCAATTGGCGACAAGACCCTGCACTGTTCGTGTATTAAATAATTGCAAAACGAATCACCTGGCTTAGGGCTGAGTCTCAACGGATCGTAACAATGCTACTCTGCAGCTCACAACACCCCGCCAGGGACGGAAGTCGTCTACAGACTATTCCGAGCCCCGACATCGAACTGAGTTAAATTCGGACCTTCGGAGCCGTGATGCACGCGTCTAACGGACAGCATCGATCTCCGCGATCCAAATGGCTTCGACGTTGCACCTCACGTGGTGAAGCGCGACTAGCAGAGTCACTCGGTTTAGAGCCTCCCGACCCTCGGGGCTCCACAGAGTTATAAATCCTTGCCAGATTTGACTAGATGGGTTTCTCTCTTAGAGGCGTTCAGAGATTATCCCGCGGATGGTAGCTTCGCACCACCGGCCGTTTGACCGAGTGCATGAACCAAATATCAGACACTATTGTTGCTCTGGGATTAAACAGTACTACTATCGCAAGAACCGGCCATCAGTAGGGTAAAACTGACCTGTCTCACGACGGTCTAAACCCAGCTCACGTTCCATGTCAGTGGGTGAACAATCCAACACTTTGTAATTTTTTCATCACAATGGTAGGAAGAGCCGACATCGAGGGATGAAAAATCAACGTCGCTGCGGTCGCTCGGCTGCCACAAACCAGTTATCCCTGTGGTAACTTTTCTAACACCTCTTGCTAAAAACTCTTTATACAAGAAAATCGATAGGCCTTGCTTTCGCAGTCCCTATGCACATGTGTAGGAACGTGTATGAACATGGACCTGGGTTCTGCCTTCATACCTTGTTAGACACGATGGCATAACCCAGACTAGCACCAGCCACATCCGTTTTCCGTCTTAACCCGACATGCCCCGGTCCTCAGAGCCAATCCTTATTCACTATTCCGAAGTTACGGATCTAATTTGCAGACTTCCCTTACCTACATTATTCTATCGACTAGATGCTCTTCACCTTGGAGACCTGCTGCGGATATGGATACGAACCGGCGCGACAGCTCCACGTACATCCCTCACCTGAATTTTCAAGGTCCGCAGAGAGTGTCCGGACACCGCAAAAGATGAGGTGCTCTTCGCGTTCCGAACCATATCTCCCTTTTATAGGATTCCATGGAACTCGAACGCTCAGGCAGAAAAGAAAACTCTTCCCGGACCTCCCAGCGGCGTCTTCAGGCCACTTTGGGTTACCACGTCGAATATTCACTGTAAAAACAAGAGCACGATTATTGAAACGGTTCCGCTGCCGGATTCCGGAATATGAACCAGATTCCCTTTCGCTCAATTTATCATTACTAAATAAACACGCCTCATCGTCATAAGATTTCTCCTTGATCTTAGGATCGACTGACTCGCGAGCAACTACTGTTCACGCGAAACCCTTCTCCACGTCAGTCCTCCAGGGCCTCGCCGGAGTATTTGCTACTACCACCAAGATCTGCACTGACAGAGGCTCCAGGCAGGCTCACGCCCAGACCCTTCTGCGCTCTCCGCCACGCACGTCCTACTCGTTACGGCTTATCATCATCCTCCGAGCCTTTTCCCAATCATAGGGACGGCTTCCAGTCTAGCCAGATACGGCTGAACATCAGTATTTTACACGGAGCGACTGCCATCAGACCCCCGCACAACCCAGTAACTGGGTAATACTACTCGTTACGGCTTAATGACGTCTAAAGGCGTCGCAGATGCCTGTAACAGTAGTGTATAGGCAAAACGCTTGAGCGCCATCCATTTTCAGAGCAAGCCACGTAAACAGGTGAGTTACTACACACTCCTGAGCGGGTACCGACTGCTGTGGTTACCGTCCTGTTGCCTTATGTGGCTTACGTCTTCTATTTATATTTTGATTAAGTATTATATTCGATGGCTTTGCTGGCACCGACCACCGACCTCAAAAATATTGTAGACCCCTAATGTGTCGTTAATTTCGGAAATTTCATAATTTTTAGTTGATTTCTTTTTGAAGTCGATTTTGTTTTTTTTTTTTATATATTTATATATATACTTATTAGGTATAGGATGGCAAACCGAGCTAAAGGGCCGCGGTTACCTTTGCCCATAATAACAGCAGTACCACCTAGGCCGTTACCTAAATGGTACCGCAAGTCGGTTCGCCAAACTGAGACATGAAGATGGAAAGTCTCATGTGATTGTAATTTCACCGGCACCCGTACTCTTCAGACCGGAACACAGCAATGCAAGCATCACTGTTTGACGGCAGAAGTAAGTACGGTGGTAGTACTTCCCCGGACGAGGTACTTCACAAAAAGCGCTATCCTTAAAACAGTTTATTGCCATATTAAAATTAAGTCATAGCACGATAGTCATAGAGTATTTAATTAACTATCTCTAATTTCTACAATTATAATAAAATAACAGGGAAACGACAAGGACAGAGCGAAATCACGGGTTCCTTGTGGAACCCTTAAAAGCAAAAAATACTAGTAAGTACCAACTAAAAACAACTAAAACACAATCGGTGTAGGACATACCACGAGCACCATGACATGACGAGTCAGTCGTTACGCCAAGCTATAGAGAATTAATACATTCTTGCGCCCGCGTCGACCCGCGCCCGGCCTCGGCTAACCATCGGAAAACATCCCAGGAGCGTCCTTAATAAGCTATTACGTTAGGGATGCAAGCGATACAATATAGCGGTTTTTGGATCACCGGGAAACGGGTGATAAAGTTTTTTTTACTACAGCCGGCAGCCGGATTTGTAAGAGAGGAAGAATTGATTAAACCAGTATTGTTTGGCTTATAACAAAAACATCATCAAAATGAGTTTTTAACGCTCTTCCTGATCAATAATAAATAATCAATACTATTCCCTTATTTTACTGTAGTATTTTTAAGATTTTGTTAAGCACCTATAAATAAATTGAAAAGATTGCTAATCTTAGAAAAAATATTTAAAACACACCAGTTTGTCATAAATTGACAAACTGGTGTGTTTTAAATATTTTTTCCATCCGTTCATCCGCATTCCATTCCGTCTCCGTCTTCTTATGTTTATTATTATTTATTTATTAATTAAGACCAACAGCTATGCAAAAGTGAATAGACAACAATTTTATAAATTTTTTGTTAAGTTAAACGTGCAAATAATATTAAATCCCCTAATTAATTTTATCCAACGCTATCACCAGTCTACCAGAGACATATAGAGTTCTCTATAATAATGACAGAATAACAGATAATACTATAAAAATCATTTTAAGATTTTATTTATCGTTAATTACTGTAAAACATAGTCATTGTGGCGCAACTTGGGAGAGGCCTATGTCCAGCAGTGGACTGCGATAGGCTGAGTTGATGATAGTCATAAAATCGTAATGTGAATCCTTAAAGTATTATTACATTTATTACTAATAAAACAAAAACCGCTAATCTTTGATAACTTAGACCCTACCTAATACCTGTCTCAAGTACTATGGACCAGAGAACGTAGCCTCAGGCTGTAATTTGTACCACGATAGTCTACAGCAACTATGTATCGTTCTATTCCAATACATTGCTTATTTACTATCAACGATTGCATTTACTGATCAATACGTAACTAGAAATGGACGCACCCAGAGTAGAAATTTTCGATTTAAATCAAAAGTTTAACACGCTTGGTAGCAGTTATACTTCAAGGAAGGAAAGTAAAACAATGGGAGGCTATACAACAGGTTCTTCATTTTTTTTTTTTTATAAAGGTAGTCTGGCATAGGTGCCCGAGTAGACGTCCATGTTTAAGTTAACTTCGATTATCAGAAAGTCATCATCAAAGAGAGATAGCATTATATTTGCAAGTTTTTTTTTACTTTGAGCGTTGATATGGGGATAAAAGTGAATCAATGTAGATCTTATCGGCTTCTTTTTGTAAAGCCGCTCTACAACTGCGCGGGCGCATGGAGAAGTTTAACATGTCACTGTGTGCTGTGTAGTCCATGGATCGAAGATATGGTTTTCTGAAGAAATCAATAATTTTGACTATCATCACATAAAATTCAATATTAAAAAAAAAATAGACGAAGGTAACCGACATAGCCCGAAGAATTGCCAAACTTAAGTGGCAGTGGGCGGCCCACATTGCTCGCAGAACGGATGGCCGATGGGGCCGTAAAGTTCTAGAGTGATTACGACCGCGTACTGGAAGGCGCAGCGTCGGCAGGGCCCCCACAAGGTGGAGATAACCTGGTGAAGGTCGCGGGAATCCGCTGGATCCGGAAAGCGCATGACCGGTCGTTGTGGCGATACTTGGGGGAGGCCTATGTCCAGCAGTGGACATCTTTCGGCTGAAATGATGATGATGATACAAGACCCCTGGAAAGTTCAGTAGTCCTGACTACTAGAAAATAAGTTAGAAGGAACTTTTCACTTGGATTTTGTGTTATGTGGTGTTATCTTTTAGCAAAGGTGTAAAAACTATCCTAACAATCCTTTCCAAGATTTCTGTGTTTTGCAATGAGATTAAGTACTGAATTCTTATGTTAGCCAGCATCGGCTGAGGTCACAGAACTAGATAGAGTAGAATGGTTGTAATCACAATTTTACTTGAGATTCATGCGTGGCAACTTTCTTTCCGCAAAGTTTGAAGACTGTAATATCCCCGAAATTGTTCACTAACGCGTTGGAGGACGTCTTCAAGACGCTGGACTGGACTGGACAGGGTATCAACGTTAACGGCGAGAACATCTCACATCTCCGTTTTGCCGATGACATCGTTGTAATGGCTGAGTCGCTGAAACAACTGTGTGAAATGCTGCACAGCTTAAACGGAGCCTCTCGACGTGTCGGTCTCGGCATGAATCTGGACAAGACTAAAGTCATGTTCAATATGCATGTCATGCCGAGGCCAATATTCGTCGAAGGGTCGGCACTCGAAGTTGTAACGGAATACGTCTACCTAGGGCAGGCAATTCAGCTTGGTAGACACAACTTCGAGAAAGAAGCCAACAGAAGGATCCGTCTGGGCTGGGCAGCATTTGGCAAACTTCGCCGAGTCTTCTCGTCGCCTATACAGCAAAGTTTGAAGACAAATGTCTTCAACCAGTGCGTCCTGCCTGTCATGACTTACGGTGCCGAGACGTGGACACTGACAGTTGGGCTAGTCCACAAGTTCAAAGTCGCTCAGCGAGCTATGCTTGGAGTTTCTTTGAAGGATAAAATCCGTAACGAGATTATCCGGAGAAGAACCGGAGTGACCGACATAGCTTGTAGGATCAGTAAGCTGAAGTGGCAGTGGGCTGGCCATGTCTGTCGAAGGACCGATGGCCGCTGGAGCAGACGAGTCCTTGAGTGGAGACCGCGAATCGGCAAACGCAGCGTAGGGTGCCCCCCTGCCAGGTGGACCGACGACCTGAAGAACGTGGCTGGGGGGCCTGGATGCGGAAGGCAGAGGACCGAGTGTTGTGGCGCAACTTGGGAGAGGCCTATGTCCAGCAGTTGACTGCGATAGTCTGAGTTGTTGATGAACTTTCGAACAAACTACGCCTTAAATAAATTTACGTCATTAATTTTCAAAAATTAACTTTAATCAAATGTACTTTAGAGCTTTTGTTTCTGCAGTTAGAAACAGTATAATAAGGCATTTTTGCGGGTTTTTGTTACAGTATTTACAGAAACAAGTCATAAGGCGTACTGAGAAAGGCTTTCAAATGCCCTGCACCATGGTGCAGTGTTGGCACGCGCGCCCTGCCCACTTTTCCATTCTATCTATTTCTGTGGCTGAGGCAGATAATTTTTATATCTACTCGTACAAATACACTTTTTTGAACATTATTTAACCTACGTGTTGAGTAGTGTCGACCTATATACCGGCTAATTGAATACGATACCAAGTATTTGTCGATGAAAAAAAAAAACAACTTTGTTCCATGTACCAGGCACTAATTACGGTACATTATTACTTAATTAAGTTTTAAATAGGGATACCCGACGGAATGCGATGGCCGCTCAATACGGACTTCTCAGAAACGATCGAAAGATATTCTTGTCTCTCACATTTGGAAACTACGTTATTGGCACAATTATTATCATAATTGTTTTATGAAAACCGTTGGGCGAAACCTGGTTCGTTCGAATACCACACTTTGTTCTTTCGAGTGGGATAACCATAGAGAAAATGTTATTTTCTTCCGTGGAGATCATCATCATCATCATCATCAGTCTACACTAGGCTACTGTTGGACATAGGCCTCTACAACAATGGCACGCCACCAGCATCGATCCTCGGCCACTCGGATCCAGTTGCTACCATCCACCTTGCCAATATCATCGCTCCACCGAGCCTGAGGGCGTGGACGTATGGTTATCCTTGGAGATAACCATATCTTAACCGCAAGTGACTTCAACCACATAGTACATTTTATAAATGACCTCAACTCATGGAGCATCCTCAACCATTTCAAAATTCCGAGGATTTTCTTCAAGTACATTGTTATTAAAATAAATTGCTTTGTTTTGTTGCCAGGTTATAAGACCCTCAAAAGCTGCTTCTCATAAGGTTATCTCATAAGATGCTCGAAATCACTTCAATACATCTAGGCAAAAAAACGGTGAGAACCATTATCTAAACATGCTGTACTTAAATATAGTCAGACTGGTCAGGTCAAACCTAAGTCATCTAAAGACGAAATAAATCATCTGCTTTCCGTAGTCGAGAGTCGAGGTCGTATGATCATTGTTCAGTGTTCTAAAAATTTGGTATTCTGCTTTAACGAGACACAAATGTGACAAAATCAAGCTACATCTAGTATGATTATTATGAAGCACGTAGTGTCTTTTCTATCAACTGCACGTGCGACCATCAAGGAAGAGCACACTTAGATAATCTTGTGTGTTTTGCACGCATACAAACACATACGTGCACTGCACTTTACACAACTTACAAATATTCCATTTTATATTCCTTTAATTACATGATAAGACCTCCAAAAATATGATAGATTTAACTCTGCGCTCTAAACAATTGAATTGGGCGTCCTCCTACGTCATAACGAATGCCATCACATCGAATCTCATTTGATCGCACACATAGATGGCTGCAGAACCAACACCGTGCCGTGCACCGTGCAAGAGTGTTGGTTCTGCAAGTGCAAGTTGCACCGGTAAAGCGGCTAACCAACACCAGCCTGGGTATAGCAGCCATCATACTGAGTTTGGGTTGTTACTGCTCCATATTAGGTAATATTTGAGAGAAAAAGGAAAGTTTGGGGAGAGTTGGTATAGAATTTCTCACTATGTAAACGTATGTTGTATTAATTTCTTTTAAATAAATTTGTACACCGTCAAGGTAGGACATAGAGACACATTAGACTATACTTAACACCTATTCTATTTTACCTATGTTCGCAAATAAATTAATTGAATTGAATTGAGCGGTAATGATTACAAAGTGACCAACATGTAACTCTTCACCTCGCTTAGTAATATTTTACTTTATAATGAGTGCTTCTGGTGCCGAATGGTCCAGGGGATCTAAAAAAAGAAACCCATAGGCAAGGTTTCGTTTTTGGAGAAAATCAATTACACAATTCATTCCCCTGCCAAAGGTAATCTACAAAATCGGTAGCAATCTAGAAATTTACTATTTTCTTACAAAATATCTCATTACAACACAGTTAGGTCCTAGACTGTTATTCAATAACCGCTGCGTATTTTCGCGGGGTAGCGACACTGCGTTGACGAATTGCACGCGGTCGTCGACCCGCGCAAACCTGGCTGCGTCTGCGCACGTCTCACGCCGGCCCATTCAGACCAAACCAGACTATGAAGAATGTTTTATGGGTACGTATGAAGAATTTTGCTTGTACGTAATGCCTACATATAATGTGATTTGTAAGTACCTAAGTAAAAAAAAACCTTTTTTTTTATAGTATAGGATGGCGAAACGAGCTAAAGGCCCACCTGATGTTAAGCGGTTACCTTTGCCCATCCCATGACAACTTCAATACTACCTAGGCTCAAGGCTGTTGCCTAAATGGTACCGCAAGTCGGTTCGCCAAACTGAGACATGAAGATGGAAAGTCTCATGTGATTGTAATTTCACCGGCACCCGTACCCTTCAGACCGAAACACAGCAATGCAAGCATCACTCTTTGGCGGAGAAGTAGGCACGGTGGTAGTACTTCCCCGGACGAGCTCTTTGACAAAGGAGCTCTACTACTACTAAATAACTAAATTGGTCAGACAAAAAAATTGGTAATGAATAGTAATGATTAAAATTCAGTTATAAAAAATGCATATCAGATACTTTCTTCTTCATTTCAAACTACATAACTATTTAAAAAAAGCAATCAACAGCATACATCGAAGTTTCTACCGCTTGGCAAGTAGAATTCAATTAATTAAGGACCAGATAAATCTCTCTAATTGGAACGCTGCAACTTGTTAAATCTAGCCTAGACTCAGACCACGCAGTAGATACGAGTAGGTATTCTGTCTGACACACTTTCTTTGATTCCTAGAGCACATTGGATCGCTGTCATCGATGCTTCAGTCGACTTTTTCTTTGAAGCTTAAAGACTTCAAATAACAAGTACCTTCTACAGAGCTGCTAAAACCAATGTTGTTTTAATTTTTTGTATTTTTTTTGTTTTCCTCATTTTATATAGAAATTTGTTAAAAATAGTCTCGTCATTGTTATGATCAATGGGAAGTAGCGAGACAGCTCCAACACAAGTACTTTTGTAACTTACTGGAGCTGCCTCAATTTATGTTTGAACACTTATGTATGAGATATAATAAAAATATTTTTTTTTTCTACTAAGAAACTGTTTAGAAGTTCCAAGTAGTTTTTAGGGCTCAGTATCAAAAAGGTAAAAACCGGCCAAGTGTGAGTCTGACTCACGCAGTAAGGGTTTCGTACCACCCATCGACCTGATACCCACAGAAACAACTCTTTTCTGCAACTAACGAATACATTATTAGCTGCAAGTCTTGGTTAGGTCAGTAACTCTAGTTTAGACGCCAGTATACTCGTATTTATTAGTAGGCCGCTGCAGTTTTTTGTCTAGTAATTTACGAGTGGGCGGTCCTATCGACCATTCCTGGAAATCGGTGCGTTGCGTCACGAAATATCTAGTAGGTTGTGTATAGCTTAAAATATGGTCGTACTCGTATTCGTAACTGTAGTTTGTAGGCTTTCACCATAGAAATCTAAATAATAAGGTAATAGAAGTGTTAAAATCGCGTGAACTTGTTACCGCGTGCAGGTGCCTCGTAGGACACCAGTGCGCGAACCGTTTGCTTTGATCATCAGTCTTATATAACTAATTTATTTAGTACCTGCATGTAAGCTGTATGTTTTCAGAAGACTTGTAATTTTACGCTACAAACTTCCCTTCACCTGCAAAATATAATAAATAATAATAGGAAATAAATATTTTGGGACATTTTTACACAGCACCATCCAGTCCCAAACTAAGCAGAGCTTGTACTATGGGTACTAGACAATGGATATAATACTTTTTTTTTTCTTTGTAAATACATACTTATAATACTGAAACACCCAGACCAACACAAACACTTATGTCATCACACAAATATATGTGTCCTGTGGGAATCGAACCCACGACCTCGTGATCAGCAGTCCGACACTCGAACCACCAGACCACAGACATCGTCGACATTATAAGCGTGCTATTTTGTAGAAATTGCTAGTTGTTAACATTTTAATTGTTAAAAGCAGTTAATCATAGATAATAATAAGTACTAAAGGGCAGTTAATGCTGGTCTCTTATTGGTCACCACGTTTTTCGATAATAAATGCTATTATTAGCCTCGAATGGATCATCATCTTATGGCGTGGTTTGTATTGACAAGTAATTACAATTGTGTCATGTCCGTCCGTGCATTAATCCGTCTGAATGTCAGTCTTACCTTTCTAATTAAGTATTTATAGATTTAATTCATAAGAGGACTGTAAAAAAAAGGTTTATCCTACGGGTGAATGATGATTTCAAAATTCACATCTAGTCGGAAGTCTCCGAAAGTTTTGCGTTTGTAGAACCATTCATAATGTCACCTGCCTACCCCGTTATAAATTACAAGCGTAATGTGTGTTCATATCTCCCACACTGTTACTAGCCGTGTGTAATATCATCCGCCTAGCACACTGGTGTATATTGAAGCAGGTTTGTGTTTGTACAGTCGAACAAAGAGAAAAGTATGCAGGATCGCCAGATTTAATCACAATAATTTATTTTATGTTAAGGTGTTACAGTAGAATAATAGTTTCAAACATGAATCCTGAGGGCACAACAACATCAATTTTACCAGATTCTAGAATTTAAAATGATCTAAATTAAATAAATGTATATAAAACTATACATAACATAGTTTTACTTCAATTATTAATATACCACATCTTGTTAGCCAACTAGTAAGATGAGTTTTTTTTCAGGAAATTATATATGATATGTATTGTTTTATAAGTATAAACACAGAGTTAAACTTTTCATACATATATGACACCACGTCTGTAGTTCACCAAAAACGTAGGCACAGTTGTATAGTACTCCCATATTTCGCCAAATATGTTATAACTCCAATGTAATAGACAAAATTGTAAAAAAAAAATATGGTGCGATCCTATCAACCGGGCTCGAATCCAGACTCCGGGCTACTGCTGAGAATTTCCAAATGAAAAAAACCCAATAACACTGGCCCGACCCGGGAATCGAACCCAGGATCCCGCCTCGCGCTTGCGACTACTAGACCAATGAAGCAGTTAGATTTTAGATAACATTTTACTCGAGGAACATTCACAATTTTCTGAGAAAAACATATGTATACTAATTTGGTGACCCCGCATACTTATCGTTTTGTTTGACTGTACCTACTAGTATGCTTCTGCATATATTTGACGTTTGCATGGCTTGTCGGCTCAAGTGTCTGCGTTTCTTTAAACAAAATCAATAAGGTTTGAGTTTGGACTTAAGAAAGATTAAAGATTTTTAAGTGGACAAGAATGGACGAAGCTTTAAAAGTGTATGTATGGAGACTTTTGATGCTGATTTACTGGGCTGCATTTACTGAGGTATTATTACTACAATAATACATATCTCTAACGTGACATTCTGAGAATACGAAAATTTATTATCAATCGACATTCGCCACCTTGTTTCGACATTATGTGGAGTTCGAGAAAATGTCTACGACGCGAGAATCACCCCCCTGTGCCTATGGACTAAGTTGTCTGATAATAAATGATTTTTATTTTATTATTTACTAGCTTTTACCCGCGGCTCCGCTCGCGTTAAATTCTGCTAACCCACGTCAGTCCAGTCCAGTCCAGTCCATTCCAGTCCAGTCCACTGTCCCGCTGCCCCGCTGCCCCACTGCCCCACTGCCCCGCTGCCCCGCTGCCCCGCTGCCCCACTGCCCCGCTGCCCAGCTACCCCGCAGCCCAGCTGCCCCGCTGCCTCTCCGCCCCGCTACCCCACTGCCCCACTACCCCGCTGCCCCACAGCGCCACTGCCCCGCTGCCCAGCTGCCCCGCTACCCCAATGCCCCTCTGCCCCACTACCCCACTGCTCCACTGCCCCGCTGCCCAGCTGCCCCACTACCCCGCTGCCCCGCTACCCCACTGCCCCGCTGCCCCACTATCGCACTGCCCCACTGCCTGCCCCGATGCCCCGCTACCCCACTGCCCCGCTACTCCACTGCCCCGCTGCCCAACTATCCCACTGCCCCGCTGCCACGCTACCCTAATGCCCCGCTGCCCCACTGCCCCGCTTCCCCACTGCCCGGCTGTCCCGCTGCCCCGCTGCCCAACTTCCCCGCTGCCCCACTGCCCCGCTGCCCCAGACCGTTGCTCCACGGCCCCGCTGCCCCACTGCCTGCCCCGCTAACCCACTGCCCCCCCAGCTGCCCCACTGCCCCGCTACCCCACTGCCCCGCTGCCCCACTATCGCACTGCCCCACTGCCTGCACCGCTGCCCCGCTACCCCACTGCCCCGCTACCCCACTGCCCCGCTGCCCAACTATCCCACTGCCCCGCTGCCCCGCTACCCTAATGCCCCGCTGTCCCACTATCCCACTGCCCCGCTTCCCCACTGCCCCGCTGTCCCGCTGCCCCACTGCCCCGCTGCCCCGCTGTCCCGCTGCCCCACTTCCCCGCTGCCCCGCTGCCCCACCCCGTTGCTCCATGGCCCCGCTGCCCCACTGCCCCACAGCCTGCCCCGCTACCCCACTGCCCCGCTACCCCACTGCCCCGCTACCCCACTGCCCCGCTACCCCACTGCCCACTATCCCACTGCCCCACTGCCCCGCTTCCCCACTGCCCCGCTGCCCCACTGCCCCGCAGCCCTGCTTTCCCACTATCCCACTGACCCACTGCCCCGCTTCCCCACAGCCACGCTGCCCCACTGCCCCGCTGCCCCGCTTCCCCACTATCCCACTGCCCCACTGCCCCTGTAACCCACTGCCCCGCTACCCCACTGCCCCGCTGCCCCACTATTCCACAGCCCCGCTGCTCCGATGCCCCACTGCCCCACTGCCCCGCTGCTCAACTATCCCTTTGCCCCACAGCCCCGCCGACCCGCTGCCCCACTGCCCCGCTGAACTACTATCCCACTGCCCCGCTACCCCACTGCCCCGCTGCCCCACTATCCCACGGCCCCGCTGCCCCACTGCCTGCCCCGTTAACCCACTGCCCCCCCAGCTGCCCCACTGCCCCGCTACCCCACTGCCCCGCTGCCCCACTATCGCACTGCCCCACTGCCTGCACCGCTGCCCCGCTACCCCACTGCCCCGCTACCCCACTGCCCCGCTGCCCAACTATCCCACTGCCCCGCTGCCCCGCTACCCTAATGCCCCGCTGTCCCACTATCCCACTGCCCCGCTTCCCCACTGCCCCGCTGTCCCGCTGCCCCACTGCCCCGCTGCCCCGCTGTCCCGCTGCCCCACTTCCCCGCTGCCCCGCTGCCCCACCCCGTTGCTCCATGGCCCCGCTGCCCCACTGCCCCACAGCCTGCCCCGCTACCCCACTGCCCCGCTACCCCACTGCCCCGCTACCCCACTGCCCCGCTACCCCACTGCCCCGCTACCCCACTGCCCACTATCCCACTGCCCCACTGCCCCGCTTCCCCACTGCCCCGCTGCCCCACTGCCCCGCAGCCCTGCTTCCCCACTATCCCACTGACCCACTGCCCCGCTTCCCCACAGCCACGCTGCCCCACTGCCCCGCTGCCCCGCTTCCCCACTATCCCACTGCCCCACTGCCCCTGTAACCCACTGCCCCGCTACCCCACTGCCCCGCTGCCCCACTATTCCACAGCCCCGCTGCTCCGATGCCCCACTGCCCCACTGCCCCGCTGCTCAACTATCCCTTTGCCCCACAGCCCCGCCGACCCGCTGCCCCACTGCCCCGCTGAACTACTATCCCACTGCCCCGCTACCCCACTGCCCCGCTGCCCCACTATCCCACAGCCCCGATGCCCCAGTACCCCACTGCCCAATTATCCCGCTACCCCACTGCCCCGCTGCCCCACTATCCCACTATCTCACTGCCCCGCTGCCCCACTATCCCACTGCCCCACTATCTCACTGCGCCACTTCCCAGCTGCCTCACTGCCCCACTGCCCCGCTGCCCCACTGTCCCACTGCCCCACTGTCCCACTGCCCCACTGTCCCACTTCCCCACTGTCCCACCGTCCCACTGTCCCATTGTCCCACTGTCCCACTATCCCACAGTCCCACTGTCCCACTGTCCCACTTTCCCACTGTCTCACTATCACACTATATCACTATCGTCCCATGTCCCATGTCCCATATCCTGTCCCACTGTCTCACTATCTCACTATGTCACTATCGTCCCGTCCCATGTCCCATGTCCCATGTCCTGTCCCGTGTCCCATCCTATATCCAGTCCCATGTTCCGTCCCCTGTCCCGTCCACTGTCCCGTCCCCAGTCCCGTCCCCTGTCCCGTCCCCAGTCCCATCCCAAGTCCCATCCCCTGTCCACTCCACTCCACTCCATCGTACATTACTATCCGCTCGTGCAAATGCATAGAAGCTTCGATCTGTCGGGTGAGTACGCAACCCACGAATTAATATGTTTCTTTTTTTCTTTCTTTCTTTCTTTCTCAAAACCCATACCAGTTTTTAAGTCAGATCATCAGCTTTCAAACAAAAAAAAAATCATCAAAATCGGTCCAGTAGTTTTAGCGTGATGCTGCAACAAACAAACAAACAAACAAACAGATGTTTACAATTTTATAATAGTTAAGATTACCTCAGTGGCTGCATTAAGTATTTTATCTACACTCGTATCGTAAAATTCGAATTATGAACTCGAAAGTAATGTCATAATGACATACTTTACGCACATGCACCTGTAACGAATTTAAAAAGTTTCATTACGATACAGTTTGCTGAACAAAACAATGCGGTAATTTAATTTTTTTTCCATAACCGCACTCTTCAGCCCAACTAAGGAGTTTTTAATGCCACTTCGACCTAACCAAGGAGTTTTCAAACCTTTTTTTTAGCAGTCGTACAGTTTGGCACCAATGAGTACACAAAATTCAGGGTGGCGCCACTTGTCATACATTGAAAATTTTTATCGTTTAAAATCGCGTTTTTGGCAGAACTTTTGATTGTCATATTGCTTTTAATTATATTTAAGTGTTTACAGGCATATTTTTTGTATGAAGAAACAGAGATTGACGGAATCCTGACAAGGATAGAAAATTAGTTCCGATTATAATGTTTTCGCCAGACTATATTTTATTATCTGTGTAGGCGCGCACCAGCGCGCGTGCGCGGTCGCGCGCCTGGCCTACTGGATTTGTTCATCGTTACTTGTAAATTTATTGTTATTGTTTACGTTATTATTATGGTTTTGTATGTCGAAAGTTTTATTCTGGGCAAAAATATCTGACTACAGCAGTGATACTGAACTGAGGAGAATATGACCCCGCCTGAATTTCTGGATGCAGCAACGTAAATGACGAACAATCTTTTACCAGAGAAATCAAGAAAAACAACGACAATGTTACCAAGATTTCAAGATTTTGACTTTGGTATTTTATTTAAAATTGTATGAGTGTAGATAAAATAGTGTATGAAACTGACATAATTAGGTATTAAAACACTCGTGTGATACTATTAAAAACCTCGCCTACGGCTCGGTTTTTAAACTCACACTCGTGTTTTAATAACCCCTATTATGCAACAGTTTCATAAACTACTATTAACACTTTTCTTATTATGATTCCTATATGATTGTTAATCTCTTTCAGGCTACATTATCACTCATTGTTAGGTTTGAATCCTGCTCGTGAGCGATTTTTTCTTTCCACAGTTTAAATCGTTACATTATCACCATCATATCGATAACGTATTCATCAACTTTACTTCGGTGCTGGTTGCGTGATTACCTCACTGACTTAGTAAAATAAGTCAGTGGATTACCTAAGGTTTTGTATGATATTCTTTTTGTTTGTATTATGCATTATTGTGCAATTGTTTGTTGTCATGAAGACTAAAAAATAAATAATATAAATAAATACCTAACCTAGGTCTCATATACACGGTTTCATTAAAACCACCTTCAACTTTCTCTAAGGAAGAATGGTGAGCAATGAGCAATACCATATACCTACGTATTTTTCTACAAATTTCTTCACGTGCTTGCATTACGTGGAACATCACCCTCCTTGCCTTTTCCTTGTCATCATCATCATTTCAGCCGAAACGTCTACTGCTGGACCCATTAAGGGGGGATATGCCATAATCGCCACGCTTGGCAGGCAGGTTGGCGATCGCAGTTGTTTGGTTAAATACTCAGAGAACGCTGCTGCCCATCCTCTGGTAATCCTCGCCTTTTCCTGATTATATTATATTGGGGTCGGCTTCCAGTCCAACCAGATGCGGCTGAACATCAGTATTGTACACGGAGCGACCGCCGTCTGCCTTTCCATAATTAATGCCAAAGGATCAAATAGAAGAAGATTACATGCCTGTTAAACCAATTCTACTGCCTCGTTAGTCTAGTGGTTACAAGCGCGACTGCTGAGCGTGAGGTCCTGGGTTCGATTCCCGGGTCGGCCAAAGTGTTATTGGGTTTTTTCATTAGGAAATTCTCAGTAGCAGCCCGGAGTCTGGATTTGTGCCCGGTTAATGGCAATAGGCTCGCCCCCTATTACATGGGACTTACAACATAACTGGCGAAATGTGGGTGTACTATACACCTCTGCCTACCCCTTCGGGGAAATACAGGCGTGATGTTATGTTATGTTAAACTAATTCATTTTCAGGTCAGACATATATTTTGATGACTTATTTTGATGACTTATTTTGATGACTTATTTTGATGACTTATTTTGATGACTTATTTTGATGACTTATTTTGATGACTTATTTTGATGACTTATTTTGATGACTTATTTTGATGACTTATTTTTCCGCGAAACTATCAGATTCTGAATGAGTTATTTCATTATGTAATACAGGGTGTTTTTGAACTCATTAGCTACCCTTTAAGGGATGATTTCACTCATCAATTTCAACAACTTTTACTACAGAACCAACAAAGAAATCGTAAAAAAACAATCATGCGTTTATTTCACAGATATAGAAGTCATTTATTTCTATGGTTTATTTACATCAGATTTTACAAATTGTTAATTCAGGAAAAAAATACAAAGCTTTTTGCGATACAGGCCTAGCCTAGTGCAGGAAGTCCTTGAAATTAACTGTAATAGGTGCAGCTCTACCTTAGCAATAAGTAGGTACAGTTTGTAATACTAGCTTTATGCGAATTGTAACCTGTAAACCATTTATAAAATAAAGTTTATTCTTATTCTTATAGAAAATACTCCGAGTACCTACCTAGATACTTTTGATCAATATATGCAATACACAATACAATGTATGAAAGAGAAAAAACACCCTGTAGGGCTTAGCAAAAATGTACATCCACTTCTTTTAAATCAATTATGAACGCAAAGAAAAAATGCATCTTTTCATAATCTTCATACAATCTACAATAACCTGTCACTTATTAGTTTACAAGATAAGCGAAACCAACTTTTTTCATCACTTCCAATTAGCAAGAAACAAGACTCGCCGTTCTAGCCGCGGGTTCGGAACCCGGGTGAGCACCTTTTAAGGACAGCCACGCCCGCTAAGCCGGTTTACGCTAAAAATATAGTTATTTACCGATACCGATCGGCTTACAGAGCAATTTATGTTCGATAGGATTTATTGGCTTGCGTTTAGGTTGTCATTGGTTACGTAAGGAGTTTATGTAACAAAAATAGTTGCCTAATATACCCGACTGCCCCAGAAGGAGAGTAAAATGTTTTCGAGTGCATGTATGTGTGTATGTTTGTCTGTTTCGTTGTGACCTCCTGTAGCCTAAACGGCTTCACGGATTTTGAAATGCTAGGTGTCATTAGGTTTATCTGTATTCCCGGAATGTAATAGGCTACATTTTTTTTATAATTATACCAATACAAAGCTTGCAATTGCCGGCTGTCGCTGAAAACCAGCGCTGTGTCTTTGCTCCGTGCATGAGGCACAGCAATATGCTGAGCGGTGGCCGTTTTGCGCGGATGTGACGCATATCTTACCACACTTCTTGGCTCTGTACCTGTATTTGTTCTGTGTTCTTGAATTTTTTTGGTAATTTTGTGCGTCACTTTTGAATCAAATAAATATTTTTTTCTTTCTTTCTTTTCTTTTCTTTCTATTAACGATATATAAGAAAAAGAAACAATAAGATACAGGCTCGGCCTAATTTAGACGTTAGGGTTCGTTTTGATTTGTATGAAGAAGTGTGCCATTGTAAAATGTGTTTTTTTTTTTATTAATTTATTTTATTTAATAAAGTCATCAAAATAAGATAATCTGGAAAAAGATCTTAACCTATTACTTGAATTAAACCTTAATATAAATTTAATTTAGTTCTCAAGCTAAACCTTCATAATGAGGTTAAACAAAGGAATTATGTGATTACTTCTATAATCTTTTTAAAGGGTAAATGTTAGAGCCCATTTGGAACCTTATGTTTCTTAATTTCGTTTATTTTTTTTCTTTTATTACAAAATAAGAATTGTTGTTAATAAAACTAAAATACACAAGCTATTTATAGGTAAATAATTCAGGACCGGAATGGCACTGCACTGCCCACTGCAGTAATTTAAGAGCGGTGCGCACTCGCGACTATTAGGCCAATTACACACGTAACGATTGCGCGACTGTCGGCACTGGGCGCTTACTTTTTATTTTGTGCCAGTCCTTTATTTTATTAACCACTATTTATAGGACATGTTTGTTTGACACTGCGTTTTCTAAAGGCAAGGTAGGCAGTAGTTTAAGGCTTACTACATTCAGAGATGTATTTAATCGTGAACTCATGCTTGGTAGACACAACTTCGAGAAAGAAGCCAACAGAAGGATCCGTCTGGGCTGGGCAGCATTTGGCAAACTTCGCCGAGTCTTCTCGTCGCCTATACCGCAAAGTTTGAAGACAAAAGTCTTCAACCAGTGCGTCCTGCCAGTCATGACTTACTGTGCCGAGACGTGGACACTGACAGTTGGGCTAGTCCACAAGTTTTAAGCCGCTCAGCGAGCTATGGAGCGAGCTATGCTTGGAGTTTCTTTGAAGGATAAAATCCGTAACGAGATTATCCGGAGAAGAACCGGAGTGACCGACATAGCTTGTAGGATTAGTAAGCTGAAGTGGCAGTGGGCTGGCCATGTCTGTCGAAGGACCGATGGCCGTTGGAGCAGACGAGTCCTTGAGTGGAGACCGCGAATTGGCAAACGCAGCGTAGGGCGCCCCCCTGCCAGGTGGACCGACGACCTAAAGAACGTGGCTGGGGGGGACTGGATGCGGAAGGCAGAGGACCGAGCGTTGTGGCGCAACTTGGGAGAGGCGTATGTCCAGCAGTGGACTGCGATAGGCCGAGTTGATTGATTGATTGATCATGCTTCCAACAAAGACTTACAAAGCTTTGTAAGTCTTTGGCTTCCAACTGTCAAATAGCACTGCATTTTTTCACACACATGAATTTCACTAATGTATGTCGCCACTATTCGCCACTTGAAATCTTCAAATTAGTTTCGACCACTTACCATGAGCCGTCAAAACTGCCGCGTTAGTGATCTGATTAGCCAATAGCCGCCTTGGTTAGGGCCAATCGGATTTAATGGCAGATCTTATTGTACGCATTATATTCAACATTAGGCGTCTATTGGACTGTATGGTCGTTGGCTTATAATGAGAAAGAAAGAAAGAAGAAAAAAAGAAACATTTATTTGACACAAAGCACATAGATACACAGACACAATTCAACAGGAACACAATTAAATATACAAAAAACGGATCATCCGTGAGCACCCGAGTCACACGAGAAATTTCAACAAGGCTTCTTAAAAAAATTCGGTGTATTATGAGCTCGTAGCAAAATAATGACTGCATGCAATCTACGGTCCCAGAGATTAAGCTGCGCCAGCCGTGGTTATTTCTTGGATGACCGTTTCGTTGCACATCGAGACCCCTCCGTGCCTCTGAGATCACGATAAGCTGTCGATCCCGGTTTCCATATGAATATCTGTGGCAGTCGTTACGGATAGTCAGAAGCCCGAGAGCCTGACAACTGGTCTAACCTCCGAATGTCAGTATTACCCAGTAATTGGGTTGCGGGGGTCTGATGGCAGTCGCTCCGTGTAAAATACTGATGTTCATGCAGCCGCATCTGGTCTAAACCCCAACATTATTGGGAAAAAGCGAAGAGAAAGAAGAATACTTAAAAGCAGCACAATTTTTTAGGGTCCGTACCCAAACAGTATATAACCACTACGTTTATCCGTACCCAAAAGTTGCCTACGGGACCCTATTACTCTCGTTACGCTGTCCGTCCGTCCGTCCGTTTGTCTGTCATAGGGCTGTATCTTTGCAACGGTAACAGATAACCAGTTGAAATTTTCACCGAATATGTGTCACTATAGTGCCTATCACGAAAAATACAAAAAAAAAAAAAAGTCTAAAATTAAAGGATGTCCCCATAGAAGAAACCTCGAAAAAAATGATTTTTTTCTCAACGTTTTTTCTTCATGCTCTATCTTCAAAATGGTAATACACACAAGCTTCAAACTTGTTCTGATTATCGTACATACTCTGTAGTTTAGCACCAAGTAGGGCATGCATTCCGAAATTCCGGAATCTCGAAACTCCGGAATCTCGGACAGATTTTTACGATTTTTCAGTTCCGGAATTGAGCAACTCAATATCGTAATTCCGATATTCATAATTACTTAACAAAGTTACTTTTCGGCTATGTGTTTATAGCACATATCCATTAAAGGGCATGCAGTTTCATATATTTTCAGTTTCGAAATTAGCTTATATAATTAGTCTCATAAGTTTCAATATTATATGAAATCTTTAAATCAAATAAGCCTATCGAAATCTTCTGCTGGACATAGAAATTTCCCCAAGTTGTGCGACAAGACTGAAAACCTCTCCTCCTTCCGCATTCAGTACAACTCAGCTACTTTCTTTAGGTTGTTTGTTCATTTATCTAGATGGTCATATGCTGCGTTTTTCCTCTAAAGGATTCGCCTGCTCCAACGGCCATAGGTTCTTCAACAGCCATGAGTCCATGACCCAGCCCACTACCACTACAGCTTGCCGATTTTGCGAGCTATGTCAGTCACTGTGGCTATTTTCCGGATAATCTCATTGCGAATCTTTTTATTTAAAGAATATCCAAGCATAGTTCGCTGAGTTACTTGTGGACTAGTCCAACTGACAGTGTCCACGGCTCAGCATCGTAGGACACGACAGACAGGACGTACTAGTTGAAGACTTGTTTTCATACATTGCGGTAGAGGTCACGAGAAGATTCGAGGAAGGTTGCTAAATGCAGTCGGCTCTTTTCTCGATGAGACACAAGTCTACCAGGCTGAATAAACACATTCACAGTCTACATTTTCGAGCGCTTTCTCTTTAAGATCTTCCCTTTTTCTTACAAGAACCGACCTCAGCGCAAGACCTTTTTGTCTAGATTCATCCCAAGACCAACAAGCGAAATAGCTTTAGTTTTATAAAAATTAGGGTCTTCTGTACACTGCGGTAGAGCATGGTTGTGGTTTAGAGTGTTGTAACATTTTAGACACCTGGCTTGCTTCTGTGGAATTCGTCGAGTCTTCTGACGAGACAATATGTGACGAGCTTCTAGAACAGCTTGTATACATGACCCAGGAGTGAAATGCATCTGTTTTCCTCCAGCAAGGTTATTTCACCTTTCTTGAAGAACAGAACCACTGGACTCCTGCTCCATGCCTTCTGTGTAGTGCCTTGTTGAATGGCGGAAAACAAACTAGCTCTTTCAAAACCAGGTATAACGCTTGCACCCCTAAAAGGAGTGGTAATACCGACCGTCATCATCACGGTTTTTTGTTCTTTATCTGCCCAAGGGCCGCACTAATAACGCATTGGTCAACCTTTCAGAGATTCTTGAAATGGTGCGTGAATGTTGCTAGAAAACCATGGTCTTGCTGTTCTCACGGGAAACGGGAAGGTTAAAAAACTTCATCAAACATCTCAATATTAGAAGGACCGATATTTTTTTCCGCTGCTATAAGTATGATTAGATGAGTACTTTTTCACTTGTGTAAATCTCATGGCTACAAAAAAAGTACTTACGATATCAAGTTTGGTAAAAATCTTTTTTTGAATTTTATTTCTTGTCCAAATGTGTTCTAGGGATCGTTAGATTTTCAGTATGCTGCTGCTGAGAGACATATTCTCAGTCAGTTGCGAATGTTGCCTGCTACTGAGAAAACTCTTTCTAGAGCTGATTTGGATTCAGTGATTTAACATGACACGGCCGTGTTTCTTTAAATAAAGTCGAATTGAAAATTTGAACGTTCTAAAACAATAAAGTTTCGAAATAAGCTAATTGTAAAAAATATACCAATTCCGGAACTAGTTCCGGAATTCCGGAGTTCAGTACCCAATATCGGAAATCAGTTCCGGAATTGGAAACCTTCCGATATTGCATGCCCTAGCACCAAGTACAAAAATAGGGCAAACATAGACATATGTGGTGGTACCTACGTAAGAAAGAGATTCAAAAATTCATATTTCGCGAACGGTGCGTTGATGTCTTTTGATGAACTCTAGTAAATTTAATCAGTTTCTATGGCGTATCAGGTCAGTGGGTGGTACAGAACCTTACTGTGTGAGTCCGACTCGCACTTGGCCGGTTTTATCTTCCAACATCTCTCAGCCGTCGTCTCAGTGTTAATATTTTATGAAAGTCTCAGTGGCAGGCCGTAGGCTGGATTTGTGCCCGGTTCATATGGCAATAGGCTCGCCCTATATAACATGGGAATTGTAACATAACTGGCGAAATGTAGGTGTACCACCACTTCTACCCACCCCTATCTGCGTCCGAAATTTTAGCCAAATCCGCTCAGCCGTTTCAGCGTGATTGAAGGACGGACAAACAAACAAACAAACATCCATACTTTAGCATTAAAATATTAACAGTACTTTATCGTAAACGTGAAGAGGAATACCGGAGGATGGGAAGCAGCGTTCTCTGAGTATTTAACCAACCAACTGCGATCGCCAACCCGCCTGCCAAGCGTGGCGATTATGGCATATCCCCTCAACATGTGCTTGGGGGAGGCCTATGTCCAGCAGTGAACTTCTTTCGGCTGAAATGATGATGATGATGAAGAGTAATCCTTTTTTACGTGTATCAGAAACGTTGTTGTTAAAATTATGTAAGCCTAGCGTCTATTGTTATTGCGTTTATTGACGACCTCTGTGGTCTAGTGGTTCGAGTATCGGACTGCTGATCACGAGGTTGTGGGTTCGATTCCCAAAGGACACAAATATTTGTGTGATGAACATGAGTGTTTGTGTTGGTCTGGTTGTTTCTTATGTATTTTAAGTATGTATTTACAAAAAAAAAAGTATATAAGTATTATATACATTGTCTAGTACCCATACCACAAGCTCTGCTTAGTTTGGGACTAGATGGGGATGTGTAAAAATGTCCCAAAAATATTTATTTATTAATTGTAGGTCTAGCTAGCCTCTATCAAATAAAATATCATGGTGCCTAATAACCCATTGGTAAGTTTCCTGTGTTTAAATCATGTTATTATGACGATACACCTCCAATAAATGTTGCTTAACCTTTGTGTGATCAGGGGCGCGACATTTATGTAAGGTCAGCTGCGTGACATTCGACCTACGACCTAACAGCAATAGTAGCTATAGCCCCACGGGCACGACTATATCACAGTTTAAGGAACTCGCTCGCTGTGGCTATTATGATGATAAGTGAAGTCTTGCGGAGAGGTTGAGATATGCACTTTTGATGTGACCTGCGCAGTCCTAACCATAAAGGTATTATACTGTCAGTATAGAAATGTCTTTGGTCCTAACCGTTAAAATTTATGCATAGGTATTTAGCGTGGTACCTTAACCCTTTAACCATTCATTTTCATCATTATCCATTGTAACCTTAACCCTTGGGTTATACAACCTTATTCTTAGTTTATAGTATACTATTCTTTATTATATACTTTATTATTATTTTGTTTTTTATTATTATTTTCTTAAACATAAACATAACCAGCCCATTACTATCCCACTGCTGGGCACAGGCCTCTACTCAGTATGAGAAGGCTAAGCCTTAGTCCACAACGCTGGCCTAGTGCGGGTTGGCGGACTACACACACCATCGAGAACTGTATGGAGCACTCTCAGGTGTGTAGGTTTCCTCACGATGTTTTCCTTCACCGTTAAAGCAAGTGATAATCGAATATAAACCCACACATGAATTCGAAAAGTCAGAGGTGCGGGCCGGGATCGAACTCACACCCTCCTGCATGGAAGGCAAGTGTTCAACCGCTTGGCTATCACTGCTTTATTATTTTCTTAGTTTATGTTTTTTTACTTTGAAGGGGTCATTGTACACATCATTATGAACAACTTTTACTATGGGACTGCCTCATTGGTCTAGTGGTTGCAAGCGCGACTGCTAAGCGTGGGGTCCTGGGTTCGATTCCCGGGTCGGGCAAAGCGTTATTGGGTTTTTTCATTAGTAAATTCTCAGTAGCAGCCCGGAGTCTGGATGTGTGCCCGGTCAATGGCAATAGGTTCACCCCCTATTACATGGGACTATAACATAACTGGCGAAATGTGGGTGTATTATTACACCTCTGCCTATCCCTTCGGGGAAATACAGGCGTGATGTTATGTTTACTATAGGACCAATTCCGAAATGGCGAAAAAATTACCTGTTGTTTGTTCCGTATATTTTGTCAATTTGTGTTAACACAAATGTAGGGATAGTTGTTCATAATTATGAGTTCAATCACCCCTTAAGAGGTTTAGTATAAACTAAGAAAAAGGTTGTTTATCACTCATATAACATATTGCTAGAACTTATATTTAAACATCAATTCTAATACCGTATTTATTAACACAACATGCATCAGAAATGTATTACTTGATGACATAAAGCAGCAAAAGATATAAAAATTAAGTATTGCTTAGTTACGTTGAAAATGCACAATTAAATTTCATTTTCCATTGTTGTTATAGGTTAGTGGGTAGGTAGCTATGGCAACACAACCCCAATTCGGTATGTAACACGGACGATACTGCACGGTACCGCCAATAATAATAAATTGGCGAGGCACGCCGCAGGGCGTATAACCATGCCCTTTTGTATGACGCGAAAATACGACGCATGCTGATTTTTATGACAAAACTGCGTAGTTCTGACTTAACAATACCCCAGCAGGCATTTTAAAGTGCTGTTGGCGTTTAAAATGTGAGAATGAGTCATTATTTTAATTGAACTCTGTAAAAATCATGTAAATTTTCAATGAAAATTGTAAATGCAGTTGAAAATAATATTTATGAAAGGCACGTATGTCACCTTGAACTAAAGAAATCTTAAAAGAAATGTAGATTTCTTTTTTATTAAGTTACAAAAAAGTGTTGCCAGCTATGTATAAGAGAGTAAGAATCTGTCTTATACAAACTCATCCAATACCGAGGGCTGCCCAAAGTCTCTGACTTGCAGTCTTGCATTTTCGCAAGACCAAGGTCAAGACTTTGGGCAACACTATAAATTAAGCCCGTTTAAAGAGAGTTACCTTTACACTATACTGGCTGATGGTGATGCGGCACTTAGGTACTGTAGCGTTAACCCGCTACGGATAAAAACTTTTTGCATTTTTTTATTACTACCTTTTTTTGTAAATTCTTTATAAAAATTCACTTGGCGTGTCATTTTTGAACTTCGATTTCGTAAATTTCTATCGTCAATTTTTTATTTTCAAAGCGCGTCATTGCAGATTTGGTAGCCATCAGAACTGGTTTTCTTCTTGTGTTCGTTCATTTACACCAAAATTTTGCTGATGTGATCATAATTGTCCGGTTTTACACCGTTGTTTGGTTATCCAGTCGGCTACATTTTGTACTTGTAAAAAGGTGTCGATGTCAGTTTGTTCTCTCCTGTTATTTTGACGTTCATATTAGTACACAAGCCGGGTTTCGGCTTCACCCCGTGGGACCAGCTGCATGGGGCCTGGTTTTGATCCGGCACCAAAGCAGTGTTGCTGAGGGTCCAGGACGGAAGATTTGAGGAAGAAAGAGCCAAATCTTCGTCGCTGTACTCCACCCAAATTGCCTTCCGGGAGTGCGAAATCCCTACCATCTTCACAAGGACAGCAGTTTATTTCAAGACCTCACTTTTATTTTCTTTTATAGTAGTGGTATATAGCAGCGTATTTTTTTTCCTGTTTAGTTTTACATTTCTTGCCATCCGCGGTATATGATATTTTATTTTATGTAAGGGGACGGAAAAACGAAACGTTGCATGCAATCTTTTATTTTTTTCGAGACAGTTTGTGTTTAGCTCGATTAACATCCCGGTCAATCTATATGTAAAATCTCGACTCTGCAGTGCCTTTTTTTTCGAAGTATCTTTTTTTTACCCTTTTGTACATTTTAAAAAAATATTTCGACCCGTTATTTTTTACCTTAAATTAAACGTGTTTGTGATGTGAAAAGTGTTTTCTTCCTGTATTTTTTACGTTACAAATTGGCGCCCGAATTTAAAGTAAGTATTTAATATTTATTAATACTGATATAATTTTATTTTTTTTGTTATCTCGTGTGTGGTGCTCCTAGCGAGCAAAATTTCAATTGTTTTTTTTCTTTCTATGTTTCAGGTATTAGAGTCGTACAGAGTCCCGAATAGAAGTTGAAGGAATTGCGTGTTTCTCGAAAGATCCATTTATTGTTTCTCATTTCACGAAATTGCTTGAAGAAGTCAACATACTTTGCTTTAATACATTGTTTGTGAAATACAATTTTTAATACTAACCTTGTAACTATTCCCAATATTGAACTCTTTTATTATTCCTTCCAAATAATAATTTTAACCCGAATTTTATTCTGATCCTGTTGTTAGTCTTAGTTAGTTTCCCGTAGCGTGTGTTTGGTGTGTGGATGTTTAGGCGTCGTGACCAAAGGTAAGCTGTTTGCACGGTTGTTTGAGTCTATTTCTTATTTAGTTCTTAGGTCCGACCTACTTCTTGTTTACCCTTTTTGTAATTAAACATGGCAGAAGAAGCTCCTATCTGTGAGACTCCTCTTCGCGAAAGTCCTATTATTTCCAGACCACCACCGATTCCACCTAGGACAACGCATGGTTCTAGTCATTCTTTGCTTCCTTCTCCAATGAAATCGGAAGACTGTCCGGTTTACGTCCAAAAACGATTTTCACTTAAAAAGTGGCAAATTGTTTATGATGGTAGTACGTGTGTTCGGCAATTTTTCTTGAGTATTGAGGAACAGAAGGAAGCGGATGATTTGTCTGACGGATATCTTTTGAAACGCTTCCACGAAGTTTTGTCCGGAGTCGCATTAACTTATTATAGGTCGATCCGCCGATCTGATTTAACGTATCTGGAACTTAAACAGTATTTTGTAAAGACTTTCGGTTCTGTAGATTTTGAATTTAAAACCGAGCAACAGGTCAGGAATCTAAAGCAAAAACCTGATCAAACTGTTAAAGATTTTGTTATAAGGATTTCTCAACTGAATGACTCCTTACGCAAACCGGTCAATGAGTCAGATCTTTTGGAAATTATTATACATAACATGCATTCCAGATACTTCCCGTGTCTATCGATTCATAAATTTACTGATATGGACTCTCTTATTGATATGACTTCACATTTCGAAAGCTTTTTACCCGAAACGACTAAATTTGCTTCGAGCACTACCACCCAATCGCAAATGTGCCCAAAATGTAATAAAACAGGACATCCCTATCGTACTTGTCCTGACTTCCCTGGTATGCTGTGCTTTAAGTGCCACACGCCTGGTTTTATAACCCGTGATTGCCCTAAATGCAATCCAAAAAATGTTTAATCCACCGGCGACACGCATTGCTCCGTACAGTGTCACCGGTGATAACGTCCGATTCGTCTGATAACCGACCGTTTATCGAGATTTTATTGTGTAACCGTGTCATTAAAGCGTTACTTGACTCTGGAGCACAAATGTCCCTTATTAGTGATTGTTTTACCCAGCAACTAGGTATCTCTCTGGGTAAAAACGATTCATGCCCTCGTGTTATTTCTGCTAATAACTCTCCTATTGATATTTTGGGAACAATTTATCTCCCAGTTAAGTTTAATGATACAACTTTTGTCCATGAATTTTTAGTAGCTCGTTCTATGTCTTCTTCTGTTATTCTAGGTATTGAATTCTGGAATAAGTTTGGTTTAACTTCCGTTTTTAGTCAAGCTTTTAACAAAAATATCAAAGGCAATATGTACCTTCCTTCCGACAACCACTGCCTTCCTCAGGTTTCTTGTATTAGTGAGGTTCGTTACGTACAGTCAACAAATCGGAATCATGACCCACGATAAGCTTAATATCCTACAGACATTCTAATACAATTAGGTTGAATTTCGCTTAAACAGATATTTCCCTGGCAACAGACTTGTTATCAATTTTGTTTACTATTGACAGTGACAGCTAGTTTACCAGTTAAATTATTGTTCTAAATTTTATTCTTGATGTTTAACTCCAAATATTGTTATTTATTTATCATTTATTGCGTGAAACAGAGGATATTATAAATTAAATGTATGTTCCACATATTTGGCCGTTAAGTTATGAGTATTGTTTGACACCTTTTCATACTTGACATTTTATTAGTTGTCATTTTTATTTTATTAATGTTCTGTAATCGAAAAAGTTAGTATAGGTTTCTTAAAAAATATAGCTGTTTGTAGGAAAACCACGTGAAACGACAAATTCAAAAAAAGCAAATTCGAAATTCAAAACATAATTCCTGCTTTATCAAAAACATAATTTCCAATACAATTATAAATCTATTGCATTGATAACAAAGCTCAAAACGGCACAGACCTCTGACCCTTTTCAATGCAGTTTCCGTAATATTCAAAATGTCCTAAGTGCAGCTTAAAAGAGAACCTTACTGTTTTGACGATTTCAAACGAATTATCAGCTGAGTGGGTCATGATTCCGATTTGTTGACTGTACATCCGCGTAACGTTCTATTACCTGAACAAGAACTATGTCTTCAACAGGTCATTGATGAGTTCGAAGTCATTTCATCTGACAAGATTGGTCTGGGTAAGACTACTTGGTTATCACACAAGATTAACACATGTGGACCACCAATTAGACAAAGGTTTTACCCTCTTTCTCCTGTTAAATTAAAGATCCTCAACGAGGAGATTGATAAGATGCTGGAGGTGGGTGTCATTCGTCCCTCTCGTTCTCCGTGGGCTAGTCCAGTGGTTATGGTAACTAAGAAGGATGGGTCCGTTCGTTTCTGCGTTGACAGTAGGAAATTGAATAGCGTTACTACGAGGGATTCTTATCCTCTCCCTCGTATTCACGATATCCTTGACAACCTTCGCGGCGCAAGATATATAAGCTCGCTTGATTTTAGAAGTGCTTTTTGGCAGATCCCTCTTGCTGATGATGAGAGCTGTGAGAAAACTGCTTTTATAGTTCCTCAACGTGGTTTATTCGAGTTTGTCAGAATGCCATTTGGTCTCACAAATGCAGCCTCTGAGATGCAACGTCTTACCGATATGATTGTTAATTTTGAATTCACTTCTACCAGTGATAACTGTGTTTTCGGTTACGTTGATGACTTAATTCTGATTTCAAAAGACTTTCACAGTCACGTCGCGCTCCTTAGAAAGGTTCTAAACCGTCTTAAGGAAGCCGGTTTATCTATTAATCTTAAAAAATGCGAATTTTGTAAAAGCGAACTAAAATATTTGGGTTATATTGTAAATGAGAAGGGTTTACAAACTGACCCCAGCAAGCTTGATGCCATTAGGGACTATCCAACCCCTACTACAGCTAAGTCACTACGTGGTTTTATTGGAATGTGTTCCTATTATAGACGCTTTGTTGATGGTTTTTCTTCTATAATAGCTCCACTCACTGCCCTTATTGGAAAAAAGAAAGGTCGTGATCTTATAAATTGGGATAATGCCGCCGAAGACGCATTTACCAAATTAAAGGTCGCGTTAATCAATACACCGGTTATGGCTTGTCCGGATTTCTCGAAACCATTCTTTTTGCAGTGTGATGCGTCAGCGGTTGGTCTCGGTTCAGTTCTTTCACAAAAGATTGATAATGTTGAACACCCTATCGCTTATTATTCCCGCTTATTTTCCAAAGCTGAACGCAATTATAGTACTACTGAGCGCGAACTTTTGTCTGTACTTGATTCTATTAAGCATTTTCGGTGTTATTTAGATGGAATGAAGTTTAGTGTTATAACTGATCACATGGCCTTGAAATGGCTCCTCACGCTTCATAATCCTTCCGGCCGTTTAGCTCGATGGGCTACTATTATCTCCCAATATACTTTTGATATCGTTCACCGTAAGGGTTCGCAACACGTCGTACCTGATGCTTTATCTAGGATGTACGCAAGTCCGGTTACATTTGATCAAGGTCCTGAACATACTAATGATAGATGGTATAAAAGGGTTTATGTTGGTGCTCGAGATACTCCACAAATGTTTCCTGCATACGCCATTCGGAACGGTGCTCTCTTAAGACGCATGCCGATCATTACTCCTTTGTGTCCTGATCCTTGGCGTGTAGTTTTACCTGCTGAAAAGGTTCCATCCGCGATTTGGGAAGTACATAATAATCCTCCTTCGATACATCCTGGAGTAACCAAGACTTATCATAAACTCAAGGAAATTTTCTATTGGCCGAACATGTTTCGGGATGTAACCACGGCTCTTAAGCAATGTGATGTATGTAAAGCTTATAAGATCGCTAATACTCAACCCCGTGGTCTTATGTGTTACCCCAAGGTGGTTTCCTTGCCTTTACAAATGATTTCAATCGATATCATAGGCCCATTACCAATCGCTTATTATGGGTTCAAATACATTTTATCTATGGTTGATGTTTTTTCTAAATATGTCTGGCTTGTTCCCCTTAAGAAGGTTGACACCAGTTCAGTTATTAAAGCTCTGGAATCTGAAATATTTTTTAATTTTGGTGTTCCACGGTCTATTCTCTGTGACAATGCTACCGTTTTTCGTAGTAATCAGTTTTTAAACTATCTTAGGTCTTTTCACATTGATTCCCCGTCATTTACCCCATATTATACACCACAGGCCAATACGGTTGAACGCTATAACCAAAGTGTCATTACGTGTTTGAGCATTTTGGTTGGCGAGAACCAAAGGAATTGGGCAAAGATGTTGCCTAAAGTCAAACTATATCTCAATTCTTGTCTTAATTTAGCCACTGGTTTTACGCCAAACTTTCTCATATTCGGTAGAGAAGTCTGTATGGATTCATCCCGCGCTATTAGCCAGACCCCAAGCAATAATTTAGCTGGATGTCGGGAAATACACGCTAAGAATCTAACTTCCCTAGCCGATGTTTATGCGAAAGTAGCTGACAATCTCTCTACTGCCTTTCTCCGAAATTCTCGAACGTATAACGCGAACCGTACAGCGGTTACACTTAACGTTGGTGACATTGTATGGAGGCGTAATTTTTCTAAATCTTCATCTGCTGAATACTTTTCTGGTAAACTCGCTCCCCGCTTTATTAAATGCCGTGTTATTAGGGTCGTTTCTAGAACCACTTATGTCCTTCAAGACTGTGATTCTGTTCATTCTGGACAATATCATATTAAAGATATTCTTAAATGATTCAATCTGTTCAATAAGACCATAAGAATTACTTTAACTCTAACTTCTTAAAATTATAAATTAATTTTTGAAATAAATATTTCGATTATTATAATCAACTAAATAGCGACATCTAGCGGTTGTGTCTTGAACTATTTTCATGACCGGTTATTTAATTGTTTAATCTTACGCCGCTAGGTGGCGCTATCAATCGTTCTGTTTAGAGTCGGTATAATTTTTTCTATTGTTTAGACACTCATTTCACTTGAATTTTGAGTTTCATTTAGTAATCTATCCAATGTTACAGGATTTCCTCTTGGTTAATAACTTAAGAATTCCCTCCCTTTGTATATTTATCCTATTACAAGTTGTCCTCTCACTTTCGAACCTTCTGTTATGTGATATATTCTAATTCTTTTGAATAATTCACTATAAATTATTTTTCGATATGTCATCCTTTTATCTGGTGAAAGTTACACCACATCCTGTAGGACATTCGTTTACTATTTAATTTCACATCTGGAATTTATTTATTTCCTCTCTTGTTTTAATACTTATTCGTTGACTCCGTGTTGTTTTGTTTGACTGGAGTCGTATCTTTGACTGAGGTCGTATATTTTTTGACTGAAGCCGCTAGTATTTTCCTTAGACGGAATTTTTTGTTTGAAGTTTCGTTTATTTTTATTTTTTTCTTATTATTTAGGGATCTCCAAACTATAATTTGGTCAGTTTGGTCTAATGTGATTTATCATTTCCTAGCTTTAATGTTTTCCGTTATTCGCGACGCATCTGAAGCTCGCACTGATAACGTTTAGGTGAAGGTCAACTTTCATTTTTATTCAGTTTCTGCTGCACTTCGTTGTTGTTAATTAGAGTAATTTAGTTTATATATTAAAGTATATTTGTACTAAGTTAGTTTAATTTAAGTTAGTTTATTTAACAAGGTTTATTTAAATTCAGTAAGGTCTTAGGTTTTTTTTTTTTCGTGTTATCACTCCTTTTGGAGATGTCACTTTTCTTTTGTTTGGTCTTTCACTTTGTGTTGGCTCACTCCTTTAATAAATAATACATTAACTCAGGGTTGTCACATCCTTTTAGGGTTGTCACATCCTTTTAGGGTTGTCACATCCTTAGGGTTGTCACATCCTTTTAGGGTTGTCACATCCTTTTAGGGTTGTCACATCCTTTTAGGGTTGTCACATCCTTTTAGGGTTGTCACATCCTTTCAGGGTTGCCACAGTTTTTTTTTTTTTTTTGTTGGAAAAGGGGTACTGTAGCGTTAACCCGCTACGGATAAAAACTTTTAGCATTTTTTTATTACTACCTTTTTTTGTAAATTCTTTATAAAAATTCACTTGGCGTGTCATTTTTGAACTTCGATTTCGTAAATTTCTATCGTCAATTTTTTATTTTCAAAGCGCGTCATTGCAGATTTGGTAGCCATCAGAACTGGTTTTCTTCTTGTGTTCGTTCATTTACACCAAAATTTTGCTGATGTGATCATAATTGTCCGGTTTTACACCGTTGTTTGGTTATCCAGTCGGCTACATTTTGTACTTGTAAAAAGGTGTCGATGTCAGTTTGTTCTCTCCTGTTATTTTGACGTTCATATTAGTACACAAGCCGGGTTTCGGCTTCACCCCGTGGGACCAGCTGCATGGGGCCTGGTTTTGATCCGGCACCAAAGCAGTGTTGCTGAGGGTCCAGGACGGAAGATTTGAGGAAGAAAGAGCCAAATCTTCGTCGCTGTACTCCACCCAAATTGCCTTCCGGGAGTGCGAAATCCCTACCATCTTCACAAGGACAGCAGTTTATTTCAAGACCTCACTTTTATTTTCTTTTATAGTAGTGGTATATAGCAGCGTATTTTTTTCCTGTTTAGTTTTACATTTCTTGCCATCCGCGGTATATGATATTTTATTTTATGTAAGGGGACGGAAAAACGAAACGTTGCATGCAATCTTTTATTTTTTTCGAGACAGTTTGTGTTTAGCTCGATTAACATCCCGGTCAATCTATATGTAAAATCTCGACTCTGCAGTGCCTTTTTTTTCGAAGTATCTTTTTTTTACCCTTTTGTACATTTTAAAAAAATATTTCGACCCGTTATTTTTTACCTTAAATTAAACGTGTTTGTGATGTGAAAAGTGTTTTCTTCCATATTTTTTACGTTACAGTACCTACTATTTTACCACCCAAAATGCTATCTTTAAAATTCCAAAACGGTGTTTGGCAGCAGCTTGCTCAGTGTCAGAACGGATCGATCCTGCTGATCATATTCAAAACAAAGTAATGTAATGTAAGGTCTACTTGCGCATCATTGACGTATTGTTTACTTTTTCTGCTAGATTGCGGTGTCTACCGTCCGCATTGCACGGCCCTCGAGCTGCAGTGATGTCCCAAGTGTGCCCGGACATCGCCAGAAGAGTGTTTAGGCAGAAAGTGGAAGGCCCTGAAGCAGTGGCATAACAATAGAGTGGTAAGTCGTGAAGGCACATAAAGATCCTAAAATTTATTATTATTATGAGAAAGGCCCCATCCGATTAATTTGCCACGGGCCTATAACGCTATGGTTACGTATTGTCCTGAAGTAGGCCGCGCTGGATGGGCCGCGAATACCATGCTTTGCAGTTCTCGTAGCCCATCCACCTAAGACGAGAGTAGGTGAAGAATACCTACACGGCGGAGCTTTTGTGGTCCCAGCCCAGTCCCACATAATAGTGTGACATGCGATAGGCATTTTCTCCATCTCAAAAAAAGTATGGCTGCTGATAGGAAACTATTTGGTTATTTTGTCGGCTTTAGAAGAGCTTCCGTCATCTATCAGGTTATCATAAAAAAATATTGCGACCAAAACAAGAACCAATGTCCAACAGTTTATGATTTGGTAAGTAGTTCCACATTTTCCGCTTTACAAAAATTTTCCTTGCACGTTGCAAAAAATATCGGTGATCGCGTGTCACAGTTTTACCGTTTATTATCGGTAAGTTAGCACGAGCGGTACTGCGCGGTACCGGTGCCGGCCATAAATTCGCGACGCACGCGTAACCTTCGTCCTACATCATCAGCTTGAAGAATTACGATTATGAAGGTACTTGTAGGGCAAAAACGAAACATTGACGATTCATTGGATGTTTCGTTTTTGTTTTTCCATAAGTAGTGTTAAGAGATCGAGATGCAAAAATTAGATTTCCTGATAAAATCTCAGACTTTTCAGTAAATTTCCATGTTCTGTCTGTGTGTGTTCATGTCAATTTCATGTTATATTGATTAATTTTGGTACCAAAATTCGCAATTAATATTTAAATTTTGATTACTTCTGTTTATTATTAAAAATTCCTTACACTTTAGAATTTTCCCAATTTCCCTGACAGAGGCCCAACATTTCTGACATGTCAGGAAAATTCCTGTCGTCTGATAACCCTATGCGTAAGGCATGCATAATTGCATATTGAACCCAGCCCATACACAGCACACGAGTGTGGATTGTTTTGTAAGACGTGCTAACAGTGCTGCGCCTTATTTGGTCTTACTTCTCCCAGTGCAGTGCCACGAGGGAAGCGTTTACGAACAAAAGACATAAACGCGCCGTCTGACACTTGGCTGAGATAGACTGGGTTCAATATTCGGCGGGCATATATGATATCTAGATATTGCAAGTGTGAATGCGTGTAATTAAATTTCAGTTTCGGACCCTTGGTTTTGTCCAGTAGCGGCCGATGCGACAGAAGTGCGCGACCGATTCGACAGAAGTGCGCGACCGACGCGACTATATTAAACAAAAATACTAAACACAATAAACATATGTGTCGCTGCTACTGAGACCCGCGACAGACAAATGCAGCCAACAACAAATAAAAAAAAAAATTTTTGCTTATATTCCCAGCCTTTGCGCGTCTGTCGCATCGGCCGCGCCGGCCCGCGCCCCACTCAATACCACTTTAGACTTTCGTCGCACCTTGTCCCGTTTCTTCGCATCGCGTTTGTCTCTCAAGTAGGACATTGGATAACCGAGCGGTTGAGCGGTTACTAAGCCGTCAAAATGATAGTTTTCTCCGTAATTGATGGTAGACAGTAGTCATTACAGCCGCCATTGTAGTGTGAAATTACAGACGAAAACTATCGGCAGAAGGCGGTCATTGTGGAATTTATATTCAAATTGCAGAGAAAATGTTAGGGGAAGTGGGTTAAGAGTTTGTTGATAAGTTTCTTGTCTTGATTATTATTGATCTGTAGGAAAAGTTTGGCGCTTTTCATCTTAGTGCAGTCGGTAATTTCCTGGCTCTTATAAACTATTTATAGTCACGAAAAAATCCTTTTCATTTTATTATTATGCTCTTTTCTAATGAGTTACTCTTAATAACTTCTTTGGTTTTCGCGATCACTACATATTTTAATAAAACAAAGTTTAACCGGATTAAATCGCGTATATTATTTAAATTGGTTTTCCTGACGTTTCGAAAGCTTTACAGCATTTCGTGGTCGCAGGTAGACTAAGATGACAATCGTCTTTACAGATATTTCTAAAAATATATTTTAATCTACCGTACATTATTATTAATTAAAATCGTTTCGATGCACGCAGTAATCACTCACAACATCATTATCTTTTACAGTGTTGCATGCTGTTTGGGACTTGATTATTTTAGGACTGGGTTCCAAACAGGTGCTAGCTGCCAACCATCTTCTCTATTAAAATTAGGATGTTTTTTAATTTCAATAGCCTCACGGAGCATTCTAGGTACATATCGGTTTTCCTTCGCCAGGACTTGTGGTTTATCAATCGAAGAAAATGGTTGGGTTTGTCTAGGGCATGTTCACACACTGCAGACTTTGTGGAGCGTCTGTTCTTGACGTCAGCTATATGTTCTTTTATTCTAGTGGCTACACTACGCTTTGTTTGCCCTATGTATGATAACCCACAATTACAATCAATCTTGTAGACCCCTGCATCTTGTAAGGGAATGTGGCACTTCACCGGTCTGAGGAGCTGGCTGATCTTTGTTTGGGGCTTGAAATAGGTTTTGATAGAAGCACGCTTCAAGATATGACCAATTCTGTTGGTGACTTCGTAGCTAGTTACCAGATACCAATTACAGCATAAAACTTGATCAAGATGTCAAACATTAAACATCAACACGATACATTTTTCTTTAATCAAAAGCAAAAAATACCGGACAAGTGCCACTCGGATTCGTGCACTAATGGTTCAGTACCACCACGCATGGCTGTATTTGTCTCATTTTTAGGATTCCATACCCCAAGGGTGCCAAACGGGACCCTATTACTCTCGCTACGCTCTCCGTCCATCCGTCCGTCCATCTGTCTACCACAGGGCTGTATCTTTTGAACGGTAATAGGTAGCCGGTTGAAATTTTCTCAGAATATTTGTTGCTATGACGCTAATACGACAAATACTAAAAATAAAAAAGTCTAAGGTGGTCCCCACACAAGAAAACCTCGAAAAATATGCATTTTTTTAAAGTTTTGTTCCTGCTCTATCTTCAAAACCACAGAAATATTCAAAACTGTAATAAACACCAGCGTCGAACTTGGTTTGATTATAGTGCATACTATGTAGTTTAGCAACAAATAATAAAAATAGGGCTAACATAGACATATGTGGTGGACCATGCGTAAAAAAGAGATGCAAAAATTCATATTTTGCGCACGGAGCGTTGATGTCTTTTGGTGAACTCTCGTAAATGAAATCAGTTTCTATGGGGTCTATTGAGGTCGATGTGTGGTACGGAACCCTTACTGCCTGAGCCCGAGTCGCACTTGGCCGGTTTTTTTTATTTGTTATTAAACTATAGAACGTGCACTACATACAATCACACCATGTTTGACTCTTTGTAATTTTATATAATTGCCGTTTTTAAGATAAAGTAGGAAAATAAAGTTGAATAAATGCCTGTTTTTAAGGTTTCTTGATGGTGACCCCTTTTCCATTAAGTTTTTTTTTTTTAGTTTCAACTATCTAACAATTACGGTTAAAAAGATATATCCCCGTGACAGACACACGGATGAACAGACAGACGGTGTGGGCAGAGTAACAAGGTTCCGTTGACACCCTTTGGTTATGGAACCCTAATAAAAAACACAAAAGGAAATAATAACTTATCTTATTTAATTCCTTTCTAATGAACACACAAACGTTAAAAGTTAACATCCATTTTCAAAACATCCAATTTAAAAACAGAGTAACGTTTAGAGCTTAAGGCTTCATAAACAAGTAATGTGTAGCATTTGAGTTTAAAGCTAATATCGCTCGGTTTAAGATCATAATCCGCGATAATTTCTCAATACCAGCCGCTGGCCGATGATGGGTTTTATGGTTTAGGACCCTCTTAAAACTCTGGACGAGTGAAATATCGACGCTTAAGATCATGTGGTATTCACTAATGAAGTCTTTGGAGATTAACTCAACTATTAATGTTTGTTTTCGGTTCAATATTGTTGGGAATTGTGGGATTTTTATGGGAAGGTAAAATATGTACACCAAAGGTAGGGAAAGGTGGCAAGCGAGGGCCTTTTGTACGCACGGCTACACATCAAGCTGTACATTTCCAGTATAAGCTGATCTCACATTGTACGGAAAGCCTAAACAATCCGAGGTCAGCTTTTACTGGAAATGTACAGTTTGATGTGTAGCCGTGTGTACACTCAGACTTAGACGAATGGGGAGGAACCTACTTGTTTCGACTCTGAATGAGGAGGAAACCTTCAAAAGGCTACCGACACAATAGTGAGGGAACTCCGGGAATGGGTATGCTACCGGTGCCCCCCCCTGTGCTACGCCTGTAAGGCACGTCCCAGGGAAGACTTTGTCTCCCTGAACACCTTCTCGATGCGAAAGCATAGGGCGACACAATACCACAGCGTGTCACCGTCATCCCTGAGATCACCCAGTGGACGCCTAAAGTCCCCACTCTGGACACCCGTGACCTCAAAAGCCCCCCACACACCTGTCCTATCGACAGAGCAGGGGGCACGGTATGTAGCCCTGATAGGCTAGGCACCGGAGCGGTTGCCTCTCCGGCGCTGCCTTCTCCGAGCGGGATCAGTCCTCTCTCGATCCCGCTCCGCAGCCTCTTTCTGTACCATGACGGTCTCACAGAAAGAAACTACTGCCCTCCAATTTTCTATCTCTGCCAACATAGCCACCACTACCGTTGGCAGAGAGAGATCCTGCCCGATTTGCTCGACCAAGATACACCGCTCAGAACTCCATGCAGGGCACTCTCCGAGTGTGTGCTGGGCGGTATCCTGGTCAGCTCCGCAATGGTGGCAATTCGCCATGGCCTCACGTCCGATCCTATTCAGGTATTCACCGAAGCAACCGTGCCCGGTGAATACCTGGGTAAGCCGGTAGGTGACGCGCTCACTCCTACTCAGCCAAGCCTCGAAGCACGGCAGGATGGCTTCAACCACACGCTTGTGAACATACTGCGGCTCTAAAAGCCGCTCACGCCACCGCTCGAGCGCGTTTTGTCGCTCCTGCCGCCTTAACCTTTCGAACGCCCTAGAAGGCGCGCTCTCGCCACTCTGGCGGATGGCGCGGATTCGGTCATAGACCCTCGCATCCATATCCGCCAGTATGTAGGTATAATCACCTACCACAATGTTCGCATAGAAACGAAGTAACACCTGAACGCATAACTTATGGGTATCGGTATCAGTAACGCGTAACTTATCGGTATTGGTATCGGTTTCGCGGTCGCACTCGCACGGGCTTCCCTGAACCCTCAGCCACCGCATACTGTAATACCATACCTGAGTTTATACAGGTATTATGCAGGTGGGAATACCGATCTTATATCTAGGGGTCTACTCGTGTTTCACGAACGAAAACTCCATTGAAGTGGCCACGTTCTATTCAAAAAACATCTAAACAAAACTGTTACCTATACTTATTTGAACCATTGACACGATAAGAAGAAGAAGAACGACAAATGTAGGATGAACTTTCGTTCAGTGTTGCCAACAATAATTATGAAATTCTGTTGAATTTGTTGTGTGTTTTGACAAAATTCCGTCAAAAAAGAAAATTCCCCTCGATAATAGCCGTTAAATATTTTAAATGATATATTTAGACGGTTTAGTTAAAATTTACGAAAAAAAAAACACCTATAGCTTGACAATCCGTTTTCTACTCTTTTTTGGCAAGATATTGAAAACCATTGAGCACAGTGGACTGCACTCAGCAATAGTGACATAGTAAAAAAAAATGTGTTCATAAATCTGACCACTACACTGGAAAAAATAAATAGACACGTTAAGAAAACTCTAAAAAATTTTCGTGAAAAAATCCGTCAGCCGACAGAAGAAAAAAAAGCCTTTATCACCACATCCTAATCCGCTAGATCTGACGGGAAATCCGTTAAGTTGGCAAGACTGCTTTCGTTCCGACTGATACACCTACACAATAAAGATAGGCACAAAAAAAAAGACAGAGATAAACTACGGTTCACAGTCGTATGAAATTGACCAGAGATCAGAGAAACAAACGTCAAAACACGATCATCGCATACGATATGGGAACGATGCCGATGGTTGATCAGATTAGCAAATTGTGTGATGAATGGTACGATTAATCGAATATCGTCAAACGTGAGTAGACCTCCGAAGCTTATTGTCGAATAATCCCCTCTGCATATTGGACTCCCCCCTCAAATTACAAATTTGAATATGAATATGGATTCCCCCATGGTATAATAACACCAACATCTTATTATACCATGGATTCCCCCATTCGCCTTCGCAGGAACACTCGCATATTATGTCTCCTTTATAACACCCTTTACAATCCTAAATATACTTCCTATTTACGAGAACGTTTTTCTTTTTTCAAACCTTCTGATGCTCCTTGCAGATCTCACCTTAAAACTCTTCTTAAATTTCAACCTCACAAAACGGATTTCTATTCGTATGCCTTCTCTGTGCATGCAGTACGATTATGGAACTCACTCCCGCCTAACATACGGAATTCTCAATCTATATCTGTCTTCAAAAGACGTGTTAAAGAGCATTACCTTTCCTCCTAATTTGTTATTGCATAATATTTATATCATATTTACCTATATCTATATAATTTATATGTATTTATTTAAGTATCTATTCAATCAACTCAGCCTATCGCAGTCCACTGCTGGACATAGGCCTCTCCCAAGTTGCGCCACAACGCTCGGTCCTCTGCCTTCCGCATCCAGTCCCCCCCAGCCACGTTCTTTAGGTCGTCGGTCCACCTGGCAGGGGGGCGCCCTACGCTGCGTTTGCCGATTCGCGGTCTCCACTCAAGGACTCGTCTGCTCCAACGGCCATCGGTCCTTCGACAGACATCGAATTAAGTATCTATTGCTTTATTAGAACTAATTTTAAGTTTACACACTGTTTTCTTTTTACACACTGTTATCTACATTTTATACTTATTTCTCCTCTCGCAGGTCTGCTGGTAGAAATTTCTTTGAAATAAGCAGTACCTTTGTACTAAATATTTTTAATGCTGTCTCCTTTCATATGCTATTGTGTGTACATAAATTATAAATAAATAAATAAATGGATTGGAAGTTATAAGGTTCTGACGGACAGACATAAAGACGGACAAAGTGCTGAGCGGCCTATTTAACTCGGAGACCTCGCTTCACTCGGTCAATTAATGACGAATTACATTAAAAAGACATGCTAAGATTAAGACAAGTACGAAAAACAGAGTTTAGATATGTCTTGTTATACAGCCTTACTAGTTCTAGGCTTAGCAAGTTAAGCTGGTTCTACACGAAAGGAAGAGCACAGTCAGCATTCATCTAATTCGCGCCGCGGGCTACTGCGTAGCCGTGTACATGTGAAACCCGTACAAGTTACAACTACCCGTAGTGGAAGGCAGTGCTGTGCGCAACGTCACGCAATGTCGTTTGTTTTAATCGAACAAGTCGACTGGCGAAGGAGTGGTGATTTGGATAACTTATTTTAATAGGTGGTTGCCATCCTAAGGCATCCTCACCAGTACATATAGATTCTAGATGATCAGCTGTCACCACTTTTGTTATAAGTTCATAAATAGTTAGCAACTACTTCCTAGAATCTTTTACAATTAACGTACCTATCTACTAACTGCAAATAACTTGTATTTTACCGCTTGTTATCTTCAGGGCGATGACCAAATGGATGTAATCTTTTTTTTTATTATAAATGCAGAATTTGAATCCAGCATCGACTATTGAAAGATTTTGTCTGCCAAAAACCTTTAGGTATCTTTAACACAATCAAACGGAAAGCCAATAGCAAAAATCATGTACATAGAACGAAAAAGTCCACGACAGTACAGGTCTATATTTTAAGGTTGACTCAATATAACCCTTTTTATGGTAATCAAATGTGTTTTTAAACATGATATTAATTAATCATGATATTTATCCAAATAAATACGTTATTCATCACAAGTATTTAATTGCTTCTCAAAGTAACTATTCCACGCGGACAAAGTCACGGGCAAAAGCTAGTTTATTATAAAATATTAGTTATAAAAAGTCTCTATTTAAGCTCATCTTAATATATTGATCTAAGGCTAATCCCTATGAACGTCTTAATAATACTGATATACGACGTCGATGACAGTGCGCATCTGTTGTGTTTCTCTAGCCACTGAGCCATAGAGCTTAGAATATATTACCATAATCCCAGTAAGTATGGCAGTTTAGTGCTATCAGCTTGTGGTAGCGAGCTAAAGTGCGCATAGGCCTGGGCGATTCTTGTAATGTCGTTAGTTTTTCTGTAAAATGGGCCCCAGTTGGAATTCTGCCCGATGAACGGCAATAGGCACCATGACGTAGGGTTATTCCGATCCACAAGTTTGCATGCTTTAATTTTAACCAAAACATGTTAACGACGGTTGGTTATGTCGACGGACCAAGCGGTGTACAGAAAAACCTAAACTGGTTTATGTTCTACACTGTATCTGCCAAATGTATGTATTTTTTTTTTTGTGGATTTTTTTTTTTATTTTTATTTTTTTTTATTTAGAAAACCAACAGCGATACATATAATAAATTACAGAATATGTGTATTACAGTATTGTGTGGCTAATAATAGGTTTCCCTGTGTAACCAGGTAAGTATAAAACATGCGAACGGACTACAATGAAAAAATTTAAAGTTAAAAAATACAATAATACTTAGATTTATGTTTAAAATTTAGTCAATTTATTGTTAGATTACTTATATGATGCCGAATAACGAACAGCTGGGTTGCCTGCTAATGTAATAAATAAATAAATGTATGATCTCATATTGAAATACCTTAAAACACCTTTACCTTATTTAAAACACCTTTGTATACCATGTTTTACGCAAATAAATATATTCTAAAAATTAAATTGAGGAAAGAAAAATAAAATCTGTTCTATTCTGTTCCGTGTGGTGCCGGACATAAAAAATTTCACCACCCTTATCTCTTCTCATGGGTGTCGTAAAAGGCGACTAAGGGATTCACCAGAAGATGGGCAGCAGCGTACTCCGAGTATTTAACCAACCAACTGCGATCGCCAATTAAAGGGGATGCCGTTTAATTGGGGGAGGCCTATTTCCAGCATTGGACGTCTTTCGGCTGAAATGATGAAGATGATGATTCTATTCTAAGGCACCATACAGACTTACCTCCATGATCACTCGAGTCTCATTTTCGCCATCGAGACTACATCTCTAGAATCCGCTGTTTCCTTGTGGTCATACTAGTTTGTCATACCAATATGACCACGAGGATATACATGTCCTCGTGGTCATACTGTACATAATATTTTCAAAAAAAAGATTTTGCTTCCTCCTGTATATATAAATACTTTTCCGCGTGTTGACTTAATAATGTAACAGAGTTGGCAATTAAGAAAAATATAAATAAATTGTCGCGGGAATCCGCTGGATGCGGGAAGCTGCAGGCCGGGACCTGTCTGGAGTGGTTGTGCGAATACCAACAGGTTCTCACGCCCCCGGCCAAAGGTAGTTGAAGGAACACCGTGGTGTTTTTAGTCGATAAGAGTCATTGACATTGGCTGCGCCGTCCCCAGGCGGAGTGCGTCTGTGAGGATTTCTCCACGGCTCTGTAAAGTCTCATTAAGATGCGTTCGGCCGTTTCCACCTGATGAGGTAACAAACAGACAGACACAAATTCTAAAAGCTATTCTTATTTATAACTATACTTTGTTCACAGATTATTTTTGTTTTACTCTATTTTTATACGTGGAGACTTGTAATTGACTGTCAGTCTAGCACATTGTTCTTATTCTGTTTTCTTTAGCTGTAAGTCTTCCATACAAATTAAATAAATAAATAAATAGCTGGTTTTCGCGAAAAAAAACGACATTTCGACCTTCACAAATAAACTGTCAAATACAGAGCGTCCCACGGATATCCCACATGGAGGGAAAGTACCTTGAATATTGTAGATGGAACATTTTACTGAAAGAAGACATTATTTGAATTTAAAAAACAATTTAAACTGCACACACACGAAATGCTGTAATGCTTTCGAAACGTCTGGAAAACCAATTTAAATAATTTTACGCGATCAAATCCGGTTAAACTTTGTTTTATTATAATTTAAACTGCATTCATAGAAAAAAAAAAAATCATACCGATCGAAAGGCTTTATCATAGTGTCACAAATAAAAGGAAGACCATGAATTTTAACATTTTTATCCACACAGATACCGAGAGTCCGACTCTCGAGAAACCCAACACGATGCAGCAGGGGCTGCCGGGGGGACCGGTGGCGGGGTCCCCCAGCTGCACCCTGAGCCGAGGCCCGAGCTCCCCCCTGGGGACGCCCTCACGGTGTCGCAACCGGAGATAATCTCGTCACGCGAGACCGACCCTATGCTCTAGAGTAGTTCCTAGGAGTAGGCTTAACCGCCACTTCGCGAAACGCGCCACCCCCCCGATGTACCGATTTTTTTTTTCCGATTTATACAATGTGTTATTGAAATAACTGAAAACACTTAAGAGGTTATTGTACTCATCAGTATGAACAATTTTTACCATGGGACCAACCCTGAAATCGCGGGAAAAAACAGCTGTTCCCCTACATTTGTGTTCACATAAATCGACAAAATGTAGGGTCAACTGATTTTTTTTTCCTGATTTCAGTGTTGGTTCAATAGTAAAAGTTGTTCATACTGATAAGTAGTTACAATGACCTCTTAAGATGTTTCAGTTACTTCAATAAAACGTTGTATACACGAAAAGCCATCTATTGACCGAAAATGGTACAAACGAATACAATGATAAGTTCTTCTTGAACACTTTAAATTTTTTTTTTTTATTGAGTGAACCGATTGTAATGAAACAAAAATTAAATGTTACTCCGACTGTACGCACAATATTTGTCTACACATGTTAACCATTTTGGTTCTGCACTTTTTACGTGAAGCGTGCACAAACAAACCGACAAAACTTCCAAAATATTATAGAAATGGGTTCTATTGGATAACCAACATCAAGGATAATCTATTACACCACGACATTTTTTCATTTTTTATTTTCTATATACAGAAACTCCACGTCTCTGTAGACGACATTGACATCTTCCTCTATCTATACATATAAATCTGTATTTATATGTATAGATAGAGGAAGATGTCAAATGGGTAATCGAGCTTACACACGGAGAAATAAGTATTGTTTTTTTTATTACGGTAATCCTAGATTTTGAGGTATTCGCCAGATCCGTTATTGTTGAATTAAAAGTTTTTCCCAAGTTCTGTCTAGTTATTTATCGCTCTATATTTTTTTTTTCTAAGGACTGGTCATTTACCTATTTTTTTTTCTTATAGGAGGTGTCGAAATATGAGTATGACCACGAGGACATGTATATCCTCGTGGTCATACTGGTATGACAAACTAGTATGACCACAAGGAAACAGCGCTAGAATCGTCCCTTCACACAATTTAGGCAGTATTGGATTTAATTAACACGAGCTGGTATTCAACCGGCTTTCCCTCTCATACTTTGAAACGAGAGGGTGCGAGAGAACGCCTATGAAACCTCAGAAACTGGACATTTATGGACAGTAAATAATTGTAATTCAATGAGAATCAAGTTGATAGATAAAGTTAGATTTACCGTTATACCGTTGACAAGCTTGCTCTATACGCGAATTCGTACTAGAGGATATACCTTTACGCCAGAAAACCATGAAATATCATTGACTTCTTCCGGATTTTAAATGACAATAGTTCCAAAAAAAATATTCAAAAAGCACTGACAAAAACACCCGGTTTTATCAGCTCTATGTTGCAGCCATATCTAAAACTAATGTATCTTAACCCTAATAGTGCCTTCACGACGAGGCCTCCAGGCGGTGGTCAGGACTGATTGCCGCTAAATTGGCGGCTGTTTCCACTTCTGCGACTATTATTGTGAAAATTACTGCTATATGCGGTAGTTATTAGAATGTTAACTTTTATTTTATTATTTTTAATGCATTTACGCATGCGATGCGAAATCTTAAAATATAAATTGTGGAAAGAAACAATCGCTCACGAGCAGAATTCGAACCTGCGACTCCTGGCTCATTACGCCAGTGCTTTAGCCACTAAGCTACCGCTAGTAAGATGTCGCTGACGTCACCCATAGTCGTAGTAAGTGGAAGCTAAAATCAATACCACGAGCAGTGTTCACGGTAGCTTAGTGGCTAAAGCACTGGCGTACTGAGCCAGGAGTCGCAGGTTCGAATCCTGCTCGTGAGCGAATTTTTCTTTCCACAATTTATTTTTTTACGTTAACGGTTATTTGTAACCTCGCCGGCTCCAAGGAACTGCTGGTAAATATAGCGTATAGGAGAAAGTAGGACAGACGCAAGAAATTACGACAAATTTCAATGGACAGAAACGAAAATGGCAAATATGTCCTTCTCATCGATCAGATTGCAGCATTACAAATCGCAGTACATATGCTGTTAATTATTTACACACAAGAAGATGTTTGAATATTAATATCAAGTACCCACGAGAAGATAGATGGATGGATGGTGGCTAAATGAGGGGATGGCAAGTGGAGTAGATCCCTAACGGAAAGGTGGCCAAGAGAGGGCAAGCATAACGTCAGAAGACCTATGGCAATATGGGTAGATGACGCGGTCTTCATTTTATCGGAAAGCCCTGGACAAGGTCGGCACAAAATTAAATTAATATTCAATTAAATGCTTATTCAATGTTTGCAGTGTCCTAACAGGGTTTATGTGCTCCAATCTATATACTATAATAAAACTGTAAAGGTCGAAAAGTCTGTACATTGAGTTTTTTTTCGCGAAAACCGGCTAGTGGGACTAGAAATAAGCTATAGAACACGAATCAATCGTTAAAAAAATTTATGTCTGTCTGTCTGTCTGTCTGTCTGTCTGTCTGTCTGTCTGTTTGTTACCTCATCACGTGAAAACGGCTGAACGGATCGTAATGAAACTTAGCATTTGTATTGGTATTAGTCTAACTTAAAATATAGGGTATGTTTTATCTGAATCGGTTGAGTAGGTCCAGCGATACAGCTTGACCCCTCTATTGTATTAAGTTGCATACAAAGTAGAGGTCATGATTGTTGGTTGGATACAGATTGCAGGTTCCTAAAAATACAACTTGATTCTATTAGTATTATAGAAAATATAGAATAACATAACATAGCCCATCACTGTCCCGCTGCTGGGCATGGCCCTCTTCTTGGAATGAGAAGAGTTAAGGAATTGGATATTGTTAGTGTAATAGATTATCATAACATAATCAGCTCATTACCTACTGCCCCACTGCTGGGCACGGACCTCTTCTCGGAACGAGAAGAGTTAAGAAACTAGAATATATAGAATAACATAACGTAGTCAACCCATTACTGTCCCACTACTGGGTATGGCCCTCTTCTCAAAATGAGAAGAGTTAATGAACTGGATATTATTAGTATTCTAGAATAACATAACATTACCAGCCCATTACAGTCCCACTGCTGGACACGGGCCTCTTCTCAGCATAAGAAGAGATGTGGTTAGTGTTATAGAATAACATAATCAGCCCAATTACTTCCCACTGCGGGGCACGAGCGTCTTCTCAGAATGAGGGAGTTTAGGGCTAATTCCATGAAATTCCATCACCTTAGCCGGTTGGTTGTAAAAACAAAATATAGTATGGTCGTTAAATAGTGTAATCGTCTGTGTAGGCGCTTATATGTATATATTTGAAGATATTGTGTTCATAATTATGACACGATGTTATTTTCCGACATCCACGCGGACGGAGTCGCGGGCACAGCTAGTGTAATATAATATTGTAATGTGAATGATTATAATATGTACAATTGTTGATGTACACGTTGGCAAATAAAAAAATAAAAAAATATATGAATATTTTTGGACATTTATACACAGCACCATCTAGTCCTAAACTAAGCAGAGCTTAATATAGTTTAATTGGGTTCATCTATATACTGGATTTTTGCATGCAATACAGCACTATTCCTAAACCACCAATTTTATATCTGGTACCACCTGTATTGTACGCAAATAAATGATTCTTTCTTGTGCTATGGGTATTAGACAATGGATATTATACTTGTATACTATTTTTTTCTATAAATACATACGTATACATAAAAAAACCCAGACCAACACAAAAACTTATGTTCATCACACAAATATTTGTGTCTTGTGGGAATCGAAACCACGACCTCAAGATCAGCAGTCCGAACCTGGAACCACTAGACCACGGACGTCGTTAAAACCGGGGAGAATGACGTAAAAGGTTGATAAAAGCTGCGAATGATGATGATAAATTAATCTCGTAGATCATCATTGATGATCCACTAAATTCCACTAGAAGAAAGCGTTTATGCTTTCCATGAGATTTCTGTGAAATACAACAAAATTGAAGAGTTGCACATTACCGCCCCACGCTCTGTTTAAAAGTCGTAATTTTGCAGTCGAAACACGATTTAAATAATATAAAGCCGTTGAACAAACACATCACGACCGTAACCATAAGATGCCATTCTAATATTTTGTGAGTAAATAATGCTATAAACAGACAGTCGTGATCGATTTGCGCCCTAAGTAGACCTTCGTGACATTTCCGACGTCTATATCGATCGTGTGCCCTAGGCTTTATGGATTTTCCTCTGTTTTATATTAAAACCCGTTTTACTTTTAAGGGGTAAGCAGAACTGCAGGTGTTAATAGTTTGCGCTCACCATAACTAACAAAAATTTACAATATAATTTTATTTTGTGAATTTTGTATGAAAGGAAATTGATTTTCCTAAATCCTCTTTCCATTAATTAAAAGTACATATACCTACAAAGCCTCTTTCAAATGCAGTGACAAGTTTTCATGAGGTTCCAAGTGTAAAATAAGTTACAGATTTTTGAAGTAAAACTCTAGGCACGCTTGACTTGGGGAGTAAGCTGATGAATGCGTTACGAAAAGTTTGATCGGGCGAGGCAACGGAATTTGAGAGGGAGATATATGTTAGTGAATATAGAATGAGAGAGAGTTACGTTTCGTATATTACTGTAGGGGCAAGAGAGAGAGGTGCGACTACACATTTTTTTTGTGAAGTTTTACTTCACTCTTGTGGTCTAAAGCAGATTCGTTTTTTTTTTCAGGATCAAACCATAACCATAACCCTTACCAGAACCATAATGAATGCCACTTAAACGTACCTAAGCTACATTGCACATAAACACTTAAAACATACTTTATCGATATGAATTTCATATCGATTTTACACTAGACTACACTTTACATAAAAGAAATATTACATAAATGTAGATTTAAATAAAAATCAATAAAAAATATCACAAAACTTACCTCAACTTTCTATGCAGCCAGTACCGCCTCCAAATAAATAATTTCACAGCACAACACCACACTGGCCACAACACTACACTACTACACTGTTTATTTTTTACCAAACCGAAAAGCTATACGTGACATTTTTGAAAAGCGAATAAAAAATAACGATTTTGTTACAATCGTACGCGTTCGTGCGTCTCCGGCGAAGACCGCGGGAATACAACCTCGAGTCTTGCCATCGGTGGGATACGTTGTCCCTTTTCCACGTTACGGAATTATTATAATATAGAAAGGGAGAGGTAATGTATTCTTCAAAGCCTTGGTAGGACTGCAAAAAAATGCAGCTTTTCGTGTTTCTTGAGCGCTTTTCCATGAACTTTTTTTATTGTTGTTCATTGTGTTTATTAAGATTTTAATGGCGAGATCAATGACTGTTAATGTTATGGACGCATTCCTTTGTGGGCGTTGCCTTGGTTACCAAATATGGTAGAAATGCATAACATACATTACAGTGGAAAAAGTCTTGATAGAGGGATAGAGGTAACTCTGCGAAAGTCTAGGTACCTAAGTAGAACTTATTTAGTATAAACATAGTTTAGTCATTGAGCTAGTATTACTATGTAAATAAACGCACAATGAGTTTAGTGGTGATATAATATAAGATATGTGCTAATTCGTGCCCTTTTTTTTCTTTTATAGTAGGTAGGTATAGGATGGCGAAACGAGCTAAAGGCCCACCTGATATTAAGCGGTTACCTTTGCCCATAACAACTGCAATACCACCTAGGCTATTGCCTAAATGGTACCGCAAGTCGGTTCGCCAAGCTGAGACATGAAGATGAAAAGTCTCATGTGATTGTAATTTCAACTTAACTGCAACTGCACTTTTGTGCTAGTTACGTGAATTTTTTACTTGCTGCGCTTGGTTGTAGTTAGAACCCAGTCCAGCTCAGCCGAGTCCTACACAGCACGGCGGCGCGTTTCTGTCTTTTGTTCGCAAGAGCTTCCCTCGTGGCACTGGTGCGCCTAAAATGAACTGTACAGGCAAAACTGTGCCGGCAAAACTGTGCAGGCAAAACTGTGCAGGCAAAACTGTGCAGGCAATCCCTTGTACAGCCACCTTAAGTAAAGTAATGCCGCATCGCATTTTAGACCGACGTCATCCCGTGCCACGAGGGAAGCTTTTGCGTACAAAAGACAAAAACGCGCAGCCGCGCCGCGCCGTGTGCCACTCGGCTAAACTGGACTATATACAAAATACAACCATGCACACCTTTACATGTTCCAAATAAATATTCACGCCGTATCCTGGACGTGGGATAGTTTCAATATACAGTAGCCCTAACCATTATCCACACTTAAAAAAATATTAGAGTTTAACAAACAATTTGGTTAAGTTATCTAATTTGATTTAACAAAACTGTTTACCTATAAGCATAAGCATAAGCATAATCAGCCCATTACTGTCCCACTGCTGGGCACGGGCCTCTTCTCAGTACGAGAAGGTTAAGGCCTTAGTCCATCACGCTGGCCTAGTGCGGGTTGGTGGACTACTCACACCATCGAGATCTGTATGGAGCACTCTCAGGTGTGCAGGTTTCCTTACGATGTTTTCCTTCACCGTTATAGCAAGTGATAATCAAATTCTGATCCGCACATGAATCCGAAAAGTCAGAGGTGCGGGCCGGGATCGAACTCGCACCCTCCTGCATGGAAGGCAAGCGTTCAACTACTAGGCTATCACTGCTACTACCTGTAAAGAACAAAAATTTTACAAAAATTTTGGTTATATGGTTTAGTTATAACCATAAAGTTACTATACTGTATAAAAATGTCTTTGGTTATAACAGTTTTGTAGTCACTTTTTGAATTATCAGGTTGTTAAAGTTTGGCTACATTTATCCACCTTTTTTTTTCAGTGTATGACAAGAAAGGGATGGCAACCATTTAAGAGCTGTCAAATTAGACGAAATTAAAATTTCCATACAAGTTTAGTCGTGATCTCGGAACGTGCCCACTAAAATACAAAGAAATGTAACACGTAAACTAATTTGACAGTTCTAAAATGGTTGCCATCCCTTTCTTGTATCTACTTTTAGTAAAAGAGAGCGATAGTTTAAAATAAGTTTAGTTCGTGAACAAGAGAATCGACACCAATGTAGCAAGCAATGATAGCCTAGTATTGGAATGATTGCCTTTCATAAAGGAGGGTCTGAGTTCGATCCCAGACCGAACCCCATACTTTTTGAATTTATTTGAGGATAATTTATTTGAGGAATCAGAATTTAAGTATCCCTTACGTTAACTGAAAAGGAAAATATCGCAAGGACATCTGCACACCTGATATAGGAATCCGACCCGCATCAGGCCAGAGTGGTGATGCTTAAATCTGTCATATTCTGAGAAGAGGCTCATGCCCAGTAGTGGGGCGGGCTGATTATGCTATGCAAGTGTGTAGTGTAATATTTATATTGGCACGTTTAACTGTATCGGAGCCGGCAGCTGGTCCGGCTGATGATAAGTGGAAAGCCTCCTTATTCCTTACAAAGTTGTCTAAACGTAGGATTGACGGTTCGACTAACAAATTGATCGTTAGTATAAAGTTGTCCACGTCTAACTGAACACTAGAAAGTTTATATTTATTTCAAATTCAGTTTGTGCAACTACATGACATGTAGGCCGTAGCCAATTTAAGGAGCAGGTATTCTGGAGAGTCTTAGGATCTTTGTATGGCATTTAAAAGTTGATTATAAACATTTCTTTTTCTTGCTTCAAGTTGCCCAAAATGAAACACTTTTTTTCTTTTTCTTTTTTTTATGATACATATATCTGCTCTTGACCGCAATCTAGACAGCTTTGTCAGGATGTGGTCGACGATAGAGCGAGCAAACCTATTAGGTGCCGATTCACTCCAGCTATAAAGGCGTTAGGGTTATAAGTGCCCGAAAATACAGATGTGAATTCCACAACTTGGCTGTGCACATTATGAAGGAGCTCTAAAAGTGCTTGGTCCTGAACTCCTGATAGTAGGGATTTCTACCAAATGTGGATGATATCCTGTAGTGCGTCGTGTAGTCCGATGAAAGAAAGGAGATGGCGGAATAAGCTCATGGGGCTCATGCGCACACTCTCTAAAGTACAGCCTGTAGAACACCGACAAACACAGAGGAAACTAGTCAATTAATCAACAAATGAGTGATGGATGGTGTCGCAATCCATTGAGGGACATGCATTTCCAGTGGCGTAGCTAGGGAGAGGTGGTGAGGTCAGCCCGCTCCTGCTATTACCCGTCAGGAGGTGACACCTGACACCCAAACACGATTTAAAAAAACTTTTTAACAAAAAATTGAACCGACGAAAACAGAAACTGAAAAGCAAAAAATAACTAATTATGAGTCGGCGCCAAACGAACTTTTAACAAGCAAAGTGCATGTAAGTTGCAAGTGGCCGAGCCGAGAACGCATTTTTGGAAAGTTATTGTTTATCTTTGAAAATTTCACGTTGTATTTGATGTGACGTTGTTTTTATTATTTATTTAAAGTAATTTAATGATCTTCGTTGATTGGTTGTTTGGCGCCGACTCATAATTAGTTATTTTTTGCTTTTCAGTTTCTGTTTTCGTCGGTTCAATTTTTTGTTAAAAAGTTTTATTTTTCATTTTTTTGTGGTTATAATCAAACTCCAGGTCTTCATTATGTCGTAGTGTCTAGAGAACTATATTTATGTGTGTCAAGTTTCAACAGAATCGGTTAACAGGTAAGAATTCAGTGGGTGAACAAACACTCATCCCCTGTTTTACTACCCTTAGGGGTGGATTTTGATTTTGAAATTTAAATGGGACCAACTTTGAGATATACCCTATCCATTAAAAAAAGAATCATCAAAATAAGACCACTCTGTAAAAAGTTACGCGTGGTAATACATAAAAAAAAAAATAAAAAAAAAAAATTATATATACGCGTCGAATTGAGAACCTCCTCGTTTTTTTCGTCGGTTAAAAATAAAATGTTAAAAAAATCCATAAATGAAATAACCGCTAAAATTGGATATCGATTTCTAAAAACAAAATCCGTAGGTACGTAATTTCCTTCTTCTTGTTATTAACATTTGGTTTGGGGCCCCCAGTGTAAGTAGAGACAAAAACATAATTGAAACTCGAACTCTAACTGAAAAAACAACTTTTGTAGGCTTACTTAAATGGCTAATTGTCAAAAAACAAAGCCTTAAAACTCCTTATAATATGTGCATACCTACTAAAGTGATTGTACGTTTTCGCATACCCCGAAAAGTTTATTAAATAAATAAATAAATTCCTCACACAACACATATTTGTGACAAGTATGCAATCGGCGAGACGAGCAATTAGTCTAGATTTCTTTCAGAAATGTTAGTTATTCTAATAATATTTAATCTATATTTAGTATTATATCCACGCATCTAACTGTAGTCAGTCGCTGTTCATGAAGACCTATTATTGGCAGATTGTATCTTATTTAACATTGTTATTCTAAAGTAATTGCTGTTGGTCTTCCAAATAATAAATAAATAAACTGTAGTAAAATAAAATAATCATGTTGAATTTACAAATCAGTCAAGTAAAAACAGTCAAAAGCGCTACTGGAGGAGTGATGCTGTATCAATTCACATGCACCTTAAAACCGTTTCGAAACTGCTCTGACAAGTTGTACCAAGTTATCTCAATATCTAAAGGGTCCTTATATAAAATGAGACCTAGTGTTTGAGCCTATTATATTGCAAGCCTTCGACGTTGATCGACAGGTTCTTTATTTTAAGACCATACATAAATAAACCAATCAGATCACTCATCACTTGGATGAGATTGCGATAATTTAAATAAATTATAACTTGCTTAGGGTCTATTCAGACGGGCAACGCCTCAACCACACATGTTGCTGTGCAACAAAAAGGCCAGTCGTGTCACCAGGCACAGGCCTCGTGTGTGAATGGTCTCGCTACAGCCGCCTGAAGTTGCGTTGTTACAACCACAAATTAAGTGTGGTTGCGATGTACAGTCTCGATCCTTCCCGGTGATCATATTAGTTTTGTAGTATAGTATTATATTATCTGTGGTTTTTTATGGTCAATCGGTGGTCGGCCACTTGCAATCGAGTGCCGCAAATGGTTGCGTTGCAAAACGAAACAACAAACTAGTCAGTCGCAAACTGTCATTCGTGTGAATAAATTTACGCGTTTTCAATTTTGTGCCCGGCTACTTTTGTGTCGCTGTGGCGTGGTTGTAGTTGTGGCACGTCTAAATAGACCCTTATAACGCATTTTTATACTACTGATATGAAGTTGCAGTCCCTATCGATTCACCTTTTTGATGAATTTTCAAATAGTGATTACAAACCCGTCCGTCATGTGTCCGTTATTATTACATTTGTATGATAATCTGGGGAAACTGTTTCTGGATATTGTTTTACTTATTTGTGTACTTATGTTTGTTTCCCAAATAAAGTAAAATAAAATAAAATATAGTGATCAACTATTATTAGTATTCGGTGCTGAAACCCATGCTATCACTTCGAAGGTTAAAATTATAAAATTTTCCGTATTTCAGACAGATTTTATCAATAAGACATGTTGATAAAGACATGGTAAAACCTATGATGTGGAATATTAGCAATACCTACACATACACAAACGAGCCAAAAACACTATATTTCTGGACCTGATACCGTTGCCGTCAATACATACATTATTCATTTGATAAAACCATTTAATATTCTTTTTATTAAAAGAATTGTAAGATCTGCAAGATATTCTGCGTTCGACAATAACATGGGTATCGGCGACGAAATAAGAGGGTCGCCATCTTGTAACATGGCCGTCATCCGTCTCATGCACAAAGAAATTAATGAGAAGCGAATCAGGGGTGAAAACGTAGTAGGACCATGAATATTCACGCCGGGATATAGATATGCCTTCGTCTACTTGAAGAATTAGATGGGGCTGACAATTTTTCTAGATTCATGTGGGTACCTTTTTTTTGCCGCGGGGAAATCCTCATGGATGCACTCCGCCCGGGGACGCTGGAGCCAGTGTCGCACTCTTACCGACTAAAACTACCACGGTGTTCCTCCAAGTACCTTTAGCCGGGGGCGTGGGAAACCACTGCATTCGCACAACCACCCCTGACAGGTCCCGGCCCGATACAAGCAGGCAAGTCCCTTCTCCCAATGTGGCGTAACGTACTCCAATGCCGCACTCACCCCGGCAGAGCGCACGGAATGCTGCGCGCCACCTCACGAGTCCCGCCATGACGCAGCTGACACGCCGATGTCACGGCCACGCCAGCCACGCTAGCCTCGCCAGCCTCGCAAGCCACGCCAGCTACGCCAGCAATAGCAACCACGCCAGCAGACTACCCCGAGCCGCCCTCAGGACCTATCCTCCCGTAATTTTTTATAGAGGTTTTCTTCCTCATCTCTCATCCTCCACTTTGCCATCTGCTAACTTCAGAGGGACACGCGGAGTCATGCCCATTAGCCCGATCATCCCCTCCCGTGCTAGAATATTATACTTGGGTGGACTCTGCTCATCATTCTTTACAACTTTTTTTATGTGACTAACTCAGAAATCGTGAAAAGAAATCTGCTTCGTACATTTTGATTGAGTTAGGTATCTACTTATTATAACACATCTTGTCTCAATGTGTGGTTTTGTCTGATCTGATCACACATGTTTTTCCTTTTATGGGTTCAAGTCGATAAATAATTCACACTCGTAGGTGTGTATCCACTTTCCACATCCATATTCTTAATCCCTTCAACCCGACACCGCGACAAGTGACGTTAATGCGACAGGTGGTCAAACAGACCACGCATCGACATCGAACAGGTTGGGTGAGTCTCAAATACCAAAAACCTCTAATGCTCGGATTAGTCCAGATATGTCAGTGGGTTGAGAAATCCTCGCTTGTTTATGAAATCAAATGATTGGTATGTTAGTTATAATAATCCATTTGGGTTTTTAAGACACCATTGACATAGGTACGACCCACACAACATTGGGAAAAAACTGATCGTGGGTCCAATTCTAATAAGAAACCGGCCAAGTACGAGTCAGACTCACGCAGTAAGGGTTCCGGACCACCCATCAACCTGATACCTCATAGAAACTGATTTAATTTACGAGAGTTCATCAAAAGACATCAACGCACCGTAGCGAAATATGAATTTTAGAATCTCTTTCTTACGTAAGACCACATATATGTCCATGTTTATCCTATTTTTTTTTCTAAACCACATTAAATCTGATGGCGTGTATATAAGGGATGGCGCATTGTATATAGGTTCTTTGATGATCACAAGCTCTGCTTAGTTTGGGACTAGATGGTGCTGTGTAAAAATGTCCCAAAGATATTTATATATCTTTTATTTAATAATTTCTTAGGTTTTCGCGATCACTACACATTATAATAAAACAAAGTTTAACCGGATTAAATTGCGTATATTATTTAAATTGGTTTCCTGACGTTTCGAAAGCTTTGCAGTATTTCGTGGTCGCAGGTAGACTAAGATGACATTTTATTTGTAGCAGTGATAGCCTAGCGGTTCAACGATTGCTTTCCACGCAGGAGGGTGTGTGTTCGATCCCGGCCCGCACCTCTGACTTTTCGAATTCATGTGCGGATATATATTCGATTATCACTTGCTTTAACGGTGAAGGAAAACATCGTGAGGAAACCTGCACACCAGAGAGTGCTCCATACAGTTCTCAATGGAGTGTGTAGTCCGCCAACCCGCACTAGGCCAGCGTGGTGGACTAAGGCCTTAGCCTTCTCATACTGAGAAGAGGCCCGTGCCCAGCAGTGGGACAGTAGTGGGCTGGTTATGTTTTATGTTATATATCTTAGAAAAAATGGTGTTTAAAAAAATGGTAGTGTAGGTATAGCTAAGCCGGAAATCTGTGTTTAAAGGTTGTAAAGATACGAAGTCAGTTGTTTACGACACTTGAAAAGTAGTTTTTTATCAAAGTGCCGAACATAAAACCCAAACTTATAGAAAAAAAAAAAAAAAAAAAAAAAAAACCTTTATTTCACCAACAATTTATACAACCACTTATAGCAAAACTTAAGGGCTAATATTTACGTATACAACATGGGAGCATCTGTATCCGAAGTAGGACAGGTCCTGTATCTCGGTATACAGCGCCATACCCCTCAAACATTAGGCAAAAATAACAATAATAATAGCCAAAACAGACATGTAAAGATGCATTAATATTCTAGTAGACTTAAAATGCTTGTCCAAAACAGAAGATGTGGGTGTAGGTGTGTAGTGTGTGTGTGTGTGTGTATATGTTTTGTGTAGTGAAGAGTGGGGAAAGGAGAAACTTTATACAATGCCATCCCGTACATGTGCCAACAGATTTAACGTAAAGCCTCATAATATGAAAACCTTTGAGATCTGAACCGCACCTAACATTGAAAAAAAACCACGTAGCATCATTAAATGTAACAATACATACTATGGAGGCGGCGGCGTGCTGTGGGAACTCCTGAAAGAGCCACAGAGATCAGCCGTGTCGCGAATTATACAGCGGGTTTTTATAAACATGCTACATACATACATTTTATTTTATTTTGTTTTTAATCTTAATTCCAACAAAAACATTCTGTAAGAACGTGCCAAGCCTCGACAAAGATTACTTGGCCATAAAAAGTAGTGAGATCAAGAGCCAAGTCTATGTGAATAAAAGAAAACGAGTGAACATTTTGTAAGAGTATTTCCTGTATTCTCTTGTGGGCAATCCTATGTGGCACGACTCGAAGCCTAGTGACGAAACTCGAATGGGTCCATCTCATCAATCTTCTCTAAAATCTCAAGAATCAGACGTCACTGAATATACGTACAGGGTTGCGTTGCTCTATGCGTACAGTCAACAAATCGGAATCATGACCCACTCAGCCGAGAATTCGTATGATATTGACAAAACAGTAAAATTTTCTTCTTATTAGCATCGTGCTGCACTTAGGACATTTTGAATATTAAGGAAACTGCGTTAATACGGGTCAGAGGTCTATGCAATTTTGAGCTTTGTTATTAAATGCAATAGATTAATAATTGGATAAAAAGTTACGTTTTTGATAAAGCTAGAATAATGTTTTGAATTTCGAATTAACTGTCGTTCCGCATAGTTTATCTATAAATGTGATAAAAAAGAACTAAATTTTTTTTATTCAAAAACCTATACTATATCTTTTAATTCCAGAAGAATATCAATCAAATTAGAAGAAACTAACTGTCACTGTACAATAAATTTGATAACAAGATTGTTGCCACGGAAATATCTTTGAGCGAAACTCGACCTAATTGTATTAGAATGTTTGTAGAAAATTAAGCTTATGGTGGGTCATGATTCCATTTGGTTGACTGTACATACGTACTTTCGTTTTATTTATTCACTTAGACTTGGCTTTTTGTCTGACATATTCTGTCTGACTAAGACATACCTAAAACTACTCTTACAAAATGTTTAACGGTCAAGTCACTCATTTTAATTTATTCTCTTAGACTTGGCTCTTTATTTGATCTCACTACTTTTTATGGCCAAGTAATCTTTGTCGAGCCTTGGCACGTTCTTCCAGAATGCTTTTGTTGGGACGATTATGATTATACGGTTTCGTTTTTTAATAATTGTCAAGCCAACTTTCTGCAGTCCTTGCCGCCTTTCTTCCAGTCTGCTGGCCACTCTCGGCAACCCGGCAACAAGCTGTATAATAATAATAAATCTTTATTTCAGATCACAAGTAAGTAGATCCATATAGTGTTAGTAAAAACAAAAGAAAACCTAAAACCCTAACGTTAGGTACTTTAAATTAATAAATGCTGCTGAAGTTAAAACTGGATATAGTTCGCACTAGACGTGTGAAGCCCTATCCAGTGTCGCAACATTGGACAATCCCACTTGTCGCACAATGCGCTTAGGATGCTGTGGGAGCTGGAACGCATTCTGCAAAGGGTCGAGGCACACCGTTTCCGGATGATGGCATGATAACCGTCAATCCTCGCCTCAGCGAACATCCCGGAAGCGCTACAAAAATGCGGCAGCCCCACCAGCATCCTACACGCATTATTATACTGCACACGTAGGGCGTTGTATGCCCTCTGCGTATACCTGATCCACAGACTACAGGTGTAAAATGACTGGTAGTAAGCTCTAAAGAGTGTTTTTTGACGACCTCTGTGGTCTAGTGGTTCGAGTGTCGGACTGCTGATCACGAGGTCGTGGGTTCGATTCCCACAGGACACAAATATTTGTGTGATGAACATAAGTGTTTGTGTTAGTCTGGGTGTGTTGCTTATGTATTATAAGTATGTATTTACAAAAAAAATATGTATATAAGTATTATATCCGTTGTCTAGTACCCATACCACAAGCTCTGCTTAGTTTGGGACTAGATGGTGCTGTGTAAAAATGTCCCAAAGATATTTATTATTATTTTATTTATTTTACCTGCATGTTACACCGCGCAAATCTGCGGATCAGCATATAGAACATAATATTTCTTACGTAAAAAAATCCACCCTGTATGCTTGCACGTACGAAGTAGTACGAACTGAATTGTACATTGTGATCCTAATTAGATGATTTGATATGCAAATTCGTTTTTGGCTGGTGATTGAACTCATTGTGTAGAATTCCGTCAAGGTCGTAAAGGGAATTGTCCTAATTATATTACACTAGCTGAATGTCCGAAGGCCGCCGGCAAAGGTGCCGCCTCCGCATCTGCAGCTTCGAAGGCGAAGAAGGCTACCGCCGCATCACCCAGACGTACCAAAACTGGAGGTTAATTTCGATACCAAGAGTTAGTTAGTTAGTTGAGTTCACGGTAGCTTAGTGGCTAAAGCACTGGCGTACTGAGCCAGGAGTCGCAGGTTCGAATCCTGCTCGTGAGCGATTTTTTCTTTGATCTTTAAACATTATTTCTATATTCTAAGATTATCATGCAGTTTATTTACCTTTACATAGTATTATATTATCTGTGCCTTTACACAATTTGGCACTGTTATTAAATTCAAATCACGTACCCAGTGAAGAATTTAAATTTAATGAAGCTATATAGGTAGTTAGGTCTGCAGTCTGTACTACTCTGTACCTGTCTCTAAAACATATTATGCACTTGTCTTATTAGTCAGGTAGACCATGCATCAAGCAGTACCTATAGGAATCACACCTATACCATAGAATATATACTAACGACATGCCTATACCTACTGCTCACGGACGTGTCTGGAATCTCGGACTCATTGTAGTAAACAGCAAATGTCGACGAATGTTTTGGAATGTTATAAGTAAAATTAATTACTTATCTCAACAGCAAGAACACATTGTACTAAAGTCTGACCCTTCTAATACCAGAAAAGGCTTTTAGAATACCATTCAATTATTATTACTATCTACGTATCCGACGACCTGGTGAAGGTCGCGGGAATCCGCTTGAGGCAGAAGGCACAGGACCGGTCGTTGTGGCGATGCTTGCGGGAGGCCTATGTCCAGCAGTGGACGTCTTTCGGCTGAAATGATGATGATGATGATAATCTACGTATATAATACCTCAATGTAGAATACATACTTTCAAATTCAAATGTTTTTTGAAATGTCGGTCTCTAGTTGCACGGTTCCAAATTGTGGGTCCTATGGAGAAGAACCGGCAAGAAACTCCATGGATATACTTTTTTTAATAAATAATTTTAATTACCTACAAAGTTTTTTAAGCAGTTTGTGATTCGTCAGTCGTTTTGGTTCTAAGACAGAAAATAATGCTATACATGCATCATCCATCTGAATATTTTGGTACTAAAACCTATTCAGATAACAGTTACTGTACCACCGCAAAGCAAGTGCCTCTTCTCATGAGAGGCCTTACTCCACCACGCTGGTCTACTGCGGGTTGGCGGAGTACACACACCACGGAGAACTTAAGAGAGCTCCCTCAGGTCTGCAGGTTTCTTTACGATGTTTTCCTTCACCGCTAAAGCTAGTGATTATCATATGATCCGCACATGAATTCGAACCGTCAGAGGCTCAAGCTGGGGTCAAACTCAGACCCTCGTGCATACTGCTACAGAAACAGCCTTTAAGCCTTTGATACACATAGCTGTAACTTGCACGCTGGCATACCAGCTCCTTGCACGAGCCAGCTACTACTACATGTATACATATACGTTAACTGGCATCCCTGTACCTGGCAAACAAGTGCCTAGATTGCACAACTGGCATACAACATGAAGGAGGGTCGCGGGGGCCTGCAAAACCAGCACATGTGAATGTACGCGGCAGCTACAGGCATCAGTGTCACCCAAATCCGTCTTCTTCTTCTGTTCTTTTTGTGTCTCATTAATTTAGCTACACTAGTATAGTATTATATTATCTATGGCTGCACATTGTACTGCTTATAACAATATCAATCAATCAACTCAGCCTATCGCAGTCCACTGCTGGACATAGGCCTCTCCAAAGTTGCGCCACAACACTCGGTCCTCTGCCTTCCGCATCCAGTCCCCCAGCCACGTTTTTCAGGTCGTCGGTCCACCTGGCGGGGGGGCGCCCTACGCTGCGACAATATGACACTATTTAATTCACTTTGAATATTTTCCGTTGATGCAAAAACTAGAAAATGTGCTCTCAAGACGTCATCGTCGGTAGCGTGGCATATTGGCTCGTGTATACTTCTTGCAAGTTACAAGTATGCCAGTATACAAATTTCATGCGCCATGCAGTTACTTGCATATGCCTTTAGATGGCATACCAGCTGTTAATTATATGTGGTATAGGCGGGAATCGCAGTATTAAAGGTATTGAATGGTTTGACAATTAACCTTGCGGCGTATTATACACACATAACATCTCCACTGATAAACTCTATATATTGTAGTTTATTATTATATTTTATTCCTCTTGTATTCATCGGGGTTGGGGGATTCTGCGGCACAAGGACCATATAAAAAACCATAGCGTGGAGTTAGAAACGAACTCACGCGCGCAGTACAAATAGCGGGAGGCCACGGAACGGTCCAAAACTTTTGTGCTCCCGTAATTATTTATTTGCGGTGAATTTAACTACTGTGGAGTGTCTCTAAATTGGTGTGCGAAAGGTGCAGAATCGGGGTAAGTGTAGATATATTAAAATCTGTGTATTTTGTGTATATTCGGTTTTACACTTAGTGCGTGAGACTGATACAACGGCAGAACAAACGGAGATTTAAAATCCAGCGGTTGCGGTATGATGGACTGTTCAACAGTTCAAACACCAGCTACTGCTCCATTTTACAGGCATGTATGTGTATTCCAGCCTTAGACGAATAAAAAAGGCGGACGGAATCTTGCTAAACAAAGACTGAAGCACTTCATTTTTTCCTAAGCCCACTATAATTTTGAAAGCATTTTAACACACCAGATTTATATTGTTATTTTATTTGTGACACTACAACAATGACTACCGTCACACTAGATTTTTTGCGTAATCGCGGCTTTTTGGCATACTATGGATGTGAATGTGTGCGTGCCGTATGCCCGTACTTTTAAGCGATATGCATACCTACTATGGATGCTTCACTTATTGTTCAGCGAGATTCCGTCCGCCTTTTTTATTCGTTTGAGATTCCGGCCATTATTTATAAAACATCATTGTAGCCTATTGTAGCGTTAAGTAGGTATCCCAACCTGTTAGTAGGGTTCACTTAACTCAAAGGAACTGAATGCCTTTAAAACTATGCAAGTACACAGAACATAAATAAAACTAAAAGGCCCATAAATAACGCACATATTTAAATACAATTATAATTAGACGTCGTTGTCCGGCAAAATCAACTTGTCACATTGCCGACCGGCTTGTATACAAGTGTCCAGCGCGCACCGGACAAGAAAATCACAGCGTACGACCGCAGGCCGATAACGCAAAGATACATTACACATCCATTTATCTAGCCCAGCTGTTAATTGGATAAGTTATTACGTTGCACGTGTTTTATTGATTACACATGCTCTCGTTTGCAAGTTTGATGAAGACGACAGTGTCTAATCAACCAAACTCTTGCCATTACTACTGGGAACTATCTTATTAACCGACGAAAAAAAGGAGGAGGTTCTCAATTCGACGCGTATATATTTTTTTTTTTTTTTTTTTTTTTTTTTTTATGTATGACCACGCATAACTTTTTACAGAGTGGTCCGATTTTGATGATTCTTTTTTTATTGGATAGGGTATATCTTGAAGTTGGTCCCATTTAAATTTCAAAATCAAAATCCACCCTTAAGGGTAGTAAAACAGGGGATGAGTGTTTGTTCACCCACTGAATTCTTACCTGTTAACCGATTCTGTTGAAACTTGACATACATAAATATAGTTCTAGACACTACGACATAATGGAGACCTGGATTTAGAGTTAAACCACAAAAAAATGAAAAATAAAACTTTTTAACAAAAAATTGAACCGACGAAAACAGAAACTGAAAAGCGAAAAATAACTAATTATGAGTCGGCGCCAAACAACCAATCAACGAAGATCATTAAATTACTTTAAATAAATAATAAAAACAACGTCACATCAAATACAACGTGAGATTTTCAACGATAAACAATAACTTTCCAAAAATGCGTTCTCCGCTCGGCCACTTCCAACTTACACGCACTATGCTTGTTAAAAGTTCGTTTGGCGCCGACTCATAATTAGTTATTTTTCGCTTTTCAGTTTCTGTTTTCGTCGGTTCAATTTTTTGTTAAAAAGTTTTTTATTACGACAAACGTTATACCTACGGTCTAGAATACATTCGTTGAATTTCCGTCAGTACGAAACGTGATTCGAACTTGATTCGACCAAACGTGCATTGGACTCAAGTCCCACAGAACAACAGTTGGTCAGTCGAGTCGGTCTGTTCTGTGTGTGTGAACAGCTTTGTTTTTAGAACTTTTTGCAATTGGATAAACCGTCTTTCAAAAACATGTACCTCCATAGGTATTAGGTATTTATTTACTTCGGCTATAAGCAATAATCTATAGGTAGGTACCTATATTGAGCAAGCTGTTGAAGTAGACTGCATGATGAGATGTCTCGATAGAATAAGACGAAGGTGTTCATCATAGGACCCATCCTCTAAATGCGTCGAATTCATAAAGTGCAATTTAATTCTACTTCCACTTTCATAACCTACCTATTTTCTATTTTGTGGTTTGGATTCAAGTAGGTACATACACGATGATAAATAAACTAATTACCATGATATTAATAGTCTGGTTAATATGAGGAGCAGAGGAAGAAGAAAATTAACCTGGAATGACATTATCAAAGGCTGAATCAACATCATGACTTTGCCAGTCTAAGAAGACTGGCACAAAATAGATAGGTATGAGTTCCGTGCGGTGGTCGCCAACATCCAATGAGGATATGGCACCGGAAGAAAAATATAATAGGTTTCTTCTAAAACGACTGAATCAGAAATGAGGAGATTCGCAGGCGAACGAAAGTTACCGACATAGCCCGAAGAATTGCCAAACTTAAGTGGCAGTGGGCGGGGCACATTGCTCGCAGAACGAATGGCCGATAGGGCAGTAAAGTTCTGGAGTGGCGACCGCGTACTGCAAGGCGCAGCGTGGGTAGGCTCCCCACAAGGTGGACCGACGACCTGGTGCAGGTCGCGGTAATCCGCTGGATGCGGAAAGCGCAGGACCGGTCGTTGTGGCGATGCTTGGGGGAGGCCTGTGTCCAGCGGACGTCTTTCAGCTGAAATGATGATGATGATGAAAACAACTGATGGACTCAAATATCTTTTTGAATCTACGTCAGTTAAAGATAGCACGCAATAACTTGAGTTCTCACATCGCCATCACCAATCATAAAGATATACAGGGTGTCAGGGAAACGCTTCCGAAAACGAAGATAGGTGAGTGCTGGTGATTACTGATACGAAACCACGAAAAAAAATGCGATTATTTTTTTAGTGAAAAAAAAAAAAAAAGAATCGCATATATTTTTCGTGGTTTCGTATCAGTAATCACCAGCACCTATCTTCGTTTTCGGAAGCGTTCCCCTTACACCCAGTATGACAAGATACCATCTAAGATTACTATAATTAGTCAACGAACTAAATACCCGACACTGATTCTAATAAAAATATTCAAGTAAATCAATTTAATGACGGGGCGTTGCTGTAAATCAGCATCAGCGATCAGATAACGTGATATGACAGAGGCCAGGACACGTGACATGTGCATAATATCAAATCACAGCTATACCTAAGCATCACGACATAATTTATGGACAAATACACATAGACTTACGTATCTTCTAGTGCTTCTAGTCTAGTCCAACAATTTTGAATATTTTTACGGATTTTCTGTAAACATCACAACTGATGATATTATTTAGGGTCGGGTATATTTTTGGGGGGGTTGAAATTATACCTGATTAGATATCGTACCTACATAAGGATTGCTTTTGGACCTTATGCCTTCAGTAAATTGAAGATTTCCAATAGTTCTTTATTTATATACCTACTCTATATCACAGATGATCCTTATAGAGTGATCAGTTATGGCAGTTAAGATAAAATTTACGAAAAAGGAGGTGCATCATTTTCGTATCTTTACGAAAATATAGTAGCCTTTGCAGTGTTGTCGACCTATTTATAAGAGTATGGTTTTTAGAAGTTGCGTTAACTTCTAAATCGAGATCGTGGCCGGATTCGATTCCCACAAGACACAGGACACAAATATATATGTGATGAACACAAAGGTACATAAGTGTTTGTGTTGGTCTGGGTGTTTAAATAATAAATAAATAAATATTTTTTGGACCTTTTTACACAGCATCTAGTCCCAAACTAAGCAGAGCTTGTTCTATGGCTACTAAGACAATGGATATTATACCTACATATATACTTTTTTTTGTAAATAAATACTTATAATACATAAGAAACACCCACCCAGACCAAAACAAACACTTATGTTAATCACACAAATATTTGTGTCATGTGGGAATCGAACCCACGACCTCAAGATCAGCAGTCCGAACCTCGAACCACTAGACCACAGACGTAGTTGATCGTTTCTTATGTATTATAAGTATTTCCAAAAAGGTATATAAGTATCATATCCATTGTTAGTACCCAAACTACAAGCTTTGCTTGGTTTGCGACTCGATGTGCTGTGTAAAATGTCCCAAAATATTTATTGACGTTACTATGGGAAACAATAATTTATATGTAATTTTATCGCTTCTCGGCTTTTTGGCTCAGATCAAAGTGTTTATGTAGTGAAAGTACCGGGCCTTGTGGGACACCTACTTAATTTAAAAGGGAAAACATAATAAATTTTTAATGTAGGTACCAAATGTGATCATGAAAAAGAAAGTACCTTTCTAGGTCCTGTACATTCTGTAAAGCAAGTTTTACATAATCAAGAAAAAAATTACTTATGTCAACTTTATCGAAGGCTTTAACAAAGTCCAAAACTATTTAGTAAGCCTAAACTATCTCGAAACTATGAATTATAGGATCTCAATGGAAAATAAAATTGTCAGTACTTTTAACATATTTTATTAATAACTCCTATTCATTAACAAAAATATTAAATTTTCTTCGATCTTAAACAACATACGTCTGTACAACTCCTGTTAACGTGCTTACCAAACTGTTTTTATGTTCACAATCAAAATTAACTTCCATATTATGACTTTTCAAAATAAGAGAATCGTTAGTGAGCAAAGCTTTTGTTAGCAACCTTATTACTTCACTATCTTTGAACCAAATTCCTACTTTATTCACTAATCCTAACATTTGTTTCTTTGATAAACTCTTAATAGTTCTCTTTGACATTAATCTACATATCCTTACATAATCTGCAGCATCTTCAACTTCTAAATCATCCAAGTGTTTCAGTAAATCATAGTGTATAACTAAAATTTCTTGTTCCACATCTTTATTTGTTCTCAATTCTATAAATTCATTAACTTTGCCATTCTTAGCTGCTATATTTCTGGAGAAAGCAGCAATGTTCATACTGTATATCATATTTTGTACGAGGCCAAAAATCCCTTTAGTTAGAACCTTATCATTTGTCTGCCGCACGACTGAATGTAGCCATGACAACAGCCCATACCCTTCAACTAAAATCTCAAAAGCTCTAGGTACAGCTACAATAGAACTCATAACACCCAAAATTCTTTCCTTAACCCTCCTATCACTCAAAACAGAGGAATAGAAATCCATGATCATTTTCAAACACATGGTTTTGAACACAACATCTATATCTGTCATGGTTTTCGTTCCGTCCTTGATGATATCGAGTATCCAAAGTCTTCTGTCGATAGATTCGACATCACTATCGTGGAAGAGGCTGAGGAAATCGGGGACTAGTGTGCAGTCCACGAAGTTCTTGGCTATGAGGAAGTTATTAACTGGTTTGTACAATGGGTCGAAGGGTGCAGTAGAGACCATCAGAGCTCTGGCAAGGTAGAGAGCGTCTATGGCTGGGAGCTTAGGGTTCTTCATGTCTTGACCGTCGATGTGTTCAGAGCTGGTGATAACAGATGTTAGACTGCGACGCAACGTGTTAATGAAGTCCGTCAGGAATAGCTTGTCGTTTTTGTGGCGTCTGAAAAATATGTAAAAAGTTGACATAAGAAACATAAAATAAAAAAACTATTTTTAAAGTTGAATGACAAAGTTGAAATATCAGAGCAATTAATTTAGTGTGATAAGATATTAATATGTTAGTTTTTTATTATTATTATTGTATAGTATGGCAAAACGAGCTAAAGGCCCACCTGATAAGCAGTTACCTTTGCCCATAACAACTGCAATACCACCTAGGCTGTTGCCTAAATGCTACCGCAAGTTGGTTCGCCAAACTGAGACATGAAGATGGAAAGTCTCATGTGATTGTAATTTCACCGGCACCCGTACCCTTCACACCGAAACACAGCAATTCAAGCAAGTTTAAGTTACTGGGTCCTAAAAAGTCTCAAAGGAAAAGAGAAACTACCATCATTTGTATAATTCGTTTCTAGTATTTTATTATTTGTACCTATTTAGAAATTATAATTTAATTAAACTTACGTTTCAGTCTCCAACAGCATACAGAACCGATGTAGTACGTGGTAAGCAGCCGCCCTCATCGTGGGGCAGTGGGAGCTGAGCGCCATCACCGGCACCGAGAGCAGCCCACTCCGCAGCATCTTGAAGCACGACGCCACCGACCCCGGCGCCAACAGGTGGCTCAGCAGGGGAAACACGAACACAGGGTCGTAAATGCCTTCGTCCTGATCCACATTCGACGTATGCAACAAATCCCCTCCAATAAACTGAGATATCATTCCCTCGTATTTCCCTTTCACAGTCAAATTCTTCACTGCCCCTTCACCGTCTTTAGTCACACAAGGCTTAAGCACACCGTCTTCAAACATCTCGTTTAGTACAGATCTTACTGAATCTGTCACTTCACTTGCAACAGCAATATTTGGATTTAACTCATAATGGTACTCGAATTTTTGTGTTACAGGGAAGTTCCTCACAGTTCGCTCAACAACTTCTTTGTCGAATAAGTTTAGAACTTGATTGGGCGTTGGATGGGACCATAAAGATGACGACCGGTTTTTACGGACAGCGTAATAATTGGCGGCGGAGTCACCCCACACGTAAGGTTTGTATTCGTTAACCGGCTGACCATTTGTTTCGTAGAAATGTAAAATGGCAACAATCAGCCTGTCGCATGGACTTCTCGTTGCATGAAACGCGCTCAAGTAAACAGGAATATGCTGCGTTTTCATGACCGTTTTGTTTCTCAATATCAAAGTGTATAGAAATTCTATCAGTCTAGATTTAATATCAGAACTGTGCAGACTAAGCATCACATTTAAAAATTCAGAATGAGACGTCACCATGTCAAATAATGTAGTAATATCGTCATGATTGCCAGGATATAAGAGTTTGACCAATTCAGTTAACAATGCTAGAAGTTTGGGACCAATCACGTAACCCTGATCAGCCGTTTTGACTTTTAGAGAATCTTTTAACGTTGCCTTGCAGAAGTTTTGCCATATTGCACTCTCAATCATCTTCTTGAAATCATCTTTTTGTTCTATATCTAGTCCTTCCACCACCTTACAAACTTGAACAACGTTATGCATGCTGGTAACAATGTCGTTTAGCGCATCCACCTTTGTTTCTTTTAGCGCAATAGTTGTCAAATGTAACATAGATTGTAAGTAGTTTATAAGATGATCTTTTTTGGCAACATTTTCACAGATCTTTAGAAACATGCTTTGTAATATTTGTATGTGGCTTGACTCTACAGCTTCGAATTTGTGGCTTTTGTTAAAAAATTTCAAGCAGTCTTGTATATCCATGCATTCTATTACTAATTTTCTGATGAATTGCCAACATGTAACGTAGATTTGTCCAGCCTTATGTGGCTTTTCCAGCATTTTTATGATATTCGACTTGTATTCTTTATATACAGTTGGTAAAAACTCCTTATTATCAAGCAAGAATTGATTGTGGTTTATGACTGCATTACCTAAGGGCAACGTTATTTCTCTTTGGGCTAATATTTCCGGCCTCGCGATTTGGTCTTTGAAAATGGGACAGAATTTCACATTATTCTTCAACAACACAGCTGCAAGATTAGCGGTAGATTTCCTTAGCGTGTTGAAATAGAAGAACTTTTTATAATCTTCATCCGATACTCGTATTGCTTGATGCGGTTTATTTTCAAAATATTTTGACAAAGCTGTCTCTAAAGTCGTTAGATTAGGATTCACCTCCTTGTTTGAAAGCAAATCCGTGTAAAGAGAGATACTCTTCTTCAACATGTTTGGATGTAACTCCAAACTGATTGTTTCAGAATATTTCTCGATTAAATATCTCAGTAACTCTAGTACTAGACTTGGTTCTTTGTCATCTCTCAAGCAAGAATCAGTCTCTGCACTAAAAATAAGATTGAATAATTTCACGTCATCTTCATTGGATAAACCCACTACTTCCAAAACCTGGATCGTGTATTGACTGTCTACGTTTTTCCTTTTATTAATCTTTATGAACGCTTTCACGATTTCATTATAATTCTTTTGTTGATAAGATTTCAATATTTTGTGTTTATTATTTAAATAATTCACTATTTCTTTATGTTGTTTAAGAACTTGTAAGAGAAATTCTGTAGAATGTAAACTTGACGAATCTTTGCCTACGTTTAGAGGTTTATAAATTTTGAGAAACTGCGGGTTTTTCAACAGCGTCAGTATTATAGTCCGACAAACATCGACCCAAATATTCTTCTTACCGATTGCAATAATACATTCAAAGTAATCCGTTATTTTCTTCTGTTGTTCCTCATTTAACTGCCCCATGTTTGTCAACCTTATTGTGCAGAATATCAAATATTTTGCCCATATTAACAATTCTGAACTGTCAGCTATCCTTGTAATATCGATTTTGTATTGAACATCACTAATTATAAAGTCGCTTTCTTCAGTCACCTCTTCTAAAAAGGGAAACACGTCTTTCAATGAAATTACTTCATTGTCGACTATGGAATTTGATATTGCTTTAAGGATATTATCTTCGCCTAAAATGGTGTCTGGCAGTGCCACAGGCTGTCCAATCCAACTCGCGACGTAAGTCCTGGCATCTAATTTACAATCTCCTATTAACACTTCAGTCAACTCAGGGGAATAGTTGCTGTGAAATAAATTTGCAATGTATAGTGACAGAAAATGTTTCAGATTCTTCTTAGCATCCTTGTGTGACTGTAAGTATTGCATACATCCTACAATGAAAGGCGATGGCATCTTGCTTTCCAAAAATACATTATCTTCAGTATTCCTATTTTCCATTAGATCATTAAATAGCTTTTTCAAACTATCCTCAGTATTTTCCGAAGAAATTTCGAAATGTACTAACTGATTTCTCACATATTCTGTCAAATCTGTAATATTTTCTAGAACATATTCTACAATATCGCTTATCAGCGAGGAAGGATTAACTTTGGAGTTTCTCAAAGTGTACAGTATTATATGTATTTCGTCTTCATCTCCTTCAAATATGGATGTGTTTTTGAAGAACATGTGTAAAGTATCTTTAGCTTCAATCCAAGTATCATCCTCATCACTCATGTAAACATCCAACATTATTAGGAATAGTTCTTTGAACATTGGATTCTTTAGTGATATGGCAGAGCTATCTAATGTTAGCCAAAGAGATACAACTTTAAACTTTAAGAGTGCTATATGACCAGTGTCCAGTGTTTTAGAGAAATCTAATATTTGTTTCATGTCTATACTTCCTTCTAAAGTTTCAAAATATGCTGGATGGATATCATTGTAAAGTAATAGCAAATCAACAAGACCAATCAGAGCATCGGTGTTATTTATTTTCGGAAGTTTATAATCTTTCGTGTTCTCAGCATCAGTTTTGCCTGATGTTACATTTTCAATCAACAGTACTATTGCACCAGGGGTTGGCAAATGCTTTGGAATAAAATACTCCAGTTTATTTTTCAAATCATCAATCTGTGCTGTCTCTTTAGTTTCCAAAATCTGTAAGTACCTCTTTAAAGACTGCAACATTTTTACTAGAACTTTGACGCAATATAAAGATACCGTCTGATCTTTTCCTAGATTGATTTTGATGAACTTCAATAATGGCACTGGTAAAGTTATGAACCTTACAAAATTTGCAATTTGTATAGGATTGAGATGAGTCATTCTTGACACCATTTCTTCTGGTTTTAACTTATTTAGCAGCTTGATGGTAAAGTCAGTAGTTCTTTCCCATATTGGTGAGTGTTGTGGATCAAAGCTGTGCTCCATCACACTAAATATAGCCCTGTGCAGATCGGGACACTTGTAGATAATATTTAAAATAACTTCACATTCATGATCATTCTCCCATGGTCTTTTCAATGTTAGCAGTGCTTTATACAAATTCTGATTTTTGTTGGCATCAACAGTTCCTAGAGAATTGTCAATGAAGTAAAGACCTGTTTTGTGTGATGTAAATAATGTCATAATGATTTCACTAAGTAAACTCATGATCTCAGGGCGCAATTCATTTCTTACTTCCTGGCTTAACTCTGGAGGTCCCTTCCATGAGAACACTTTAAACAAATTATGTATAACTTGATGACTAAAAGTCTTTAGTTTTAGACTTTTAGAAACTAGTGCATTATCCACAACATTCTTTTTTAAAATGTTTAAGAACATCAACACAGCTTCCGGTTCATCATTTATTAAACCGGGTATAACAAGAGCGAGCAAGCCTTGTTTCTCTAGCAGAGCTTTTATCAAGGGCAGGTGACCTTCTATCAAGAATGATGTCATGAAATGAACAAATGAAGTTCTCACATTATCTTTTTCTTTGAAGTTAGGCTTTTCAACAACATGCTGCAAATGTTTTGGAGTTAATGGTGCTTGGTTCAGCACTTCGACTCCTAGGTCAGAATTTAATGTGACCATTGATGTTAATAGTTTAAGGACAATTTTCCTGTGACGAGGACCGGAGCTCTCACTGATCATAATCTCAATGGTTGACATGAATGTGTTGAGGAAGTAGCGGCATGCTTCCTCCGTGATTGTTATCATGTGAGGAAGAGAAGATTGTACCTTGAGGATTATAAGGTGGAATATGTGGAAGGCTGGTGTGGCTAAAGTGAGGTTTTTCTTACTCTCCTGGGTAATTTGCCGCAGTATTTCATGGGAGTTGCCGCCACCTTTTAGGTACTCCAGCAAGTAGTCGGCAGGGCTGTCAGGGTTAAGACAGACTTGCAGGAATTGTGTGAGAGCTGTAACGAGAAAAGGTCACAAATAAAAAAATAGATCTTGCTTTAATTCATTTCCATAGAAATAGATGGACCCCATGAATAGCAACCATGCTTTTTGGTATAACGGGCCATTTTCCGCAACTCCACGCTTGGCGTGTATTTTGCGTAAAGCAACCATGCTTTAACTTAATCAGTGATTAACCTTAACTGCAACTAAGATTTTTCAACCTAACAAGGACTAGTTTTTATTTTGTTTGCATTCAATACTAATGACCAGCCTTATACTGTAATAATAATTGGGAAGGAACTAGCTCCTGAAACACAGGGATAACCCAATTTAGGAGTTAGGGACTTATTTAAATTGTAATGTGGAAGTCAATAAAGTATTTATTATTTATTTATTTATTGATATGACCATTAAGTGTTAAGTAATAGAAGAAAGGCACTCATGTTACATATCATCAGATAGTATACCTAACTAGCCTCCATGAGTGACAATATTTAATTGATAGTCCGGCGCACCCTGGGCAGTCAGCCCCGCTACCAACCTGCTTACTGGCTAATCTTTTCCCCACGGCATGAGCTGTTATCATTATGTAGCTCATGTCGACACGATAGAAGAAGAAGAAGTATACCTAACTTTTAGGAAAATATTGTTCTGATAACTATGCACATTAGAAAAGAAAAAACTAATAACCAAAGAAATATAGGAACTATTACTACTAGAAAATACCTACTGCTGATTACAAGTCTTTCCATTGACTTGCATAACAATTAATTTTGCAGAAAATCCTGCCAGCAGCAGCACTATGCTGGGGGATTTATAGAACATTAAATAAACAAAATTCATGTCAGTTTATAATTTAGTCAATTATGAGGTATAGCACTCCTGCCTAAGACGACACTCAGACCCTGAAATAACCACATCCCCAGCTTGAAATCATCCAGTGTTGGGTATCAATAAACACAAGACTGATTGAAAAAAAACAATCACAATAACATGTGAGTTGGAACTTACCCATGGTCTGGCCCTGTTTCACTGTTAGCTCTTTGCGAAAATATTTAACATCAAACCCATCCCTTTTAGAAGTAAAAGCATGTTTATCGCCAGTATCTGCTTCATTTTGAGGTTGTTCCTCTTCGACATTTTCAACGTCTTCAGACTCACTCTTCTTCACCTTTTTGGGCGACTTATCTTTACCACTATCGAATTTTCGCTTTCCCATTTTCGTTTATTTGCTGTTTAATTAATGTTTTTTATTTAAAAGCATTTCACCACGCACGTGAATTTGTTTTGACTTTTGACAATGACATTAGCGATAGCGTTTTATTTGACAGTGACACAACCTGACACAACACAGCACAGGGCCGCGTTCACTTATATCGCCCGACGTCGTCGGACGACGCTTGGAGCGTTCCTTGGGCGTTCGTTTGTATGATCGCTCTGAACTGAAGGGATTCACCAGAGGATGGGCAGCAGCGTTCTCTGAGTATTTAACCAACAAACTGCGATCGCCAACCCGCCTGCCAAGCGTGGCGATTATGGCATATCCTCCCAAACTACTTGGGGGAGGCCAATGTCCAGCAGTGGACGTCTTTCGTCTGAAATGATGATAATGATGATGATGAGCTCCTGAGTAACTGAACGACCAAAGTACGCTCCGGGCGTCGTCGGACGATAATACTGAACACGGCCCACGGCTGCGTTCAGTTATGTCACCCGGTGACCCTACGACGGCAAACGACGCACGGCAAGGGGCGTTCGTTTGTATTTGGAGACCAATCCAGAAATCGCGAAAACAAACAGCTGTTTTCTACATTTCGTCGAGTAATGAAAACATATTATATGTATGGAGCAGCTTATTTTTTTCACCATTTTTTCACAATGAGTACAAGGAACCCTTAAGGCCCTACCAAGAGCTAAGTGGCGCCACCTGCTACTCGGCAAGTAATTTTATTTTTACTGATAGTAAAAATAAAATTACTTGCCGAGTAGCAACGACTATACAGCCCAATAGGTACAACATACAATACAATATACAATTTGTTATATACAGTTTTTTGTACATCCACCTGTTAGTTACCTGTTTGTGTTTCTGTTACACTCATAAAGTTATTATACTGACGTAAGTATATACAAAGTCTTTGGTTACACTATTACTTAAATGTAGCGCGTCGTTAACTGGGACAAATCATTTTTCTTTCATTCTTTCTTTCAATAGACGCCTAATGTTAAATGTAATGCGTACAATAAATTCTACCACTAACTGAGGCGGGGTACTGAAATTCGATTAGCCCTACCAAGGCGGCTATTGGCTAATCACTAACGCGGCAGTTTTCACGGGTCACCAAAATGGTCGAAACTGATTTGAAGATTTCAAGCGGCGAACAGTGGCAACCTACATTAGTGAAATTTCATATATGTGTTGCAGACAATGCAGACATCGGTCGTCTGTTATGAGGCGTCTATGGGCTGTATGGTCGATGCCGAGTAGGTACATCATTTATCTATTTATTTTAGTTTTTAACAATTGAAGTACAGGTACATACCTACTGTAGTTTAATCAGAAAACTATTATCTTTGTAAATTATAGTTCGCTTACATGTAGATAGAAAAAAAGCGAAAAACGGCTACATACAGAACTTTTTCTGTCTACAACTACAGCGAACTATAATTTACAGAGTTAATAATTTCTGATTAAACTACAGTAGGTCTAGGTACCTGTACTTCACTTGTTAAAAACGAAATTTCGATAAATTATGTACGTACTTAGCGAGTAATTAATTTTTTACTGATGGGGGCGCCACTTAGCGCTCTTATTAGCACCTATTAGTTTTTACTGATGGGGGCGCCACTTAGCGCTCTTATTAGCACCTATTAGTTTTTACTGATGGGGGCGCCACTTAGCGCTCTTATTAGCACCTATTAGTTTTTACTGATGGGGGCGCCACTTAGCGCTCTTATTAGCACCTATTAGTTTTTACTGATGGGGGCGCCACTTAGCGCTCTTATTAGCACCTATTAGTTTTTACTGATGGGGGCGCCACTTAGCGCTCTTATTAGCACCTATTAGTTTTTACTGATGGGGGCGCCACTTAGCGCTCTTATTAGCACCTATTAGTTTTTACTGATGGGGGCGCCACTTAGCGCTCTTATTAGCACCTATTAGTTTTTACTGATGGGGGCGCCACTTAGCGCTCTTATTAGCACCTATTAGTTTTTACTGATGGGGGCGCCACTTAGCGCTCTTATTAGCACCTATTAGTTTTTCAATTTCACATTGTATAGGTTAAGGCGGGTTAAGACTTATCCTTTTCACCGCCACGGCATCGTGAAGTACCTATATTAGTATATTATCTATGGTAAAGGTTTTCTTGCCCTCAGCACCACGTCAAAAGAAGATAAATAAATATTGTATAGACAAAGTTGTCGTGGCGCTCAGGCACGAAATCGATTGTCTTCTATACGTGTCATTGGCGGTGAAAAGGTTGAAAACCTCTTCAAGTAGGTAGGTCCTGTGCAACTTTGAGAGCCACCCTTCGAGGCTTCGACATGGTCATGAACGTTCAAGGATCACTGTAATTATATTCTCTTTGGATCACTTCGTCATGTAATGTTGAGTAGGACACGGTTTTGAATGGAATGAGTCTGAATAAGCTTTATTCCATTTAAAATTGCTATAATAATCCAAAAATCTGTAGTGTCCGCTACATGTAAACATTATTTTATTCATTCATGTATATCCATGCGCGTCGTGCATCGTCTTGTCCCACTCATCGTGTAGTATTGTAGCGAATTGAAGTCGCAACCGTTGACTGGTGGATAGAACACAACGCTTTCCTCTTTCACTCTCACGTACTCACTCACCTTACACAGAAAAGAAAAGCAGCGCGATAAAATTTTGAAGTGGTACATTTTATAAAGTTGAGCCGTCATTACATTTTTCCGTCATGTACGGGACAAATATACTGCCTCTCGTAAGTCCTACTAGCGTAGCGTACTATATAGTGATCTGTGAGTCCTACTCAACACTAGTGTCATGGTCACGAGTCTTGGCAACATGACTGTAGGAAGATTTAACTGAAGTTGAAACTAAAATAATTAAACTAAATAAAAATAAAAAACACGGTTTCTGAAACACTGTATTAAAAAGTTATTCTTAATTTACATAACTTTGTCACGTATAAAATGCTATAATTAAAAACTAAAATGCATGGCTATCAAGAAATGCAGAACATAGGGGTGTAAAAGCCTCAAATGAATGGGTAAATCATCTGAGGTAACAGGCTAACAGCCATTAAAAACTTAACTTAACTTTTAAGGTACACTCTGTTTTTTTCGTACCTGTCTTATTTAGTAAACAATCTTGGCATGTCTTTTCAATGGTGTCGACTCTCTTGTTCACGAACTAAACTTATTTTAAACTGTCGCTCTCTTTTGCTAATAGAAGATACAAGAAAGGGATGGCAACAATTTTAGAACTGTCAAATTAGTTTACGTGTTAAATTTCTTTGTATTTTAGTGGGCACGTTCCGAGATCACGACTAAACTTGTATGGAAATCTAAATTCCGACTAATTTGACAGTTCTAAAATTGTTGCCATCCCTTTCTTGTATCTACTATTAGTAAAAGAGAGCGATAGTTTAAAATGAGTTTAGTTCGTGTACAAGAGAACCGACACCAATGTTGATTATTTTAATAACTACTGATAAAATATAATTACTAGTTCTGCACATGTTTTTTCAATTAGGTTAAAAAATATTATTTAGTGTGTAAAATTGTTAATATAACGTCTTGTAATAATTATTAATGACGAACTGCACTAAAAAGACGTGCTAAGATTAGAGATTAGATTTGAAGATTGTTTACTAAATAAGACCAATAAGAAAAAACAGAGCGTAGTAGGTACTTTGTAAACACAAATTCAAATTCCCCTATTCTGCACTTTCCAGCCACTTTTCAATTTTTTTTTAAATTACCAGACGATTTAAGAATCACCTTAGCCACAGATTAGTGATATCTACGACAATCACAAATCTGCGCACATTTCTGGGTATCTTCACGCCGCTAACCCTTGAGGGTCATACAAATCTTAAATATATAATATCACGAAACGTATCAGAGTTTAGCCAATCTTTTATTTATTTTAACGTACATCCATACAATCAACCACATATCAATGGTAACAAAACCAGTAGGTATATGCAGGGCCTGTCTGTATGACACTTACATACTAAGCCGGTTACGCTTATAATGGTTTCGTTACCATCGGACAAGGATCGTACAGCCCAATAGACGCCTAATGTTAAAGATAACGCGTACAATAAATTCTGCCACTAGCTGAGGTGGAGTACTGCAATCCGATTGGCCCTACCAGGGCGGCTATTGGCTAATCACAAACGCGGCAGTTTTGACGGCTCATGCAAGTGGCCGAAACTGATTTCAAGTGGCGAATAGTGGCGACCTACATCAGTGATATTATAGAAGTGTCGCAGACATCGGTCGCCTGTTATGAGGCGTCTATGGGTTGTATGGTCGATGCCATCGGATAAGTGCTTGACTGTACCTATTTCTAGCTTGCTACTTCTCGCACACATGTCTCGCTCGCATTGTATGTTATTATTATTTATTTATATAGGTATTTGTACAAAGACCTCGCTCTGCTAAGCCCTTTTCCAGCAGAGCTGCGCTGTGCGCGGCTAGAAAAATAAAGCAATGCAATGCAGATTACTTTATATTTTCTTCGCACAGCCCTGATGGAAAGTCACCCTACATATTATATACGGAATTACGGACTTTCTATGGAGTCTCGCCATGGAAAAAATCAGAAGTGGGATTCATACGCAAGAATGCTTTGAGCTGCTCCCTAGCCTCTTTACAGCAAGATTGCAATTAACAGAAATTTACAAATGTAATCTGCTCCATTTATATAAAATATAATCAACTACACTATCCAATTTTATTGTTATTTTAACTTATGGTTAATGCTACCAGATAGCCCGCGGAATTCAAAATTTCTTGCGTATATTGAAAATTGTAGCTGTATAATATCACGTTAAATATCGATAAATTGATAGTTAATTAATATTATCAGGTTTATAAAGTTTAGTTTAATATTTTTTTATGAGTATTAATCAGTAAATGTCGCGAATCATATTCGAATCAATATAAAAGTGAAATAGAGCTACAATTTGCAAGAAACGCAAGAGATTTACAATTTCGTGGGCTAATAGGTAGCAATCACTAACGTAATTAAAACAGTACTACCACTTTTATTAGTTACTTCGACAGTATTCGTTAGCGCAGAAAAAAGTAATCTAACGCCTACTAAAACCATTGTAAACACCAAACAAATACAAACCTTTGATGCTTTACGTTTAGATTTGAAATAGAACAACAAGAGACTCATGCTATCTCGCAATCGCAACCAAGCAGCGGACTCACGACGCGTACGCAACTACCAATAGCGGATCAAGATGTTTCACGCGTGAATGTGGTGCATTATGATTGGCTTATATTTCCGCGCCTACCAAAAACAAAACGAAATGTGTGCTGGGACACATAGTAGAAGTGAAACATCAACGGACAAGTGGAAAAACAAATCGCAACGGACAAGTGGAAAAACGAATGGCAACGGACAAGTGGATAAACGAATCGCAACGGACAAGTGGCAAAACTAATCGCAACAAAATTTTAACTTGAAGTTTTACGGGCAGGTTTTCAAATTGGACAAGTACATTGAGAATCTGCCCGTAAAACTTCACTTCAAAAGTGAAGTGAAGTTTCACTTCAAAATTATATTTGCGCAAGTACATCGTGGTTACTTATAAAAGTTGTTGTACTGTATTTTTGTTAAATTACTGAATCGAAATGCGTCACCACAATGCCATTTCGATGAAAGTGAAATATTACGGCAAAATTATTATAAAATATTATAAACTTAAGTAGGTAATAGAAATGTTGTTGTTTTTACTAAAATAAAATTAAATTAAAAATTTACGGTTTATATTAATGGATTTTCTGGATTTTACAACATCTTACAAAATTATAATTAACCTGTACATGTTAAATTTTAATGGCTTCTTTCCCGAAAACGGGTCATTGTTCTCATCTTTATGAACAATTTTAAATATGGGAGCAACCCTGAAATCGCGAAAAAAATCTGTTGTGTTCACTTAAATCGATAAAAAGTAGGGACCATCTTTTTTTCGCGATTTCAGTGTTGGTCCCATACTAAAAGTTGTTCATAATGATGAGTACAATGACCTTTTCGAGAAAGAAGCCATTAAAATTTCAGCATGTATTTAGGCCGGTGTTCATAAACGTTTATTCTCTGAATAACATCTGATTTCTCGAAAAACGTACAAGAATTATGGATAGACGGTAGTTTAACCAGAGAATTATCATTGATGAACTCAAGCCTAAACCCCAGTTTCCAAAAGGCTGTTCAACACAAAAATTCACTAATCGACTGTCAAATCTCAGGACAAACGATGTGATTGGTTGTTAGTATTTTTGCCGACCAATCACAGGAGCTAACCTTAGATTTGACAATAAATCAAATTGATCAGCGTTCCAGAAACTGGGGGTTAGTCAATCAAATCAATATTCGTAAATAAGTAAATAATTAATCATATAGCCGCCACAAAAGGCGGTAAACAAATTAAAAAAATAAATAAATATAAAACATTCCAATCGTACCAATCAAAGACGCAAATTAATCAAAAACAAATAATTTGTTATTGTCAACAACATACATAATTACTAATAATTACTAAAAGCTAATTAAAGAAAAGAGGTCGTACTGAGTACTGACTAGGCTTGTTGCTAACAAATAACTCTAATTACCTCTACAGATACCGGCACGAGTCGTGAGCACAAACTTCATTTATAGATCTTTTAGGGGGGACGCTGTCTTCGCCGAAAGTTGCGTGTTCAATGTCGAAAGGTCACCAGTTTAGGGGTAGAGTTGAGGTTGATGGAATGAAGGTCACTTGTTGTAAGATACTTTACTTCTGGTACCAGATACATATTAATATTATAGACTACATTATAACTACGACCTAATGGATTGGATGCGGGGAGACGACTGCTGCGGCGCGCTAATACAATGAAGCGGCTGTACTAAATCAATGCGTCAGCAGTGTCGCTACAGATCTGTTTGGTGGAATGACAGGAGCGCGGGGTACCAACGTCGAACATTGCATTTACGCGATTGGTCAGTCAATCGATGCTCGTCGTCTATTGGACAATTAGGTATCATTCGGCTACCGTACACTTTCGGTTCAACTTTATTGACTCAAATTTTCGAATTTAAAACAGTTTATTTTTCTTTTGTTGCAATTAATTTATATTTTGATTTTTGAGTGTTTAATGTTTTGAATTAAAAATTGTTTTTTTTTTCTTCTTCATCTTCCTTTATTTATTACAAGATTGTATTTAACTTGCAATGTATGTATGTATGTAAATATATTTGTTAGTGTGGAATCTTGCAACTCAATTTTGAAGCAGATATCTTCAACCTATTGAGCTGAAATTTTGTACAATATGGGTATAAAATTAAAGGACTTGCTGAGAATACGAATACGAGTTAAAAAATCTGTCCAGCGATAACTAAATAGTAAAAAATAAATTAAAAGTCAAAATGTTTTCTTTTTATTTATCCATGCGTAAAAAAAAAAGTTTCAAAATCATAATATAGGTGAAATTCGAGAAAGTTTGTATTTTCTATAACTATCCATAATACTTATAAAACGCTAACGGTGAAATTTAGTGAACAAAGATACTTAACAATTTTGGTCGAAAGTGTACATGCGCGAACTTGCGTCCACTACTGTCCATCTGTGCTCACGACTCATGCCGGCTACTATAGTACTTATCTGCTACGAGAATGGCGTTTTCAGGCCCGGCTAGTACCAATACTGACCAATAGCATCGCTGTAGTGCCTTATGACGTCATATTTTAACGGTCGACCGCGGCATTCTCGTAGCAAATAGGTAGTAAATTATAATTTTAGGATTATATGTAAAAGTATGTTTAGCAAATATTATGGGCAAGACGTAATCATTAAATAATAGTATAATACCGTCTATTAAACCAAATCGTGTTCCTTACAGACTATAATGTTTTTCTTTCATTCCCAGGTATGTACGAAAATTTTGATAAATTATACTTAGTTGAATTTCCCACCATTTTGTACGTAAACTTGACTTCTGGTGATTGCGACGCGATAGTCCGCGAAATTCAAGATTTCTTGTGTTTTTCGAAAATTGTAGCGATATTTCCCGTTGTATATTAATCAGAATATGATTCGCAACGATAATCCAAATATATATACTGAATAATACTCATAGAAAATAGAATACATTAGCTCTATTAGCTATATTCGCTCGAAAATCAATAATTTTATAGTAAATTAATATTATCGAACATATGCTAAGTAAGTATGTAAGTATGATAAATTCTCAAAAGCTTGCTGCATTTGTAGGAACAACCTGTATCAACACAAATACTACCCTCCACCAGTTTTTAAAGACGGATCGCGCAGTCACCGGTGTTCGCTCCTTCATAATGTAGCTAAATATTATCTGGTATCTACCCTCATTGTACTTATTTAATATCCTACCTTGTTAACTATATTTTTTGTTTACCTGTTTGCATAGTCGATGATACTGATGTTCGGTAAAGCTCTAATGAGTTTATGTTTACATCTTTAGAATGTTTTTGTTATGTATACCACTGAACAAATAAATAAATAAATAAAAATAAATAAATACAAGATTAACCCCCAGTTTCCGAAAGGCTGATCAATGCAAAAATTAACTAATCAGTTGTCAAATCTCAGGTCAAGCGATCTGATTGGTTGTTAACCTTTTTGCCGGCCAATCACAGAAGCTGACATTAGATTTGACAACAGATCAAATTGATCAGCCTTCCAGAAACTGGAAACTGGGAGTAATTGAAATAACTGAAAACCACTAAAGGGGTCATTGTACTCATCATTATGAACACATTTTACTATGGGACAGATACAGAAATCGCGAAATAAACAGCTGTTGTCTACATTTTGTCGAATTATGCGAACATAAGTATAAGTTTAAACACCAAAATAAAATGTAACACCAATGATGTAGTATGCAATAAATCTTTGAATCTTGAATCTTAAATGTATGGAGCAGCAGATTTTTTTTCCGCGTTAAAAGTTCTTATTCTGTATTTTACACAAGAAAAATAAGTACAGCATTTAATTATAAATAGAAATTGCATGTACAAAGGCGAGCTTAACTCAAAAATGAGTTTTCTGTCAGCAAACTTTTGAGCGAGTTGTTCATAATGTTGATTAATGGATCTATCCACGATTTGCCCTACTGGAGATAAAAATTTGACAAAAGCTCCATACAAAATATGTCAAATTTCTATCTCTAGTAGGCCAAACCGTGGATAGATTGGATATTAATTTTGGCCGTAAATTCAGCCCTTTAGAGGTCATCAGTTATTTCAACCACAAATTGTAGATTATAGAACTTGGATAATGTTCTCTATGAGTACTATTGAGCAAAAAACGCAATAAATTTTGTATTTCGCGGGCTACTGCGTCACAATTACCTTCAAGTAACAGGCATTAGAACTGATGTCAAGCCCCCAGTCTTGTGTCCTGGTTCTACCTCGGAGCAGCGATGATTTCTTCGAAGTTAGGCTCCAGTTCTCGTATCCTGTCCAACAACACATCAGCCAGGTTCAATTCTGGATCGGTGTCTGAAATAAAATATACAGCATTATAATAAAACAAAGTTTCATCATCATTACAGCCGAAAGACGTCCACTACTGGACAAAGGCCTCCCCCAATTAAGGGGGGGATATGCCATAATCGCCACGCTTGGCAGGCGGGTTGGCGATCGCAGTTGGTTGGTTAAATACTCAGAGAATGCTGCTGCCCATCCTCTGGTGAATCCCTTAGTCGCCTTTTACGACACCCATGAGAAGAGATAAGGGTGATGCTATTCTTTAAGTCCGGCACCACACGGACTAGAAAGTTAAACAAAGTTTAACCGGATTAAATCGCGTATATTATTTAAATTGGTTTCCCTGACGTTTCGAAAGCTTTGCAGCATTTCGTGGTCGCAGGTAGACTAAGATGACAAGCGACTTTACAAATATTTCTAAAAATATATATATATATATATGTATATATTTTTTTCAATATTTTTAAAATAATGTTTTATTATAATGTGTAGTGATCGCGAAAACCTAAGAAGTTATTATATACAGCATTATCAGTATTAGGTTCATGGTAGTGGGAAAAAGGGATAATACTGTAATACATAATTATGGAGGAAGAGGGAGACCAAACAAAATATGGATGGATTGCGTGAAGAATGATATAAATAATAAATAGTTTATTTATCAAAAAATTACAGAAGTTACAAGAAATATTAGAGTTATACAAAAAAGTAGAATACCGTTGGGTTACAATTCTACTAATCCTGCCTCCTAAACTAGGGTAACCTGTATCTTAAGAGACAGTTTTTGGACATGAAATTCTTAGAATATGATTCAAAGCAACACAAGTGAACAATGTTTAGGTATTCTCAGCATACTCTTGAGTGGGTTTGTGTATTATTTGTGATGTTTTTGTGAGGAGTGGGGGTGTGTATGCGTGGGGGGTGTGTGTATGCGTGGGGGGTGTGTGTATGTGTGGGCTGTGTAAACTAGTAAGAGAAGGTGTGTGTGCATATGGATGAAAAGTTAGGAGGATAAAATGCTCTTCTCGTATAAATAATTCTTTTTTAGAAGACAAACTTAGTTATGCGGTCCGGTGTTTTAACCACAGTTATGGCCCAAATATTTCCAAGGAAGGTACGGAACCCTCGGTGCGCGAGTCCGACACGCACTTGGGTGTTTTTTATTAGTGTTCCGTACCCGAAGGGTGACAAACGGGACCCTATTACTCTCGCTACGCTGTCCATCCGTCCGTCCGTTCGTCCGTCCGTCTGTCTGTCACAGAGCTGTATCTTTTGAACGGTAATAGGTAACCGGTTGAAATTTTCTCAGAAATTGTGTTGCTATGAGGTGTATTACGACAAATATTTAAAAAAAAAAAATAACTAAAACCAAAGGGGGTCCCCATACAAGAAACCTCAAAAAACATGCATTTTTTTCAACGTTTTTGTTCCTGCTCTATCTTCAAAACGGTAATATATACCAGCGTCAAACTTGGTCAGATTATAGTGCATATTATGTAGTTTAGCAACAAATACTAAAAATAAGACAACATAGACATATGTGGTGGTACCTACGTAAGAAAGACATGCAAAAATTCATATTTCGTGCACTGGCGTTGATATTTTTTGATAAACTCTCGTAAATTAAATCAGTTTTTATGGGGTATCAGGTCGTTGAGAGGTACGGAAGCCTTACTGCGCGAGTCCGACTCGCACTTGGCCGGTTTTTATTCATTCATTCATTTCAGCCGAAAGACGTCCACTGCTGGACATAGGCCTCCCCCAAGCATCGCCACAGCGACCGGTCCTGCGCTTTCCGCATCCAGCGGATACCTATTTTTATTATTATTACTAATTAATATCATAGAACCCAGTTTTTGTTTTAAATACATCATGATGTTATTTATCAAAATATTCTTATTTGTATAATAATTTTTTACATTTTTTTTAAAGTATGTACGTAGTAAGTTTTCATTCATAAATCACGTTTTAAACTTCGGACAGAGTTAAGTTGTTAACCTACCTTCGTTGCCAACTGTACTAATAAAAATACTTACCATCAAAATAAATGATTTCGCACTTGCCCCTGCACTCCGGACTTCTAGCTATAAACTGGCGCAGGGAGGTTAGGAATTCAGCCGCTGTTTCTGCCTTGTTCACATCTGCCACTTCTGAAAATAGATTATCTGTTTAGTATTTATCAGTTTACTTTGGAGGATCCTGAAGTTTTTACAAGGCAGCAGTTTCACCTGACATAATTCATGGGATATTAGGCCGAGTACCCTTCGGACAGGTCCCGGTTCCTCAGATCAGGCACCCGCTAGATCTGTACTAACCTTCGGACAGGCACACAGGGGCGGCCGCTAGATCTGTACTAACCATCGTACAGGCATACGGGGCGCCCGCTACATCTGTACTAACCTTCGGACAGGTCCCGGTTCCTCATGACGCGGTACAGCGTGTGCATGGGGGTGCCGCCCTCCACGGACAGGCACACGGGGCGCCCGCTAGACCTGTACTAACCTTCGGACAGGTCCCGGTTCCTCATGACGCGGTACAGCGTGTGCATGGGGGTGCCGCCCTCCACGGACAGGCACACGGGGCGCCCGCTAGACCTGTACTAACCTTCGGACAGGTCCCGGTTCCTCATGACGCGGTACAGCGTGTGCATGGGGGTGCCGCCCTCCACGGACAGGCACACGGGGCGGCCGCGCGCGCGGTAGATCTTGTACGCAGTGTTCTTGTAGATGCGGTTCTTAACTCCGGCCACGTCTTTCTCTATTTCACTCAGCGACTGGAATATACAATGCTGTTTATTCTCTTGTTCACAAACTAAACTTAGTAGATGCAAGAAAGGGATGGCAACAATTTTAGAACTGCCAAGTTAGTTTCAAGTGTTCCACTTCTTCTTATTTTTCGATCTGGGAACGGTCACGACTAAACTTGTATGGAAATTTTAATTCCAACTAATTTGACAGCACTCAAATTGTTGCAATCCCTTTTTATCTACTGTTAGTAAAAGAGAGCGCGATAGTTTAAAATAAGTTTAGTTTGTGAATAACAGAATGAACACCAATGACATTTTTAGTAACATACTAGCTGATTACCTAGGTATGTCTATAAAAGGTATTCTATGTGTAAATCCAGGACATGGTCTTTAAGTGTGCCAAATTTCATCCAAATCCATTCAGCCGTTTAAACGTGACTGAAGGACAAACAAATAAACAAGCGTACACACTTTCGCATTATAATATTAGTAGGAAGTAGGATGCCGCAAAATTGCAACACTTCAAAAATATTTCCATCAGAACTACGCTTTTTGAAGTAGTGTGTGTGTGTGTGTGAGGGGGGGTGTAGTGTGTTAAGTTCCTCAGTAGGACACAAACACCACGGGACACAACCTTCTTTGGTTTGCACTACATTATAATTTGATGTTAATATTCCGTGTGGACACAAAGAATAGCACCACCCCGTCTCTTTTCGTGGGTGTCGTAAATAGCGACTAAGGATTTCACCAGAGGATGGGCTGCAGTATACTCTGAGTATTTATTCAACCAACTGCGATCGCCAACCCGCCAGACAAGCGTGGCGATTATGGCATATCCCCCTTTTGGGGGAGACCTATGTCCAGCAGTGGACGTTTTTCAGATGAAATGATGATGATAATTTGATGAAAAAGTTTTTCTTTTACGAACACCACGTTTACGAAAGCAAGTTAATATTGCATTGTCATCTAGTTCTGAGTTATGTTGAAAGTTTCAAATCTAGCTAGCTCATCAGGAAGTTAGTTAAAAATCGACTGCAAAATTTGTACCAAACAGACAGGCATGACTGAAAGCGAGTTCATAAAAAAGTGGTTATATAAAGCTGTACTGTAAAATTCGTTTTCTGACGATTTATAAAAGCACAAAAACTAAATTTTTGTTGAAACAGCCACCATGAATTGTATACGTGTTATTGGAATAACCCAAAACCTCAGACACCCCAACTAGTTTTTATTACAATAAATTGATATGGAAAGTAATTATTAATCTTCATTTATTATTGTAGAAGATATTTGTAATTTTTGGTATCATGGTTACTCTAAACGATTCATAGCGCTAGATTCATTCACGAACGTGTCGCGACGCTACTGTGTCGGGAGGTGAATAACCTCTTAAAATTAACAAATGGTACCCAAAACTTTCCATCACACTTTTTTACTGGGTCTCGCTCCTTTGCGCTCAGCGCCGTGTCGTCGTACAAAACTTTTAGGCCCGTATTCCAGAAGGATACTCAAGCGTTGATCTCTGTTTAAAACTAGTTTTAAGTTGAGCTTTGATTTTAGAACGTCCCTCAAGCAGAGATTTGTTGATCACAGTTCAGCTGAGTTTAGTTTCGTTTTATATTGTCACCTGTTTCGGTATTTGGGCAGATATTTGATCTGTAATCACTCAAGCGTGGTCCAGACTACGCTTGAGTAGAGATTTCTATTATATTTCAGGTCAAATTCGTGTGTTTTGTTGTTGAATTAAAGTTTATAATTACCGTTCTGGAATAAGACCGATACTCAAGTAACGATTCTATCCTTAAGTAGTGATCAGGTGATTGGAGTTTAAACTGTACTTGAGTAAGCTTCTGTAATACGGGCCTTAGACTCGGCATGGTATGAAAATATTTTATGGTAAAAATTGAACCTATGTTAAAAAGTAGTGTAATGGATTCTAAACTCGATTCTGAATAAGCTAGATTTAGGTTTTGAGTTAATTCAATAATACGTTGTATACAGGATGTGGCGTGAATAGTGGATGGTCCTGAAAGTGCCGATAGGTTAGCTGAAAGTCTATCAAATAAGACTCCTTTCGGGTTTCTTTGTATCAAACCCTGCACAGCACACACACACACACACACACACACACGTGTTCACACTGAACACTGGCTGTTGCAAGACCGGGATTTATAAACTTGCGGAATAGGGGTGAACACGGAACGGAGCGTCACGACTGGCCTCGCCGGCGAGGGTCACAGAAAGGACGGCAGCGTCGTAAGGTGCTTAGTTTTACTCGCCTCCTGGAAAAGAGTGAACTCATCATCAGGCTCTAAAAAGTACGTCTCTTGGGTGGCGCTGTTATTATTGAAGTAAAACTTCTTTACGCACGCTTCACTTGGGGAGTAAGCTGATGAATGCGTTACGAAAAGTGTTTTCGCGTTAAGAAAAGTCTGATCGGGCGAGGCGAACGGAAGTTGAGAGGGAGATATAAGTTAGTGAAGATAGAAAGAGAGAGAGTTACGTTTCGTATATTACTGTAGGGGCAAAAGAGAAAGGTGCGAGCACACATTTTTTTAGTTTTTTTTAGTGACGTTTTACTTCAGTCTTGCGGTCTAAAGCACACTCGTTTTTTTTTGCAACGCAGGTTTCGAATTTCAATTTAAATTGAACTTATTTGAATTAGTTTTATAGGCCAGTAATGTGTTGAAAATTAATTTTAGCAATTTTTATCTACTTCGACGACATAGTTATGTACTGTAATGTAAAACCTACTAGGTAATATGGTATCATTTGAGAAACTTAACATAACATAACATCACGCCTGTATTTCCCTGAAGGGGTAGGCAGAGGTGTGTAGTACACCCACATTTCGCCAGTTATGTTATAGTCCCATGTAATAGGGGGCGAGCCTATTGCCATTTGAGAAACTTAATAAATGGAAAACCTATTTAAATGATGGATGAGGTGTAGTACATTTTTTATCACCACGCAAGGTCAACGTTGCACGATTTTATGGAGAGAAAATATAAAATAAAACAGAGAAAAGGTAAAGGTAGCTACCAGTTATCTGAATTCAGTAGTGAATTTATACAGGAATAAGATACCAAAAAAATTACGCAAAAGCTTTTTTTATTTGTAGAAATGGCAGTTGAATTACAAAGTGAAGGTATGATATTTATGAAAAATTATAATAATAGTGTCAATTCCGTAACCTAGACCTTCGATCTTCTGTGGTATTTGATAGATCTTTAGCTAACCTACCAACACCTTCAGGATTATCCACTATTTACGCCACACCCTGTAGATTCACGAGTCGATTAAATTGTCGATTTAGTTAAGGTGAGCTACAGGGTAGCCCGCGAAATTCAAAATATATTGCGTTTTTTACAAATCGTAACTCTGTTTTGAGTTGTATATCAATCAAAATACGATTCGCGGTAGTGATAACATTAACAATATATCGACTGAATAACACTTATAAAAAATATCAACCTAGCTTTATAAGCTCTACAAGCTCGATAATCTATAATTAGATCATAAATTAATATAATCGAGCTTGTACAGCTTATAGAGCTAGGTTAATATTTTTTACGAGTATTATTCAGTAGATATATTGTTATTACTGCCGCGAATCATATTTCAGTTTCTACACAACGCAAAATACAGCTAAAATTTGCAAAAAACGCAAGAAATTTTGAATTTCGCGCGCTACCCTGTAGCATTCACCTTAACGAAAATGTGTGAAGTCACTGAATATTCTCAAGAAAGGACTGACAAAATGACAGATTTAAAACACTTTTTGTATATCTTATAATTAATTATAAAATTCTGTCAAAATATTTTATTGTTTTATACATCATCATCATCATCATTTCAGCCGAAAGACGTCCACTGCTGGACAAAGGCCAGCCCAAAGGGGGAGGGGGGGATATGCCTTAATCGCCACGCTTGGCTGGCGGGTTGGCGATCGCAGTTAGTTGTTTAAATACTCAGAGAACGCTGCTGCCCAACCTCTGGTGAATCCCTTAGTCGTCTTTTACGACACCCATGAGAAGAGAGAGGCTTTAAATACATACAGGCATAATATCATGAAAATTCAGTAAATACTAGTAAAAAATACTTACACTACAAGCTTCCAACATCGCGATATCACCTCTATTAGGCTTATTGAAGTCCTTGAGAGCCGGTGGACTGTAGAGAGACTTGGTGACGATAACAAACAACTTCTTCACCGGGAACACAACTCTTTGAGTACTCTCGTAGGCGCGAATGTTCTCTTCGAAGCCGAAGAACTTAGACCCGTCCGAAGGTAGCACGTGGACGAGGTAACCTTCGAAGTAGCTGCATGCCATCCCGACGCCGTAATTCACAGTTACTTTGGACTTTTTCGCCTGGAAAAATGAAGGATGACATTCTTTATGACCATCTAGACAGAATACTAATGTGTTATTACTATTACCTTTGCCTTACTAGAGATAGGAATTTGACATAAGCTCCGTACAAAATATGTCAAATTTCTATCTCTAGCAGTCGTCGTAAATCGTGGATAGATTGGATATTCATTTTGGCCGTTAGTCATGATAGATGTGTCTAAAAATAGATATATGCGGACTTTTTACAAAAATGTCATGAATTACAAATTATAAAGTATAAACACGGAGGTATTATAACTAGAGCGGCCCTCTAAAAGAAATCTTATGTCGCACGCTCTGAGGTCCATGGGCCTCAGTGATCCCAGTCGGTCTTTACGCTCAGTGCGATGCAAACGTATATTACTCCGTGCTTAATGACGACAAAACTAAAAACCATTCAAGATCGAAAAACAATAATAACGGCGTAACGTTTCACCGGTAAGTAAACAAAATGCAATACATTTTGACATTTTCTAGTTTACTTGTACACGCTGCCATTTGTGCCGCCATTTTCTATGCATATCATAGACTAAGAAAAAAAATAGTTACAGAAGGGACACGATGTCTGGTACTCCGATTACTGAATAAGGCAGATATAGCGCACGGAACACGGGTGTGCGGCCACCAAAGCAAATACGAACTCAAAGCAAATTTTGAGGGGTGGACGAATTCGAGGTGGAAGGGAGGGTGACGTGAGTTTGGGGATTGGAGGAACGGAGTGGGGGATTTTTTTATGTATGGGTGACCTAGAGAGAGTGGGCTTAGGTGGTAGCAGAGGGGGGCAAAAATGTGGTCAGAATTAGGTTATCTCTGCCCGTTCCCGAGATATCAGCTCTTTAAGGTTCTCGAGTGGCAGGTTCTATTCGCGCCAGCAGTAAGACGGGTGATAGGGAGCGACAAGCGTTGCAGTTCAGGTAGATTTGGGAGGGGTTAAGGGATGACGAATTCGCGGTGGAAGGGGCGGGGGAACGTGTTTCCCGCGGGTGTAACTAGATAGTGCTTTGGGTTTGGGGGGGGGACGGAGTGGGGGTTTTTATTAAGTCTGGGTGACCTAGAAGGAGGAGGACAGAGGGGGGCAAAAATGTGGTCAGAATTAGGTTATCTCTGCCCGTTCCCGAGATATCAGCTCTAAGGTTTTCCGGTGGCAGGTTCGATTCCTACCAGCAGTAAGACGGGTGATAGGGAGCGACAAGGGTTGCAGTTCGGGTGGGTATGGGAGGGGTTGTGGGATGGACGAATTCGCGGTGGAAGGGGGGGGGCACGTGTTTCCCGCAGGTGTAGCTAGATTGTGGTTTGGGGGGGAGGAACGAAGTGGGGGATTGTTTAATGTATGGGTGACCTAGAGGGAGCAGGCTTAGGAGTTGGCAGTGGGGGGCAAAAATGTGGTCAGAATTCGGTTATCTCTGCCCGTTCCTGAGATATCAGCTCTTTAAAGTTCTCGGGTGGCAGGTTCGATTCCCGCCAGCAGTAAGAGGGGTGATAGGTATTTACCACGAGTAAAACTAGGTGGAGCTAGTTGGAGCTAGCTAATAAATTTTGCCTAAATAATATGCTTGATACTAATTTAATTTTGCATGCTTTCAATCAACCCCCCACATTAAATCATAGGATTCATCTGATTCGAGCCATTATTCTTAAATATGCAAAAATTCGTTTAAACTACGAAGCAAAAGTAAACAATGATTATTTATCTGAGCGCCAGAAACTAAACAAACTTATATTGTTTAATGGAAAATAAAGTTTTGTTATTCAAATTATACGAATGAACTTGAACTTTTATTTTAATTCGTTCCTTTGAAAAATCTCAATATACCGAATAGGCAAAATAAACACGAGTGTCGCATCTGTGCAGATTACGTCGCATCTATGACTCGCTAGCCACCCGCCGCGCACCCCGCACACTCCCCGCGCGCTGAGCCGGGCGCACTGTATATTGTAGGCGACAGCCGCTCCAGTTATAATACCTCAGTAGCATAAAGTATGTATCTTCATCTTGATGGTTGGTGGTCAACTACAGTACGTTTCACACGCCACTTTTTGCCTCGTACAACAAAACTGTGGAACCAACTTCCGTCGGCGGTTTTCCCGAACAAATTCGACATGGGAGCCTTCAAGAAAAGAGCATACGTCTTTTTAAAAGGTCGGCGACGCATCGGCGACTCCCCTGGTGTTGCGGATGTCCATGGGCGGCGGAGATTGCTTACCATCAGGTGACCCGCATGCTCGTTTGCCCTCCTATGTTATAAAAAAATAAAAATAAAGGCCTTACAACTTCCGGATATTTCACGACCACGCTCGCTATAAAAATGTAAGGGAAACTTCCATCGATTATGCTCTGATCGCTGAGCAGAAGGAAGCCGATAGATCCGAGAAACATCACGACGTGGTGCCGGTTCACCTTGCTCAACGCTTTCTCGTCCAGCGCACGATTTTTGCGAAACATGTCATACGCTATAATGCAGGCCCCCTTCAATGCTCTTATGGTTAATACGTATAGAACGTAGCGCGCTGAAACAGATAACAGAACATTTATTTGCATTTATTATTGAAGTAAAACTTCTTTACGCAGGCTTGGGGAGTAAGCTGGTGAATGGGTTACGAGTCGTGAGGCGAACGGAGGGGGTAGTGCGGGACGCGGGGAGCGAGGCGCGGTACGGCCACGACACAGCGCCGGCAGATGTACGCGCGCCGCGCCGCCATTCCTTTATTCTCATTGAACTATTTCAATAGTATTGAGGGAGATATCAGTTAGTGGAGTTTTACTTCAGTCGTGTGCTCTAAAGCACACTCGTTTTTTAGGGTTCCGTACCCGAAGGGTTCCAAACGGGACCCTATTACTCTCGCTACGCTGTCCGTCCGTCCGTCTGTCTGTCACAGGGTTGTATCTTTGTAACGGTAAGAGATAACCAGTTGAAATTTTCACAGAATATGTGTTGCTATGAGGTGTTTTACGACAAATACTAAAAACAAAAAGAAGTCTAAAACCAAAGGGGGTCCCCATACAAGAAACCTCAAAAAACATGCATTTTATTCAACGTTTTTGTTCCTGCTCTATCTTCAAAACGGTAACATATACCAGCCTCAAACTTGCTCTGATTATAGTGCATACTATGTAGTTTTGTAACAAATACTAAAAACAGGACATATATGCTGCTACCAACGGAAGAAAGAGATGCAAAAATTCACATTTCGCGTACGCACGTTGATGTCTTTTGATAATCTCTCGTAAATTAAATCAGTTTCTATGGGGTATTAGGTCGATGGGTTGTACGGAACCCTTACTGCGTGAGTCTGACTTACACTTCGCCGGTTTTTTTTACTGTTTGTTTATCACACGAATGCACCTATATTTAAAGAAATTACTGGTAAATATTAACAATAGTAATAACGAATAGTACCTATAACTTTACTAATACTTTAATAAAAACAGGCCAAGTGAGTGTACGTGCGTGTAAGGTAGGGTTCCATACACTTTTCTGTGGTTCCATAGAAGTTCGGCAACCAACACAGAACTCTTTCGTGGCTTTTCAGATTTCAGCCAAAATAACGAAATTATAGACATGGCGAAAATATATTTATATATTTGACGACGTCTGTGGTCTAGTGGTTCGAGGGACGGACTGCTGATCACGAGGTCGTGGGTTCGATTCCCACAGGACACAAATATTTGTGTGATGAACATAAGTGTTTGTGTTGGTCTGGGTGTTTCTTATGTATTATAAGTATGTATTTACAAAACAAAAAAAGTATATAAGTATTATATCCATTGTCTAGTACCCATATCACAAGCTCTGCTTAGTTTGGGACTAGATGGTGCTGTGTAAAAATGTCCCGAAGATATTTATTTATTTATATATTAAAATAGATAAAGAAAAATATTGATCATAAAATTGTATATTATTGTTATTGTGTGCCTCTGACTGTAGTCAATAAACCATTTTTCATTCTTTCTTTCTAAAATAAGGCTTCCCTGTTCGACTACGGAACCCTCAAAAGGGGCAATGGCGACTTTTTCGCACCCTACATTTTCAACCGTAGTAGTGGGATATATTAAATGGAGTTCCTATTGTAATATACATACCTAGGTACATTCCTAAATATTATAAGTGTAGGTACTCACCAATACTGAGTGCCCATTTGTGCTTGTTATCGAGGTCCCAGCTCTGTGACCCTGCAACAAACAATAGAGTTGCTATGGAAACGATGATATTTTTTTTAGAGACCATTTTTGTTCACTACTGAGGTCACACCAAGAGTACTGGCACAAAGTAAAGAAGGGAAGGGAATTCGGTCCACTGTGCTACTGGGCCACCAGCACAGAAAATTATACTCAAGAGGCCACCAGCCTAATACTAAAATACAAACAATACAATGCCTTGTTTCTTACCAAGTATTGGCTTTGTTTATGGCTGGTACAGTCATCAAAACAGTCGCTATTTTAACATAACATGATTAACATGTTTTATTATAGATGGGACAGTGTATAAATGGGTCAATCAATTTTTTTTTTACTAAGGTTCCCTTATTTAATGAAAAAAAAAAACGATGTATTGTTTTTTTTTCTTATTCTTATGATGATGATGATGATTGCACACAAAAAAAAATATCACAACAATACATAATAGTTTTGAAATTACATGTACAAGGGCGAGCTTAACTCAAAATTGAGTTTTCTACCAGCAAACCTTTGAGTGATAGAGCAAATATAAAATGTAAAACATTTTTTTCAGCATTTTAATTTAATTAGAATATTATGCTATCATTTACAATGACTGACATGACATGTTCCCAGGTAAGTATGAAAATAGTGGTTTGTCCATTGGGTAACCACGTGTTTTCATGGAAATCTTCATGTTTAGTGGTCATGGCATAAGTAACCATTGCATAAAGCGCTAATTATAAGATAAACTCTTATTTACCCTTAGCAGGTCATCACAGGTAACTATTTATATTGATTAAAACATAATGGCAAAAAAAGTTGATTGACACAAATACGCCTTTAATATTATGATGATACCAAATCATTTATTTTATAACATGTAACAATCTTATTTTGACACAAAAATGTGAGAACAAATTTGTTGCTTAAAAACGTAATTTAAAAAAACATTGCCCCCACTAAGACTACTCCGGTATCCTGGGAGGAGGTACCCAGAACAATATCTGTACGCCATACAAATATTTGTTCTGTGCTGGAATCGAACCCGCGACAAGTTGCACGGCAGCCAAGCGCTTAACCACTGCGCCAATCGTGTCGTCAAAAAAACAAAAACACTGAAACAAAATTATTTATTCTTTGCAGCTTATTGCTTCTGCTTTTTATGCTGACTGTATTCCATTGTAACTTGAGAAGCCAGGATATGGAACGTTTGTTTATTTTACAAAATATTTTCAGGAACAATTGGGCTTTCAAGTTTTTATCATGGAGCAATAAACTTTGTAAACATACAGAACAAAGAAATGGTGTGCCACATATTTTTAAACTTACTCCTCATTTAGTTTATATTTTAATTTTGCTCTTAATACAATGTTAAAGCTGGGTTTTAACTGCACTGTAACATAGCATTTGTTAAAATTTTAACCACCTGGTTTTTAGGGTTCCGTACCCAAAGGGTGCTAACGGGACCCTATTACTCTCGCTACGCTGTCCGTCCGTCCGTTCGTCTGTCTGTCACAGAGCTGTATCTTTGTAACAGTAATAGATAACCAGTTGAAAGGACAATGCCCACAGATGGGCCCATTTTTGGCGCCATGTCAAAACTGTATGTTATTCAAAAAAAATGTCTTATTTTTTCATGTTTATATGTTCTTTATCAACATTTCTTTCACCCTAGCATTAAAAAACATAATAAATATGTATTAAACTGAATCGTAAGTATATCCTCCATTCAAACCGAACGAAAATGTTGCCAGATATTAGACTATTTCCACAAATAATCGAAATCGATTCTAAATAGCGATCATCATCATCATCATTTCAGCCAAAAGACGTCCACTGCTGGACATAGGCCTCCCCCAAGCATCGCCACAACGACCGGTCCTGTGCCTTCCGCATCCAGCGGATTCCCGCCACCTTCACCAGGTCGTCGGTCCACCTTGTGGGGGGCCTACCCACGCTGCGCCTTCCAGTACGCGGTCGCCACTCCAGAACTTTACTGCCCCATCGGCCATCCGTTCTGCGAGCAATGTGCCCCGCCCACTGCCACTTAAGTTTGGCAATTCTTCGGGCTATGTCGATACGATCGCTAAATAGCGATACTTCTATGAATTCACTTTTACTGTGTTTCAGATGCTATTATACTAGACTTATCTTGATTGATTGATTTCTTATTTTTTTCTTTCCACAATTTATATCTTTAGATTTCGGTTCGCATGCGTAAATCCTTTAAAAATTATAAAAAATCACTCATATGACGTCAAATCAAAAGAAATTGCAAAACATATTTTTGAAATCTTTTTGTACGGAAAAATAAGATGATAATACCTATGCATTTATTGTAAATATTGTTATAATCATTTTAAATTAACTGAAATATTACTTATAAAATCGATATTAATTAATACACCCAAAAACTTAAAAGCTTGCAACCGTAAACAAATAAATGATCTTGTATCTTATTATTTAAAAAATACTACAAATATCGATTTCAAAAATCGATTAACAAAATAATTATATCTTGCAACACCATATATGGTGTCTATGGATGTCCTTATGGGTGCGTTCAGTTATATCGCCCAACGATGCACGGAGCGTAAGTTAAGCGGAGTTAAGGAGTTGGAAAAAATTAGATTTCTCTTAAACCAGGGTGAAAAAATTAAAATCGTTTGCAGAATAATAAAAGATAATTCTTGGTCTACAAAATAAGACTAAAACCGCCGTGACATAGCAATTTTTTTTGAGGGGCCTAAAGCTCCTAAGAGAATGGGCAATGTCCTTTTCACAGAATATGTGTTACGATGGGGTCTATCACGACAAATAATAAAAATAAAAAAGTCTAAAACCAAAGGGAGTCCCCGTACAAGAAAACTCGAAAAACATGCATTTTTTTCAACGTTTTTGTTCCTGCTTGTAGTTTAGCAACAAATACTAAATATAGGGCAAACATAGACATATTTATGTGGTGGTTCCTACGTAAGAAAGAGATGCAAAAATTCATATTTCGCGCACGATCGTTGATGTATTTTGAAGAACTCTCGTAAATTAAATCCGTTTCTATGGGGTATAAGGTCGATGGGTGGTACGGAACCCTTACTGCGTAAGTCCGACTCACACTTGGCCGGTTTTTATCAGTTGGCTTGCCACCAGCGCCCAGCTCAAAAATCTAAAAATGAATACTTTTACGACGAATGTAGTTGTGCAATGGTGATCCTAAGTCGAATAACCTCCTCCTTTCGCAATCGGTTAAAAATTAATAACAATTTTGTGTTGTATAAATCTGACTCAAGCGGAATAGGCTCGAAAATATTTGTCGGATAAACACAATCTATGTTAATAATTCTAGTAGTAGTACAGCTCCTTGTGAAGGAGCTCGCCGGGGAAGTACTACCACCGTGCCTACTTCAGCTGTGTTTCGGTCTGAAAGGTATGGGTGCCGGTGAAATTACAATAAAAAAAAATAAAAAAAACAAAATGTTTATTTCAGTAACTTATAAATAGTTTGCTTAACAATGTCAGAAGTCTTCCTTTAAGCAACAATATGCTTGTGTTGGAAGAAACCACTCTTCCGTAGATTTATCTTCTAATGTACTGAAGTTTTAATTAGATACCTGTACAGCCTTAGAAGGCCAGGAAAACCAATTTAAATAATATATGCGATTTAATTTAATCCGGTTAAACTTTGTTTTATAATAAAACCTAAGAAATTATTAATTAAAGAAATGTTTTGTTACAATTCCTGTTTAAAAAAAAAATTTTTTTCTTTCAAAAACCTTACCAAATTTTATGTATTTAATTAAAAGATTAGTGAAAAAATAACTGTCTGCCTAGCTCTAATTCTTTGGTGTGGCAGATAAATATTCCTTTTATTAAGTTTGTGTTTTAAGTCTGTCTGTTGCCTGTCTTTCTGTCCATCTACTGCAGAAATGTAGGCACCTCTCTCTATTACAGTATAAACAGTAAAATAAAAACATATTTTATTATCTAAATACTCACCAAATGTGATGCCTCCAACAAATAAAATTTGCATAACATAAATATGTATTTGGTCCATTTTCGGGTTCTATAAAAGAAACATAATTATTTATTTATTCTAATTCATTGGTTTGCTGATGGGACAGCCTACTAATATTACAAATGTGAAATTATGTTTGTTTGTCATTCTGTCACACTGAAATGGCTGAACGTATTTGGAAGAAATTTGGCACACAGATAGACCATGTCCTGGATTAAAACATACAGTACCCGCAAAATAACTTGGCCGGAGTGAAGTTGGTTACTGTGCATATTTCCTAGCCTTCCGCCTCCGACTTACACCCCTAAAATGATTACTGCAAGTTTTATGAAAACTTCTTTCTGGCCAAGTTAAGTTGCGCATACTGTAAGATACTTTTTATCAACATACCACGGGAGCGAAGCCACGGGCTTCAGCTAGTAATAGATCATTTATTAATTGGCCACCACCAGCGGTTCGGCGCTTCTTGAAAAGTTAAATCTATACATTTTACAAACATTAATTTATAAATTGGAGGTGTGTCTAGAAACTGATATATGTATACAGTTGATAGGAAATATAAATAATAATTTGTTGTAGTCTTAATAAATTAGTCATTGATATACTTCAATTTGCTTGTCATGAACATTGTAGCTATCAAACTTGTGATAAATATAGCTAGCATAGTAAGCTGATTACCACCAGTGTGTCGGGTTGTTTTCACAAATGAGCACGGATGGAATGTCCAGCTTCAAGACCAAACAATATGTTGCAGGTTTTAATAGCACATTTTCTGGGTCCACTTGACAATAACAAATTGATAAACCATACAAATGTATACTAACCTATATTCATTAAATTTAAAGATTATAACACTGATTGCATATTGCATTAATGATTTTTAAAGTTAAGATAATTGATATAGTAGCTAATTATCCTTTTTTTCCAAGTTGAAAAGATGACCTTACCGATTAGTAGCTGTATTAGCTGTAAGCCACTAATCGAATAGATACATTATTATTTTACAATAAACAAAAAAAAACCGACTTCAAAAACCTTAACTAAAAAGTAAAAAATAATCCTTGTATGTATATACGTAGTATCTTCTAAGTAGTCTGTGGTATGTATTTCAAAATCTTAACATAAACCAAAATTTTGAAGGTGGCACGTGACTGTCCCTTTGCGTCATGTAAATATAATGTACTGTCGAGCGCTTATCTATAGTAAAAAACAGTTTATGCGAACATACATGAAAAACACGCGCCGCCTTCAAAATTTTGGTTTATGTTAAGATTTTGAAATACATACAAGGATTATTTTTTACTTTTTAGTTAAGGTTTTTGAAGTCGGTTTTTTTTTTTTGTTAAAAAGTTTTTATTTCATACTTTTTAGTTGAGAATTCACAGAAAAACTAAACTATTAGTAGATCATCTAGGTAAGCGAAGCTAAATTAAACTGATTTATTGAAGCTGGTTCAAAAACTACTCGACCTACGTCAATAAAATTTATATGGGACCACCGCGCGGACTTCCTCTACCAAATAAAAAAACAACCACGCAAATCGGCCCATAAATCTCGGAGTAATCGGTGTACATACATGAAAAAAAAAAAAAAAAAAAAAAAAAAAAAAAAACCCGCCGAATACATAACCTCCTCCTTTTTTTGAAGTCGGTTAAAAAGTAAAACAGCCAGAACAAACTCTGATGTTACATAATTAACTTAATTTCTTTTCAAAATAAAATTATTCAATACCAAAAGCGAATATTAAAATCGTAAACAAAGCTCAAAAACAAATTATTATTATTATTTTTTTATTTTTTTTTATTCATGACCATGGATACATGTCCTTCAGTCGTAATCATTGAATATATTATACTTGTATCCTAGTAAAGTGATGGAAACTTTACCATCAACCAGTGTTGCCACATGGCAAGCAAAGATAATATAATCCACAGAGTACATTATAATATACTGAAATAGAGACCAATCTTCCACCACAAAACTGGTAACCGCTTACTAGCGCCATCTGATACTTTTAGTTTGGAACTGCTGTTAGTACATCAACAGAACTAAGAATAAAAAATGCAAAAAGAGAATCATTTCTTGAGAATCGAACTTACGCCCTGCGTTTAAAATCGGACCGCAAGATAGTACTGCTATTAACACTTGTTTCTGATTTGCGAATTTTAGCACTATAATCAACCAGTCAAAATCAGTAAAAGTAGAACACTTTAATGTTCAAGAATCAACAAAAAAGGCTCTGAAAAAGATACTTATTTATTATTATAATATTTCGTGAAAAATCAGTAAAATTATCTCGTGAAATGAAATCATATTCTCTTTGGAACAATTATCAAATATGGGGTCATGTAGCGACATCTATCCGTTATTGAATAAACTATTACAGTATCTCGTTTCTTAAATTTGGTAAATCCGCCATCTATTACTTTTAGTCCGTAACAATAACAAATATAATGCTACTAAATTAAAAACCACCATCTTACCTGTTATCTACAAGTATTCGAAGTACTACGTTTTTTTGCAGCGTTGTAAAAGCTGTTGTACCCGATTATTTGTTTTAAGATTGAGGACCCTGATATAATCACTACGTTTTAACTTTTAGTGGCAAGTTTGAAAATTTTGCAAATCTAGGAGAAAAAAAATCTTATTTTTATGGCAAACGTGAAGAATGGCTTTCTTCGACAAAATTGTAATGATTTGATTATTTCTATTAATTAGTGTGTTTTATTTCAAATAAATGTACGGGAGCGTGCGAGCGCTGGCACTTGTTTCGACTTGCACGCGATTCTCTGTTCGGGATATTGATGAGTGACTTCTGTTGCGCAACCTACCAGTAACCTGTTGGAAATATTTTTGTTATCAATTGATATTATTGATATTCTAATTAGAATCATAAAGGTATTATACCAGTATAGAAATGTCTTTGATTAGAATACAGCTAAATAAATGCAGGCTGCACATTGAATAAATAAACAAAGAAACTGCACCATAAAGGTATTATACTGTTACGTCAGTATATACAAAGTCTTTGGGCTGCACACTGTTTGGTTCGCGCACTTTATCTGCCTTTTAATATATAATCTGAGATTGGTCGGCTCAAAAATTCGGTGGTATGATTGGTGATGCTCACTGACGAAGGGACGTCTGATTGGCGGCGGGGCGTATGATATGCAGTGCTACTGCATATGCTTTGTGACCGGGGGTATCCGACTAATCGCGTCTAGAGATTTACTGGTCTGTGTCCATAAGTTACAACTTTTGATGTGGTGCAGTTTTTCAGATAGGAACAAAATATAATAGGTATGTCTAAGATCAGCAACTTTGGATGCAATGGATGCCCACTAAATTGTTAATTTATGACCTTGAATATTTATAAAAATAGGTTTGCAACGATACTCCACATGCATCAGAACGAAAAAATGTTTTTGCTTGATCAACAATTAACCCAAATACAATGTTTTATTTTTTAATTAATAATGTCGGGGAATTTGCGGGGAATTGATAAAAGTAGCAGCGGGAAAAAGAGTAATCAAGCGCGGCGGGAAATTCAAAAATGTAGGTACATTGGCAGCACTGTAGGCACAGAATCAGAGAATGCCCATTATATTGCTCTTAGGATATATGAGATGATACTTAGCAACTTAAGTGGCAGTGGGCGGGGCACATTGCTCGCAGAACGGATGGCCGATGGGGCAGTAAAGTTCTGGAGTGGCGACCGCGTACTGGAAGGCGCAGCGTGGGTAGGCCCCCCACAAGGTGGACCGACGACCTGGTGAAGGTCGCGGGAATCCGCTGGATGCGGAAGGCACAGGACCGGTCGTTATGGCGATGTTTGGGGGAGGCCTATGTCCAGCAGTGGACGTCTTTCGGCTGAAATGATGATGATGATGATGACTTAGCAACCAAAGAGAATAATTATAATCTTTACAAATGATTATGTTTGGTACTGTAGTTAGATACTGACTCATGGTCATGGGCCATGGCCGTCATTGCCGACGCCAAACAAAGACTTCCAAACCTCCGGACATTTGGCCGACACCGGGTTTTTCCCCCGGACACACAATCAAACACACACAATTTTTGTTTTAATCTCAATCTCAACGTAGCGAGCGTGCTCGTTTCACCGGACACTTGAAAACGCGCGCCAGGACCAAACTAGGACAAATCCGGGGACACCTGGTAGCCCTGTCATTGGATAGCTTACGTTAAGGAAGAGGGATAAATAATCATCATAGGAAGGAAGTTAACATCCTCAAACGTATCCATAAATACATGTTCAAGTTTTATATTTTTATTAAAATGAAATAAAACTGGAATTATTCTTAAAATAATCGCATAAAAATTACAAAATATTTTAAGTAGATAGTCTACAACAATAGAAACATAAAAATATAGTCATGGTTTTTTTATTAAGTTATCACCTACCGGCGGTAAATGTCATGTCTCTGGTTATCACTAAGGTCCGTATTACAGTCCGCTTAATATAACTGTGCCGCTCTGATACCAGGATTTGCGAAGGGCTACGCAGGTACAGTAGCGCAATAAGTGTGAGCAGGACATAAGGATGCATCGAACATTAACGAACGACTGAGACCGCGAGAACATGCAGTCCCCCGCCATCTTGCCACTCAGATGAACAACCTATCAGAGGCAGCAACCATAACCGCGCATGCGCACTACTGATTTGGTTGCAAAATTGACTACTGCGCAGCCACCTGTTTCACACTTAACAGCGGCACAGTAATATTACGCGTACTGTACAGAAGGTTCCTCAAGTACAGTTCGATCTTCAATCACCTGAGGGCCTAATACGAGTTTGACACTTACGAATACTTTCAAAGTATTCGTCGACTTTCATTAATAAATCTGTAGTTCCTCCTCGTATCCGCCAGGGGCGCTACTGATTTATGAATGAAAGTCGACGAAAACGATGAAAGTATTCGTAAGTGTGAAACTCGTACTAGGCCCACTGATCACTACTTATTAAGGATATAATCGTTACTTGAGCATCGGTCTTATTCCAATACGGTAATTATCTCCTTTCTGTTCTCCATGGTAATTATAAACTTAAATTCAACAACATAACACACGAATATAAGCTGCAATAGCAAAGAAATTTCTACTCAAGCGTGGTATCGAACACACTAGTGATTACAGATCAAATCTCTGCTCAAATACCTAAACAAGTCTTCTTCTATCGTGTCGACATGAGCTACATAATGATATCAGCTCATGCCGTGGGGAAAAGATTAGCCAGTCAGCAGGTTGGTAGCGTGGCTGACTGCTCAGGGTGCGCCGGACGATAAATTAAATATCGTCACTCGTGGAGGCTCTTTTAATGCACCTATACAAACAAAAAAAGTCAGCTGAGAACTGTGATCAATGAATCTATGCTTGAGGAATGTTCTAAAATTAAATCCCAACTTAAAACTTAGTTTTAAACAGTGATCAAAGTTTGAGGAATGTTCTGTAATACGGGCTTAAAAGCACATAGCTTAACACCTATTATAATAATTAAATATCATCATTTCAGCCGAAAGACGTCCACCGCTGGACATAGACATACTATATCAAATTATATTTGCCTAGTTTAATTTTGAATAACTGGCAAAATTGTTGTATTGCTTTTAGTCATCATATTAATATAGGATGAATGCATCCATACATTGTAATTTTACTGTACAGTCAGCATCACAAGCGTTTGTACCTTAATAATATTTCTTTATCATATTAATAATAATTAATAATAACTTTGGTAGGTACTGCCACCAATTTCACAGTGTTTTTTATCAACAACTTAACCTAGTAATGTATTTTTTTAGAATTTTTCCATCAGAATCAAAATATCAATATTGTAATCAACTGAATGCAAATCTGTGAGATTTTACTTTTTAACACTAATTAACTCTTCAAAGTTAGGTTCCAGTTCACTTATTCTATTCAGCAACAAATCAGCTAAGTTCGAATCGGGGTCTTTATCTGAAATACAAAAGATTTTTTTATAATTATTTCACAAGTTAAGGGGAATGTAGCAGCCAAGTGGCGCCCCCATCAGTAAAAAAAAAGATTACTCGCTGAATACATCATTTATCGAAAATTCGTTTTTAACAATTGAAGTATAGGTAATTAGGTACTGTAGTTTAATCAGAAACTATTAACATAACGTAACACAACATCACGCCTGTATTTCCCCGAAGGGGTAGGCAGATTTGTAATAGTACATCCACATTTCGCCAGTTATGTTATAACTAAACTATTAACTCTGTAAAATATAGTTCGCTGTAGTTGCAGATAGAAAAAATGTCAAAAGTGGCCGTTTTTCGCACTTTTTATATCTACAACTAGCAAAATGGTGTGTGGCAAAATAAATGGTTTAAAAACAAATTTTCGATAAATTATGTATTCAGCGAGTAATTTATTTTTTTACTGATGGGAGCGCCACTTGGCTTCTACATTCCCTTTAATTTCCTGACGACGCCAATTTCAAAAGCAGTTTCCTAAACTTACGTTACGTAAAAAATCATCCGTATTATTAAATAAATTGTAATTAATAAAATAAAAAATATTTGGGTTGCCTCCTCTGTGGATTAGGATAAAAAATTAATCAAAATCAGCAACAATGCGCCCTTTAAACAATACTTACCATCATAGAAAACTAATTCGACTTTATCCCTGCATTCTGAACTTTTGGCCAAGATTTTAGTGAGAGTTTTGCAAAACTCACTGCATACATCTTCCCTATCCACATCGGCTAGCTCTGCAAATAATAGGAGAGAAATAAATAGAAGTATTAGTGAATATTTTTTAAATGAATGAAAATGAAAGAATGAAGTGATCACGGCGTGGTATTATCATTTTTTTCCCAACGGCCACTTATCGGCTTTGTAATTTTTGTGCATTCAATTAATACAATGATTTTTTTTGAAACGCTCTATAATATGGCCATCTTAACGGCCATAGAAGAATCACATCCTACAAAGACTTGTTTCCGAATATATTACCTTATTTTATGTACTTATTTATTAAAAAGAACAACGAATAAGTTACGAATAAATATACAAATAAACAAGATATGATACAACTATCCATTTGAATTATGAATTATGTGACTGAATAAAGCTCGATTCACATCTGCAGACACCGTACGTGGCAGACACGTAACCAGCACAGACAACAACAATTTTATTTTATTCATTATCTATAGGCGTATTCACATCTAGCGCACATGAGCGTAGCGTGTCCGCACAGACACGGGCCCGCACCGGCCGAAATTGTCAGCAGAAATTAATGTTTGTCGGTAAATATGAGCACACACACACACACACACCCCCCCACAAACACACACCCCCACTCACACGCGCGCACACACACACACACACACACACACAATCACGCGCGCACACACCCCCACACATACACAGGACACAAATATTTGTGTGATATACATAAGTGTTAGTGTTGGTCTGAGTGTTTCTTATATATTATAAGTATGTATTTACAAAAAAAAAAGTATATAAGTATTATATCCATTGTCTAGTACCAATAGCACAAGCTCTGCTTAGTTTGGGACTATGTAAAAATGTCCCAAAAATATTCATTTTATTTTTATTTTTACTTGTGTCTGTGCCGTGTCTGACACGTTACGTGCTGGACACGCTCCGTACTGGTAGGTGCCGTAATCGAGCTTTATTCCCATGCTGCACATTAATTTGATTTACCATATCCCTCATACTTGATCCCAGTCTACCTCGGTACTAACCTTCATACAGCTCTCTGTTCTCCATGACGCGGTGCAGCGTGTGCAGCGGTGTGGCACACTCGGCCACGAGGCACACGGGGCGGCCGCGCGGCCGGTAGATCCTGTACGCAGAGTTCTTGTAGCTGCGGTTCTTCACTCCTGCCACGTCTTTTTCCACGTCGTCCAGCGACTGGAACATAGTATCATCAACGGCCAGCTCACTGGGAACAGGTTTCTGGGAATTAAATGTATTTTCCTGTATTCTTGTCAACCTTTCCATATCCTCTGCTAAATGTAGGTCTCCTTCATTATGACGGAATGATCTTGCAGCAATCATTATGCTAAGCTGGTTATTTGATGTTGTTTTTAAAGAAAATGGTGTTACTGCTGCAAGCCTTCATGAAATGAGATACGGTGTACTGCTTAGAACTCGGGTAACACTTAAAATAATATTTAAGTATTCAAGAGTACCGCCCCAACGTGACGTACCTTAAAATAATGATCGATTCCTACCGTGCAGGCTTCCAGCTTCGGGAGGTCACTTCTATTCTCTTTATTAAATAGCTGAAGGTCCGGAGGGCTATACAAAGACTTCGTGATGACAAGGAACAGCTTCTTGACCGGCACCACAATGCCCTCGCGAGACTCGAATGCATGGATGTTTTGGACGAAGCCACCGAACTTACTGCCATCCGAAGGTATCACATTCATAAGGTAACCTTCGTAGAAATTGCAAGCCATACCCACGCCATAGTTAGCGGGAGTTACTGGTTTGGTTTCCTGGAAAGTGACGGCTTAATGAGGTAAACAACATAAACATCGCGCCAGAGATGGTATCGAAGGTCCCATTATCATAGAAGGGCAGCCAAGCCAACCCTGTAGGTCAGGGCTGGCTAGCGTCTGTGTCATGAGTCGAGAAATGTTACATCGAGGACATGGACGAATAAAAAAGGCCTTTTTTTATTCATAATTGAGGAATACGCTTTTTGAACTTTAACGGTGTCATTGCCACCAAGAACGGCTAACCCAGGACTTATACAGGAAAGGACTATGAAGTCGATTTGCAAGGTATGCTGCCGATCTTGAAGTCGAACAATAAGACAACTACAGCTAAAGAAATACGAATGAACTATTTCTGCAGTAGATATGTGGTTCCGTGGGGTGAGGTCCTGGTGATCTGTAATACAGGTTTATCCCTACATCAGACACCAGCTCCTCACATTATACCAGACTACCAAAACCCATGTAATTTGTATCAAATATTTTTATCATATATTCTGTATTGTGTGGAGAAATAAATACATACATACATACATATTATCACGCCTGTTTCCCATTGGGGTAGGCAGAGACTATGGATTTCCACCTGCTACGATCCTGACACACCTCTTTCGCTTCATCTACGTCCATTAACCTCGTCATGCATGCTCGTCGGTTTAGAGAACTCTTAACCTGGCATTTTTTTAAGAACATCCGCGATTTGATCGCGATACGTTCGCCGAGGTCGTCCCCTTCCAACTCTTCCATCCACACTCGCTTCGTATACTTGTTTCGTCAATCTCCTCTCGTCCATCCTCTCTATATGTCCAAACCATCTTAACATACCTTTCTCAATCTTTGTCACTACATCTTCTTTCACTCCACAACGCTCCCTTATCATGTTATTCCTTACTTTATCTCTCAAAGTTACAGCACACATACTTCTCAAAGCTCTCATTTCTACTGCATTTATTCTGCTTTCATGTTTCTTCTGCCATACCCAACTTTCACTACCATAAATATACATATATTATTAATATTATTTGTATGTATTTATTTAATCACGGCTCATCCTCCGTCAGGAAGATGTCCGGATCTTTGGAAGGCTTGCCAAAGGACACAGGTCTAGCTAGCAGTCGCCCCTTTGACAAATTTACTCTATGATGGGATGGGACATGAATCGAAGACAGTCCACAGCTGCACTATAGTAGTACAGTCATATTCCGTCTCGGGAAGTTTCAGGACTATTGCGAAATATGGGAACTAAAATAATTTTGCCTATATATTTATTCCTACCTCAGATTCTAGTTCCAAGTTCCTACTATAATATCCGCGACGCTAGCACACATGTCGGTAGTCGGGAGTTCCCCGAAATTGTTAACATTGTGCAGTGTTTTGTTTGACCAAATGACCATTCCTTGACATCCGGTGACTGATGTCTAGCATACAATGTAAAAATAAGCGCACGTCGAACAATAAAAAAAATACTTACAATTTCTGGATATTCCACAATCAAGAAAGCTATAAAAATCAGAGGAAAGTCTTCGGCGAAAAACTTTTGGCTGTTGCTTATTAAAACAGCGATAGATATAAGATACATCATTATTTGAAGCGTGTTGACGTTTTGTAGAAGCCGCACGTGCAACCCTCGTTTATTGTGTAATACATCATAAGCTATAACGCTTATGCCTTTTGTGCCTTGTATCGTCAAGATGTACACGATATATCGCGCTGAAAATAATATTATAGAACATTAAAAAATATCCTAAAACCTACTTTTCATTGTGTACTATGCAAATGTCTCTCAGATTGTAATTGTTTTTAGTAGGTACCCCATACCCGTTTAGAATTCGACTGTTGAGGCGGGTGCTCGAACAAATATTGGCGAAAGTTATCTTCATTAGATAAAACAATGCACATCTGCCTACCCCTTCGGGAAATACAGGCATGATGTTATGATGACGATATTTTTGTGCAATAGATTGAACCCTATTAGAGAAAAAATTCAAAGTTTTTTTTTAACTTTCTGAAAAATGCAAAAACTCTACTACAGTCTTGTTCAAGCTAACGCCACAGTTTTTTAACCCGTTGGTTGAAAACATAGGAAGGAAATATAAATAAACTGAATTCTAAAATTAAGACATATACAACAACTATATACTCACCAATGGCTAATGCCCACATTTTCTTATCATCTAGGCCCAAACCCCGTGATCCTACAACAAACAATAAAGTTACTGTGAAGGTTCGAATACAATAACTTGTTTCTTCCAAGTTTCAGACCACCAGAATGAGTGTTCATTTTATTAGGGTTCCGTACTCAAAGAGTGCCAAGGGCCCCACTAAGCCTATAGTAGGCTATAGGCTTAGTGGGGTCCTTGGGGCGCAGTCTGTCCATCCGTCCATCTGTCTGTCACAGGGCTGCATCTTTTAAAACGTAATAGTTAGCCAGAATGTGTTACTACGGCTTATATCATGGCAAATAACTACTAAAAAGTCTTAGAAGAAACACAAGAAACCGCGTAAAAAAATGCATTTTGTTAACGATTTGTGTTCCTGCTCTATCTTAACGGTAATACTACCTATAGAATCGTCAAACTTTTTTTAAATTCTAAAATAAGCCATGTTTGACCGCTACCATAAGAAAAGAGAAGACTAGAAGCGAAAATCGCGCCCCAGACGCGTTCAAACCACGATAATAGCCTACCGTCTAGCGTCCCTTTAAAGGGATCGAACATTTGGGGCTTGCATCGCCTCACGCATGCACGCGCGTGCCGTCAGATGCCGCTACCTCACTTGTTTAACGATCGTGCACAAAAATCTATTCACTCGTGCCTTAAAAACCACCATACCTATCGAGAAACAGATGCCGCCGGCGAGCAAGAAATTCCACTCCTTTTCAATACTCAATACATTTATTGCACTCCACTAGTATGTATGTCGTATGTGGGCCATATCGGGCACGGCAGTCCGTCACGGGGCGGTACTTAGTGGTACGCATAACAAGTGTTAGCAAAACGCTTCGTGGGTACGGGTGGAATATCTACCGTATAAGGAGCAAACTTGGTCTGGTTGTAGTGCATACTCAATAGTTAAACATCAATTAATAAAAAAAACCGGCCAAGAGCATGTCGGGCCATGCTCAGTATTATAGGGTTCCTTAAGTAGGTCTAATTACAAACGAATCAAATCGAATATTAATCATTGCTATTTTAGTTTTTGCAAACAGCGCTACCTAGCGCTAAATTTAAGAAGCTAAATTTAAAAAGTGTGTCATATCAATATAACACAAAGTTTATTTTTGTGTTTTTTTTAGATAGAAAGTAACTAAAGGAGCATTATTTGCTAAAATCATTTTTCTCCAAGGTCAATGACCTATGAACTAGGACTTCTTAAGTATTTTTCAGTTTTCTCACTATAACTCAAAAATTTATAATCACATTATACTAGAAATAATTTTAAAAGAGTTTTTTATAAAGGTCTATCAATGTGGAAGACTATAAGTTTCTACCTTGCATAGTTTAGAAATGGCAGAGGGGGACACATTGCAAGCCACTTTGGCGAACTGTATTTCGCAGATGGTATACCTAATGAAAAAGTTATGCATGAAACATTACCTTCATTTTAGTAGACTTATTCAATGATACCCCACAAGAGGGGGCGCAGCGATAAAAAAAAACATCCCCATTTTACATGTATGGGCGCCACCCCTAAAATACGTTATCAAGATTTTGTTATTCTTTTAAAATTGAGATCTATATCTAAACCATTGTTTAACAAAATTTCATTTACTTATGTTTATAACTGTAGAAGTTATTAAGCTGTAAAGGATTAGGACAGACGGACAGACATGACGAAACTATAAGGGTTCCTTGTAGGACAACGGAACCCTAAAAAAGCATTAAATTTAAATTATTAAAAAAGGAATTAAATTATTTACAATTAATGTTAGTGGGATAAACTTGTTCTGTTAACTGTACTTGTAACCACCTCCGTTTTTTTCCCCAATCGAAACCTAAATTGTAGTTCCTAATACCTTAGTATTTACAAAACTATTGATACAGAAGTTCATCTTCAGTTGCTCGTTACAATAAAAGCCCAGATAATAGGAAATGATGATAGGTACAAAATTATTTTTAATGTTAATTTTTATAAACAAGTTTTTTTTAAATATCTTGAGGATTCATATACATGCTGCGAATTTTGGTATGGTCGAAAAAATCACGCTTTAATTCTTGTACAATAATAGGAAATTAATTATTTACTACCGTTTTTTATGCTGACTGTACTAACAAAAAATATTTAATATGAGACTTGTTTTTTTTTGTAACTAAAACATTTCTTTTTATTTATTGGCAACATTTTATTTGAATGAAGGGGGTCTGCCCCTGACATAAACTGTGTTTACTGGGTAATAAAGCTATAAATAGAAAATGACTTGAGTACCTATTAGTTTTTTGGTAGGTATGTCTCTTAATTTTTGTATTATGATGAACAATATTTACTTACCTGAAATAACTTTATAAAATTGAATTATTTTATTATTTTAACGCATTTTACGCATGCTAAGAATAATAAAATATTTAGTAAGGGTAGGCATATCTATACGACTTTGATTTAACTGCAAAGTTAGTCGAGTTGGTTAAGGAACAATGTTTCTTAATAAGATATCGCTGATGTCACCCAAAGACGTATAGTGGAGGATAATTTCGATACCACGAGCAGTGTTCACGGTAGCTTAGTCGCTAAAGCACTGGCGTACTGAGCCAGGAGTCGCAGGTTCGAATCCTGCTCGTGAGCGATTTTTTCTTTCCACAATTTAAATCTTTATAAAATTGTTTCTACTTTACTTCTTGTGACAGTACCTATTAAAATTACATAAAAAATGTATTACCTACATGAGTTGTGTACTAAGCTAAAAAGACACCTACCATTTCTCACTATTATTTATTCACTTATTATTAGATGGGACTCATGGGACTGTGTTATAATTGTATAGATTAACAGGTTAGTAGGGAACAACTTTGCAAAAGAGCACCCAGATGTCATTTTTCATACACCGCAGTATAGTATTATATTATCTATGACACCACTCTATTAGCAGTTTACAAAATGTTATAATTCAGGAATGATACTTCAAAGAGCTTTGATGTATAACTAGTAGGTAGTGTCATATCCCAATGTTAGGCATGGTAGTGAAGGGTACTTCATCACAGGGTTCTATTCTAGGCATCAGTAACAATCCTTTCAATTTACCAACCTGACTGATCTAATAGCAATATAATTATACTAGGTATATGTTTTTGGGATGAAATTTTTTGATGTTCTTAAATAGGTACCTAAAACAAGTAAATTAATCACGAAGTACCATTTCCACTCCCCCAGCTAAGGTAGTTGAAGGAACACCGTGGTGGTTTTAGTCGGTAAGAGTACGACACTGGCTCCGCCTACCACAGGTGTTGTCCAAGGAAAAAAAAAGAAGAAAGGTATATAGGTAGGTTACCTACCTATTATAAGTAGATTAAGATATAATATTGAAGCCATAAAAAAAATGTTTCTTATAATATTACCTACTTACCAACTATAGCACCAATAGCAAGTAACATTTGCATTAGAAAAATATGCATTTGATCCATTTTTGGTTTATTATGGCTGGAAGAAAAGTTATTACTCAGGGTTTTTTCAATAATTAACCACATAATTAACATTTTGTTATTTTGTTTATTCTTAAGTAGTTGTGTAACTTGTGTATATAGTTGTATAAGTTTGTAAATATCATTTATTGTTACTATTAAAATAATTAATAAAAATAAAATAATAAAAAAAACATTTTCATTTAATTTTGAAATGTTTCGATAGAATTTAACAGTTTCGAAACTACATTTTAAAATACGAATCTATTTTTATTACCGGAGCGATAACAAGTTATATCTTGTGTTTTTAATAAAAAATAATTGATAATCAGTAGGTAGCAACGACCGTAGGTAGGTAGGTACTTACCTGCTGAATATAAATTATTTTATAATATGTAGTTACCTACTTATCACTAAGTTAATAACAAAGTCAGAAAAAAAAGATTAGTTCTAATTAATACACAGACCAGTAAATTAATATTAATAAACTTACTTGAAAGGCAGCGGACAAAGAGAATTTAACCACTGCAACGGATTCGGATTAACATCAAGAAAAAAAAACCTCCTTATCTTACCCTTACAGAAGGGTTAATTTTTTTTAAAACTAAAATAATGAAAACAAAGATAAACAAAGTAAAATTCACAGTACTAGTACATATATCATTAATCTGTGATTCACAGAAATGAAATAAAAGCACAGATCACTATATAGTAGCTACGCTAAATAAAAGATAAGCAGTACAAGTTATTTGTGTTGCCAACACTACCATAATTTTAGAAAATTGGTTGAATAAGTGCAATAATCGGTAGAAATCAAAATGAAAAATTGGTAGATCTAACACACTAGTTCAGTAGATTTTTCAGGATTAAAAATAAATAAAAAATGTTCGAAAAGATTTATTTATTTATTTCCACATCCTTACAACTATCATTACAGGTTACAACCTAATGCGATAGCAGGGCCTCTTATATCTATTAAAACAAAAATAATTTCCCATACTTCTAATAACTACACACACTCTACTAGACTCTACAACAAACACTTAAACATTATAACATATAACAAACAATAAAACCTTTGCGAGTTCACTCAACTGGATTGTGAATTTATCTATTTTTACATGAATATTGTTAATAGTGGCAGAGGACCGAACGTTGTGGCGCAATTTGGGAGAGGCCTATGTCCAGCAGTGGACTGCGATAGGCTGAGTTGATTGATTGTTAATAGTACGCATTGCTGTGGCTAGTATAGTATTACATTATCTGTGGCTGTGGTAAGAGGTGTTTTCAACAGAAGGTTAGTCCTGGCTGTTGGTAGGTACTGCCAATAGTAGTGGGCGCCGCCTCCATACATAGCGGTCTGGCACGCAAAGGCTCTACCTCAGCAGCACTTCCGGGTTATGTTCTTTCCCCCGAAGTAATTTAATTAAATACATTACTACTATTACTAGTGCAAACTCCCGTCTCACCCTTGGGGCCAACTCAAGGGCGGATCCAGGGGGTGGGTCATGGGGGTCATGACCCCCCCCTGGGCCTAGGTCAACCACAGTTTTTTTCCTGTGTACTTAATTTACTAAATGAATATACAATGAATGAATGAATGTGTTACGAGTACATACTAATGTAACAAGATACACACATAAAAATTTGTTAAGAACATCACTACGCCCGGGCGACCGCGGCCTGAGGTCTGCGGGCGCGGGGGCGCGGCGGCAGGCAGAGCTCGACCGGCCAGCACAGCACTGCGTCATCGTCCGTCGTACCTACCGAACGCATAATTCTTTCTATGGTCCTTTCGCCGTTTAACTGAACAGTTACGGAGTGACAAGCGGTTTTTTCAAGATTTGAAAACGACCGTTGCATAGCTGGACTTCAAGATTTTTCGCCCTTCGTGCGGACCTACATCCAGTCTTCGGTGATCATCTTTAACGCTAGTGTGAAGAAGGCGTATTTGAAGGAGCGATCATTGTTTTTGTGGTCATCACCGCTGGGTCATTGCACAATTGCAGCCTAAGTGGAGCCCAAAGACGTCGCCATCCAGTTCAAACACTTCAAGCACTAATTCAAGCAAGAAGACTTGTTAATTCGGACTCGCAGTCAAGGATTTTCGTGAGATCTTTCCATATTCATACTAACATTTCATAATACACATACTAACTTTTATTTTCGTTTCACATTAGAGTTTTAGATAGTGCATTTAACCATAGAATCACACATCATAGTGTTCACTTACGTATCGTTTTTTCATTTGTCATTTGAGTATTAATAACGCATCAGTTGTTATTATCATAGTTAAACCATTAGATTCATTTGTCATTTTTGTCCTGTACTTTTTATTAATTTACAACTTAATTAATAGAAGTTCCCCATTTATATAGCTAATATAAGTTATTCAACATTCTAATTTTAACTTAGTGACATAAAATTACCCACATTATTTTTTATTATCAGTTTGAACTTTGAATTTATATGAAAAATATATTAACCGCCTACTGCTTTTAAATAGCAACGTCCCGTTAGTCAGCTGTTTGCTCTTCGCTTTATGATAGGCGTTTCCTAGTGCTTATATCGTATTAATTGTATGCCTTTTCTGCATTTAGCAATTATTCTGTATTCTTATTATTTTCCCTCTTTTTCTTTAGCGCTAACAGCTAGCTTCCTTTTTAGCCATGGCTGAAGAAATCAAAATTAAAGATCTTGTAAAAAAGCGTGCCTCAATAAAATCGCAGCTTACTCATTTTACTACTTTCTTGAGTACAATTAAGTCTTGTGAACAGCTTAGCGAGGAGCAATTAGTCGAAATGGAGATTAGAATTGAGAAAATGGTTTCCTTATATGCTACCTACGATCAATTTCAGGGTCAATTGGAGTGCCTGTCGACCAAGCCCGACGAGCAATTCGCTGAACGTGAGCAATTCGAGAGCCACTACTACAAGCAGCTTGCCTCCGCTCGCGCGCTTTTGTCAAGGCTTCGAGCACAACTTGATTCGAAGGTAAGCTCTAATGAACAACTTTCAGTGGTTACTAGACACAATAATGTTAGACTACCAAAGATTAATTTACCTCACTTTAGCGGCGGTTATAAGGATTGGTTAGAATTTAAAGATATTTATGTTTCACTTATTCATGAAGAGAAAAGTATAGACAACATAAATAAATTTCACTACTTACGTTCATCACTTCATGGCAGTGCAGCATTAGTAATCAAAAGTTTAGATTTTAAAGGGGACAATTATGACAATGCATGGCAATTATTATGTGAAAGGTTTGACAACATACAATTATTAGTAAATATGTATTCAAGCTTTATTTAATGTTGAACCAATTCAAAAAGAGAGTAGTCAGTGTTTACGTCAAGTTGTCGATGCGACGAACAAAAACTTACGTTCACTGGCAACGCTAGGGCAACCCGTACAACATTTGGACGCCGTAGTTATACATTTGATGGCCTCAAAATTGGACTCTGTTACTAGCAGAGAATGGGAGGAACATAGAAACTCTCTGACTGAGCCTCCTTCCTTAGATACATTTATTAAGTTCATTTCTAACCGTTGTAATCTTTTAGAAACACTTGAGGAGGCAACGGTTTTGAAATCTAAACCTGAATCTTTGCACAGTAAGCCTAAAAGCTACTCAGTAACGACAAGTAAAGGTAAATTTAATGTTACATGTCCCATGTGTCAAAAAGGTCACTACATATTTACTTGTGAACAGTTTAGATCGCTTACAGTCCCTGCACGCTTATCTAAAGCTAAAGAATTCAAACTTTGTTTGAATTGTTTACGTCAGGGTCATTCGGAATCAACTTGTCCGCTTGGCCACTGCAAGTATTGCAAAATTAGGCATAACACATTATTGCATTCTTATGATGATGATTCTAGCCTTCATAAAGAACATATAACTTTAGCTGGTACTAATCATGATTATTCATCTCGTCATGTGTTGCTTTCCACAGCATTGTTAAGAGTCACGGACCATTCCAGGATGCCGCACAGCGCCAGAGTCTTACTTGACAATGGAAGCTCGGTTAATTTCATTACCAAGGATCTTTGTGGTAAGCTGCATTTACCTGTTCGTAGTGTAAGCTCACACATTGCAGGTATAAACAATCAAGTGTCTACCGTTACGCAATCTTGTGCCTTGCATTTACAATCTTACGACAGGTCTTATGACATTGACATTGATTGTTTTGTCTTGCCAAACATAACCTCCCCTATACCTCATACATACATAGACTTAACTGATCTGCAGCTACCGGCAGGAATAAGTCTAGCCGATCCATCCTTCAATGTACCTAACTCCATCGACATACTTGTTGGAGCCGACATCTTTTGGACTGTGATTGGTCATAACCGCATACAGTTAGGTAGACATATGCCAACGCTGTTCGAGACCAAGCTCGGATGGCTCATATCAGGCGCCATAATTCAACCTAACACTACCACGTCAGTGTGTATGTTCACGCATAACAAACACACTCCTCATATTCATACACCCACAGATCTTTCAAGATTTTGGGAACTTGATTCCATCTCGCCTATGTTCAATTTCACATCAGAAGAGCGAGCATGTGAACGCAACTTCATAAATACTACGAAACGTAACGCTGATGGGCGTTTCGTAGTCACCATTCCTCTTAAGGAATGTTCTTGATTCCATCTCTCCTAAGTTAACATAACTAATACATTTATTCATAATCCATCCACTTCAACGCATACAGACACGCCTAGTAGAGTCAGCTTAAGTATCGATGTACCAAGTAAGACTCGGTCTTAATTGGCATTGTCATACTGACTTGCTTACATTTTCCATACCTATACCTTGCCATATACATATTACAATCACATAACATAAATTACATAAACAAGTCCTTAACACTTAAACCTGACAAATGCATATTCTGGTGCGATTCGATTATCGTCCTAGATTGGCTGTCGGCTTCACCTGCCACTCTTAAGCCATTTGTCAGGCATCGAGTGTCGGAGACACGGGAAGGTTTTGGTGATTACACCTGGCGCTATGTGCCCTCTAAGGACCACCCCACTGACATCATCTCCGTGGTCTGAGCGCTGACTTCATAGGTCAAACTTTGACCCGTTTCTTTGGCCTTCAATGGTACACAGGTACAAACATAATACTACCTGAATTATTGAAATCACATACTACAAATAACATAAATAATAATCAATCATTACATATCACTAATCTTAATCATAATGTAAACATTAAATTATTTTAAAACATAATCAATAATTCTTCTAATTATTCTCATTTACAATGTCTATTAGCATACTAATTTAGATTAATTTATCGTTGCAAAGGGGAACATAATCATAGTCTTATACTTACTAAATCAGAGTTGTCTTACAGTGCTGATTTCATAATTAAAACTTATTTTTAATACCTATCACTTACACCTATTTCATGCTGGACCAATCCTCATAGCCAACCGCAAGTAAAGAGGATGTACCTAGACTTATTAAATCATACATATGTGTTTTTGTTTGTCTAGCCACAAGGACTGTTCATTTGGAGCTTGTCTCAGACTTGACAAAACATGCCTTTATAGCAGCTCTGAACAGGTTTATTGCTCGTCGTGGTAAACCAAATACCATATTTTCCGACAACGGCACTACTTTCATTGGCACTTGTAATGAACTAGCTGACATATTGAAACAGGACTTTTCTTCAGAAGTGGCTAATACAGGTATTAACTTTTCATTCATACCGGCTACACTCCACACTTCGGTGGCTTATGGGAGTCTGCCATAAAATCAACTAAGCATCACTTAAGGCGTATATTAGGCTTCACACATCTCAACTATGAAGAGATGTCTACGTGTCTGATTCAGGTTGAGGCAATACTAAACTCTCGTCCTCTCACTCCACTTTCCACTGATCCTTCTAACCTATACCCCTTAACTCCTGCTCATTTCCTTATTGGGAGGTCTCTCACATCCCTGCCGCATCCAGAGATCACGAAACAGAACATCTCCAATATGAAACGTTTCCAGCGCATAGAATACCTAAAGCAACAGTTCTGGAATAGGTTCTCTAATGAATGAATGTTTCACCTCCAACAGAGAACGAACTGGACGGCCTCGGATGGAGTAATTAAGGAGGGATCCATGGTGGTACTTAAGGAGCAGCAATCACCGCCTCTGATGTGGCCACTTGGGCGCATCGTACGTCTCATACATGGGAGAGACTGGATAAGCAGAGTCGCAGACGTCAAGACCAAGAGAGGGATAGTCCGACGTGCTTATAACACCATCTGTCCTCTTCCAGTCTAATCCTTGAAGACAAGTCTTCAACGCCGGGAGCATGTTAAGAACATCACTACGCCCGGGCGACCGCGGCCTGAGGTCTGCGGGCGCGGGGGCGCGGCGGCAGGCAGAGCTCGACCGGCCAGCACAGCACTGCGTCATCGTCCGTCTTACCGAGCGCATACGTATTTAGCGCGTTTAAATATCATAGTTTCGAATCATGTAACCATTTGTTATTTCCCTTCATTATACAGTCCGCTATTATTGTTATCAAGAGTTTTCATTAGTTCTACTACCACCCGTAGGATACTAGCCCACTTCTTTCTAAAATTACTAAATTTACCTCGCACCCGAATCCGTTCGTTCATTGTGAATAATATTCGCGTGATTTTGCAGCATCTCTTCTCCAATCACTCCGTTATGTCTGATGGCCTGAATATCGATAACGAATCGATTGAATACTTAGCTTACCATCAACAACAGAAATAACTACGATGTTAGCCTTACAAAACCAGTAAAAATAATTCAAGAACCTTAAAACATCGATATTAGATGATAAGTAATTAGTTTCTTGAAAATCGGAGCTCTTAAAACGGTTGTTTGCAAAAAAAGTACCAAAAAATATCGCGCTCACTGCGCTCGCGCTTAAGCTCTATTTCATTACCCATACAGGTGTAAGACTACCATAGCGTGAATCTATAATATTTACTTATCTACGCTATGGTGTCTACTATTAGTCGCTCTAGGCGCCGCAAAAATGGGTTGTGCTCAAATAAATGCGTACTCTTTTGTCACAGAATGTCTATGTTTTCACAGTTTTTGTGAAGAGCTAATTAATCGGTTTGTTCAAGAACAGTCCAAATAATTTCGCGCTCGCTACGCTCGCGCTTGTCTTTCTATCCTTCCTTTTTCTGCGTACTGGACGTATGTTGTAAGCAACTATTCTGTTAAGTATGTTAATAGGAACAAAGCCAAAATTGGAAAAAAAGTTCGCGCTCGCTTCGCTCGCGCCTGTGTATTTTGTCGTTTCGTCTTTTTTGGCGTGGTATTGCAAGTAACTATTCCGTTACATTAATATTCTACAAAGTGAAAATTCAAAAGTCTAAAATTCACTTAAATTCATGTTTTAGCAAAAATTACGAAAATCATAGAATTTTATTGGTCGAAAGATTTTTCCTAAAGGGCGGCGTCTAATTCTGCATCAAAAAAAAATTAGATCCAGGACTGAATATAAGTACGCAACCCCCCCCTGACACAAAGGCTGGATCCGCCCTTGGGCCAACCATACCCAGTGGTAACCGTTTGACATTGACAGCGTCTTTATTTCGTAAGCATAAAGGGTGGTTTTCAAAATACAAGTGTTACCACTAACGTGCGGTCAACTGTACTCATCATACAATCCTGAGAAAATTATGTAGGTATTTCATAATCATAGTCAATTGTTTTCGTCTGGTACGATAATTTTTGAACGTCAATACGATAATTCACTTTGACGTGTCTGGCAACCCTGCTCAAAAACTTCAACTTCAAATCTTCAGACCACAGATTACTATATAGTAGCTACGCTATTTCATACCACTGTTGCCAGGTCTCCCGATTTTCCGGGAGATTTACAGATTTTCCTAGAAATCTCCCGATTTTCGACAACAATCTCCCGATTTTCGACAACAATCTCCCGATTTTTTAGTCCCCGTATAAAGCCTAATAATAGGAATACGATCAAAACCTGGCAAAAAACAACTGCATGAAATGAAACGGACGGTTAAGTTGCTGCCTTGAATATTTCCGTCACTCCCAGTGTATAGTATGTTCATCTATCACCACAAAATGATAAGTTTTGAATTCAATTATTTTTTCGGATTTTTAAAATCGGACCTGGCAACACTGCTTCAGACTTCAAATAAAATTTGGCCACCACAACACGGCCTACTTTGTGTGCTTCACATATATCATTAATCTGTGGTGTGCTTTGTGTTTTATTTCCGAAATTCCGAATTAGATAAATAAAATGGTTGTATGTAAATTTTTCCAGCAAGGATACTGTCGTTATGGGAAGAACTGTAGATTTGAACATATTTATGGGTCTAAATACACGTACCACGGTGAGTTTCATAATTTTTACAGTGTTTGTTGGTGGACTGTCTTATCAGAATTATTATTATGAAGTGTATTTTGTCCTGTTTGCAATGTTGCATTTCACCATTATGTGTATCTCCTCGAGTATATTTGTTCTGTGATGTGTATGGTGATCAGAAAGGTCTCAAGCACACCAAAATATATGGCAAAGGCGCGTGAAGTTGTCGCCATTGAAAGCTTAGCTTAGGATAGCGGGGTCTGAGTTTACTCGCTTCACTCGCTCACTAGACCCCGCCATCCCCTTCGTGTTTATTTTTTAATCCATTGAGGTCCTCCTCAAACGAAAAAAAGTCTGCTGCTCCCTACATTTTGTCGATTTATGTTAGCACAAATGTAAGGAAAAGTTCATTATTTTTTCGCGATTTCAGGGTTAAGATAAGATAAAATAAATATTTATTTTCTCGCCACAATATTACATTTAAAATAACATTTCTTATATAAGTACATATTTAGGTATATATTGTGGGTGACTGGTGCCTAAACTAGGCTCGAGGCCTGTATTTCGGGACACCAGGTCTCCACCATTCAAAATTTGGTACATTTTATTTCTATATAGTGTTAGTAAGATTAGTATAATGGTGTGTAGGTGTGAGTGTGGTGGGGGTGTGTTAATGTGTGTAATAAATGAGGTGTGGTTGTTCCCATAGTAAAAGTTGTTCATACTGATGAGTACAATTACCCCTTAAGAGTTTTTCAGTTATTTCAATAACACGTTGTATACATTTCTGTTTCAGCCAATCCCCAAATTCCACCCACACAGAACATAGCACCAGCACCACCACAGCCTGCCGGAGTCACAGATGAGCAGCTAGTCAACCAAGTGCAGTCAGATGTGCAGGCTGCCCTGCGAGGGGGACAGTGGATCCTCTCCTGTTATTCACCCTTCAAAGAGAGACCAACATTTCCAGGAATTATGGACTTATCACAGGAAGAAGCTAGACTGTTCATATATGAGGCTAAAAGCACTAATAATATTCAATTAGCTGTAAGTATACTTTGGGTATCTTTTTCTGAGCAATGATGATATTCATCATCACACTTTGTGTAATCATCTGATCTGATTAATTATCATAATAAATTCAAGGTCAATTTATACCATGACATATGTATATACAGGGTGGAAACTTCCAGTGGGGCAACTTCCAGTGGGGCAGTAAGGGGAAGTACCTTATCCGTTGCAGCTACACGAAAATGGTCTTAGGAGCCTATCCATATTTTTTTATGGAATTTTGATCCCCATTCAAAGTTTAAAAAAAAAATTACTGTTAGCAAGAAAATAAGCCATTTTACACAAAAACATTTTTTGATGCTAATCCACCCTGTATATGCAATACTAATTGTGCTTTACAGGTAACATACATGAACAATCTATTCAAAGAAACAAGACTGAAATATGAACAGCTCCTGCAACCAAACATCAATATTATCAAAGTATTAAGAAGCCTAAACAAAGGAGAGGCAGTTTCGTCGCCATTCTCAAATGTACCACAGAGTAATGTTCAACAGAATGCATTCAGCAATTCCAACAATGCAGCATCTTCTATATTCCGCAGTGCTGTCCAGTCCCCTGCAGTATTAAGTTCTGACCCAAATAATGCTCAGTCTATATTCAGCCAAGCTCAAAACAGTGTGTTCCATAATCAAGCTCCGGATCCAGCAAAGCAATTGTTCTCACAAGCCAATAATCAAAATATTTTCGGTCCAAGTCAAGCTCCCGGAAGCATATTTGCACCTCCAAACCAAAATGCTGCGGCTAAATCGATCTTTGCAACGGCAGTTCAGAACAATTATAATACGGCAAACCAAAGTGACCCAGCAAACGTATTTGCAACTGCAAATCAAAATGTTTTCGCAAGAGAGCCAAGTCAGAATACTTCCGCATTTAGTCAAGGGAATATTTTTCAGACTGCTCAGAATCCTTCAACCGTTTTTGGGCAAGCTGCCAACAAACAGACCGAGGATGATCCTGGAGTGTACAGTAAGATGGAAGAGTTGAATGACATAGATCTGGAAGCATTCAAAAGGGATAGTTTTCAATTAGGTTTTATTCCTGAACTTCCTCCCCCTCGCGAGTTGTGCTTCTATTAGAACGTCATACTTTAATTAGGCTAGTAAAATGTATAACTAAATTGTTGTTTAAGAATAATTTGTTATGTTTAAACTCGTATAATGTAAGTGTTTTCCCACCCCTTTTTTATTTAAATTTATTAATGACTGATATATTATCTTTTGCTTCTCTATCGCAAAAATGTAGTAAAACAAAACCTAACAAATCCAATTATCTGAATTAAGGGCGGCGGGAATTCAAATAAGCCGTACTATGAAGTGTTAAAGCTATCGTTATTCCGTTGAGAAAAAAGAATAAAGCTAGACAGGACTAATAGCGCCGTCCCACTCTCTCAACGGAACCATGATAGCTTTCATTATGGTAAGGTAAGGTATTAGTGATGCGACTCGAGTCCACTTTTACTCGAGTGACATTGAAAAAAAACGCACTCGAGTGAAAAAAATATCGACTCGAGTTCACAGTCACTCGCGAGTCACTCACCGAGACATGCAAAACGATGAGTTTTTGTTCTTAAGAACGCTTTTCTTTTTTATGTCTGTTATTTTGTTTTATGAATAGACCATATTTGCTCATTTTTATTAGCATATTAATATAAGGTCCTTACATATGAAATTGGCGTTTTGTACGGAAAGAACATTTTTTTTTTTTTTTTTTTGTTAAATATATTTAATTAATCAAAGTATGCACCGTTGTTATCTATGCACTTTTGCCATCTCATAGGTAGTTCATTGATCCCTTTACTAAAAAAACCATGGGGGCGAGAATCAATAAACTCTTTGAAGGCGGTTTGGACTGCTGCCTCAGAGTTGAATTTTATTCCTTGTAAGAAGTTGTCCAAATTCCGGAAAAAATGGTAATCTGTTCAAGCAAGGCCCGGGAAGTACGGTGGATGTCGCAGACATTCCAATTGTAGCTCATCTAACTTAGTGATTGTTTGTTGTGCAGTGTGTGGCCTTGCGTTGTCGTGAACCAGCAGTGGCCTAGAGCAATTGACCAATCTCGGTTGTTTAGCAGCTAGTTCTTCCTTCATGTTTTGCAGTTGCCGACAATAGATATCTGCCGTAATCGTTTGGCCAGATTTTAGAAAGCTGTAGTGAACGACACCGGCGCTAGTCCACCAAACACTCACAAGTAACTTTTTCTGAGTCAATTTTCGTTTAGGGCAGGATTTGGCTGGGTCTCCAGGGTTCAGCCATTGCGACGAGCGCTTCCGATTATCGTACAGTATCCACTTTTCATCACAAGTAATGATTCGATTTAAAATCCCTTCATTATTGTGTCGGTTGAGCAAAGTAACAGTCGACGCGTGTTCGCAAGTTCGATTCACTCAATTCATGAGGTACCCAATCGTTCATGTTTTTTTACTTTCCCGATTTGTTTCAAGTGGATTAATACAGTTTTATCACTTACCCCGAAGCCTGCAGCTATCTCTCAAGTGCTTTGTGATGGATCCGCTTCCACAATGGCCTTTAATTCTTCATTTTCCGCTTTGGTCTCCGGCCGTCCACCGGGTTGGTTCTGAAGGTCGAAATTTCCAGAACGAAATCGTTGAAACCAAAAACGTACCGTGCTTTCTTTTGCGACACCAGCGCCGTACACATCATTAATCCATCGAGCTGTTTCTGCAGCACTGTAGGTGCCACGGTAGAACTCGTACTCGTAAATATACCGATATTTCATGTTTTCCATTGTGCCGTAATAAGCGACGCCAAAGAAAAAAATAATGAGGAAAAAACAAATGAATGACTGTTTTCAAAACTCAAATGTACCAGCTAAATGAATTTATAAATTTGAATTTGGAATTCTTAATCAAAGAGGAGATATTTCGCCTCAAAGTGGTCAGTACGACAAAACGCTAATTTCATATGTAAGGACCTAATATTAATTTCGATACATAAAAGTTAAGTAGTTTTGTAAGACTGACGGTGTTTTGAAATAAAACTTCATGCTTTTCGTTTTATTAAACCTCAACAAAAAAAATATTAATTCAAGGATTGTGACGAGTGACTCGATAGAGGCTGATCGAGTGACTAGACCACTCGAGTAAAATTGTAAAATGACTCGAGTGGTAAAGTTGGACTCGAGTCGCATCACTATAAGGTATATTCTTACGTCATGGTAAGGTCTGAAAGGGCTATTGAGCGAATCGTTTCGCCTAAAGATAAGCATGTCTCATTTTGCCTGTAGTTCGCTAGGAGACAAATGAACTAAACAGTTATACAGTGAGCGAAATAGCCAAAAGAGTGATACGGCTCTTTTGAGCGAAAGAGCTGTACCTCTCTTTTCAGTAAGACTTGTCTACTTGAATTTAGATTCGTGCTTGAGCTACGTTCTAGAAATCGGGCTTTTCATCTTAGTGTGTAGAACAGAACAAAGCATGCCGTAATTAGTCTACACCACTATTTGACCATGGTTATGCTTTTAAATTCAGTGTTTCTACTTTATTGGTTTCAGTTCCCCATGCCTCAATCATGTTTTCCCCATTTTAGGCCATTTTTCCCAGAAATAATTTTTGTGCTGCTATTCTTAAAACATTATTAATCTGGTCACCCTTAGTCAGTTTCCTAACTTTTGTGGTTCATTCACACATACACTTGCTTTGTTGCATGCCATAGTGATATTACGATTGATTAGTGATCATTTCTGCTAAGCTCTCTCGCTCTTTCCCCTTTTTCTCCCTCTCTAGGCTTGTCTAAATTCCCCTCAATGTGGAAACACTGGTTAAATTACATGCAACACTAGCTGAGAAATCACGTCAAGTCTTGCCAATATTAAAAATATTGCAGATGTAATAAGTAAAAGTTCGGCTATGTATTTTCGGAATGTTCATGTCTACGATGTTTTTACAATTTGTTACCCTAAATGTTTTCATTACAAGTGTTCTATAATTTTAAAATAATGATATAAAAAAGCAATAGCGTTAAATTGATTCGCATTTTGTACTGTGATATTGGAGAAATAAATGAAAAACAAAATTTATATAGATTGTACTTTATTTTCCTAAAAATAGTCCTATGCTACTTTTTTACAAATATTCTTCCATTTCTGAATATTATGTGTAGAATTGAGAACGTTCCTCATTTCTCGCCCACTGTCATCAAGTTTCAATTCAATGCAAATTTTTCTCGACATATACATAATGATATTATTGTAGCAAGACATTCCCGTCAAAATTCCCTTTTCAAATTCAACCTGTATACTCAAGTTACCAAGTTTAGTTAAAAGTAAGGTAAGTTTAGGGCTTATAAAATAATAAATCGATATTTAATCAATCATTTGTAATATTTACATTATTTTTTGTGTAGTGCAAACAGGGACAATACTCGGGCACCCGAGAGACGGAAACTCTACTTGGATACGTATCGTTTACTTGTGCGAGACCGCCTGAGGCTATGAGGCGATATTTAGATCCTTTTGTACGCTTCATTTTGGTGCGCTAGTAACCTATCTAGTAAAAAAAAAACTACTGATCCCTACATTTGTGTTCACGTAAATCATCAAAATGTAGGGGTCAGCTGATTTTTTTTCGCGATATCAGGGTTGGTCCCATAGTAAAAGTTGTTCATACTGACGAGTACAATGACCCCCTAAGAGGTTTAGAGTTATTTCAATAACACGTATAATATCATTGTGTGCAGCCCGACACCAGCATACTCAAAATTTTAGAAATGCACTGTAACATGGTATAAAATCTATCCTAATTGATTCGTCTAGTGATTCTGAACAAATTAATTTCAGGTTCACACTATACTAAAAATAATGTTGTACAACATGTAACAAAAACCCTGTTGTTCCTGTGAGGTACGTTATCAGATTCGATATTCATACGTAAGGACACAAGTCATTTGGAAAAACTCTTCAATAAAAATAATCAAATTAAATATTAAATCATTATTATGCTGCTGAAGAGAATGAGGGACAGTGGCAACAGCATCCTGAAAACTAGCTGAGAGCTTCGGCTCTCCTATTGTGAAGCAGTTTATAAAGAGGGTGATCGGTACTAACAGTAGATAATAAGCTATTTTATGTTACTAAACACAATATGGATACTTTAATCCGAAATAAAGATTATATTATTATTAATTGTCACCAAACACGATAACTCCGCTGTAAGTTGGTGAGGAGTTGGGTATCCTGCAGATTCCAGGTGATGCTGCAGCATCAGGCCAAGGTTACCATGTTTTTGCAATATCATTGAAGTAACAGGATATTTAATTTCGAATCGATTATACCTGTTGAAGTTGCAGTTAATATTTATTTTATTGAAGTTAGTTTTTTCAAATGAGTTGTGTCCTTACGTATGAATATCGATACTGATAAAGTACCTCACAGGAACAACAGGGTTTTTGTTAAATACTGTATAATGAAAGCCCACTGTATAATCCATCACAACCACTTCACAGAAGACTCAATTGTCAATTTCCCCGAGGTAGAGTTGTTTATCACTAGAAGCGGAGAGTACTATGGGCTCTGTTCTGTGGAAGTCCACGTCATTGACAGAACCGTTGTGTCCAGGCAGCTTGTAGAGCACGCGGCGAGATGTTGTGTCCCACACGTAGAGGAAACGGTCCGAGGAACCAGCCGCCACCTGGAATAATGGATAATTATAATAAAACAAAGTTTAACCGGATAAATCGCGTATATTATTTAAATTGGTTTCTCTGACGTTTCGAAAGCTTTGCAGCATTTGTTTTATTATAATGTGTAGTGATCGCGAAAACCTAAGAAGTTATTATAATGGATAATGTTTAAGGTGAATGCTACAGGGTAGCCCGCGAAATTCAAATTTTTTGGAGTTTTTTTGCAAATTGTAGCTTTATTTCGCGTTGTATATAGGTCAAAATATGATTTGCGGAAATAGTAACAATATATCTAAGGAATAATACTCATAAAAAATATTAACCTAGCTCTATAAGCTTTACAAGCTCGATTATATTAATTTACGATCAAATTATCGATTATCGAGCTCTAGAAGCTTATAAAGCTAGGTTTATATTTTTTATAACTATTATTCAGTAGCCATATTGTTATTTCTACCGCAAATCGTATTTTGATTCATATACCACTCAAAACAGAGCTACAATTGGCAAAAAACGCAAGAAATTTTAAATTTCGCGGGGTACCCTGTAGCATTCACCTTAAAGAGTGAGACTGAGTTTACTCTTAGGCTCACCTCGGACACTCGATCACTACATAGTATAAAACAAAGTCGCTTCCGTCCCTATGTATGATCTTTAACGATTTGCCCTACTGGAGATAGGAATTTGACATAAGCTCCATACAAAATATGTCAAATTTTATATCTCTAGTAGGGCAAATCGTGGATAGATTGGATATTAATTTTGGCCGTAAAACTACAACGGGTTTTGATGCGGTTTTTTTCAATAGAGTGATTCAAGAGGAAGGTTTATATGTATAATACATGCATAATATAGTAGAGAAACACTGATCATTTTAGAGGTTTCTAATGTGATGTCGTAAATAAACACATTTTTTTGCGCTTACATTGCAAACGCTGGCTGAACCCTACGAGATAGATCAAAATGATATACTACAGTATTGTACACCTTAAAAAAGTCTACAAAAAAGTCCGCGATGGTATATGTATATCTCTTAGGGATAACCCACAATAACCATTTTTTATCCTTTACTTTTTAACGAGAAATAATGGATTACTTACGAAGCGATTTTAAACGTGCGTCAGGCTGGCCCGGCCCCGTGGCTTTAGGTCGCGAGATATGTATTATCCGAATGTACTCCTCTTCAGAAGTATTTGCACTTACCACATTTTCAATGTACCGCTCTAATGAAAAAAATAGAAACATTTGAAGGGGGCCGGGCCAGCCTGACGTTTTCAGCCCGGCCCCATCTGTACCACGACAACTATCAAACTTGCTGAGAAAGTGGTGCCACAGAAAGGATGTACTCCGTAAAATACACGTACAGTCAACAAATCGGAATCATGACCCACAATAAGCTTAATATCCTACAGACATTCTAATACAATTAGGTTGAATTTAGCTTAAACAGATATTTCCCTGGAAACTGACTTGTTATCAATTTTGTTAGCTATTGACAGTTACAGCTAGTTTACCAATAAAATTATTTTTCTAATTTTATTCTTGATGTTTAACTCCAAATATTGTTATTTATTTATTTATAATTTATTGCGTGAAATATGGTACAGAGGATATTATAAATTAAAAGTATTTTCCACACTCGGACGAATAAAAAAGGCGGACGGAATCTAGCTAAACAAAGACTGAAGCACTTAATTTTTTCCTGAACCCACTATAATTTCGAAAGCATTTTAACACACCAGATTTATACTGTTATTTTATTTATGTCGCTACAACAATGACTACCGTCACACTAGATTTTTTGCGTAATCGCGGCTTTTTGGCATACTATACTTTTAAGCGATCCGGCTTGCTATGGATGCTTCACTTATTAAATAGCGAGATTCCGTCTGCCTGTTTTATTCGTCCGAGGTTCCACATATTAAGAGTATTGTTTGACACCTTTTCATACTTGACATTATATTTGTAATTTTTATTTTTATTTTATTAATGGTCTGTAATCGAAAAAGTTTGTATAGGTTTCTTAAAAAATATACCTAGTTGTTTGTAGGAAAAACACGTGATACGACAGCTAATTCGAAATTCAAAACATAATTCCTGCTTAATAAAAAACATAATTTCCAATCCAATTATAAATCTATTGCATTGATAACAAAGCTCAAAACGGCACAGACCTCTAACCCGTTTTAATGCAGTTTCTGTAATATTCAAAATGTCCTAAGTGCAGCATAGAAGAAAACCTTACTGTTTTGACGATTTCAAACGAATTATCAGCTGAGTGGGTCATGATTCCGATTTGTTGACTGTACATAGTGCTTAATTTAATCTTAAAACCTAATATTTTCCGAGATATTAAGGTGTAAGAGGGGCCGGGCTGAAAACTGTATCGACAGCTTTAACTGGATAACCACGAAAGCTATAAATACCTATCCTAGGTACGAAATAATCTCCGGTGAATTTAGAACACTTGTACTTCTTTCTTTTCAAATCAAACCCTCTAAATATATAAATATAGTAAGTAAGTTAATTTCGGCTGGCCCGGCCCCTTTCAGTCGCTAATATCACTCTCAATATCATATCAATTTCTTCAAGAAGGCGTTCTTCGCATTCCAATAAAGCAGTACATCAATGCAGTTTGAGTCCTGTGTCTATCAGCCGTGTATTGCAAGCCGGGGCGGGTCACTAGTACAATATAAATGCTAGCACCACCTATATACAAAAGATTACGTCTGTATACGAACGCACACACGTGTAGGTTAGGGATGCTTGCTGCTCGTAATGTCGACTGGGTTCCAAGCGCTTCTCAGTAGTTCTCAGAGATGGCGTGCTTGTTTAGCGACTGGCGATTGACATTCATTGTAATCTTGCAGTCCAATTGCCGACAAACCGCGAGTGGGTGCGGGTGAGGAATCTTAAATTGGCGAGGGGCGGTGAGTGGCCGTTCTGTACGTTAGTACAGTCAACAGCATGGCAGTGGTAACATTGCAATTCGAAAATCGCCCATACTGCTTACGAAATAAAGATGCTGCTAATGTCAAAGTGTTACCACCGACGTGCGGTCGACCGTACTATCATGGTATAATAAGATGTTTCACCAGGTATTCTCTTCCCGCGATGACAGCGCGATGCCTCCAAGCTACGGCACGATCAGTGTTGCCGTTGATTGATATCTTCAATATATTTAAGGAGATTTTTGTTCATAATGAATATAAAATAAATTCGTAACTAGCCTATTTGTTGTCTCGTATTATTCATCTAATTATTTATTAAAGGTAACTGTTTAAAATTACTGGCAGAAGCAAGTAAATGAAAAAATGCATTTTGGTCGGGTGTTTTATTTTCACAAAGTGGCAGCACATCAAACTAACAAGTTTCACGGGTGGTTGGCGGGAAAATTCGTAAAGATCGTGTTGTAATTTTTTTATTATTTTCCAAAATTTGTGTTTCTTCGAGTGTTAATGTGTAATAATGGTGGATTAAAAAAATATTCTAAAATTTGTTAAATGATAAGTGCTCGTTAACGTGTACAAGTATGGATAAATGGTCATCATCATCCTCCTGCCCTTATACCAATTTATTTGGGGTCGGCGCAGCATGTTTTTTTCTTCCATAAATCTCTATCAGCCGTCATCTCTGTGTTTACTTTCTTTCTATTCATATCATCTTTCACACAATCCATCCATATTTTCTTCGGTCTCCCTCTTTTCTTATAGCCATCAACATTCATACTTAAAACTTTCCTCGTAACATGCTCCCCATTCCTCCTCATCACATGTCCATACCATGATAGTCTGTTGCTACTTAACTTCTCTGTCACTGGCGCTACTTTCAGACTCCCTCTTACATATTCATTCCTTATCCTATCCATTCTCGTTACACCACACATTCCTCTTTACATTCTCATCTCAGCTGCATGCACTTGCCTTTCATTAATTCCTTTCGTAGCCCAACATTCCGATCCATACAGGACAGCAGGTCTTATCATGGTCTTATAGATTTTCCCCTTCAGTTTAAGAGGAATTCGGGAGTCAATGTAGTTCCCGTGACCTGCCGCCATTTCAACCATCCTGTGTTAATTCGGTGCTTGACTGTCCGGTCAATTTCGCCATCGCTTTGCACAAGTGAACCGAGGTACCGAAAGTCGGAGCAGACTGGCAAGGGCACGCCATCTAGCGCAATAGCAACAAAACCGGAAAGACCGCCGAAATCGCAGAACATGTATTCCGTTTTAGTTCTGCTGATTTTCAAGCCAACGTTCTCCAGATTTTGTTGCCATTTTGCCAATCTACTCTGGACCTCAAGTCCATCTTCACCAACAAGGACAATGTCGTCAGCAAACAGCATGCACCAGGGTGCCTCTTCCTGGATTTCTGATGTCAAAGCATCCATTATCAGCAAGAAGAGGTAAGGACTTAGAGCCGACCCTTGGTGCAAGCCTACAGCCACACTGAACTCGTCGGTGTTGCTAGCGGCCGACCGAACGTGGGTACTAGATTGGCTGTACATAGCACGAATTAACTCCACATACTTTGCAGGCACACCTTTCTCTTTCAGCGCCCACCACAAGACCTCGCGGGGTACTCTGTCGTACGCCTTCTCTAGGTCAACGAACACCATGTGCAAGTTCTTATGCGCACGTCTATACTTTTCGCATATTTGGCGGAGTGCAAATATGGCATCCGTTGTCCCACGACCTGGCATAAATCCCATCTGGTTTTGGGTGATCTCACTCTCCTCTCGCAATCTTTTCTCTATCACCTTCTCCCATACTTTCATACTGTGTGACATGAGCTTTATTCCTCGATAGTTGTTGCAGTCTTGTACATCACCCTTATTTTTGAAGATGGGCACTAGCGTACTATTACACCATTCTTGTGGGATCGTTTCTTCATGCAACAACTTATTGAAGAATAAAGTCAGCCAGTAACATCCATCTTCTCCTAATAATTTCCATACTTCTACTGGTATACCATCTGGTCCCACTGCTTTCCCATTTTTCATACCTCGAATCGCCCTTCTGACTTCATCCATACTAATTTCATTCACCAAACCCCTATTTACATGCACCTCTTTAAGTAGGCCAGACCATACATTCTCTTCATTCATCAACCTTTCAAAGTATACCTTCCAACGCTCTTTTATTTCATCATCTTTTGCTAAGACCATACCTGCATCATCTTTTATACATTTTATATGAATTATATCTCTTGCTCTCTTTTCTCTAGACTTTGTTATGCGATAGAGCTCTTTCTGGCCTCTAGGGAATTCTAACGAGTTATACAAGTCATCCTGAGCCCGAGTTCTCGCCACAGCTACTGTTCTTTTTGCCTTTCCCTTTCCTGGATAAATGGTACAAAGTTGAAAAACATGACTTTCGTATTATCTCATCATCCCCTCAGAAACCTAGTAAAGTTTCCATCACTTTACTAGGATATAAGTACAATGTTAATATGTTCAATGATTACGACTGAAGGACATGTATCCATGGTCATGAATAAATTAAAAAAAAAAAAAACAAGTTTCACGCTAACAGCCTGCTATTGGCTCCACAGCCGATGACGTAGTACGGAGGCAATCACGTGACCGAGCTGTCACGGGAAGAGACTACCTGGTGAAACATCTTATTATACCATGAGCTGATCACGAGGTCGTGGGTTCGATTCCCACAGGACACAAATATTTGTGTGATAAACATAAGTGTTTGTGTAGAGTATATAGTTGCGATGATGTTGATGAGTTATGAAGTCAGATGAAGTAGTGCTGTCTCTGTCTAGTTAACAATTTTTAAACGCTTATTACTTAAAAAGATTTCATTCGTTTTTTTAATTGTTCCTCTTCTTTTTCTAATAGTTTTAAGATTTCTAATAAAACAAAAACAGGACACAAATATTTGTGTGATGAACATAAGTGTTTGTGTTGGTCTGGGTGTGTTGCTTATGTATTATAAGTATGTATTTACAAAAAAAAAAAGTATATAAGTATTATATCCATTGTCTAGTACTCATACCACAAGCTCTGCTTAGTTTGGGACTAGATGGTGCTGTGTAAAAATGTCCCAAGGATATTTATTTATTATTTATTTATAAAAAAACGAGTGTGCTTTAGACCACACGACTGAAGTAAAACTTCACTAACTTATATCTCCCTCTCAACTTTCGTTCGCCTCACCCTATCACACTTTTCGTAACACATTCACCAGCTTACTCCCCAAGGCAAGCGTCCGTTCGCCTCGCCTGATCACACTTTTCGTAACGCATTGACCAGCTTACTCCCCAAGTCAAGCGTGCGTAAAGAAGTTTTACTTCAAAAATAATAGTCAAATACCCTTTTTTAAAACTTCAAAGAAAGTTACTATTTTGTGTGATGTTTTTAGGGTTCCGTACCCGAAGGGTGCCAAATGGGACCCTATTACTCTCGCTACGCTGTCCGTCCGTCCGTCTGTCTGTCATAGGGCTGTATCTTTTGAACGGAAATAGGTAACCGATTGAAATTTTCACAGAATATGTGTTAGTTACAGTATAGTTTTTATCACGAAAATATTAAAAACTAAAAAAAGTCTAAAACCAAAGCGGGTCCCCATACAAGAAACCTCAAAAAACATGCATTTTTTTCAACGTTTTTGTCCCTGCTCTATCTTCAAAACGGTAATATATACCAGCGTCAAACTTGGTCAGATTATAGTGCATATTATGTAGTTTAGCAAAAAAAAACTAAAAATAAGACAAACATAGACACATGTGGTGGTAACTGCGTTAGAAAGACATGCAAAAATTCATATTTCGCGCACTGTACGTTGATTAAATCAACTCTCGTAAATTAAATCAGTTTTTATGGGGTATCAGGTCGTTGAGAGGTACGGAACCCTTACTACGCGAGTCCGACTCGCACTTGGTCGGTTTTTTCTGATGCGTTTCGTTTGGACTCACTGACAGTTGGCATGCACCTTCAGACTCGGGGCCTGCAACTACAGGCATACTAGAGAATACACTTCAAACCAACCTTAGAACCGTCATGTGACCACGCGCACCGCAGCAGGTTCTTTTCGAAGTTATGTTGATGGCCAGACATGAGCTTGACGCAGCGCTCCGAAGGCGCGAATGGTCGCACGTCCCATATCCGAAGAGTGTTGTCCATAGAATTTGAGAGGAGGTAGGAACCATCGTAGGATAGGGCCATGCCTGGAAAATTAATCAAAAGAAAATTTGGTTATTATTACTATATGGAAACCACACTAGCAGCTTAGTAAGCTGATGTGTGTGTCTTGCGATTTGGAAATTTTGAAGTCTGTTCTTGAAGCACACACATATGCATATTCTAGATGTGGTCTAATATCAAACATATAAGTCTACGATGGGGCAGTAAAGTTCTGGAGTGGCGACCGCGTACTGGAAGGCGCAGCGTGGGTAGGCCCCCCACAAGGTGGACCGACGACCTGGTGAAGGTCGCGGGAATCCGCTGGATGCGGAAGGCACAGGACCGGTCGTTGTGGCGATGCTTGGGGGAGGCCTATGTCCAGCAGTGGACGTCTTTCGGCTGAAATGATGATGATGATGAAGTCTACGATGGACGTAAGTCCATATAGACGATCGCTCTCTCTTACTAATGGTAGATACAAGAAAGGGAAGGCAACACTTTTATCAACTCAGCCTATCGCAGTCCACTGCTGGACATAGGCCTCTCCCAAGTTGCGCCACAACGCTCGGTCCTCTGCCTTCCGCATCCAGTCCCCCCCAGCCACGTCCTTTAGGTCGTCGGTCCACCTGGCAGGGGAGCGCCCTACGCTGCGTTTGCCGATTCGTGGTCTCCACTCAAGGACTCGTCTGCTCCAACGGCCATCGGTCCTTCGACAGACATGGCCAGCCCACTGCCACTTCAGCTTACTGATCCTACAAGCTATATTGGTCACTCCGGTTCTTCTCCGGATAATCTCGTTACGGATTTTATCCTTCAAAGAAACTCCAAGCATAGCTCGCTCCACAGCTCGCTGAGCGACTTTGAATTTGTGGACTAGCCCAACTGTCAGTGTCCACGTCTCGGCACCGTAAGTCATGACTGGCAGGACGCACTGGTTGAAGACCTTTGTCTTCAAACTTTGCGGTATAGGCGACGAGAAGACTCGGCGAAGTTTGCCAAATGCTGCCCAGCCCAGACGGATCCTTCTGTTGGCTTCTTTCTCGAAGTTGTGTCTACCAAGCTGAATTGCCTACCCTAGGTAGACGTATTCCGTTACAACTTCGAGTGCCGACCCTTCGACGAATATTGGCCTCGGCATGACATGCATATTGAACATGACTTTAGTCTTGTCCAGATTCATGCCGAGACCGACACGTCGAGAGGCTCCGTTTAAGCTGTGCAGCATTTCGCCCAGTTGTTCCAGCGACTCAGCCATTACAACGATGTCATCGGCAAAACGGAGATGTGAGATGTTCTCGCCGTTAACGTTGATACCCTGTCCAGTCCAGTCCAGCGTCTTGAAGACGTCCTCCAACGCGTTAGTGAACAAGTTCGGGGATATTACATCCCCTTGTCTCACCCCTCTGCGCAGTTGGATTGGCTTCGTCTTACGACTTAAGACAACACTTTTAGTGCTGTCAAATTAGTTTACGTGTTACACTTCTTCGTATTTTTAGAGATCACAACTAAACTTGTATGGAAATTCTAATTCCGACTATTTTGACAGCACTATAATAAAATTGTTGCAGCCTCTTTCTTGTATCTCATCATCATCATCATTTCAAATTCGTCCACTGCTGGAAATAGGTCTCCCCCAAGCATCGCCACGACTGGTTGGCCACAACAAGCTGTATTAGACAACAGTGCACACAGCGCCGGACGCCCGGACGGCGTGACCGCGATACGCTGGCGTTGTATTATATGGGAATGCATATTAGTAGTCATAAAGACAGCGGAACGTTTTCTTCTGGCGCTGTCATTCAGCCCCACGCGCGATCCGCCCGCAGTGTGACATTGAGAAAAGAGGTAGGGGTCTTGAACGCCCCTAAGCCACTGCACTGTTGCCAGGTCTCCCGATTTTTCGGGAGATACACAGATTTTCCTAGAAATCTCCCAATGTCCCGATTTTCGACATAAATCTCCCGATTTTTTACAAAATTCTGTATAAAGCCTAATAATAGAAATAAGATCGAAACCTGGCAAAAAAAACTGCATATAATGAAACAGACGGATAAGTTGCTGCCTTGAATATTTCCGTCACTCCCAGTGTACCGTATGTTCACTAAACACTTAGCATAAAATATACTCTATCACAAAATGATAAAGATTGAAATTAATTTTTTTTTATTACACATGGCAGTAAAATGTAAAAAATCAAACTGCTTTGATTTTAATACAACAGCTGAAATGGTGACAAAATATAATACTTCAAAAACTTTGATTTGTGTTGAAAAACAACATCTCCCGATTTTTTCCATTTTTCCTCAATACATCTCCCGCTTTTTTCATAATAAGCCTCCCGGATTTAAACCTGGCAACACATAGCCACTGCGACATGATAAGATCTATTGTGACATGCTCGCACCGTCAACGTTCGGTCGACAGTCCGCCTCAGTTCCGTCCCACCCGCTGTGTGCTTGCACCTTAAGAGCACTCTAAGTCGACGAGCAGGCATGAGGAGGTTAATGAACGTCGATGAAGGAAAGGAGGTGTCAGGATTGTAGCAGGTGGAAATTCAGTCTCTGCTTACACCAATGGGAAACAGGCGTGATAATAATGGATGTGTGTCTGAACGATATTTTTTCATATAACCCATACCTGTTATAGTATCCGTATGACCTTTAATTTTGTATGAAATCTGATTATTCCTGATGTCCCACACTTTAACAACATTGTCAATGCCTCCTGAGATGATCTTCTCTGCGGTATCATTAAACAGCACTGATGTGACTGGGTACCCGCTGTCGAAAGATGCTATGGGGTTACGCTTCCTCGCATCCCATAGTTTTATTGTGTTGTCATCTGATGCTGATACTAGTAATTCTGGACCTCTTCTTGCACCTGTAAGATAGAATCCTACTAATATTATAAATGCAAAAGTGTGTTGGTTGGTTTCTTTTCCTTTCATACAGCAACGGAGCAACATATCAATGTGATTTTTTGCATTGAGATAGTTTATGGGCTGGAGAGTAACACCTAGGCAATTTTTTATCCCAGAAAAATGCATGGTTCCTGTGGGACGAAGAATTATGATAGTGAAGCCGCAGGTGTCAACTAGTATGGTATATAAAGGTTAAACCGCACTCGAGATGCGCGGCGCGTCACTTCAGCGGCGCGGCGCGGCACTTTGTTACCGCACTTGAGATGCGCGGCACGGCGCTGCACTTTCTAAACGCACGCGGCATTTATTTGCAGTTGTTCGTCAACTGGTATTGTTTTTCATCGTCATCTTTGTAGGTTGCACACTTTGACTATGGAAAGTAATTCCTTTCACAAAGGTTGAACGTGAAGTGCTCAAAGAGAATGTGATAATTAGGAGAACTGACAAGCTGTCAAGATGACAACTGACAAGAGAATTAACATCGCAAATGCCGCGCCGCGCATCGCCGCCGACCACCCGCCAACGATAGCGGCAACAGCGCGGCGCGGCGCTGCGCGACAAAATATTCTCCGGTAGCCAACACTGCAGCGGCGCGGCGCGTCGCTTCGCTACCGCGACGCCATAGTGCGGTTAGGATCATACAATTCAATACAAAGAATATTTTTCGTGTCGCGCCGCTCCGCTGCAGTTACGCGCCGCGCATCTCAAGTGCGGTTTAACCTTAATGCTTTAATAAATTTTTCATCTTTTTAAATGGGTTAAATTTTAGAGTTGATGATTAAATTGATTCGGTCTGAAGGGTGCTGGTGAAATTACAATCACATGAGACTTTCCATCTTCGTCTGTTTGGCGAGCCAACCTGCAGTACCACCTAGGCAACAGCTTAGGTATTGAAGTTGTTATGGGCAAACCACTTAACATCAGGTGGCCCTTTAGCTCGTTTCGCCATCCTATAATAAATAATCACATCATAAACACAATTCCAATGCTAGACTATAAGGTTGAGTTTGCTAAACTTAAGATAAGCAGTAAATAGGAGTATGATTTAAGAGAAAAAGTGTTCAAACCTGAGACAGAATTAACAAAACTGGCGTGTCCTTTAAGTTTCTTGATCCTCGTTCCTGTGGGTACATCCCACACAGCCACAGTGTTGTCTGTAGCACAGGAGTACAAGTGGGCACCGTCCGGGGAGAAGCACAGCTCCATCACTGCACCCGTGTGACCTTTCATCACCATAACATTTTCACATTGGCCGTAAACATTCCACAGGACTGTAAAGGAAATAATGTAAATTGTAATAATGGTACAGTATTTAATGATTTCATGAATTAATAAATTGATTAAATTTTTTTTATTAATTAATTGATTTCGCTGTGTCTTTGCTCCGTGCATGAGGCACAGCAATATGCTGAGCGGTGGCCGTTTTGCATGGATGTGATGCATATCTTACCACACTTCTCGGCTCTGTACCTGTATTTGTTCTGTGTTCTTGAATTTGTTTGGTAATTTTGTGCGTCACTTTTGAAGGAAATAAAATTTTTTCTTTCCTTTCTTAATTAGATTGTCTACCTACAGAAATTGTACATAATATACAAGTTTTCCAAAACTGGTTGTCTAATGAAATTTATTTTTTCTTATGTAAATTCTTTACAACTTATTGGATAAAAATCTCGGCAATGAAGTGCAGGGTAAGTAAAATAGACCCAAGAAAAAAATACTCACATATCTGTCTGTCGAAACCGCCCGAAGCCAAGTGTTTGCCTTCAGGGTGGAACTTGGATGAGAATATCTCACCCTGATGTCCTTCTAATAACATTATGGGTGCATAAAGGTTCGATGTTCGAGGCACCTGTAAGGCAATAATATACTAGTTTAAATCATGTCCTTTTCATAGAAATATAGTCAGAAATCTGGAAACGAAATAACTTACCGATGAAGTTACTACTGCTTTCTCTCTAGTACCAACCACGGAAATTTCATGGCGAGTTCTTTTTGCTGGAACTACGGAAAGATCATCCCCTTTTCTTTTTACTTCTATTTCAGGCATGTTTGTTTAGATTTTAAATAATGAAAGTGGAAGATTATTAATTTAACCTACAATGTTGTTGTTGTATGTGACGCAAAAATCTGACAATTCTGACATAAGGGCTGCGTTTACTTCACAGACCAAGTAGAGATGCTACGCATGTTTACTTATATCGCCCGACGAATCGGACGACGCTCAGAGCGTTTATTTTTTATATCATATTTAAATTGATGTATAAAGTGATTATATAATCACTACGTATGTATTATAGTTTCTATGATCGCTTAAACTGAACGACCAAAGGTTCCTCTGTGACCAAAGTACGCGCCGAGCGGCGTCTGACGACATCGGGCGATATAAGTGATTAACGGCAAAAATTAATATCCAATCTATCCACGATTTGCCCTACTGGAGATAGGAATTTGACATAAGCTCCATACAAAATATGTCAAATTTCTATCTCTAGTAGGGTAAATCGTGGATAGATTGGATATTAATTTTGGCCGTAAGTGAACGCAGCCAATCATGCTGTACTGCGGTTGCGGTCATAGATTATAGTTGTGGTTGTGGCGGTCGGGAAATGTGGCCAATAGGGTTTCTCCCATTTTTTCCCGCGGCTGAATTGAGAAACCCCATTGACTATATTTCCCAACCGCCACAACCGCGGGCGGGAAAAAACCGCAGTGCGTGCTGAACTGACTGAATATTTCATAGTGTAATACTTATCTCTCCAAGCCGATTTCGGCTACGGCGATTAGGCTCCTAAATATAAATAAAAGTCTTAAGAACATGGATGTTTTGCTCTGATATGACTGATTTACCCTATTTTTGCTGAAAAAGTCCGCATGCAATAAGAGTTAGTCAACTAGACCGCTCAGTCGGCGCGCGGTAAGCGCAGTGGACAGATGTCGCAAGAAGTATGTGTAGTGCGGTAAGCTCGCTATCACAGTATAGAAAAGGATCAACTTATATCGTGACTTCCACGTTTAAAGCACAAGACCCATCAAGACTTTAACAAATTGATGACTTATGTGCCATTTATAAATGTATGTCATATAACCCCCTCCTCTTTTGAAGTCGGTTAAAAATATTTCGGATTAATAACGTAGGACCTTATAAATAATACATCCTTCTTTTAATTAGCAAAAAAACTTCAAGACCATATAAAGAAATTCGGTTAGAAAGCCTCTGAGTACTTCTAGAAGTTTATAAGAACTTATATATTTTTAGTGCTTAGATAACGCATAACGTAGCAACCATGTCGAGCGTCAGCATCGGCCGACGTTGTACGCATTGTGAATGGGTTAGTGCGCGATAGATTGGCCAGTGTAATAGCAAGCTGTCTAAATTATATTTTAAGACAGTCTGAACACCACGCACCCAGTGGCGGTTCTAGGGGGGTCGTAGGGGTCATGACCCCCCCCCCCAAAATCGTACAAGTTAAATTGACAAATCTCCTAAAATAGACAATGTTTTGTACATTGTCTATTTTAGGAGACTACAAATGTCTATTGTCTACAAATGATTAATTTCCTGCTTAAACGTCCTAAAGTAAACAATAAAATCAAAACTAGGTAAGTACTACCTACCTACTCAAACACGACATCACAACATCTACTCGTACGTAAAAAAAATCCTAACATTATTTTATAATTTTGTTTGTGTATTGAAGTTCAATTTACAGCATTGGTATTATTTTGCTCAAAATAAAGTATGGATGATATTTCCAGTTTAATGACAAATAATATCACATACGACGGCAGTACCTAGTACCTAGTTCATTTTGTTGAACGGTTTGCGCTACTTTACATGAGCCTGTAGGTCTACTCGCGTTTTACGAACGACAAACGAAGTATGAACTTTCGTTCCGACTGATACTTACATAATAAAGATAGGCACATAAAAAAAGCACAATTTAGATAGACTACGGTTCGTAGTCGTATACAATTTACCGGAGATGAGAAAATCAAACGTCAAAACACGATCATCGCATGCGATAAGGGAACGACGGTTGACCGGAGTAGCAAATTGTGCGATGAATCGTATGATTTATCGAATATCGTCGAACGGGAGTAGACCCCCTGCTGTTGCGATCGGACACTATATCAAAGGCGCAAGCGATTGAAACTTTGGAAGTGAAAAAAAAAATTCACGCTCGCTTCGCTCGCTCTTCTTCATTAACGTACATTACCAAAAAATACACTTAAATTGAAGTCAACTTTTCGCATAAATATGATAAATGCGCGCTCGCTTCGCTCGCGTTGATACACATCGTTCATTTCTCTTTCTTGACGTTTATTTTGTAAGTAACTATTCTGTTACATAATAAACTAACTCCAAACTTTACCTTGTCTTTGCATAAATAAATAAATTAAATTTTTTGGACCTTGAAACACGTTGACCCCCCCAAAATCTTGGACTAAAACCGCGCCTGCACGCACTGAATATCACGTATTGTAATAAGCCTTTTCAATGCTTTAGCGTTCAGTAGTGATGCCGAACTATCGATAGCCCTGCTATCGATAGTTGACCTTGAAAATCAGTTAGGATATCGATAACGTGGTACGTGCTAATACCATCGATAGCATAAGACACTAAGGCCAGTGTTACAGAACGATACTCAAGCGTTGATCTCTGTTTAAAACTAGTTTAAAGTTGAGCTATGATTTTAGAACGTTCCTCAAGCAGAGATTTGTTGATCACAGTTCAGGTGAGATTAGTTTTGTTTTATACAGTCACCTGTTTCGGTATTTGAGCTGAGATTTGATCTGTAATCACTCTAGTGTGGTCTAGACTACGCTTGAGTAGAGATTTCTATTATATTTCCGGTCAAATTCATGTGTTATGTTGTTGAATTAAAGTTTATAATTACCGTTCTGGAATAAGACCGATACTCAAGTAACGATTCTATCCTTAAGTAGTGATCAGGTGATTGGAGTTTAAACTGTACTTGAGGAAGCTTCTGTAATACGGGCCTAAAAGTGATAATGCTATCGATACTATTTTTATTTCGTGGACTATCGATAGACAATCGATAGTCACCTATCGAGTAGCATCACTAGTTTTCAGTTATATCGGCTGCGTTCACATACAAATACACACAGCCCCGTGGTTATATCCTCCGACGACGTGAGATGCGCAGCATCTCTACTTGGTCTGTGGACGTGAGCGACGCGACCCATGGAGCGTACGTACTTTGGTCGCTCAGTTTACTCAGAACGATCATACAAACGCACACCCACAAAAAACGCTCCGAGCTATGTCCAACGACGCTTGGAGCGTTCCTTGGGCGTTCATTTGTATGATCCACAAGACGCCGATTAGCCGGATACCCCCGATCACAAAGCATATGCAGTACCACTGCATATCATACGCCCCACCGCCAATCGGGACGTCGTCACTCCGTCAGCGAGTGGCACCAATCATATCATCGAACATTTGAACCAACCAACGAACCAAGCGCGGCGTCCACCCCCTGCACCCCACCAACATTTTACGACTGTGTTCTCATGCAAAACTTTATACCTCAAAATGACGACCTCTGTGGTCTAGTGGTTTGAGTGTCGGACTGCTGATCACGAGGTCGTGGGTTCGATTCCCACAGGACACAAATATTTGTGTGATGAATATGAGTGTTTGTGTTGGTCTGGGTGTTTCTTATGTATTATAAGTATGTATTTACAAAAAAAAAAAAAGTATATAAGTATATTATATCCATTTTCTAGTACCCATAGTACAAGCTTTGCTTAGTTTGGGACTAGATAGTGCTGTGTAAAAATGTTCCAAAAATATTTATTTATTATTTATTTATGCGGTGTCTTGCGGCTTACAGGGTCTGTGGATCGCTCTGAGTAATTGAATGACCAAAGTACGCTCCGGGTTTACTAAATAAATAATACCGAACGCACCCTCTGGAGTGTCAAAATTATGTCAATGATGGTCAATGAAACCGTGATGAAACCACGATGAAACATTATATTCTCTTTGAATGAAACATCATCAACTCAATGATGAAACATCATTGACCGTAGTGATTATTTTCTCTGTGTCATTGACTTTCTTAATTCAATGTGAAACATGCGTAGCATCTGTACTTGGTCTGTGAATGAAACTTTCATTTTGTTTGAAGTTTCGGAATTAATGAATAATACTCATGAAAAACATTAACGTAGCTTGATAATTTCATAGTTAGTTAATATCATGAAGTTAGAGTAAATATTATTATCACAGCACAGATAATATAATACTATTATGTAGTGTTAGAGTCCAGAAATGAGACAACTCGCGGTTTATATCACAATTTATTCTATCAAATCGATACACGTGTATTCACAATGGTCGTTCAATTAGGACTGCTGTCCTTCCCCGTATCTTCCCCTCGCGTAGTGCTGGGATGACTACGGCGTAGCACTGACGTCATGGCGTAGCTGATGACGTCATAGCGTAGCAACACACAAGGTTCTAATCGTATCTCCAGTATTTCTCACACTCGGCCATCCTGAGAAATAATACGACCACGTATTATAATTTCCTTTTTTTTTTTTTCTTTTTTTTTTTTTTTTAACCGAACTGTTCTTTTAACCGAACTGGTCTCTTAACCGAACTGGTCTCTTAACCGAACTGGTCTCTTAACCTAACTGGTCTCTTAACCTAACTGGTCTCTTAACCGAACTGGTCTCTTAACCGAACTGTTCTCTTAACCGAACTGGTCTCTTAACCGAACTGGTCTCTTAACCGCACTGGTCTCTTAACCGAACTGGTCTCTTAACCGAACTGGTCTCTTAACCGAACTGGTCTCTTAACCGAACTGGTCTCTTAACCGAACTGGTGTCTTAACCGAACTGGTGTCTTAACCGAACTGGTGTCTTAACCGAACTGGTGTCATAACCGAACTGGTGTCCTAACCGAACTGGTGTCTTAACCGAACTGGTGTCTTAACCGAACTGGTCTCTTAACCGAACTGGTCATAATCTGAATCTAACTGATGCAGCTTATGAGATCACAACAATATCTGATGCCGATAATTAAACTTTATCCAATGGTCCGTGGTTCGTGATCTCAAACCTAACTGGTCTTAACCGAACTGGTCATAATCTGAATCTAACTGATCCAGCTTACGAGATCACACCATCATCTGGTGTCGATAATTAGATTTTACAAAATAATCTTTGGTGGTGTATCAAACAAAAATACGTCTAGTTAAACTTTAAAACGAATTTAATGTTCTCCATAATCGCTTATATAATTGAATAAGATGCAAAGCATGTATGACAGAAACTATCACCCAGCTAGCCTGTTTAACTTTCATCTGCTTCACTGTCAGTATCTGATTCTTCCTGAATTCTAAACGGTTTTATTTTATCGGCTGCAATAACATTGCAATACTTGCGTCCGCGTGTATTCAATGATTGAACTCGATAGCGGTCATTTCCCAAAATTGTTATAATTTTGTAGGGGCCTGCGTATTTGTCTACTAGTTTACCACTAGTTATTCCTTTCTTTAGAACTCTACGTTCGATTTGTACTAAATCGTTAATATTAAATGTTAACGCTGGAATTCGGTTTTGGTCATAACGAGTTTTCATGCGAGTTGCATTAACTTTCATTTTATCTTCCGCTTCTTTTCGATTTTTTTCCAAATCAACGTTCACTGTCTCAGAATTAGTAACTTCCATAGGGAAGCGAGGAAAGTAACTAAATACCAGGTCAAATGGACTTTTTCCCGTTGACGTGTTTATCGTGGAATTAATACCGCGTTGCACTTGAAGTACATATTCTTCCCATTTTTCATGTTGATCTCCAATGCAAGCCGTAAGAAATTGTAAAACTGTACGATTAACGCGTTCCACTTGACCATTTGCACGAGGACAGGCTACCGCGTTAAGAATATGTTTTATGTGTCTGTTAGCACAAAAATTTGCCATTTGACGACTAGTGAAGCACTTTCCTCGGTCGCTAATAATCCTAGCATGGCTGCCAAAGATTTTCTCCAGTAGAACCAAAGTCTGCAATACATGATCTGCTTTAGTATTAAGGACTGGCTGGAGCCACGTATACTTAGTGAATCCGTCTACTATTAATAAGAGATAAGTGTTACCGTTTTTTGATTCACAAAATGGACCTAAATAATCCATGTGTAATGTACCAAAAGGTATACTACCTTTGTCAATGGGGTTCAGGAGACCTCTCTGTATCCCCGTAGGTTTTTTTTTGCAAATTGACAGGAAATACAACTCCTCACATATTTTGTGACAAAGTGTCTTAACTTTTCAAACCAATACTTTTTTTTAATAAGCCCTATAACTTTTTCTTTATTCATATGACCATTATCATCATGAAACATTTTTACCATACGCCATCTTACTGATTTTGGGATGACGACCCTTTTCTTACTATCCACTACTTTACACAATGACCGTCTACCATGCAGTAATCGTTCTTAGTTGCATTGCAATCTGCACCGGATTTAAGGTCGTCTATTATAGCGTTTGTCTTGGGATCCATTTGCTGTACAGCCATAACCCAATCGATCTCATCGAGGTGTAGCACGGAATCGATTGGATTACGGCTAAGCGCGTCAGCATGTTGCATGTGTTTTCCGGGGCGGTACTGAACTTTAAAGTCAAACTCTAGTAATTCAAGCCACCATCTGCTGATTCGGGGTATCATATCTCTCTTGGTCCACGTCGCGCTTAAAGCATTACAGTCAGAGATTACAGTAAATGGTTTTCCTAGAAGATATACTCGAAACTTCAAGCTCATGACTACGGCAAGAGCTTCGAGCTCGTAAGAGTGATATTTGCTTTCGGCATTAGTAGTCTGCCGACTTGCATACGCCACAGGCTTAAATTCACCGTCAGGTTGTTTTTGCATTAATATGCCGGCAACGCCAATGGAAGAAGCATCTGTATGGACTTGTGTTTCAAGATTTTCATCATAGATTGCCAAAACAGGCCTTGAAACTAATGCTGATTTAATGTCATTAAAAGAGTCCTCTTGAGCCCTTCGCCATTGCCACGGCTCGTCCTTTTTCAGCAAAACAGTAAGAGGGCGCGCCCTTAAGGCAAATGATCGGATGAATCTCCTGAAATAGTTTGCTAGCCCAATAAATTGCCTCAATTGATGAACGGATATTGGCCTGGGAAAACGCTCAACAGATTGTAATTTACTAGAGGAGGGACGTATTTCGCCATTCGTAATATCGAAACCCAAATATTCGATCAGATTTTTTATAAACGAGCATTTTTCTTTGCGCATTGTAAACCCTATGTCCGATATCAATTTCAATATGGATTCTAGTCTTTCCAAACCTTCAGAAACCGTGTGCGAATAGCAAATAATGTCATCTAAATACGCCCCCGCGAATTTAAATCTCAAATCCCCTAGCATCTGATTAATGGCCCGCTGAAAGACAGACGGGGCATTAGTCAAACCAAACGGCATTCGTTTATATTGGTACTGGCCAAAAGGCGTGACAAATGCCGTATACTTTCGGCTGTCCGGATGTACCCACACTTGATGATAACTACTACTACTACTACTTGAACATAGGTCAAGGGTGCTAAAATACCTTTGGCCTCTCAACTGGTCAATCTGATCTTGTATTAAAGGAAGAGGATATCTATCCTTGCGTGTCAGGCTATTCAAGTGTCTATAATCGACGCACATTCTGGTATCGCCGTTCTTTTTGGATACCAAAATAATGCGACTGGCATAAGGAGAGTTACTAGGTTCTATAATATCCTGTTCTAGTAAATCGTCTACGATTTGTTTTACATTTCCTTGTTCTTGTGGGGACATTCTATATGGTCGATAATAAAATGGGGTGGAACTAGTAAGCTCAATTGCCATTTCGACAGTCGAAGCACCAATTTTACCTTCTGGACCTGTAAAACAATGATCATACTGTTGTAATAACAGTTCAAGACGATTTTTGTCATCTCCCGTTAAATCAGTATTCAATCCAGCAGAGACCAACTGTGCTCTCGGAATACATTTGTTTGCATAAATGGTCAATGGTGAGTAACTATGCCTAACAACATTAATTTCGCCAATGCTATCGCGCAGCGGCACTGGACACCCGAGTACCTCTAACTCTTTTCCGGGTTCGTTACGCTGAGAGTATTTTACGAATACTGTATCCGATGCAAAGTCATTGTCTTCTTCTGGTATGCTTACTAAAACTTTGTTGACACCATGATTCAAAGTCGTATCACAGACAACCGATAACTTTAATACCTTGTCAACAGACGAAATATTATAAGGCAGATGTCTGAACGTATTATCAATATCCGATATTCTAAATAATACTTTAAGTTTGCTACTTGAATCTTTCTTTGCACGATAACAGTGCTCCCCATCGTGGCCCCACCGGTTACAATTAGAGCACTGTTTAGTCTCTTTACAGTCATTCATTACGTGTCCAAATTTTAAACAACGTTCACAACGCGTTGTATCAGCTTTAGTACACTGGGAAGCAAAATGACCCTTCATACCACATTTATAACAAGTTACGTCATCCCGTTGTTTAGGTGTTCGGGCGACTCGAGCTTTGTTTACAATAGTTACGTCGCTGACTTTATTCTGATAAGCAATACTCGTGTCACCCGCGGCATCAGTTAAATATTGTAACAAGCTTTTAGTGTCACGACACACAGCCCCCGGGCCCCTGCCTTTAACAATGAGTTATTCAGCGTAAAAATAATTACGTCCGCGACAACGTGATCAGGCTGATTGCATTGTTTTCCTAGAGAAAGCTTTTTATAATAAAAGTCCAAAATGCTTTCATTATTTGCGCGTTGGACAGTTACAAAATCGTACAATTTCGATGCTAAACCGCGACCTTCGGGGAAATTGTTAACTAGTTCCGACTTCCATTCTAACCAACTGAAGTCTATTTCTTTTAACGAATCGAACCATAACCGCGCATTCCCAGATAGTTTGGATGTCATTTGATGAATCAGAAAGCGTTCATCCCAGCAAAATATCTTAGACAATGATTCTAAACGTTTGATCCAAACTTGAGCGGACATATTGTCTTTCTCAATATTACCCGAAAAACTGGGTATATTTTCCTTCCCTGATAATAATTTGTTTACATAACCTTGACTTGACGCCCAAACCATGGGCCCGACCGTGCTCGGTCCAGGCGTGCTAGCGTCCATGACCTTCGGTGCGCTCTGCACCGCTCGTGATGGCGCAGCGCCCGCAGCATCGGACGCGCGCTGCTCAGCTGGCGGCGTCCGCGGCGTTGTACTCAGTGCGTCCTGCACCGCTCGTGTTGGCACAGCGCCTGCAGCATCGGACACGCATGGCGTGGCTGGCGGCGCCTGCGCCGGTGAACACGACGCACTTTGTTGAAGTGGTGAACCGTCACGCGCCCGGCTGCCCCTCGGGAGTAGCGATGGCGTTCTACCATCACGCGTACCACTTCTTTCACTGATGGAACCTTGGTGGTCAAGTTGCTTCAATCTAATCAGTTTTTGGAGCATCCGTTCCAAATTGTCAAGTCTTGATTCCGAGTCAATTCTTCTTCGTTTTGATAGCCGCGCGTCACGATACCGCTCTCAGGATGCGGTACGAGAACGGCGCGCGCCACGATGTCGCTCTCTGGAATGTCTTTCCATTTTCTTGTGGGACGGGTTATCCTTTGTTTGGGATAGCGACGATTCGCCGAATCCCACTTCTGAACTGTTAGAGTCCAGAAATGAGACAACTCGCGGTTTATATCACAATTTATTCTATCAAATCGATACACGTGTATTCACAATGGTCGTTCAATTAGGACTGCTGTCCTTCCCCGTATCTTCCCCTCGCGTAGTGCTGGGATGACTACGGCGTAGCACTGACGTCATGGCGTAGCTGATGACGTCATAGCGTAGCAACACACAAGGTTCTAATCGTATCTCCAGTATTTCTCACAGTAGTTTATAGAGCTTTTAGGTTGTTTTTACTACTGCTACTTAACATATTATTATTACATTGTGATATTTGTGATTATTGTCGCTAAAAATATTCCAATCAATTTACAACGTGAAATAGAGCTATTGAGAGCTATAACTTACAAAAAACACGAGAAAATTTGAATTTCGTGGGTTACTGCTTCACAATCAGCAATATTCACTTTAATTAAAGGCAGAAAAGTATGAAAAATTATCACCATAATTCTACCGTATTTCTATAAACTGGAATACCGTATTTCTGGTAATTTAAGTCAATGGGTAATTTTGACCCATTGTGCACCGTATTTTCGTTTCATCTGTAACGTAGTGATTATTTTCTCTGTGGTTTCATCGATCTGGCAACACTCTAACACTGTTGACCCCATAAAGGTATTATACTGACAGTATAGAAATGTCTTTGGTTGACCCACGGGTAGTAATCTTAGAACAAAAATTTTCAACGTTATGTCTATGATTCTAGATGGGTTCAATAATAGATTTTGACAGTTACTTCATCCCCCTCGGCGTTCCCCTTCTGGTCTATATATATTATATTGTTGATGTTGTTATATACCTATGTGTAGAGTATACAAGTCACGATACAAGTATAATCTCAATTATTGAAGTAACTCTCTTTGTAATTAACTCTTTGTAAAATGGGCAGTCTAAACTATGTACCTATCCCATTTAAAAGTTGAAATATACTATTCAGTTTTCTACAAAGTTTAATATAACTAAATAAAAACGTACATTTCGAATTACGGTTACGAAATGATTGTTAACGTCTGCCCAACAAACAAGCCTACTACTAGCCACTAGCACATCAAGCCACTGTTATATCATCACATCAGGTAAGCAAATAATAATATATTTCATTTCAATGTTAAAGTGTAATATTTGACAATGAACTTTTCAATCTGCATGCAGTACACACTACAGAAAACGATTATTTCAGGCTTCTGCGGGCCAAACGAAGCTTAATGAATTGACACACAGGGAAACAAGCCCTTCCCACCAGATGGTTCAAATAAAACTAGGAGTTGGGAGATTAATACAATACCGCTTGAATATTATTTGTTTCTTTTTGCAAACATAAGTATACTACATGCTACCGCAAGTTGGAAATCATAAAATATCACACATAATGCAATACTATAGGGGACACTTCTAAGTACTCCTTGCCAATCTGGCCCTTATACTCCCAGAAACAAATCCTGGATCTGCCCATGGCCACAGCAATAGGATTCCATTTGGACCCTTCGGGTGTGGAATCTTAATAATATTAATGCTGTTGTAAAACTAATTTTTATTATTTCAGATACTGAGATGCCACCGCCTACATACAGTTTTGTTGGAAATCATTTGTTAAATGAGGTAAGCAACAGCTTTTTTCATTTTCTTTAATGGCATTTATATTTAAAAACAAAATAATATGAATAATAATATTATAAGTTAGCCTCAACAAAGTAAGCTGTGTGTGAATGTCACAATCAACTGAGAAATGTTTGAGCATGACGGTAGGCAGGGTAATGTTCTAAAGACATTTCTATTAAAAAATGGTTCATTATTATCAGCCCGTTACTGTTCCACTTCTGGGCACGGGCCTCTTCTCAGAAGGATTCAGGCCTGAGTTCACCATGCTGGCCTACTGCGGGTTGGTGGACTAAACACCATCAAGAACTGTATGAAGCACTCTCAAGTGGGTAGGTTTCCTCACGATGTTTTCGTTCACCGTTAAAGTAAAAAGTGACGATCAAATTCTCATTCGCACTTGAATTCGAAAAGCCAGAGGTGTGGGCCGGGTACGAACTCAGATCCCCCTGCAAGGATGGCAAGTATTCAACCACTAGGCTATACTTTAAATTACTAGGTTATAATGTTCATTCCGGGACCCATCTGAAAACCAGTGCTGCAACATTTCGGTGTTGTAGCATATGCTGAGATGGGGGCCTTTTTAGTCTTTTACAGGCATATTATTTTTAATTTTATTGTTGATGTGTTATTTTTTCTCTCGCCTGTAACAAGATTAAAATAATTATTTTATTTCTTCCTTTCATTTTGTTTGATTTATGTAAATGCAATTATAACATTGTAGATATTAATGTAAAACCAAGTAGTTAAAAGCCTTAATTTTCCTTGCAGGTAATGTACAATCAAATAACAGTCCCTTCAACACTGAAGACGATGACTCCTGTGGCTAGGAAGATCCTGTGGATGCAAATCAAACAAGAAAATGTAGAATTTTATTCCGATTAGAAATAACTGAAAAAAAAACAATGTTGGGAGAAAATTGAAAAATAAACAGATTTATGTAAAAGTAATGTTTTTTATTTCACTTTCACTATAAAAAATAAAATATTAGCAATGCATGTATAGGTACCTACCTACGCATGAATAAGAGGCAAAAGCCTTGTATCCAAGGCCGAAATTTAAAAACCTTTTGCTTGGTTGGAAGTTGAAAAAAATGTATTATCTGTGCTTGTCATTTTCTATTATTGAGGTTACTCTTTGGTTCCCTATTGACCAAATTTCTTGTTCGGAGATTGTCGTCTGCACAGACTAAGAAGTGTACTACGTACAGACGACCCACTCCCATACAAAAAAATGGCCCGTAGTAGTTGGAAAAATTGAACATGACAGTTCGTTTTTTTTTTAATTCTTTTGTTGAATTTTGGGCAAAGGCTCACACTGTATGCCTTATTTAAGCTGTTGTATATTGTTATTTCAACTTTAGTTCGTAAAATATAGCTAGAGTCCTGTAACAGATGTCAAATACGTAAAAATACATTTAAAATTTACGTATTTGACTTCTGTCACAGGACTGAAGCTACATTTTACCAACTATACATTTTCGAAACGAGAACTGAGAATATGTAAATGAAACAACATATTTTGTTCAGATTTTTATTTATTAAATTATAGTTTTTAATACAATATGTCTTATTTTGCATTCTCGGAAGAGATTTTCTAATCAGCCTAGATAAATCTGTGCCTTTCAATATTTTATATGAACACCAGTTGAAAATTAAAAAAATTACCATGCCAAGGAAGAGCACTTCAGTTTTTTACCCGACTGCGCCAGAAGGAGGGTTATGTTTTTCGTGTGTTTCACAAGAAAGGAAGTCAAATGAGTAGGTACTTAGACAAAGTTTGGCTTGGTATGGTGAACCCGATGTACAGGCTACGTGAAAGTTTCGCTCTTGATGTCTTACTATTCAAGCTAGCACAATTCTCCAAGTTGAAAAGATTGTCAAAAAAGATACTGTTTCAGCAGTATTTTTTAGGATGAAACTATCTTCTTTTCCATGAGCATATTGAGCTAGAACAAATGACACTTGAATTAAACTTGGTACAAATGGTAAATTAAAGTTCGAGATTTAGAAAAATATAATTATATTATATTTTTATATTAACATTCATGATGATGAGACTGGTTTAAATAAATTAAAACACTAATGTTTACTTTTATTTCGTAATAGTAATTAGCAGGTACTGTCTCTTCTCATGGGTGTTGTAAAAGGCGACTAAGGGATTCACCAGAGAATGCCCGTCATTCTCTGAGTTTTCAAGCAATCAACTGCGATCGCCAACCCGCCTGCCAAGCGTGGCGATTATGGCATAACACAGCAAACCTTTGAGTGATAAAGATAGATTTTAAACTATCTTGTAACACTCATTTTACATCAATATGGGATGATGGATCAGTGATCAATACCGTTTGGCATTAACTTTGCAGGTCTCAGTCAGTCTATTGCGTCAACAGCATATATTTCACTACAGTAAGTTTGCCAATAGTACATGATACCTGGTCTAGTGACACGGCCTGTTAGAAATTCCAATAAAAAGCAATCGGTACTCGCTACCAAACTTGAGCGGGTTGGAGTGGATATGAGTATACTAATTTTTTTACTACATTAGCTGTACACCTAACATTTTATAAGTAGATTACTGATTACGTACGAACCTTCATAAACTTTTGTATTCCTGTAGTTATTTCATCGGCCAAAAACAATGTAGGATAAGCACCAACTTTAAGCCGATACTTCTCATTGATGAACCATTTTTCAATGCTTCTGACACAAACATAGTTTGTGAAGATCTTGCACGCTAAACTGCGCAAATAAGCCACTTTAAGTCCTATCTCACTAACGGGAAGCGAATACATCTTAGCGTCCTTTCGTTTGATATCACAATGTTCGATACAACAATACAACACTTGTTGTTCATCTTACTTGTACTATCACTGCAAAATATCACAGTTAAGAAATCATTAAGAGGATAAGTACAGAAATTAATCAACGCAAACTTTAATCAACAACATTATATGGAAAAATCGAAATCTTACAAAAACAACCAAAATTTACGTAAAAAATTAACAATGACCTCAGACTACATAGAGATACTACGTATGACGGTCGAAAATTATCTATGGTCTTGGCAAAGGGCCTAAACGGGGTGAAGACTGTTACAAGGGGGCGAGGGTCTCCTGTCATGTATGAAATTTCTAACCATAGAGTACATCTGTATACGGTTGAAATTATTTGTTCCAAGTTTATCACCCGTGGTCGTCTGATGCGTAGCATCTCTACTTGGTCTGTGTGTTGACCTTTCTTTCGGAAAATTGGAAAAATTGTGGAAAAGCGGAAGACAAACAAAAGTGAAACCTTGTTTACATAATAGTACAATTTTAAAATTTAGGAAACTATGACAGAAACTAGGAAACACAGTTAATTTCCTATAATGCAAAAGTTGGAACTTACGTTAGCTATAATAAAACCGCATGCGGTACAGAACCCTGTCGTGCGATCATTCATCAGAAATATTTTGAAAAACAAGTTCGTTGTTGTGAGGTCGAAAAGGCTTATTTTGGACACAGACACTGCTTGCAGATTTTACCAGGAACATGTTGGGAAGTTTTTCTATAACCGTTTAACTACATTCATGACTAGGTAAGGCTAAATCACAAATAAAATAAAATTCATTTCTCATGGGCGTCGTAAAAGGCGACTAAGGGATTTACCAGAGGATGGGCATCAGCGTTCTCTGAGTATTTAACCAACCAACTGCGATCGCCAACCCGCCTGCCAAAGGTGGCGATTATGGCATATAATCCCTTTTGGGGGAGGCCTATGCCCAGCAGTGGACGTCTCTCGGCTGAAATGATGATGACATAATATAATAAATAAATAAATACTTTTGGGACATTTTTACACAGTCCCAAACTAAGCAGAGCTTGTACGGTCGACCGCACGTCGGTGGTAACACTTTGACATTAGCAGCATCTTTATTTAGTTAGCAGTAAGGGCGGTTTTCGAATTGACGTGTTACCACTGTCATGCAGGCGACTGTACTATGGATACTAGACAATAGATGCAATACTTGTTTTTTTTTGTTGTAAATAAAATAAAATTAAATAATCATTTATTTCGGACATGACATCCATATAACAACACAGGAAGGTTAGTAACAAACAACAATAACTTAAAACTGTAAATACATACTTATAATACATAAGAAACACCCAGACCAACGCAAACACTTATGTTCATCACACAAATATTTGTGTCCTGTGGGAATCAAACCCACAACCTCGTGATCAGCATTCCGATACTCGAACCACTAGACCACATACGTCATCAAAAAATAATAGGTACATGTACGGCTGCCACCTCTCTGGGTTTGATCTAGAGTTTACCAGTTTGAATGGTGTATGTCTGGGCTACAGGTTAACATAAAATATCTCCAGGTCAGACGGGTGAGAGTGAGACCCGAGAGTCGTCCATAGAGCAGCGGTGATAGCCAGCTTTCGCTGCTCGACTGAATAAACACAACCAACAGTCTTTGACAAAAGCTTACTGGGTCGACTTTAAAAAAAGCACCTGATTATTGAAAACCACAGAAAAAACAAAAGGAAAATTACTGCACCATACATTCAAGCAGTGAGGATAAACGGGCGATGGAAATTTACATCCGGTTTTGCGCATCTGCCATGGAAAAGTTTGCCATTAGTTCACCGTCTCCGTCGCTTGCTTTCGCTGCTTGATCTGGATTATACGCAAAAAAATCCTACATACTCGTATATCTATGCTATTGTCTAGAACAGGGGTGGGCCAATTTTTTCCATCACGGGCCAAAAAAATCCTAGTAAATCTAATGGGGATCAGGTATTTTTACTGAACTAATTACTAGGTCTTCCTTCTAATAACGAATCTTCTAATCAAGCAATTAAATGATTTCTATGCTGTTTTTTCAACTATCTATTTTACCAAAATCTCCAGGCTGGCCGTGGTGGCAGCCCTAGGTACTTAACAGGTTGTTTTGTAAATATTTTTCTATGTAGAAACATAAGAGCTCAACTATCCAATTAATAAACACAATATTGAACTAAATTTACGGGACTTGTCGCGCACAATTAAATCAAAAAAAAAAAAAAAAAAAAAAAAAAAAAAAAAAAAAAAAAAAATATAACAAACATTTTGCCTAACCTCGACGTTTCGGTCAAGTTGCATTGGCCGTGGTCACGAGCAGACTGAAGTATGTGGGTGTCATCGTCTTGAGCGGCGGGTGTTTTCTCGAACTACCCGCGGTTGGTTTTTCGTAACGTCGCTGTCCGTAACAAGATATGCTGAATCACGACACACAATGCTGACAGTGATTCGAGGTTTGGATTTGACACAGGTGACATCGTGTTAACTTAACCTCAAAACTTATTTTCCGAAGTGTTTTTAGTTTTGTGTTTTTCTTGTTGTGTTTTGTTCGGTGGAGGTTTAGACTGGTAGAAGGTTAGTTGGTGTTGGTTTAGCACTCATTTCCTACGGGAAATGAGTGCAGAAAAGCCCCCTGATGGGGGAGGAGGGCAACCTCCAGACATTGAATCCTTAGAGTCCCCTTTTGATATAAGCCAAATGAAAGGTAATTTAAAACGCCCTGCGAATACCGTATTAGCTTACGACTACAAGAAAAATAAGTCCCCATCAGACTCCACGCAATCGGTCTATACTCGGCCAGGGTTTGATAGTGACTCGAAAATTTGTTATAGCCAGTGTGATAGTGCTCCATATACGGTGTATGTATCGAAGGCAGAGTCAGACCCTACAACAGGGTATATCTTAAAAACCTTGAAGTTTGCCCAATTTATGCATAAAAATAACATAAAAGGAATTAGTGAAGGTGGCATCACTTCCCTGGGTAGAAATAAGATCTCAATTCAATTTAAAAGTGCGGAATACGCCAATAGCTTTGTCAGTAATGATATCTTATCTGCTAACGACTACTCTGCTGTCATACCACGATTCCAGGTAACGCGCATGGGTGTAGTCAGAGACATTCCAACAGATTGGTCACTGGAGGACCTAGTTTCGGGAATAGTAACCCCAAATCACTGTGGCGATGTCATAAAGGCTAGGAGGCTTAATTTTAAAAATAAAAGAGAAGACGGAGTGTCTTGGTCTCCATCTTCAACAGTGGTACTGACATTCTCTGGCCAAGTTTTGCCAGAGAAAGTTTATTGTTACAGCGCATCTCTCCCTGTCTCCACTTATCATCTTCCCACTATCCAGTGTAGGAATTGTCTACGGTTTGGGCATATTCGCACTCAGTGCAGGTCCAAGCCTCGCTGTTTTCGATGTGCTCAACCACACATATAGGAGATAGTTGTAATATACCAGACTCTGAAGCTACATGTTTGCTATGCCGTGGTAGTAATCATTTAGCCACTGATAGCAAGTGTCCTGAGCACCTTAGACAAAAATCAATTAAAATTATCATGTCGCAGGAAAACCTTAGTTACCGAGAAGCTTCTCTAAGATTCCCCCACTCAAAAATGTCCTACTCGAATGCTATCACAAACTTCTCACTTTCTCAGGCTTCCCATCAACCTCCTGTCCAATCCTCTCAGCAATCCGCGACCTTATTCACAACTCCTACTTCTTCTCCTTTCTCTTCTCCTGTTAAAACCTCCTACAGAAAAACTGTTAATCTTCCTCCTCGGCCTAAAACTGAGTTAGGAAAGTCTTATGATGTCCAAGCCCACAATTCCATTGTGGGTACTCCAAAATCTTCCCAACCCAATGGCTGTGCCTTCAGTACTCCTAACAATGATTCTACACCCTTACTAACCCCTAATGATAATCTAATCGAACTTCTAACCTGCTCCTTGATTAATATACTAACAAAATTTAGTGATTGCCTACCGAACAATGTCATTATTTTGGTTCAACAACTTTTACAGTCATTTATAATCAAGAATGGCGCACAAAGTCCTACAGTGGAACTGTAAAAGTATTCGTCACAAAAAACATGACCTATTGTACTTGTTGAATCATTTTAATCCAGTTGTCCTTGCCATATCAGAGACATGGCTCAAGCCTGGGTCCCCTTTTAGGGTTCCTGGGTTTTCCTGTCTTCGGGATGACAGGGATGATGGTTGGGCAGGCTGTGCCCTATTGGTTAGCAGATCTATCACCTTTAATCAAATCCCAATTCCTCAGCACAATCCTGGCCTACATGTTGTAGCCATTAAAGCCTTTGATATATCTTTTATATCTGCTTACACTCCTCATCCTAATCCTGATATTTTTCGTGAGTTTAACTCAATTCTTTCATTTATTCCCGGCCCCCTAATTGTGCTAGGTGATTTTAATTGCCGTCACACTTTATGGGGCTCACACTGTAATGACCCCTTATCTGGACCTTTACTAGATCTTTTAGATGATATCAATCTTTGTGTCCTTAACGATGGATCTGCTACCCGTAGGGTCTCACCTACCCAAAACATTAGTGTTCCTGACCTTTCCTTTGCTTCTCCCTCTTTGGTGTCAACTCTGTCCTGGTCTGTCCTCCCCAATTCATATGGTAGTGACCATTTCCCTATCTTGATTACCTCCTATAATTCCCATACACCTATCCCTCCTGCTCCGCCTCTTCAGAAATATCGCCTTGTCCAAGCAGATTGGAGCAAATTCTCCTCACAGTTAGACTTTGGAGTTCAAACTCTTCCACAAATAAATCCATCAAATTCTTTAGAGCTGTATGATAGATTTACTTCATGCTTGTTAGGAGCAGCTGATTCAAGTATCCCACTAAAGAATTCTGCTCGTAAGTTAATACCCTCCCCTCCTTGGTGGGATGCTGAGTGTAGTGAGAGTGTCCGAAAGCGTAAGGAAGCTGAAACCTCTTACGCAGCTTCTCTTAATATGACTAATTATTTAAATCTTAAGAAAACAGCAGCTCGTACCTGTAGGTTGTTGGCTAAGAAAAAGAGATCTGGTTGGCATAATTTCTGTGAGTCTTTATCTCCACGTACTCCTGCTTCTCTTGTTTGGAAAAAAATTAAAGCTTATCGCAGAGCTTGTGACGATCAATCTACAAATATTTTATCCAATGACTCCAGCACCTGGTTAGATGACTTTTTTAATAAACTGGCTCCTCCCTTTGTCCCCAGCTTTGACTGTCTTCCCTCTTTAGATCCTCCTATACCTTCTGTTGATAGATTTGATGATCTTTTCTCCCTTACTGAACTTTCATGTGCCCTGGATCATCTTAAGGATTCTGCCCCGGGGGTGGATGGTATTCCTTACTCCTTTATCTGTAAATCTTCTTCTTATTGTAAACAGTATTTCCTGAACCTAATTAACTCTTTTTTTGTTACTGGAGAGGTTCCAGCCTCTTGGAAATCCCAAATTATTATCCCTATTTTAAAACCTGGAAAAGATCCTAAGGATTCTGCTTCTTATAGACCTATTGCCCTATCGTCTGTCTTGGCCAAAATCATGGAAAACCTCATCAAGAACAGACTTGAATGGATTTTGGAAAATAAAGGCATACTTTCTAATTCTCAATTTGGTTTCCGAAAAGGTATGAGTACACTTGATAGCCTTAGTATTTTCACAACAGACGTACGAATTGCTTTTTCAAAAAATGAAAGTGTTATCGGTGTCTTCTTGGATGTAGCGTCTGCTTATGATAATGTTCAGCTTCCACTACTCAGGCAAAAATTGCTTCAGCTGAGTATTCCTGTGAGGTTGATCAACATCATTTGTAATCTCCTTATGTCCCGGACAGTTACCATACGCCATCAGAACACCCTCTCATCCCCGCGGTCTGTGTGGAAGGGTCTACCTCAGGGATCGGTCCTGAGCCCTATACTGTACAACCTATATACATATGATTTAGATTCTTCAGTTAATTGTTTCTGTAAAGTCCTACAATATGCAGACGACATCGCCCTTTATTATAGTTCTTCTTCTCTCTTAGAAGCTTCTTCCCGTATAAATTCTGCTTTACATTATCTTAACCAGTGGTTGGCTGATCATGGTTTAAGTTTATCAGTGCCCAAGTGTAATGCTGTGATTTTTTCTCGCAAGCGTATCATTCCCCCTATAAATCTTTCCGTGGATGATGAGTCAATTTCCATTCTTGAAAAGGTTAAATTTCTTGGTATTATTCTTGATTCCAAACTATCCGGTTATCACCACCTTGATTATATATCAAAAAAATGCGAAAAAAGTGTGAATATATTACGTGCTCTCTCTGGGGTTCGTTGGGGCTCTCATCCTTCCTCTCAAAGAATTCTATATAATGCCATTGTTCGGAGCCATTTCGACTATGGTAGCTTCCTTCTAGAACCTTGCAATAAAATTGCCATTTCTAAACTAGAGAAAATTCAGGCCAAATGCTTACGTATTATCACAGGTGCTATGAAATGTTCTCCCATCAATGCTTTGCAAGTAGAGTGTTTAGAACCCCCTCTTCACCTTCGTAGGCAATTTCTTTCTGACAGATTTTTCTATAATGCTGTCCAAGTTAAGTCTCACCCTCTTCATTCTATTCTTCATACTCTTACGGAATTAATTTCTACTTCTCCTTATTGGTCTCATAAAGACCCTCCACTTCTTGTCAATAGTTACAATAAATTCCAAAATATGCATATCTCTATAGTTCAATCGAAGATTAACCCTCTTTTTGAAGTTGCTTATGATTCCCTAATTTTTCAACCGAAAATATACTTTAATTTTGGCATTGGGAAACACAACCCTGGTGCTAACGAACAGTTCAATAAAATCATGAGTGAGAATTGGCATGGTTGGCTTTCCATGTTTACTGATGCATCTAAACTATCGGAGGATAGCAATGTGGGAGCTGCGGTGTGGATTCCAAAGTTCAGAATTATTTTAAACTTTCGCTGCTCTTCATACTGTTCTATTTATACAGGCGAAGCAATAGCTCTTTTTGAAGCAGTCTCCTATGTTCTGTCACATGGTTTAAATAGAACCCTTATTCTTTCCGACTCCCTAAGTTGTTTACAGGATTTAGTGAAACCCCCTTTCCGTTCTCGCCAGAATTTCTCTTTAACTCTGCAGACCAAAGAACTCCTATACAGGTGCCATTGCCTGGACATACAAGTAGCATTGGCATGGATCCCTAGTCACTCTGGAATCGTGGGTAACGAAAATGCCGACTCAATTGCTAAGGCGGCTATCCAATGTGGTAGCGATACGTACAAGTCCTGCTTTCCTCGCGATTTACGATGTCTTGCTAAACCTTCTATGATAAAAAGTTGGGATACTCATTGGCAAAAATCTAGACTAATAAAGGGAAAATTTTTTGGGACCATCCAGCCTTCAATACCTTCTAAGTGCTGGTTTTGTAATAAGAAAGTTAATTATTTTAACAAATTAATTACATCTGTCATCATTCGATTACGGCTTGGCTTTGTATGTACACCTGTTTTCTTGGCTAAAATTCGAGTCAGGGATCACTCCCTCTGTGAATGCGGTTTAGATGAGGGTACTCTGGAGCACTTATTTTTTTCGTGTCCTAGGCTATCGATTCCCCTTTACGACCTACTCCCTACTAATATCCCCCTCCCAATTAATATTCCATTTTTGTTAACCTTAGTCCACACTCCAATGATTAAATTTCTTTATAAATTCATCAGTGTCAACAATATTCGGTTATAGTATATTAATACGTTTGTGTAGTTTATTTTTACATACCTTATCCTTATTGGTCCTTTTTCCCTTAGCATTCCCTTAAACTCCTTCTGTGTTAAGTGTTTTAACATTTTTGTGTATTGTTGTCTACTAATAATATGTGTTGTTTTGTCCTTTTACAGCTTAATGCATACCATCTCTACAAACATCGGTAAATTTATGATAAGCAACATTCGAAACTAAGAACTTATCACTGTGTCTTTTCCTACCTTGACATTGGCAAAATCATCGAATAACGATGGAGCCATAACTTATAAAAAAATTGAATTGAAATTGAATTGAATGCTGACAGTTTCGGCGGACATACATGTAGACATACCACGACGCGAACACTTCTCGATTACCGGATTCCACGAGAAGGACAACCTATATCCATCTTCCCGATTGAAATTTTACCCGTAAACTTAGTTCAATATGAGTGAAATTCGCGAAAGTTTAAAAACTTCAATAAACACAATAGTTAAACAATGGAGTATTAAAAGCCATTTGGACAACTAGGCTTGCCAAGTGCCCCATATTTTACAGGTTCCCCGTTTTTCAGACAACAACATATGAAACTTTTATGTGTTACCATTCCAGTGGCTGTATAGACCTGCATGTGTTGGCACATGTAAATGCAATACAACTGTGGAGATGCCTCCTAGGGCCAACCAGTGTGTACAAAGGGCAATTCCAGGAGCCATACTGTTTGAGAGGCATGTTTGGAATATCAGACACTAGAAACGTGGCTCATGGCTCAGGTAAAGAATCTATATTCTATATTTTAAAGATAAAGGTCAAATTTACCAAAACATTTATTTTATGCAAAGACAACGTAAAGTTTGGAGTTAGTTTATTATGTAACAGAATAGTTACTTACAAAATGAACGTCAATGAAGAGGAAACGAACGTTGGGAACAAACGCGAGCGAAGCGAGTGTGAATTTTTAATAATTATGCGAAAAGTTGACTTCAATTTAAGTGTATTTTTTGGAGTTGTATTTCACCGCCGTTCAGTTCTGCCCGCGCTCCGCCCGCAGTGTGACATGCACGCCCCGTCCACGTTCGGACGACGCTCCGCCTCAGTTCCGTCCCGCCCGCTGTGTGTGTACCTTTATTGTACAGTCTAACAAAGCAATTAGTATACAGGGTCGCCAGATATAAATGAAAATTTCTCAGGAAGTTATTATAGAATGGTTTGATTAGGGTTTTGTACAACTACAGTTTAACTTTGTCCGTTATTAAAATGATATTTCACTCTAAAACATCCATAATCCAATCCTACCTTTGCAACTCCTTAGTAACTATTTATGTAACAGAAAACAATTAGTGACGAGAGAGATATAACTTTTGGTGTGCCACAAAGAAGCGTGCTAGGGCCCACGCTATTTCTGATTTATATAAATGGCTTATGTAAACTTAACTTAGATATGGGAAAAATCACAACTTTTGCCGACGACACAGTATTACTATTTAGTTCTAGTACCTGGGAAGATGTCATTAAGTCAGCAAATGCAGGTATGGCACTGGTTACTACATGGCTAGACAGTAATTTACTCACATTAAATTTAAAGAAAACTAATTATATAACTTTCTCCATAACCAATAAGACACAACCAATGCCAAACGCACTAACTCTTAAAGCACATTCCTGTGATGATATTAATAACTGTAACTGCTATTGCATCAATAGCACAAACTCTATTAAGTACCTAGGGGTAACAATTGATCGAAACCTTAAATGGAAGGAGCATTCTCTGCAACTAGCTAGTCGGATTAGAAAACTTGACATTACACAAATACACATACCGCATTCTAATCAAGTCACATTGTACTTTCATACAAAATTCAAAATTGAAAAAAAAAAAAAAATTACTTTCATTCTAATTCAGTTAACTACTTCATAACAAAAAAAATACTACTTAAGTATCAGTATTTTTTGCTTATACTATGTAATTGAAGGGTGATCTACCTCTATCCCTTAAAAGAAGACTCATGGACGTGTGCATTCTTCCCATCCTCACATATGGATCCCAAACATGGTCTTTGACAAGTCAACTGAGGTCCACGCTTGAGGTTTGCCAAAGAGCGATGGAATGGAGTGTTCTGGGCATAAAACTTGTAGACCGGATAAGAAACACAACGATCCGTTCCAGAACAAAAATAGCCGACGTCACCCGTAAGGCTGCCACTCTAAAGTGGAACTGGGCTGGACATATCTGCCGCATGTCAGACGACCACTGGGCCAAACTAACAACTCAATGGGTCCCTTTACATGGCAGACGTCAACGCGGCAGGCCCAGACGGAGATGGCGGGATGAGCTGGACTCCTTCCAAAAAGACTGGACGCTTGTAGCAATAGACAGGGAGAAGTGGAAGGAGAGTAGGGAGGCCTTTGCCCTGCAGTGGGACACTTCAGGCTTATAAGAATAATAATAATAATTTGTGCGGTACTTTTATCTAGTGACATACTGTTCTAACTGGTTGGACGTGCGTGCGCCACCCACTTTAGTTTTCTCCATGTACCTACCTTTAAAATATTACACCGTGTGAGTGCGCGCTCCTCCAACCATATTATTATGAGACTTACTATTTATTTATGACGATGTTTGTGTTCGAGAAGGAGAAGACCTATTCTTTCCGTAATACAGTTTTAACTAGTACGGGGGATAGTGCTAATCGGACTTGATACAACTTGCTACGCTCGTAAGTGATAATTATGTTTTATGGTACTAATTTATTCTATCTTCTGTTGTAAACATTCACTAGTACCTACACAAAAAAGTACTGTAATTAAAAAAAAAAAAATGTAAGTTGTTCCATTTGGTGAAATAAAGATTTATGATTTATAATCTTCTCAGAAAACTACATTTATACCTCTCTACCCTGTATACGAATTGCTTTGTTACTGTACCACATCTACTGAAGTGCTCAATATTCCTAAATCACCATGCAATAGTCCGATTTTCTTAAGCATACAAAAGTTAGAACCCTTTTCAAAGACTAGCAAGAACAAACTTTATTACACTACCAGCAAAAGGGAATTTATATTATGAAACTGCAGTATTCAAGATGTTAAGGTTGACAGAAATATCGAATCTTGTAAGCATTTTATTTCAAAAATTCCTAGTAACAACTGACTGGCCATGTTGTACATAGAAACTGTTTGCCATTTCAGATTCTCAAGAGTCAGCGGAAAGGGAGATAAAGTTCTTCTTCCCTGAATTCTCCTTCTACTACTGGCGCACAGATGACGAGGAGTGGTACCGACAAGGCCCTATAATATTCAATGACCACCTCTTTCAACATGTTAAAAAGCTTTAGGGAATATAATAGAAACCATAGATTAATGTAGATAGCAAAAATGTATGTAACTTCAAGTGATAGCAAAGCAATAAGGTGAGTGATCATGTTGTAGAACAAATCGATTTATAGATCAAGCTTTAAAACATTACATGCTGACAGACAGCTTGTTTATCAAATGTCTATATCTGTGCTTATCACACAAATCATAATCTAGAGTCTAGACCAAAGTACTATAATAGTTTGGCAATATGTATCAATTATTGAAATTGCTTTGTACTGTATAGTATATTTTTTAATCAAATTTAGTTTATTAATGACATTTAGGGTTCCGAAGCTTTGGAAAAAGCTGGAGGTCAGTAATGGACTTCTGGATTGCAATAAACAGATTTGGTAAATACAATGCTAGCACATTGTTGCCCACAATAAGAGTATGTTTACTTTGGTATTGTAATCCAATTAGTATACTATACTGAAAATTAGAGGCGAAACGGATATTCGGCAACTATCCGGGCCTCTTTTAACTATCCGGGCCTCTTTTAACTATCCGACCGGATACCGGATAGTAGATTACCGGATATTCAATAAATTACGAAAATTCCATAAATACTACTTTATTTAATTCACATTATTATTAGTATAAATTTAATATAAACACACACAAAACCACAACATCTTCGAATTAAAACGTTTTTTATTTCAAAAAAAAAAAGTAGTGCCCGTTTTGAACTAGGGACAAATTATGGTGAACAAAAATATCTCCATTAAGAAGTAGCTAATAAGCCCAAGAATCCGCCCGATCGTGCGTGCGTTACCTTCGCGGGCTCGCTCAGTTCTATAAGGTACGATACACCCAATGGCAATGTTCGGTCGAATATCCGGTATCCGGCCCAACAACTATCCGATTCATCTCTACTGAAAAGATTACTCTTCAATATAAATAATCTGGGGTAGTGGCAGAACTTTGTAGTGTAGTGTAAATAAAGCTTAGGCTGGTAATGGGGTCCTTGGAAAACTTTGGCCATAGCTTACAAATTTCCATTTTCGAAAACTTGGCTTTATAAACTTAAGTTCAATAAAGCAAATGTGCTAGAAAACACTTATCCAAATTATAAAACGAAACTCAATCTCTGATCACCTTTTAAGACTAGTTTTGACTTGAGATTTAACTTAAGAATATTCCGTCAGCATTGATCACAGTTCAGCTTTATTTCAGAAATGTATCTACTCAGTTGTATATTCGTGCTTGAGCAGATATTTGATTTTTAATCACGCCCGTGTAGACGCAATATAGCTTGAGCACAGATTTCCTTGCTATTTCAGGTTTTAATGCTGTTCAATTGAAGTTTATACCTAATTATAATCTCTGCTCGAGGCACAATTTGAATCTTGATTCAGCAGAGTCAAGATTGATTACCATACCGTATTTGGAATAAGACAAGTAACGATTTTATGCTTAAGTAGTGATCAAGTGATTAAGATCAAACTGTACTTGAGGAATCTTCTGTAAAATGGTTTATAATGTCTCTAAATGAAAAACTGAATATATCAGAATCTATTACTGTAATAATATGGTCACTATAATTTGTGTTTAGAAATTTAAAATATTTGTAAGTTAGTGTTACATACTGGGTGTCAGGGAAACGCTTCCGAAAACGAAGATATGTGATAGTGCTGGTGATTACTGATACGAAACCACAAACAAAAACGCGTTTTTTTTTAAATTCATATTCTTTTTGCATTTTTCATAGATAACCAGCTCTGGGCAGTTAAATAAAACTGATTTGCAAAAACACCCCATTTATTTACAGATTTTTTTAAAGTTCGCTATGTAATTCAAATAAAATATCAGTTGGCGCTAGGGGTGAACGAAATCCGATCGCATACGCAATCCATGTCGTAGCGAGCGTAGGTAGGTTAGGTACGCGCGGCATTGATCCCGAGTTTTGTACGCTTTACATTGCGGGTTTGCAAAATACCAAATAACTAAAACAATGAGTATAAGGCTAATGGTTATTGGTATTCGATTGTGTTTAGGTAGTGTAATAATAGCCTTTCAGTTTCGGGAGCGTTTCCCTGACACCCAGTATATGTGCTTTTCTGGAAACTTATTATACCAAAGCCGAAATTATCTGTAGTCAGCTTGTAGCCAGTCTACTCAAGTAGACTTTAAACACTGAGATATCGAGCAGTTGTGTTGTGAAATTTTAAGTAGGACATTTATTGCTGTTAATGATTTAAAATCGTAAAATAGCTTTAGAGATTAATTTATTTTTATAAATCAAATAATGATGGCACAATGTCATCTAGTTGTCGCAAATTATAGAAATATAATTTCTATTTATAACCACAACCTGTTTCATTTGTCAAAGAAATGGACTAAAAACACAAATAATTGTATTTAAATCTCCAAAAAAGTTATAGAAACACTGTAAATCATACAAACGTATCTAATTATATTAGTTACAACAACGAATAACATACAATAATATAATTAATACTAACAGGATAGCGTCTGATTATCTTAACTGAGCGATATCACAATAATTTCGAGACATCATACACAAACGTGACATACAATTTAGATTTGGCTTGGACGGAATTGGTCACTGGGTTTATGCAGTCAGATCTATAAATATTAGAAAATACAGGGATTGCCAACAAGATACACCGTCTTCTAACTTTATTTTATTTCTAGCAAAGAAATGTGTCACTTCAGAGATAGATGTAAGTTTTGTTTTTGTATCAAGGTAGCGAACATACAACATTTAACATCTAGTATAGACATAACTACGTCTGCTATCAATTTTTTCTTAATTAAAAAAAATTACAATTGCTTTCTTGCTTAGCAGTTTTACCACGTTTTACATTCGTAAATACAAAGTTTGTTTTTAGTTATTAAAAAATCTGACTGCACTTACAGCCCAGTAGTTCACCACAAATTTTCTAGTTTTAACTGTGAATAAGCACTGGCCGCTCACTCCCCTATTTTTACAAACACCTTGGGCCGGGAAAACACTTTGATTCCTTCCTCAAGTTTTGCTAACTGTTTTTCGAGCTCCATTTTTCTATTGCGCATTTTCAGTGTGTCCGTTTTCACTGGCAATTTGTTCAATTCACTTACTAATTCTGCAAAACCTGAAAAAAGAGTTAACAACTTAGCTGCAAAAGTAAACTTATAAAACATCTACATATAGAGCAATTATACGAATTTGACAGTCACCGTCATTTAACAATATGGAAATCCAAGTACAACAAAATATTCAAAAAAGATAAAGATAAAGATTTTTATTTGCAAGAAACATGGTTTTTACAAAGATGTTAGTGGTTTTTGGCAGGTACATCATGTCTCACTGTATGATCGGCATCATCAACTCATCAACTCAGCCTATCGCAGTCCACTGCTGGACATAGGCCTCTCCCAAGTTGCGCCACAACACTCGGTCCTCTGCCTTCCGCATCCAGTCCCCCCCAGCCACGTTTTTCAGGTCGTCGGTCCACCTGGCAGGGGGGCGCCCTACGCTGCGTTTGCCGATTCGCGGTCTCCACTCAAGGACTCGTCTGCTCCAACGATCATCGGTCCTTCGACATGCATCGGAATCGAATTATGATCGGCATGCTAAATATTATTTATTGGGTACAATTAAAAGGCAAAATTCTGTAATTTTTCCCATATCCCATGCGCGAAAGGAAAGTCTTAATTAAACCCAACTGGCTATAACTGAACTGAACATTGCAAAAAGTATCCAATAAAATAGCTCCAAACTTCTAGCAACGCCATGAAGACAATATAATTCCACAATCAACAATTTGGATATGGATATTGGCTGTTCTAGTGAACTTTGAGAGAACCCTAGTAATACAGCAGACAGCAGATACATCTTGAAGTAATGGTAAGAAAATAGGTCAGAGTGAACGATAACAATTGTGAATTAATTAAGGATCAAGATATAATTTCTTCCGTGGAGCTAAGATGTACAGTATTGACACCACAGAAATAAAAAGTGGGCAGGGCACGCGTGGCAAACACTGCACCATAGTACAGTGCATTTCAAAGCCTTTCTCAGTACGCCTTATGACTTGTTTCTGTAAATACTGTAACAAAAACCCGCAGAAATGCCTTATTGTTCTGTTTCTAACTGCAGAAACAAAAGCTGTAAAGTACATTGATTAAAGTTAATTTTTAAAAATTAATGACGTCAATACGTAAGACGTAGTTTGTTCGAAAGTTGCCACGCATGAATCGCAAGTAAAATTGTGATTACAACCATTCTATCTATATCTCTGATTGACACCATACTTTGAAAATCATGAAATGCAATATAATAATCATACATACATAATCAGCCCTTTACTGTCCCACTGCTGGGCACAGACCTCTTCTCAGTACGAGAAGGCTAAGGCCTTAGTCCACCACGCTGGCCTAGTGCGGGTTGCCGGACTACACACACCATCGAGAACTGTATGGAGCACTCTCTGGTGTGCAGGTATCCTCACGATGTTTTCCTTCACCGTTAAAGCAAGTGATAATCGAAGATAAAATAAATCCGCACATGAATTCGAAGTCAGAGGTGCGGGTCGGGATCAAACTCACAGCCTCCTGCATAGTAGGCAACCGTTCAACCACTAGGCTATCACTGCACTCTCATTATATAATAAGCAAGCGAGCCTATTTTTCAAGAGTCATTACGAACCGTCTTTCGAGCAGGTCTGACGACTTCAGCCTCCCGAACAAGCCGGATTCCGAAAAGGCTTTAGCACCGTAGACCACATACATACGCTGCGGCAGGTTATACAGAAGACCGAAGAGTATAACTTGCCTTTTTGTTTAGCGTTTGTGGACTACGGGAAAGCCTTCGATTTGACCGAGACTTGGGCTGTACTTACAGTCTCTTCAACAGTGCCAGATTGACTATAGGTACATTGAAGTGTTAAAGTCTTTGTATGAAAACGCCACTATGTCAGTCCGATTACAGGAACAAGCCTCGAAACCTATCCTTCTGCAGCGAGGTTTGAGACAGGGAGATGTGATCTCTCCGAACCTGTTCACTGCTGCATTGGAGGATGTCTTTAAGGTTCTGGACTGGAAGGGGCTAGGCATTAACATAAACGGCGAGTATGTACATCACTCACGTCTCAAGACGAAAGTCTTTGACCAGTGTGTTGTGTAGCGTTAACCCGCTACGGATAAAAACTTTTTGCATTTTTTTATTACTACCTTTTTTTGTAAATTCTTTATAAAAATTCACTTGGCGTGTCATTTTTGAACTTCGATTTCGTAAATTTCTATCGTCAATTTTTTATTTTCAAAGCGCGTCATTGCAGATTTGGTAGCCATCAGAACTGGTTTTCTTCTTGTGTTCGTTCATTTACACCAAAATTTTGCTGATGTGATCATAATTGTCCGGTTTTACACCGTTGTTTGGTTATCCAGTCGGCTACATTTTGTACTTGTAAAAAGGTGTCGATGTCAGTTTGTTCTCTCCTGTTATTTTGACGTTCATATTAGTACACAAGCCGGGTTTCGGCTTCACCCCGTGGGACCAGCTGCATGGGGCCTGGTTTTGATCCGGCACCAAAGCAGTGTTGCTGAGGGTCCAGGACGGAAGATTTGAGGAAGAAAGAGCCAAATCTTCGTCGCTGTACTCCACCCAAATTGCCTTCCGGGAGTGCGAAATCCCTACCATCTTCACAAGGACAGCAGTTTATTTCAAGACCTCACTTTTATTTTCTTTTATAGTAGTGGTATATAGCAGCGTATTTTTTTTCCTGTTTAGTTTTACATTTCTTGCCATCCGCGGTATATGATATTTTATTTTATGTAAGGGGACGGAAAAACGAAACGTTGCATGCAATCTTTTATTTTTTTCGAGACAGTTTGTGTTTAGCTCGATTAACATCCCGGTCAATCTATATGTAAAATCTCGACTCTGCAGTGCCTTTTTTTTCGAAGTATCTTTTTTTTACCCTTTTGTACATTTTAAAAAAATATTTCGACCCGTTATTTTTTACCTTAAATTAAACGTGTTTGTGATGTGAAAAGTGTTTTCTTCCTGTATTTTTTACGTTACAAATTGGCGCCCGAATTTAAAGTAAGTATTTAATATTTATTAATACTGATATAATTTTATTTTTTTTGTTATCTCGTGTGTGGTGCTCCTAGCGAGCAAAATTTCAATTGTTTTTTTTCTTTCTATGTTTCAGGTATTAGAGTCGTACAGAGTCCCGAATAGAAGTTGAAGGAATTGCGTGTTTCTCGAAAGATCCATTTATTGTTTCTCATTTCACGAAATTGCTTGAAGAAGTCAACATACTTTGCTTTAATACATTGTTTGTGAAATACAATTTTTAATACTAACCTTGTAACTATTCCCAATATTGAACTCTTTTATTATTCCTTCCAAATAATAATTTTAACCCGAATTTTATTCTGATCCTGTTGTTAGTCTTAGTTAGTTTCCCGTAGCGTGTGTTTGGTGTGTGGATGTTTAGGCGTCGTGACCAAAGGTAAGCTGTTTGCACGGTTGTTTGAGTCTATTTCTTATTTAGTTCTTAGGTCCGACCTACTTCTTGTTTACCCTTTTTGTAATTAAACATGGCAGAAGAAGCTCCTATCTGTGAGACTCCTCTTCGCGAAAGTCCTATTATTTCCAGACCACCACCGATTCCACCTAGGACAACGCATGGTTCTAGTCATTCTTTGCTTCCTTCTCCAATGAAATCGGAAGACTGTCCGGTTTACGTCCAAAAACGATTTTCACTTAAAAAGTGGCAAATTGTTTATGATGGTAGTACGTGTGTTCGGCAATTTTTCTTGAGTATTGAGGAACAGAAGGAAGCGGATGATTTGTCTGACGGATATCTTTTGAAACGCTTCCACGAAGTTTTGTCCGGAGTCGCATTAACTTATTATAGGTCGATCCGCCGATCTGATTTAACGTATCTGGAACTTAAACAGTATTTTGTAAAGACTTTCGGTTCTGTAGATTTTGAATTTAAAACCGAGCAACAGGTCAGGAATCTAAAGCAAAAACCTGATCAAACTGTTAAAGATTTTGTTATAAGGATTTCTCAACTGAATGACTCCTTACGCAAACCGGTCAATGAGTCAGATCTTTTGGAAATTATTATACATAACATGCATTCCAGATACTTCCCGTGTCTATCGATTCATAAATTTACTGATATGGACTCTCTTATTGATATGACTTCACATTTCGAAAGCTTTTTACCCGAAACGACTAAATTTGCTTCGAGCACTACCACCCAATCGCAAATGTGCCCAAAATGTAATAAAACAGGACATCCCTATCGTACTTGTCCTGACTTCCCTGGTATGCTGTGCTTTAAGTGCCACACGCCTGGTTTTATAACCCGTGATTGCCCTAAATGCAATCCAAAAAATGTTTAATCCACCGGCGACACGCATTGCTCCGTACAGTGTCACCGGTGATAACGTCCGATTCGTCTGATAACCGACCGTTTATCGAGATTTTATTGTGTAACCGTGTCATTAAAGCGTTACTTGACTCTGGAGCACAAATGTCCCTTATTAGTGATTGTTTTACCCAGCAACTAGGTATCTCTCTGGGTAAAAACGATTCATGCCCTCGTGTTATTTCTGCTAATAACTCTCCTATTGATATTTTGGGAACAATTTATCTCCCAGTTAAGTTTAATGATACAACTTTTGTCCATGAATTTTTAGTAGCTCGTTCTATGTCTTCTTCTGTTATTCTAGGTATTGAATTCTGGAATAAGTTTGGTTTAACTTCCGTTTTTAGTCAAGCTTTTAACAAAAATATCAAAGGCAATATGTACCTTCCTTCCGACAACCACTGCCTTCCTCAGGTTTCTTGTATTAGTGAGGTTCGTTACGTACATCCGCGTAACGTTCTATTACCTGAACAAGAACTATGTCTTCAACAGGTCATTGATGAGTTCGAAGTCATTTCATCTGACAAGATTGGTCTGGGTAAGACTACTTGGTTATCACACAAGATTAACACATGTGGACCACCAATTAGACAAAGGTTTTACCCTCTTTCTCCTGTTAAATTAAAGATCCTCAACGAGGAGATTGATAAGATGCTGGAGGTGGGTGTCATTCGTCCCTCTCGTTCTCCGTGGGCTAGTCCAGTGGTTATGGTAACTAAGAAGGATGGGTCCGTTCGTTTCTGCGTTGACAGTAGGAAATTGAATAGCGTTACTACGAGGGATTCTTATCCTCTCCCTCGTATTCACGATATCCTTGACAACCTTCGCGGCGCAAGATATATAAGCTCGCTTGATTTTAGAAGTGCTTTTTGGCAGATCCCTCTTGCTGATGATGAGAGCTGTGAGAAAACTGCTTTTATAGTTCCTCAACGTGGTTTATTCGAGTTTGTCAGAATGCCATTTGGTCTCACAAATGCAGCCTCTGAGATGCAACGTCTTACCGATATGATTGTTAATTTTGAATTCACTTCTACCAGTGATAACTGTGTTTTCGGTTACGTTGATGACTTAATTCTGATTTCAAAAGACTTTCACAGTCACGTCGCGCTCCTTAGAAAGGTTCTAAACCGTCTTAAGGAAGCCGGTTTATCTATTAATCTTAAAAAATGCGAATTTTGTAAAAGCGAACTAAAATATTTGGGTTATATTGTAAATGAGAAGGGTTTACAAACTGACCCCAGCAAGCTTGATGCCATTAGGGACTATCCAACCCCTACTACAGCTAAGTCACTACGTGGTTTTATTGGAATGTGTTCCTATTATAGACGCTTTGTTGATGGTTTTTCTTCTATAATAGCTCCACTCACTGCCCTTATTGGAAAAAAGAAAGGTCGTGATCTTATAAATTGGGATAATGCCGCCGAAGACGCATTTACCAAATTAAAGGTCGCGTTAATCAATACACCGGTTATGGCTTGTCCGGATTTCTCGAAACCATTCTTTTTGCAGTGTGATGCGTCAGCGGTTGGTCTCGGTTCAGTTCTTTCACAAAAGATTGATAATGTTGAACACCCTATCGCTTATTATTCCCGCTTATTTTCCAAAGCTGAACGCAATTATAGTACTACTGAGCGCGAACTTTTGTCTGTACTTGATTCTATTAAGCATTTTCGGTGTTATTTAGATGGAATGAAGTTTAGTGTTATAACTGATCACATGGCCTTGAAATGGCTCCTCACGCTTCATAATCCTTCCGGCCGTTTAGCTCGATGGGCTACTATTATCTCCCAATATACTTTTGATATCGTTCACCGTAAGGGTTCGCAACACGTCGTACCTGATGCTTTATCTAGGATGTACGCAAGTCCGGTTACATTTGATCAAGGTCCTGAACATACTAATGATAGATGGTATAAAAGGGTTTATGTTGGTGCTCGAGATACTCCACAAATGTTTCCTGCATACGCCATTCGGAACGGTGCTCTCTTAAGACGCATGCCGATCATTACTCCTTTGTGTCCTGATCCTTGGCGTGTAGTTTTACCTGCTGAAAAGGTTCCATCCGCGATTTGGGAAGTACATAATAATCCTCCTTCGATACATCCTGGAGTAACCAAGACTTATCATAAACTCAAGGAAATTTTCTATTGGCCGAACATGTTTCGGGATGTAACCACGGCTCTTAAGCAATGTGATGTATGTAAAGCTTATAAGATCGCTAATACTCAACCCCGTGGTCTTATGTGTTACCCCAAGGTGGTTTCCTTGCCTTTACAAATGATTTCAATCGATATCATAGGCCCATTACCAATCGCTTATTATGGGTTCAAATACATTTTATCTATGGTTGATGTTTTTTCTAAATATGTCTGGCTTGTTCCCCTTAAGAAGGTTGACACCAGTTCAGTTATTAAAGCTCTGGAATCTGAAATATTTTTTAATTTTGGTGTTCCACGGTCTATTCTCTGTGACAATGCTACCGTTTTTCGTAGTAATCAGTTTTTAAACTATCTTAGGTCTTTTCACATTGATTCCCCGTCATTTACCCCATATTATACACCACAGGCCAATACGGTTGAACGCTATAACCAAAGTGTCATTACGTGTTTGAGCATTTTGGTTGGCGAGAACCAAAGGAATTGGGCAAAGATGTTGCCTAAAGTCAAACTATATCTCAATTCTTGTCTTAATTTAGCCACTGGTTTTACGCCAAACTTTCTCATATTCGGTAGAGAAGTCTGTATGGATTCATCCCGCGCTATTAGCCAGACCCCAAGCAATAATTTAGCTGGATGTCGGGAAATACACGCTAAGAATCTAACTTCCCTAGCCGATGTTTATGCGAAAGTAGCTGACAATCTCTCTACTGCCTTTCTCCGAAATTCTCGAACGTATAACGCGAACCGTACAGCGGTTACACTTAACGTTGGTGACATTGTATGGAGGCGTAATTTTTCTAAATCTTCATCTGCTGAATACTTTTCTGGTAAACTCGCTCCCCGCTTTATTAAATGCCGTGTTATTAGGGTCGTTTCTAGAACCACTTATGTCCTTCAAGACTGTGATTCTGTTCATTCTGGACAATATCATATTAAAGATATTCTTAAATGATTCAATCTGTTCAATAAGACCATAAGAATTACTTTAACTCTAACTTCTTAAAATTATAAATTAATTTTTGAAATAAATATTTCGATTATTATAATCAACTAAATAGCGACATCTAGCGGTTGTGTCTTGAACTATTTTCATGACCGGTTATTTAATTGTTTAATCTTACGCCGCTAGGTGGCGCTATCAATCGTTCTGTTTAGAGTCGGTATAATTTTTTCTATTGTTTAGACACTCATTTCACTTGAATTTTGAGTTTCATTTAGTTATCTATCCAATGTTACAGGATTTCCTCTTGGTTAATAACTTAAGAATTCCCTCCCTTTGTATATTTATCCTATTACAAGTTGTCCTCTCACTTTCGAACCTTCTGTTATGTGATATATTCTAATTCTTTTGAATAATTCACTATAAATTATTTTTCGATATGTCATCCTTTTATCTGGTGAAAGTTACACCACACCCTGTAGGACATTCGTTTACTATTTAATTTCACATCTGGAATTTATTTATTTCCTCTCTTGTTTTAATACTTATTCGTTGACTCCGTGTTGTTTTGTTTGACTGGAGTCGTATCTTTGACTGAGGTCGTATATTTTTTGACTGAAGCCGCTAGTATTTTCCTTAGACGGAATTTTTTGTTTGAAGTTTCGTTTATTTTTATTTTTTTCTTATTATTTAGGGATCTCCAAACTATAATTTGGTCAGTTTGGTCTAATGTGATTTATCATTTCCTAGCTTTAATGTTTTCCGTTATTCGCGACGCATCTGAAGCTCGCACTGATAACGTTTAGGTGAAGGTCAACTTTCATTTTTATTCAGTTTCTGCTGCACTTCGTTGTTGTTAATTAGAGTAATTTAGTTTATATATTAAAGTATATTTGTACTAAGTTAGTTTAATTTAAGTTAGTTTATTTAACAAGGTTTATTTAATTTCAGTAAGGTCTTAGGTTTTTTTTTTTTTTTTCGTGTTATCACTCCTTTTGGAGATGTTACTTTTCTTTTGTTTGGTCTTTCACTTTGTGTTGGCTCACTCCTTTAATAAATAATACATTAACTCAGGGTTGTCACATCCTTTTAGGGTTGTCACATCCTTTTAGGGTTGTCACATCCTTTCAGGGTTGCCACAGTTTTTTTTTTTTTTTTTTTTTTTTTTGTTGGAAAAGGGGTACTGTAGCGTTAACCCGCTACGGATAAAAACTTTTTGCATTTTTTTATTACTACCTTTTTTTGTAAATTCTTTATAAAAATTCACTTGGCGTGTCATTTTTGAACTTCGATTTCGTAAATTTCTATCGTCAATTTTTTATTTTCAAAGCGCGTCATTGCAGATTTGGTAGCCATCAGAACTGGTTTTCTTCTTGTGTTCGTTCATTTACACCAAAATTTTGCTGATGTGATCATAATTGTCCGGTTTTACACCGTTGTTTGGTTATCCAGTCGGCTACATTTTGTACTTGTAAAAAGGTGTCGATGTCAGTTTGTTCTCTCCTGTTATTTTGACGTTCATATTAGTACACAAGCCGGGTTTCGGCTTCACCCCGTGGGACCAGCTGCATGGGGCCTGGTTTTGATCCGGCACCAAAGCAGTGTTGCTGAGGGTCCAGGACGGAAGATTTGAGGAAGAAAGAGCCAAATCTTCGTCGCTGTACTCCACCCAAATTGCCTTCCGGGAGTGCGAAATCCCTACCATCTTCACAAGGACAGCAGTTTATTTCAAGACCTCACTTTTATTTTCTTTTATAGTAGTGGTATATAGCAGCGTATTTTTTTTCCTGTTTAGTTTTACATTTCTTGCCATCCGCGGTATATGATATTTTATTTTATGTAAGGGGACGGAAAAACGAAACGTTGCATGCAATCTTTTATTTTTTTCGAGACAGTTTGTGTTTAGCTCGATTAACATCCCGGTCAATCTATATGTAAAATCTCGACTCTGCAGTGCCTTTTTTTTCGAAGTATCTTTTTTTTACCCTTTTGTACATTTTAAAAAAATATTTCGACCCGTTATTTTTTACCTTAAATTAAACGTGTTTGTGATGTGAAAAGTGTTTTCTTCCTGTATTTTTTACGTTACAGTTGCCAGTAATTACTTACGGCACTGAAACATGGTCGCTCATAATGGGCCTGATAAGAAGGCTCAAAGGTCAATTGAGAGGGCTACGCTTGGAGTGTCCCTGCATGATCGAATCAGAAATGAGGGGATTCGCAGGAGAACGAAAGTAACCAACATAGCCCGAAGAATTGCTAAACTTAGTATAGTATAGTATAACGGGCTGGTTTCCGCAACTCCACGATCAAGCGTGTATTTTGCGTACGGTGTAGCTATACTATAATTGCTAAACTTAAGTGGCAGTGAGCGGGGCACATTGCTCACAGAACGGATGGCCGATGGGGCAGTAAAGTTCTGGAGTGGCGACCGCGTACTGGAAGGCGCAGCGTGGGTAGGCCAAGGTGGACCGACGACCTAGTGAAGGTCGCGGGAATCCGCTAGATGCGGAAGGCACAGACCGGTCGTTGTGGAGATGCTTGGGGGAGGCCTATGTCGAGCAGTAGACGGCTTTTGGCTGAAATGATGATGAACCGAGCCTATTGCTAATTGCTATGTTAATGGTAAATGGTTTTACTCACTATTCCTAAGCATCCGCAGCGTCTCCTTGCGCTCGGTGTCGGGCAGCGTGACGTGTCCGGCGGGGCACGGGGAGTGCTCGAGGTCGGCTCGGCCGCCCTCGGCTTCCTTCGGGCCCTGCTCCTTGCGCTCGCGCAGATATTTTGGCACCACGCCCTTCTGGTAACCTGGGGATAAGTTTGTTTATTTTAAAATAACATCTTGCTTAGAGACTTGGTTATTTTGAATGTACGGTAAGCCGTAAGGTAATTAGGTCTATTTTATTTTAAATAAATATTTGAATTAGAATGAGTGCAAGTGTGTATTAGAGATGATAGATAGAGTATACTTTATTATTTCATCATCATCATCATCATCATTTCAGCCGAAAGACGTCCACTGCTGGACATAGGCTTCCCCCAAAAAGTGGGAGATACCTATGTCATAATCACCACTCTTGGCAGGCGGGTTGGCGATCGCGGTTGCGTGAATAAATACTCATAGAATGCTGCTGCCCATCCTTTGGAGAACCCCTTAATCGCCTTTTACGACACCCAGGAGAAAAGATGGGGTGGTGCTATTCTTCGTGTCCGGCAGCACACTATGATGATTATGATCAAGAGATTCAGGAACTAGATTCTACCTATGTTAAAAAAATAAAAATATTTCAGTCTATCAACTCAGCCTATTGCAGTCCACTGGTGGTCAGTGAATAGGTTTGTACTTCGCAAGTATGTACCATTATTGACTGCACTATCACTTAACATGAGGTGACGGTCAAACGCAAGTCCATTATGAATAAAATGAAGAAAACAAAAAAACATCCTCTCCAGGACATTATTAATATTGGATAATCTTCTCATAATAATTTCTTAGGTTTTCGCGATCACTACACATCATAATAAAACAAAGTTTAACCGAAAAACAAAACCACCAAAACCAAAAACCAAACCAACATTATTAATATTGGATAATCTTCTCATAATAATTTCTTAGGTTTTCGCGATCACTACACATTATAATAAAACAAAGTTTAACCGAAAAACAAAACCACCAAAACCAAAAACCAAACCACCATTATTAATATTGGATAATCTTCTCATAATAATTTCTTAGGTTTTCGCGATCACTACACATTATAATGAAACAAAGTTTAACCGAAAAACAAAACCACCAAAACCAAAAACCAAACCACCACCAACCGACCAAAAACCAATTTAAATAATATACACGATTTAATCCAGTTAAACTTAGTTTTATTATAATCTTCTCATCTCTCTCTTCATCTCGGAATTTGGATTTATGCCTAGTTACTGGCAATAGGCTTGCCCCATATTACATGGGACTTACAACATAACTGGCAAAATGGGTGTACTATACACCTCTGCCTTCCCATTTGGGGAAATACAGTTATGATGTTACGTTTGTATCATTTTTTCATCATTTCAGCCGAAAGACGTCCACTACTGGACATAGGCCTCCCCCAATTAAGGGGGGGATATGCCATAATCGCCACGCTTGGCAGGCGGGTTGGCGATCGCAGTTGGTTGGTTAAATACTCAGAGAACGCTGCTGCCCATCCTCTGGTGAATCCCTTAGTCGCCTTTTACGACACCCATGAGAAGAGATAAGGGTGGTGCTATTCTTTAAGTCCGGCACCACACGGACTACGTTTGTATAATCTCATTATATTATTTAAAATATTATTTTACCTGATGGTAAGTAAGGGTCCTTGGTATCTTTTCTCTCTAAAATGGAGTTCAACCGGCTGCGATTTCTTTCCACATCTATTAGATCATCACCTGCCCGACGGGGGGTCTGAGATGGAGGGGGACTTCTGTGATGTCCAGTGTCCCCACTAGCCTTCATCTTAGCTTCAGCATCGTCACCCTCTTTCTTAGGATATAACATTGTTAACTTAGCACTTTCAGCCAGTTTCTGTGCAAGATTAGACTCTATGGTTTGACAGCCAATATCTCGAAGACGTCCCGATGACTCTGTTGACTTTACTTCCTCATCAGCGCAGTCTTCTAACGCTTTCGTCTGTCTTAACTCTTTTCTTTTAAGAAACTCTGCCATGTCACCTTTTTTGATTCGTATGTCTGTCATTTTTTTGCGAGTGTTCGTAGAGCTAGTCTGTGCAATGCTGATCGAGGCCTTCCCGCTCCTGTTTGATGGTGATGACTTCACTTGGCCGAGGGTGCTCCCGGCTGCGATGGGGGTGGTCAACCGCGGCGGGTGGACATTTTTCGTATTGTATTTTGGTTCTTTAGGAGATTTGCCCTGTATATATTTTAGCTGTTTCATATTTTCTCTGATAAAGTTCTTTTTTTGTTCTTTCTCTGAAAAAAATATTAAGACTAGAAACTGTGCACTTATTTTTATTGTAGATACCGTATTATTGAAAAGAGTAAATCAGCTGTATGTAACATTTTATTGCATCAGTAGATTATGAAGAGATAAAAGACAAAGATGCATCAGTGTTACTTTAATTAACTGTGTTAGGAAAATCGCATGCAGCCTAATGTTTAAACCATCAACTGAAATTCGGTCTTCATAATGACTGATGGCCATGACAGTTTGTGTAAAGGCTGAAATCACTTAGCAATTCAACACAATCAACATTATTCGGCCTAGCTACGACGTCACAACAAATTAAACTGATGGCCATGACAACAGCTCTATGTATTTAGTGTAAAAATCATATGTAACGGAACTCACTAGGTTCGGGGAAGATACCCTTCAAAGTATACATTATTATTATCAAACGTCAACAAAATCTAAACAAAGAAAATATACACTCATTATTTAGCGTTCGATATGAAGTACACTTTTCTAATTGATATAAATGTTCATCCTTCTGCACTTTAAATATTTTCGAGATTAAAAAATAATTCAGTGATTTTTTGTAATTTGCGCTCGGTTTTTGTCACTTTTTCAAAAATCTGTCATCAATATTGTCTATGGTTCAATTTTGTTTCTGGCCACTTTTTGTTCTCGTTTACAATTTGATTCATTGAATTATTTTAAATTATCTAAACAAATAACGAAATTCGTGCAATATCGTATAATAAACTGAATAAATCATTGTAGGTAGGTATTTATATTGCCTAGGTGAATAATCCTCAAGCTGATAATTGAATAAGATAAGCTGTAGATAACACATGACGAATCGTTTAATAAAAACGCTGCACTAGGTTTTAATTACAAATAAATCTAACGCTGTGTTTACATTAGACTTAGGTTTACTTCAATGACATTACAACATCAGCGGGCAGCGTAGCGTTGTAAGGCTCGGGGCGTTGACGATGCAGCAAGCGGAGCGGGCAACTGCGGGCAACGCCACCCATAGTCTCGCAGAGTCGCAGAAATAACGAAACAATACTTTTTAGGGTTCCGTAGTCCTACAAGGAACCCTTATAGTTTCGTCATGTCCGTCCGTCTGTCCGTCTGTTCGTCTGTCCTAATCCTTTACAGCTTAATAACTTCTACAGTTATAAACATAAGAAAATAAAATTTTGGTAAAAAATGGTCTGGATATAGATCTCAATTCTAAAAGAATAAAAAAATCTTAATTACGTATTTTAGGGGTGGCGCCCATACATGTGAAATGGGAATGAAAATTTTTTTTTCGCTGCACTCCCTCGTGTGGTGTATCATTGAATAGGTCTACTAAAATGAAGGTAATGTTTCATACACAACTTTTTTATCAGGTATACCATCTGCGAAATACAGCCCGCCAAAGTGGCTTGCAATGTGTCCCCCCCCCTGCCATTTCTAAGCTATGCAATGTAGAAACTTATAATCTTCCGCATTGATAGACCTTTATAAAAACTCTCTTTTAAAATTATTTCGTGTATAATGTGATTATAAATTTTTGAGTTATAGTGAGAAAACTGCAAAATACTTAAGACGTCCTAGTTCATAGGTGACCTTAGAGAAAAATGATCTTAGCAAATAATGCTCCTTTAGTTACTACCTATTTAAAAAAATCACAAAAAGTAACTTTGTGTTATATTGATTTGACACACTCCTCCAATTTAGCTTCTTAAATCCAGCGCTAGGTGGCGCTGTTTGCAAAAACTAAAATAGCAATGATTAATATTCGATTTAATTCGTTTGTAATTAGGAACCCTATAATACTGAGCATGGCCCGACGCTCTTGGCCGGTTTTTCATTTGCATTCTTGTCGCGCAGGTGTTGCACTCAGCTGATGTACTCTGTGCTCAGCTGACTATTTACCGCGATCGGGAGACCTGGATCGCGGCCTCATAAGCCTAGCCTAACGAATTTATTTAGGTAGCTCAGGCTGTTTTTTTGTATTTTCAACATTATTGAATGGAATATTGGAGTATCGGATTCGGAATTCGTTCCTCTGGTCAAAAGCGATATTTTGCAGAATTAGAATAGAAAATTAAGTTAACTATGAAGATAATAATATTATATAACCTTACGATATAAACAAAAACACGTATTATGAATTCTATTGAAAAGCATACAAACCGCAGGGCAGCTTGTGGGGAGCTGTTGGTAAGTGGTGACACTGCGTAGGGGAAGATGGGGTGGATTCGCACAGAGGGAGCTTTCGCACAGTGACTGTATCTACACTATCTAATACGCTTCTAATACGTTAGCGCGGTTATCTTTATGTTCGTGTTTCCCACTCATACGCATAGGCTTCCCTCGAGACGGAGCAGGCAGTGCGGCCGATGGTTTAGTCACAGAACATTATATTTAGTTGAGCCGAGTCAAAACGTGTTTTCGCGCTGCGTAAGTAATATTAGGACTTAACTTTGAACTTATAAATTTCCCTAATAAATTTTGATCAAATTGTAAAAAAATAATCATTGTAGTTGGTAAATAGATGTGTGGAATTATTATGTTATCATTTATTTCTGGATAACGACAACTGTTTTTTTTTCAACTAATAAATTTGTTGATTATTTGGATTGGGGCACCTTCGTACACATTTACGTGGGGTGGGTTCGTACGGTGTACGAAGGCACCCTTTGTGAGTTGTGATGGTTGTTTCACCTGGAAGATTATTATTTCAAGACTGGAATATGGCCATTTAACAAGCTGGCTTTCCGCGACGAGGATTTTGCACCAGTTTAGGTTTATCAGTCAATTTTTACACTACAGCAGGTCTATAGCAGCAGCATGCATCAAACCGTGCCTGAAGAAATTACAATTTCTACAGCTGATCCAAATGACAACGCGCATCCATACCCGTAGAAATACATCTAATTCAACGAGATCCTCCACTGAGTTCTGCGCCAGCATCATTCTCTACTCTCACAACCGTTAGACTGCGTTGTTGATCCACCATCAACATCAGTTTTAGGCCTGCTAACACCTGAAATGATTTGATCCTATTCCAAGGTATATAAAAATGCGCCCAAAAAGTCATAGAAAGGAAAAATGACAGCAAAATCAAGGATTTACACTGAATTAAAAAAATTAAAATGTAAAAGACTAGCTGGTTGGCCTAGTAGTCGCAAGTGCGACTGCTAAGCGTGGGGTTCTTAGTTTAATTCCCGGGTTGGATAGTGCTATTGGATTTTTTCATTAACAAATTCTCAGTAGCAGCCTGGAGTCTGGAATTGTGCTTGGTTAATGGCAATAGGCTCGCCCTTATTACATGGAACTTATAACATAACTGGCTTAATATGGGTGCAGGTCCTTTAGGGACACCTCTGCCTACCCTTTCGGGGAAATACAGGCGTGATGTTATGTTATGTTAAAAATTAGAAGAGATAATGAAACAAGAGAAAGGAAGAATAAATAGAGCAAAGGAAATGAAGAGCGCGCTAAGTTTGTTGTCAGAAGCAAATATCACAGCTTTGCCAAAAAGACAGAAAAAACTATTGATTTTAAGACTGTTTCTGTGTTAACTACAATCAAAATTTGACGGTATCTTTCAGAAGTTATGTTGTATTTTTAACCGACTTCAAAAAAAGGAGGAGGTTATGTATTTGGCGGGTTTTTTTTTTTTTTTTTTCATGTATGTACACCGATTACTCCGAGATTTATGGGCCGATTTGCGTGGTTGTTTTTTTATTTGGTAGAGGAAGTCCGCGCGGTGGTCCCATATAAATTTTATTGACTTAGGTCGAGTAGTTTTTTAACCAGCTTCAATAAATCAGTTTAATTTAGCTTCGCTTACCTAGATGATCTACTAATAGTTTCGTTTTTCTGTGAATTCTCAACTAAAAAGTATGAAATAAACCAAAATTTTGAAGGCGGCGCGTGTTTTTCATGTATGTTCGCATAAACTGTTTTTTTTTTACTATAGATAAGCGCTCGACAGTACATTATATTTACATGACGCAAAGGGACAGTCACGCGCCACCTTCAAAATTTTGGTTTATGTTAAGATTTTGAAATACATACAAGGATTATTTTTTACTTTTTAGTTAAGGTTTTTGAAGTCGGTTTTATTTTTTGTTAAAAAGTTTTTATGGTAATATATATTTATATATATTTAATGAACATATATATTTTGTACTAATGTAGGGTGCATTCATACGATTTCCATTTTTTGAAAAAACGGCTATTGCTCAGTTGTGCTGCATTAAATCAACACCAACATTCAGCTTTATTATAGCCAGATAACTAGGTAATACCATAGAACAAATAATAGTACAAGTAATACAGCAGCGTTGAGGTTATTATGAAATAGTTGTTAGTTTTTTTTTTACAAGGCTCTGAGTAAAAATTGTACGAAGCCACCCCATCGTCCCCTACCTTATTGCCTCAGAGAGTCGATCAGGGCCTCGTCTCCAGTTTTCCTTTATTGAGTAGCTGGAGCGGAATCCCAAGAGTGCCCGCAGGGCTCTCAACTATTGCTTGCCTTGATCAGCCAGCCAGAAGGGGCCCGCCAGAGCTATTTGCTCGGGGGTGGAAGTGTCTAATGGTGTAAAAGCGGGGAAACCCACTCTGGGTCTTATAGACTCGGGACGGCGAAACTGGGGCCACACCTCTCTAGACCCTTAGCCACGCACACCGTAGTTTGTTCTCTGTTGCCTGTAGTGGTGGCTATTTAGGGAGCCCGGCGAGTCACCGTCTGCCATATATATAGGTATTTCAATGTTTAAAGTTGAAAGGCAGACACCTCCGTTTACTTCCGGCTAAAGAAGTTAAAACTTGTCCATCAAACACCTATATCCATAGCCTAAATTATTTTAGTTCCCATATTTCGCAATAGACCCGTTCCCAAGACGGAATATATGACTGTACTACTATAGTGCAAAGAGTTTTCTTATAAACGGAACCAAGGAAGTTATGTTTTTAGGGTTCCGAAGTCCTACAAGGAACCCTTATAGTTTCGTCATGTCTAGTGATGGGTCGAGGGTTTAAACCCAAAAGGCATAAATGGGCGTAAACTGGGCGAATAGGGCAAAAACGAATTTACGCCCAAATAAACGCCCAATTGCTGGGCAGAAAAAAATTTCTACATTAAATATATGTTTCTTGTAGAAAAAATGATTTTTTTTAGTAAATAATACTAATCTAAGCTATTTTCAAGTCAAACGTTTAAATGTGAAGCTTTAGAATCTTTCGAAAATGTTGTATTTTATGAAAATGTTAAAAAGTGTACCGTTTTTTCTTTATTTTGTACCAATGGCCAATGGGTTGGTATGACAACCATGGGTTGGTATGACCGGGCCTAGGAATAGTTGTCCTTCCCCGGCTTCGGGATCCCTTTGACGACCGCCATCATTCACTGCGTCGAAAAATTGCCCTGGTGGAGGCACTGGTTTACCAAGCCGCAAAGAATGTTGTCGCGGTAGGCTTCGTTGCAAATGTCGAAAGTGAAACCGCCCGCTCCCAGTGCCTTTTTGTTTGGAGCTCGAAGGAGTCTGTCCACAGTGGCGGTGCTACTTTTGCTGGCTATGCGGTGAACTTTTTCCAGATTTCCTCGAGTTTCTGGCTCGTGCAGAACTCCTTCTAGCCATTAGTAATTGCCTCCAGGATGGCCTCTTTGTAGTCCGTCTTCGCTTTTAATTATCCTCGACTTCAAAAGGCCTACGCCTGGGGTTGGCCATATGGATTTTCCTGCGTAACAGGATGACTCCCTCTCTTTTAGCAGTCAACTCCGTGGTCCACCAGCCAACCAGTTTGTCTTAAGCTGCCCATCTCTCATGACTGGAATAGCTTCCTTGCATGCCCGGGTGAGATACTCTTCACAGCAATTCACCACCGCATCTACATCCTCGCAATTCTCCAAGTTGACTATGTGATCCGCTGTGATATGATGCCCATACGTGCCAACTGTTCCTTAAGCACGTCTCTAAACTCACTCCAGCGAACCTTCCTGGTGTTTTATATCCTGCTGATTTTACGTGGTGCAGCGGTAGTTCCAGCCCGGATCTCCAGCAGGAACCTTATTGCCCTGTGTTCCGAGAGCGTTACGAAGTCAGAGTCAAGTCGCCACCCCTTCACCCTGTGCAGAGTCCTTGCGGTGCAGGCTGCGATGTCCACTATACTCGTGTAGGGGTTCCCATTCCGGAGCCGGTAGAAAGTGAGCTCAGTGTCCTCATTGAGGCATCTAGCCCTGCCAGAGCCTTAATAACCGCTGTTCTCCTACTGTCCTCCATCTCACAGCCCCATCAGGGACTGCGGCATTGACATCTCCAGATAGGATGATGTAAGCCACGTTGAGATCCTCCGCTGTTTTCCTCGCTCTGTCCAGGTAGGCGCTGTGTTTCGGTCTGAAGGGTACGAGTGCCGGTGAAATTACAATCAAGTGAGACTTTTCATCTTTATGTCTCAGTTTGGTGAACCGACTTGCGGTACCATTTAGGCAACAGCCTAGGTGGTATTACAGTTGTTATGGGCAAAGGTAACTGCTTAACATCAGGTGGGCCTTTAGCTCGTTTCGCCATCCTATACTATAAAATAAAAAAACATGTTGATTAGCCCAAGCTTAAAGTTGCATAACTTTATCACCACGCCCAGTACTTTATTAGTGACAAGATCAGGGTTCTTTATTACTTCAAGCCCCTTATTGACTACCACCACCGCAGCCTTGACCAGATCGTGGATCGGACTCGAGAAAGTTTCCGACTGCACAACCTTATGTTCCGCAGTCAGGTACCCTTTGGAGCCGACATACGGTTCTTGTAAGAGCAGGACCGATGTATTCGTGGCGATAGCCTCGTTGAGGCCCTCTTTGGTTGCACTAGGCCATGGCTTAGGTTCGCCTGAACAAAACCTTTGATTTTTCGCACTTTGTGCTTTTGCAAAAGCTTCTGTCTTGAAGTGGCCTACACGCACAAAAATTTAGAAATTCCAAGTCAGCGGGTCATATTGCGGGGCTCCGGTCCTGAAGGAGCTACAGAGTCTGTTTAATTCCGTCATCCAACAAGGCTCTACACCGGAGGCATGGAGCGGGAGTGCGGTGGTACTGTTCTTCAAAAAAGGGGATAAAACCCTTCTGAAGAACTACAGACCCATCTCACTCCTGAGTCATGTGTACAAGCTGTTCTCGAGGGTCATCACGAATCGTCTCGCCGGAAGACTCGACGAATTCCAGCCACCAGAGCAAGCTGGGTTTCGAAAAGGCTATAGCACCGTAGACCACATCCATACTGTTCGGCAGATCATACAGAAGTCTGAAGAGTACAATCAGCCGCTGTGTATGGCATTCGTGGACTACGAGAAGGCCTTCGACTCTATCGAAACTTGGGCAGTTCTGGATGCTCTTCAGCGATGTCACATTGATGAGCGGTATATAGAGATGCTGAGATGCCTATACAATGCTGCTACCATGACTGTTCAGCTTCAGGACCAAAAGACGAAGCCAATGCAACTGCGCAGAGGGGTGAGACAAGGGGATGTAATATCCCCGAAATTGTTCACTAACGCGTTGGAGGACGTCTTCAAGACGCTGGACTGGACTGGACAGGGTATCAACGTTAACGGCGAGAACATCTCACATCTCCGTTTTGCCGATGACATCGTTGTAATGGCTGAGTCGCTGGAACAACTGGGCGAAATGCTGCACAGCTTAAACGGAGCCTCTCGACGTGTCGGTCTCGGCATGAATCTGGACAAGACTAAAGTCATGTTCAATGTGCATGTCATGCCGAGGCCAATATTCGTCGAAGGGTCGGCACTCGAAGTTGTAACGGAATACGTCTACCTAGGGCAGGCAATTCAGCTTGGTAGACACAACTTCGAGAAAGAAGCCAACAGAAGGATCCGTCTGGGCTGGGCAGCATTTGGCAAACTTCGCCGAGTCTTCTCGTCGCCTATACCGCAAAGTTTGAAGACAAAGGTCTTCAACCAGTGCGTCCTGCCAGTCATGACTTACGGTGCCGAGACGTGGACACTGACAGTTGGGCTAGTCCACAAATTTAAAGTCGCTCAGCGAGCTATGGAGCGAGCTATGCTTGGAGTTTCTTTGAAGGATAAAATCCGTAACGAGATTATCCGGAGAAGAACCGGAGTGACCGACATAGCTTGTAGGATCAGTAAGCTGAAGTGGCAGTGGGCTGGCCATGCCTGTCGAAGGACCGATGGCCGTTGGAGCAGACGAGTCCTTGAGTGGAGACCGCGTATCGGCAAACGCAGCGTAGGGCGCCCCCCTGCCAGGTGGACCGACGACCTAAAGAACGTGGCTGGGGGGGACTGGATGCGGAAGGCAGAGGACCGAGCGTTGTGGCGCAATTTGGGAGAGGCCTATGTCCAGCAGTGGACTGCGATAGGCTGAGTTGATTGATTGATTGATTGGGTCATATTGTATAGTTGAGTCCTGTCCCGGACGAGTCCAGTTGGAGTGGGGTGCAGGGCGGACAAACACCGTGCCGTCTGTCCACTGCGCTGCGCACAATCCGCCTGCGCTGCGCACAATCCATCCGCGCCCAATAATAATAACAACACAATAATTACGCAATAATTATGTTGAAATTATGAATATTACCACTAAAAACAAATCTTTATGAAGTTAAAATAGAAATTCGTTTAGAAAATTGTTAAAAGTGTAGGGATATTTTGGTTTTTTAAATTGCAATTACCTTTAATCCTCCAAAAAGTTATTTTCGTAAAGTAATCACAAGCATTTTAACCAAAAATAATAAATAATTTATCATTTTAAAAGTATAAAGTAAATGCCCTGACATGTGGACATTTACTGGGCAGAAACGGACAGATATTGGGCGTTTATTCAATCTGCCCAAAATGCCGCGGCATAAACCCATCACTAGTCATGTCCGTCCGTCTGTCCGTCTGTCCTAATCCTTTACAGCTTAATAACTTCTACAGTTATAAACCAACCAAGTAAATGAAATTTTGTTAAAAAATAGTCTATATATAGATCTCAATTTTAAAAGAATAAAAAAATCGTTTTTACGTATTTTAGGGGTGGCGTCCATACATGTGAAATGGAGATGAAAACAATTTTTTCGCTGCACCCCCTCCTGTGGGGTATCATTGAATAGGTCTACTAAAATGAAGGTAATGTTTCATACACCACTTTTTTATCAGGTGTACCATCTGCGAAATATAGCGCGCCAAAGTGGCTTGCAATGTGTCCCCCCCCCTGCCATTTCTAAACTATGCAACGTAGAAAGTTATAATCTTCCACATTGATAGACCTTTGTAAAAACTCTCTTTTAAAATTATTTCGAGTATAATGTGATTATAATTTTTTGAGTTATAGAGAGAAAACTTAAAAATACTTAAAATGTCCTAGTTCAAAGGTCATTGACCTTAGAGCAAAATTATGTTAGCAAATAATGCTCCTTTAGTTACTTTCTATTTGAAAAAATTACAAAAAGTAACTTTGTGTTATGTTGAACACACTTCTTCAATTTGGCTTCTTGAATTTATCGCTAGATGGCGCTACTAACAACACGCTCTGAGTCGCGAATGCTGCCGATAATTGCAAAAACTAAAAAAGCATAGCCATGATTAATATTCGATTTGATTCGTTTGTAATTACACCTACTTAAGGAACCCTATAATACTGAGCATGGCCCGACATGCTCTTGGCCGGTTTTTTAAAACTACTTCCATTTTGTGTCCATTTTAATCTTTTTCATAGGTCAATGATTTTAATTTTACTTCACTTCTGACGTAGGTCTGTGCTTCTGACAAATCTATGCTGATTATATTATCTTTGGTTGCTCGTGGAGTGCTCGTGGACGTCCATTATTTCGAAATTCGAAAGATTGTTTATATTTTTGATATTTTTCATTTTGGCGCAAAGAAAATAATTCTTTCCTTGAAACGTAACGAACTGAAACATTTATAAGTATCATCATGACTAATGTACCACAGTCAGTAAGCAAATATAAAATATCTCGAAGGGGACGGAAGCTCCAAGTATCTGATGACCAAAGAACTCTGGTCGCTTTGCCAAAGGATGTTCCTGAACGTACATGGTAATTTTATTCAATGGCAACATTAGATTTAAGAACTTTCGCCCACTTTCGCCTTCCCCTAATACCTACATCAAAAAGACCACGAAAGTGAAGCACATTCGCACAATTTAGCACAGCCATGCATTGTCGCGAAATCGTACAATTTGGAAATTAATTTCATCAACCATTGAAGCCTTTGCCCAGCAGATCAGGCTATACATGGGCTATACCTAGTTACCTTTTTTTTGCCGCGAGCAGGAAACGTTCAAAAGGCTGCCGGCCTCGTGGGAGACGGAGGCCGGGGTGTGTGGAATTCTTACCCAATAAAACCTCCCCAGTAGCCGTCTACAGCATTATAAGGGGGGACTCAGGGAATGTAATATGCCTCCGGAACCAGGCCATGCCACATTACGCCTGTAAGGCACGTCTTAAGAGAGACAAATTGTCTAATTGTAGGTATACCTTCCCGGTGCACATGGCGGCACGTAACACAGTATACCACCGCCATCCCAGAATGACTTCTAAGTGACCTTAATGGACAAACAGAACCCTCACTCTGAACGTCCGTGACCTCGAAGGACCCCCGCACTTCGGTCGAGTATCGATCAGGCGGGGGGGTACGACGATGGGCTATCGTGAAGGGCTAGGTGTTGGAGCGGTTGCCTCTCCGTCGTGGTCGCCTTCTCTGAGCAGGATCGGCCCCCTCCGTATGCGCCTCTTTCTAAACTATGACGGTCTCACAGAAAGAGGCTACTTCCCTTGCCGTAGGATGCGCTATGCGCTCACTCCTACTCCTACTCAGGCCAGGCCTCGAAGCACGGCAGGATGGCTTCGACCACACGCTTGTGCTCTAAAAGCCTCGCCGCTCGTCGCTCCTGCCGCCTCAACCTTTCGAACGCCCGCTGGGCGCGCTCTTGCCACTCTGGCGGATAGCGCAGATCCAGTAAGACCCACGCGTCCATATCTGCCAGTAAATTTGACCACATCTGTACCATTTTGGGCAGCATATAAAATGAGGATTTTATTTCTGTATGTACCTACGTCAAATGTCGTACATTTTTTTCGAATATGTCTCTGCAATGTAAAGGGTACATAGATGATTTTGTTTTATAACTTGTGATTTATGACCATTTATTTCCGAGGCCATGAATTTTGTATGCTAGTAATTGCTCATTCATGAGCTTTTAGGAAAGTGTGAATTTTTCCATCAGAAGACGGAAAATATTAAAAAAAAACTTAAAACTGCTATAACTCGAAAACAAATTACTTGCGCCCTCTGGTTCACGGGATCATTTTTGTTGCAAATGAGCTCTAGTATAAGGAACCCCTTTTATGGAATAGGTCGAATTACAAATCCCCCTGTATACACTTCCTTTAAAGAGGTTTAGGAGCAGACCCTCTTATCCTTATTACTGTTAGTCTAAAAAAATTGGTTCTTTTAGGGATTACAAATTTGTTTATATGCACTAGGGCGGAAATCCTTCAAAAAGAGGAAAATGACCTGGTAGTGTTTGACATCAGAGAGGAGATCTTGGAGGATGCACTTAAGATTGGCTACACCAAGTACATGGAGAAGCAGACCGCCATATTTACAGTGCACTGCGCTACCCAAGCCTGGCTGAAGCTGATAGATTGGTAAAAGTCTAAAAATCTCTTTGGATTTTGTACTGTAGACAGTTGGAATTTATCAGTAGATTATCTTTAAGAATGTTTTAATATACCTGTAGGACTTCCTACTTCTTCCTACTAATATTATAAATGCCAAAGTATGGATGTTTGTTTGTTTGTCCTTCAATCACGCTGAAACGGCTGCACAGATTACGATCAAATTTAGCACACACATAGACCATGTCCCGTTTACCACAAAGGATATTTTTTATCGACACACCACGGGAGCAAAGCCGCGGGCATCAGTTTGTATTTATAAACAGTCGGCATATTTTTACCATATTCTATTTGCTTGCTCTTTCGGTACCTATTTGCGTATCAGGATATTCAGGATCCAAAACTCCATTATATTCCATAGGCACTTCTACCGTCACGATCCCGGTGAGGATTCGAGCGCGTATCCTCCTTGCTACATCCCCAGACGGGAGGAGTCTTGGATCCCTGATGAGATTCCCGACCCATCACCAAAAGACACATGGGGTCAGCAGAATCTGAACGTGGGAGAAGACACTCCTGACGAAGTAATGCAGAGGTGGCCCAGCTCCACCTCCTTGGACCTTCCAGCTGTTGAAGAAATACCTTCAGAATATTGGTAAATGGAATATTTTGAAATCTTTATTTGAAGATAAATTGTATGTTGTCGTAGACACAATAGAAAATCTTGTTTTTTTTCTTTGTTTTTTGTTTGCGGTCTTTTGTCGGCCAAAAATAGTCAACATTAAACGAAGTGAAATAAACACAGAAATAGATAGATAGAATGGTTGTAATCACAATTTTACTTGCGATTCATGCGTGGCAACTTACAAACAAACTACGCCTCCATGTTGTCGTCATAAATTTAAAAAAAATAACTTTAATCAAATGTACTTTCCAGCTTTGGTTTCTGCAGTTAGAAACAGCGCAATAAGGCATTTTTGCGTGTTAAGCTATTGCATAGCTTCTATCGCGGGCCTTGAGCGTGGAGACTGAATCCAGAAATTCCGTAACGAAAATAACCTAACACCCCCCAGTCCGACCGGCACAGCGGTGATACTTTTTAGTTTTGCCATCTATCGATGAATAGCAGAACTTTTAATGACTTTTTGAAATATCACGCTTAGCTTTTTAGTTCTGCAAATCGCCTCTAGGTGGCATTGGTTGTTTGCGTTACTGCGCATTCGTAATCCCCCTCTTCGCCCCGCAATTTGGTGACTCATGCCTGCTTAGAGTTTCGGCGTTAGGCCACCTCCTCTTTGTATTTACATAAAAAATGCAATAGCTTTACCGCGGCAGTCTCCGAGTGCCACACGTCTTTTCTTTGTTACAGTATTTACAGAAACAAGTCATAAGGCGTACTGAGAAAGGTTTTGAAAAGCACTATGGTGCAGAGTGTCGGCACGCGCGCCCCATCTTTTCCATTCTATCTATCTATTTCTGTGGAAATGAACTTGACCCAGGGTCATAGTCATAGCTATCAGGGTATGGGCAAAGGAAATGCTAGAAAACGGTGATATAAATTATTTCTAACATTGTCCCGGCCTAAGCATGTATGGGTTCTGTTAGTTCTGTAGCATTGTTAGAAAAGTAGTGTACGGTTTTTTGACAAAATATGGTATAGTAAAGCCCCAGTTACCGGCAGTGCCCCATTGTTCGACAAAAAAACAACCAACTTCAGAAAATAAGAGCAAAATTATAATTTGGTTTACGGTTAAATATTGTCTAATAAACATTGAACTGTTACATAGTGCACCACAAGTACGTAAAAAATCATCACGAAACTAAAGTACTTGAAAAAATACTTGTAATCGTCCCTTAAGACGCTGACAACAGCCAAATACCCCAAATAGGCTTCTTTTAAAAACATTTTTAGCTGTATCTATTCAGTTTGTGGCAGTGAAAAAAATACATGTTAATCTTGATCGTATTTTCTGAAACTGTATTGTGCCCAAAACACGTTTTCTTGAAGTTTTCTCGATAGAAAAGAATTGTAAACTAACCTCTAAAAACATGCTTTAAAGCAAACAATCTCTATTATTTACTAAATATTATAAATACAATTAAGAAAACATTTGAGAAAGACAATAATCTATGTTGTTTTTGTTTTTCAAATAAGCTTTTAGTTTTTTATTTAAAAAAAAATTTGTTAATTTTCATTCAAGTTGAGCGGCGTATTCGACGTCCCTCGGCTCGTTGCCTCTCTTTCAGTTCTGTACGAAACGACAGTGACCGCAGAGGTCTGATTTTTTAGGTGTTGTCAGCCTCTTAAAGTGTCGATAATTGGGGATGTTACGTTAATACTTGAATGTTTTTCGGGTTTTAACAACGATGGCTTCAGGCAAAGTCCAACGATGTTGCCAATGCTAAATGAATTTACGTACTTTCATTAAGGTTCCCTGGAAAGGTTAACGTGCCAGACTCGATGCGGCCTGCTGGAAAGAAAGGAAAACACGAAGGAACTGATGACTACGTAAGTAGAAAATTGCTGACCGTGTAAGTAGGTTCAATGTTGACATCAAAGAGGAAAGGAAACTACTACTCGTGCAGATAAAGAAAGAGACGGCACTGCTATTGTTTTACACGTACGGTATTGTGTGAGCGAGAGGCAAATACAAACGCCGCCATTTTCAATCCCATTCTTTATATCTGCTACGCACGAGTTCATGTTTTATCAGTGAAGAATCATCATCTCTATTTATTATTGCTGCCTTGAAACACCAGCTTACATTCTGAAGTAAACGTTCATCAATAAATAAAAATAATATATCCATGGAGTTTTTTACCGGTTCTTCTCCATAGTACCCAGTGGCGGTTCTAGGGGGAGGTCGTAGGGGTCAGGCCAAAATCGTACACGTCAAATTGACAAATCTCTTAAAAATAGACAGTTTACAAAAATAATTTAATAAATTATTAACTTCCTGCTTAAACGTCCAAAAGTAAACAATGAAATCAAAACTAGGTAAGTACTCAACTTACTCAAACACGACATCTACTCGTACGTCAAAAAATACCTAACATTATTTTAGAGTTTGGTTTATGTACTGAAGTTCAATTTACAGCATAGGTATTATATTGCTCAAAATAAAGTATGAATGATATTTCCAGTTTAATGACAAATAATATCACATACGACGGCGGTAGTTCATTTTGTCGAACGGTTTGCGCTACTTTACATGAGCCTGCCGTTGCGATCGGACACTATATCAAAGGCGCAAGCGATTGAAGCTTTGGCTGTTCTTTGGTATTGGTATTGGCGGTAATTCACGCTCGTTTCGCTCCCGCTTCTTCATTAACGTACATAGCCTACAACTCCATAAAATACACTTAAATTTAAGTCAACTTTTCGCATAAATATGAAAAATTCTTGTCCCCAACTTTCGTTTCCTCTTTGCTGACGTTCATTTTGAAAGTAACTATTCTGTTACATAATAAACTAACTCCAAACTTTACCTTTACTTTGTCTTTGCATAAATAAAAAAAATGGTAAATTTGGACCTTGAAACCGTACGTAAGCCAAGTTGACCCCCCCAAAATCTTGGGCTGGAACCGCGCCTGATAGTACCCATCACTTGGAACTTTGGAACCGTCAACGACAAAAACTTAATGTTTCATAAGCGCCTGTTGAAATTAAATCAATTTGAATTGAATTTGAAATGTAGCTTCTTGCTCTTTTGTTTTCCGTGTAATTTAAATGGGTACCTAATATGTAGTTTTTCTAAGTAAATTTGGCTTTTTTACCGATTTCAAAAAAAGGAGAGGTTATTTATTCGAGGCGTTTTTATTTCATAATATATTCGTACAATAGTACCTCAAAACTATGTTATGGGGAGGTCGACATAGACTTTGTTGCATACATACATACATACATATTATCACGCCTGTTTCCCATTGGGGTAGGCAGAGACTATGGATTTCCACCTGCTACGATCCTGACACACCTCTTTCGCTTCATCTACGTCCATTAACCTCGTCATGCATGCTCGTCGGTTTAGAGAACTCTTAACCTGGCATTTTTTGAGAACATCCGCGATTTGATCGCGATACGTTCGCCGAGGTCGTCCCCTTCCAACTCTTCCATCCACACTCGCTTCGTATACTTGTTTCGTCAATCTCCTCTCGTCCATCCTCTCTATATGTCCAAACCATCTTAACATACCTTTCTCAATCTTTGTCACTACATCTTCTTTCACTCCACAACGCTCCCTTATCATGTTATTCCTTACTTTATCTCTCAAAGTTACAGCACACATACTTCTCAAAGCTCTCATTTCTACTGCATTTATTCTGCTTTCATGTTTCTTCTGCCATACCCAACTTTCACTACCATACATAAGTGTAGGCACTAACACTCCCAATGTCAGGGAGTGGGTCCCCTATCTACTTGTCCGGTAGTGTGGGATGACACACGCACGGGAACGCGTCCCCGGCTCCCCAGCTACTACTTACTCTATCCCCCTATCGTCCGAGTCAGTAGTATCCCGTTACCTGTTTCCTATCTAAATTCCACCAATGTCCTTACCCAATCACCCAGTCCTTCCCTTGTCCCTAATCCTTTCCACTCCGCCAATCTTGGGTCTGCCGTGCCCAGGGATGCGTGGCTAGGGGCGAGCCTAGTCGTAAGCGTGCCAATTTGCCCTGGGGTTGGGCGCCCCCAGAACATGGCTAGCCTTACCTGGTATGCGGGGCTCTGCCAGGCTCGACAGTTTTTTTTTCCCTTGCTACTCGTGGGAACACAATGGTTTCAAAAAATTTAAATAAACCGTATGCCGGCGACGCGGTTCGCCACTCGTCACGTCTTGTTTCTCATGGGGGCGGAAAGCGGTCTGTGGAGACCTGCTTTGCTACATTGAACGTTAGAGGGGGAATGGATGGTAAAATAAATGAGGTTTGTCAAATGATGAATGAAAGAAAGATTGATGTACTATGTGTGAATGAAACAAAGCGGAAAGGATGTGATACCACCAAATGTGGAAAACATACCGCATATTGGTCTGGGGTAGACAAAACGGCCAGAGGCTGTCACGGAGTCGGCCTAATCCTTTCCGAAAGAATGGCAGAGTGCGTGATTGAGTTTCAATTCTTGAACCCACGACTCCTCTGGGTTAGACTTAAAGTCGGACTAACTCGCCTTTTTGTGTTGGGGGTATATGCTCCTACAGATAAGGGTACGAGTGCTTCCCAGAGAGTCCAAAAAGAGAGGGAACAGTTTTGGGACAGTGTGAGGGATGTCTTGCGCATTTGCAAAGACAATGAAAGGTTAGTTATGTTAGGGGATTTCAATAGTTGGGTGGGAGTGAAACGTGATGGCTATGAGAAGGTGCTTGGTTCGTATGGAGACGATAGAGTAAATGAGAATGGAAGTAGTGTACTTGAGATATGTTTGGAATGGAATCTTTGTGTGACAAACACTATGTTTGCCCACAAAAAGATTCACATGTATACATGGGAAAACGCTAATGTGAAAAGTACTTTGTTGCAGTCTGCTTACATTACCTCTTTTGAACTAAATAAGCCAATAGGCTGAATGGGGTCAAGCCATCCCTTCTTAAGTCTATTATTACTAATGATTTTGACAACAGTTGAGGAGTTGTTTTCATGGTCTCGGTTAGAAGCGAATCAATGACGAAGGGCAAGAAGTGGGCATAATCAAGTGATTCGAAGTCATCGACCATACAGCCCAGGAGATGCCTATTTCTAAATATAATGCGTACAATAAATTCTGTTAACTAGTCGAGGAAGCGGGGTACTGCAATTCGATTAGCCCTACCAAGGCGGCTATTGGCTATTCACTAACGCGGAAGTATTTGCAGCTCACGTAAGTGGTCGAAACTGTTTTGAAGTTTTCAAGTGGCGAATAGTGGCGACCTACATTAGATCTATTAGTCAGATGTGTTGACTGACATCGGTCGCCTATTATGAGGCGTCTTTGGGCTGTATGGTCAATGTTCGAAGCATTACTGTATTTAACAGCAAACGAAATACGTTTTGATGAAACAGAGTCTTAAATCGCAGTATTATTATACTATTGCACTAAATATAATTGCGGAGATACTGCAATTTGGTTTGCCAGGAGGGTAGAAAAAGACCTAGGAAACCTCTCCTGGTTCTTATGGAGAAGAGCGGGGTGTGGAACTATGTGCAGGAGACGAGTAGCGAGGAGAGCCAGCCCACGTCGGAGGAGTTCCCGGGCACTGAGAGCGAAGTACTGCAGAAGGTCACAGATTACAGCACCGAGGGAATGTCCGAAAAGGTACAATGGTTTCAATTCTCTTGTTCACGAACTAAACTTCTTTTAGACTATCGCTTTCTTTTACTAATAGTAGATACAAGAAGGAGATGGCAACAATTTTAGTGCTGTCAAATTAGTTTTGATATGTAGGTATATACGTATGACATTTCTTTGTATCTTAATCGGCACGTCCCGAGATCACGACTAAACTTGGAAATTTTAATTCCGACTAATTTGACAGCATTTAAATTGTTGCCATCCCTTTCTTGTATCTACTATTAGTAAAAGAGAGCGATAGTTTAAAATAAGTTTAGTTCGTAAGCAAGAGAATCGACACCAATATACCTACATTTATTCATTCATTCCTATAGATATTTATTTGATGGGTAGATTGTAGATTGTGTTCACGAAAGGTTGTCTATCATGATAGATCAAGATTTTTCTTAGTCTAATGTGTATGATGTCTTATGCGGGCTACACCCCAGAAGGTCCGGCCCATAGAGCAACCGCAACCCGGGGAGGTTCAGCCGGATGGATCTGGTCTGAAGGCGCAGCCGGAATTGACCAGAGGCATAATGTAATAAATTCTAGGAGGTGTGTAGGCGCATCGGCCGCGCCTCTGAGTTACTGCGGCCTCAACAGGCCATCCGGCCATCGAATGAAATTTTATTCGATGACAAGCCGCTTGCAGCCGCGCCTTGACTTCGGGATTTCTTGCTACACACGACGGGTTTGGCCGGACGGATTTGACCGAACAGTTCAGGTCTGTCCGGCCACCTAACCATGTTGTAGCGCGTGCATCGTGCGCGAGTAGAAAGCTGTGCAAATTTAAGGAGATGCTTACATACGAAGAGAGAATTCTTTATCCTATGGAAAAGGTTATACTTAGGTTTAAAGAATTTTTATTTCTCATAAGAACAAACAGTTCACTTATAATGAGATACAAAAGTACTTACAACTAAATTATATAATTTTAGCCTCTAGAGCGTTGGAAATGTTAGTGTGCATACATAATTCTTTAGCTTAGCTTTGAACACATTCATGTTATCACATTCTTTTAGATCCTCTGGTAATCTATTGAACAGCTGTGCTCCTTCATACGATAACGTTTTCTTGCCGTAATTAGTCCGTGGTTTCATTAATTGGAGTTCATTTTTTTTCCTTAGGTTGTGTGTTATTGTTTTTTTTATGTAGCTGTATGTTCGATTGGATGGAATTAGTGGTGATATTTTTAACAAGAATGCAAGTGTAATATGTGTAAAGTTGTGTCAGATTCATCATTTTGGTTTTTTCATAAATTATTTTTGTTGGGGTTAGGTAGTGATAGTGAAATAATACTTTTATAATTTTGTTCTGGGTTCTTTGTAGTGGGCTTAGGTTAGTATTAGCGGCTGATCCCCATATCTCAATTAAATATTCCAGATTTGATTGAACTAACGAGTTGTATATAATAGTGCGTGCTTTTTTCGGTATACAGTTTGCAACTTTACGTAGTGCTCCTAGTAATGACGTCAGTTTTGTTTTGACATGATCGATGTGCAGTTTCCAGGTAAGCTTGTCATCTACCCACAGTCCAAGATATTTTTCGTGACTGGAGCGTTTTATTACATCATTATTTATTGTCAAATGTGGAAAATCCGGTATGGGTTTATTTTTTGCGGCAAGAATCATAAATGATGTCTTTGAGGTGTTAATTGTTAGTAGGTTATATTTTAACCATTCGCCGAGTCGATCTAGGTCCTTTTGAGCATCAACTATTATGTCGTGAATCGATTCATCAAAGTAGAAGAGGCAAGTGTCGTCCGCATATAATGTTAGGTGACCCGTCAGCCCTATTTTATTAATATTATTAATATAAATTAAAAAAAGTAATGGACTAATAATCGAACCTTGAGGACAGCCGTATGACACATTTTGGATGGAAGAAGTACTTAAGTTTGAAAGGCATCGTTTATGATGTCAGTTTGGTACCTATTTATATGAGATCATCACAGAGTAGGTACAGTACAAGATCATAATCGTCACGGTGTTTTCCCAGGAGTCGTCGTTCGGGGCGTTGAAGTTGACGACTCCGGTGGATGGCTCGCTGCACGGTGCCGGCGACTCCACCGTGGTGCGCCCCAAAAGACGCCTCACAGAGAAGAGTAAGAGTTTCATCAAGCCCGGGTAAGGAACCATAAGGATTTATAAGGATTGTAGAGCCTTAAGAAAACTAAAGGCTCTACAAGTCTACATAGTACTACATACCATATTAACTGAGAGTTTAAAGGGTGATATATTTTTCTCAGAGAATTGCGTAGCTTGTGAGAAAATATTTTGTGTCGTTTCGCTGCTGTGATATTGTCTTAGTTATTTTTTCATTTGACTTTCCTATCGTGCTTTCCCAATTATGTTGGGGTCGGCGGCTGAACCGCCAACTGCTGCTGACTGCCAACAGACCCCCGCAACCAACCCATTTACTGGGTTAATAACGACATCCTAAGGGGCTAAGGTTAGACCAGTTTTCAGACTTTTGGGGTTCTGACTACCCGTAACGACTGCTATACCAGGCCCCTCAGAAAGTATTGCGAAAAAAAGTTTTTATATATGGGAGACTGGCCAGTTATAATGTTTTTCGAAAATATGATTATTTATAAGTAAAAATAAGTAAGTTCCAATTTCAAAATTTCCCTCCACATTTTTTGCGAGTTAATTCAAAGTATTGTGTCTCACTGAAATATGGATCTGCGCCGGGAACATTTTAGAGCTATGATTTTATACGATTTCAAGTGTCGCCTGAAACCGGATGAATCGTACGATAGACTTCAAATGGCATTCATGGATGAAGGCCCTTCCAAGGCAACCGTGTATCGTTGGTATAACGAATTCAAGCGCGGTCGACCAACTTTGGGGGATGACGAAAGAAGCGGTCGCCCTTTGACGGCTGTTACCGAAGAAAACGTGCTAGCAGTGAAAAATTTAATCCAAGACAATAGGCGAATTACATATCAGGAGATTCAACACATATTGAAGATTGGATCGGGAAGCGTTCACGAGATTATAAACAGCCATCTTCGCGTGAGGAGGATAGTATCACGCTGGGTGCCGCACAACCTCACCGATGCTCAGAAGCAGGCCCGGGTGGAATGGTGCTGTGATATGCTTAACAAATTTGAAGCAGGCTCGTCTCGGCGTGTTTACGACATCGTTACAGGTGATGAGTCCTGGATTTATCAATACGACCCAGAAAACAAGCGCCAGTCGACTGTTTGGGTGTTTCAAAATGAGCCAACGCCTACCAAAGTGAAGCGATCTAGAAGCGGGGGTAAGATTTTGATCGCTAGCTTTTTTAATTTGACTGGCCACTTGGTATCAATTCCCTTACGGGATCAAAGAAGCATTAATGCCGAATGGTATACTACCAAATGTTTGCCAGAAGTTTTCTCTGTTATAAGCAACAAGCGACCAAACACAGGGCTCCGCGGGCTACTGCTCCACCACGACAATGCACCTGCGCACACCGCACTCAAAACGAGGGACTTCCTGGACAGCACGCCAGTCAAACTCCTGGGTCACCCTCCTTACAGCCCTGATCTAGCACCGTGTGACTTCTTTTTATTCCCAAAAATAAAAAATCAGCTCAAAGGGATACAATTTTCGTCGCCGGAAGATGCGCTGGCTGCGTTCGAGCAGGCTGTAAACGAGGTGTCTGCGGCGGACTGGAAAAAGTGTTTTGAAAACTGGTTTAGGCGCATGAATCTTTGTATAGAGGCTGGTGGAAAGTACTTTGAAAAGATTTGATAAAAATATATGTACGTATAGAACAATTTTTTTTAGTTTCGCAAAACTTTCTGAGTGTCCCACGTATATATTCGTATGGTAACCGGACTGATAGCATAACGTGTTATCAAAGACACGGAGAGGTCTCAGTGTATGTACAAGGAAACGGTCACCCATCCAAGGCCTGACTGACTGCTTTTGCGATTCACTCGGAGACTCACTTTATTACTTACCCTCAAGCCCCTCTATTCCTCATTTGACTATTTCTTATTCTAATAGCTTATTTATAGAGCCATGGTTATTTTCGGCTTCAGAATGGGTCTCCTTTCTTCCACTCATAACCAGCCCATTACTGTCCCACTGCTGGGCACGGGCCTCTTCTCGGTACGAGAAGGCTAAGGCCTCAGTCCACCACGCTGGCCTAGTGCGGGTTGGCGGACTACACACACCATTGAGAACTGTATGGAGCACTATCTGGTGTGCAGGTTTCCTTCACCGTTAAAGCAAGTGATAATCGAATATAAATCCGCACATGAATTCGAAAAGTCAGAGGTGCGGGCCGGGATTGAACTCACATACTCCTGCATGGAAGGCAAGCGTTCAACCGCTAGGCTATCACTGCCTATTCTTCCACTCAGTGGCAGCGTAAAGGGGGGGAGATGAGGGCGGTCCGCTCCAGGTGCCAAGCACCAAGGGGTGACAAGTGGATGCGGCACCGGCGACACTTGGAAGCCGCCAGTGTTTCTTCCCAAGTGGCGGTCCAGTGGACTATCTTGGATTAGATTATTCTGTAAAATGGGACTTTTCTGAGTCTGTTCCGAGTCTAGTGCTGTGTCTAAGATTTGTCGTTTCGGTGGCTTGATGCAAAAAAAGCTTTTAAAAATTAAAGTTAATGAAATAGTACTTAAGATCCAAGATCTTGTGTCTTGAATATTTTAGCAAAATAAAGTTACGTATGCACGTTTAGTTCTTGTTGTATTTATATTGGGGGGTACTCAACAGAAAACCGTAAAAAAAAAATGTGAACACGGAGATGACGGCTGATAGAGATGTATGGAAGAAAAAAACATGCTGCGACGACCCCAAATAAATTGGGATAAGGGCAGGAGGATGATGCTCAACAGAAAACCGTCCCCGGGTGCCAACCCATGCTGCGCCGCCACTGTTCCACTTGGTGCTAAGACGTCGTCGTGTGTCTGCATGGAACTAAGTTTATTCCGTGTGTGTCTGCTTGTTTATTGTCACTGTGCTCTGCTTTTATCGAAGTGTTATAGTGTCTTGTTGTTGTTACTGCCTCGTTGGTCTAGTGGTTGCAAGCGCGACTGCTGAGCATGGGGTCCTGGGTTCGATTCCCGGGTCGGGCAAAGCGTTATTGGGTTTTTCGGTTGTTAGGAAATTCCCAGTACAGCCCGGAGTCTGGATTTGTGCCCGGTCAATGGCAATAGGCTCGCCCCCTATTACATGGGTCTATAACATAACTGGCGAAATGTGGGTGTACTGTACACCCACATTAATTCATATTATTTTTTTGTAATAATTTTACTGTGTAACTACATGGAAGGCGCTGGTGCCTGTGATGCAATGTTTTTTCATTAGTACAGGTACCAACGTTACCTTTTTTTTCTGTAAAGATATTTTACGGTTAAAGACATTTATTTTCTCAAAAGATTACAATAAAAAATAAATAAATAAATAATATTTTATGAAAATAAACATTTTATTTATTTACTAGCTTTTACCCGCGGCTCCGCTCGCGTTAAATTCTGCTAACCCACGTCAGTCCAGTCCAGTCCAGTCCATTCCAGTCCAGTCCACTGTCCCACTGTCCCGCTGTCCCGCTGCCCCGCTGCCCCACTGCCCCGCTGCCCCGGTGCCCCACTGCCCCGCTGCCCTGCTGCCCCACTGCCCCACTGCCCCACTATCCCACTGCCCCACTGCACCGCTGCCCCGCTGCCCCACTGCCCCACAGCCCCGCTGCCCCGCTGCCCCACTGCCCCGCTGCCCCGCTGCCCCATTGCCTCGCTGCCCAGCTGCCCCGCTGCCCCACAGCCCCGATGCCCCACTGCCCCGCTGCCCCTCTGCCCTACTGCCCCGCTACACCACTGCCCCGCTGCCCCACGGCCACGCTGCCCAGCTGCCCCGCTGCCCAACTGCCCCGCTGCCCCACTGCCCCGCTACCCCACTGCCCCACTATACCACTGCCCCACTGTCCCCCACTGCCCCAATGCCCCGCTTCCCCGCTACCCCACAGCTCCGCTGCCCCGCTACCCCACTGCCCCACTGCCCCGCTACCCCGCTGCCCCGCTGCCCCACTGCCCCGCTGCCCCTCTGCCCCACTGCCCCGCTACACCACTGCCCCGCTGCCCCACTACCCCGCTGTCCCACGGCCCCGCTGCCCAGCTGCCCCGCTGCCCCACTGCCCCAATGCCCTGCTATACCACTGCCCCACTGTCCCCCACTGCCCCAATGCCCCGCTGCCCCGCTACCCCACAGCCCCGCTGCCCCGCTGCCCCACTGCCCCGCTACCCCGCTGCCCCACTGCCCCGCTGCCCAGCTGACACGATGCCCCACTGCCCCGCTGCCCCTCTGCCCCACTGCCCCGCTACACCACTGCCCCGCTGCCCCACTACCCCGCTGCCAAACGGCCCCGCTGCTCAACTGCCCCGCCGACCCACTGCCCCGCTACCCCACTGCCCCACTGCCCCACTATACCACTGCCTCACTGACCCCACTGCCCCAATGCCCCACTGCCCCGCTACCCCACTGCCCCGCTGCCCAGCTGCCCCGCTGCCCCACTGCCCCACTGCACCGCTGCTCCGCTACCCCACTGCCCGACTGCCCCGCTGCCCTACTATCCCGCTGCCCCGCTACCCCAATGCCCCGCTACCCCACTGCCCCGCTGCCCCACTGCCCCGCTGCCCCACTGCCCCAATATCCCACGGCCTCACTGCCCCGCTGCCCCGGTAAACCACTGCCCGCTGCCCCGGTAACCCACTGCCCCGCAGCCCCACTGCCCCGCTGCCCCGCTGCCCCACTGCCCAGCTGCCCCACCGCCCCGCTGCCCCGGTAACCCACTGCCCCGCTGCCCCACTGCTCCGCTGCCCCGCTACCACACTGCCCCACTGCCCCGCTGCCCCACTATCCCACTGCCCCACTGGCCCACTGCCCGCTGTCCCTCTGCCCCACTACCCCACTGCCCTACTGTCCCACCGTCCCACTGCCACTGTCCTACTGTTCCACTGTCCCACTGTCCCACTATCTCACTCTATCACTATCGTCCCGTCGCATGTCCCATGTCCCATCCTATGTCCAGTCCCATGTGCCGTCCCACTGTCCTGTCCCATGTCCCGTCTCATGTCCCGTCCCATTTCCCGTCCCATGTTCCGTTCCCTGTCCCGTCCACTGTCCCGTCCCCAGTCCCGTCCCCTGTCCCGTCCCCAGTCCCATCTCCAGTCCCATCCCCTGTCCACTCCACTCCACTCCACTCCATCGTACATTACTATCCGCTCGTGCAAATGCATAGAAGCTTCGATCTGTCGGGTGAGTACGCAACCCACTAATTATTATTTTTCTTTTTTTCTTTCTTTCTCAAAACCCATACCAGTTTTTAAGTCAGATCATCAGCTTTCAAACAAAAAAAAAAACATCAAAATCGGTCCAGTAGTTTTAGCGTGATGCTGGAACAAACAAACAAACAGACGTTTACAATTTTATAATAGTTAAGATTATAATAGTTAAGAAGATAAGATTTACCTCTGCCTACCTCTTCGGGGAAATACAAGCGTGATGTTATGTTATGTTATTGTTGTTATTGTTATAGTGTGTTATTTGTTTGCAGAGGCAGGTCGAGAGCGACGCTGCCTCCCATCGACATTGGAGACTCCCGCTCTCGGATCAGTATTATATCAGACTGTCGTCTGAGAAACCTCAGGTTTGGAACATTTTTAATAAATACTATCGTCTAAACATATAAATTGTGGAAAGAAAAAATCGCTCACGGTCAGGATTTGAACTTGTGACTCCAGGCTCAGTACGCCAGTGCTTTAGCTACCAAGCTACCTTGGACACTGCTAGTGGTATCGAACTTAACCTCCACTTACTAACGTATTTGGGTGACGTCAGCGATATCTTAGTAGGAAACAATGTTCCTTAACCGACTCGACTAACTTTGCAGTTAATTCAAAGTCGTATAGATGTGCCTACCCTTACTAATTATTTTATTATTTTTTAACGCATTTCAAATTCATTCAATCAAACGCATTTGCATTACGCAGGTTCGAATCCTGCTCGGAGCGATTTTTTATTTCCACAATTTATATCTTTAGATTTCGCTTCGCATGCGTAAAAATAATGAAATGATTACTATTGTCTCTAAATTACATTTATTTTATTTTATTATAACATGGTTTTTTGTAAAGAGTGTAACAGAAAGGTAAAATAATACTTTAGGAGATAAGAAATAAAAACACTCATCAATGAGATCATTTTTAATTTTAAGGTTCGTAACGTTCTTCAAGTACAGTTTGATCTTCAATCAACTGATCACTACTTATGGATAGAATCATTACTTGAGCAGCGGTCTTATTCCAATACCGTAATTATTCACTTCAATTCAACAACATTCGATTATAACCTGAAATAGGAAAGAAATCTCTACTCAAGCGTGGTCTCGACCACATTTGAGTGGTGATTGCAGATCAAATTTCTGCTCCAATATCGAAACAGGTGACAGTATAAAATGAATGAATGAATAAATGATTTATTTCTCGTCACAATATTAGTTATTACATTAGTTTTACATGGTATCAGAGTAAGTCATAAAAGTTAAAAATACTGTGGGAGACTGGTGCCTAAACTAAGCTCTAGGCCTGTATTTCAGGACACCAGGTCTCCACCCTTTAAATAAAGATTACATTTTTATTTTGCTATGTACTTGTACTTGTACACTGACAGCCTTAAACAAAATATAGCCTTCCTAATAAAGCTAAACTCATCTGAACTGTGATCAATGAATCTATGCTTGAGGAACGTTCTATAATACTGGCAGCTAAGTGTGGCAGCAACTTTGAGTTCGTAAAAAAAACCGGCTATTCTATGGAGGACACACATTACCATATTCAACCAAAATGTATGATAACAGCAGTTTTTTTCCATGAATCCACAGATGTTGCCAATTTGCCATACTAAAAGTTGTTCTTATTGATCAGTGCATTTTAAATACCTGTAGATACCTTTAAATAAACAATAATTAAATGTTGTATTTTTTTCTATGATAAATCAACCCTTTTTTATTCAAACGCAATGTAACATTCAAACTAGAGTACTTTTACTTACCAACTTTCATTCGGTTTAGCAATTATATTTAAAAAAACTATTACAATACGGAGCGTATTATTAAGTAAGCATGTAATTATTTCGTTTGAAATACTTGTAATGGCTTTTATATACCACGATGTGAGTGAAAATAAAGGGTTACCATGGGAAAATGTAGTTGTGTTGCCACGTGCAAAATAACAATAGACTTGCCATCAATAGGTTCACGTTCACAGAGTGAGTTTTATCGAAATGAGGGCAACTTGTATGGGCTTTAGACAAGTGTGAACTACCGTCTTTTTATGCGTTCCCTTTGTATTGACCAGGAATTAAAGCTTTATGCTTTTTGTAGGGGGGTTTTGAATAAATAAGGATGTGATGCTTGTGTCGACGATGTGTTTTTTATGCAGACATTATTTTTTAATGCTCGCACGAGAGAGAGAAATAAAAACCATATAATTTATTATCACACAGAATTTAGATGATATCGCAGTTGCATTTAAATCAGAAACTAACTTATTTTATGACAGTTTTAGTTGTGTGTGATTAGATTAGATAAGTCCAATTAAATCTTGCTATGCTTGGAGTTTCTTTGAAGGATAAGATCCGTAACAAGACTACCCGGAGACGATAGATAGATAGAATATGCTTTGTACACCATGAAAATAGTAGTAAACAGGAACAACGTATAAAGTATGGCTACATGGGCGGTCTTATCGCTAAAAGCGATATCTTCAGACAACCATTGATGTACAAAGAAGACGTAAGATCTAGATAATGGGGGCAGTCCGTGGCGTACTACTGCATGTTTATAAACTAAAATAAAGAACCAGAGGGACCAACATAGCTTGTAGGATCAGTAAGCTGAAGTGCCAGTGGGATGGCCATGTAAGTCGAAGTCGGCAATCACAGCGTAGGGCGTCTACCAGTCAGGTGGTCCGACGACCTGAAGAAGGTGGCTGGGGTGGATAGAATGCGGAGCTTGGGAGAGGCCTATGTTGAGCAGTGGACTGCAATGGGCCGTGTTGATTATGTCGATGCACTAAGGCCCGTATTACAGAACGTTCCTCAAGTACAGTTTGAACTGCAATCAACTGATCATCGTTACATGAGCATCGGTCTTATTCCAATACGGTAATTATAAACTTCAATTCAACAACATAGTAACATACCACACGAATTTAACCTAAAATTGAAAATAAATCTCTACTCAAGCGTGGTCTCGACCACACTTGAGTGATTACAGATCAAATCTCTGCTCAAATACCGAAACAGGTGACAGTTACACATCACCATCTAGTCCCAAACTAAGCAGAGCTTGTACTATGGGTTACTAGACAATGGATATAATACTTATATACCTTTTTTTTGTAAATACATACTTATAATACATAAGAAAACCCAGATCAACATAAACACTCATGTTCATCACACAAATATTTGTATCCTGTGGGAATCGAACCCACGACCTCGTGATCAGCAGTCCGACACTCGAACCACTAGACCACAGAGGTATCTTTAAAGACCCATTTTTGCACTTAAGCCGAGATTGAAGTTTCACAGGCAGTAACATGCTGTATAACAGAGTTGAGTCAAGTCGTTGAACCTCGGCAAGTAAAGCTCTTTGTCTTGACACAAAGCGGCCCAATTTGAATGACATGAACGGTCTGAATTAATCCTTGGAGGGGAAAACTAGTTGATAATCAATGCGTTATATTACGAACACGGTTTGTTGATAACGTGGACACTTGTGAACTCTGAATAGGGTTGGTGATCTTTTTTTTGCTGCTCTGACTCTGTAAGGAAAAGTTTTGCGGTTTCACAATTAATTTTGTCTGAGAAAATCCGTTAATCAACAATACCTACTTACGAAATTAATGATGGATTTGGTTTTTGATATGTGGCATTTAATCTTCCCTGTTGACCTTCTCATTCTGAGAAGAGGCCATTCCTTCATTCAATCAATTCTTGCCGGCGTCAGTGTTTCCCGAGAAGTATAATCTGGTGGTCTTCAAGGCTCGAGTGAATAGGTTTTTGCAGCATGCGTCAACCATTATCGACCGCACCATCGCTTAACATCAGGTGAGGTGGTGAAGAGGCCCGTGCCCAGCAGTGGGACAGTAATGGGCTAATGATGATGATGATTTAATCTCCCACATAAATCAATGTTAAGTTTTTCATCGTGCTCGCATTATTACCACCAACGCATTTCATTCTTTATTTATAATTGAAAAATTGCTACTTCTAATTACACCCTGGTTGGCACGATAAGTCGCCATCACTCGTTGAGGGTCTCTTTTTAGGCGCCGAATATTTAAGCACCTACGTGTGGCGCACCCTATGCGTTGCTGCACGGGGAGAAGGGGCTCGCCTGCCAATGGCGAGCCGGGACCTGCCGGGGATGGTTGGGCGAATACGGGAGTATTTCTCACGCCCCCGGCCAAGGTCGGTAGAGGAACACCGTGGTGGTTTTTAGTCGGTAAGAGTCCGACACTGGCTCCACCTTCCCCGGGCGGAGTGCGTCCATGAGGATTTTCCCCATGAAAAAAAAAAAAAAAAAGTAGGCACTCAGCATCGCTATCAGCCTAACCAACTGGCAATCTTTACACTACGAGTCAACGGTATGAGCTATTCTTGTGTAGCTCGTTTCGACAAGAGAGAAGACGGAATCCAGAAAATCTAAACTTTTCATTCACAGCCGAACCATACAAACCATAAGGCTGCATGAATGTTTCCACTTTTCTATTCTTGAAAGTGTCAGCCCTATAAAAGGGCGAGTGGCCCAGGTGCGCTCGGGTCAACGTTCGCTCCTCGCCGCGTTTTGTTATAGCTTTATATCTATGTACTTTGCAGTTTATGGCTTATTGTCGTTCACTTTATTTACACCTACTGGTTTTGGAATAGCGTTACAGTAAAAAACGTGTGCGGTCAAAGTTAGCCTTAAAATTCATATTTTTTTTATCGGTATATTATAATGCAAAATTTTGCAACTATAATACTAGCATAGATGTCAGGAAACATCTTGCGTCGGACTGAGTCACAAGAGTGCCCAGGCTCGGCCGTCAGTAAGACATGACTTTTTGTATGTTTTATTTAATAGGTAGCGGTAACTTTGACGGTACCCACCAGAAGGCGAGTCTTTGTCCGTATATTAGAAATAATAAAAACTTAGGGATTTACAGAATCCACGATTTTAATGTTTTTTGCCTCCGTCATCACTGGCGATGAATGGCGGTTATTGCTAAATATTGACCGTTTCATTATAATTTATACTGCTAAATTTCGCAACTATAATACAAGTCATAGATGGCAGGAAACATCAAGCGTCGTACTGAAATAGCACAGTGCAAGTTCGATCCTCATTTAAACATGTCTTTTTGTATGTTTTATAAATCTGACGTGACGTTACTTTTTCTCCCGAATCTCACCTACTGCAAGCCGCGATAAGGAATTACGTTCCAAAAACACGACACTATGGCAGACTTGAAGAAAGTCTAAAGATGTTGTATATAAGCACCCAGAAAATCTAAACGGTTAATAATTTAAGAACCCGCCTCCACCTACGTCAAAATACTTACTACGTGATGTAAGGAAAGAACGCTTTGTACTTTATTTTGCTAAGTAACTTTCCATGTAATGTATTTTTAGCGTATATCAATAAATAAAGGAAGAAAAGAACTTACCAAGAATCTATATAAAAGTAGCGTAGGTACAGAGGATTTATGCAAGTAGGTACGTACAGTCGACTGTATAACAGTGGTAACACTTCAATTCGAAAACCGCCCTTACTGCTTACGAGATAAATATGTCAAAGTGACAGTGACAACCGACGTGCAGTCGATAGTACCTTTCTAAATATGGTGCATACAGATTTTTTTTTTCTTTTAAGGAAACGTCTCACATCCACACATGAGTGTTTATGTATCGTGGATACACAATATACATACAGAAATGCACAAACCCGAAAAAACTACATATATTCGGGAATCGAACGTCCTACCCGTAGCGCAGCGCAGTAGCGACATCAGAACCACAACATAACATAACATCACGCCTGTATTTACCCGATGGGGTAGGCAGAGGTGTATAGTACATCCTGTACACCCACATTTCGCCAGTTATGTTACAAGTCTCATGTAATAGGGGGCGAGCATATTGCCATTAACCAGGCACAAATTCAGACTCGGGTCTGCTACTGAGAATTTCCTACTGAAAAAACCTATTAAGTTGGCCTGTCCCGTGAATCGAACCACGAACCTCACGCTTAACAGTCGCGTCGCGACCACTAGACCAACGAGACAGTCGGTAATAGTATCATCATCAGTGCTGGACATAGGCCTCCCCCAAGCATCGCCACAAAGACCGGCCCTGCGCCTTCCGCACCCAGCGGATTTCCACGACCTTCACCAGGTCGTCGGTCCACCTTGTGGGGGGCCTATCTACGCTGCTTCCAGTACGCGGTCGCCACTCCAGAACTTTACGGCCCCATCGGCCATCCGTTCATTTAATTTTTAGTTACTTTTATAAAAATTTGGCCTTCAGTCCTACCTAATTCATGTATACCAAATAGTTATCCATTGTAATGTTGTAAACTATTAACCATACTGAATTTACTTCCGATAATAATTATAGATAGATAGATAGATAGAGTATACTTTATTGTTTGCACACCATAAAAATAAAAACATAGTTATAACAAACATGAGCACAGTACTAACAATTGGCGGTCTTATCGCTTAAAGCAATTTCTTCCAGACAACCATTGGATGGACTTGAAATGTACAAGAAAATATAACAGGTAGTTGGCGGTGTACTATAGAGAAAATACTATATAAATAACTAAAATAAAAACAAAAGCTTATTAATATATATATCAAAATTATAAGTATATTTAAGATAATACATGCTTACCGAAATATAACATAACTGGATATATATAAAGATACATAACTCTATTATACAATTATATAATTAATATTTTATATTATTATTATTATTTATATATATATATTTTTTTTTTATTTTTTTTTTATAATTATTATACCACAATCCATACAGTTTGTATTACAATTTGTAATTAATAACCGTGGGGCGTGATGAGCGCTTTGTAAATGTCTCTCTGTAACTTGATTATATTGTAGCAGACAATAGATCGCTTTGATGTTCCCAGCTGGGACGGATGCCTTATTATTAATGAGTTGTTTATTGCTCGCTAGGATATGGACACGGTTTTGAGCGAAATTTGGTATAGTATGGTAATGTTATTGTAAACCAAGCTTTATTTGATAGCATTTCTGAATGTAAGACAACAAAAAAATTGCTTTTTTATTCGGAAAGTTTTTATTTTACACAAAATATTTACATTTTTACTTGATAAATAACTTCAATACTGACTTAATTAATCCATCTACAAATGTACAATATTTACAACACAAATATAAAATACAATACTTTTTAAGTTTATTAGATTCCAGAGTTTAAAGTAGTTATGTAAAAAGTGTGTGTGTGTGGAGTTCTGGGAAAAAATCAAGTAATTATGACTTACTATTTTATCAGTACGTTGTTTTTACTACACTGCACTAGATGGTTCAGTTACTGTCCTTTATATAAGGCTACAAAATAGCCCGTAAAATGCCCTATCTTTCTGGAGTCGAAGAATTACCTAGAGTTAAATAAAGTCAAAGTTACAATTCACTACATAGATTCATAACGCTTTTCCGGATGATTTCCTGAAGGTTTTAGTATGGTGAATGTGTACCTGTATAAGTAACAAACAAACGGACAACACGTTTATGTGTAGATGTTCTAACAATAACAATATAATTTAAGGCTAGGCTCCCAAAATGAGGTGACTTTTTGAAAACATATGCTGAGTTGAACATCTGCTTGATGAATGTCAAATTTAAATGTATGTTTTTTTGAACCTTTATCTATCGTTTGACTAGATAGTTACATAATTGGTTGATTTTTGTTCGATGCTTTTATTTTTTCAAAATCATGCGTTTTTAGAGATTATTCGAATATTTCTCCTTCATAATTTAAGTGAAGTATGTACAATTTAAGCAGATAGGAAGGTAATAAAGTTCATTAAATACTGGTTTGAGGAAATTTGTATAGATTGTTTAGTATCCTTGTAATAAAACGAAAACTGTTTTGGACTTACGTCATTTACTTCCGTGGTAAAAAGCGCGCGAATGATTTTCACGAAAATGAGTTCTATTGCAACTCGCATAAAATTGACGAGAGCGGCTCGCAGTTGCGGGGTGTAAGGGGAGTGCGAGGGTGGGAATTACGTTTTGGGAGCGTCCTCTTAAGGACACAATTATATTAAATTACTACGTATAATTAATTATGCATAATCGCTTTGGCAGTCATTGAGGGGACTTGAATCTCGAAGTGTTTCGTTCAAACGTTGCGTGCGACAGAAATTGTGTTCGCCTGCTGAAAAATAAAAACATTTTCGTTACAAGTATACAACGTCAGTTTTAGTATAGTCAATAGTACAAACTTGAAACTTGTTTATTCAGAATCACCCGGAGAATCGATTGGGATAGTTTTTTAAACCATATTATATTTTAGTATAGTGCAAACCTGAAAGTTGTTTGTTTAGAATCACACGGAGATAGTTTTTAAACCATGTTATACTTTAAAAAAAAAAAAGGCTCAGAAAGTTAGCTTGATGAGTTTCCGTGCATCTAACCCCTGCACGACATTCTTCATTTTTCCTGCTTACGGTACCTAAATACATGTAATTTTGTGATTTAGAAAAAAAAAAAAAAATTATATATAAAACAAAAAATTTTAGAAGTAGTAGAGCTTCTTTGTGAAAGAGCTCGTCCGGGGAAGTACTACCACCGTATCAAATTCTCCGCCAAATAGTGATGCTTGCATTGCTGTGTTTCGGTCTGAAGGGTACGGGTGCCGGTGAAATTACAATCACATGAGACTTTCCATCTTCATGTCTCAGTTTGGCAAACCGACTTCTGATGCCATTTAGGCAACATCCTAGGTGGTATTGAAGTTGTTATGGGCAAAAGTAACCGCTTAACATCAGGTGGGCTTTTAGCTCGTTTCGCCATCCTATACTACACAAAAAAAAAGTTGAGAGGTGTCACGGGACACCCGGATGGAACGAAGTTCCTTTCGATTCGGTATTGCAGTTGTTATGGGCAAAGGTAGCCACTTAACATCAGGTGGGCCTTTAGCTAGTTTCGCCATCCTATACTACAAAAAAAAAAAATTAAAAAAAAAAGTTTCGTTACTACTTTTCGTGAGAATTTTTTCCGTCTAGCCCCCTTTCACAACGCGCGATAAGGAACTACGTTCCAAAAAAAAAAAAAACATAATATTCCCAGATGGTTCTAATGTAAATATGATTGCAGTTTGCACTCTAAAAATAATAGCGTTGTTTAATATACAAAGTGCAGATGACGGTACGACGAAGGTACACATTAAATTGAACTACGGTTATCCTACTTGTATACAACGTGTTATTGAATTAACTTAAAACCTGAAACTACTTTGTTCAGAATCGAGAGTAGAATCCATTACACAACATTTTAACATAGGTTAATTTTTACCAAAAAAATATTTTCATACCATGCCGAATCCGAAAAAGTTTCATATGACGCCGCGGCGCGGCGCTGAGCGCAAAGGCGAGCGAGACCCAGTAAAATAGTGTGATGGAAATTTTTGGGTAACATTTGCTTCCTAAAACTATTATATTATCTGTGCTAAAACTATTGAAACTTAACTTAATTTTAAGAGGTTATCCCCCTCCGATACAGAACCGTCGAGAGCGTCGCACGTTCGTGAATTAATCTAGCGCTATGATTCGTTAAGAGTAACCATGATACCAAAAATTACAAATATCTTCTACAATAATAAATGAAAATTAATATTTACTTTCCATATCAATTTATTATACTAAAAACTAGTTGGGGTGTCTGAGGTTTTGAGTTATACCAATAACACATTGTATATAATCATTCAGCATCTTATCATTACATGGATACGATAATGAGTGGTATCATTGAGCGTCGTGTTGCTGGATCCAGCAGAATCGTAATTGAGTAATCAAAAATCAGGTTTAGAAGTTTTAGTACCATTGAAATCGCACCTGTGTTATTGAAGATGCCAGATTGTAGAATCTCCAATTAGATAATATTAACCTGTAATTGTTAATTTTTTTGATAATATTTGCCGATTTCCCGAAGTCATACAGAATTTACTAGCATAAAATCTTTGCGAGATTGATAGAAAAACTGAGAATGGTCGAAAGGCGATGTTAGATTTTGATTCAATTCAATTCCAGAGATGGTTTTCAAAGAGTATGATGATCAGTGGCGTACTACCGTAGGGCTAGGCGGGGCAGTGCCCCAGGGCCCCCAAGCTCAAGGGGCCCCTTGGCCCCATAAACGACGTTCGAAAAAGTTATATAATATCCTAGTTGAATAAAGTAATGTTAGACTTCTAACTTTTTGCCCCGGGGCCCTTGGTTACATAGCTACGCCACTGATGATGATGAATGTTAATCAGGACGTAGAAACAGGAATACGAACAGTTTGGAATCCTAATAATGCCGTCCGAAGAAAAATAATGCTTTTTGTGGTCGTATTTATTATCTTGATGGGATATTCCCCCATTCTCTACAGCCATAGCACTCCAATGAAGCAAATACTTTACAAAATCGGGTTACACAAAATACTTACTCTTGTTTAAAATTCCTGTTTCATATTATAATCCCGTGACAAAATGCGGAGCATGCAATAAGGCTGATTGCATACATGTCGACGCGCGGTCCCGCGCGACAAGGCGACTGCGGCGCGGTGCGACACGCGACTCGCCCGCTTTGTACAACTAAAAGCTTTTGTTCGTTACTGCCATGATGGATGGCCGACGAGAGACTTTTTTTCATTTGCTAACATGTATCGCGAAATTATTTCTTTTTGTTGCTATTTTCGTTGGCGACAATACGAAATGTATGTTCTGAGTGAATTTGTGTGGATTTCGCGAGCGTTGTTACGTCTTTTGCGCTGATGTTGTAATTCTTTTGGGGAATAGGAAAAATATGTTATGTGTTTATTGCGGTAGCTGCGTGTTTTATGGGAGCTGTTGTCAGGATTCGTTTTATGAAAGTGTTTTATTAAGCACACGTGTTAAGTTTAAGTTTACAAACGTCGTTGCATAAGTTATGTAGAAAACTTTTTAACCAAAAATAAAACCGACTTCAAAAACCTTAACTAAAAAGTAAAAAATAATCATTGTATGTATTTTAAAATCTTAACATAAACCAACATTTTGAAGGCGGCGCGTGATTGACCCTTTGCGTCATGTAAATATAATGTACCGTCGAGCGCATATCTATAGTAAAAAAACAGTTTATGTGAACGTACATGAAAATCACGCGCCGCCTTCAAAATGTTGGTTTATGTTAAGATTTTAAAATACATACAATGATTATTTTTTACTTTTTAGTTAAGGTTTTTGAAGTCGGTTTTATTTTTGGTTAAAAAGTTTTTATTTAATACTTTTTAGTTGATAATTGTGAGGGTTGATTCATAAATGTTTATATAACCAATTTGAGAAAATATTTTTATGAACGTTTGCTATCCCACTGCTGCAAATGTCTCGCTCATTTTCTTCCAAACGTCCAATTACTGTCGTGAAAAAAAAAACACGCATATCGACCATAAATTCTCAGAAAAACGAACCAATGAGCAGATCATCTAGATAAGCGAAGGTAAAATAAACTGATTTATTGAAGCTAGTTAAAAAATTACTCAACCTAAGTCGATAAAATTTATATGGGACCACCGCGCGGGCTTACTCTACCAAATAAAAAAACAACCACTTAAATCGACCCACAAATCTCGGAGTAATCGGTGTACATACATGAAAAAAAAAAAACCCACCGAATACATAACCTCCTCGTTTTTTTGAACTAGGTTAAAAAATAAGCGTTGGTTTGCCATCTAAAGATTGCAACATTGATTCGTAACATTGCTCCCCGGGGAAAAGGGCTACCCTATCGATAGGAGACCCTAAAAGCGGTGTCCATTTAATAGGACTTTCTTCTTATAAAAGCTTTGTAATATACCTACCTTAAATTCAATGGTTCATTAGACCGTATTACAGAAAATAACAGTAATGGCTGACTGTAAGTAAATTATATGTTTAGTAATCGCATTCAGGAAATTGAAGACAGAGTGCTCCAAACATTTAACGACTCCGTTTAACTCATTTATTTTAATTTACCAATTACTTGGGAGACAAAGACTTCCCACCGGAACGTCACAAAGGGATGTTTTGTAACACATTGTCACGATGGGGAGGTCTATTAAATTATCGCTGACAATCCGAAGAGATTCACAATGGCTCGAGACCCACTCGAGTCCACGATTGTAAACGCGTTTTAATCAAAAGGGGAAGAAGCGACAATGAAGGCTATTCACTCTCTGCCCTAATTTCCGAATAGCTACCAGCTTTGGTGCTTTAGAAACGGGGCTAAACTTTAATTTATTGGCGATAAGGTTGCAAGTCGCGTGTGTTTGCCGCAAGCCTAAATTGTTCCGGAACACGTGCAGCATTGGTGTAATTGATATAATTTCCTTATAAGTTTTGCGTTTGCTCACATACATACGTGGGACACTCAGAAAGTTTTGCGAAACTAAAAAAAATTGTTCTATACGTACATATATTTTTATCAAATCTTTCCAAAGTACTTTCCACCAGCCTCTATACAAAGATTCATGCGCCTAAACCAGTTTTCAAAACACTTTTTCCAGTCCGCCGCAGACACCTCGTTTACAGCCTGCTCGAACGCAGCCAGCGCATCTTCCGGCGACGAAAATTGTATCCCTTTGAGCTGATTTTTTATTTTTGGGAATAAAAAGAAGTCACACGGTGCTAGATCAGGGCTGTAAGGAGGGTGACCCAGGAGTTTGACTGGCGTGCTGTCCAGGAAGTCCCTCGTTTTGAGTGCGGTGTGCGCAGGTGCATTGTCGTGGTGGAGCAGTAGCCCGCGGAGCCCTGTGTTTGGTCGCTTGTTGCTTATAACAGAGAAAACTTCTGGCAAACATTTGGTAGTATACCATTCGGCATTAATGCTTCTTTGATCCCGTAAGGGAATTGATACCAAGTGGCCAGTCAAATTAAAAATGCTAGCGATCAAAATCTTACCCCCGCTTCTAGATCGCTTCACTTTGGTAGGCGTTGGCTCATTTTGAAACACCCAAACAGTCGACTGGCGCTTGGTTTCTGGGTCGTATTGATAAATCCAGGACTCATCACCTGTAACGATGTCGTAAACACGCCGAGACGAGCCTGCTTCAAATTTGTTAAGCATATCACGGCACCATTCCACCCGGGCCTGCTTCTGAGCATCGGTGAGGTTGTGCGGCACCCAGCGTGATACTATCCTCCTCACGCGAAGATGGCTGTGTAGAATCTCGTGAACGCTTCCCGATCCAATCTTCAATATGTGTTGAATCTCCTGATATGTAATTCGCCTATTGTCTTGGATTAAATTTTTCACTGCTAGCACGTTTTCTTCGGTAACAGCCGTCAAAGGGCGACCGCTTCTTTCGTCATCCCCCAAAGTTGGTCGACCGCGCTTGAATTCGTTATACCAACGATACACGGTTGCCTTGGAAGGGCCTTCATCCATGAATGCCATTTGAAGTCTATCGTACGATTCATCCGGTTTCAGGCGACACTTGAAATCGTATAAAATCATAGCTCTAAAATGTTCCCGGCGCAGATCCATATTTCAGTGAGACACAATACTTTGAATTAACTCGCAAAAAATGTAGAGGGAAATTTTGAAATTGGAACTTACTTATTTTTACTTATAAATAATCATATTTTCGAAAAACATTATAACTGGCCAGTCTCCCATATATAAAAACTTTTTTTCGCAATACTTTCTGAGGGGCCTGGTATGTACAGTCAGAAATCTTTCCGGTGAACCACAACTAAGGCTAAAATTGCTTGCACTCAATGTTCGATCAGCGGTAGCTACGTGTAATGTAGCAGGATTCGTTCAAGGGATTTTGGCGACAAAATGTACCACCGCGAAGTATCATGACCATACATACATACATAATTATTATCACGCCTGTTTCCCATTGGGGTAGGCAGAGCCTGGATGGAATCGGTGGATTTCCACCCATTCCGATCCTGAGACACCTCCTTCGGTTCATTTACGTTCATTAACCTCATGTATGCTCGTCGGTTTAGAGTACTTATAACCGGGCCTTTCTTTTTGCGATTGTTCAAAGTCAATAGAGAGCTAAATAGGCTTTTGATTGACAAGTTGAAAGGACTGTTCTTTTTGACGCTACGTCATCTTATTGCAGTGATTTTGTGTTTCTTAATTAGTAAAAGCAAAACAGAGTCTATGCGATTTCGTCGGTTTCTCCAGTCCTGTGCCCATACAATACAATACAATACAAATACTCTTTATTGTACACAAAAGAAAATAGCAACATATATGTATATAATAGATTATAACGCACATAATAAGTATTACGTAAAACCCTGTGTCGCCTGATATGAGAAAAATGTTAGCCATGCATACATATTTGTATTTTGTTTGGCAATTTGTTTTTCCGCCTTCTTGAGTCTTAATTTTTTAGAGCCTTAAGGGCTGTGTTGTCATGGTATTAAATAAGATACGTGAGCGTTAATAATCTTTTTTACTGTGATCGAAAAACGTGCTATCAAAATAATCGTTTGGAGTTCTGTTTTCATTTATGATTTCATCGGGGCAGGCAGTTAGTACCTTGGAATTTTCAAGTTAAAAAGAGTTAGGTACTCTTACAGTAGCCTGAAAAACGCTACTTTGTAAAGAGCATCAATAAATTTGTGTTAAATCGTAAAGCGATGGAAAGAGATTTGTTTCTAGGCAGTTTAATGCGCTGTTTTTTTAGCGTGCAGCTGAGGCTGTAACGGCGTAGTGTGGACATTTTTGGTCGTCATCAACGTAGCTTACTTATTAGCTAGGTTCATACTGTTTTGAATTTAATTAATTAATAGTAATTTTTTCGGTTTTTACTGAAGTTAAAATACAGTATGCTTACCAGATTTCCAGTTATTAATAGGTACCTGCACGGCAATGACGTCAGTCATATTTTCCATTCATTTTAATGTCCCATCCATTTTAAAATATTTCCAGAAGATTACCTTACGAAGTCAATGCCATAGGTGATCGGCCCCTCACCTCGCGGTCCCAGGTTCGACTCCTGTATAAAATGACGCGAATTATACCACAAAGATATGTATATTTGATTGTTTTTATGTATTTTTGGTTTGGAACTTGATTCGTTGAATTTTGAAGAGTATTAGTAGTGGTCGCTGTATTCTGAATCGTTGATGGGTGAATGTCTGTCTGTCTGTGTCTTAGGCTGGACAGGGTAGTGAACTCTGTACCATCGCTGTATTATAATTATAATGTTGGAATTTAATGTGTTCGTGTTTTCGTGTGAGCCTCGTACCGAATGGGGTTGGTTTTTGTATTGTTAACTGGTTCATTTATTTATTTTATTTTACTTTATTTGAGAAACAAACATATAGTAACAGTAGTATGGTAACAGTTTGACGTTGACAGCGCCTTTATTTCGTAAGCAGTAAGGGCGGTTTTCTGACTCAGGTGTTGCCACTGTCATGCGGTCGACTGTAGTTTCTTTACATTTTATGTCTACTGTACTTTCTTTATATTTTATGTGTTTTTCGTTTTACTTTTTTTGTATACACACCTGTTAGTTACCTGTTTGTGTTTCTGTTGCACTGTTATTTAAATGTTGCGCACCGTTAACTGGGACAATAAACCATTTTTCTTTCTATCTTTTCTATAATAACAAAGGTAAGTACACACATAGGTAAAACAATATCCAGAAACAGTTTCCTCAGATTATCACACAAATGTAATAACGATGGACACAAAGATTTACTACTGAGATAAAAAAAAACATGATTTTTTTAAACATTGAATAAGGTAATAACTTCTTAGGTTTTCGCGATCACTACACATTATAATAAAACAAAGTTTAACATCAGTTTAACGTTTAGTTTAACGTCAGGGAAACCAATTTAAATAATATACGCGATTTAATCCGGTTAAACTTTGTTTTATTATATTGAATAAGGTGCCCACTTAAATTTTGACACAAAAATGTTTTATGTTTTGTTCGTTTGTTTAGAAGTATTGTTTGTACTTATTTAAAGTATAGTAGTAGTTATAGTCATCATCATCATCATCATCATCATCACCCATTACGGTCCCACTGCTAGGCGAGGCCACCACGCTGGTCTAGTACGGGTTGGCAGACTACACACACAATCGAGAACTGTATGGAGCACTCTCAGGTGTTATAGTAAATAGATATTTATGTACCTCAGCAGCAAAGCAATTTGCCATTACATTAATGTAACATAGATGATGACTTGTGACAAAACACAAGTCACAGGCAAACTGTTTGTCTTCGCCCCCCTAACAGGTTTTCTTGTAAATACACCTACTATGACAACGTGATCGTATAAGGAACCGTATGTAGTTAGTATAAGGTCTATATTTGAGCTTAGAATGTGTGGAGGTAGGCTGTGAAAGGAATAGGGAATTAAGATAAATATAGCATGTTTTTAGGCTACGGGTGTCTTTAGAATTTCCGATACGATCAAGGTTGATTGGAGTTTAATTTCAGTAAAAGTACCAAGTATTGCGTACCCCTTCAAAGGGTTAAATTCAAATACAAAAATATTTTTCAAACATGGGTAGGTATGATGTATTGGTGTTGAGTTATAAATAATCCAATAGCACTATGTAGGCGTAAACTACATGAAAGCGTATTTAAATATATTATTATAGATTTGTGTAAATTAATTGTATTATTTAAATAACAATTTCTATTTAATTAAATAAATAATGGCAGTAAAATAGTGGCAGTGGGCGGGGCACATTGCTCGCAGAACGGATGGCCGATGGGGCAGTAAAGTTCTGGAGTGGCGACCGCGTACTGGAAGGCGCAGCGTGGGTAGGCCCCCCACAAGGTGGACCGACGACCTGGTGAAGGTCGCGGGAATCCGCTGGATGCGGAAGGCACAGGACCGGTCGCTGTGGCGATGCTTGGGGGAGGCCTATGTCCAGCAGTGTACGTCTTTCGGCTGAAATGATGATGATGATGATGATGAAATAAATAATAATTAGTCCGTGTGGTGCCGGACTTAAAGAATAGCACCACCCTTATCTCTTCTCATGGGTGTCGTAAAAGGCGACTAAGGGATTCACCAGAGGATGGGCAGCAGCGTTCTCTGAGTATTTAACCAACCAACTGCGATCGCCAACCCGCCTGCCAAGCGTGGCGATTATGGCATATCCCCCCCTTAATTGGGAGAGGCCTATGTCCAGTAGTGGACGTCTTTCGGCTGTAATGAAATAAAGTTTTTGATTAGATAAATGAACAGCTTATTAAAAAATCATACTTTTGTGTGTTTATCTAATTTCTGTTGTATCTGTTAAAAAATAATAAGCGTTTGAATCTTCGAGAACAGGACAATTTTATTTATGCTTATAATTTTAAGCCTAAATAAATTACCTGGTACGACTTAGGTTAGGTTGCAAACAAGCAAGTCTTCATAATAAAACTTTTTGTCAAGAAATTTAACCGACGAAAACAGAAACTGAAAAACGAAAAATAAAATGAAGCTTTTTAGTCTTAATAACTAATCTCCTAACTAAACTAATGTAAATAACTTATTATGAGTCGAGATATACCTTATCCATTAAAAAAAGTGTCATCAAAATGGGACTGCTCTTTAAAAAGTTATGCGTGGTGACACATAAAAAAAATATACACGCCGAATTGAGAACCTCCTCATTATAAAAGAGTGTTTACTAAATGTCGTATCGGATTCGTCTCGTCTCTGGAAACAGCTCCTCGTTGCCAGCTCTCCTAAATGTACTCTTCATTACCCTACTTCATGTTGTTTCCAAAAAACAATTATAGGCATATCGTCGTAAGAACGTCTAAATACGCCCATCCTTGTTGTACCATGTCCTAAATATCAGAGTTATTAGATTAATTGTTCATTAGGAATACGGTATATGGAGAGGCAGAAGTTTCACTCAGTGCATGAAAAAAACTGCGTTGGCTAAGCAGCCCCCCGATTCAGAATCTCACGATAACCCAGTTGTCGATCAATTCGGTTTGTTATCTCTTTTTCTCTCGTTGCGTGAATCATCAGACGAAACGAGATAACAAACCGAATCGGTCGACAACTGGCTATCGTGTGGTTCTGAATCGGGCAGCAGGTCTACAATCGGGAATACAATTTCCAAATGGAAACCACAATGAAACCATTCTTTTTTGGGATGAACTGTGCTCAGTTTTTTTTTGAAGGCAGAAATACATCATACGAATTGAAGTCAATTGAGGAACGCTTTGTTTCTCTATAAGATGTTGCTGAAGTCACCCTGCAGCAGGCCACGTACCAGATACATGCAATATGCTTGGAATGGAAAAAAAAACATAAAATGTAAATTAAAACAACACTTCTTGCAAGTTACAAATACACAATAATAAAAATAACTAGTCAATACAATTAATAACATTATATTAATAATGTTAAGTAAGTATGTAACTTACTGACTTATGACTAGTTATTTTATAATAGTAGTATAATAGTATTATAATAGTATAATACGTAGTATAATAGTATAATAAATTCTCAAAAGCTTGCTGCATTTGTAGGAACAACCTGTATAAACACAAATACTACCCTCCACCAGTTTTTAAAGACGGCTCGCGCAGTCACCGGTGTTCGCTCCTTCATAATGTAGCTAAATATTATCTGGTATCTACCCACATTGTACTTATTTAATATCCTACCTTGTTTACTATATTTTTTGTTTACCTGTTTGTATAGTCGATGAAAGGGGACGACCTCGGCGAACGTATCGCGATCAAATCGCGGATGTTCTCAAAAAATGCCAGGTTAAGAGTTCTCTAAACCGACGAGCATGCATGACGAGGTTAATTGACGTAGATGAAGCGAAAGAGGTGTGTCAGGATCGTAGCAGGTGGAAATCCATAGTCTCTGCCTACCCCAATGGGAAACAGGCGTGATAATATGTATGTATGTATGTATGTATATCGATGATACTGATGTACGGTAAAACTCTAATGAGTTTATGTTTACATCTTTAGAATGTTTTTGTTATGTATACCACTGAACAAATAAATAAATAATGCTCACCACATTCACATGTAATAATTTTATTTATTTTCTCAATACAAGTGGGCCTTGTACATGCACACTGTGTTCGCAATGGATAAGCTAAAATGTGGCGCAGTGATAGTGGCCTGCCTAAAGCGTATTGAGTCTCGCATGCGCACCCAACTGCGCCGGGCGTGTTTTATTGCAGCGTTGACTCGCGAATTGTTATTAATAATGACGAACGTCCTGAAGTGCAATGTGTGTAATATTGTAATAGATGAGTTGTTATCGTACATACAAAACAAAGTGTCTATCATAGATGAAGAATCACTAGTGCGTATCTGTACGTCGACATTTACAAGTGATGAAATCAAAAATTCCAAGACACTTTTGTTCGAGTCCGTCCCAACGGATATCAGAAAAATACTGCGAAAAAACAGGGGTAAAGAGGAGCGCGATGTAATGGATATAATTAACTTATTTAAATCTACGGAACCTGATATTATTCCAGTTTTTGTGGCTAGGCAGCTGGACAAACTACCACCGATTCTGATAGATCACTTAGACTGTTCCAAATTGTTAAAGGATATTTTAACATTAAAAGCCGAAATTGAAGAAATAAAGTCCACTTATGCTACCCAGGATAGTGTGATCGCATTAAAAAAATCAGTTCTCCGCATACAAAACGACTCGTTGCCACCACCGGCATCGGCGTTTAAGATCAATGTAAAAAGAGGTGCTTGGTTAGACAGTGGCTCAATGGGTCTTTCACATGATTTAAATAGTTCGATTAATGATTCTTGTCTAGAAAATATAAATAAAACGCCGAATATCCCCATGTCGGAATATAGAAATATGAAGGTAGGGACAGAAAAACAAACCGAGCGTGATTCAAATGAGAGGCAACGATCGGTAGACCTATGCCAGGCGAGCGCGGATGTCGGCTGTGGTGCGGGGGGTGAGGATTCCCCATCGCCGCCGCTGCGTCGTAGGGAGGGAACCGCTGCGGTGACGTCAGACTCACCAAGCCTAACTACACAGGTTGCGGATCAGCTGACTACTACTGATAAGGCTGGCTATAATTATGTAACAGGGAGGAGTGAATCAAGGCGGCCGGCGAGCGTGCGGGAAACCTTGACTAACGAGAACACTAATAATGAAGAATGGCAGACGGTAAAATATCGCAAAAAACCAACAAAGTATAGTTACGTGGGCAAAGCGGGTGTAGCCAGAGATCTAGAGTGCACATTCCGGGCAGCTGATAAGAAAATTCTTATGTTTATTACGAATGTGCATATCTCTGCGACAGAAAGCGACATAACAAAACGTATTTATAATAAAACACAGGAAAGAGTGTATCTAGAAAGAATAAATATGAAATTTGATAGAGGATACAAAGCATACAAATTTTTAATATTAGAGGCTAATCTACCAAGATACATGGATGCAACTTTATGGCCTGAGGGTGTCCTTTTTCGACGTTTTGTTAACTTCAAACATAGAGATACAAACGGTGCGCGTCTTACTGGCGCCGACGGCTTAAACAAATCAAATAATGGATAGCGGCCCCTCTCGATTTGCTACTTTCAACTGCAAGAATGTGAAACGATCCATCGATGACGTCAGAGACCTATGCCGCACTTGCGACGTGATATGTCTACAGGAAACTTGGTTACTGCCGCACGACATACCCTACATCAGTACGATCGACAACGGTTTTGGTTATACCGCGACGTCAGCGGTTGATACGTCTGTGGGCATTCTGCACGGGCGCCCCTATGGCGGAGTCGCTTTGTTATGGCGATATAGCGCGTTCCAGCAGGTGACAGTGTTGTCTTGTGATAATTCGCGTATTTGTGCAATTAAAATCACTACAAGAGATAGACCAATAATTGTAATGAGTGTTTACCTGCCAACAAACTCTGTCGACAATTTACAGGATTTTACAGATTGTTTGAGTGCGGTAAGCGCTATTGTTGAAGAGTATGGAATTGAGTCTGTGTTTATTTTAGGCGACTTCAATGCGGATCCGGGTAAGTTGTTTTATAGTGAACTTATTAATATTTGTAACGACCAATTATGGTCATGTGTAGATGTAGATATGCTGGGGCTGGACTCAGGCACTTTTACTTTTATAAGTGATGCGCACGGGACTAGTAGCTGGCTGGATCACTGTATTACAACTCACGCGGCGAGGCAGGCTGTTGTTGGTGTAGATGTCAAGTATGACACTCGGTGGTCCGACCATTTTCCACTTATAATTAAATGCCATTTAAATTTAATAAATCCTAAGATTTTGCCGAGAATAATTAATTTAAATAAAGACGTAATATGGGGTGTAAGGAATGAGGAACAAGTTACTTTGTATGCCAAAGAGTGTCATAATAGGCTGAAATTGATAGACTTTCCATCTGAGTGTTCAAACTGTGCTGACCGATTGTGTGCAGACCGTGGCCACAGGTATGTTCTGGATACGCTTTACTCTGACATTGTGACCGCTCTCCGTGGCGCGGCGACTCTGGCGAGTCGGGGAAGTGCGAGGAGGGCTGGGGGTGGCGCACGCATTGCGGGGTGGAACAAACACGTCAGCGGCGCTCACAGGGAGGCCAGATCTAAGTTCAAAGATTGGGTATTATGTGGCAGGCCTAAGTCAGGTTGTCTTTTCGAAGAAATGTGTGATAGCAGAAGAGTGTTCAAGTCCCGATTAAAATGGTGCCAAAATCATCAGGACCAAATAAAGATGGATGCTCTCGCTGTGAAGCATAGCAAAGGGGACTTCCGCGGTTTCTGGAAGAGTACCAAGAAATTAAATGTACGACCTGGCATTCCTGTTAGCGTCGATGGTGTAAACAGTCCTAAGGATATTGCGAATCTTTTCAAGAACCATTTCACTGTGAAATCTCTTTTGGATTCGGGGGTGGGAGTGCTCAACGCTGACATGAACAGTCAAATAGTAGGGACGAATTTCCTAGCAAAAGACGTAACTAAGACTATACGAGATATGTCAAGAGGTAAGTCTCCCGGCCATGATGGACTCAGCGTTGAGCACTTGCATCACGCCGGGCCTCACATCGCTAGGATCTTGGCTATGTTCTACTCTCTGTGTGTAAACCATTCCTACCTGCCCGCGGATTTCATGAAAACTGTGGTGGTCCCTGTAGTAAAGAATAAAACTGGTGACCTTACCGATAAGAGTAACTATAGGCCTATTTCTCTTGCCACTGTGATTGCAAAGGTTTTTGACGGTTTGCTCAATACACAGTTGAATAAATACGTAATACTGCATGATAACCAGTATGGATTTCGTCCTCGGTTATCCACTGAAAGTGCCATACTGTGTTTAAAGCAGACCGTCAAATACTACACAGATCGCAGGACGCCCGTGTATGCGTGCTTTCTTGACTTATCCAGGGCCTTTGACCTGGTGGGGTATAACCTGCTGTGGGACAAGCTGAGAAGCATAGACTTGCCTCAGGAACTTATCAGCATGTTCCAGTATTGGTATGCACACCAGTCTAACAGTGTCAGGTGGGCGGGGGTAATGTCGGATCCGTATCAGCTAGAGTGTGGTGTCAGGCAGGGTGGCTTAACATCTCCTACACTCTTTAATTTGTATGTCAACGGGCTGATTGTAGCGCTTAGTAGTCAACATGTCGGCTGCCATATTGACGGTGTTTGTGTCAATAATTTGAGTTATGCTGACGACATGGTACTACTGAGTGCGTCGGTCTGCGGCCTGAGGAAGTTGATACGGACATGCGAGGAATATACATGTGGCCACGGATTATTATATAACGTCAAGAAGAGCCAATACATGGTCTTTGAGGCCGCTGGTGCGAAATGTCCTGCTAACATACCTCAGGTTAAGTTAAACGGTGTTCCTCTGGTAAGGGTTGAACAATTCAAGTACCTGGGACATTTACTTACTGTCGACCTCAAGGATCATGCAGATATGGAACGGGAGCGGAGGGCGCTGTCTGTCAGAGCGAATATGATCGCTCGTAGGTTCAATCGGTGCTCAAAGGAGGTAAAAGTTACGCTCTTTAGAGCGTACTGCACATCGCTCTACGCGTGCGGCCTATGGGCTGATTACAGTAAAAAAAGTTACAGCGTCCTCCGCGTCCAATACAATAATGCGTTTAGAGCGGTGATGGGGCTGCCCCGATTTTGTAGCGCCTCAGGCATGTTCGCGGAGGCGCGCATTGACTGTTTCCACGCGACCATGCGGAAGCGCGCCGCGGCTCTGGTGCGCAGAGTGCGGGCCAGCCCCAACATCGTCCTGGCGATGATCGCGGATAGGCTCGACTGCCACATAATCAGGCATTGTTGTGACAGGCACATTGCAATACAACTGCCGCAGAGAAAGCTCTAACAATTGTGATATACCTATTTATATTTAATTTTTAATTCTCTGATTTTATTTTATTATTTTAATTTTATTGAATCCCTGACATTGAATCCATTTTATTTTTGAATTAGTTGACATTGTTTTAATTATTAATTTGTAAATTGATTATTATTGCTTTTGAATGTGACATTATTTACCTTGTTTTGTTGTATATGGGTGTAATTTGCCTGAATAAAGATGATTTTAATTTAATAATTTAATTTAATTACGGTAGCTTAGCGGTTATAGCGACTGGATGAATTGGTCGAATGAAGTAAGTGAATTGATCGGCATCTATAGCCGGAATTCCAGAATTGTGCTCAAGCATGAATTCGAGAACTGTGTTATATCATATGTTTGACGTCAATGAATGAATTAGTGTTGCCCTAATATTAATAAATTAGATGACGGCTATCTATCAAATTTCAGGGTTGAGCATCGTTTTAAATTCGAACCATACGTACCGTACACGTATGCTTGACTTTTTTCGCGCGATGTATGTTGCGCGAAAAAAGTAAAGCGGAATGCGGAATGCGTCTTCTGGTACCTTTCTATCAAGTGTCAGCAGTGTCTGTCTTGTTATGTCAGACTCTCGACACTGATGGGACACACCTTTTGTTGTTTGGCAATTGCTAAAGGTTAACTCGACTTCACTGGTATGTGTGGGTAATAACTTTTTGACAAAAAATTTAACCGACGAAAACAGAAACTGAAAAGCGAAAAATAATAACTAATCTCCTAACTAAATTAATTTAAATAACTAATTATGAGTCGGTGCCAAACAAACAAGACTTAAGCGTAGCACATTTAACGATCATTATATTTTTTGAGAGTTTATGAAAACATCGAAACAGGCTTAAACATATTTGTTAACATAAAGCTGGAACTGAGACTAGTAACTAGAGCTTGGAAACCGCCTATTATTTAAACATACAAGATTCATGAATAAGCGATACGTTGGTATTAGAAGTGTTTTCCTTATCGCCGCATGGATATGCAGATGGGGGATTATGCATGCGGATTCCTACTCACGGCATCTTCGAGTCACCTTCGAATTTAGCGGTCGTTTACATCTTTGGGGCTGATGGACCCTGTATTGTGATGTACCCCGTATTGTAATTGTGGGGCCAGAGAATGGGGAGAGGAACGGTGAGGTTTTATTTCTTTCGTATTATTTTAAGTCTTTGAAATGAAGGTTCTGTAAGACAGTATTTTGTAGCCCTTGCCCCTTAACTTGGAAGCAGTCTGTCTTGTATTGGACTCGGATGGAATGTTGCTATTAGCGGTGGGAATGAAATCAACGAACGGCTTTTTAAAACACCTTTTTTATCAGAAAAGAAAAACTGTTTTCCATAGCTCAAAAAAAAGTTGAAAATAAACTTATGCCTTATGACAAACTAACATATTACAAAAAAGTTACCGATAAACTAATTGTTTGAAAAAACCAACTCAATTTTATTTCAATATGACGTTGGAATTAAAATAAAATAGGAGAAAATTATAAAACAGCTGTCTTGAAATCCGTTGAAAAGGAACAGCTTTTTCAACCTGTTATTTATTCGAAAAAAAAATGGTTATTACATTGAGACGAACGCCGTCAATGACCCATCGCTAACCTACGTACAATATTAGGTGCTAGGTACTAGAACATCAGCGGTAGTGACGGCTATGCTGGCAGAGACAACCAATTGGAGTGAAGTAGCCTCTTTCTGTGAGACCGTCATAGTTCAGAAAGAGTCTGCGGAGTGGGATCGAGACGGGGCCGACCCTGCTCGGAGAAGACGGCACCGAAGAGGCAACCACTCCGGTGCCTAGCTCATTAGGGCAACATGCTGCACCCCCTGCTCTGTCGTAGGACAGGTGCGCGGGGGGCCTTTAAGGTCACGGCCATCCAGAGTGGGGGCTTTGGGCGTCTCCTGGGTGACCTCAGGGATGACGGTGGGACGCGGTCCCGTCATTTGTTTTCGCATCAGGAAGGTATTCAGGGAGAAAAAAGTCTCCCCTGGGACGTGCCTTATAGGCGTAGCACAGGGGGGGCATCGGTAGCATAACCAATTCCCGGAGTCCCCTAGTCTCATCTAGGTTAGGTGTGGGATGATCTTTTCATAAAAGGAAACTTCGAAACTTCAAAATAGGAAGGCACATTTTTTTCTACATTAACATAACATAACATAACATCACGCCTGTATTTCCCCGAAGGGGTAGGCAGAGATGTATAGTACACCCACATTTCGCCAGTTATGTTATAGTCCCATGTAATAGGGGGCGAGCCTATTGCCATTAACCGGGCACAAATCCATACTCCGGGCGGCTACTGAGAATTTCCTAATGAAAAAACCCAATAACATTCATTTCATTTCTACATTAGTTTTGATTAAATCGAGGCTACCTGTTCCATGGTGACTCCTTAGTCATGGCAACTATTTCACACATTTCCACGTCTATGAAAATCTAATGGCCGCTTTGCAATTCAAAGTAAGCTCAAGGCTTTCGGCAAAGGGGTCATCGACTGCTCAAGGCTATTCCTGAAGCCACGTGAACTGTATTGTCACAGAATAAATATAGTACTAACGTAGTATTGTAAAGAATTTATTCAGGAGCAAATGCGTGACATTTCTATTTGATCAAAGATTAGTGGGGTTAAAATTACAATGCAATAACCCTCCTTCTGGTGCAGTCGGGTAAAAACTGACAACTTTAAATGCGTACTTAAGCAGATGTAAAGTCAGAAATCTTGAACTTGAGGGAGAACCACCATTAAGGCTAAAATCGCTTGCATTCAATGGTCGATGGCAGGGGTAGCTACGTGTAAAGTAGCAGGTTCTTTCAAGGGATTTTGTCGATAAAATGTACCACCGCGAAGTATGGTGACCGTACATGATATCACTAATGATGCTCATTATTTGAATGATACGTCATTAACCCCCAGTTTCCGAAAGACTGGTCAACGCAAAAATTTACTAATCAGCTGTCAAATCTCAGGCATTTTTGCCGGCCAATCACAGGAGCTGACATGAAATTTGACAACAGATCAAATTGATCAGCCTTTTAGAAACTGGGGGTGAGTGATACAGTGTAAATACAGGTGATCACTAACAGCCAAAATTAATATCCAATCTATCCACGATTTGCATACTGGAGATAGAAAATTAACATAAGCTTCATACAAAATATGTCAAATTTCTATCTCTAGTAGGGTAAATCGTGGATAGATAGGATATTCATTTTGACCGTAAGTGATGTTCATTTGAAGTACACATAATTTAGTGACTAGTCCATCTTGACTTTTACCCGACTGCGTCAGATGGAGGGTTATGTTTTTCGAGTGTATGTATGTAGGTATATTTCTTTGGCACGCTCTGTAGCCTAAACGGCTTGACGGATTTTAAAGAGCGAGGCGTCATTGGATTCGTCTTCATCCCAGGAGTGTCATAGGCTACTTAACAATTTTTTTGGTAATATTACTAATAAAACGCTTGCAATTTACAATGTATTTAAAATAAAATAAATGATAAAGTCATCTAAGTACGAAAATCTGGAAACAGATAAGCTAGGCTTGACATGGTTTCAGTTAAAAGCTTGGCTGTCACAGGACTTATAATATAGAGATGTCACGTACCCAAGTGTACTGCTATTGTAATTCCACAGCGACTTTGAGAATCTTGAAACCTATTATTACCTGTATGTACTTCGACATGGTTATGCTTTACAGCTTGGCTGCCATAGTGACTTTTGTTAATTGAGATGTCCTCTAGAATATACTGCTATCTTTTTAAGAAAAATTCGGTCCCAAGCCAAGCAGTCAAACCCGTGACTTTTGGTTTAGTATAATAGGTACCAGTTGCTTTAACTGCTATAAGGTACTGTGAACAGTAAAGTCTAAAATCTACGACTAAACTTAATTTTATGGTAGCATAGCGGTTAAACCGACGGGTGCATTGAACTAGAAGTCGTAGGTTCGTATCCTGGCTCGTGAGCTAATTTTTGTTTTCATCATCATTTCAGCCGAAAGACCCCCAAGCATATGTTGGGCGGGATATGCCATAATCGTCACGCTTGGCAGGCGGGTTGGCGATCGCAGTGGGTTGGTTAAATACTCAGAGAACGCTGCTGCCCATCCTCTGGTGAATCCCTTAGTCGCCTTTTACGACACCCATGAGAAGATCTATAGGGTGGTGCAATTCATTACGTCCGGCACCACACGGAACTATTTCTTTTAATATTCATTAAATATTTTTGTTCACAGATTGGATACTCAATATGAAATAACATCGGAAAAAATGGACACGCCACCAGGAGAGATTGTCAAACGAAAGTGAATTCTATGTTTACGTTGTTAGAGACGCGAATTGCGAATATTGTAGTTGTAGTTGTTTCGTTAAACCTAGTATGGTAGCTGTGAGGGTTAAATTGTTTACGATGTTCATTTAACAATAAAATTGGGCAGGTTTAGTTTAGTGGAAATTGTCGTTTTATTAATAGCTGTGCCTGTTTGTGTAGGTTGTGGGATTTCGTAGACAAAAGGCGGTCACGCGTTCAAGCGTTCCGCGATCTGCGTTCTACATACCTACACATACCGAGAAAGCAGGCATTCTGACCGCGTTGATCAATTATAATCGCGGCACGCTATGATGGGGTTTTTGACGTTTGCCTGCTCATGAAGATCCGTAAATATTGACAGCTACCTACGTATGAAGGAAAAATTGCCGTACTTTACTGTCAATTGTAATGCACTTCTACAGCAATATAATTTTTAGAATTTCGAATCTATTATTCAAATTCAAATTCTATTTATTTCTAATGTTTTTTTTTGTGTATGTCACAGAAAATTTGATTAAAAAACTATTAAACAAAATGGCTAGACGTTATGTCTATTGAATAATTTGATAAATTATTCACTTTATGTAGATATTATTCATAATAACTAGTTGGAATTGGTCAAAGTAATAAACCCGGTCCCAATCGCTAATAATTTGAAATGTGTCACAACACTATTGGAAAATGTCAAAAACACCATCATAGCGTGCCGCTGGTATAAAGGCGGTCACGCGTTCAAGCGTTCCGCGTTCTGCGTTCTTTGTGTTGTATTACATTACATACCTATACCTGCAACTTGACCGAAACGTCAAGGTTAGTCAAAATGTTTGTTATATTTTGATTTAATTGTGCGCGACAAGTCCCGTAAACATAGTTCAATATACCTACACATGCCTAGAAAGCAGGCATTCTGACCGCGTCAATCAACTATAACGTATGCATACAATACATAGCATAGTACTGTACGCTCGAACGAATGCGGAACGCTTGAACGCGTGACCGCCGTATGTCTGCAAAATCCCTTGGAACCACGGAATAAACAAAACAAGTGGACGTGCCTTTACGATTACTTAGTGCGGGAAAACGTGTCGCCAAAATCACATAATATGTGCTACTGAAATAGTACTTTTCGGCATAGGACGGCCAGCGACCTTACTCTTGAAAATAATTCAGATCGGCATTGGGCTATTGTCAATTCGTACTTAATTTGAGTGTTTTTAGAATTAATAAAACCTTATTAGAATTAAAACTCTGTATTGTGTATATTTTTAATCAAGAATACCCATTTAATTCTTGTAACTTTTTGACATTGGTATTTGATTGAAATCGGAATTATTTTCAAGAGTAACCCCACAGGTGGACCGACGACCTGAAGAAGGTGGCTGGGGGGGAGGGATTGCGGAAGGCAGACGACCGAGTGTTGTGGCGCAACTTGGGAGAGGCCATGTCCAGCAGTGGACTAAGATAGGCTTAGTTGATGATGATGATGAACCCAGTTACTGGGCAATAACATAGAATAGATAATAATACCTACGAGTATTTTCTTATGGCAATACCAACATTCGGAGGTTAGAACAGTAGTCAGACTTTCAGGCTTCTGACTACCCGTAACGACTGCCATAGATATTCGTATGACAACCGGGACCGACAGCTTAACGTGCTCTCCGAGGCACGAAGGGGTCTCGATGTGCAACGAAACGGTCACCCATCCACAGGCTAACCGCGGCAAGTGCAGCTTAACTTTGCAGAACGTACAATCCGCGTGGATGTTGCTTGGCCACGAGCTAAGTAACTCGAAGACTTGGAAGCCGCCAGTATTTCTTCCCAAGGCAGTCCAGTGGACTACCTTGGAGCTTCTGAGATTATTCTGTGAAATGGGATTAGGTATTCTGAGTCTGTTCCGAGTCTAGTGCTCTGTCTAAGATTTGTCGTTTCGGTGGCTTCATGTGAAAAAAGCTTTTCAAAATTAAAATTAATAAAATCCTACTTAAGATCCTCAATGAGCCAGGCGCGACTAAGCTTGATAATGTCATTGAATATTTTAGCTCAATGTTTTTCAACCTGTGTGTCGCGACCCCCTGGGGGGTCGCTAACACTCTACACTCGGTCGCCGTCACTTAGAAATTAAAAGTTTTATTGTTGTGTATATAGTTGTATAAGTCTGTAAATATAATTTATTGTTACTGCTAAATAAATATATAATATCCTTGAGAAAAAAAAAAGTTTTATAGTTTTAATATCGCTAAAATTTTAATAAGTACACACAAACGAAAGATCACTTGATTCTGTTAATTATGTGTACTTTATAAATTTTGATATTTTTTTGAGTTGTGTCGTTATTCATGCAAAGCTGCAATATTACGTTTATTAAAAAGCCTAACTGTCGCTGCCGTCGCTGCCGCAAAGGGCGGGGGGTCACAGACATTTGTTTTTACTAAAGGGGGTCGCGCTACGGAAAAGTTTGAAAAACACTGTTTTAGCTAAATAAAGTCACGTATACGTTAAGTTCTTGTTGTTTTTATTTTAGCGGGTGTTCAATAGAAAACCGCCCCGGGTGCCAACCCATGCTACGCCGCCACTGTCTAAAGCTATCATTTGAGTGCTTGATGACACCCCTTTACCTTACAAAGACATGATCACTTAAGTAGGTACGTCTGTCGTCAAAGGGTAGGGTGGGGCGTCCGGCGTCCGTTATTGATCACTCGACGCTGCAGGCCAGTGTCCGGACAAACAGGCCATCCGTCTTGCTGACGGACAGTCGGACACTCGGACGGACGGTATTTTAGGGTAATTCAAGCTCGTTGATTTGAAGGGGCTGTCCCAAAGGGTGGGCCTCTGTTGGATGAGACTGGAGGTCGTTTGTATCGCAAGGATTTGATTGCCATTTCCCAAGGGTGTCGTAAGTAAGAAACGAGTGATAGAGGAATGAACTGCATTTATCATGATGTAAATTGATAGCGTACTGAAGTGGAAAGATAGTGGCGATACGTTATAACCAGCTTGCTTCCTCAACGCAGTGACTGTAGATATTCTTTTCCATTTGAAGAAGTTCAATGAAATTCAGCAAATTGAAACTTTTGAAATCTAGTTAAAACACGGCCGTGTACCGTGTGGTGCCGGGCACCACTCTATCTCTTCTCGTGGGTGTCGGAAATGGCGACTATGAGGTTCACCAGAGGATGGCCAGCAGCGCTCTCTGAGTATCTGCGATCGTCAACCCGCCTGCCAAGCGTGGCGATTATGGCATATCCCCTCTTTTGGGCGACGCCAATGAAAAACAGTGGACGTCTTTTGGCTGAAATGATGATGATGATGATGATGAAAAACACGGCAACAAGAATTCAAACTGTAAGGAAGCTTTTCCACTGACGTGAAGAGGAGCGGAGCGGAAATAGAATTGCACAGCAAAAGCTTAGCTAGGCGGAAACGTGTTTTTTTGCAGTTCCATTGGCTAATCTTTTCCAGTGTCGGTGGAAATGCAGCCTGAATGGCAATCAAGGAGATATGGTGAATATGTAGAGCATTAACTTGTATAAGCGTGCGGGAAATGTAAAAAAATCATTCAACACTCTTGACCCTCGTATTTGGAAAAAGCCATCAATAATATTATGTTCCCTATTCGCGCTATCACTATAATAGATATAATGATTTGTTTTTACGATAGTTTTATACGTACACTACGTAGCATGTTGGTCCAGTGTCCAGTGGTCTGTTTGATAGTATCTTATCTGCCGGTGCCGTTTGGACGTCGCCGTGAGGCATGGATTTACTCGCTTTGATTACTATCTTAGGGCATAAAGTGTAATGTTACTGTATGTGGGTAGTTGGGTAATTTTCTATAAATGGTCGCTGGTTAATATTGCGAGGTTTATCTAAATACCTATGCTTTTGATCAAAGAAGAAAACAAAGCAGAGGGATTATCCTGTAGTCATTAGTCCATCAATGATCAAGGAAGAAAATAAAGTAGGGGCGGGGGGTTATCCTGTAGTCATTAGTCCATCAATGTTATTAAAAAAATCTTTATACACAACATAACAACACAACATAACATCACGCCTGTATTTCCCCGAAGGGGTAGGCAGAGGTGTATTAGTACACCCACATTTCGCCAGTTATGTTATAGTCCCATGTAATAGGGGGCGAGCCTATTGCCATTGACCGGGCACAAATCTAGACTCCGGGCTGCTACTGAGAATTTCCTAATGAAAAAACCCAATAACACAATATCAATACAATACAATATACTATACTGCCAGAAGATTGAGATTTAAAGCATTGATATTGGTTTGGAACTATATATTTGAACGTTTTTAATTACGCTTACCAGTGCTTTATCCTCTAAGCTACGTGAACTCTGCTCATCAACTCAGCCTATCGCAGTCCACTGCTGGACATAGGCCTCTCCCAAGTTGCGCCACAACGCTCGGTCCTCTGCCTTCCGCATCCAGTCCCCCCCAGCCACGTTCTTTAGGTCGTCGGTCCACCTGGCAGGGGGGCGCCCTACGCTGCGTTTGCCGATTCGCGGTCTCCACTCAAGGACTCGTCTGCTCCAGCGGCCATCGGTCCTTCGACAGATATGGCCAGCCCACTGCCACTTCAGCTTACTGATTCTACAAGCTATGTCGGTCACTCCGGTTCTTCTCCGGATAATCTCGTTTCGGATTTTATCCTTCAAAGAAACTCCAAGCATAGCTCGCTCCATAGCTCGCTGAGCGACTTTAAACTTGTGGACTAGCCCAACTGTCAGTGTCCACGTCTCGGCACCGTAAGTCATGACAGGCAGGACGCACTGGTTGAAGACCTTTGTCTTCAAACTTTGCGGTATAGGCGACGAGAAGACTCGGCGAAGTTTGCCAAATGCTGCCCAGCCCAGACGGATCCTTCTGTTGGCTTCTTTCTCGAAGTTGTGTCTACCAAGCTGAATTGCCTGCCCTAGGTAGACGTATTCCGTTACAACTTCGAGTGCCGACCCTTCGACGAATATTGGCCTCGGCATGACATGCATATTGAACATGACTTTAGTCTTGTCCAGATTCATGCCGAGACCGACACGTCGAGAGGCTCCGTTTAAGCTGTGCAGCATTTCGCCCAGTTGTTCCAGCGACTCAGCCATTACAACGATGTCATCGGCAAAACGGAGATGTGAGATGTTCTCGCCGTTCACGTTGATACCCTGTCCAGTCCAGTCCAGTGTCTTGAAGACGTCCTCCAACGCGTTAGTGAACAGTTTCGGGGATATTACATCCCCTTGTCTCACCCCTCTGCGCAGTTGGATTGGCTTCGTCTTTTGGTCCTGGAGCTGAACAGTCATGGTAGCAGCGTTGTATAGGCATCTCAGCATCTCTATATACCGCTCATCAATGTGACATCGCTGAAGAGCATCCAGAACTGCCCAAGTTTCGATAGAGTCGAAGGCCTTCTCGTAGTCCACGAATGCCATACACAGCGGCTGATTGTACTCTTCAGTCTTCTGTATGATCTGCCGAACAGTATGGATGTGGTCTACGGTGCTGTAGCCTTTTCGAAACCCAGCTTGCTCTGGTGGCTGGAATTCGTCGAGTCTTCCGGCGAGACGATTCGTGATGACCCTCGAGAACAGCTTGTATACATGACTCAGGAGTGAGATGGGTCTGTAGTTCTTCAGTAGGGTTTTATCCCCTTTTTTGAAGAACAGTACCACCGCACTCCCGCTCCATGCCTCCGGTGTAGAGCCTTGTTGGATGACGGCATTAAACAGACTCTGTAGCTCCTTCAGGACCGGAGCCCCGCCTGCTTTTAGGAGTTCAGTAGTAATGCCGTCATCGCCCGGAGCTTTGTTGTTCTTAAGCTGCTCGAGGGCCGCCCTAATCTCGCCCTGGTCAACGTCTGGAAGATCCTCGGTGTAATGGCGCGTGAGCTGGGCTCTTTTGTCGTCATTGCTAGGAACTGCTGGTCTCGCCGTTTTAGTGGAATACAAATGCCCATAGAAGTTTTCGACCTCATCAAGCATCTCGATCTTAGAGGTGACTATTTTGCCATCCGCGGCTTTCAGTTTCATCAGATGGGTCCTCCCTAGCTGCTGAGCGAAAACTTTCGACCCCCTATTTTGCTCAATCGCAGCCTCAATGGCGCGGGTGTTGGAGCGGCGGAGGTCACGTCGCATCAGCTTCCTAATCTGTAGGTTTAAGGACCTATTATCTGATGAAAACGAATGCGCGGCTGACATTTCCCGTCTTTTCCTCATCAGATCGAGAGTCTCAGTCGAAAGCCTGGGCATCTTGCTTCCACGCTGCGGCGGAAAGGATTTTCGAGACAGTTCCTGCAATTTTTTGACCATGGTGTTGGTTTTCTCCTCAATATTGCCCGTGGTTTCCAGCGAGTCGAATCGATTTTGAAGTTCCGCTTGGAACCTTTCGGAGCCCAAACTGGTTTGGAGCGGCGAAGGTCGGAGAGTAGACTTAATCAAGCGCGTTCTTTCAGCTCTAAAATTGATATTTAGAGTGCCTCGGATAAGTCGGTGATCGCTTCCGGTGTTGAACCTATTGATCACAGAGACATCTCTAAATATGTGCTTCTTATCCGTCATGATAAAGTCTATCTCGTTCCTTGTCACCTTGTCGGGGCTTTTCCAGGTCCATCTTCTTTGGGGCTTCTTCTTAAAGAAGGAGTTCATTAAGAAGAGACCCTGGGACTCCAAGAAGTTGACCAACATTTGGCCCCTGTGGTTTCTGCGCCCCAAACCGTAAGGTCCGATTCTCGATTCGCCGCGTTCTTGTACTCCCACTTTAGCGTTGAAGTCCCCCATAACAACGTTGTAGTGAGCCTTAGCGGCACTATTCATAGCCTTAGCTATGTCTTCGTACATCGCTTCGGCTATATCGTCAGAGTGTGTCGAGGTCGGCGCATATACCTGCACTATTTTCAGCTTGTACCTATCATTTAGCTTTAGTACAAGGTACGCTACCCGTGTCGACACACTACCGATTTCCACAACGTTGTTTACGAGGGCCTTATTGACAAGAAAACCGACACCACCTTGGGAGAGCTGATCACCTTCGCGGAAGTAGAGTAAGTTTCCTGACTCCAGGGTTATCGTGTCCTCCCCTTCTCTACGGACTTCGGATAACCCCAGTATATGCCATTTTATATGACTTAACTCTACTTCAAGCTCGGCGAGGTGATGGTCTAGTCTCAACGTTTTTCCATTGTACGCTGCCAGATATAGTCGTCGGTTTTGGTAGCCTGCCGTAACCCGGGGATTCCTAGCCCCCCCTGTCCCACCGTTACCACGACCGCTACCGTAGTCGGGAATAGAGGGACCACCGGGAACTGGGGGCCGTTGTATATGTTGTGCGTTCATAGGGATGTATGCCCATAGTCACCACGCTGGGCAGGCGGGTTGGTGACCGCAGTGGGTGATGTTGCACGATGTTGGTGCACAGAAGGACGCTGCTGCCCATCCTCCTGATTTCAAACCTTAGTCGCCTTTTACGACACCCATGGGTAGAAGGGGGGTGGTCTATTCTTTTTATTTGCCGGATACCACACGGCAAACTCTCACGGTGAACTCTGCTCGTGGTGTCGAATTTAACTTACACTTTGAATCCGTCTTTGGGTGACGTCAGCTACATCTTATTGAGAAAGTGTTCCTTATAAGCAACCCCTTAATCGACTCGATTAACTTTGCAATTAAACTCAAGCAGTTTTTGTAATTGACTTTGAAATAACTGTATAGTTAATCATGTCGGTTAAGGAACACAAACAGATTATAATTTCTTATGTTTTTGCGATCACTACACATTATAATAAAACAAGTTTAGCTGGCATATGTCCAGCAGTGGACGTCTTTCGGCTGAAATGATGATGATGAACCGGATTGTATCGCGTATATTATACAAATTGGTTTTCCTGACGTTTCGAAAGCTTTGCAGCGTTCGTGGTGGTGGTGGTGGTGGTTCGTGGTCTGTTTCTCAATAAGATGCAGCTGGCGTCACCCAAAGTCGGATTCAAAGTGGAAGTTAAATTTGACACCACGAGCAGAGTTCACGGTAGCTTAGCCGATAAAGCTCTGGTGACAGTACACCAGTGCTTTATCGGCTAAGCTACCGTTCACCATCACCAGCAGCACCTTCGACTCCTGTTTCAGTAAACAGAAGTCAAAGGTGCTGTAGTGAGCGAATTTTTCTTTCTACAATTTATATCAACTAACTACCGGCCGACATTTTAGTCTGGTGGTCTTTAGTCTATGGGGGCTCTTGGTATATGTGCTTGTTTTGTAGTGTTACTCATAGCCATTGGTTATGGGGTACCAGACTGTCACTAATATAGTTTGCATACGAGAATGCGTCTGTCAGTCAGGTAGCCAGTCACTGGACGAGACGGGCGGTAGTTGAACCGGATTTTTTAAATATATGTCTTTCCTCGAAACTTGTGGGCGTGCACTTGTAAGGCCCAAGAGATGATGGTATAAGCTGGAGTGATTTAGTAAAGGCTGGAGATGGAAGGCTTCCTGTATTTTGTTCTGTTAAATCAAGGACCGTCATTGTTCCAGGCAAGAAAGGAATGGCACCATACGTCCTGTATAGCTCTGTCTATCTCCCAAATCAGAATACGGTGGCTTTAACACTTGCCATGCCAAAAGGGTCACGAACTCGGCATGTGCTGCTTCGCTTTCTGTTATTTTTCTTGTGTAATTAAATAAATCATCAAATCTGTTACCTTCAGACACAGCTTTCCAAACAGCAATCACAGCTTTAATTCAGAACCGCCAGTCGTTTACAAAAGTAATTATCATTGGTTCGCTATCAGGGCGTCTCATCGTATCGGGGTAGGCAGAGGCACAGGTTTATAAATCGGTAGCACGTTTAAAACGTTTATAGATAATTGGTTGTGTAGTAATTGCACTGGGTTTTAGGAAACGCTTGCGGGGGTACTTGTATAGGTGTGAGTCCATAGTTTAACGATATTTTTGTGAAAAAGCTTATGTGAAATGGTTTTTCCATTGCGTGCGACTGGTATCAACTTAAAACGGGGTAGAAACGTGTTTTCACTAATGAAAGCTCCCGTTTTTAACTGTCAAGAAGATTAATTAGTTTGCTAACCTTGTACCGAATCGTGTTAACGCATGAGTGCAATCATATTGATTTCAATGTTCATAATTACCCCTTCAGGGAAATACAGGCGTGACGTTAGCCTCCTAAGACCCAAGTTACAAAAAAATGTGCTATAAAGGCCCATTGTACATAAAAGTATACAAATAAAATATTCCTTGTCAATACAGGCATGATATTAGCCTTCTAAGACCCAGGTTACAAAAAAAAAAAGACGTGTGGCACTCGGAGACTGCCGCGGTAAAGCTATTGCATAGCATTTTTTATGTAAATACAAAGAGGAGGTGCCCTAACGCCGAAACTCTAAGCAGGCATGAGTCACCAGATTGCGGGGCGAAGAGGGGGATTACGCATGCGCAGTAACGCCGATACAACCAATGCCACCTAGAGGCGATTTGCAGAACTAAAGAGACAAGCGTGGTATTTAAAAAAGTAATTAAAAGTCCTGCTATTCATCGATAGATGGCAAAACTAAAAAGTATCACCGCTGTGCCGGTCGGAGTGGGGGGTGTTAGGTTATTTTCGTTACGGAATTTCTGGATTCGGTCTCCACGCTCAAGGCCCGCGATAGAAGCTATGCAATAGCTTAAAAATTACTCATAAAGACCCATTGTCCATAGTACATAAAAGTGTACAAATAAAATATTCCTTGATAGACCCAAGGGTATAATTGCTACATTTATATGTAATTTGAGTTATTTCATTCTCTAATTAATCATGTCGGATTGACTAAAGCAAATTATTTTGTACAAAAAAATGTACAGGGGCTCTTATGAGGCTATGTTATGTACCACGTACCACGCAGTGAATGTCAAAATAAAAGCTATTGTCTGTGTAAGTAAACTATTATTACTACCCCGCGCCTCATTGAAGTGTTAACATAACATAACATCACACCTGTATTTCCCCGAAGGGGTAGGCAGAGGTGTAATAGTACACCCACATTTCGCCAGTTATGTTATAGTCCCATGTAATAGGGGGCGAGCCTATTGCCATTAACCGGGCAGTGTTGAAGTGTCAACTAGTGATTATTGGAGTTCGGTTGGAGCTCATTAGTCTACAAACGAAAAAAAGAAGTTCCTTACATTTGCCTTACAACTGTCCACAAAATGTAGTCCATATTTTCCCTGATACAATTATAATCTCTCCACCGCTCAAGCTATAAATAACCGTATTTACAAAATTATCGTGTGTCAATGTAAACGCACCAACATCGTGATAGGCAACAGTAAGCCGACCGCGATACCGATCACTCTATAGCCGGCTCAATTATGGATTATGGACAAAGAGCTCACCACTGGACTGGCACACCACCTCACTGTGTAAAACCACAATCTAGCCACTCCAGTGTCCCAAGCTGATCGAACTGTCAAACAATGTCCCTTTGCCTTTAAAAACTGTCAATGTCAATTTTCGTTGAACCACTGTATGGAACAGATAATTACATTGTGGTAAAACTGTGTTAACTAAACGAAATAAACAAACTACTGTATGAGTGATTTATCTGGATATAGCTTAGATTAAAAATAGTACCATTGTTGATCGAAGGGATATAGGCCGGATCCAGGGGGGAGGGGCACAGGAGCACGTGCTCCTGCTCCAAACAGTTCAAATAAAACAAGAAGCTGGGAAAATACGATACTGCTTTAATAACATTCGTTTCTTTTTGCGTAAATAAGTAGGGGCATACAAATTCGTTGCAAATCGCAAAATATTACACATAGTGCAATACTAAACGGGACACTCCTTAGAAAGAAAGAAAGAAAGAAATAATTTACTTGCCACAAACTAGGGACACAAAATAATAAATAAAAAGTGTACATTTACATAACATTGTGTGCCCCACGGCTGTGCCAAATAGGTCCAGTTCAGCATATGTCAGGTCACTAGTACCTGACACTGGTTTTCAAGTGAACCTATATGAGTAGTGACTGGCCCAGGCCTTGTGCCCCTCCCAGAAATAAATCTTGGATTCGCTCTTGACGATTTAGGTATTTCAGAGTATGATTCATACAGAAAGAAGATTTTTTTTAAATAGGCTAGTTTTACTTACATGCACTTTTAAGCTTTATGAATTAAGTTGCACGTTTTCAAACAGTTGGTCCTATAGAGAGAAAATGGCAAGAAAATCCATGGAATATAATTCACGTTTTATTTTACGTTCGCATTTTTGATGATAAAGTGTAATTTTCAATGAACTAACCAAAAAACTTTTTTTTTATCGTTAGCTCTTTGACTACTACTCCTGTCTGGTCCCGGCCAACTTATGAGTTCTATACATAACGGGCTCCATAGAGTAACGGGAGTTTATGGAAAAAATGGCGGCTGTACGACCTGGACAGGCTGGCTCTTTTTTTATAAAATAGCTAGAACGGTTAGTTCAAATTATTTCTGAAAACAAGTACCTAATAACTGGATAACCAGGTCCATATTTACGCACTTCTACCAAGGTGTAGGCCAAGCACCATCATTAAGATAAAAAGGTGTGATGTTATGTTATTTTATTTATGGGGCGACAAATTCAAGTGTGGCTTGAATGTTGAGATTTGGAAAGAAACAAAGATCTTAGCAGGATCTTAGAAGACTACCAAGCGTTCCGAGGTCTTCCGACGAAACTACTGATGTAGATAAGTATGTTAATTATTTAACTAGTTTGTGGTCTAACCTCTGTTGATATAGATAACTATGATAATTATTTTATTAGTTTGTGGTCTAACCTGCCTATACTGCAAACACCCAAAAAATCTAAAGTGTAAATGGTTTTTATTATGCCATGAATAGACAAGTAATTTTGTGTTTTTGCGTTTCCATTCCATATTTTTGGATGTTTGGACAACGGGAGTTATAAACGTGTTTTGATTTCTTCATAGCTTCATCATTTCAGCTGAAAGACGTCCACTGCTGGACATAGGCGCCTAAGGGATTCACGAGAGGATGGGCAGCAGCGTTCTCTGAGTATTTAATCAACCAACTGCGATCGCCAACCCGCCTGCCAAGCGTGGTGATTATATCCATATCCTCCCAACCTATACTATATACTATAAAATAAAAATAAAATAAACATATGCTTGGGAGAGGCCTATGTCCATCAGTGGACGTCTTTCATAGCTTAGGGCAGTGATAAATTAATATAAAAATCTCATTTAAATTACATGAAACTAACACAGTCAACCCACAAATTCTACCGTCCCCAAATCTGTATAATATAGCTTCTTACGCAGGGTAAATAAAACTCTCGCGTACCTACCGCCCTTCAAATCATAAGCCGGCGTGACTGTATGACATCACGTCCCCGTTTGATGGTGGACCGCACGTGACGTCATCCCATACACCTGACTAGGGTGTCTCCAAACCAGGATTATGAGGACAGATGAGCTTGAAGCGTTTGGGCTTTTAAGATGGAACGGATTCGCAGAAGGGTGAATATGATTGTATTTTTGCATAAAAATCCAAGGGAATTATTCTGTGATTATTTTTTTTTGGAGTTTGGCAGTGAATTTGTGACGTAGATTTTGATAAAGTTGGGCAGACTAGAGAGATTTATTACCATGAATACCTCGAACAAAAAAATAACAGAAATGCTCATTGCTACAACTTTTTTTATTATCTTTCACCGCCAGTGTCTTCTATAGAAGACACACATATTCGTACTCTACGTGTTTTCGTGAATTTAGAAAACGAAAATATTATTATATAATTACATAATAATTATCTTCTAATGAAGTCGTAGGTATCGTGTATCCGTTTCCTACCATGAAACACATTCATTTCGAAATCGGGCCCGAAAGAAACCACGTGATTATTCGTCAATTGGCTGAGCTGATAGCCTGCTTTTAATTTAATAACGTGGCGGTGAAAAAGAGTTAAATAAAATTCTGTACGTAGGTAGCCAAAGATATCTTACAGATTGTCATAGTTACTTATAATTTGTATTTTTACAACACTGTTTTTATTTTTTACCCATCATCATCATCATCATCATCATTTCAGCCGAAAGACGTCCACTGCTGGACAAAGGCCTCCCCCAAGCATCGCCACAACGACCGGTCCTGTGCCTTCCGCATCCAGCGGATTCCCGCGACCTTCACCAGGTCGTCGGTCCACCTTGTGGGGGGCCTACCCACGCTGCGCCTTCCAGTACGCGGTCGCCACTCCAGAACTTTACTGCCCCATCGGCCATCCGTTCTGCGAGCAATGTGCCCCGCCCACTGCCACTTAAGTTTGGCAATTCCAAATATTTTTTACCCAAACAGAAGTATTTATGGTTACCCCAAACATTTGTCATTGTCGGGTGAAAATCGTCGTTCTTCGAGATATTTTTGAAATGTGCGCCTCCTTCGGAATGGAGGCACATTACGGAGCCGAGGAAATCTGATAGAATCTCCTTTCAATATGTCCTCATATGAAGCCAGGGAATACGAATGAATAGTATTCAAGGGTTCATGATGTCGATCACGAGTGAATTCTGTTGGAAGCTTATTTCTATGTAGATTTGCGATGGGAGGATGAGTCACCCTTTTTTCGTATAATGCCGTTGTGAAATACAACTTTAGGACTACAAATGGTTGTTTAGCAACATCTTTGGGCCGCAGTCAATCAGTTTAGACACCAAAAACCGGTCAAGTGCGAGTCGGACTCACGCAGTAAAGGTTCCGTACCACCCATCGACCTAATACCCCATAGAAACTGATTTAATTTACGAGAGTTCATCAAAAGACATCAAAGCACCGTGCGCGAAATATGAATTTTTGCATCTCTTTCTTACGCAGGTACCACCACATATGTCTATGGTTGCCCTATTTTTAGTATTAAACTACATAGTATGCACTATAATCAGACCAAGTTTGACGCTGGTATGTATAACCGTGTAGAAGATAGAGCAGTAACAAAAACGTTGAAAAAAATGTATGTTTTTAGAGGTTTCTTGTATGGGGGTACCCTCTTTGGTTTAAGACTTATTTTATTTTTAGTATTTGTCGTGATAGGGGTAATAGCAACACATATTCTGAGAAAATTTCGACCAGTTACCTATTACCGTTCAAAAGATACTGCCCTGTGACAGACAGATGGACGGACGGACAGCATAGTGAGAGTAATAGGGTCCTGTTTGGCACCCTTTGGGTACGGAACCCTAAAAAGGACAACAGTCTCGTTTTTTAAAGATAAAGATAATTTATTTGTAAAACATGAGTATACAGAACAAAATATATATTGTAATGTACGGTGTTATTAATAAAATAATTATGACCTGCATGTTTTGCTGTAAGTTACGGCGTACAATTTTTTTTTTTTAGAGAATTCCTCTTAAAGTTAATTACATGTCAGATGGAACATTTTTATTGAATATTTAAGTAATAAATATTAAAATTATAGCATAAATAATTGAATAAAATTGAACATAAGAAAAACATCATAAGTAGTAATATTGGAAGTACAATTAAATTATCAAAAAAAATAATGAAAATCCTTCCTGGAATCAAATCCTGGCTACATGATTTCTCTGCATCTTGACGACATAATACAGTGGTCGCTAATCCGCATACAAAACGAGATAATTATGTTAGGGCTCCCCTAGGAATCTTTCGTTTTAACGGCCCATGGAAGCCCATGTCACTGCATATTAAACTATTTTCGCGATAGTTTTTCGCGATGGTTTTTAGGGTTCCGTACCCGAAGGGTGACAAACGGGACCCTATTACTCTCGCTACGCTGTCCGTCCGTCCGTCTGTCTGTCACAGGGCTGTATCTTTTGAACGGTAATAGATAACCGGTTGAAATTTTCTCAGAAATTGTGTTGTTATGAGGTGTATCACGACAAATACTAAAAACAAAAAAAAGTCTAAAACCAAAGGGGGTCCCTATACAAGAAACCTCAAAAAACATGCATTTTTTTCAACGTTTTTGTTCCTGCTCTATCTTCAAAACAGTAATATATACCAGCGTCAAACTTGGTCAGATTATAGTGTATATTATGTAGTTTAGCAACAAATACTAAAAACAGGACAAACATAGACATATGTGGTGGTACCTGCGTATAAAAGACATGAAAAAATTCATATTTCGCGCACTGTGCGTTGATGTCTTTTGATAAACTCTCGTAAATTAAATCAGTTTTTATGGGGTATCAGGTCGTTGAGCGGTATGGAACCCTTACTGCGCGAGTCCGACTCGCACTTGGCCGGTTTTTTTATTATTATCATTCCAAATGGGCTTGAGTTTGACCGCCATCGCGCCACCTCGATGGTGCGGTCGAATATGTTTGCCCATTGCCCACAACATCACATTTTATAATGTTAAAATATATCAATAATCATGCAAATAATATCAAAGTTTGGTTCTCTATGCGCACAGAGTTTTGGATCAGCCACTGGACCAATACGACTGGGATATGGACTAAGAGAAAATATCCCAATTAGTTATATTTGGCCAACCTGCGCAACATTGTTTATTCCAGGATTAACGCGATAGCTCAGAGGATTAACTAAACAAATACTTGTCAGAAGTCATGCAAATATTACTAGCACAAGCTTCTTCTTCTATCGTGTCGACAATATGATAAAATTGCCAGTCAGCAGATTGGTAGCGGGACTGCTAGCACAAGCTAACAATACGCCAATTTTCTTCCTACTCCTAATTTATTTTCTGACTAATTTCGTTGCGATTTCCAAGATAGTTCAATTATTTCCTGACACAAGCCGAGCTACCTCGTTTCAGCATTTTTCTAGTTGGTCACCACTGTATATCCTGCCTAGCAGAAGGTAACAAGGGTAGAAGGAGTGGAAAGTGTGGCGAGCTTGCCCCACAAATAATACGCCAATAATACACAAGTGGAAATTATAGTACCGAGGTTTATTCTAAGGCCAGGACCAACACTGTGCCAAACAAACAGGTGAAAATATCCCTTTCATCTCCAAATCAGTATACATAAAATATTACATCGCGTACATTGAGTTTGATTATAAGAAACACACTCTATTCACGTTCAGGGCCGGATATGGAGCGAAAGATATAAATAACACCTGTCGGCAACTGAACAGAAATAAATAAAATTACAAACAACAGGATGAACTATGCTTAGATTTGACAAGGGTGGATGGGAAAGCGTATCGTAAATCGTAATGGTGCTCGTGACTTGAAGATAAGTATTTTATAGGAGCTACATTTTTGAAGAGCGCTTGTGAAATTATTACACGGAAAGCGGAAAATTGTCGTCGCACGACGTAGTCTTTTGTGAAATTAGCGTTTGATAGTCCTGCGTTATTTTTACGCATCAGATATCCCACAGAAATAGATAGATAGAATGGAAAAGTGGGTGGGGCGCGCGTGCCAATACTCTGCACCATCGTGCAGGCCATTACAAAGCCTTTCTCAGTACGCCTTATGACTTGTTTCTGTAAAAACGGTAACAAAAAACCGCAAGAATGCATTATGTAACAAACGCTGTAAAGTACATTTGATTAAAGTAAATTTTTAAAAATTAATGACGTCTATATGGGAGGCGTAGTTTGTTCGAAAGTTTCCACGTATGAATCGCAAGTCATCATCATCCTCCGAGCCTTTTCCCAATTTTATTGGGGTCGGCTTCCAGTCTAGCCAGATGCGGCTGAACATCAGTATTTTACACGGAGCGACTGCCATCAGACCCCCGCAACCCAGTAACTGGGTAATACTGACATTCGGAGGTTAGACCAGTTGTCAGACTTTCAGGCTTCTGACTACCCGTAACGACTGCCATAGATATTCGTATGACAACCGGAAATGACAGCTTAACGTGCTCTCCGAGGCACGGAGGGGTCTCGATGTGTAACGAAACGGTCACCCATCTACAGACTGACCGCGGCAAGAGCAGCTTAACCTTGCAGATCGTACAATCCGCGCAGTCGTTGCTTCGCTACGAGCCCCTCTGAATGATGATGATGAATCGCAAGTAAAATTGTGATTACAACCATTCTATCTATCTGTTTCTGTGAGATATCCCCTATTGTACTACTTGGCATCCTACTTTATACCATACCTTGTCATCGGGAAGCCACGATTCGAGTTATTCCCAATTGCCCTCACTATCTTCGCCACCGCTGGTGACGATGACGAATGATTTTGTTTTAATATCCCATTTGCTACCAGTTGCAGTGGCAGCGTTGATAAGGGTGGCAATCCAGTAATGGGAAACCAACCAAGAGGAAGATGAAGAAGTTGGACACAAAAGACATTGAAGACAAAAAGCAGCCGATTAAAAAAAAAAAACCTGCTCACAGGTCCTGCTCCTTTAAAGGTGAGTATACACTAGAGAATTTACTTCTAACAGAACTTCGAACTCGATACTCGAGAAAATACTCTAGTATCAAACTTTTCCTTGTATTTTGACGACGTCAGTGGTCTAGTGGTTCGAGGGTCGGACTGCTGATCACGAGATCGTGGGTTCGATTCCCACAGGACACAAATGTTTGTGTGATGAACATAAGTGTTTGTGTTGGTCTGGGTGTTTCTTATGTATTATAAGTATGTATTTACAACAACAAAAAAAGTATATAAGTATTATATCCATTGTTTAGTACCCATATCACAAGCTCTGCTTAGTTTGGGACTAGATGGTGCTGTGTAAAAATGTCCCGAATATATTTATTTATTTATTGTATTACCATTCGTAAGACGTTACATGGAAAAGCTTGCGAAAATGCTCAAGTTTGTACTCAATTGAGAAATTAATTTTTAAAGAGTAGTTTGTTGAATCGGTAAACGTTGGGTAGGACGCTCTCAGGCTCGGAGGAGCGATGGCATGTATTATATTATCTGTGTAATGGTTAAGTTATCATTGATATGCCGTTGATCGTACTAATTAATAACAGTTTTAAATGCCCAAGTACGGTCGATCGACCTTATTTATTAATCTGAGGATCGACCGCACATCAGTAGTAAAAGTTTAACATTGACAGCGTCTTTATTTTGTAAGCAGTAATTCAGGTGGTTTTCTTTCAATTGTTATCACTGACGTGCAGTCGTCTGTACATATCCAGTTCTTCAAATCCAACGCTACCCACCTTTAGCTGGATCAATTTGTTTCGAAACTGACCCATCTTTGATGACGCCATTCCATAATAAATAGTCGTTTATCCTTACGGGGAAGCGACTTGAAAGAACATGTATTTATTCATCAACGCTTTCTTTGTGTGAGGTACACATTGTGCTGTTATTCTGTTTATAATAAGACGCCATATTGGATGTTGAAGGGCGTCAAGACGTGTTAGATGTTGGCGTTGGTGTGCTTTTATGGTGTTTGTGCTTATGTTGTCGATGTGTTTTTAACGTGATGTATTTTATGTTGATAAAAAGAGAGATTTCTAAGTGTTACGATTGTGACTTGTTAGCATTTTAACTACGCTTCTTGGTTCTTACAAAAATCAGTGAAAAGTCAAACTTTTCGTGACTTTAAGAAAAAAAAAACTTGTTTTTTTATTATTATACTTATAATCTGTAGTGTGTGTATGTGTAGTTGATTTTAGATTTCCATGCCAGGCGTTATTGGATTTTTGTTTATATGGTTAAACAGGCAAGAAAGGTTTGGATTTCTGCCTCAAATGACAATATGCTTTTATCAGACATACCTCTGCCTACCATGGGAAAAAAACAGGCGTGACCGTCGAAACACTTAGTACAAAAAACTTCTAAAAATATAATACGTCACCGAGAAAACCTCGTTTATTTGTAAATCGATAAATAAATATCCATCGTGCCCCGCTTTGGGAAACATCTCAAGTGTTTCTCGTTAAAATAAAAGGGAGGAAACGTTTTGATTGATAAAGGGCGCGAATGGCCGACCTAGCTACCGCCGCCATCTCTATGGGATGAAATTCTATTTATGGAAAGAGATTTTTCTATTTTTTTCTCTTCAAGCTTTGTTTAGTCCTTTTGATGTGATGGACCTTTAGTGTTTATTGACCTTTTTATGGAACGTTTTCATGCTAATCTTTACCGAGTGCTTTTACGCAGTTTTCTTCTGATGAAGTGATATATCTGCACAAAATGGTGCAGGTGTGCCAATATTTAGATTAAATATTATACGGTAATTAAACCCCACGACACATTATTAAGGCTCCCTTTGAAGCCTATTTGGGCACTTTAATTGTGTTTCAAAATCATCATCATTAATCGAGCGTGCGTCACTGAGGAAAATGTACTACGTACTAGAGAAGACACCTCGAACAAAATTTTTGTAGCACGTTTTAGAGCTCCTGCACTCTCACTCGCTTAGCCACGCTCGCCGCGCGCGTGCTCCGCGGTTTATTCCACTATGTTCACCTGGGTGAAATCACCTGGGTGAACAAAGTGGAATTTATGGTTTCTTTATAAGGAAACTGAGAACTTTTTTATTATTGTTACGACGGAGGGTTAAGCAGAGTGGACTGAAATACTTCAACCTCGATTTTCCTGGACTTAGAGACGTTTTCAGCAGGCTGAAATGCATTTTCAGTCCGTATCAGAGAAGGCTCTATCACATACCAAAGAATCGAAATTTTGACTAAGTTGCCGTCGTTTTCAGGCGCTTGAAACATGTTTTCAGGCCGTTTCAGGAGCCAACAAATCCGATGCCGACATTTCCTGAAAACCAGTTTTCAGGCGTTTTCAGGACCCCTTATGGCCATTTGACACCCACATGTAAAATTGTTGAAGAGTGAGCGAAATAGAGCTAAATCTTAGACAAGGATAGCCGAAGAACCTTCTGGAAGAGAGTGAGCAAGATAGAGGTAATAAAAGACAAGGATAGACGAGATTCGAGAAGCTTCGAAAACCTTCTAGAAGTGAGTGAGAGAGATAATGGATAGATGAGGTTCGACGAGGTTCGAGTACCTTCTATTTCGAGAATGTGTAAGTGAGAAAGAGTTATCTTATGACAAGGATAGACGACGTTCGAGGACTTTCTAGTACCACGACTCGCGGCCTATATAAACGGCGCAGCTCAGCGCCAGGGGAGTTCAGTTGGAGTTCAGTTGGAGTTGAGTTTGGAACAAGCGATACAAGCGATTACTCGGAGCGATTTAACTAGTAGCTTTGTGTGTTAATTAGCGGTTCAGTGTAATTGTTCTGTAATAAAGTGTTCTCTACGCATTTAATCGGCTTTCTATTCATATACGAACCCCCAGCTCGTAACATTATACAAAGCTAATTGATGAAAATGATTAATGTTGTGTTTTTGTTTTTCACTACTTATAACTCAAGAATCCCCCAACCTTTCCCCACTCTTCACTACACAAAACACACACACACACACACTACACACCTACACCCACATCGTCTGTTTTGGACAAGCATTTTAAGTCTAGAATATTAATGCATCTTTACATGTCTGTTTTGGCTATTATTATTGTTATTTTTGCAATGTTTGAGGAGTATGGCGCTGTATACCGAGATACAGGACCTGTCCTACTTCGGATACAGATGCTCCCATGTTGTATACGTAAATATTAGCCCTTACGTTTTGCTATAAGTGGTTGTATAAATTGTTGGTGAAATAAACGTTATCTATTTTTATTATTTTATTTTATTTCACCTCGGAATCATTGCACCTAGGTGAAATCACCTAGGTGAAGTGATTCGACATTATTGGTGTCATTTGTTCACCTTGGAACTAAATCACCCAGGTGAACAGGGGCAACTATTTTTTATTATTCTTGTGGACTTTAATCACCTACATAAAATATGCTAAAACAACTATCAAATCAGAGCGAACGTACCAGCAAATTGCGCGATATTTTTTGTTCGTAATGTCTACTCTAGTCCACATTAACACATAATCTTTGAAGCCTGGAAAACAACAAACAAGCTTTGACGATTATTGTAGTGAAATCATAAGTAATATCATAGCCGTAAGTGCATTTTCTTCATTGCTTTGGCAAATAAGAAAATATATCACGATAATCTATTCATAGGATTTTTATATTTCAATAGCCGTGCCCGGATCTTTGAAGGGTGACCCCCTCTTTTAACGTTTAGTTGACCATCAAAGAAAAGGTTAAAAGAAAATATTAGCTGCTTAGCTTTACATCTTGGTTAGGGTTGAGAGGGGGGTAAAATCAATGGAAAAGAGTAATAATATATTAAACATCAATCTTGTGATCTTTAGAAGTCGTAGTAGGGGTAGGGGTTAGCTTTTGCTCAAGCTTTGATCACCGTTTAAAACTAGTTTAGAGTTGATTTTTTTAGAATTTTCCTCAAGTATATGCATAATAAATAACCAGTCCATTACTGTCCCACTTCTGGGCACGGGCCTCTTCTCAGTCCGAGAAGGCTAAGGCCTTAGTCGACCACGCTGGCCTACTGCGGGTTGGCGGACTACACACACCATCGAGAACTGTATGGAGCACTTTCTGGTGTGCAGGTTTCCTCACGATGTTTTCCTTCACCGTCAAAGCAAGTGATAATCGAATATAAATCCGCACATGAATTCGAAAAGTCAGAGGTGCGGGCCGGGATCGAACTCACACCCTCCTGCATGGAAGGCAAGCGTTCAACCACTAGGCAATCACTGCTTCAAGTATGATATGATCTCTATATGATATATATGATAGGGTATCTTATGAAACAAGATAAAATGTGATTTTCTAAACTCATCATTTCAACTGATCACGGGTCAACCAGCCGGTCTGCCAGCTGATCACGGGTTCAACGGCCTCTCGACGCGTGAAAAGTATTTTTTACGTATTTAAAAACAAGTGTACGGTTATTGTATGTATCTGTTTTTTTAGTACTATATAATCTTACAAGGTCACGCGTCCCGTGACCATTGATCCCGTGATCAGCTGACTTGAATGGAATTATGAGTTTAGAATAAATTTTTTGTTTCATTGTCATTAGATATCGATACGCATCACGTCTGCGAAGTTTTTCCAACTAATTTAATTTAGGGTCGGTCTTTCAATAGCCAGTAAAATTTTATCTGAGGAATAAGTTCGAAATTTTGACAGTTGTAGTAAAGAAAATCTGTCAAATACGTCAAATTTATTCCTCAGTTAAAAAGTTATCAGACTATTGAAAACCTTCTATATGGCATTCTATATTTTGTACGGTTAAAAAGATACAGCCCTGTGACAGACAGACGAGACAGACGGATCGAAAGCATATGCTTAGTAATAGCGGGTCCCGTTAGCATGTACCCTTTACGTACGGAACCCTAAAAAGGCAGAAGGGATAATGCATGGCAGAGAAAGTAGCATGAGTTGCGTTAGAAACTTAATACTACATCATTATTTTCAATTTCGTATGATTATAGGAAATCTTTTCAAGATCCTTCGTCGTAGCAATATTATTATTGTTACGAGCTGGGGGTTTGTATATGGATAGAAAGCCAATTAACTGCGTAGAGAACACTTTATTACAGAACAATTACACTGAATCGCTAATTAACACACAAAGTTACTAGTGAAATCGCTCCAAGTATCGCTTCGATGTTATCGCTTGTATCGCTTGATCCAAACTGAACTCCAACTGAACTCCACTGGCGCTGAACTGCACCGTCTATATAGGCCGAGGGTCGTGGTACTAGAAAGTCCTCGAACGTCAACTATCCTTGTCATAAGATAACTCTTTCTCACTTGCACATTCTCGTAAAAGAAAGTGTTCGAACCTTGACGAACCTCATCTATCTTTTATATCTCTCACTTTCAGAAGAAAGAAAGAAGGTTTTCGAAGCTTCTCGAATCTCATCTGTCCTTGTCTTATATTAGCTCTATCTTGCTCACTCTCATCCAGAAGGTTCTTCGTCTATCCTTGTCTGATATTTAGCTCTATCACGCTCACTCTTCAACTATTTTACATGTGGGTGTCATATGGCAATAAGGGGTCCTGAAAACGCCTGAAAACGGGTTTTCAAGAAATGTCAGCAACGGATTTGTTGGCTCCTGAAACGGCCTGAAAACATGTTTCAGGCGCCTGAAAACGACGGCAACTTAGTCAAAATTCCGTTTCTTTGGTATGTGATAGAGCCTCCTCTGATACGGATGGAATATGCATTTCAGCCTGCTGAAAACGTCTCTAAGTCCAGGAAAATCGAGGTTGAAGTATTTCAGTCCACTCTACTTAATCCTCCGTCGTAACATTATTTACACGGTTCCATATGGATCAATACGTTAATTTTCAGACAGAGTCCATAGTTTTAGTAAAAATTTGCTTAATAATTATCTAATGTTTGTAAAGACAGTCTTAAAAAGTTCTGGTACAATTTAAAATAGTGTTGAGCTGCATCCATCTCTGCAGCATCGGTGAATCCCACCTATCTGCGAATACACTGAGGATAGTGTTGGAACTGCCGCGGGTACATGTCATCAGGGAGGCACACCTTTTTCTAATGATGGCGGCTAACCATCAATATTATTGTCACCAAACATCCCTGACGCACTGCACCGCCACGGCAGCCTCAGCAGTACTTTCAGTGCATTATTATATTGGATTCGCAGGTCGCTGTATGCCAGCTGAGTAAAGTTGACCCACAGGCCGCACGTGAAAGGACGCATTAAAGGACTCGTTTTAAAGATATATGTTGAATTTATATATGTTGAAGTCCTATTATAGAATCTTGCACATCGTGATGCCTTGATTTATTAAACACTTGGATAGTGGAAAGATATTAGAGGTATTTCAAAGGGAGTTTTTAAGGATTATAATTCTTAACACGTGGCATTCTACATAGTTCAAATTCAGCTCACCTTATCTTTTTTAATTATAAAGGCGTGTTAGTTATCTACTACGAGTACAGATATTTTGTTCTGATAAAGATATTCTCAAACCTCCAAAAATCATACTCCAAAAAATTCGTCCCACGCAGTCCAAAGTTCCAGAGTCCGTGATATAATTAAAAACTTGCTTTTTGAAGGGCGTTGGTTATTAAGCGAGGAATCTCATTAATGAATAGGAATATGAGAGGCCCCCGGCACCCTGGCTCTCCCGTAATGATGTCTGTCCCTCCGCTAAATAAGTTAGCCGTTCAAATTGCTTTTCAACGCAACTTATTATAAAGCGTGTCATTTTTGGGTTAGGCATGTATGTATGTCATTGTGTGTGTGTCAGAGGGGCTCGTGGCTAAGTTATATCTGCGTGGTTAAGGTTAAGATGCGCTAGCCACGGTTAGTCCTTGGATGGGTGACCGTTTCGTTGCACATCCCCTCCGGGCCTCGGAGAGCATGTTACGCTTTCGGTCCCGGTTGTCATACAAGTATCAGTGGCAGACCCTAAGGGTAGTCAGAAGCCTGTAAGTCTCACCACTGTGCTAACCATAGGATGTCGGTATTGCCCTTAACTGGGTTGTGCTTGTGAGGGTCTGATCTGATGGCCAGTTGCTTTGTGTAAAATGCTGGTGTTCAGCCGTATCTGGTTAGACTGGAAGCCGACCCCAACAGTAATCAGGAAAAGGCTCGTAGAAAGAAGTAAGTAGAAGTACTATTCAGTCATCATCATCATCATTTCAGCCGAAAGACGTCCACTGCTGGACATAGGCCTCCTCCAAGCATCACCACAACGACTGGTCCTGCGGTTTCCGCATTCCGCGGATTCCCGCGACCATCACCAGATCGTCGGTCCACCTTGTGGGGGGCCTACCCACGCTGCGCCTTCCAGTACGCGGTCGCTACTCGTAATCAACCCTTTGCAAAAATACACCTTTACAACCATGAAACCAAATAAAACCTGACATAAATATAACTCAACTCAGTAACAAAATACAGTGCAAATTGTAATCCACAAATTGCTCCCAAATATCCACCAATTAGGGAATAATCAGCCTTGAAACTTGTACGAAATACCAATTGTGAGGCCTCAGACCCCCTGATGAAAATAGGAAGTCATTACTGGCCACCCAGGGAAACCTTCTGTAAATTCAGAAGCTCGGGGATTCAAAATTTAATAAATTGTTAACCATTACGTTATATTCACCCGCCATTTGTCAAATTACACCATAATTTACATCGCTTCCGCGCATTTCCTTTGGCGGTAGTTTTTCTTTGTATCGTGTACATTGCTTGGTTTTGTTGAATGTGGAATTCTTAGATTCGTATCGATGCAGCAATGTATGTTGAATAGGAAGTGTAGCGTACGGTCGTGATTGCTGAAGGTAATGGGAATTGCAAGCTTGATCGCTTCCAGAGAAAACATACGGGAAGGAAATGTCTGCGGGTACGAACTTTGAATCGACGAAAATAGTTATTTGTGCAACAAGAGAGCAAAGTCGTTTTTTGCTGCGAGTGCTGATTTTGAATCCTGAGCAAGCGAAGGATTCATCGATTGAATCACGAGCGTAGCGAGTGATTCTAAAGTTGAATCCTGAGTGTGGCGAGGGATTCAAAGGCACGAGATGCAAAAAACTTTGCTCTCGTGTAACACACATATCTTTTCACTTCAGCAGCGAGAACACTTTAGGAGATAAAATAATAAACAGACAACTATTTAATGTGAATCAAAATAATTAAGATTGTAGATAGAGGTACCAATTCAATAAAGCATACCATATGCTTTCAGTTAATTCTGGCGAGACTTCTCAGGTAGGAAACTTAATTCTGCATTAATAACTTGTTGTTTTAACTCTTCCGGTATTAAAATACTGCCATGTTCTCGTCGCTTGTTTCACTCACATTTTACGATTATTTTAATATTTTATAACATAATCAACTCTTTACGCCAGCCACAAAATGTTATTCCCGCTCTTTTATTTAAATTAAGGCGTGTTCGGAAATAGCACCCATGATATTTTATTATTCAAAATATATTACGTAACATTATTGAAACTAGAAATAAATATTTACAGGTTAAATATCAGTTTTATTTACAGTAAATACTTATTTGCGTTTAAATACAACAATAAGTTAAAAATTCAATAAATTACATTAAAATACATAATTATCTTTTTGCTAAATTTCTTTAGTTAGTACGAAATTCCGAACGTGTTTGTCTTTGAGGTCGAATTCAAAATCGGAACTTCGAAAGGGCTGGTCTTTGTCTCTCTCTCTTTCTAATGGCGGGAAAGAGATAGAGTGTGAATGTTTCGAATTGATGATTAACTACTTGTACTATTATTTGTTCTATGGATTAACCCAAGGCTGAATAAGATATTCGCGGCTTTCTGAAAAAAATGGGTGCTTCCATTTTCTACCCAAAGTTCAACCCACTATTTAATTTAATTTTGTTTTCCTTCCACGTTCTACCCGAAGATTTTTGACGTTCCACATTCAACCCATGAGATATTTTGTGGTATGGTTAGCAAAATCAATAACAAAGAATAAACTACTTAGTTTCAAAACAGCGCAAGCATTCATACACATAGCCTTTATATCCTACAAATATGTCAGCTTGAAAGAAAACATTACACATGGCGTACTGTTCTTTTTGATAATAAATTAAATAGAAATCGAAATTAGGTACAGTCAGCTGCAGAAAGATATACGAAATAAAACTACCTGAGGAAAAGAAAACGCGAGTGAAGCGAGACTGTAATTTTTATATTTTGTTGCGAAAACGTAAGTAGCGACATAAAGCTTGATTATGTAGTACCGCTAGTGGAGCGAGCGCAAAGTTTTTGAAGTTTTCCGAAAATATCACAATGTTTAAGTGCACGAGAGGTCGCCCAATGGTCGAAATCCGACCGTAATTCATAAAAAAAACGATCAATTTACTGGCTTCGTATAATTTTCGCGTCACATATGCATGAATGTCTCTATGCCCAGTGCATGATAATCATAAAAACCGGCCAAGAGCATGTCGGGCCATGCTCAGTATTATAGGGTTCCTTAAGTAGGTGTAATTACAAACGAATCAAATCGAATATTAATCATGGCTATTTTAGTTTTTGCAATAATCGGCAGCATTCGCGACTCAGAGCGTGTTGTTAGTAGCGCCATCTAGCGATAAATTCAAGAAGCCAAATTTAAGTGTGTCATTTCAAAGTTACTTTTTGTGATTTTTTCAAATATAAAGTAGCTAAAGGAGTATTATTTGCTATGATCATTTTTCTCTAAGGTCAATGTCCTTTGAATTAGGACGTTTTAAGTATTTTTCAGTTTTCTCTCTATAACTCAAAAAATTATAATCACATTATACTCGAAATAATTTTAAAAGAGATTTTTCACAAAGGTCTATCAATGTGGAAGATTATATGTTTCTACATTGCATAGTTTATAAATGGCAGGGGGGGGACACATTGCAAGCCACTTTGGCGGGCTATATTTCGCAGATGGTACACCTGATAAGAAAGTAGTGTATGAAACATTACCTTCATTTTAGTAGACCTATTCAATGATACCCCACACGAGGGGGTGCAGCGAAAAAAAAATGTTCATCCCCATTTCACATGTATCGACGCCACCCCTAAAATACGTAAAAACGATTTTTTTATTCTTTTAAAATTGAGATCTATATGTAGACTATTTTTTAACAAAATTTCATTTACTTATGTTTATAACTGTAGAAGTTATTAAACTGTATAGGATTAGGACAGACGGACAGACGGACAGACGGACGGACATGACGAAACTATAAGGGTTCCTTGTAGGACTTCGGAACCCTAAAAAGCAGTAAAGTTAACCTTTTTTGGAAATGAAAACAAATTATTTTAACGCATTTACGCATGCGAAGCGAAATCTAAAGAAAACAAATGTTAGTAAAATTATTTTAGTAGGATAACGTAAAAAAAAAAAAAAAAATTTTTGCTACAAAGTACCTAGCATTGCAACCTATAGATTGACAGATTTACAAACAAAAATAATAATTGACAAACATTTCAAAAGTGCCTGTAATTAGGTTTATTTGAAATAAAAACATTTGAAATTGAATACCTTTTTTAGGGTTCCGTACCCAAAGGCTGCCAAATGGGACCATATTACTCTCGTTACGCTGTCTGTCTGTCCGTCCGTCTGTCTGTCTGTCATAGGGCTGTATCTTTTGAAAGGTAATAGGTAGGCAGTTGAAATTTTCTTAGAATATGTGTTGCTTAGACACGACAAATACTAAAAATAAAAAAGTCTAAAACCATAGGCGGTCCCCATACAAGACACCTCGAAAAACAGCATTTCAACGTTTTTGTTCCTGCTCTATCTTCAAAACGGTAATACATACCAGCGTCAAACTTGTTCTGATTGTAGTGCATCATATGTAGTTTAGCAACAAATACTAAAATTAAGGCAAACATAAATAAATGTCGTGGTACCTGCGTATGAAACAGATTCAAAAATTTATATTTCGCACACGATGCGTTGATGTCTTTTGATGAACTCTCATAAATTAAATATTTTTCTGTGGGATTGGGAGAACCCGTACTGCGTGAATCCGACTCTGACTTGGCTGGTTTTTTTTTGTGTTTTTCTATTTGATATTTTTGTAATTTCTATATCATAACATTATATTTATGTGAATAACGAGCGCTTAGTCCGTGTGAAAATCAAATGCGCGTCACGTTTTGCAGCAGCTAAGCACTCAGTGTTTGCGCCAATCATGTCGACGACAATAGGTCGACGACGTCAATAAATAGACACGCGATCTCATACAAGCAGCATGTTCCAAATTCAAATTTACTTGTGTTCGCGAGACAGCTGTCAAGTGAACTAATGACAGTGTGGTTCCGGAACCATAACTAACCATGTTGTTCTTCTAAACAGCACATCTAGTACGTAGTACATATATATTGATGAAATAGGTAGAGAAAAGTCATCAAATAAGACTTAAAGACATGTTATTGATCCTGGATAAATGTAGCCATGAAACGAACCCAATGACTTTTTGCTGAAAACACCAAACTATACCTATTATTGCACCAATAGACAAGATGACTGATAAGAAATTAATTCTGCAAAAGAATATTGAGTATCAAACTTAATGACATTGCATTTTTGATTAATTTTCTTTATTTATTACTTTTTCTATACATTTTAATACATTCCGTACATTTTTCATAGTTATTTATTATAAGTATTTATTTACAAAAAAAAGTATTAAAGTTTAAACAAATCTATTGTCTAGTACCCATAGTACAAGCTCTGTTTAGTTTGGGACTAGATGGTGCTGTGCAAAATGTCCCAAAATATGTATTTATTTAATTATTGACGATGCAATGGTAGCGTTGTGTATGGTCGTCGGGTTCCTAATGTGTGATCGAGCCTGGCGTTTTTTTTTTTAGATATTGATACCAATTAATTATTAATAATGATTAACTTGCATCATGATGTTTTTTAAGCTGACCGTACTGAATTTTGACGTGGGTTGAACGTGGCATACATTTTGGGTTGTGCGTGGACTTGTCAAATGACTGGGGTGAACGTGGCATAGAAATGGGTTCAAAGTGGAAAAATATTATTTGGGTTGAATAGACGTGGGTAGAATTTGGAAGCACCCAAAAAAATAATTAAAAAGTTACTTTGTCTCACTCAGTGAGTAAAATGCGATTTTGCTCACTGATTTCAGGCAGCAAAACCTACATGTTTGAGCTACTGAAGTGAAAACATAATTTCATTGACTTGACCTTCACTAGGTTTCAAGGTCAGAGGCCAGTCCTATCTCTATTAGTTGTGAATTGTGAACAACGTAAAATCTAAAAATTGCAAATGGTGTTATGGAAATTTAATGCAGTTGCTGACAGAGAAATCATGCTTTGATTAATTATCTTCTATCTATATTACAATGGTTTGAATGGTACATTTTTTTTTTTTTTTTTTTTTTTTTTATTATCTACAGTACAGTATATTCATCAATATTAAACTCCATTGATTCAACTGTGATTGGGTGCAAAGTGATTAACCTTTTAATTCAGAATGTATTTGTTTTTCACGATACATAAATGGAGATTTTATATTTGAAAAGGTTCACTTTGTTACTTATTATAAAAAGTAATTGCTAATTATCAGTATTCAATACTTGACTGACATTACATTATATATGGTTTCAATGTTTCATTTAACATTTTCATAATGTTATTCGTTGGCTTTGTTACTTGCAAGAATTGTATCTTTTTTTGTTGTAACTTTTAGCAATTCAATCAATCAATCAACTCAGCCTATCGCAGTCCACTGCTGGACATAGGCCTCTCCCAAATTGCGCCACAACGCTCGGTCCTCTGCCTTCCGCATCCAGTCCCCCCCAGCTACGTTCTTTAGGTCGTCGGTCCACCTGGCAGGGGGGCGCCCTACGCTGCGTTTGCCGATACGCGGTCTCCACTCAAGGACTCGTCTGCTCCAACGGCCATCGGTCCTTCGACAGACATGGCCAGCCCACTGCCACTTCAGCTTACTGATCCTACAAGCTATGTCAGTCACTCCGGTTCTTCTCCGGATAATCTCGTTACGGATTTTATCCTTCAAAGAAACTCCAAGCATAGCTCGCTCCATAGCTCGCTGAGCGACTTAAAATTTGTGGACTAGCCCAACTGTCAGTGTCCACGTCTCGGCACCGTATGTCATGACTGGCAGGACGCACTGGTTGAAGACCTTTGTCTTCAAACTTTGCGGTTCAGCCGAAAGACGTCCACTGCTGGACATAGGCCTCCCCCAAGCATCGCCACAACGACCGGCCCTGTGCCTTCCGCATCCAGCGGATTCCCGCGACCTTCACCAGATCGTCGTTCCACCTTGTGGGGGGCCTACCCACGCTGCGCCTTCCAGTACGCGGTCGCCACTCCAGAACTTTACTGCCCCATCGGCCATCCGTTCTGCGAGCAATGTGCCCCGCCCACAGCCACTTAAGTTTGGCAATTCTTCGGGCTATGTCGGTTACTTTCGTTCTCCTGCGAATCTCCTCATTTCTGATTGGATCACGCAGGGACACTCCGAGCATAGCCCTCTCTATTGCCCTTTGAGTGACTTTGAGCCTTCTTATCAGGCACATTGTGAGCGACCACGTTTCCGTACCGTAAGTAATTACTGGCAACACACACTGGTCAAAGACTTTCGTCTTGAGACACTGCGGTATTTTGGACGAGAAGATATTGCGTAGCTTCCCGAACGCTGCCCAACCGAGTCGGATTCGACGATTGACCTCTTTCTCGAAGTTGGACTTACCTAGCTGGACAGTTTGTCCTAGGTAAATATTTATGTATCAAATGGGAACTAAGCTCACGGCCCATAGGCACAAAATATTTAATAGTTGCTATAGGCACTACACATACACTTTTTCGTACTTACGTTTCTTCGCAACAAATTAATTACCTATAGGAATTAGCAACAAGGACCAAGAAAATCGAAGCATCCGTTCTAAACTTCTCTCCCGTATAACCCCAATAGGAGATTCGTGTTATTGGCTAGTTTCTGGTCTGGCTCGTAATTAATAGCCGCTATTATTTAACGTGTAGCCCATATTGTGGCCGTTTGGCTATTTGTGGCCATTTTCACTTGTAATTTGGCTCAGAATTGAACTCATAATACCGGTGAATCGTGGGAAGCGCAGGACCGGTCGTTGTGGCAATGCTTGCGGGACGCCTATGTCCAGCAGTGGACGTTTTTCGGCTGAAATGATGATGATTATTTAAGTTCCTACATTATTTTCGAGATATCTTAAGACACATCTACGACTGATATTACTTGTTAGTAACTAGAGTAAATACCTAAATAAATATCGAAATAACTTGAGTAACGATAAATGAACTAGCTCGTGTTTTTTTAGGGTTCCGAAGTCCTACAAGGAACCCTTATAGTTTCGTCATGTCCGTCCGTCTGTCCGTCTGTCCGTCTGTCCGTCTGTCCTAATCCTTTACAGCTTAATAACTTCTACAGTTATAAACATAAGTAAATGAAATTTTGCTACAAAATAGTCTACATATAGATCTCAATTTTAAAAGAATAAAAGAATCGTTTTTCCGTATTTTAGGGGTGGCGTCCATACATGTGAAATGGAGAAAAAAAATTTTTTTTCGCTGCACCCCCTCGTGTGGGATATCATTGAATAGGTCTACTAAAATGAAGGTAATGTTTGATACACCACTTTTTTATCAGGTGTACCATCTGCGAAATATAGCCCGCCGAAGTGGCTTGCAATGTGTCCCCCCCCCTGCCATTTCTAAACTATGCAATGTAGAAACTTATAATCTTCCACATTGATAGACCTTTGTGAAAACTCTCTTTTAAAATTATTTCGAGTATAATGTGATTATAATTTTTTGAGTTATAGAGAGAAAACTGAAAAATACTTAAAACGTCCTAGTTCAAAGGTCATTGACCTTAGAGAAAAATTATCATAGCAAATAATGCTCCTTTAGCTACTTTCTATTTGAAAAAATCACAAAAAGTAACTTTGAAATGACAAACGTCTTAAATTTGGCTTCTTGAATTTAACCCTAGATGGCGCTACTAACAACACGCTCTGAGTTGCGAATGCTGCCGATTATTGCAAAACTAAAATAGCCATGATTAATATTCGATTTGATTCGTTTGTAATTACACCTACTTAAGGAACCCTATAATACTGAGCATGGCCCGACATGCTCTTGGCCGGTTTTTTTTTAATAGTATAGGATGGCGAAACGAGCTAAAGGCCCACCTGATGTTAAGCGGTTGGTTACCTTTGCCCATGACAACTTCAATACCACCTAGGCTGTTGCCTAAATTGTACCGCAAGTCGGTGCGCCAAACTTCGTGTTACAAAATCTTATGTTAATGAATGTCAACTGTATGCCGCAGTGCATGTTTTCATAAAAGAATAAAGGTTTCATGCAAACTAAAACAAACATTATTCTAATTATTTTAATAACGTTTAAAAAAAGTTTGATGTAATTAATTTACTTTTTGCTGCAAAGCAGCTTTTGCTTTTTTCAGTTCCATCAAAACAATGCCTTTCGTATTCTCTTTTGTACCGCGATCGCTGTCAGAAACGAATTGCAGCGTCACTGCAACTTGATCGGTGGTGCGTCATGAAATTACGTGAATTAGGGCCCAGGTACAGTGGGAGTATAGTAGCCGGCATGAGTCGTGAGCACAGATGGACAGTAGTGGGGGCAAGTTCGCGCATGTAGATAGATAGATAGATAGAATATTCTTTATTGTACACCAATAACATTATTAAACTTAGGACTAACATGTAAAATGTAATGTAACATGTACAGTCAACAAATCGGAATCATGACCCACTAAGCTGATAATTCGTTTGAAATCGTCAAAACAGTAAGGTTTTCTTCTATGCTGCACTTAGGACATTTTGAATATTACAGAAACTGCATGAAAACGGGTCAGAGGTCTGTGCCATTTTGGGCTTTGTTATCGATGTAATAGATTTATAATTGGATTGGAAATTATGTTTTTGATAAAGCAGGAAATATGTTTTGAATTTCGAATTAGCTGTCGTTTCACGTGGTTTTCCTACAAACAACTATATTTTTTAAGAAACATATACTAACTTTTTCGATTACAGAACATTAATAAGATAAAAATAAAAATGACAAATAATAAAATGTCAAGGTAGTGATTATTTTCTCTGTGATGTCAAGTATGAAAAGGTGTCAAACAATACTCTTAACGGCCAAATATGTGGAACATGCATTTAATTTATAATATCCTCTGTACCATATTTCACGCAATGAATGATAAATAAATATATAAATAACAATATTTGGAGTTAAACATCAAGAATAAAGTTTAGAAAAAGAATTTTATTGGTAAACTAGCTGTCACTGTCAATAGCTAACAAAATTGATAACAAGTCTGTTGCCAGGGAAATATCTGTTTAAGCGAAATTCTACCCAATTGTATTAGAATGTCTGTACGATATTAAGCTTATCGTGGGTCATGATTCCGATTTGTTGACTGTACAGTCAACAAATCGGAATCATGACCCACGATAAGCTTAATATCCTACAGACATTCTAATACAATTAGGTTGAATTTCGCTTAAACAGATATTTCCCTGGCAACAGACTTGTTATTAATTTTGCTAGCTATTGACAGTGACAGCTAGTTTACCAATAAAATTATTTTTCTAAATTTTATTCTTGTTGTTTAACAGTGTTTAACTCCAAATATTGTTATTTATTTATAATTTATTGCGTGAAATATGGTACAGAGGATATTATAAATTAAATGTATGTTCCACATATTTGGCCGATAAGAGTATTGTTTGACACTTTTTCATACTTGACATTTTATTATTTGTCATTTTTATTTTATTAATGTTCTGTAATCGAAAAAGTTAGTATAGGTTTCTTAAAAAATATAGTTGTTTGTAGGAAAACCACGTGAAACGACAGCTAATTCGAAATTCAAAACATAGTTCCTGCTTTATCAAAAACATAATTTCCAATCCAATTATAAATCTATTGCATTGATAACAAAGCTCAATACGGCACAGACCTCTGACCCTTTTTAATGCAGTTTCTGTAATATTCAAAATCTCCTAAGTGCAGCATAGAAGAAAACCTTACTGTTTTGACGATTTCAAACGAATTATCAGCTGAGTGGGTCATGATTCCGATTTGTTGACTGTACACTTCCGACCAATATTATTTAGTATCTTTGTTCACTAATTTTCAACGTTAGCGTTTTATAAGGATTATGGGTAGTTATAGAAAATACAAACTTTCTTGAATTTCACCCATATTATGATTTTGGGACCTTTTTTTACGCACAGATAAATAAACAGAAAACATTTTGACTTTTAATTTATTTTTTACTATTTAGTTATCGATGGACAGGTTTTTTAACTCGCATTCGTATTCTCAGCAAGTCCTTTCATTTGATACCCATATTCTACAAAATTTCATCTCAATAGGTTGAAGATATCTGCTTCAAAATTGAGTTGCAAGATTCCACTCTAACTAATATATTTACATACGTACCTACATACATTGCAAGTTAAATACAATCTTGTAATAAATAAAGGAAGATGAAGAAGACAAAAAAACCATTTTTAATTCAAAACATTAAACACTCAAAAAACAAAATATAAATTAATTACAACAAAAGAAAAATAAACTGTTTTAAATTCGAAAATGTGAGTCAATAAAGTTGAACCGAAAGTGTACGGTAGCCGAATGACACCTAATTGTCCAATAGACGACGAGCATCGACTGTCGACCAATCGCGTAAATGCAATGTTCGGCGTTGGCACCCCGCGCTCCTGTCATTCCACCAAACAGATCTATAAATGAACTTCTGCGCAGGTGAAGTTTGTGCTCACGACTCGTGCCGTTATCTGTACAGTGCGAGTCGGTAGAGAGCGTACTGAGTAAAACGTACTGCACCGACAAGTCAGGAAGCAGCAGCCTTATGCTAATTAATAACACGCATTAGTCGATTAAAACAATATAATCCATCCACGTGTATATAATAGATTATAATATTATTAGAACAAAAGCATTAACTTTTATCTGACATTATGTTTTAACCGCTTGTTTAATATGTTTATCTACACTCGTATCGTAAAATTCTAATTATGAACTCGAAAGTAATGTCATAATGACATACTTTACGCACATGCACCTGTTATGAATTTAAAAAGTTTCATTACGATACAGTTTGCTGAACAAAACAATGCGGTAATGTAATTTTTTTTCCATAACCGCACACTTCAGCCTAACTAAGGAGTTTTTAATGCCACTTCGACCTAACCAAGGAGTTTTCAAACCTTTTTTTTAGCAGTCGTACAGTTTGGCACCAATGAGTACACAAAATTCAGGGTGGCGCCACTTGTCATACATTGAAAATTTTTATCGTTTAAAATCGCGTTTTTGGCAGAACTTTTGATTGTCATATTGCTTTTAATTATATTTAAGTGTTTACAGGCATATTTTTTGTATGATAAAACAGAGATTGACGGAATCCTGACAAGGATAGAAAATTAGTTCCGATTATAATGTTGTCGCCAAACTATATTTTATTATCTGTGTAGGCGCGTACCAGCGCGCGTGCGCGGCCGCGCGCCTGGCCTACTGGATTTGGACATCGTTACTTGTAAATTTATTGTTATTGTTTACGTTATTATTATGGTTTTGTATGTCGAAAGTTTTTTTCTGGGCAAAAATATCTGACTACAGCAGTGATACTGAACTGAGGAGAATATGACCCCGCCTGAATTTCTGGATGCAGCAACGTAAATGACGAACAATCTTTTGCCAGAGAAATCAAGAAAAACAACGACAATGTTACTAAGATTTTGACTTTGGTATTTTATTTAAAATTGTATGAGTGTAGATAAAATAGTGTATGAAACTGACATAATTAGGTATTAAAACACTCGTGTGATACTATTAAAAACCTCGCCTACGGCTCGGTTTTTAAACTCACACTCGTGTTTTAATAACCCCTATTATGCAACAGTTTCATAAACTACTATTTTCGGCCTTGAACCACGAACAATAGTGTTTTCTATCTTTTTAAACATAGTCTATTATAGAAAATAGAAATGTTTAGAAGATTCACTTTAAACAATGGTATTAAGATGCACTTTTTACCTATTCTACTTCCTACCAATATTATAAATGTGAATGATGAACGATTGTTTGTTTATGTGTCCGTCCTTCAATCACGCTGAAACGGCTGAACGGATTTAGATGAAAATTTGCACACAGATAGACCATAACCCGGATAAAAATAATATTAATTATGTTATTGTCTATCTGTATACCAAGTTTCATCCAAATCTGTTCAGCACTTACAGCGTGATTGAGTAACAAATATCCAAACACCTTCACAAACTTTTACATTGACTTATATTTAGATTTCTGTGGTACAGCAACTTATGGTTATCTAGATTCGATCATCTAAATTTAATTAAACTTATCACAAAAAAGGTAGCGAGTAAAACGCGGTGAATAGGGAGGGATGCAGGGGTAAATAGGGACAAAAGTGGGCAAGGATTTTAACATTGAAATAGGATAGTTTGTTGCCCACAAATACTTCAAAAATGTTCTGCCATAATTTGGTAAGCATTCTAAAGTCTTTGTGGGCAACAAACTATCTTATTTCAACGTTAAAATCCTTGACCACTTTTATCCCTATTCATCCCTGCTGCTGCTGATTCACTCCGTTTTACGGTAATAATTTGACTTCAGTTATTATGATACTAAACTTTTAAAAGGCATGTTTTCATTGTTAATCTGGTTTTCTTATTCTCACATTTTGACGTCTGTAGTCTAGTGGTTCGACGGTCGGACTGCTGAACACGAGGTCGTGGGTTCGATTCCCACAGGACACAAATATTTGTGTGATGAACATAAGTGTTTGTGTTGGTCTGGGTGTTTCTTATGTATTATATGTATGTATTTACAAAAAAAAACTACATAAGTATTATATCCATTGTCTAGTACCCATAGCACAAACTCTGCTTTGTTTGGGACTAGATGTGCTGTGTAAAAATGTCCCAAAAATATTTATTTTATTATTAGAAAAAAAGAAAAAAAAAGAAAAAAAAAAGAAAAGAAAAGAAAAAAAAAAGAAAAAAAAAAGAGTATAAGTACCTATCCATAAAGTTTTGGAGTGACGACCGCGTAGTGGATGGCGCAGCGTGGATAGCCCCCCCCCCAAAAAGTGGACATACTTGCGCGGGAATCCGCTGAATGCGGGAAGCGCAGGACCGGTCGTTGTGGCGATGCTTGGGGGAGTCCTATGTCCAGCAGTTGACGTAATTCGGCTGAAAATGATGATACCTACCATGGAGTTGCCTTGCCTCACCATGCATATCAATCCAACATTGATCTTAAACAGGGACTGTTTATGTTTGATGTGTTCATTTTCAATTCTTTTTAAATGTGAGTCTTCTGTAGTTTTTTTTTTACTAAGTGGTTTTTTTATGATGCCTTTGTTTAGTTTAGAATGCGTTATTGACTGTATTTTATTATATTTCGGCTAGTGACTACTATTTTAGTATTATTTATTTTTCTCAGAGTGAATAGAGGGAGAACAGTGTTTATGAAATGCTGTAGATTAATTTTATTGCGAAAGGTCACATGGATAATGTTGAGGCATTTTAGTAAGAAAATGTTTAAATAAAGTGTGTAATGCGTGTTTCTAGCCAAAAGAAGGTAGACCTTCAGAGAAGGGCTATGCTCAGAGATTCTCTGAAGGATCGAATCCGAAACGAGGTGATCCGACAGATAACCAAAGATGTCGACACAGCCTACAGGATTAGCAAGCTGAAGTGGCAGTGGGCCGGCTACATTAGCCAAAGAACCGATGGCCGGTGGGGTAGACGGGTTCTCGAGTGGAGACCGCGAATCGGTAAACGTAGGGTGGGCCGCCCTCAGGCTCGGTGGAGCGATGATATTGGCAAGGTGGCTGGGAGCAACTGGATGCGAGTGGCCGAGGATCGATGGCATGCCATTGGAGAGCCCTATGTCCAGCAGTGGACTAATATAGGCTGATGATGATGAGACCTCCATAGCTGCACATTTGTCCGCACCGACCGCGTCGAATGCGCACATTTTCAGCCGAACGAAACAATGTGGAATTCTTTATATGATATCCTATGAAACAATGCCCACCGAATTGGGCGTAACATTCGGAAGGTACCCAAATTCGGTGCGGATAATGCAGACGAAGCCGGTTCACCTGCATTCTGCCAGTTGCGTTACACGTGGGCAACCCGTGATTCTTCCTAACGTCTTCTTTTGGCGCAGTCGATTGACGATTCGTTAATAGTCGCGGTTGATTGTTTCGGCGCGGATAGGTGTTGATTCTTTCGGCGCGGATAGGTGTTGATTGTTTCGGCGCGGATAGGAGTTGATTGTTTCGGCGCGGATAGGTGTTTATTCTTTCGGCGCGGATAGGTGTTGATTCTTTCGGCGCGGATAGGTGTTGATTCTTTCGGCGCGGATAGGTATGCGATGCGAGGCCTTAAGAAACTTCATTGACTTCTGTGCGGTCGATTCTTTTGCGGACAAATGTGCGTTTACCTTTTCCCGACCGTAATGACACAAAACAATTTAATAAAACATACCAACGATGTATTTCTATTCATCGTCAAAAAAGTTGCTATAATGTCACTAATATGGAATCCAAGCAGCCATCTATCACATAAAGAATGCAATTACCTCCCCTCGCGGCGAGCAGTAAAAATAAATATATGATTACAATGTTCCCCTACTTGCGTGTTTTACTCGGATTAAAAAGCGTGGTGGTCTAGATATGGAGTTCTGTTGTAAGGTTAAAAATAATGTGACCAATTTACAGAAAACAAGAGACTTGTACCTGAATATTTTTAGTACATATGTGTGGTAGTGAAAGTTGGGTATGGCGGAAGAAACATGAAAGCAGAATAAGTGCAGTAGAAATGAGAGCTTTGAGAAGTACATGTCGTGTGACTTTGAGAGAAAAGTAAGGAATAACGTGATAAGGGAGCGTTGATAAAACCGGAATAAAATCGCGGACGTTCTCAAAAAATGCCAGGCTAAGAGTATTCTAAACAGACGAGCATGCATGACGAGGTTAATGAACGTAGATAAAGCGAAAGAGGTGTTTCAGGATCGTAGCAGGTGGAAATCCATCGTCTCTGCCTGCCCCAATGGGAAACAGGCGTGATAATAATTATGCATTTATGTATGTACAAAGTTTCGTTTGCTTTTCCATGTCGTTTCTGTGGACGTTGTCCAGGGAATATGATGGAAATTATCCTTTAACTAGCCTATGACGGCGGCTTCGCCAGCCTGTAATTCGGCTTATCACAGAAAGATGTTATCGGGCATCCCTCGAAAACTGTTTATTTTCCTGGGATAAAAAGTAGCCTATAGGCTACCGGGAACAACAACTATCTATCAGGTCTATCAGTATACCAAATTTCATCCAAATCTGTTCAACGGTTAACGCGTGATTGAGTAACAAACATGATTTATTGCATCTCTTCATGGGGTGGTGCTGCCAAAACCCACTTTATCCTAATTGAACGTGCGCAAAGAGCTGTTCTTAAGGTATGCTGCTTCAAACCACGTCTTTATCCCACAGTCAAGCTCTATGAGTACTGCCATGTGCTAACTGTTAGGCAACTGTTCGTACTGGCCACTGCCATCAAGGCACACCATTACCACCTACTCTCGGGAATCCATTCGCCGCTACCATATCGTTGCTACATCTACTTCACTAAATACTTCCTTCAGTCATAGGTTCTTTGTCTTTCTCGGACCCTATCTCTATAATCATAATCATCATCAAAAAAAAAAAAATTCAAATCTTCTTTTTTTTTTCTTCTTCATCAAATCTTCTCGTCCAAAATACCGCAGTGTCTCAAGACGAAACACTTTGACCAGTGTGTGTTGCCAGTAATTACTTACGGTACTGAAACGTGGTCGCTCACAATGGGCCTGATAAGAAGGCTCAAAGTCACTCAAAGGGCAATCTCTATAATAAATTACACCAAATTATGTCCCTGCACTCATTAAATAGACATAATTATAAAACAATACTTCAAGCTTGGCTTCAAAACCAATCATACACTGCAACAGAAGCCCTCATGATTGTTCCAGTGTAATCCCTAACGACTAAACAGTTACTCACATATACACACCCACGCACATACACTCTCACTCACATATACAAATCACACACACAATTATGTTAATTTTATTTGATATTGTTTTTGTTTTTACGCTCGTGACATTTATGAGCAACTTTGTTTCCTTAAACTCACCATATTTTTTTTAGAACCTCTGTATTTTTGCATAGTATTTTAAAATGTAGCACTAGCTAATCAAATGTGTATCTTCAGAGGTGGGGACCTGATGACCTGTATTACAGGTGTTTCTACCTATTGTATTGTATTGTATTTATTGATAACAATTGTTACAAGTCATTTTTTTTTTAAATTAACATAATTCTTAACTTACTCAGACTTAACTTTATCAGAAGTTAACATAAAATTATACTGCAGACGTCCTTCGATGATCACCATGTAGTTTCCTAGCTTTTCATGGAACCGACGCACGTATATTCAAAGCTTGCAACAGCAAAAAAAAAAAATTTTTGCTATATATGAAACGCATCCGGACGCTACCGCTAATCTGCTGTCATCTGTGAACTCATTCCTTTTTTTCGTGCAACGACGCGCGACGTAAAAATTTATCAAAATCGATAATAGAGTTATTTTCAATAAAATAAGCATGCTGAAACGCAAAGGTGATAGTTTTAGACAGTGTGATAGTGATAAATACAACTTAAGAAAGTTACGGAAACTAAAAAACAAAATACGACGAAGGACAAGATCGTCGTCGAACTTACCAATTTTCTCCCCCTCCTGAAGATGCTGATACTCGAGTGATGATAAGGAGTTCACCGTCATCCTCTGGTGACCATCTGGTCCCACAAGATAGTTTACAAGATGCCCAATAAGGTGAATTGTCTAAGCGACAACATCGCCATTTTGTACACATACAATACACGAAATAAAAATAGGCCTAAGATCGATACTGTGGGATCGTTTAATGGTCTTTTTACATGTCTAGGATCAACACAGAGGGGTTGTTCAATGACATTAATTAACACGCCAAGGATTGTCACTGTGGGGTCATTCACGGCGTTATTATGATATTGCCTAGGATTGGTACAGAGGGACCTTTCAATGGTAATTCATAAGTGTAACAAAATGCATACTCAATAAATTCTATTGTAATCATAACAATGAAAACAGGAGAGGAAGAGGGGGGGGGGACCATCAGAGACCCAAAGGTAAGTTATATAATATTACAGTTTTTTCTTTCAGCGATGGAAAACATCCTCAATGAGGACTGTCTACAAGTACTTTGCTCTAATCTATTAACCAACTATTAATAAATAATTGAAGTGAGGCAGAAAATGTAAGACATAAAATTGATGGGCTGGCTTGAATAACTGAAAAGTTATTAATCTGTCGAATACCAGATTTCAGACACAATTAAAATTTAATTATGGCTGAGCCAATTAGCCCCAGCAAGGATTGAGCGGTATAGAGGTACAACCAAAACAGCTAAATTTATTGGAAATGTTAAATAACACTGGTAAAACACTTGCTGATATTTTCCACAATGGAAAGGATGTAGGAGATACATTCTGCAGATCAGTTTTATTTGGAGATAACCTATGTGAAAAAATTTAAACTTCAAAATCTCTAGGAAAAACAGACCGAGAGATATTGGTTACAACCCAAACTACCTCTTAAGAACACACTCAAAGGTACACTGCTTTTAACCTGGAGGGGCCCACCTCGGCATACACAGAAACAGCTGTTCTTGGAGCTTTGTGCCAACAAAGCCGCAGCAGTGGGCCATGATAAACAACAACTCAAAGAGAGCTACATCAGTACCACAAGGCTATTGGAGATCCAATAACAACAGTCATTATTATTACAGCAACTGATGTGAACTAGCAGGTTAAACCCTTTATACTACATCTGGCAAAGGATCACTAAAGATTCTATAGGTAATAATCAAAGAATATGACATTATTTTTGGTCAACAACCAGTTAAACTGTATTCACCATAGAAATAATAAGTAATACTTAATAATTCCATGGTATTCACTGACCAATTACTTACTCCTTGTCAAGGAAGGTGGAGGTAGTTATACTCATAAAATGAATAAATAAATATAATGATAATAGTTACTTCATCTGAATGTGTAACTACTGAAGATCAATGAAGATCAGTACTTTTCAACAAATTTTGCAGTAAGAAAACCAAATGGCATCTATAGATTGACTCTGAATCTGAAATACCTAATTGAATCCCTTCATTCTATCTAACACAGCATTTTAAATTAAATGACTATAGAACAGTTTCAAACAATAAACTGCTATCTGGCTAACTTAGATCTAGAAGATGCCTACTTAATAACATCAATTTAAGAAGATAATAAGATCTTAATTCAAAACAAATTATACCTCCGGTTTATCTACTGCACTATTTGTTTTCATTAAAATTCTTAAACCAGTTGCTACTTTGAGATCCTGGGATTTAAATAAGCCCTATCTAGACCATTTCTTATGTATTGAAAAATATTACATACAATACAATGTAAAGTTAAGAAAACAAGCAGCCTATTGCAAAACATGGGTTTTTAGGTATGGAATGTAGTGTTTTAGAATTTATATTTTAGTCAAAACATATGACAATTAAATAAATAAATGGTCTGTTTTTAGAAAAAACATTATACTTATTATCAGATACCCAGCTAAGGCTCTGCTATATGTTATTGATGTTTAAATACAAAAAGTTTGGAAAACATAGAGATATATTTTATCTCTTTAAATATTGATAACAATATGATAGTAAGGTTTCTACACCCACTGGGTGCATTTCAGATTTAAAATGGTGGAAAAACATCATAAAGCATATTCATTCATTTTATATCATCAAAGTGAAAACAGCATAAATATAAAATAAAGATAGTCTATGATGCAAAGGTATCTGGCTGGGGTGCTAGTTGTAATAATAAAATACATGGTTTTTTGGACACTAGAACAAAAACAAATGCATAATATTGTGCTAGAACTAAAATCTACATTATCTATTTATTAAATTTATGCACACGCAGAGGGGTGATAATAAAATACATAGAAATCAATACATTCTTGATATTGGAACTGTAATTTTTTATTAAGAATTTATAATACCACGACTATCAGTTTCAATCAATCTCCTAACAAATATGAAAATGATGTGAAAAAAGAAATCAAATCAAAATGTTTTATTGTATTCACATGTATTTTTGGTGCTACATTATGCTATGGGTTAATGTATTAATGGTGAGATGTAATGTATCAAGTGTTTTATTCATGTAATATATGAAGCAAATAACCAAATGTTTAGCTAATAGTATTGACTCAAGGAGTTGACACAAATTGGATAACCATATTGCAACAACTCTTAAGTCATGAAAACATAAAACAGAAATGTACACAATATACAACATATATTACAATTCCCAATTATTGATTTATTTTCTTCAAGGATTAATTATAAATGTTAAAAATATGTTACATGGCATAGGGATTCCGTTGCTTAAGCAATAGATGCTTTTGCAATTGTCTGTTCATATTTTATATATATTTTTTCTCTATGCTTTCCCACCATTCTCTCTAATCCTTAAAACTATCAGAAAAATCAAGATAGATGAAGCTGAGGGTATTGTAGTAGTACCTACCACAATGGGCTACTCAACCTTGGTACCCAATATTCAAGTCATTGCTTGTCTCAAAATTAATTATTGTTACCTTAACCTTATGTTCAGATGCGGGCAACCTACACCCTCCCAGAAAGAATCTGACTGGCTATAGGAGTGTTGTCCAAGAAGGATTTATGAGGCATAGAATAAAAGAGGCCTCTGCAAAGGTTGCTTGGTTATGTTGGTTTCCATCTCTGAGTCAACGCTAAAGCAATACCAATCAAGATTAATGCTTGGTGTGAGTACTGCAATATAAATAATTTAAATTTATTATGTACCTAATACAATAGGTATAATATATTATCCTTTTTAAATGAATAGTTTAGAGGTTCATCCTACAGCTAATTCGGCCCTTAGCCAATAGGCTATTAATAAATAGGTCCAAAATTATCTAAAGATTATAGAATTATAAGATTTATTAAGGGAGTATTTAAATTGAGACCAACAATATCTAAATTATGACCATGTTTGGGATGTTTCTGTAGTTTTTTGATCATTTTAGAAACAATGATTCCAATGAGTATTTTGTCACTAGAAAAACTGACTAAAAGCAGTAATATTAATAATAATTTCTACTGGTCGTAGAATTGAATTCAAAACTATCTCATAATAATGGTCAACAATAGTTAAGTATAACAATCAGTTACAGATTAAAATATTGGATTTTATAAAAATCACTGCTCCAGGTTGGTAGCAACCTAAATTTATTCTTCCATTATTTCAAAATGAACCTAAGATTACCTGGCTAAGCCAATTTGTAGATTATATGTATAACACAAAGGACCACATAAACAATTTCAAGAACATCTTCATAACTTATTATAAAATAGGTAGGTACCTAAAAAGGCTAGTCTCAACAATCAGTAGGATAGGTGGTTCAAAGAAACTTAAGAATAGTGGTAAAATAACCCTCCTTCTGGTGCAGTCAGATAAATACTAATATACTCACTACATACAGTACTAGGTACCGTCTACTTCAGCCGCAGCTAGGAAGGGTAGGTATATTGATGAGATAAGGAGAACTGCAGGATGGACCTCAAAATCACAAACATTTGCAAAGTTATATAATCATCCTTTAATAAAAATTTACAAAAGCATTACTAGGTGATGGAGCCAACTAAAAACTTTTATTTTGTTACTAGTATAAGACAGTGTTGTCATATCACATTATATTCTAAGAGATTTATTTTTGTTATTCTATCAACTCTGCCTTTCGCAGTCCACTGCTGGCCTCTCCAAAGTTGCGCGACCATATAGCCGGTGTGGTTGCTATTCAATGATTTCAACCAAGACAGAAAATTAATATTTAAGCCTAAGGGTGTGTCATAATGTTGTGACGCAATAATATAATATTAAGGGTGTGTCGTAAGGTTGTGACTCAATAACATAACAGTAAGTAAGTTGATTATGTAGAAGTCATGGGACTGGTTTGATTATTGTGTTTGTTAAAATATAAATTAATTATGTGCCTAATAATAAAAAATAGAGAGACTGATTTATTTGATAATAATGTTTCTTTATTTAAACACATTTCTTACAATCTTGGTAAAGCTTTAAACATCTACATGGTGATCATCGAAGGACGTCTGCAGTATAATGAGTGATCAAACGAACTTACCTGTAAGTGATGTTCGATCATCATTATATAAAGACACTGACTGTCCTTCGATGATCACGGGAGCCCACCCAGAACCCACTCGAAAGAGTTCTTTCTCAATTACCCATAAGACTGTAATAAATGTGTAGCTTTTAAAAGAATGAGTTCACAGATGACAGCAGATTAGCGGTAGCGTCCGGATGCGTTCCATAGATAGCAAAATTTTTTTTTTTTTTGCTGTTGCAAGCTTTGAATATACGTGCGTCGGTTCCATGAAAAGCTAGGAAACTACATGGTGATCATCGAAGGACAGTGTCTTTATATAATGATGATCGAACATCACTTACAGGTAAGTTCGTTTGATCACTCATTTTCGTTCATTATAATATTTTATATATTTTTTTATTTTTTTTTATTTTTTATACCACAGGCACCAGCGATCCACAACCAGAAACTGATCTCAGCTATATTAATTGTGTATCTCTGCTTTGTATTTTTTTTTGGTTTGTGGTGAGAAATAAACGTTTTTATTATTATATTATTATCCAAACTTGGGGGGGACTGGATGCGGAAGGCAGAGGACCGAGCGTTGTGGCGCAACTTGGGAGAGGCCTATGTCCAGCAGTGGACTGCGATAGGCTGAGTTGATTGATTGATTGATCCAAACATCTTCAAAAACTTTCATAGGTATTATAATATTAGTAGGATAGGAATGGGCAGCAGCGTTCTCTGATATTACGATCGCCAACTCGCCTGCCAAGCGTGGCGATTATGGTATAGCCCCCTCCCTTGGTGGAGGTCTATATCCAGCAGTGGACGTCTTTCAGCTGAAATGATGATGATGATGATGATGAGGATAGAATAATTCCAAATAATTTGTTGTTTTATGCAGTTTTTGCAAGGAGTTTAAATCACACACGGAAAAAAAACGGCCATAAAGAACAAAACTGGGTGGTAAACATTTCCCGATATAAGATAGGTACATTTTATGTAAAATTTGTACCTCTAGAAGGGCAAATAGTGGATAGATAGGATTAGAGTTGTAAAAAACTGTTTTTTTCCTGAGATGAAAAAAAAAACCTTAAAAAAAGTTTTTTTTTCTGGAGTAGGTTTTTTTTTCAAGAGTGGTACGAAAACAATAGTATGATATTGTGGTTATCGTTAAATACGTTTGGTTTATGTTTTAGTTGAATTGAAAGCTTGAGACGGTGAGAGTTCGCTTTTGTTGAGTTTGAAGTAGGTAAACGTGGGAAGAGACCAGACGGCATGTCGTTATTGCCATGGAAGATGGGTAGGCCTCTGGTGTGGGACGCAACGTGCGTCGACACCCTTGCTCCATCACACCTTCCTAGCTCGGCTGGCTGTGCTGGTGCTGCCGCCGCGTCTGCGGAGGCCTTCAAGCGGCGCAAATATGGTAACCTATCAGGAAACTATGACTTTGAGCCGTTTGGGGTCGAAACGCTCGGGACACGGGGTCCGAGTGCGCGCATGCTTTTCAAGGAAATCGCAAAGAGGCTGGTCGACACTTCACGTGACCAGAGGGCTGGTTTGTTCTTTGGCCAAATAATAAGCGATGCCATACAACGTGGCAAAGCTTCCAGTCTTCTGGGCACTTTTCCAGATGACGGCGATGTGGAGGAATACTTTGACGTTAGGCGTCGCCTTTTTATATAATTTTATTTTGTACTTTTATTTTATATTTCATCATCATCATCAACATTTCAGCCGAAAGACATCCACTGCTGGACATAGGCCTCCCCCAAGCATCACCACAACGACCGGTCCTGTGCCTTCCGCATCCAGCGGATTCCCGCGACCTTCACCAGGTCAATTTTATATTTGTGTTGTAAATATTGTACATTTGTAGATAGGTTATTTAATTATTGTAATCTCACTATTATTAGTTATATAAAGTTGATGAAGTTGGTAAACGTTAAATTAAGTCGAGTCATTTTATGTAATTGGAATATATGAAAATATGACAAAATGTAATGGTAGGTAAATCTTCTTAACAATGTTGTTTTACTAATAATTTCATTAATTGTGACATAATTTGACATAAGTGAAAATAAAGCAATCACATTTAGTGTTTTATTCCATTTTAGTTAACTATAGTACCTACTTAGTTAAAAAAATGGAAAAAAAACAACAGGTTTTTATTCAAATTGTAATTTGACAAAATAAATAAATTAAATTTTTTATTTAAATTTTTATTTTTTTATGTATCTCTAGATAGAATATTAATTTTGGCCGTTACTGTTTGTTCTACCTAACCCATTTCGTTGTGGAAGCTGGAACTAAAAACAAAATCAATTCAGGCTAGCTAAATAATTATGTTACGTGTAGCCCCTAATGATTTCTAAGTGTTGCAATGTTCTAGAAATATCTTGTTCTATATGTAAACGGATTCCCGCGACCTTCACCAGGTCGTCGGTCCACCTTGTGGGGGGCCTACCCACGCTGCGCCTTCCAGTACGCGGTCGCCACTCCAGAACTTTACTGCCCCATCGGCCATCCGTTCTGCGAGCAATGTGCCCTGTGCTGGATGCGGAAGGCACAGGACCGGTCGTTGTGGCGATGCTTGGGGGAGGCCTATGTCCAGCAGTGGACGTCTTTCGGCTGAAATGATGATGATGATAATAAATAAATAAAATAAAAATTTCTTTATTGTGCCAAAAAATATACATAACATTGGTTGAAGCCCTAGACCTCACACTAGGATTCCCTGTGTCGTGGGGTCTAGTCTCTTTCAGTCCAGAAGACATAGTTGACACGGTTCGGAATTAATTTAATGGTCAATGAGTTATAAATAACAAAAACAAAAAACAAAAAAAACAGCTAAAAATATTGGTATCTTGTGTATGTATGTGGGGGGTTGTTGTGTGTGTTTTTTGTGTGTGTTGTTTGTGTGGGGGTGTTGTGTGTGTTATTTGTATGGAGTGTGTGTTGTGTGGGGGTGTGTGTGTATGTGTCCAGCCCTATTTAGGTATGACCAGGATTTCCTCAGTTTTCATATAATTCAAATTCAGTAGCCACGTCAAAACTTTACTCTTACATGGCTTTTTTAGTAGTGTAGCAATTTTCAGCTTGGAATCTAATTTTCCATAGATATATGGTCCCATAAAAAGGAATGACTTTTGACCGAACGACTTGTGACAAATAATCGTATCCCATTTCAGTAAACGTTTTGAGCGTGATTTAGCAGTGCTCGTAAGGCTACTCCTATGAAAGCGCAAGGTAATAGACATAATGTACAGCTGCCTTACCCTTAGTACTTGAGTCTCCTGATATAAAAGGTCAGTTGAGTATTTGTATGGACGGCCGTATGCACATTTCAGCAACGCGCGCTGTGCTCGCTCTACTTTAATTAAGTAGGTCTGTGCAGCCACTCCCCAGGATACAATACAGTACCCCAAAATCGATTGGCATAGCGCGAAATATATAGTTTTAATAATTTTGTCATTGGCTATTTTTGCCAATCGTTTGAATATGAAAATAAGTTTCCTAACCCTGGTACGCAGTGCATCTACATGCTTGGACCATCTCAGGTGGCTGTCCAGGTAGACACCTAAGTATTTAATAGTAGTTGTGTTTTTAATCACAGGACAGCCACAGCTGGTGCGGTCCAGACAAGAGTGTAGTTTAGTAAGTACTGGTACTTTGGGACTAGTTCGCGCAGAAACGCTAAAGCAGATGGCTTTAGTTTTCTCGATGTTTATGGTAAGTAGGTTACTATTTAGCCAATTGGCAACCACTTGTATGCCAGTTTCTGCCCTATCGTGAACTTCAGGCCAGGAGTCGCCGTGGAAAACGATTGCAGTGTCATCAGCGTACGTAAAAATTTTTGCTGCCGGTAGTGTTAGCGAACACAGGGCATCGATGTATATAATAAAGAGCGTAGGTCCGAGAACACTTCCCTGTGGCACGCCAAAGTGGACTGTGGAGATGTCACTGCAATGGCTCCCCACAACAACCCTCTGTTTCCTGTCATTAAGGTATGAACCGAACCATTCAAGTGGACCGCCACGGATACCGAGAATTCTCATTTTTTCCAGCAGTATTTTTCGGGACACAGTATCAAACGCTTTTGCGAGATCGAGGAAGACGCCAATACATGCTTTGCCACTATCAAGTTTATGTGTGATGTAATCGACGGCACTTGTTACAGCGTCCTCCGTGGATCTCGCAGCCCTAAACCCATACTGGTTGTCAGATAACAGTTTATTTTTTTCTAGGTAGGCTAGAAGTCTTTTGTTAACGACCTTCTCCAGAATTTTTGAAAGAGTCGTCAACAAGGAAATCGGCCTGTAATTGGCCGGATCCAACTCGTTACCACTCTTATGTATAGGACATACATTAGCCACCTTCATACTTTCGGGTACGTAGTTTGTTGATAGACTGAGATTACATAAAAAAGAGATAGGCTTAACTAATGACTTTATTCCCTTTTTGACGATGGTATTACTAATTCCATCTATACCGGAGGCGGATGTTGTTTTTAAGTTTTTAATTATTGTAAAAATTTCTACTACGTCTGTAGGTATGAAAAAAAAGGAGTGAGGAAGATTATGCTGGTTGTTTAACGATTTACTATAATTATTAGCTAAGTAGTCTTCACTAACATTCATAGTGGAAAGAGTATTAGCAGCTAGACATTTTCCGACTGTAGAGAAATAAGTATTAACAGTGTTTAGCTTATTTACAGCATTTAAATCATCAGATATTAGTTTTGAATGTTCCGCTTTAGATTTAGAAAGATTACAGATGCTCTTAATTTCTGACCACATTTTTTTGGGGTTACCTTCAGTACTATTTAAACGTTTGCGGTCATGTTCAAGTTTGACCTTTTTTAGAATGTTGTTGCAGTGATTTCTGTATTTTTTATATTCAAGCTGGATTACCGGATTATCTCGGTTTTCTTTCTTTTTGGCTTTAATATGTAATAAATCTCTGCGCCTAATGCATTTTAATAAATTCTTTGTGATCCAGGGTTTTTTAACGACGTCTGAGCTGTGAAGAGTGATATTTGTAGTATGCGTTATGACTAAATTTTGAAATTCTTCAGTAAATTTTTCAACTGCTAGAGTTATGTCGGTATATGTATAAAGCGAGTCCCAGTCTATACGTGCTAGATCGTCCACTATGGCATTATGGTCTATTTTTGTTAGTTGTCTAGGAACAGTAGACTTAGTCGGCTTCTTATGAGTGCCAAATATCACCGTTTCGTGATCCGTGATTCCCGACTCACAGACAATGACAGTTGTATCAAAGCGTGACTTAACCATAACATGGTCAAGGCAATTGGTTCCTCTAGTTGGGAAATTGTGGCCTGGAAAATATCCGTAGTGACTGGTTAAATCCAGATATTCCGTCGAGCGTGCATCAGTATAACCGGCTTTAATATCTAAATTTATATCACCCACAATAGTACAAGTATGTCCTTTGCACATTGCCATAACATTAGTAAGCGAATCACAGAAATTTGTGATAGTTGAGAAGGACGGAGATCTATAAAGGGCTATAATTGATAGTTCATTGCCAATATTAATAAGTAAACAGTTCGAGTCTTTGAAAGGTGGCTCCAGTATATTAACATGTAAATTAGATCTGGTGAATACCACAATGCCATCGTTTTGATTAATGAATGTTCTTGAGCAATGGTAGGTATAATTATTGTCAATGTAATAACAGGGAGATAGTTCGTCTAACCTGCACTCGGTTAGAATAATAATGTCCGGTAAGAATAGAAGACGACTCAGGAGTACAGTAAAGTTATTAAGATTCTTATTTATGCTACGTATATTCTGTATAACAACTGTATACTGGTTTTTTGTATCTCCGAGGTAATGCTTACATTTATCAATTGAGTCAATTTTATGGGATGTTATAACGTCTGTATTATCAATTTCATCACTTATTTGTGCTAAATTAGCCATTTGGATAAATTAAATGAAATACAATGTTCCGAGAAGAAGTGTGCCAAAGATGGATAAAAAGCCACCTTGGACCAGTGTGGAGACGGTATAACATGAAAGTAGAATGTATAATTAATAATCTATAATAGTATTTGCATTGAGCTTTATAGGAGATAGGGGGTCGGAATGATGCATATTGTGGTGTAAGATAAGTGAGGGATGTATGTGTGTGTATGTAATGTGGGGGTATGGTGAGCGAAGTAGAGAAAGTGAGTGTGCAAGTTCTGTAAATATTATTGAAAAGGTTTATGTGAGTATATGGTAGGGTGTAATGTAGTTTAAAGTTGTAATTAAATAATATTGTGCAAACATTAAAGCATAACATAGTAAAAACAATCTGGTAGAATAATAAACAAAAAATTAATACGCTAGTGCATATACTAATAGAGGCAGTTTGATAAGATAATAATCGAAACATGCATAAGTAAGAGGTATTAAAGTATGTGAATGGTAAGGGCAATAGTCACTTTGTGTTTTCCATATCCAAGTTCTCTTTGACTTTCAGTATTTGAAGTGAGCTTTCATTTTTAATGAGACAAGCAGATACCCCTTGTTTCTTTCGAAGGAATATCCTACCATTCGTTACCCAGCAATATTGGTATTCTTCAACTTTCGCAAAATCACGGGCTAAAAAGAGGAGTCTTTTCGTTTTCGGTGTTAGGTTCTCCGAGATGTACAATATGCTTGATGGCCCTTGTATACCCAAATGGCTAGTATTCAATTCATTGCCTTTATTCCCCAAATTGTAGTTCTTAGTGGCTTTGAGGACCTTCTCCTTTATTAGGGTATTGGTAAGCTCGGCAACAATTGTGCTTGTGGAGGTGTTCTCCTTGGAGGGGAGCCTGAAAACATCTTTAACGCAAGTATGTATGGAAGGTAGTTCAACGTTAAGTGTGTTCATAAAATTAGTGATCATCTGAAATAGACTATCTTTTGTTTCTCTTTGCATTTTGGGTACACCTCTAATTTCTATATTCGTCTTTTTGCTATTACGCTCAAGTGTTTCTATCTTATCTTCTAGAACACAAAGTGTGGCAGAGTAATTTTTCCGTTCACCTTCCATTTTGTCTATTTTTTTCTCAATATCAAACATTTGGTTAGTCAGAAGATCCACGTTTGCAATAATCTCTGTATTTTTATGTTGTATATCAGTGTTTTGCGTTTTTATATCACAGATGTACTTCTCTATAGTGCAATACTGATTTTTAATTTCCTGAAAACTATTCTCCATCGCGTCAATTCGCGTATTTTGTTGAGCAATCATTACCGTTAGCAGTTCTTTGATCTCCGCTGTAGCGTCCACCCGGGGTACAGAATCGTCCTCATAGTCTAGGCGCACACGCTTATTAATGTTCCTGGTAGTGATATGCGGTGTACTTATTGTAGTGTCTATACTACGCGCTGGCAGATCAGTTTCGGACATAGACAATCCTTTGGGTGGTGTACGCATTGTGCTCATAATAATATGTAGGTTTTGTACGTAAGAAATGCGTCGAGCGCGTTCAACAGAACAGATTGCACCAAGTTGTTATTATGCGTTTAGCAGCGCAATCCGTGAATCTGTAGTGCCTCACAGTAGCTATGTAAATCCATACAATAGCTACGTACAGCATGCGTCATTCAACGCAGGCGGCGGCAGCGGCGGCGAGCCGGCGAATTGATAGACAAGGATGGATTATATATACCTGTCTCTTTGACGCTGCGGGTGTGGAGGGCGCCCCACGGAGACCCGGGCAAATACTATCGATGTATTTCACCACTGCTTATTAGGTCGATATTCACTGTTTAGACGGTAAATAATTCATAAATAAAAATTTGTAGGGTGAACTTTAATGACTTTCCAATATTTTTAGACCGAATTATAACACGTCTGCTCGCAACAAGACCTCGGACGAAAGAGGCGAAGAGAGAAGAGACGAAAAGACGAAATGATGATGATGATGATGATATGTAAACGATTTGCGAGTCTGTGTGTTTGTAAATCTTATGTGGAAAAATACACACAGTCTAGTTCATCCCTGTGTGTTTTCAAAGTTTAGAATGTTGAGAAAGTCCCTTGCTTAAAAACACAAACACATGCAAAAAACAAAAACACATGCAAAAAAAAAACATGCACAAAACATGGGACTTTCAAAAAAATGGCTACACCATGTCAAAATATGTTCAATGATTACGACTGAAGGACATATATCCATGGTCATGAATAAATTAAAAAAAAAAAAAAAAAAACAGCCAGTGTCAAGGAAAGTCAGATATTAGGTAGCTTATTAATTAATTTCGTCTAAAGCATAAAGGTATTATACTTACGTCAGTATAGAAATGTCTTTGGTCTAAAGTGACTTCAATTATTTGCCTCTGATCACTGTCAAACTTTATTTTAGAAGTAATATCCGATTTCTGAAAGAGTGAATAAAAAGTACAGTTGACACAAAAGAAAATAACAAATTAATTTTTTTATATTAGTAATTCTTTTCTTTTGTTCTGTCACTAGCAAACTTTGTGCTAAAAAGCCAGATGTAATGTAAATAGAGTATTTAAGCGCACTTTATTAGTGTTAAAGTACACCTAAATAAAATTGAGTACAACTACTCTATTTTAGAGTAGGTACGGTTGGCAACCCTAACAACGCCTGAAGAAAAGAGGTGAACAAAAAAGGCCAGTCTTATTTTTTGTAACCATAGGATCTACGCTATAGCACAGAATATCTAATTGGCTATAGTGCTACGAAGACTACTTTCGTTCGAGACTTACGTAAGATCTACATAAATTAAAATCATAATAAATAGAAAAATAAAATCCGCCAAATAGTGATGGTTGCATTGCTGTGTTTCAGTCTCAAGGGTACGGGTGCCGGTGAAATTACAATCACATGAGACTTTCCATCTTCATGTCTCAGTTTGGGGGACCGACTTGTGATACCATTTAGGCATTAGCCTAGGTATTGAAGTTGTTATGGGCAAAGGTACATCAGGTGGGCCTTTAGCTCGTTTCGCCATCCTATACTATAAAAAAAAAACAGACAAATCCGTGCCGCAAAGTTACTTAACGAACAATTTTCTTAGAAAAGAGAGTTGTACCGGTCCCAGCTACCTACTATCGTAATCACTTAATTACGAATCGTATGTAATTTAACGGTTTTCCACAGCTTAGCTAAGCTACGTGCAATCCCTTACGACCGGTAGTACTGTGCAATTTTCTAGGTGCTTAGTTTTTACGACCAGACTCGTAAATGGACAGATTGCATAAGTTGGTCATTTGGCCAAACTTGGTTTTATTAACTTGGGTAAACTGTGATTACGTTTACGTAGTTTGTTTACAATATGTTGTAACAAAGAGACTGTAAACGAGAAACTTTATCACTTTTCTTTCTGAATTTGTTCCTTTTAAAAAGTTATTTCCACGTGTCCTTTCTCACTGCTTTCTTTAACTTTGTCCGACTCTAGGATTACTTCTGTAGGTATCTGGGAAGCTTTTAAAGGCTCCAATGTCACAAGCACAAACGCCCAGACTCTGAACGACTATTGTTTAAGAAAGAAAGAAAGAAAACCTTTTATTTAGCACAGTACAGTGACAGCACAACAATGAATTCCCCTTAAGGGGCATGTAGCAGCCATGTGGCGCCCCATCAGTAAAAAAAATATTACTCGCTGAATACATCATTTATCGAAATTTCGTTTTTAAAAATTGAATTAAGTAAGTACAGGTATCTACTGTAGTTTGATCAGAAACTATTAATAACTCTGTAAATTATAGTTCGCTGTAAATTGTAGAAAGAAAAAGTGCGAAAACCGGCCACTTTTAGTAAAATTATTTAATTAATTATAATCCAACTCGAAAAGTCATAAAAAAAATATGATGACTTTATAGTACAATAAGTAAAAATAAAAATGTTTATAGTTAGAAAGAAAAAGTGCGAAAACCGGCCACTTTTAGTAAAATTATTTCATCATCATCATTTCAGCCGAAAGACGTCCACTGCTGGACATAGGCCTCCCCCAAGCATCGCCACAACGACCGGTCCTGTGCCTTCCGCATCCAGCGGATTCCCGCGACCTTCTTCACCAGGTCGTCGGTCCACCTTGTGGGGGGCCTACCCACGCTGCGCCTTCCAGTACGCGGTCGCCACTCCAGAACTTTACTGCCCCATCGGCCATCCGTTCTGCGAGCAATGTGCCCCGCCCACTGCCACTTAAGTTTGGCAATTCTTCGGGCTATGTCGGTTACTTTCGTTCTCCTGCGAATCTCCTCATTTCTGATTCGATCACGCAGGGACACTCCGAGCATAGCCCTCTCCATTGCCCTTTGAGTGACTTTGAGCCTTCTTATCAGGCCCATTGTGAGCGACCACGTTTCAGTACCGTAAGTAATTACTGGCAACACACACTGGTCAAAGACTTTCGTCTTGAGACACTGCGGTATTTTGGACGAGAAGATATTGCGTAGCTTCCCGAACGCTGCCCAACCGAGTCGGATTCGACAATTGACCTCTTTCTCGAAGTTGGACTTACCTAGCTGGACAGTTTGTCCTAGGTATACATAATCGTCAACAACTTCGAGTGTAGATTCTCCGATGCTTACGGGAATGGGTGCTATATGGGAATTCGACATAACCTTTGTCTTGTCCATATTCATTTTAAGACCCACTCTATCGGAAGCTCTACTGAGGTCATCGAGCATTGTACCGAGGTCCTCCATGGTCTCAGCCATGACTACTATGTCGTCGGCAAACCGAAAGTGAGTGATGTACTCGCCGTTTATGTTAATGCCTAGCCCATTCCAGTCCAGAACCTTGAAGACATCCTCCAATGCAGCAGTGAACAGTTTCGGAGATATCACATCTCCGTCTCACACCTCGCTGCAGAAGGATAGGTTTCGAGGCTTGGTCCTGTAATCGGACTGACATAGTGGCGTTTTCATACAAAGACTTTAACACTACGATGTACCTATAGTCAATCTGGCACCGTTGAAGAGACTGTAGTACCGCCCAAGTCTCGATCGAATCGAAGGCTTTCTCGTAGTCCACAAACGCTAAACAAAGAGGCAAGTTATACTCTTCGGTCTTCTGTATAACCTGACGCAGCGTATGTATGTGGTCTACGGTGCTAAAGCCTTTTCGGCACCCGGCTTGTTCGGGAGGTTGGAAGTCGTCAAACCCTTTGCGAAAGACGGTTCGTAATGACTCTCGAAAACAGCTTGTAGACATGGCTCAGAAGTGAGATGGGCCTATAATTCTTCAGTAGAGCATTATCGCCCTTTTTGAAGAAGAGTATCACCACACCTCTGCTCCATGCCTGTGGCGTTCTCCCCTCGAGAATGACGGAATCAAATAACTTCTGAAGGGCCTTAAGGATCGGTTTTCCACCCGCCTTCAGGAGTTCGGCCGTAATTCCGTCATCACCCGGTGCCTTGTAAAATTATTTAATTAATTATAATCCAACTCGAAAAGTCTTAAAAAAAATATGATGACTTTAAAGTACAATAAGTAAAAATAAAAATGTCAAATAATATGCTTGGTCTCTATTTTTTATATTATTATACGTGGGACACTCAGAAAGTTTTGCGAAACTAAAAAAAATTGTTCTATACGTACATATATTTTTATCAAATCTTTTCAAAGTACTTTCCACCAGCCTCTATACAAAGATTCATGCGCCTAAACCAGTTTTCAAAACACTTTTTCCAGTCCGCCGCAGACACCTCGTTTACAGCCTACTCGAACGCAGCCAGCGCATCTTCCGGCGACGAAAATTGTATCCCTTTGAGCTGATTTTTTATTTTTGGGAATAAAAAGAAGTCACACGGTGCTAGATCAGGGCTGTAAGGAGGGTGACCCAGGAGTTTGACTGGCGTGCTGTCCAGGAAGTCCCTCGTTTTGAGTGCGGTGTGCGCAGGTGCATTGTCGTGGTGGAGCAGTAGCCCGCGGAGCCCTGTGTTTGGTCGCTTGTTGCTTATAACAGAGAAAACTTCTGGCAAACATTTGGTAGTATACCATTCGGCATTAATGCTTCTTTGATCCCGTAAGGGAATTGATACCAAGTGGCCAGTCAAATTAAAAAAGCTAGCGATCAAAATCTTACCCCCGCTTCTAGATCGCTTCACTTTGGTAGGCGTTGGCTCATTTTGAAACACCCAAACAGTCGACCGGCGCTTGGTTTCTGGGTCGTATTGATAAATCCAGGACTCATCACCTGTAACGATGTCGTAAACACGCCGAGACGAGCCTGCTTCAAATTTGTTAAGCATATCACGGCACCATTCCACCCGGGCCTGCTTCTGAGCATCGGTGAGATTGTGCGGCACCCAGCGTGATACTATCCTCCTCACGCGAAGATGGCTGTGTAGAATCTCGTGAACGCTTCCCGATCCAATCTTCAATATGTGTTGAATCTCCTGATATGTAATTCGCCTATTGTCTTGGATTAAATTTTTCACTGCTAGCACGTTTTCTTCGGTAACAGCCGTCAAAGGGCGACCGCTTCTTTCGTCATCCCCCAAAGTTGGTCGACCGCGCTTGAATTCGTTATACCAACGATACACGGTTGCCTTGGAAGGGCCTTCATCCATGAATGCCATTTGAAGTCTATCGTACGATTCATCCGGTTTCAGGCGACACTTGAAATCGTATAAAATCATAGCTCTAAAATGTTCCCGGCGCAGATCCATATTTCAGTGAGACACAATACTTTGAATTAACTCGCAAAAAATGTGGAGGGAAATTTTGAAATTGGAACTTACTTATTTTTACTTATAAATAATCATATTTTCGAAAAACATTATAACTGGCCAGTCTCCCATATATAAAAACTTTTTTTCGCAATACTTTCTGAGGGGCCTGGTATGATAAAACAAAGTTTAACCGGATTAAATCGCGTATATTATTTAAATTGGTTTTCCTGACGTTACGAAAGGTATATTGTACATCAACTCAGCCTATCGCAGTCCACTGCTGGACATAGGCCTCTCCCAAGTTGCGCCACAACACTCGGTCCTCTGCCTTCCGCATCCAGTCCCCCCCAGCCACGTTCTTTAGGTCGTCGGTCCACCTGGCAGGGGGGCGCCCTACGCTGCGTTTGCCGATTCGCGGTCTCCACTCAAGGACTCGTCTGCTCCAGCAGCCATCGGTCCTTCTACAGACATGGCCAGCCTTTTTTTTTTGTTTTCTTTTTTTCCCGTGGGGAAATCCTCATGGACGCACTCCGCCCGGGGTAGGCGGAGCCAGTGTCGGACTCTCACCGACTAAAACCACCACGATGTTCCTTCAACTACCTTAGCCGGGGGCGTGGGAACCCGTGAGTATTCACACAACCACCCCCGACAGGTCCCGGCCCGCCACAAGCAGGCGAGCCCCTTCTCCCCGTGCGGCCTAACGTCAGCCGCACCCTCCTCTGTGGCGCACACGGAACACTGCACGCCACCTCACCTCACGGGCCTTCACCAACTGCTCCAACTACGCCAGCTGCTGGTCGGGCAGCAGACTACCCCGAGTCTGCTGCTCGCAGGCCCATCCTCCTGTAATTTTTATAGAGGTTTTCTTCCTCGCGGTCCGGGCGGTGAAGCCAAGACCCTCGGTCCCAAAAGGCGCGAGAACACTACTCGGCAAGCACTCCTGGGATTACGAGACCGACGGGGGCAGGGAAGGACAGTCCCCCCGCTGCCTGCCCAGTGGCAGGGTGAGTGCACACCGGGCCCGCCCCTGCTCCTCCACAGTGCCCTCTGCTTTCTCAGAGGGACACGCAGAGCAACTTCCCATTGGCCCACATCGGGCCCCTCCCGTGCCAGAATATTCGCCACAGGCAATAAGGTCCCCCGGTCCGAAGAAGACTTATTTATTGCCCGTGCCCAGGGTGCACCGGCCCAACAACTGCCGTTCCCTCTAGACGTGTCCAGAAGGACAAGCAGCCGTCAGACACACGTGGAGGTTTTCTGGCCAGCACCCCAGACATGGCCAGCCTACTGGCACTTCAGCTTACTGATCCTACAAGCTATGTCGGTTACTGCGGTTCTTCTCCGAATAATCTCGTAAGCTATATTGTACGGTGGATTAAAATATTTTTTTAGAAATATCTGTAAAGACGATTGTCATCTTAGTCTACCTGCGACCACGAAATGCTGCAAACCTTTCGAAACGTCAGGAAAACCAATTTAAATTATATACGCGATTCAATCCGGTTAAACTTTGTTTTATTATAACCTGTAGTGATCGCGAAAACCTAAGAAGTTATTATTATTAAGTATATGAATTGGGCATTTAAAAATCCACGACCACCACATCATCCACCATCCACCATCTTCCACCTTTTCGCTATAATAACTTATGTAATCTTAAATTCTCGGTAAATTTCGTCAAAGTAAAAAGCAAGTACAGTCTAACAAAGAAATTGGTATACAGGATAGAGAGATATAAATGAAGTTTTCTCAGAAGATTATGCATGTTTTCGAATGAAATATCATTTTAATAACGGACAAAGTTAAACTGTATTTATACAAAACCCTAATCAAACCATTCTATAATATCTTCCTGAGAAATCTTTATCTATATCTGGCGACCCTGTGTACTAATTGCTTTGTTAGACTGTGCTAATAAATATAGCAATCGTCCCATCCCACGGCTACATAGAAATCTAAATAATATAAGGTAATTGAAGTGACAAAGGTGCGTGAAAGTGTCGCCGCGTACAGGTGTCTCGTAGGACACCAGTGTGCGAACCGTTCACTTGATCGTCAGTGCTGTTTTGGACGCAGACTCACTAAAATAGTATTTTGCAGCATATCTGACAACGGATTTCTTTTTAGACTTATTTTATTTTGCATTGAATACTACAAACATGGTGGATTGCAAATTTATATGTTGGTAGCGGCAAACCGGCGACACACGTTCCAATATTAAAAGACAGATGACATTTCTATTACCTTACTATTAAGATTTCTATGCACGGCTACGAACTAAAGTATGAATTACTTAGAATTTGTTCTGTAAGCGAAAGTAAAGCGATTATACTCTCTTGTGGACGAAGTTTCCTCCATTTATCTTTGTTTGTTGTTTTTGCCTCGGATGGGAATATTTTTGGAAGATATTTCATGACTTTTATTTAGGTTGAAGAAGAAATTTTAGACGATACCTTATTTATGTCCGAATACACCTAGGTACTTTGAAAAGTTTTATATTTTTGTCTTAGGTAGGTACAATTTGTTCGAGCTGTTTTTATTACTTATACCCAAGTTTAAACTATCAGCTATCAGTGTTCGCTTTCTTGAATGTTTTTTGGAATCACTAGTGTTATGATTAAATATTTCAGTGATTAAGTATCTAATACGATCTAATTACTCATATGACAGTGGATACGTTAAAAGGAACAGCAGACTTACAGCAGAAACAATGATAAAACTGGTTATAAAATAACACAGAACACCACCCTACGATGAAAATAACTAATGTGTTAAATCTGAAAACCATCTAGTTCAATATATTTTTTTACTAAAAACGTGATAATAACGTTTCTATCCGGTATCTTTTTTTGCTTCCATCCCCAACAAACATTGCGAAATTTGTGCGAAAAACATGTTATTATCAAGTTGCATTATTACGTTTTTGCTATAACAGTTTGATCAGGCGTTCAAACATTTATTCCATTTATACGAAAGCTGCTTGCTCGGAAGTTACTCGCTTTGACGTAACCCGGAACAAATACAATTAGCTGAGCATTCGGGAGGATACATTTTTTGTGTACATGGCAGGGTAGGCAGAGCTGCAGGCAGTATTAACGCAAAAATACATATGTATTTGGCAGAAGCAGTAGGTGTTTCGTATTATCGTATATTGTTATGTAGCAAAGTTGCTTTCATTTATTAATACTGTAATTTCTCATTTAATTTGATATACCTAACACATGTTAGTTAACTGCTGAAGACTGACGTGTTTTGAAATAGAATGAATCCGCCAAATACGCCGCCGCCCGTTGTACTGCATATTTTGTTACATAACGTTTATAATAAAATAAAACAAATGAATACCACCACGTCATCACGACCTGACTAAATGGTTTTTATCACCAAACAGCCTAGACTGAGAGAATAAATACAGTTTTCACTCGCCAGGCAAGGCTTCAGAGGTTGTGCTGCCATCAGCCTACAGTTAAAATTCAAGTAGGTAGTTACCTAATTTATGTGGATGTGCTCAGTGAAATAAGTTTCTGTTTAATCGTCTTAAACATTTTATATAGTAACTAATAACTACACATTATAAGCAAACAAAATATCCATGTCCAGTAGGCCGAAAGCTGTAAGCAAACAAAAACAAAGTGCAAAATCATGTATGTCAATATACGCGTGGTATTTATCTCATTAACAATGGAATGCCATGGCTATCGAAATTGACTCAGAGTACATACATAAAAACTGACGCCACGTGTATATCTTTAGGTATATAAGTATTGTGTATTTATACATAATTAAAATATTACCGATAAACTATTTACCCGTGTTTTGTAAACGACTCTATATTTACGTCATTTTGATGTTTGTCTGGGAATAAAAAAACATACTATATTATCTGTGACATAGCTATCTTATTTCGTATTAGTTGTAAGTATGGCAAGGAGATAGTATCAATTTATTTTCGATTTACTCAAACTGCAGGCTGATGAAGAGTTGCCAGAATCCAGACGGCCGGAAAATCCGGGAAAGCTCCAGAATTTTGCGCCTGTTCCCATTTCCAGAAATTAAACATAATTAGGTATAATAAAACAAGATTAACCGGATTACGTACTGACATCGCATATATTATTTAAGACTGCTGTTTGCCTGCGATCACGAACGCTGCAAAGCTTTCGAAACGTCAGGAAAACCAATTTAAATAATGTACGCGATGTAATCCGGTTAAACTTGTTTTATTATAATGTGTAGTGATCGCGAAAACCTTCTTCTATCGTGTCGACATGAGCTACATAATAATAACAGCTGATGCCGTGGGGAAAAGATTAGCCAGTCAGCAGGTTGGTAGCGGGGCTGACTGCCCAGGGTGCGCCGGACGATCAATTAAATATCGAATACCTAAGAAATTATTATTTAGAATCTAGTTCCATGATTTGTTTTCTCCAAAACTCACGACTCCTCTAACGACTTTTGGATTTTGCGATTTGGTCTTCCAGCAGTATTTTCATTAATCAGTCTTAAAGATTTCAAAAACACTTAGATTTGTATGTTAACCTACTAGTTCCAAAGACTTACTGAAGCTGGTACCGGTTAGTAATCACAGATCTCGAGGGCAAAGCCGCAGGGCGCCGGGGCTTCTAACTGTACCTACAACTTGAAAAGGTCAAGGCGAGAGTACGTCCCTCGTATACAATGAGTTGGCTTTTTAATTGTAAAACATAACGGTCACGTCTAGTTCCGAAGGGCAACGGCATAGTGTTGTATATCAAACCATATTTTGGCCATGATGATAATAATATAATACCTAATTTAAATCGAGCTCGAGACATAATTATGTGGACTGCTGAACCTAGGAGATCTCTCTCCGAGGTTCAGCTATGCTAGCCAAGGTCAGTCCGTGGATGGGTGACCATTTCGTTACACATTGAGATCCCTCCGTACCTCAGAGGGCACGTTAAGCTGTCGGGACCGACAGCTTAACGTGTTGCCATACGAATATCTATGGTAGTCGTTGCAGGTAGTCAGAAGTTCGACAGTCTTGCAACTGATCTAATCTTAGGATGTCGGTATTACTCAGTAGCTGGGTTGCGGGGGTCTGATGCCAGTCACTCCGTGTAAAATACAGTGTTCAGCCACATATCCCGACTTTGATGTCTCTCTAATTTTTTATAGCGAAACGAGCTAAAGGCCCACCTGATGTTAAGCGGTTACCTTTGCTCATAATAACTGAAATACCACCTAGCCTGTTGCCTAAATGGTACTGCAAGTCGGTTCGGCAAACTGAGACATGAAGATGGAAAGTCTCATGTGATTGTAATTTGTTTTTTTTTGTTTTTGTTTTCGCGTGGAAATCCTCATGGATATCCTCCGTCTGGGGAAGGGAATGTCGGACTCCTACCAACTCAAACCACATGGTGGCCATCCTCAGCACAAAATAGAGAAACTCCAGGTACTTCATTGGACCGCGTCGGTGCCTCTCTAGTGCTACGCCTTTAACACGTCCCGGGAAAACAATATTATTTTCCCCACAGTAGCAAGCGACCACCACGTTCTGCTGTCCTCCCCGGAGTCGCTTAATGGACGCCTCGAGTCCCGAAGGTCACCTGCCAGATATGGTGGCAGGGGATGCGGCCCTTCGCCCTATCTGGGCCTTGCGCCAGGGCGGTTGCTTCCCTGGCGCCTCCTTCTCCGAGCGGGATCGGCTCTCTCCAGATCTCGCTCTGCAATCTCTCTCTAATCTGGTTAGACTGGAAGCCGACCATAACATCATTTGGAAAAGGGGCTGGCGTCTGTGTTCTAGTGGTTCGAATGTCGGACTGCTGATAACAAGGTCGTGGGTTCGGTTCCCACAGGACACAAATATTGATGTGATGAACATGAGTGTTTGTGTACTTCTTTAAGTATGTAAATATTATTTTTAAAAAAATGTAGGATTGTAAGTATCATATCCATTGTCTAGTACCTACATTATATCCATTGGCTATAGATGGTGCTGTGTAAAAAGAAAAAAGTTCCAACTTTTTTTAATACTCGGAGAAATAAGGACCTTAAAAGAATTGAGGAAATTCTCACGAATGTCCTCACCACTTCTCATGGATACTCTTAACCGGTGTTCATCCTATTCCTGCTGGGCTAGGCGCAGGTATCGCCCGACTAGCGTCCTCTAGGACCTTGGGCTCCGAGGTTTCAGCCTAATTAGTATCTTAGGGCGAATCAGACCAGTGACGAGGAGCAGCTTATGTTTAACCTTAGGAAGAAAAGCTGGCTCTAGTGAAATAAGACGCCAACTTAGGGGCACTCGGTCAAAATAGTTAGAGGAACACCGTGGTGGTTTTAGTCGGTAAGAGTCCGACACTGGCTCCACCTTCCCAGGCGGAGTGCGTCAAAAAGATCCCCACGGAAAAAAGGTGTAATCGGTGGTCTTTAGGATGGCCATACTTGGCCATTTGATTGACCATTTATCTCCCCTATTGTACCATAATCAAGTGAAAATAGCACCGCATTCGAAACATAGGTAGGTAATTAAACCACGATATTATATCGAGACGCACAATTTACGTGTCGGTCTGTCTCGGCGGCTTTCTTCGCGGCGCCGGCGCCAGTCATTAGAAAGGTAGCACTGATGTATTGCCCAACGGCACCCCCCTTCTCCGAGCCCGTCCCCTCGCAGCATGCGGCGGCACAGCGAGAGTTCTGCCACATGAGATGAAAGTACAGAAGCTCTACTTTTGAACATGGAGAATAAATACCTTATTGTCTTTTATCGACAACTGTAGTTTATACCTATCATCATCATCATCGTCATCATTTCAGCCGAAAGACGTCCCAAGCATCGCCACAACGACCGGTCCTGCGCTTCCCGCATCTAGCTATGTTTGGAGTGTCCTTGCGTTATCGAATCAGAAATGAGGAGATTCGCAGGAGAACGAAGGTAACCGATATAGCCCGAAGAATTGCCAAACTTAAGTGGCACTGGGCGGGGCACATTGCTCGCAGAACGGATGGCCGATGAGACCGTAAAGTTCTGGAGTGGCGACCGCGTACTGGAAGGCGCAGCGTAGGTAGGCCCCCCACAAGGTGGACCAACGACCAGGTGATGGTCGCGTGAATCCGCTATTTATACCTTTATCACGAACAAATTAACGTAGTCCACTGCTCGATTTAGGCTTCTCCTGGAAGGTGAGATAACAAGGGCACATGATAGGGCCAGGAACCGGAGCTGGGTAAATACTAGAGATAGGTATATTGACTGGATGATTCCATTGGTGGTGTGGTGGTGCAACTGCTGGCAGCTGCAGCCCCAGTGCACGGCTTGTCAATGAGAATAATTTTCACTGGAGCTATAGAATAAATACTTTGTACTTTGTCTTTACACTATTAATTCGTATGTATATTACTGTGTTAGAACTGGGCGGTCATAATAGATCCTAGATCCTATTCACCCTATTGGTCCTACGTTGCAGTCGGCTGATGTCCTCGGAAGCGTGCGCAATCGTACGCACACAAATTCTAATGGATGGCGCTAGTTAGGGTTCCGAAGTCCTACAAGGAACCCTTATAGTTTCGTCATGTCCGTCCGTCTGTCCGTCTGTCCGTCTGTCCGTCTGTCCGTCTGTCCTAATCCTTTACAGCTTAATAACTTCTACAGTTATAAACATAAGTAAATGAAATTTTGTTAAAAAATAGTCTGCATATAGATCTCAATTTTAAAAGAATAAAAAAATAGTTTTTACGTTCTTTAGGGGTGGCGCCTATACATGTGAAATGGGGAAAAAATAATTTTTTTCGCTGAACCCCATCGTGTGGGATATCATTGAATAGGTCTACTAAAATGAAGGTAATGTTTCATACATCACTTTTTTATCAGGTGTACCATCTGCAAAATATAGCCCGCCAAAGTGGTTTGCAATGTGTCCCCCCCCCTGCCATTTCTAAACTATGCAACGTAGAAACTTATAATCTTCCAAATTGATAGACCTTTGTGAAAACTCTCTTTTAAAATTATTTCGAGTATAATGTGATTATAATTTTTTGAGTTATAGACAGAAAACCGAAAAATACTTAAAACGTCCTAGTTCAAAGGTCATTGACCTTAGAGAAAAATTATCATGGCAAATAATGCTCCTTTAGCTACTTTCTATTTGAAAAAATCACAAAAAGTAACTTTGACATCAATCAGACTTCTTAAATTTGGCTTCTTGAATTTATCGCTAGATGGCGCTACTAACAACACGCTCTGAGTCGCGAATGCTGCCGATTATTGCAAAAACTAAAATAGCCATGATTAATATTCGATTTGATTCGTTTGTACACCTACTTAAGGAACCCTATAATACTGAGCATGGCCCGACATGCTCTTGGCCGGTTTTTTTCTTGGACGAATGCGTCAAGCACACGTTTCTTTGACCGTATCTGATCTTTACTTCACACCCTTGATGTTGCACGCACTTGCTTATTTTAATCAGTGTATGAGCTTCAATAAAAAAATCAATAATACTTCTGGATCTCTCTATTCAGTGGCAGGTATTCGATATAATCATGTTTATTGATTTGATAATAAGCTTGTCCCTTTTCTAGTGTCACATAATACGTGCTCGTTTGGTGAAATACTTCGGAGTTTAAAAAGTGGTTTTATAGAATCCAAGGCTGTTTATTGGTAGCATGTTTATTGTGGAATAACACTAAAATGATATTTTATCATCATCAATTAGTACAGTACACAAACCATTATAATCATAACCATAAATCTTTATTTCACCAAATGGAACAACTTACAAATGAAAATTTTTATTACAGTACTTTTTTGAGTACTAGTGAATGTTATCAACAGAAGATAGAATGTAACCGACATAACCTGAAGAATTGCCAAACTTAACTGGCAGTGGGCACATTGCTCGCAGAACGGATGGCCAGTCTGGAAGTCCCTCAACCGACTGCGGACTCAAGTCGGTCGCTGCGGAGAGAATATGTGCAAATGGGGAATGCGTGACTTGTCTAATACTGAATGCGATTGCGGGGCCCCCATTCAGTCCATGGCCCATTAGCTCACTTGTCCCTTGTGCCCTACTACCTGCACAAGAGACGATTTAAACAAAGCCACGAACAACGCCATAGAGGTGGCCAAATGCTACATGAATACAGTGTGAACTAAATAAGAACCATTGACACGAAGAAGAAGAAGAAGATAGAATAAATTAGTAACATAAAATATAAACCAACCCATCATCATCGTTCATGTCCCTATTATGTGACTGTCTTATCTCACCTTCCAGGAGTGGCCTAAATCGAGCAGTGGACAGCGTTAACAAACTTAAACCATAAAAAAAGGGTTCATACTCTTTAGTGGACAAACGATGCATGGAGTGCGTGAAGAATAATAATAATAATAATGTCCTCGCGGCCGAATTTCGGTCACGGCGGCTAATCTCAAGAGAGAGAGGGAGACTAGCCATCTGCGCGGGACATATTATAGTGCACAAGTGTGTGCGCAAACACAGGTGCACTCTCTATTCCCTCACTCTCATAATCCGATGGGACGACAATTCGACACGACCGGGGAGAGATCAGGCGCAGGACCGACGGCTTTACGTGCTCTCCAAGGCACGAAGGGGTCTCGATGTGTAACGAAACGGTCACCCATCCACAGACTGACCACGGCTGGTACAGCTTAACCTTGCAGATCGTACAATCCACACGCTTGCTACTTAGCCACGAGCCCCTGAAGAATGATATGGATGAAAAGGGAGTAAATTATGAGATGACGGCTTTAGAGGAAAATGGAAAAAGAAGACGTATTGCGCCGACACTAAGTAATTTGGAACCAGGGCATGAAGATGATGTCTCTTTGGTGGACAAAGAATGTATATATTTTGTAGTATAGGATGGCTAAACGACCTAAAAATCCACCTGATGTTAAGTGGTTATCTTTGCCCAAAACAAGTCTGGAAAGGTTCATGTGATTGTAATTTCACCGGCACACGTATTAAAAGAGTTAAATTATCATCGTGGCATTTATTTAGTTATTAAATGCATATATAGAATATATTTTTGTTGTTATTTTATAGTAGTAGTATAGTATTTTATTTTATTATTAAATTATGTATCGAAATTGCACATCTGACAACCCCATTTTCTGTCCAGTTCATTCTTGTCCATCCTAAGGTTGCCTGGAAGAAATCGCTGATCGCGATAAGGCCGCCATTTGTACAATAGTTTAAATGCATATTCAATGTAATGTTTTTTATGGTGTACAATAAAGCATATATAAATAAATAAATAATAATGATTGGTGAAGTTAAATAATCACAATATTGCATCAGCTAGCGACACACGACCGGCAATTATTGTCACATAATAATAATAATATTAAATGACATCAAGACAAGAATATTATAGCCTGTCTTTTAAAAGCTGATGTAAAGAGTAAGAAAGTTCTTAAGAGTGTAATTATGAAATCAATCAATGAAGAATTATGCATGAAAAACGTGTATTTAAGGAGGAGGTTCTCAATTCGACGCGTACCTCCACGCGTAACTTTTTACAGAGTAGTCCGATTGTGATGCTTCTTTTTTTAATGGATAGGGTATATCTGGAAGTTGGTCCCATTTAAATTTCAAAATCAAAATCCACCCCTAAGGGTAGGAAAACAGGGGATGAGTGCTTGTTCACCCACTGAATTCTTACCTGTTAATTAATTATGCTGAAACTTGGCACACATAAATGTAGTTCTAGATACTACAACATAATGGACACCTGGATTTGATTTTATCCACAAAAAAATTGTAAAAAAACTTTTTAACAAAAAATTGTTCCGACGAACACAGAAACTGAAAAGCGAAAAATAAAATGAAGCTTTTAGTCTTTTCCTAACTAAACTAATGTAAATAACTAATTATGATTCGGCGCCAAACAAACAATCAACGAAGATCATTAAATTACTTTAAATAAACAATATAAACAACATAACATCAAATACAACGTGAAATTTTCATCGATAAACAATAACTTTCCAAAAATGCGTTCTCCGCTCGACCACTTGCAACTTGCACGCACTTTGCTTGTTTGTTTGGTGCCGACTCATAATTAGTTATTTACATTAGTTTAGTTAGGAAAAGACTAAAAGCTTCACTTTATTTTTCACTTTTCAGTTTCTGTTTTCGTCGGTTAAATTTTTTGTTAAAAAGTTTTATTCAAATAATATCGATTAGCGGCCAAAATTAATATCCAATCGATCCACGATTTGCCCTACTGGAGATAGAAATTCGACATTAGCTCCAAGTAGTATCATTAGCTTTAGTAGTAGTAGAGCTCCTTTGTGAAAGAGCTCGTCCGGGGAAGTAACTCCTGAAATAATAACAATACAAGGTAGCTCTTATGTACCTGTTCTTATGTGTGTAAAGTAAATAAACCAAACAAGGCCAACCTGATGTTAAACGGTAACCTTTGCCCATATCAACTGCAATACCACCTAGGCTATTGCCTAAATGGTACCGCAAGTTGGTTCGCCAAACTGAGACATGAAGATGGAAAGTCTCATGTGATTGTAATTTCACCGGCACCCGTACCCTTCAGACCGAAAACAGCAATGCAAGCATCACTATTTGGCGGAGAAGTAGGTACGTAAAATAACATCACCAATACTTGTAGTAGAGAAAACATTACTCATTCACAGTACAAATAGAAGACACGTAGGTGTACCTAATCTATGCATATTTTGATATTAACATTATTTACTTTACACACATAAGAACAGGTACATAAGAGCTACCTTGTATTGTTGTTATTTCAGGAGTTACTAAAGGATTTTTCCGGCGAAGAAAAGTGTTTACTGTCTGTGTTTGTCATATAAATACATTATAACAATATGTTATTATTCTGTTATGTATTCATGTACACGTTTCACTTAACATTTAGAGAGTTTATGTAAAATGTAAAAGAATATATGTAAAAACGTTTATTTTCTCACCACAAACCAAAAAAATACAAAACGAAATACACAATTAGCTAAGACCAGTTTCTGGTTGTGGATCGATGGTGCCTGTGGTAGGTAGAAACACCTGTAATACAGGTCACCAGGTCCCCACCTCTGAAGATACAAATTTGAATTAGCTTGTGCTATATTTATTTTTTTTGGTTCGATTCCCGGGTCGGGCAAAGTGTTATTGGGTTTTTTCATTAGGAAATTCTCAGTAGCGGCCCGGAGTCTGGATTTGTGCCCGGTCAATGGCAATAGGCTCGCCCCCTATTACATGGGACTATAACATAACTGGCGAAATGTGGGTGTACTATACACCTCTGCCTACCCCTTCGGGGAAATACAGGCGTGATGTTATGTTATGTTATATTTTAAAATACAAATAAATGTTATGTTATGTTATTTTTTACGATGCAAAATACAGAGGTTCAAAAAAATGGAAACAATGTTGCTCATATCATGAGCCTAAAAACAAAAACAATATAAAATAAAACTAATATAGTTGTGTGTGTGATTTGTATAAAAGGGTGTTGGTATATGAGAGTGTGAGTGTATATATGTAGGTGTGTATATGTGAGTATTATTGTTCAGACTATAGGTATGAGTCTTTAGGGATTACACTGGGACAAGAGAGCTTCTGTTGCAGTGTATGATTGAATAACTTACCTATATACCTACCCTTGTTTTGACATCACAATAATAAGTATGATCATTTAATAAGAATTGTAGATGGGGAGATAGATGAGAAGAGGAAAAGAGGAAGTTTTTTTTTTTTTTTTTTTTTCTAATGGTCTCTCGCAGAATTGGTACCCAAAATGGATACCCTAACTGCTTAGCCGGATGGGTGGCGGAGAATCCCGTTAGGGACTCCATCCGCCGAAAATTATTTATAGAGCCTCCACGAGTAACGATACATAATTGAACGTCCTGCGCACCCTGGGCTGTCAGCCCCGATACCAACCTGCTGATTGGCTAATCGTTTCCCCACGGCATGAGCTGTTATCATTATGTAGCTCATGTCGACACGATAGAAGACCGAGGTTTCCGTACCTTCATAGGACAACATATTTAGTGATTGGGATTTCCTTTGGTTAATCTTTTTTCTTCATCAACATCATCAACTCAGCCTATCACAGTCCACTGCTGGACATAGGCCTCTACCAAGTTGCGCCACAACACTCGGTCCTCTGCCTTCCGCATCCAGTCCCCCCCAGCCACGTTTTTCAGGTCGTCGGTCCACCTGGCGGGGGGGCGCCCTACGCTGCGTTTGCCGATTCGCGGTCTCCACTCAAGGACTCGTCTGCTCCAGCGGCCATCGGTCCTTCGACAGACATGGCCAGCCCACTGCCACTTCAGCTTACTGATCCTACAAGCTATGTCAATCACTCCGGTTCTTCTCCGAATAATCTCGTTTCGGATTTTATCCTTCAAAGAAACTCCAAGCATAGCTCGCTGAGCGACTTTAAATTTGTGGACTAGCCCAACTGTCAGTGTCCACGTCTCAGCGCCGTAAGTCATAACAGGCAGGACGCACTGGTTGAAGATCTTTTTTCTTACGTATGCTTAAACTAAACTTTAACTTTGGTTAAAAAAACCTTTTTTTTTTAAAGTAGAGCTCCTTTGTGAAAGAGCTCGTCCGGGGAAGTACTACCACCGTGCCTACTTCTCCGCCAAATAGTGATGCTTGCATTGCTGTGTTTCGGTCTGAAGGGTACGGGTGCCGGTGAAATTACAATCACATGAGACTTTCCATCTTCATGTCTCAGTTTGGCGAACCAACTTGCGGTACCATTTAGGCAACAGCCTAGGTGGTATTGCAGTTGTTATGGGCAAAGGTAACCGCTTAACATCAGGTGGGCCTTTAGCTCGTTTCGCCATCCTATAATATATAAAAAAAAAAAAAAATACCGGTTAGCTTAGGTTTGTTAATGAAGGATTTTTGTTGATTTCTAAAAAAATTGTGCTGGTTTGAGACATCTTTATTTTTTTTTACTGTGCTAGTATAAAACATTTTTAATTATTTTATTGTCATGTTTACATAATTTTTTATCATCATCGTCATCATCATCATTTCAGCCGAAAGACGTCCACTGCTGGACATAGGCCTCCCCCAAGTATCACCACAACAACCGGTCCTGCGCCTTCCGCATTCAGCGGGTTCCCGCGACCATCACCAGGTCGTCGGTCCACCTTGTGGGGGGCCTACCCACGCTGCGCCTTCCAGTACGCGGTCGCCACTTTACTGCCCCATCGGCCATCATTTCTGCGAGCAATGTGCCCCGCCCACTGCCACTTAAGCTTGGCAATTCTTCGGGCTATGTCGGTCACTTTAATTTTTTGTCACCTGTAATTATTTCTGATTTTTCTCTTTACAAACTTCGGAGATAAGAGGGCAATGAATGGTATTTTCTTACGGCCAAAATGAATACCCAATCTATCTACGATTTACCCTACTAGAGATAGATATTTGACATATTTTGTATGGAGCTTATGTCAAATTCCTATCTCTAGTAGGGCAAATCGTGGATAGATTGGATATTCAATTTGGCCGTTAGAAATTTTACATTATAAGTCGAAAGCTATGCGGCAAACAAAAACCTCTTTTGGAATGTGCAAATTGAACTAGTAGCCCTACTTTGAAATTTCGATTCCCCATATCGGCCCTTCGGTCGGGCAAAGTGTTATTGGGATTTTTCATTAGGAAAAATATTTATTTATTTATTTATTTAATTCTTTATGCACAACAGGGTACAAAGGCGGTCTTAACGCCATAGGCGTTCTCTACCAGACAACCTTAGGGTAATGCAGAGACAAAGAATAGGGTAGATGCACCAGTAAAGTAGTAAAATATGTTTCGTACTACGGACTTATAATTACATATAATAAAAAATAAAAAAAATAGATAAATACATATGTACATTATACATATAATAAAATATATATATTATACATACCTACATATATAACTATAAATATATAACATCAAGATAATTCAAAGTCGAGCTGAATCTGCTAAATTGTTTTCACGGAAATATTTCCTTAACTTATTTTTAAAGGCGAGCCGACTGTTAGCCATCCTGATTTCCTGAGGAAGCGCATTCCATAATAGGATAGATTGCACGAAGAATGTAGAGTGAACGAAGTCAGAGCGGTGAGAAGGACATTGGAGAAGACGATTATTAGTGGAGCGGAGATATTTAGTATGACTTGTACATAGATACTGAAAATGAGAAGTTAAGTAAGAAGGAGAATTGGGAGAGAAAAGTAAAGATAATAGAGTAGTTAATGCCCTCATATGCCTACGTTGGCGGATAGGCAACCATTTTAGAAGCAAACGATACTCAGACACATGGTCATATTTACGAAGATTAAAAACAGTATATATATTATAGTATTATTCTCAGTAGTAGCCCGGAGTCTGGATTGTGCCCGGTCAATGGCAATAGGCTCGCCCCCTATTACATGGGACTATAACATAACTGGCGAAATGTGGGTGTACTATTACACCTCTGCCTACCCCTTCGGGGAAATACAGGCGTGATGTTATGTTATGTTGTTGTTATATCGGCCCTTTTCGCAGACTATAAAATATTTTATTTGCAATATTTAAAACTATTTAAAGTTTTAAATTGATAGCATACTAAAGCTAAGGTAGTTGCTGAAATATGCCGCTGTGACAGACGGACAGACAGACACGACGGACGAAGTCGCATTATAAGGGTCCTTTTTAGAGATACGTACCAAGAGGTCGATGGGTGGTACGGAGACCTTACTGCGTAAGTCTGACTCACAATTGGCCGTTTTTTTTACCTTTTTGGTACGGAACCCTAAGACTAGATGTCATGTCCTGTCAAAGAAGTTAAAAGGGAGGCGTAATGCATAGAAAGATGGAAGATAGGTACTCCACAGAGCCTGGCTCTTGTTCTATTTACATTGGTTAAGTGGAGTGAATAAGTACAGTGGGTAAGGTAAGGACAGTAAGTTTACATCACTGTTCACTCGCCACTGTCTGATCGGTTTACACTACTCTTCTTACCGTAAGTACAGGGTACTTATACAAAAGAGTATAGTGGTCTAGTGGTTCGAGTGTCGGACTGCTGATCACGAGGTCGTGGGTGCGATTCCCACAGGACACGAATATTTGTGTGATGAAGATAAGTGTTTGTGTTGGTCTGGGTGTTTCTTATGTATTATAAGTATGTATTTACAAAAAAAAGTATAAAAGTATTGTTACGAGCTGAGGGTTCGTATATGGATAGAAAGCCGATTAAATGCGTAGAGAACACTTTATTACTGAACAATTACACTGAATCGCTTATTAACACACAAAGTTACTAGTTAAATCGCTCCGAATATCGCTTCGATGTTATCGCTTGTATCGCTTGATCCAAACTGAACTCCAACTAAACTCCCACTGAACTCCACTAGCGCTGAGCTGCGCCGTTTATATAGGCCGCGAGTCGTGGTACTAGAAAGTCCTCGAACGTCATCTATCCTTGTCATAAGATAACTCTTTCTCACTTGCACATTCTTGTAATAGAAAGTTCTCGAACCTTGGCGAACCTCATCTATCCTCTATCCCGCTCACTCACTTCTAGAATGGAATGTTCTCGAAGCTTGTCGAATCTTGTCTATCCTTGTCTTGTATTAGCTCTATCTTGCTCACTCTCTTCCAGAAGGTTCTTCGGCTATCCTTGTCTAAGATTTAGCTCTATCTCGCTCATTCTTCAACAATTTTACATGTGGGTGTCAAATGGCCATAAGGGGTCCTGAAAACGCCTGAAAATGGGTTTTCAGGAAATGTCGGCATCGGATTTGTTGGCTCCTGAAACGGCCTGAAAACATGTTTCAGGCGCCTGAAAACAACGGCAACTTACTCAAAATTTCGATTCTTTGGTATGTGATAGAGCCTCCTCTGATACGGACTGAAAATGCATTTCAGCCTGCTGAAAACGTCTCTAAGTCTAGGAAAATCAAGGTTGAAGTATTTCAGTCCACTCTGCTTAACCCTCCGTCGTAACAGTATTATATCCTGTGTCTAGTACCCATAGCACAAGCTCTGCTTAGTTTGGGACTAGATGGTGCTGTGTAAAAATGTCCCAAAGATATTTATTTATGTATTTATATCCATGGAGTTTCTTGCCAGTTCTTCTCCATAGGAACCACAATTTGGAACCATGCAACTAGAACCTGACGTGATTTATTTAAAACCCTTGACCACCTTTCACCTTAAACAGAGACTTATTACACGAAGTCTTCTCCAGGCTTAGGTTCAATTTCTCCTTTTTATTTTCACTCTTGGCAGTGCGGTCCTGGTTATTTCGACTCTCTAAAGTTGATCGAGCTGTTGCGATGCGTCTACATCAGTGGTTCCGAAACTTATTTTGTCTACTCGAAAGTCGAGAGTTCAGTCAGTGTCTAAGAGTCCTCCTAGCTAAATGAAATTACAAATCGCCCCCCAAGTCTTTACACAACGCTCCTATTTTTTTTCTGGGTCTCATACCGCCCCCCTTAAGGCCTACAGCACCCACAAGGGTGCGTTATCGCCCACTTTGGGAATGGCTGGTCTACATTCTACTCTGCGAGAACATCCTGTCATGGTGGAGTACGGTCCAGTTCAACACTCATCATCATCATCATCATTTTAGCCGAAAGACGTCCACTGCTGGACATAGGCCTCCCCCAAGCATGTTGGGGGGATATGCCATAATCGCCACGCTTGGCAGGCGGGTTGGCGATCGCAGTTGGTTGGTTAAATACTCAAAGAACGCTGCTGCCCATCCTCTGGTGAATCTCTTAGTCGCCTTTTACGATACCCATGAGAAGAGATAAAGTGGTGCAATTCTTTATGTGGTGCCTACCACACGGTTCAACACTACATCTACAAAACTACGATATAAAATATCTTATCATTAAATACTCTATACATAATCAGCCTATTACTGTCCCACTGTTGGGCACGGGCCTCTTCTCAGTATGAGAAGGTTAAGGCCTTAGTCCACCACGTTGGCCTAGTGTGGGTTGGTGGACTGGACATCATTGAGAACTATATGGAGCACTCTTAGTTGTGCAGGTTTCCTCACGATGTTTTCCTTCAATGTTAGAGTAATTACCCGACTGCGCCAGAAGGAGGCCTATTAGCCTAATATGTAACAAATATAAATGTGAAAGTTTGTAAAGATGTTTGGGTGATTGTTACTCAAATACGCTGAAACGGCTAAACAGATTTGGATGAAAGTTGGTACACAGATAGACCATAATCCGGATTAAAATATAGGCTATTTTATCCTGGGAAAAATAAACAGTTCTTACTGTGATAAGCTAAATTATATGCGAGTAAAGCCGCGGGCAAATAAATCACTGTCTTCAACTTCAATTACAAGCGCTTTCCTTTTGACATCGCCTCAATTTAGAAACTCTTAATAACACGTCATATTCTCTTGAAGGTAAGACCGAGATAAATAAAATATCGAAACACAAAATGCCCCAAGAGTATTTCACAATTTCAGGTAAAAAAACTTGTTCAACAAAAACTTTGAAACAATCTTCCTTGAAAAATATCTGAAAAAGTTACCGAAGAAAGCGGCTCCCTCTAGTGCCGCTAAAAATTACGAACAATAATAAAAGTAAACAAGTAAGTGTATAAATTAGGGAGGACGCACAAAAATCGTTTGTTTCTTACAAAGACATAAAAACTTATACGGTATACTTTTCTCCTATTTTTTCTGTAGGGTTGCTACTTAGTAGGCACCTATATTAATAAAAGCCTAATACATGTTTTGGTTTCAGTTCTCATATAAATTATTGTTAGACAAATATTAAACATGATTTTTCGACAAACCAAACCAACCCCTATTTAAAATATAGGGTTCAAACCCTCTTTAAAAAGCCGTGATCTCCCCCGGGCATCGGTTTTGCAAACTGCACATTGCTTATTTTGCAAGAGAATTATAAAAGTAATAACTGAATTCTGAAGCATAAAAAAGAACATTGTCAATTTAATAGCGCCTAATCATCAAGTACAAATAATCGTAGGAAGAAGATTCAAAACGGTGTTAAATTATATAAGCCCAACCTTTTAAAATAGTTATGCTTTTTAAGGCGGGTAATAAAATCTACTCTATCCTGGAAGTTAAGCTCGATGTAGCTCCTCTTACCTGGGTCAAACAATTTAAGTATTTGGGTCACTGGGTTGCAGATAACCTATGTGATGATATGGATATTGAGAGGGAACGTAGGGCACTATCATATCAGGTAACTGCACTAAGCTGGCTCGCAGGTTTGCACGTTGTTCAAATCAAGTTAAAGATACCTTATTTAGAGTGTACTCAGTACTGCCATTCTTTTTACACGTGCAGCCTGTGGGTCTGGTATACGCAGAAAGTGTATAGAGCCTTGTGGGTCCAATACAATAACGGGAACAGGAGACTGATAGGTCTGCCTCGCTTCTGCAGCGCGTCAGGGATGTTCGCTGAAGCCCGCATAGATGACTTTGAAAAAGGATTGCATCCCTGTTGCGTTGGGTGAGGGGCCGCTCCAACAGTCTCCGTCGTGGCTCAAGACTGTTTAGGCAGTCAAAATATGAGACACTGGCTGATGGTTTGAAACAAATGCAATTTTTTTTTCCGCAGCAGAGCAATTTACTGTACAGACTTACTGAACTGAAGAGCTCGTCCGGGGAAGTACTACCACCGTACCTACTTCTGCTCCCAAACAGTAATGCTTGTATTGCTGTGTTTCGATGTGAAGGGTGCCGGAGAAATCACATGAGACTTTCAACCTTCATGTCTCAGTTTGGCGAACGCAACTTGAAGTACCATTTTGGCACATCACATCAGGTGGGCCTTTAGCTCGTTTGGACAAAGGTAACCGCTTAACATCAGGTGGGCCTTTAGCTCCTTTGGATAAAGGTAACCGCTTAACATCAGGTGGGCCTTTAGCTCGTTTGGACAAAGGTAACCGCTTAACATCAGGTGGGCCTTTAGCTCCTTTGGATAAAGGTAACCGCTTAACATCAGGTGGGCCTTTAGCTCGTTTGGACAAAGGTAACCGCTTAGCTTCAGGTGGGCCTTTAGCTCGTTTTGCCATCCTATAGAATTAAAAAAACTACCGATACCGAAACAACAATACCGATATAATGATGACAGACAGGATGTTAGACTTTCAAGCTTTGAGGCAGTATAAAGCTAAATATCGAATCAAAAATCCGTTTTGACAACTGCCAACCCTGCGAGTTCATTACTTAAGGGCGGGCCAACAACAGGCAAAGTATCCCGTGGCTAAGTTGCCGCTGTCGTTTGCTCAGCCGGTGCCACTGTACACCTGAGTGATAACCGACTGCGAAGGGGACTGCTTCTGTTATAGGGACCTTCTTCCGCAGTTTTAGTTATGTCGTAATGTAACCTCTTTTCTCTCCGTGTATGTGAAAAGTTCGTGTATTGGAAAATAAAGCTAGGTGTGCAAACTGCAGGCCAATGATCCGGTCTGAGCAATTGCCCTACTGGACGCATAAACTGAAGTTTTCGCATGCCTGCGAAAGGCGAGATGTGCTATTGAACATGTATTATATTTTTAAGAACTTATCTGCCATATCTTCTGCGAATAAATTACTTACTTACTTAGTGAAAATTTACATTTTGTCGATTCTTAACATTGTCACAGATAATATAATACTATGACAGTGTTATAACTACGGCTTTAAACTTTGCCCATTTATGGAATTAACGAAAGTATCCGATTCACTTTATGAAATTGGCTATAGCATAACCGATGACGGTAAAGAAAGCCTTGTTAGTTATATCAGTTTTGTATGATATTCTTTTTGTTTGTATTATGCATTATGGTGGCGCAATTGTTTATTGTCCTGAAGAATAAAAAATAAAGAAATAAAAAAACTCGCAAAATAAGCTACGTTTTAAGAAGTGATAGCTTAGCGGTTGAATAATTGCCTTCCATGCTGGTGGATCTGAGTTCAAATCCAGTCCGCGTCTCTGACTTTTTGAATTCATGTGCGAATCGGAATTTGATTATCACTGGCTTTAACGGTGAAGGAAAACATCGTGAGGAAGAGTGCTCCATACAGTTCTCGTTGGTGTGTAGTCCGCCAACCCGCACTAGGCCAGCGTGGTGGACTAAGGCCTGAACCTTCTCATTCTGAGAAGAAGCCCGCGCCAGTAGTGGGACAGTAATGGGCTGGATTATGTTAAGTTAAGCTACGTTTATGTTCAGTTAAACTATGTTTATGTAAAGATGGTTTGGACATATAGAGAGGATGGACGAGAGGAGATTGACGAAACAAGTATACGAAGCGGGTGTGGATGGAAGAGTTGGAGGGGGACGACCTCGGCAAACGTATCGGAATCAAATCACGGACATTCTCAAAAAATGCCAGGTTAAGAGTACTCTAAACCGACGAGCATGCATGACGAGGTTAATGAACGTAGATGAAGCGAAAGAGGTGTGTCAGGATCGTAGCAGGTGGAAATCCATAGTCTCTGCCTACGCCAATGGGAAACAAGCGTAATAATATGTAGGTAAGGTACGTTTAAGTATAATCATTATGACGACGTCTGTGGTCTAGTGATTCGATTCCCACAGGACACAAATATTTGTGTGATGAACATAAGTGTTTGTGTTGGTCTGGGTGTTTCTTATGTATTATAAGTATATATTTACAAAAAAAAAGTGTTTAAGTATCATATCCATTGTCTAGTACCCATAGTACAGTCGACTGCATGACAGTGGTAAACACTTCAATTCGAAAACCGCCCTTACTGCTTACGAAATAAAGATGCTGCTAATGTCAAAGTGTTACCACCGACGTGCGGTCGTCCGTACAAGCTCCGCTTGGTTTGGGACTAGACGGTGCTGTGTAAAAAATATTGAAGTAAACCCTTATCTCTTCTCATGGGTGTCGTAAAAGGCGACTAAGGGATTCACCAGAGGATGGGCAGCAGCGTTCTCTGAGTATTTAACCAACCAACTGCGATCGCCAACCCGCCTGCCAAGCGTGGCGATTATGGCATATCCCCCCTTAATTGGGGGAGGCCTATGTCCAATAGTGGACGTCTTTCGGCTGAAATGATGATGATGATGATTGAAATAAAACTTTCTTTAGGCACACTTGACTTGGGGAGTAAGCTGGTAAATGCGTTACGAAGCTACGAGTCGTGAGGCGAACGGAGGGTGTAGTGCGGGACGCGGGGAGCGAGGCGCGGTACGGCCACGACACAGCGCCGGCGATGTACGCGCGCCGCGCCGCCATTCCTTTGTTCTCATTGAAATAGTATTGAGGGAGATACAAGTTAGTGAAGTTTCACTTCAGTCGTGTGCTTTAGGAGCACACTCGTTTTTTTATTATTTATTTAATTTTTATTTATCATCATACATTAAAGATGAGCTCACAAAATGGTTCAACATTAACAGAAAACGATCCAAACCCACGACCACTAAAGTTACTGGCCACCATAACTTATACCTTTGCTTCTAACTATTTCCCCATAATGATTTACTCTTCCACACCGGAGGACATAAAGCTATCAGAATGTTTGGTGCACGTAACGGAACGTGGCACGTAACGCACGCATCGCACGTCATTATGATGGTATATTTATTTTCTGACACCATAAAACATTTCTATGGATGCAGCGACCAACTTAGAGTACTGTTGAAGACGGAGGTGTTCATAATAATTTAATTAATATCTTACTAATACAGCCAGCCTCAATAAGATGTAAAATCTTAGTGATATTAAATTGTGAATTTAAGTGGAATTAGTGATTGGATCTTTCAATATTGTAAACATAATAGCTATTAATACATAATTATACCTGGGTTTTAAAATTAAAAGATTTCATTCACAATTTTTTCTTATTATTATTATACTTTATTGTACACACAAATACACATTAATATTAAAATAGGAAAGCTTATGTACATCGGCGAGCTTAACTCAAAAATGAGTTTTCTATTCGCTTTATAAGTTTGTAAAGTGTTTAAATCTTTATTGAGGCTGACTGTGTATGCGAGAGTATGGATATTTTTTTTTAATTTGTTTGTCCTTCAATTACGCAGAAATGGCTGAATGGATTTGGATGAAAGGACATTGCCCATTCTCTTAGGAGCTTTAGGCCCTTCAAAAAAATTGCTATGTCACGGCGGTTTTAGTCTTACTTTGTATAACAAGAATTATCTTTTATTATTCTGCAAACGATTTAAAAAAATCACCCTGGTTTAAGAGAAATATAATTTTTTCCAACTCCTTAACTGATTGATAAGTACGCTCCGTGCATCGTTGGGCGATATAACTGAACGCATCCACAAGGAAATCCAGAGACACCATGTGTGGTGTCGCAAGATATGATTACTTTGTTAATCGATTTTTGAAATAGATTTTGTATTTTTATTGTGTATTTTTTAAATAATAACATTGCAAGCTTTTAAGTTTTTGGGTGTATTAATTAATATCGATTTTATAAGTAATATTTCAGTTAATTTAAAATGATTATAACGATATTTACAATACATAGCATATGCATAGGTATTTTAAAGCAATGAATCATCTTATTTTTCTGTACAAAAAGATTTCAAAAATATATTTTGCAATTTCTTTTGATTCGACGACATACGTGGGACACTCAGAAAGTTTTGCGAAACTAAAAAAAATTGTTCTATACGTACATATATTTTTATCAAATCTTTTCAAAGTACTTTCCACCAGCCTCTATACAAAGATTCATGCGCCTAAACCAGTTTTCAAAACACTTTTTCCAGTCCGCCGCAGACACCTCGTTTACAGCCTGCTCGAACGCAGCCAGCGCATCTTCCGGCGACGAAAATTGTATCCCTTTGAGCTGATTTTTTATTTTTGGGAATAAAAAGAAGTCACACGGTGCTAGATCAGGGCTGTAAGGAGGGTGACCCAGGAGTTTGACTGGCGTGCTGTCCAGGAAGTCCCTCGTTTTGAGTGCGGTGTGCGCAGGTGCATTGTCGTGGTGGAGCAGTAGCCCGCGGAGCCCTGTGTTTGGTCGCTTGTTGCTTATAACAGAGAAAACTTCTGGCAAACATTTGGTAGTATACCATTCGGCATTAATGCTTCTTTGATCCCGTAAGGGAATTGATACCAAGTGGCCAGTCAAATTAAAAAAGCTAGCGATCAAAATCTTACCCCCGCTTCTAGATCGCTTCACTTTGGTAGGCGTTGGCTCATTTTGAAACACCCAAACAGTCGACTGGCGCTTGGTTTCTGGGTCGTATTGATAAATCCAGGACTCATCACCTGTAACGATGTCGTAAACACGCCGAGACGAGCCTGCTTCAAATTTGTTAAGCATATCACGGCACCATTCCACCCGGGCCTGCTTCTGAGCATCGGTGAGGTTGTGCGGCACCCAGCGTGATACTATCCTCCTCACGCGAAGATGGCTGTGTAGAATCTCGTGAACGCTTCCCGATCCAATCTTCAATATGTGTTGAATCTCCTGATATGTAATTCGCCTATTGTCTTGGATTAAATTTTTCACTGCTAGCACGTTTTCTTCGGTAACAGCCGTCAAAGGGCGACCGCTTCTTTCGTCATGCCCCAAAGTTGGTCGACCGCGCTTGAATTCATTATACCAACGATACACGGTTGCCTTGGAAGGGCCTTCATCCATGAATGCCATTTGAAGTCTATCGTACGATTCATCCGGTTTCAGGCGACACTTGAAATCGTATAAAATCATAGCTCTAAAATGTTCCCGGCGCAGATCCATATTTCAGTGAGACACAATACTTTGAATTAACTCGCAAAAAATGTGGAGGGAAATTTTGAAATTGGAACTTACTTATTTTTACTTATAAATAATCATATTTTCGAAAAACATTATAACTGGCCAGTCTCCCATATATAAAAACTTTTTTTCGCAATACTTTCTGAGGGGCCTGGTATGAGTGATTTTTTATCATTTTTAACGGGTTTACGCATGCGATACGAAATCTGAAGATATAAATTGTGGAAAGAAAAAATAAGAAATCAATCAATCAAGATAAGTCTAGTATAATAGCATCTGAATAGAATAGAATATATTTATTTACTTAAAAACATGGTATACAAAGGTCTTATAGTTCATAACGAGCAAACATGAAACACAGTAAAAGTGAATTCATAGAAGTATCGCTATTTAAAATCGATTCCGATTATTTGTTGAAATAGTCTGATATCTGGCAACATTTTCGTTCAGTTTGAATGGAGGATATACTTACGATTCAGTTTATTACATATTTATTATGTTTTTTAATGCTAGGTTAAAAGAAATGTTGATAAAGAACAAATAAACATGAAAAAATAAGACATCATTTTTGAATAACATATAGTTTTGACATGGCGCCAAAACTGGGCCCATCCGTGGGCATTGTCCTTTGGTGTACAGGTAGATAATGTCCTGGATTAGCATAGGACACTATCTATCGATATACAAGGGGAGCGAAGCCTCGTGCATAAGCTAGTCTATAATAATTCTTTTAAGATCACATTGTTGATAAATTTTTAGAACATGGATTTTTTGATGGGTTCTTCTAATTATGTACAATATTGTAGATTGGTAGCAGTATAATACATAAATGCATAAAAAAATAACAATAAATAATATTTCCGTTTTAGTCTTAGAAAACGATTCTAGTTCACGGCTAGCTTAATTTTTTCGATGTTTTTCTGGTTAATTATTATTGTAAATCTTAGCTTAAAGCAGTTGCATTGGTTGAAAAAGTACTTTAAGTATTGTCACAAAAATAATACAGGCCATCTCGTTAACTCTTTACTAACCAATGTACAACACCTAATTCAAAATGAGATGAATAAGGTGATATGAAAACAAAAAAATGCCGTTAAAATACTGCATCAATCAATCCAGCTCAATTAACAAACCACCCTTTATTTCCTCATCATAATCAAACAAATCAAACAAAAAACGCCAACAACGAGTTTGATAAATGACTCAACAAAATCGATTAATAAAATAAAATCAATCACTTGTGTGACCGGTTGTCCGGTACCACGCGTCATAACTTTTAGTTGACACGGCCACCCACACAATCACGTGTTTATTTTACACACACACATGTATACACACGCTCATACGCTGGCTGGGGTGGTCGACTTGGTAAATATAACCAATTAGGAGACGACTGTTTTTGGATATTTGCTTTACGGTAGTTAAAAATCAGTCATGCTGGGTTATGAAATCATTAAAAAACTGTCTATGCTTCCGGCTAAGAATTTTCCATAAGATATACAACGTGTATCAGAAATGTGTGGTCATATTTTACATCTTTCGGCTGAAATGATGATGATGATTAAGTTAACTTAAGTAACGTCTTACCAAAAATTGTTACTCTAGTTTGGTTATTTTTGGAACGAAGTTAGATTCGGGAGGAAATGTAACGTCACGTAAGATTTCGAGTTATGAGCAGGCATACACGCACACCGCGCGCTCTCTCTTTCTAGTATATGTGTGTGCGTGAGGAACTTCGTTCCTGACCGGGGTCCTCTGACCGCACAGGATTTTTTTTCTGTGTAGCCACTTCGTCTGTCACTCGCCAGAACGTCTACCACTTTACCAATATACAAGTGAATCTCGCATGCATAATGCATGCTAGTACCTGAGGCTAGTACTAATTACTATGTAATCGTACTTGTTGTAATTGCGTTTTAAACTAGCACACAATGATTATAGTAGTTTATGAAACTGTTGCATAATAGGGGTTATTAAAACACGAGTGTGAGTTTAAAAACCGAGCCGTAGGCGAGGTTTTTAATAGTATCACACGAGTGTTTTAATACCTAATTATGTCAGTTTCATACACTATTTTATCTACACTCATACAATTTTAAATAAAATACCAAAGTCAAAATCTTGGTAACATTGTCGTTGTTTTGCTTGATTTCTCTGGTAAAAGATTGTTCGTCATTTACGTTGCTGCATCCAGAAATTCAGGCGGGGTCATATTCTCCTCAGTTCAGTATCACTGCTGTAGTCAGATATTTTTGCCCAGATTAAAACTATCGACATACAAAACCATAATAATAACGTAAACAATAACAATAAATTTATAAGTAACGATGACCAAATCAAGTAGGCCGCGGCCGTGGCGCGCGGCCGCGCACGCGCGCTGGTGCGCGCCTACCCTACACAGATAATAAAATATAGTCTGGCGAAAATATTATAATCGGAACTAATTTTCTATCCTTGTCAGGATTCCGTCAATCTCTGTTTTATCATACAAAAAATATGCCTGTAAACACTTAAATATAATTAAAAGCAATATGACAATCAAAAGTTCTGCCAAAAACGCGATTTTAAACGATAAAATTTTTCAATGTATGACAAGTGGCGCCACCCTGAATTTTGTGTACTCATTGGTGCCAAACTGTACGACTGCTAAAAAAAAGGTTTGAAAACTCCTTGGTTAGGTCGAAGTGGCATTAAAAACTCCTTAGTTGGGCTGAAGTGTGCGGTTATGGAAAAAAAATTAAATTACCGCATTGTTTTGTTCAGCAAACTGTATCGTAATAAAACTTTTTAAATTCATTACAGGTGCGTGTGCGTAAAGTATGTCATTATGACATTACTTTCGAGTTCATAATTCGAATTTTACGATACGAGTGTAGATAAAATATTAAATAATGCACTGATAATGTGCGCTTATTGTATTTAAATAATGTGTCATTGTTATGACTTGAGCGTCCACGTTTATACTTGTTAGATAGATTTTAGAATAGAATAGAATAAATTTATTTGCTTAAAATGTAGGTTACATGATAATGGAAAATTTAACATTCAGTGCCAGATACAGACAAACAAACCAGACAAACCCTCTTGCTCCTGTGAGCTACGTTATCAGAATCGATATTCATACGTAAGGACACAACTCATTTGGAAAAACTCTTCAATAAAAAAAATCAAATTAAATATTAAACCATTATTATCATTTAGAAGTGAATTGGTAATTGCAGAACCTTTAGTACCTCGTACTTTGGTGACGTCCTTGACTATCACAGTCTTGGGCTATTTAGGGTAGTCTCTTAGATGATCATCTGCAATGAATCGGTTATTAGAATCTCGACCATCATCACCATCATCATCATCATCATTTCAGATGAAAGACGTTTACTGCTGCACTTACTACACACCATATCACACACCTCATCACACCACATCCACTAACCCGTACAAGTCAATACCCATCACAGCTTTGGTAGTTACGTATCATAAATTTCTATTTCTATTTGTTTTTGTAAAACCTAAAAAAAAATTTTTCCTTCTGCATGCGTCCTTTCCTCGCGTTATTGTATTATTTACTTCTGATAGAGAGCGCCTTGACTTCCATAATACTAGTTCTATTTAGTTTGGAAGTCAAGCGTTAAATTTCTTGTGCCTATGTTTTATGCAATAAACGTTTTTTTATTTTTTATTTATTATTATTATTACTGCTGGACATAGGTCCAAGCATCACCACAACGATCGGTCAGTCGGTCGCAGAACGGATGGCCGATGGGGCCGTAAATTTCTGGAGTGGTGACCGCATACTGGAAGGCGCAGCGTGGGTAGAATCTTGATAGTCAATAAAAATGTTCGGCATACAGTTGTGGTTTATATTTGGATAACCTTTTGTATCTGAATGGCGATCGCTGTTTACAGGCGTTTAGTGGCTATACCTAGTTTTACTCCAACGCACTAGCTCCCGGTTCTTTGTCACATTGCCCCTCCACACCTACGTAGAGCCCACGCGCTCCAAAGAGAAGCCGCTAAGATCCATGAGAACTCTAAGTTACCTATTTTTTACTACCTTGCACACCCTCCAGCAAACCGACTTAAATCTCGCCATCCACCATACCTAATGGCACAATATCTGTCAGAATTTGACGTCATGGAAAGTTGAAAGACTGACCCCCAGTTTCCGAAAACCTGGTCAACGTAAAAATGTACTAATCAACTGTCAAATCTCAGGTCAAGCGTTGTGATTGGTTGTTAAAAAATTTGCCGGCCAATCACATGAGCTGAGATGAGATTTGACAACAGATCAAATTGATCAGCCTTCCGGCCTTCAGGGCTAACGCAACGTTTGGTTCGGGCGTGCAAAGTTGCAAACCATTAGGTAACCCCTCTTCAAAGTTGCCTGGCTTTGGCTTACCCCGAAATTTGTGGTGCCGATTGAACAAGCTGAGAACGGGACACGGAAGATGTAACTACCTCAAATACAAGTGGGGATGGAGCAACTTCAGCCTCTGTGAGTGCGGCGAAGAAGCTGGTATTCTTGTCTCTCTGTGGACCATATAATCAATGACGTCATTTATTGTCGTACCTTGGCTCTCCAGAGGATCTTTTCACCCTTAAACCTGACGCCACCACCTGTTGAAGAATCTCTAATTATCATTGTGAATTATAAAATAATATTTAAAAAAAAATATACACACACACACCCCCACCACACACACCCGCCCTCCCACACACACGCACCCACTCTCTTATATTATATTGCTTAATTTGTTTTGAGTATATAATCATTGAATGCTTTTGCTGGCTTGGCACCCGCTCGTCACTTAGGGTTGACACTGAAAATCAGCGCTGTGTTGTGACTCACGTTACAACACAGCATCATGCTGAGTGTCAACCTCTTTGCCGCAGCTACGACATGCAAAGTTGGTCTTGGTATGATATTACAACTACGTAGGTATCTGTACTGTAATTCCTAAAATGTACCATGTAATGAACTTATTTTTTATGTTTACCTACCGCATGTCGTCTTGTTGTGGCAATAATTAATTTTTCTTTCTTCTTTCTTTCTTTCTTTAGATGTATAGATAGCCTATAAAGATGCCATACGACTAAATAAATAACCTAGTTTCTGAGAGAGGTTTGTGAGTATCCAACAGCGGGAGTACAAACGTCTTATCGTACTTCCTACTTATATTATAAATGCGAAATTATGGATGTTGGTACGCTTGTTTGTCCTTCAATCACGATAAAACGGCTGAACGGATTTGAATGAAATCTATAACTCAGATAGACCTTGTCCTGGATTAAAACATTCTATCGACATAGTAAGCACGGGAGTGAAGCTACGGGCGTCAGCTAATCACATAAAACGTGTTATTTAAATAACTGAAACCCTCTTAAGGGGTCATTGTACTCATCAGTATGAACAACTTTTACTATGGGACCAACACTGAAATCACGAAAAAATATCTATTGTTTCCTACATTTTCTCGATTTACGTGAAAACAAATGTTTCAGGGTTGGTCCCATAGTAAAAGTTGTTCATACTGATGAGTTCAATGACCCCTCAAGAGGTTTACAGTTATTTTAATAACACGTTGTATATTATTTTAGTTTGATTCCACATTGGCATTGGGTGGATCGCAATGTTTTACATAAATCTTGTTTTCAACAAAGTTCTGACCATCATCTTTTTAGTCTAATAATAAATATTGAAAATAGAACACAATAAAATTATAATAATGTTCATGTTTGCTTTCCAACTCTCAAACAAGCAGAGAAAGTGCCGTTTACGAGCGCCATTGATTTTTACAACTTCCGTGGAATTATACAAACTGATACCATGTAGGTAGGTACTTGCATATAAACAGTTTTTCTGCTTACTCAACCATGTAATATTAATTACTGGGGCGGCAATTCTCGTTCCCTTCGAGATAATCTCGAAATAGAGATTGCGTTTCGAACGCTCAAAAATATTTAAATGAAAAATAAATTAAATAAAAAATACTAACAAAATAAATTTAATTTAATTGAAATTAATTTTTTTTTATTAGAAATTAAATTAAATTGAAAATACAAATGAAATAAATTAAATTAAAATCCCGATCAATATTACATAAATTACAATCAATATTAATTACATAAATAAATAAATAAAAATATTAATATATTTAATATATATCTCGATTGCCTCGTTGGTCTAGTGGTTGCAAGCGCGACTGCTGAGCGTGGGGTCCTGGGTTCGATTCCCGGGTCGGGCAAAGTGTTATTGGGTTTTCTCAGTAGCAGCCCGGAGTTTGGATTTGTGCCCGGTCAATGGCAATAGGCTCGCCCCCTATTACATGGGACTATAACATAACTGGCGAAATGTGGGTGTACTAATACACCTCTGCCTACCCCTTCGGGGAAATACAGGCGTGATGTTATGTTTTATGTTTTTAATATATATCTTTATTAATACTAATATAATCTCGCGAGACAACAACAAATTTGCGTTTTGATGTGGTTCGAATTCGAGATGTAGGTACGTCTCGAACGGTCACGACCAGTCGAAGCAACTCGAGCGGCAGCCATCGAGATATCTCGGGTACGACATTTCCAGAATAGCTCATCTTGAGTTACACTCGAGAAAAGCTATTAATTATAAATAATATTAATATTATAATATTATTTAAAAACATTGTTTAAAAATTAAAAATAAATTAAATATATATTTAATAAATATATTTTTTATTTATAATATTAATAATTTAAAATAGTTTAAAAGTGGCGAGAACACAATATACGAAAAAATTACTTCAAATTTCGAAATTTTACAGTAGAGAGAGTACAAATCGCAATCTCAATATGTGCAATGGCAGCCCCCGACGGTTTTTCTTAGGTTTGTAATTATATCTTCCGTTACTTACTTTATTTTAGTCGGGGGTTTCTCAAAATTTTCATTTAATCCTTTTTCGACTAAGTTTACATAAGTCGTGGGTTTTTTTCAAAAATTTTAATTTTGCTTTTTATTTTAAACTTTTTAGAGAATTGGTATGTTTCTAACTAAATATTAAAAACCTGCCAAGAGCGAGTGATTACTGTTAAATATAAAATATATATATAATAATAATATATGATTACTGTTATCAGTCAATACAAAGTAATTATATATAGTATTTCCTGGGATAAAAAAAAAGTTCGAAAAATATTGATTGCGGCGCCCCCTGGCGAGTTAACACGATATTACTTATCTAAGAACCATACCCGTTGAATCACAAACCCTTTACAGAAAACTGTATCCAAATCAATCAAACCTCATTCTAACGTACGAAAAATATTGATTGCAGCGCCCCCTGAAGAGTTAACACGATAACACATATCTAAAAACCATCGCCGATGAATCACAAACCCTTTACAGAAAACCGTATCCAAATCGGACAAACCGTTTTGGAGATAAATGGGAACATTCGTTTGCACACACAAACAAACAAACAAACAAATCTTAAACTTCTCCGTTCCGTCGTGGGTAAAAAGAGAAAATAACAAAACGAGAAATAATCATAATTTTGGTTTTATACACCACTAAAATAATCAGCCCATTATTGTTGTACTGCTGAGCATGGGGTCTTCTCAGAATGAGAAGACTAAGGCCACCACGCTGGCGTAGTGCGGGTTGGTGGACACCATCGAGAACTGTATATGGAGCTCTCAAGTATGCAAGTTTCTTCACGATGTTTTCTTTCACTGTTAAAGCAAGTTATAGTCAAATTATGATCAGCACACGAATTAGAAAAGTAGGTATAGGTCCTGTGCGAGCCGGGTTCGAATTTGACCCTTCTGCACGGCAATACAATAGCAAGTGTACAGCCACTAGGCTATCATTAGGTACGCTACGCAAATTTTATAAAAAATAAGGGCAGACTCTGATCATCAATGAATGATGATTCTCTTACAAATTTGGGGGAAGCTTTTAATATTTTTTTGTAAATGTTTAATCAAATCAAATCAAAATTATTTATTCCTCAGACAACAAATGGCGAAACACTCATATTAGTGGTGCCTGCCATGTAATACAGAATGATTTATTTATCAAATGTTCCATTTCATCACCTGTACTTCTGAATCTTAAACTGAAACGAACGGGACAATTTGACTCACGATCGGAAGGTTGAATCCTATCCTACCAATCGGCAAGTTGTTGCCTATTTACTATTGCAATAGGCCATTTGGTCCCTACCGATAGGCCCAAATTTGAGATTGTAAGCCCAATAATTGTGCCGTTTATATTTAACCTTTATATTTAATTCGTAGGTCATTTTAATTTGGGTACAATTATTTGCTTGTATGCTAGGTTAAGTAATTCTTATTTCTTCATCGTTACTGGAACCATTTGACCACATTTTGGCTAGAAATAGTAAAAAAACGTTTCTTGTTCACTTGTAAAGTAGTATTAAGAGTCATCGGCCACTCTTAGACTTGTAAGCAACAAGCTACAAGCTACAAGTTACAAGAAAATTTTTGATAAACAAAACCATAATATATGTGTGAAAAACCACTTGATAATACGAGAGGAATCACTTGTAGCTTGTAGTTTACAAGTTTAGTTTTGTAAAAATGTTCTTGTAATTTGTAGCTTGTAGCTTGTAGACTTGTAACTTTTGATAAATAGGGCACTGGAGTTAGATTAAACCACATTTTTTTTTTTTATAAAACTTTTTAACGAAAAATTGAACCGACGAAAACAGAAACTGAAAAGCGAAAAATAACTAATTATGAGTCGGCGCCAAACAAACAATCAACGAAGATCATTTAGATCATTAAATTATTTTAAATAAATAATAAAAACAACGTAACATCAAATACAACGTTAAATTTTCAACGATAAACAATAACTCTCCAAAAATTCGTTCTCCGCTCGGCCACTTGCAACTTGCATGCACGTTGCTTGTTAAAAGTTCGTTTGGCGCCGACTCATAATTAGTTATTTTTCGCTTTTCAGTTTCTGTTTTCGTCGGTTCAACTTTTTGTTCAAAAGTTTTATATAATTTAAATAACTAACAAAATTCATTTTTTTCACGCAAGACGACAGCAAATATTATGCGTTTTGATGTGTGCCGAATTCGAGATGCACGTCTCGATTCTCGAACGGTCCCGACCAGTCGAAGCAACTCGAGCGGCTTTCCTTCGAGATATCTTGGGCACGACATTTCCAGAATAGCTCATCTCGAGTGTAAATCGTTCGAATTCGTTTTTTTTTTTGACTTCTGTGGTCTAGTGGTTCGAGTGTCAGACTGCTGATCACGAGGTCGTGGGTTCGATTCCCACAGGACACAAATATTTGTGTGATGAACATGAGTGTTTGTGTTGGTCTAGGTGTTTCTTATGTAATCATCATCATTTCAGCCGAAAGACGTCCACTGCTGGACATAGGCCTCCCCCAAGCATCGCCACAACGACCGGTCCTGTGCCTTCCGCATCCAGCGGATTCCCGCGACCTTCACCAGGTCGTCGGTCCACCTTGTGGGGGGCCTACCCACGCTGCGCCTTCCAGTACGCGGTCGCCACTCCAGAACTTTACTGCCCCATCGGCCATCCGTTCTGCGAGCAATGTGCCCCGCCCACTGCCACTTAAGTTTGGCAATTCTTCGGGCTATGTCGGTTACTTTCGTTCTCCTGCGAATCTCCTCATTTCTGATTCGATCACGCAGGGACACTCCGAGCATAACATGGTCTCCACCTCATCGTCGGGGTGATTCGAGGTCGGGGCGTATACCTGTATAACCTTCAACGAATACCTTTCGGTTATTCTGAGTATAAGGTACGCCACCCTGGTCGAAACACTCTCGATCTTCACTATGTTGTTCACAAGAGACTTGTGGACGATAAACCCGACACCGCCCTGGGAAAGTTGATCGCCCTCCCGGAAATAGAGCAAGTTACCGGATTTGAGGATTATCGTGTCCTCCCCCTCTCTTCGGACTTCAGATAACCCTACGATATCCCATCGTAACTTGCTCAATTCTTCCTCGAGTTCGACAAGCTTCTCGTCGGTCCGCAGTGTACGTGTGTTGTATGCTGCCAGGTCCAGTCTTTTTTTGTTATGGTAGCCGGATCTCTGCCGGGGATTCTTAGCACCCCCTGCCCCGCCGTTACCTAGGCCGCTACCGTAACCAGGGCTAGCGGGGCCGCCGGGGACTAGGGGCCGATTTATAATTGTGCTTTGCATGAGGGGATATGCCATAATCGCCACGCTTGGCAGGCGGGTTGGCGATCGCAGTTGGTTGGTTAAATACTCGGAGGACGCTGCTGCCCATCCTCTGGTGAATCCCTTAGTCGCCTTTTACGACACCCATGAGAAGATATAGGGTGGTGAAATTCTTTGCGTCCGGCACCACACGGACGTCTAATCTAATCTAATCTTATGTAATACAAGTACGTATTTACAAAAAAAAAAGTATCTAAGTATTATATTCATTGTCTAGTACCCATAACACAAGCTCTGCTTAGTTTGGGACTAGATGGTGATGTGTAAAATGTCCCAAAAATATTTAATTATTATTATTAATGAATTAAACATCTGTGGAGTACTGTCCGTTTATTAAAAGAGATTGCAACACATTGTCCTCATTAAATTATGTATGGTGAGCATCATATTTTACTCATAACTTCCATAGGCTGGAATTTAATGGAACTTTAGCAATGTCCTTTAAAAGCTATTCATGTCATAATTGTTTTCAAATTCGTGGTCATCATTCCTGAAACTTTCCGAATGCGATGTGGTCTCTTCTACGCATTAAGTTATCCATCATAATGATATGACCAAATATCAACAAAAAAAAAAATGACTTAGTTATCGTTTCCGTAAATAAAGCATGTTTTATTTAGCCGTACCTACTGGTCCAAGGCTACTGCGCAGGAGGGGTTATCAGAGCCACCTAGCTATCAAACGGGCCCCCGCCAACAAACAGTATCAGAATATTGTGTATGTTTGTATTGGGTAAGTGTGTGGGTGTTTGTTTAGGAGAGGTAATCTTAGTTGCTACTTGGCTTGGAGTTAAATATACTACACTGTAGGTATAGGATAGCTGTACTGTACATCTACGGATTGTATACGATGTAGACAGGGGTGTCTAGGAGTCACCGTCGATAAGGTACATAGGCAGCATTCTCAATGCAGAAACAGTCTATGACTTTAAATTTGTAAAGCCTACAGATAATATTTGTTTCATAGACATATAACGCCAATTCTATGATTTGTTTTGTATCACAGTGCTTTCATTTCATGTTCCAATGAACATGAACTCCAATGAACAGTATCAATCGTCTGTTTTATCAATATCTTGGAACAAAGGGACACTCCACTGCGCAAAAATATTTATTTAGGATGCTGCTGGGGCTACCTCGCTTCTGCAGTGCGTTGGGAATGTTTGCAGTTGCACACACTGATGGCTTAGCCTCAACCAGGCGGAAGCGTTCCGCTTAGTTACTGACTGCAGCGGATCCGGGGCAGCTCGAAAAGTCACCTAAATGTTTACCGAGTTCAGCATAAAGAATTTAATAAACAAAAATTATGACAGTGGATGGCGAAGTGGTCAGGCAAAAGTTATTTATGCTGTGCGATGCAGGGGTCGAATCTGGAAATCACTCAGAGAAAAAAATATATATATCAATTTATCGATATAAGACCTACGACCTACTGATATACGTAAGACTTTTTTCTAGAATATTCTTAGCAGAAATTGCAGTTACAACTTACAAGTAAGTATTATTTACCTTTTATAAGCGCAGGCGCACGTGGATGTAACTCGAGCTTGTATTATGAAAGGAGGTATTATATACTTATCGCTATGATAGTGTATGTGTGCGTCTGTTTACGTGTTTGTATGTGTCATACACTCGTTATGTAGTACATAGTAATATTATATCGTTCAAGGCCACACGTGTTGAGTTATGTAATGAACATCTGTGGTGTTTGTCTGTTTGTGTGGTTTTGTTTTCATATAATAATGCCCTTTTCTGATGCCCTGCGTGTCCTACACAATAATGCGTTCTTTAATTTTGAAGCGCGTCTGGTATGTTTGCGGACGCACAAGTAGATGGCCTTATATCAAAGGCAAAAAGTGGTTTTATTCTTTCTGCTTTGCAGTGATACATCGCAAAAGAATAGCGTCCCTGATGCGCCGCTTGCGGGGCAGTCCTCAGCTTCCTTCAACTCATTGCTGGGAGAATTGACACTGACTGCTCCTTCATGGAGTAGGTAGGTACTAGACAAAAACACATACTCGTAATGCGTTCTTAAACTAGTGTCACCATGATTGTATTTATTATATTATTCATCATCATCATCATTTCAGCCGAAAGACGTCCACTGCTGGACATAGGCCTCCCCCAAGTATCGCCACAACGACCGGTCCTGTGCCTTCCACATCCAGCGGATTCCCGCGACCTTCACCAGGTCGTCGGTCCACCTTGTGGGGGGCCTACCCACGCTGCGCCTTCCAGTACGCGGTCGCCACTCCAGAAATTTACTGCCCCATCGGCTTCGATCAATAATATATCGCGAAGCCCATCGGCCAGCATTTCTGCGAGCAATGTGCCCCGCCCACTGCCATTTAAGCTTGGCAATTCTTCGGGCTATGTCGATCACTTTCGTATTATATTATTATTTTAAAACTAATGTATGAATGTATTATCATTTTATAGTAAGCTAGCGGTGCTCTTGCGGCTTTTCCCGCGTAAAATGTTTTAAAATGCCCCTTATAATTTTTTCCGTCGTAGTTTTGGGAACAGAAAAATACGCATTTCTTTGTTATTATTTAATTTTAAGATTATTTGTGTCAAGAGCGACCCCAGGAAATTTTTCATAGAAACTTTAAGCTCCCTTTTTACTCCCGCTGAGTTGAATTTTCGAAAAATTCAGAAATAAGAAATTCATTGTTTTAAAGATTATTTGTGTGTTGTTGAATTTAGACTCAATCCAGCCACGCAATAATATTCTCCCATAGAAGATATATTAATTACCCTTTTGCATCATCCTTTAGGAGCAATTTTGGAAAAAGTTAATACAAATGTTTCATTATTTACTATTTTTCCCAAGTTTTGAGTGAATCGATCCAGGAGAAAAGATTTTTCATATAAACTCTAACACCCTATTTCACCCCTTTAGGGTTAAAATTTCCAAAAATCCTTTCTTAGTGGGTGCTTACGTTACAAAAGAAACCTACTGTCCAAATTTCATGTTTTTAGCTTGAGTAGTATCGGCTCTGCGTTGTTGAATCAGTCAGTCTTTACAAGTATAGATGTGTGAATTTTTTTCATCAAATTGAATAATAATGTTACGCAAGTTGTATAATTACACCAGGTTATGAGCACTCTCCAAAAGAAATGTCAAGATTTTTTTTTAAATTAATTTCGTAAACATTTCGAGTATAACACAAACTCATGCTTTTATTTCAAATAGTTTAGTGTTACAGGAACTTTAAGTTGATTCTAGTCGCACTTAACTTGGCCCATAGCCAAAAAAAATTAAGAGAATTGAATATTAATGTTACACAAGTTGTATAATGCAATGTTGTTGTTGCAAGCGCGACTGCCAACCGTGGGGTCCTGGGTTCGAATCCCGGGTCGGGCAAAGTGATATTGGGTTTTTTCATTAGGACATTCTCAGTAGCAGCCCGGAGTCTGGAGTTGTCCCCGGTCAATGGCATTAGGCTCGCCCCCTTTTACATGGGACTATAACATAACTGGCGAAATTTGGGTGTACTCTTACATCTCTGCCTACCCCTTTGGGGAAATACAGGCGTGATGTTATGTTATGTTAAGTTGTATAATTACATCAGGTTATGAGCACTCTCCAAAAGAAATGTCAAGATTTTTTTTTAATGAATACCAAAACATTTTTAGTATAACTCAAACTCATGCTTTTATTTCAAAATAGTTCTTGTTTATAGGAACTTATGAAAAATTTATTCTAGTCGCACTTAACTCGGTCCATAGTCTAGTCTAGTATAATATTATATTATCTGTGGCCTAGTTAAACTTTAATAAGTAATCAATCTTTATATTGCCTTCGTATAAGGCAATTAAGTAGTACCTACCACCATGAATCATGGTGTTTGGACAGATCGCTGAGGGAGCGCCGGCTTATTGTTTGTTATGTACACAACACGTGTGCTATGTATTCAATACATAGTATGTATATACGTAAAATTATTGTTATGCGAGATAGGTACTATAGTTGTTTATTCCGTATGATTCATGCTGTTTTCTTGAGTTACACGGCAGTTTTGAAGAAATTGATATAAATTAGGTCTCTGGGCCTCAAAATGACTGTTACAATGATCGGTAAAAGGGGAAATTGACAGAAAAAATACATTACACATTTTAAGGTAAGGATTTTTTAACATTATGCGATACCTGCTGAGTAGTGAAGCAATCTTACTATCCAGTCAAGCGTCAGATTGCAAAAAATTCAAAAATGGCGAAAGCGTCCCTGAACTTGACTTCCTGGCCCCGCCCATTTTGTACCTACTTGCATTTCACAAAAGATTTTCCAATATTCTAATAAGTAACGTAAGATACAAAATTAAAAGATTTTTCAATATTTTAATAAGAAACCTATACAAAATTATAAGATTTTTCAATATTTTAATAAGAAACCTATACAAAATTATAACATTTTTCAATATTTTAATGAGAAACCTATACAAAATTATAACATTTTTCAATATTTTAATAAGAAACCTATACAAAATTATAATATTTTTCAATATTTTAATAAGAAACCTATAAAAAATTATAAAAAAATTCAGTACTCTAATAAGAAATCTATACAAAACTAAAAGCCACAATAAACATAGTTTAACCGGATTAAATCGCGTATATTATTTAAATTGGTTTTCCTGACGTTTCGAAAGCTTTGCAGCATTTTGTGGTCGCAGGTAGACTAAGATGACAAGCGTCTTTACAGATATTTCTAAAAAAATATTATCTACCGTACAATATTATTAATTAAAATCGTTTCGATTCACGCAGTAATCACTCACAATATCATTATCTTTTACAGTGTTGCGTGCTGTTTGGGACTAATTATTTTTAGGACTGGGTTCCAAACAGGTGGTAGCTGCCAACCATCCTCTATTAAAATTAGGATGTTTTTTAATTTCAATAGCCTATAAGCTGCAAACTAAAGCTTTCTAAACGTCAGGAAAACCAATTTAAATAATATACGCGATTTAATCCGGTTAAACTTTGTTTTATAGTAGTGATCGCGAAAACCTAAGAAATTATTAAAAGCCACAATTTCAACCCGGGTTCTAAGTGAAATACCCCAGACCCAGGTGGTATTGCAGTTGTTATGGGAAAAGGTAACCGCTTAACATCAGATGGGCCTTTAGCTCGTATCACCATCCTATACTATAAAATAAAATAAATCGACCCATCACGGTTTATCTGCTGGGCTAATGTATTTTATTTTACACAGCGGTCTAAATTTTATGTGAACTGTACCCAAAATAAGTTTAGTACAGGAAGCCACGGGACGATCGTGTCAACCGCGGTATCCTGCGACGTTTTCCATGAGAATGTGATGGTATGGGAGCGATACCCCGGGTATATATTCTATGGCCCCGGATTGGTGTGAAACTTGTGGTCGGTACGGCGACTTTCTTTACATGCTTGCTTTTTAACCGACTTCAAAAAAGGAGGTAGTTCTCAATTCGATTGTATGTTTTTTTTCCTTGTAAAATTCTGTGTACAGATTGTGTAGATTATTATCACTGAAACTTTTAGTGCCCACGAATAATTTCAGTTGATTGCTTCGATCAATAATATTATTATTTATTCATCGAAGGTTGATTGAGCTAATTTAAAAAAAAAAGTTGTTTTTATGGAAAAGTCAAAAATTACTAACCAAAAAGGAATACTCATAATAACATTAAAAGTAATTGATTTAATTATTTTATTATTTTTAACGCATTTACGCATGCGAAGCGAATTCTAAAGATTTAAATTTTGGAAGGAAAAAAGCCACCGTACATCGTAGTGTTCACGGTAGCTTGGTGGCTAAAGCACTGGCGTACTGAGCCAGGAGTCGCAGGTTCGAATCCTGCTCGTGAGTGATTTTTTCTTTCCACAATTTAAATCTTTAATAATTGACATATTTCCAAAAGTGAAAAGCACTCGAGAAAATGTAGTTTATTTTAGTAAGATTTATTTATTACTATCACAGATAATTTATCTCGCAACAAAAATACACTGTATATTTACTTTGGCCCTTTTTATTAGTGTTCCGTAACCAAAGGGTGCCAAACGGGACCCTATTACTCTCGCTACGCTGTCCGTCCGTCCGTCTGTCTGTCACAGGGCTGTATCTTTTGAACGGTAATAGGTAACCGGTTGAAATTTTCTCAGAATATGTGTTGCTATGACTTTGATGACAAACACTAAAAATAAAAACAAATCTAAAACCAAAGGGGGAAAACAAGAAACCTCGAAAAACATGCTTTTTTACAACGTTTTTGTTCCTGCTCTATCTTCGAAACGGTAATACATACCAGCATCAAACTTGGTCTGATTATAGTACATACTGTTTAATTTAGTAACTAATACTAAAAATACGGCAAACATAGACAAATGTGGTGCTGCGTAAGGAAGGGATACAAAAATTCATATTTCGCTCACAGTGCATTGATGTCTTTTGATGAAATCTTGTAAATTAAATCAGTTTCTATGGGGTATCAGGTCGATCGGTGGTATGAAACCCTTACTGCGTGAGTTCGAGTCGCACTTGGCCGGTTTTTTAGTACATTTAGTTCTCCTCTGTCGAGGCGCGACTTCCTAATTACATTTAATCAAACCGGGAATTGAACGTAGTAATTCAAGATATACTGATACCCTTGTTATTGTTAAAATAAATGACGCAACATCTAGGAACATATCGTCAACTTACTACTCATAACAATTCAGTACATCCCTATCTACGAATGACCATAACTTGATTCTTTTGTTTACCATAAAACACTTTATGTAGACACAGCCCACATGCTCATTAAATAACAAATAAATAACAATTTCACACGAGGAGCAAGTGTTATTGTTATTATAATAACAATATAAATAACTGGCGAAGGATTTATCGTTAACACAAGAGTTGGTGCATCCTTTGGGAAAATAAACTGTTGATTTTAAATTGTTGAATGCATCAGGGTTATAATAATAAGCAATTGCAACCGGTCGCATCGAATTTCGAAGCGGTGAAGGAAAACAACGTAAGGAAACCTGCACACTTGAGAGTGCTCCATACAGCTCTCGATGGTGAGTACGCCAATCTGCAGTAGGCCAACGTGATGGACTAAATTCCTGAATCCAAAGAGAAAGAGGCATAAGAGGCCCTTGGGACTAGAAGTGGGACAGTTTTTAGGGTTCCGTAGTTCCTACAAGGAACCCTTATAGTTTCGTCATGTCCGTCCGTCAGTCCGTCTGTCCGTCTGTCCTAATCCTTTACAGCTTAATAACTTCTACAGTTATAAACATAAGTAAATAAAATTTTGTTCAAAAATGGTCTGGATATAGATCTCAATTTAAAAAGAATAAAAAAATAGTGATTACGTATTTTAGGGGTGGCGCCTATACATGTGAAATGTTCAGGTGTAAATGAACAGGTAAGATCCCTGCCCTACAAACTGGGAAAACCTGTATCTTATAGGACAGTCTTCTTTTATGGGTTGACCACTTTACAAAATAAAATATAATATGAGTAATAATTTTGATGATAACATTTTACTATTTGTATTTAGTTATAGGCATGGAGAGCAGAAATTTTTCTTCGTGTTTATAGGTAAACTAGCGGCACGTCCCGGCTTCGCACGGGTGGACATGATTTTATTTTATTTTTAAATATAGCCTATGTTACTCAGGGTGAATGTAGCTTTCTAATGGTGAAAAAAAGGAAGGTGAGTTTATTCATTACAAACATACACACAAAAATACAAATCTTTCCTCTTTATAATATTAGTATAGATATAGATATTAGTATACATATAGATATGACTAAATAAATATATTTGTGTGGGCTGATGGTGACTGTTGGCTGATGGATATGCATCTAATTTCAAATTTTCTTCCCCTCTGACCTTTTGACAGAAAATTTGAATAAATGGAATATAAATAATAATAAAAAATAAATTTATTTCTCTCTTCACAAAGTTGGCTTAACATTAATACATTTACGTGACATATAGGTGCGTAGAAGCCCCTTTGCGAGAGACAGGGGGTCTACTCCCGTTCGACGATATTCGATAAATCGTACGATTCATCGCACAATTTGCTACTCCGGTCAACCATCGTTCCCTTATCGCATGCGATGATCGTGTTTTGACGTTTGTTTTTCTCATCTCCGGTAAATTGTATACGACTATGAACCGTAGTCTATCTTAATTGTGCCTTTTTATGTGCCTGTTTTTATTATGTAAGTATCAGTCGGAACGAAAGTTCGTACTTCGTTTGTCGTTCGTAAAACGCGAGTAGGCCTACTGGAGTCCGTACTAGGGAAACCCTGTGTTACGGATCACCAGGCCCTCAATTACAATTATGTTTATTATTAGTGTCCGACCGGAGGTCGATTTCTGGCCGATGCCGATTCATCGGCTATCGCCACAACCTTCGGTCGAAGCCACAGCTGAAGCCGTTAAGAAATTCAGTTCAAGATTGGCTTAAAGTGAATAAAATTATATTTTTTAATGCTGATCTTGACTGTATTTAAACAACTAACAAGCTAATTAAATTGCAACTTTTCAATAATAATAGCACTTCAAAATAATGTCCAATGATAATAATTTACTTACTTAAAAGTATTTTAACAATTACAATCAGTCTCAGTTTTTCTCAAGGTTTTCGGCGCCTACTAGAAGACTAAAACTTCGGCCCATTTAGCCGAAGCTGAAGGTTTGGCGAGGACCGAGTGTTGTGGCGCAACTTGGGAGAGGCCTATGTCCAGCAGTGGACTGCGATAGGCTGAGTTGATGATGATGATGATGGTTTGGCCGAAGGTGGCCGAAGCCGAAGTTTCTGTCATACACTAGTTGTTTAAGCCTGCCTTTAATTGCTTCTGACAATACCCAAGGGGATGGGTGATAAAAAGATAAATCGCCTGCGAGATGCGAAAACAACCAATTTTCTACCTTAAAATATTTTTAATTCAGCCACAGACATAATTCAGCATAAAATATTCATCGGTTCCGGTGAATATTTTTCAGCAAAACTGTTGCTTCTTAACAACAACTCACCGGCACTTTGGTAATGAGTTCTCTTCAACAGAGGGCGCTACTGGTCTACAAAGTAACCACAAGATCTGCTAAATAATTAATTAATTCATTAATAGATAGACAGGCTAACTTTGGTTAGATTGAAGAGTTTTCGTATTTTCTTTGAAGGAAGTTGGAACGAAATGTCCGTCTTAGATAAAAATTTAAAAATAAATATGTACCATAATAATATACTACGCTATACAATGTGTTATTAAAATAACTGAAAACCTCTTAGACTTCATTGTACTCATAAATATGAACAACTTTCCAATCTTGAAATCGCGATAAAAAAATTGCAATTTCCTCATATTTGTCGATTTATGTGAATTCAAATATTACGCTGATTTTTTTTCGCTATTTTTGGGGTGGTCCCATAGTAAAAGTTGTTCATACTGATGAAGAAGATGACCCCTTAAAAGATTTTCAGTTATTTCAATAACACGTATAGGATTTTTTTTATATCAAAAAACTTTTTAAAGGTTTCACTCTCTCATAATCTAGTCTCTCTGCTTATTATTCTGCACAATTTTTACTATGGGACTAACTCAGAAGTCATAATTTTGTGGGTATACCTATATAAAAAAAACCCTGTACACAACGTTACATTTTAATAAAAACAAAGTTTAATCGGATTAAATCGCGTATATTATTTAAATTGGTTTTCCTGACGTTTCGAAAGCTTTGCAGCATTTCGTGGTCGTAGGTAGACTAAGATAACAAGCGTCTTTACAGATATTTAAAAAAAAAAAAAACTACCGTACAATTTCGATGCACGCAGTAATTACTCACAATATAATTAACATTTACAGTGTTGCTTAGCCAATTTATAGTAGTTTATGAAACTGTTGCATAAAAGGGGTTATTAAAACACGAGTGTGAGTTTAAAAACCGAGCCGTAGGCGAGGTTTTTAATAGTATCACACGAGTGTTTTAATACCTAATTATGTCAGTTTCATACACTATTTTATCTACACTCATACAATTTTAAATAAAATACCAAAGTCAAAATCTTAGTAACATTGTCGTTGTTTTTCTTGATTTCTCTGGTAAAAGATTGTTCGTCATTTACGTTGCTGCATCCAGAAATTCAGGCGGGGTCATATTTTCCTCAGTTCAGTATCACTGCTGTAGTCAGATATTTTTGCCCAGAATAAAACTTTCGACATACAAAACCATAATAATAACGTAAACAATAACAATAAATTTACAAGTAACGATGTCCATATCCAGTAGGCCAGGCGCGCGGCCGCGCACGCGCGCTGGTGCGCGCCTACACAGATAATAAAATATTGTCTGGCGACAACATTATAATCGGAACTAATTTTCTATCCTTGTCAGGATTCCGTCAATCTCTGTTTTATCATACAAAAAATATGCCTGTAAACACTTAAATATAATTAAAAGCAATATGACAATCAAAAGTTCTGCCAAAAACGCGATTTTAAACGATAAAAATTTTCAATGTATGACAAGTGGCGCCACCCTGAATTTTGTGTACTCATTGGTGCCAAACTGTACGACTGCTAAAAAAAAGGTTTGAAAACTCCTTGGTTAGGTCGAAGTGGCATTAAAAACTCCTTAGTTAGGCTGAAGTGTGCGGTTATGGAAAAAAAATTAAATTACCGCATTGTTTTGTTCAGCAAACTGTATCGTAATGAAACATTTTAAATTCATAACAGGTGCATGTGCGTAAAGTATGTCATTATGACATTACTTTCGAGTTCATAATTCGAATTTTACGATACGAGTGTAGATAAAATAATATACGCGATTTAATCCGGTTAAACTTTGTTTTATTATAATGTGTAGTGATCGCGAAAACCTAAGAAATTATAACGTTCAATTCAATTCAATTCATTTATTTGTCAGAATATTGTATCAATGGTGTTATAAATTACTTTTTATTAACGCAATTTGAGAAACGAGTTTATTCAGAATCACCAGGAGAATCGATCTAAATTTGGTTATTATGGTTAAATTCGGTACATCAGTGGATCATGAATAGGTCCTTAAGGTCCAGGAAGTTCGGCTCAATTATTTTTCGTGCATCAGGTAGTCTCTGCACGACATTCTAACTTTCTTCGCTACCAACTGGGGAACTTACAGTATCTCTAAAAAGCATGTAATTTATTTATTTATTTAATTATTGATGCACAACAGGGTACAAAGGTGGTCTTAACGCCATAGGCGTTCTCTACCAGACAACCTTAGGGTAATGCAGAGACAAAGAATAAGGTAGATAGATACACCAGTAAAGTAGTAAAATATGTTTCGTACAACCGACTTATTATTACATATAGTAAAAATAGATAAATACCTATGTACATTATACACATACATATTATACATGCCTACATATATAACTATAAATATATAACATCAAGATAAATCAAAGTCGAGCTGAATCTGCTAAATTGTTTTCACGGAAATATTTCCTTAACTTGATTTTAAAGGCGAGCCGACTGTTTGCCATCCTGATTTCATGGGGAAGCGCATTCCATAATAGGATAGATAATTTCGTGATTTAGAAAAAAACTATTCCAAACCGTCAGAAAGATATACTACAAGGTCTACAAGTATTAAACCCAAAGAAATGATTTTTTTACAAACCTGAATAATGCTTACACTCACAATTTTACGTAGGAACACAAATGTATTATATACTAGACTTTGCCCGCGGCTTCGCCCGCATACTGAAGTAAATTATAGCCTATGTTACTTCTGGATAAAGTAGCTTTCGAATGTTGAAATAATTATTAAAATCGGTTCAGTAGTTTCAGAGTTTATCGATTACAAACAAACAAAAAAATCTATCCTGTTTATAATATTTCATAGACTAGTATAGAAGTATAGATTAGTAAATCATCCTAATATTATGTACACCTACAAGCAAATTTTCGATGGCCCAAACTTGTCCCTTTTTCAGGACAAGACTCCGTGTCCAGCTCCGTGATAACCTGAAAAAATTTAATGACCAGAAGCCAAGTGATAAAAATATTATATAAAAAAATATTTGTTATAGGTACGATATTATTATGTATCTACGATATCAATAATATCAGTAACTGTTACATAGTATTATCTGTGCTGTTTCAAGGGCATCGAAGTCTAAAAAAAATCCTCAGGAGTTATCAAAACATACAGACGGTGCTCACAAATAACTGTGATTTATTAATGCTCGCTGCAAAATATTATAATCAATTCTCAAAGGCTCACTGTTTGTCGATCTCGAAATAGAAACAAAGGGAACATTCAGACTACAAGCACCGCGTAATAACACATAACATGCCTTTATTAACATGTGTTTGATAATTTTTCATATTTATTAATACTTATTATAGTGACAGATTTAGTTTACCAAAGGCTCTATAAAATTGAGGTCATAGTAACACATATTTCAAAAATTTCAACTGGCTACATATTATTGTTAAAAAGATACAGCCCTGTGACAGACAGACGGACGAACAGATAGATGATGCATGGGGTCTACTCGCAAAATCGATAATGATATAATCGAAACGACACGATATTGCTCTGAATATATCAGTCGTACCCTACATCTAATAAATGTTCGGATTCTATGTGGTTTATAGAATTCACAGGCAAAATATTGTGATTTTTTACGATGTCATAGACCACAGAAAAAGATAGATAGAATGGAAAAGCGGGCGGGGCGCGCGTGCCAACACTCTGCACCAGAGTGCAGGGCATTTTAAAACCTTTTTCAGTACTCCTTATTTATTTATTTAACAGCTGCCTACTGTACTTACAGTTGCCCAACACGTACAGTAGGCCAAGTTATAATTTAGGTACATATATAATTCTTATAAGTCTAATCACTTATGACTTATTTCTGTAAATACTGTAACAAAAACCCGCAAAAATGGCTTATTGTGCTGTTTCTAACTGCAGAAACAAAAGCTGTAAAGTAAATTTGATTCAAGTTAATTTTAAAAAATTAATGACGTCAACATAGGAGGCGTGGTTTGTTCGAAAGTTGCCACGCATGAATCGTAAGTAAAATTGTGATTACAACCATTCTATCTATTTATTTCTGTGTCATAGACAATGTTCGGTGAATGAGTCAAAAACAAAAGAAAATAATGTCAATGACTTTTACAAATAAGAGTAGGGTTACGACTGAAAATTGTTGATTAGTATCGTTCGCAGAACGGATGGCCGATGGGGCAGTAAAGTTCTGGAGTGGCGACCGCGTACTGGAAGGCACAGCGTGGGTAGGCCCCCCACAAGGTGGACCGACGACCTGGTGAAGGTCGCGGGAATCCGCTGGATGCGGAAGGCACAGGACCGGTCGTTGTGGCGATGCTTGGGGGAGGCCTATGTCCAGCAGTGGACGTCTGAAATGATGATGATGATCGTTCGTTGCTTTGTATAAATGATAAATTAAATCGACGTTACTTAGAGTAGGTTTCGACACGATAAATGTCATGTTATAGGTATCGAATATCGACTTTGCGAGTAGACCCCCAGACTAGTAGGGTTGGCACCCATTGGGTACGGAACTCAAAAAAATTAGCTCCATCCACAGACACGTAGAAAAAAATACAAATGAAGTGTTGCGAACAATCATAGTGAAGCCAATAAAAACTGTGCTCCTTCGTGTACAACCAGCGCTTACGCACACACCATGCACCTGAAATACATTTGCTTTCGCGATGCTTACTGGACGATGCTGCAACATGTGTACGAAAGGGGTGAGCATGGTTTGAGGTGCATGTGTGTGCGTGAACGCTGTTTGTACACGAAAGAGCACTGATTTTTTTGGCTTCACTATGATTGTCCGCAGCATTTCAATTCAATTCAATTCATTTATTTTGCGAAAATGGGTACAAAAATCAGATGGTAATTTAAAAGGAAGTAGGTTACATATGCCATATTCTGCTCTTAAGCATGCAAAATTTAATATAATTAATTAAAGTTGTAATGTCATAATTATAACTAATACCAAAAATAAACGAAATAATTAATGTCAGTCTCATATTGTCATTATTGTCATAAATTACACATGTACCTATATTAAATTATCGTATGGGCAAATTCTCTCGTCTAAATATTCCTTAACACTATAGTTGGCCTTCTGTATCAAATACCCTTTGACCTTACATTTAAATAATGACATGCTTTGAATGTCTATAATTGCATTAGGCAATTTGTTGTACAACTTGGGAGCCATGCAGAACACACTTTGACTTACTTAAAAGTGTAGTTTTACTTGGCAGTCCCCAGACTTTATTACTGTAACGGATACTACGATACCTTTCATATAGGTGAATATTACAACGAACAAACACCACAACACATTCGTAAATGTATAAGCATGGTAAAGTCAAAATATTTAAAGCCTTGAAACATGGTTTACAACTTTCAGTTGATTGTATTTTACAGATTGCCCTGATACATTTCTTTTGGGATTTTAAAACAGTCTATATTTTTGATTGTCTGTGGCTCCATCACATCAAAAACTAAATCTAGTACAGATACCGCTTACGGCTAACTTAACCCCATCAGGCCCATGGGAGAGAAGGGTCCACCTAAAACAACCATGGTCAGCTAATTAATTCTAGTGGTCATCAACAAACTTCCGAGCGCGTTTCGATAGGGTGAGGGGGGTGGAAGGGGGTGAAAGGGGGTGTCAGGATATGATATATTATGAAGTGTTTGGATAGGGACAGATAATGGTTTTTGGAGATGGGACGTGATTACTTAATCTAAGTTTGTAATTATAGTTGGGTAAGTAGGTACTATTATAATAAGAAAAGCAATTAGTAGTATTATAAACTGGTAACAAAGACGTAGCTGGCAAATAACTTGAACAAAGATACTGGTAATGATCGCGACTGGTAATGCTGGCGTCGCGATCAAAGCTTCACTCTAGAGTAATAAAGAATGAAGTTTGTAAAAGACAAATAATCAAAGGTAAAAAAGGCTATGAATGACAGGAAGAAAGTTATATTTGTCCATTTCAATCTATTATACCGAGCATAGGACAAACGACAATGTCACTGATTGTTTATGGTCTATTGTTGATCGAAGATTATGGTACGTCTAGCTCTATTTACTTCCCTTCGGATAAGCGTGCTATCCATTGATTTACTATCACATAAAATAAACAAATATCAATTCCAGGTCCAGCATTATAGGTAAAGTCAGGGTTGTCAGTAATTGCCAGGAACCGATATGGAACTTTTATGTGCTAAATAAAAATAAAAGCATAAAAAAGGGGAAAGGCAATGGTTTATTCTCTAAAAATAATCAATAAAGTTTATGCAATCATTGATTGATACTCAAATCAAATTAGATGAACTACGATACGCAAAAAGAAGACCCAGAAAGAGAGCTTATCTTTTTTCGCAACAATCACATTTTGAAGTCGATTTTACTTTCAGCACCCGGCTCCGAGCCGTTACGCGTATTATGGTGAAAACGGGACAAATAGAAATACGGGATTCAATGGTGAAATATGGTAATAGTCCCGTATACAACTTTGTAAGATCTTCACACAAGGATTCATGTTCAGACATAGTGTAGTGTGCTGGTACGGGCGATTCAGAAACTCTTTAAAATTTATTGGTTACACTCACAGGTCACTGTCTTTACATAACTTCATCAGTCTAGTCTAGTCTATACTATGGCACCGAGCAGAAAAATGACAACCCTAAAAATACTACCTACGTATAACAAAAATAAAAACAACAGAACGTGTGTGGAAGCTTTATCTGATCCAAAACAGGTTCCAGTCCTTGGTGTCCAATGTCAAAACAAAAGTAGGCACCTACTCTTCAATCCGGTCACGTGACCAGGATGGTTACCTACCATACTCGGCAAAAAAAAGACAATTAATGTATTTTTATCATGACCAATTAATTCGACAATGTAGGTATACCTACATGGTTTCATTTACGTTTGTTGTCATGTAAAACCAGGAAACCTGACCTCGATGTATTCGCGAAAATGTTGTTTACCAACTCACTGTTAATTCATATTCAACCTTATCTTGATAGATTCTGGATTTAAATTAGACTGTAATGTATCTACAATTGATTGGCTGGAGGAAAATAGCCACTACCGACCTGTATTTAAGAATAAAATTCAAAATTTTAAACTAAATTCGATTTTTACAATGGCTAACACGTGTTACGGATAACCAAGCATATCTCTTGCTAATTCATTTAATATTAAACTTTGCTGTATTGAGTTAAGTGTTGTTATGATGGTAAAACATAATTTGGTGGGTGGTGTTATTCAGTGGGGCTCAAGGCCGACTGATATGGGAGCGATCCACATGTGCTGCTGGTATGTCAATGGTATATAGTCATTACGGGTTATTTAATGCACCATTGCGCGTGACATGATACCCGATAGTTCTATGGGATATTAAGTGATCCATGACAAACATTCACCATTGTTTTGGTTTATAGGAGGGATGTGTAAACATTGGTTATAGGTGGGTGTTGGGTGTTAGCGGAAAGATGCCAAACATTGAATCCAACTAATCCAAGATGTGACCCAGTGACACATCTAGTAGAGCTATCAGCTATGACAGATCATAAAACACAGTTTCGCTTTTAACATGTATTTGTCAACCTGATTTTATTAAAGATTTAAATATGAAAACTACTTACCTTGAACTCAGAAAGATAGCATGAAACATAGTATGTTTGACACATATTTATAAAGGAACAGGTTTTGTACTTGTTTTTCCTTTTAAGTAAAGGAAGATTTCAAGGTTAAAAAATGCGAGGGTCATGAGAAAAACATGAGTAGGTAGTAAGTTGCTAGTTAATATTATAGATACTTTCTTTTTATTTAATAACTAGCTGTACCCGCGGCTTCACCCGTGTACTGAAATAAAATATAGCCTATGTTACTTCCGGATAAAGCAGGTTTCTAATTCAATTCAATTCAATTCATTTATTTTGTAAAAATGTGGTAAATACAGGTGGTAGGGTACTAAGATTAGTTCGACACATTAACCATTTCACATTATGGCATACATTTTTTTTTATTGTTGAATAATGGTTAAAAATCGTTTCTGTAGTTTCAGAGTTTATCGATTACAAACACACAAACAAATCTTTCATCTTTATAATATTATTAAACCCCTCGGGTGCTGTCGTTCGAAACGTCAAACAGCCGTCAACAGCCAAACTTGAACTCGGGCGTGGCCACGCACCTTTCTATTTACCTACTTACTTTCTCGCTATTTTACTGTGAAGCCTATATAAGGTCCTACATTATTAATCCGAAATCTTTGAACTGGTGAATCTACTCACCATAACAAACAACATTTACTATGGGACCAACCCTGAAATCGCGAAAAAAAATCAGTTGGTCCCTACATTTGTGTTCACTTAAATCGATAAAATGTAGGGACCACCTGATTTTTTTTTTCGCGATTTCAGGGTTGGTCCCATAGTAAAAGTTGTTCGTAATGAGGAGTAGATTTACCACTTCAAATACGTGGGACACTCAGAAAGTTTTGCGAAACTAAAAAAAATTGTTTTATACGTACATATATTTTTATCAAATCTTTTCAAAGTACTTTCCACCAGCCTCTATACAAAGATTCATGCGCCTAAACCAGTTTTCAAAACACTTTTTCCAGTCCGCCGCAGACACCTCGTTTACAGCCTGCTCGAACGCAGCCAGCGCATCTTCCGGCGACGAAAATTGTATCCCTTTGAGCTGATTTTTTATTTTTGGGAATAAAAAGAAGTCACACGGTGCTAGATCAGGGCTGTAAGGAGGGTGACCCAGGAGTTTGACTGGCGTGCTGTCCAGGAAGTCCCTCGTTTTGAGTGCGGTGTGCGCAGGTGCATTGTCGTGGTGGAGCAGTAGCCCGCGGAGCCCTGTGTTTGGTCGCTTGTTGCTTATAACAGAGAAAACTTCTGGCAAACATTTGGTAGTATACCATTCGGCATTAATGCTTCTTTGATCCCGTAAGGGAATTGATACCAAGTGGCCAGTCAAATTAAAAAAGCTAGCGATCAAAATCTTACCCCCGCTTCTAGATCGCTTCACTTTGGTAGGCGTTGGCTCATTTTGAAACACCCAAACAGTCGACTGGCGCTTGGTTTCTGGGTCGTATTGATAAATCCAGGACTCATCACCTGTAACGATGTCGTAAACACGCCGAGACGAGCCTGCTTCAAATTTGTTAAGCATATCACGGCACCATTCCACCCGGGCCTGCTTCTGAGCATCGGTGAGGTTGTGCGGCACCCAGCGTGATACTATCCTCCTCACGCGAAGATGGCTGTGTAGAATCTCGTGAACGCTTCCCGATCCAATCTTCAATATGTGTTGAATCTTCTGATATGTAATTCGCCTATTGTCTTGGATTAAATTTTTCACTGCTAGCACGTTTTCTTCGGTAACAGCCGTCAAAGGGCGACCGCTTCTTTCGACATCCCCCAAAGTTGGTCGACCGCGCTTGAATTCGTTATACCAACGATACACGGTTGCCTTGGAAGGGCCTTCATCCATGAATGCCATTTGAAGTCTATCGTACGATTCATCCGGTTTCAGGCGACACTTGAAATCGTATAAAATCATAGCTCTAAAATGTTCCCGGCGCAGATCCATATTTCAGTGAGACACAATACTTTGAATTAACTCGCAAAAAATGTGGAGGGAAATTTTGAAATTGGAACTTACTTATTTTTACTTATAAATAATCATATTTTCGAAAAACATTATAACTGGCCAGTCTCCCATATATAAAAACTTTTTTTCGCAATACTTTCTGAGGGGCCTGGTATAATGTAGAACCTTATATAAAACGTATTCGTTATAATCTCTTGGCATAGCCTATTTGTTTACTTTGCAAACTAAATGTAAACAAATAAGCATCCTCTTTTCAGACTGACATATCCTTTGTTGGGCGCTGCCAGTTACATGAAATAGAATATTTATGATTGATAAGTGCGCAGTTAGTTGTTTGTTTACCTTTAGTTAAATAAATAAAATATAAATATCTTTGGGACATTTTTACACAGCACCATCTAGACCCAAACTAAGCAGAGCTTGTACTATGAGTACTAGACAATGGATATAATACTTACATACTTTTTTTTTCGTAAATACATACTTATAATAAAAAAAAAAAATACAAAAAAAATACAAAAAAAAAAATACTGTATAAATACTGTACCGATAGGGTTAAGTTAGCATAAAAAATATGATTTTACTGTATAGCCAAAAGAGTAAACGTTGTAGGTAGCACTCGTACTAGCAAAGCTTTTTATGTCTCTCAGTCTCAACATGCAGGAGAAAAGGTGTGATACACTAGCTGTAAATTACAGGAGGTAGGGCCTGCGAGCAGCAGACTCGGGGTCGTTGCTCGGGGTAGTCTGCTCGGGGTAGTAAAGGCCCTTGAGGTGAGGTGGCATGCAATGTTCCGTGTGCACTGCCTAGGAGGGTGCGGCCAACGTTAGGCCGCACGGGGAGAAGGGGCTTGCCTGCTTGAGGCGGGCCAGGACCTGTCGGGAGTGGTTGTGTGAATACTCACGGGTTCCCACGCCCCCGGCTAGTTGAAGGGACACCGTGGTGGTTTTAGTCGGTAAGAGTCCGACACTTGCTCCGCCTACCCCGGGCGGAGTGCATCCACGAGAATTTCCCCAAGGAAAAAAAAAATTGCTGTGGCATGCGTTGCCAATTGCAACGCCAACTTTTTTTTTCGTCAAAATCCTTTGCATGTGCTTCCACAATATTTCACACAGACTGTCACCCCCTATTTTACCCCCTTAAGGGTTGATTTATCAAAAACACAAACACGTATTTCTTTATTTTCAACCAAGAAGCCAAAAACTGTTGCTCCGTTTCAAATTGTGGGTCCTATGGAGAACCGGCAAGAAACTCCATGGATATACTCTTTTTAAAATAGGTTATTGTTAATTACATCAAATTCATTCAAATAATGTGAGTATAATGTTGGTTAATATCTGAAATAAACAAGAGTTTCAAAGTGAGAATATTGCCTTTCAAAATAAACCTAAAAAGTGTTGCCATAGTATGTAAAGAACCGGAGTGACCGACATAGCTTGTAGGATCAGTAAGCTGAAGTGGCAGTGGGCTGGCCATGTCTGTCGAAGGAAGGACCGATGGCCGCTGGAGCAGACGAGTCCTTGAGTGGAGACCGCGAATCGGCAAACGCAGCGTAGGGCGCCCCCCTGCCAGGTGGACCGACGCCCTGAAGAACGTGGCTGGGGGGGACTGGATGCGGAAGGCAGAGGACCGAGTGTTGTGGCGCAACTTGGGAGAGGCCTATGTCCAGCAGTGGACTTCGATAGGCTGAGTTGATGATAGTATGTAGGAGCTGTAGCTGTAGCTGCTTGATGTGTTTCGGTCTGAAGGGTACGGGTGCCGGTGAAATTACAATCACATGAGACTTTCCATCTTCATGTCTCAGTTTGGCGAACCGACTTGTAGTACCATTTAGGCAACAGCCTAGGTGGTATTGAAGTTATATTATTATGTAACTGGTTAACATCAGCTGGGCCTTTAGCTCGTTTCGCCATACTATAATATAAAAAAAAAAAGCTGAACTGTCCCGACAGACGGAACCCATTCACGAGCATGACGAATACATATCTCGATTACAGGTTTATCAGGTCCTGGTAATCATATTATGGGATCATTTGCTTCACAGCTAGCTTGTGACAGCCAGTCTTATCTAAATAAAATTATAAATTATTTATAACAGCAGCGTTCTGCAGAACCTAACGCCACCGACACTGTTGGGTTTCAACATAAATAATTTGACGTAAACAAATGGTTGCACAGCGACGCGGGCGCGGGATTGATTTAAACTAATGTTTTATGTATCTCGCGTTGATTTGTCTGTGTTTACCACACCTTACTATTCGAACCCAAACATAGTAACACAACAGAATAACACAAAATACACCGAGAATACAGAGATTTTTCAATAAAATGGGTTTTGTAATGTCTAAAAATATAAAAAAAACAATAGTTAAATCAAAGTCATCATCGATTTTCGACGACCATGTACATAACATAACATAACATAACATCACGCCTGTATTTCCCCGAAGGGGTAGGCAGAGGTGTATAGTACACCCACATTTCGCCAGTTATGTTATAGTCCCATGTAATAGGGGGCGAGCCTATTGCCATTAACCGGGCACAAATCCATATTCCGGGCTGCTACTGAGAATTTCCTAATGAAAAAACCCAATAACACTTTGCTCGACCCGGGAATCGAACCCAGGACCCCACGCTCAGCAGTCGCGCTTGCGACCACTAGACCAACGAGGTAGTCCACTATGTACAGAACTTTTAATTTTCCAAGACTTTTTGTAAAAAAACCGGCCAAGTGTGAGTCGAACTCACGCAGTTAGGGTTCCGTACCACCCATCGACGTGATAATGATAACCCATAGAAACTGTGCCGAACCCTTGGTTCCTTGAGGGTTTGGTCTGGGGGTTGAGTTATACAAAAATGTTTGAATTCACTCGGGAACGCGTATCAGTGATGCCAACACCTAAACCGAGTCGGTTTATTCATTTATGCATTGATTACACCATGAAATCAAAGAACAAAGAGATACTTAATTCTAAAGAGCCTAACCTAACGGCGGAGAATCTTAACACCGCGATAGTTAACTGATTTATGTTCTACACTGTATCTGCCAAATGTATGTATTTTTTTTTGTGGAAAACTAATAAATATGTTGAAATAGGTAAACGCAAAAAGACTTGTATTCATTGTCGACATGGCATAAACAATTAACGTCAAAGAGTCATTGTCAATATTTGAATATATGTCACTCTCTCTCAACTGTTTGATGTAATGGCGTGTGATTTTCTGTTTAACGTATAAAGATCTGTATAAATCGATTACCATCGTTTAATTTATCACTATAATCCAACAAATACATGAATTCATGAATCACAAATAAATGATTTTGAATTTTGAATTCAAAATAAATAAATAAACCACCACGAAAAAGACCTTAGAGGAAGTGTTGAAGAGGTTGCAGTAATACAATATCACGTCGGGGTCACCAATGTAGTGATACGAATGCGTGTTTTATAAAACTCTCTTTATTTATAACAAACAAACAAACAAACAACAACAACAACAACAACTTTGTTTTTTTTCTCTTTTTTTATTATATAACAAACATATATAAATATAATCGGAAACAAGAATTATCTGAAATTACATTTTGACGTTAACGAACGGCACCTACCGAGCTTTTTCGCCGAAAATCGTTGATGATTTCGCTGAAATCCAGTTCCCGAAGTAAATTACTTTCAATGCTCAGGAGAGAATGCTTTGATAGACGGTTTTGTCCCATCGTGGTTCGAAGCCTATTTTTAGGGTTCCGTAGTTCCTACAAACTAGTGTTTATTAGTCTGAATTTGTTTTTTTTTTCCGAAGTCTCTATTGTGGGGGCCCCTCTTTTGTGGAGGCCCCGGAACTGTAGCCCCGGTTGCCCTCCCCTAAATCCGGCCCTGGCTACGGCGGCTGTAAACCTGCTACCAAGCAATCTATTTTTGCGTAGTGCTATGTTATCAACAGAACTGTTCAGTTATCCTGTTTATGTCAAACGTATTGCTAATTATAATATAATTAATTGTACTTCCTTTGATAATACCAGAGGCATGTTGTTTTATGTTATGGTACTTTGCCTTGTGGTGTCAGCAGAAGCGCAGGGATATGAGCTATTTGTGTTCGTTTGTATTCATCCACGCTGAAACGGCTGAACGGATTTGGATGAAATTTGGCACACAGATATACCATGTCCTTTGTTAAAACAGAAGATACTTTTTATTTAGACAACATAGAAGCGAAGCTGCGGGCGTTAGCTGGTATTATTTAAATATGATTTTGACAAGAGGATGGCGAATAAAGGTACGCGTCCACCTATTGGTGTTGTACGCATCGGACGGATCAAAAAATGCGGATGACGTTATCGGCATTCGAATGTCAATATTGAAAATCCGATTGCTCATAGAAATTCGTCGGCAATCCGTACGCTGCGGATAGGTAGACGCACTACGCTGTACGGATTCGTTTAATGCGATATCCGTACAATACGTACGATACTGATAGGCCGATGTGTGCCTTAATGGAGGCAGCGCATCTTCTACCAAGTTTTTAGTATAACATGACGAAAGACTTTCAGAAAAAACCTTTTCGACTTTGCATTTGGTGAGTGGCAATCTGATTTCCCTAAGGTTTGAAGAGCGAGCGAAAAGACAGCAGTTGCTTTGCGTAAATAAGAAAAATATTAATTGGAGAAGCTATATACTCTACCTACAACATGTTGATCTATATTCTTGCCATATTTAAGGAGGTGACTATACTATACCACTGATACTGAACACGAACCAATAAAAAAATCAATAACAGAAAATAATAATTTTATTTAAATACCTATTTGTAAGCAAACGAATTGCCCCCGTGTGTCGCGAGACACAAAAATGATGCGTGCGAGACCACCAAAAAATTGCAAATGCATAATTTTCTGCTCTTTGACAACACCGCCGGTGACTTATTTTTTTACAGAGTCGTTCGGGATTTATTCTCAAACCCTCGCTATGTTTCTATGTGAAAATTTTAACCGTATATATAATTGGTTAAGTATTTTTAGATGAATTATTCGCCTATACCGCAAAGTTTGAAGACAAAGGTCTTCAACCAGTGCTTCCTGCCTGTCATGACTTATATTGGAGGTCGCATATATGTATGCACTGGCCTGTATGAATATAATAATCATACTTACACATTGCTGTCACTGATTTAAAATAAGTATAGTAATGGCTTTTGTCTTGACCATGTCACTTGTGTAAAAAATTTAAAACCACTAATAAATATAGCAACTATCTGAACACTGCAGCTCTTATTATTGCCTCTATTTTCCAATAGGTTATGGGCCCAGGTTGCCCAGGTAGAGCATAATTATTGAGTGGTTTGAATATTTATAGTGTGCCTGTGAATCTTACGAAATGTCAATTATGCCAGCTGAAGTAGGTATAAGTGGAATTAAGAGGCTGAAAGGATCGTCCGACTACCCAAACTGGAAATTCTTGGTGCGAAATTACTTGGAGAATAAAAACTGGTGGGAAGTAATTTCTAAAGATGTAGTAAATGCTGACGTAGACCGGCAGGCACGAACGACAATATGTTTGTTGTTGGAACCAGAGTGCTTTACCCATGTCTACAATGCGAAGACTGCGAAAGAAGCTTGGTACAGCTTACAGAAAGCGTATGAAGACAAAGGTTGGGGAAGACGTATACATATTCAGCGAGAGCTTTTCAACTGTAAGTTAGAGAATTTCGATTCTATGGAAAGTTACACATCCAAAATTACATTCCTGACACAACAATTGTCCGATATTGATGCTCAAATCCCTGATGATTGGATCATATCGATTTTGCTAGGTGGATTGACCGCAGAGTACAGCCCTCTCATCATGGCTGTAGATAATAGTGGACAAGAGATCACGTTAGAGCAAATTAAAATGAAATTGTTACAAGAAGGAAGTAGACAGAGTAAGTTGAACACAGAGTACGAACAAGCCTTAGCTACACGTAAAGTACAGAACAATGCAAGATCTAACATTAAAACTAACGATCGTAAGCAGAAGTTTGTCTACAAGTGTTTTAAGTGCCACAACCAAGGACACAAGGCGTCCGAATGCAAGGAGCGGACCAAAACCGCGAATATCTGCCTGAATACGAAACAGGGGATAAACAAAGATAAGTGGTATTTAGACAGTGGGTGTTCAAATCATATGACCCACGATAAAAGCAAATTGTTGTCTTATACACCTGAAAAGGGCAACATGAAGATCGCAGTAGCAAATGGCGAGAAATTATTGGTGAAAGGACGAGGAAATGCTAATCCACGAGTTAGCGAAAACGAAAAATTAATTTTAGAAAACGTTTTACATGTTCCTGATTTATCCATGAACCTAATTTCTGTGAGCGATTTGACCAAGAAGAATTATTGCATGAATTTTTACAATGGAGGTTGCATGATTCAAAATAAAAATCAAATTGTTGCAAGATGTCAAGAGGTCGACGGTATTTATGAGTTGACAGAAAATAAAAATAACGTCGTGAATTTGACATTGTCAAAACAAAATGAAAATATTTCGAACATTTGGCATAAAAGACTAGCTCATTTATCGCGTAATTATATGCATAAAATGAAAGTTTTAGTAAGCGGTATGGAATTTAAGAGTACCGATTTGTGCGAGCCGTGTATTGCATGTATCGAAGGAAAGACATGCAAAAGTCCCTTTAAAAACCAAGGTACGAGAGCGAACGAGGTCTTACAGTTGGTTTTTAGCGATGTTTGTGGACCAATTGAGGAGCCGTCGTTTGGTGGTTCGAGGTATGTTCTTCTATTTATCGATGATTACACTCGGAAGACTCATGTTTATTTTTTGAAGAACAAAAGTGTAACTTTCGATAAGTTCCGTGAATACAAGGCGGAAGTTGAGAATGAGACAAGTAAATCTATTAAATGTCTGAGATCTGACAACGGCGCAGAGTACTGTAATGGTAAATTTCAATCTTTTTTGAAGTCTGCAGGCATAAAACATCAGACGACCGTACCGTACACACCGGAACAAAATTCTGTCGCAGAAAGAGCGAATCGGACTATAATAGAAAAGGCAAGAACTTTACTGTCAGAATCGAATCTCAGCAAAAAGTATTGGGCTGAAGCTGTAAATACTGTTGTATATCTAAAAAACAGAAGCCCCACGAAAGCATTGAACAATGCAGTACCAGAGAAGCTTTGGACTGGAAAAGATGTAGATGTCAGTCATCTGAAAATCTTTGGTTGTTTGGCGTACAGTTTGTTACCAAAACAAAAGAGACGCAAACTAGACATGAAGACGGAACCGATGATTTTTATTGGATATCCAGATAATCAGAAGGGTTATCGTCTGATGAATCCTAAGACCGGTAAAGTGACAACTGCGAGAGATGTTAAATTTCTGGAAAACGTCTTTCTCCAAAAAGAAAACGTGAACAATTCCGAAGTTGTCATTAACCTGAATACAGATTCTGTTCCTTCCAGTTTACCCAGCGGATCTACAAGCAGATTTGAGGAGGCTCATGGTGATGTATACCGTGATGCTGTAGACGTAGAATTGACGGAGGAGATACCTGAACCTGTAGAACCAGAGCGAGTACCTGACGACGTATTCACTGAAGAGGAAGTGACAATACCTGAATCAGAAAGAAGGTATCCTGTAAGAGAACGCAGACAAGTCGATCGGTATGGATGCAATGTTATGTATACCGAGAAGAGCAATCTTCATGATGATCCATTGAGTATTAATGAAGCGTTGGCGAGACCCGATGGTGACTTATGGCAAAAGGCGATAGACGATGAACTTATGTCACTAAAGGAGAACCAGACTTGGACGTTGGTGGATCTTCCAGCTGATAAGAAGCCTATTCAGTGCAAATGGGTGTTCAAAATCAAGAAAGACAGCGATGGCAAGGTAACGAAGTACAAGGCTAGATTAGTAGCAAAAGGCTTCACACAGGTATGCGGTGTAGACTATACTGAGACTTATTCTCCTGTTGTTAGAAGCTCTACTCTACGATTGTTGTTCTCGCTAGCTGTTGAATACGGTTGGTTTATTGACCAATGGGATGTCACGACTGCCTTTTTATATGGCAAGATTAAAGAGGACATTTACATGCTCCAACCGAAAGGAGCAGTAGTCAAAGGTCAAGAAACCAAGGTATGTAAGCTGCAACGTTCTTTGTATGGATTGAAACAAGCTTCGAATGCTTGGTTCAAGGAATTGGACAAAGAAATGTTAAACTCAGGCTTTGTACAATCAAAAATAGAACCGTGTTTGTATCAAAAGCAGCTTAAAAACAATAAGAAGTTAATTATTGTTATTTACGTAGATGACCTTTTCATTTTTGGAAATTGTGAACAAGAAAAGCAAAAATTAAAAACCGATTTGCTTGACAAGTTTAAAGTAAAAGACTTAGGCGCGGCTAGGCATGTTTTAGGCATGAGGCTGAGGAGAGATAAAGATGTTATTTGTATAGATCAGCAAGAGTTCATTTCGGATATTTTGAATGACTTTAACATGACAGACGCTAAGCCAGTTTCGACTCCAATGGAAGTCAGTATGAAATTAGAAAGATCGACAAATTCCCATAGCAATCTGCCATATCAAAGCTTAATAGGGTGTCTAAACTATTTGGCTTGTAATACGCGACCAGACATAGCACATGCGGTGAGTGTACTTTCACAATTTAATTCGTGTTATGATGAAATACACTTTAAATGTGCGAAACGGGTCTTAAGGTATTTGAAGGGTACGTCCAACATATGTCTTACTTTTAGGAAGTCGGGAGATTTAGACTTACGAGGTTACGTTGATGCAGATTGGGGAGGGGGCACTTGATAGAAAATCTTTCACAGGATTAATTTTCAAGATAGGTAAAAATATAGTGTCATGGGAGAGTAGGAAGCAAGCGACAGTATCCTTGTCCTCCACAGAGGCAGAGTACGTAGGATTGAGCCAAGCTTCGAAGGAAGCTCTTTATTTACGGAGTTTACTGAACAGTTTAACAGCTGTGGATAATAAAGCGGTAGTAATTTATAATGACAATCAGTCGGCGCATAAAATAGCAGCTAACAAAATGATGCATAATAGGACAAAGCATATAGATATCAAGTATCATTTTATTCGTGAATGTGTACTGGCTAACAAAGTTGAATTAAGGTACATGTCAACTGATAAGATGATAGCGGACATCTTAACGAAAAGTGTTCATAGCCCGAAGCTTAGAGGTTTTTTAAAGGATTTATCCCTGTCAAATTATTCCATTAAGGGGGCGATGACTAGTTAGATGTTTTGTTGTTAGGTTTTATAAGTGTTTTGTGTAATAGATAATTTTCTAAATTTAGTTTCGTTATGCATGCTTTATTTTGTTAGATTTCTTCTGTTTTTGTGGGTTTTTTGTATTCTACTTTTGAGTACAGTCGGACACAAAAGGGTTAGCGATTTATTTAATTTTATGTACCGAGTACTGACAAGTACAGAAGTAATCATACGCATGTGTAATAGATTAAGGGGGCGTATTGGAGGTCGCATATATGTATGCACTGGCCTGTATGAATATAATAATCATACTTACACATTGCTGTCACTGATTTAAAATAAGTATAGTAATGGCTTTTGTCTTGACCATGTCACTTGTGTAAAAAATGTAAAACCACTAATAAATATAGCAACTATCTGAACACTGCAGCTCTTATTATTGCCTCTATTTTCCAATAACTTACAGGGCCGAGACGTGGACACTGACAGTTGGGCTAGTCTACAAGTTCAAAGTTGCTCAGTGAGCTATGGAGCGGGCTATGCCTGGAGTTTCTTTGAAGGATAAAATCCGTAACGAGATTATCCGGAGAAGAACCGGAGGACCGACATAGCTTGTAGGATCAGTAAGCTGAAGTGGCAGTGAGCTGGCCATGTCTGTCGAAGGACCGATGGCCGCTGGAACAGACGAGTCCTTGAGTGGAGACCGCGAATCGGCAAACGCAGCGTAGGGCGCTGCCAGGTGGACCGACGACCTAAAGAACGTGGCTGGGGGGGACTGGATGCGGAAGGCAGTGGACCGAGTGTTGTGGCGCAACTTGGGAGAGGCCTATGTCCAGCAGTGGACTGCGATAGACTGAGTTGATGAAGCATATTATTTACCATTTGCTCTAGAAATATGGCACAGTTACAGACCAACACCTTGTGTATTAGCTAAACGTTGAATATTTTAATTTTCTTAGAATATCTTTTTAATATTCCCGCAAACATAAAAATAACACCACTAAATAATACCACCAGCTTGATTTCCTCAAAATATATTTTGACATCCCGATTATGTTTCATCCATAAATTAATTGAAACTCTTTAATCCCAAAATAAAAGGGTTTCACCGTCTTTGTAGTTCGCCAGTGTTGTCGCACTTAACATTTATTAGTCGTAAAAGTCGTAAAAACTGTATGGGACACCCGTGGCGTATCTATTTCGGTGATGTGTGTGGTCGATTAGGACGATTCTATAAACACAAAAACGATGGTCAACATAACATAGATAATACAGTTATAGTTTGCATTAAAAGGCTGACACTACCTAAAAAATCAGACCTCTGCGGTCACTGTCGTTTCGTACAGAACTGAAAGAGAGGCAACGAGCCGAGGGACGTCGGATACGACGCTCAACTTAAATGAAAATTAACAATATTTTTTTTAAATAAAAAACTAAAAGCTTAATTGAAAAACAGAAACAACAAATGTTTAGATTATTGTCTTTCTCAAATGTTTTCTTAATTTTATTTATAAAATTTAGTAAATAATAGTGATTGTTTGCTTTAAAGCATGTTTTAAGAGGTTAGTTTACAATTCTTTTCGATCGAGAAAACTTCCAGAAAACGTGTTTTAGGCACAAAACAGTTTCAGAAAATACGATCTAGATTAACATATATTTTTTTCACTGCCACAAACTGAATAGATACAGCTAAAAGTGTTTTTAAAAGAAGCCTATTTGGGGTATTTGGCTGTCAGCGTCTCTATGATACTTAACTACGTCCGTTACACCCTTTTTTCCTCTAGGGAAATCCTCATGGACGCACTCCGCCCGGGGTAGGCGGAGCCAGTGTCGGTTTCTTACCGACTAAAACCACCACGGTGTTCCTTCAACTACCTTAGCCGGGGGCGTGGGAACCACAGAGTACATTATATTATACTGGTGGGAACTCGTGAGTATTCACACAACCACCCCCGACAGGTCCCGGCCCGCCACAATTTCTGCGGACAGTCAGCTCCGCTGCCATATTGCAAACCATATTTATTACTTGAAAAGAGCACATCCATGGAGTTTCTTGCCAGCTCTTCTCCATAAGACCAACTTTTTGGAACCGTGCAACAAGATTCTTAACGTTTTGAAAGTGCATTTAAATGCTTATTCGAAATAAAACTTTCGAATTTGAGACTGGGTAATATTTTCACTACGGCATGAGAATATTATCTTATCAAAAAATCGTTTTTTAAATTATTATAAAGTGGGTGTTTCAGGAGACATCAATGTCCCTGTCCCTGTCAATATCATGATAAAGTGATTATCCACTGTGCAATCACAGTTTTTCATGTAAATCTTCATCATTAGTGGGTATAACATAAGTTATAAATTTTCATGAAGATTTAATTATAATATAAACTCGTATTTACCATTGGCAGGTACACAGGTATCTTTTTATATTAATAAATAAATAAATATTTGTGTGTGTAAACATAGTGTATAAAAAAGTTGATTGACCCAAATAAACGAGAACGAGGTAAGTTTCTTACAGAATCGCCCCTCTGGTTAGAACATGTGCAGGGAAAGTAGGGCTGCTTATCTATTCATCTATTTTATGTCCAGCACTGGACTTTTGTACGTCATCAGGTGAGCTGGAACTAATATCGGTCACGGTTATCTGTCTAAGGAAAAACATGGTATAAATCAATTAATTTAAGAGATGGTACAGATATGTAAATTAAAAATAAGTAAGTTCTGTTTTACATGAAACGATATGAACTTTAAAAAAAATAGTGTAATTCTGTTTGGTATTAAATATTAAAAGAAAACTATTTAGGTTTTACTCCATCCACAGACTAGTAAGAACATAACATAACATAACATTTTACGACTGTGTTCTCATGCAAAACTTTGTTTATGCGGCGTCTTGAGGCTTACTGGTCTGTGACTCCATCAAACACATCTTAAAAACGATCGTTGTACTGTCTCCAATGCGTATGCCATTTAGACAAAGCTGCAACATTACGAAGGGCATAAAAATTACTTCTACACTTCAAACATTCCCTTCTATTCCTATTACAAGAAAAACAGTCCAAAAATACACATACCGTCGTAAAACGCTCTGTATTCTACAACAAATCAAATACCAGTACTATCACAAGCCAACAGCTATTAAAACGTCACTCAAGAATACTCTTTAAAATCGTGAAGCAACTAATAGTATACTTCAGAATAACATTTGCTACTAATAAACATAGTTATTTAGTTGACTACAACAGCCGTAAAGGAATCGTAAAACTAATAGTGTCAAACGCTTCAGTGAAGTCTTTATACACCCCTCGGTTGCATCCCTTTGCAGAAATAGATATTGGTTTGACTGTTTTATATTTAGGGGTGTTTTCTGATTTCAGAAATGTGTTAAGTACTTTTTTTTTCTCTCTGATTTTATATTATCCTTTCTATCTCATCCAAAAGCTTATTCGCTTCAAGAGTTTTCTTAAATTTTCTTTTACATACACTGAGGTAATATGTACTACTACGTACTAATGTAGACATTACGAACGTAAAATATCGCGCAACTTGCTGGCCGCGGAGCACGCGCGGCGCGAGCGTGGCTAAGCGAGTGAGAGTGCAGGAGCTCTAAAACGTGCTCCTAACATTTTGTTCGAGGTGTCTTCTCTAGTACGTAGTACATATTACCTCAGTTTACATAGGAGCTCGAAAAAAATTCATTTAAGGGGAATATAGCAGCCAAATGGCGCCCCAGTAAAAAAGTTATTACTCGCTGAATACATCATTTATCGAAAATTAGTTTTTAACAATTAAATTACAGGTCATCATCATCATCATCAGCTCATTACTGTCTCACTACTGGGCACGGGCCTCTTCTCAGAATAAGAAGGTTACGGCCTCAGTCCACCACGCTGGGCTAGTGCGGGTTGGCGGACTACACACACCATCGAGAACTGTATGGAGCACTCTCAGGTGTGCAGGTTTCCTCACGATGTTTTCCTTCACCGTTAAAGCAAGTGATAATGAAATTTGGATCCAAAGAAAGAATACTACCTTTCCAAATAAATTGTAATTTATTAAGACATTGCCTATGTATCCAATCTCTATTCTAAATTGTAAGATTATTTATATATATATTATATATATTTATGATACCTATATGTGTAATATATTTTGTGCTATTTATTTATTTTAGTTTAGTAGTACGCCACGGACTGCCCCCATTATCTAGATCTTACGTCTTCTTTGTCCATCCAAAGGTTGTCTGGAAGATATCGCTTTTAGCGATAAGACCGCCCATGTACCCATAATTTGTACGTTGTTCCTGTTTACTACTATTTTCATGGTGTACAATAAAGTATATTCTATCTATCTATCTATCTATCCACACATGAATTCGAAAAGTTAGTGGTGCGGGCTGGGTTCGAACTCAGACCTTCCTGCATGAAAGGCAAGCGCTCAACCGCTAGGCTATCACCGCTCAGAAAAAATGCCTAAAATGGCCGTTTTTCGCACTTTTTCTATCTACAACTACAGAGAAGCATAATTTACAGAGTTAATAGTTTCTGATTAAACTTCAGTACCTATACTTCAATCCGGTAGTTGACTGCAGTCAAAAATTACCAAAAATTGAATATTATTTAAAAGAAGGTACAGAAAGGACAACATTGTAGAAAGAATAAACAAAATCCATAAAAAATGGGAGAGATACACGCTTTTTAAGTTTTTGGAAGGGGCATTTTCTGTCCTTGTCGTGCGAAATGGACATTGTTCAGAGAGATGTCAAGTTACTATGAAGGTTTTGTACAATGACGTCATTCTGCAATAGTGCTGTCTCTGTCTAATGAACAAATTTAAATCGCTTATAACTCGGACATTTTATTAAATATTTTATTGGTTTTTTCACTGTTGCTTATTTTTCTTGAACTTGTTTCGAGATTTGTAATAAAAACTAGTAAAAAAAAAATTGTCACCTTCCCTATTGTTAAAAACTAATTTTCGATAGGTGATGTACACACGGCTACACATCAAGCTGTACAAAACCAGTAAAGGCTGACCTCGCGTTGTAAGGAAAACCTATACAATGCGAGGTCAGCTTATACTGGAAATGTACAGCTTGATGTGTAGCCGTGTGTACTCAGCGAGTATTTAACTTATTTCTAAAGGGGCGCCATTTAGGACTTAGTAGGACCCTGAGCAAAAAAAAAAAAACAAAAACGTTGCCATGTTGCAGAAAACCAATACAGGACTAATTTTGTCTACTGCAATATGTTGTGTTGCAATAAAAAAAAACAAATGTGGTGCCTCTACAGCAGGTTTCATGTTTTTCTGGTCAGGCTATAAAGATATTTTCTGAACGCAATTGATAACAACATCTTTAACATCTTTCGGAACGCCTTTTCCGTTCACCCAGCCGTCATAAGAAAAATGACTTCATTTCCTATCGCTGACCCTTTCGTCTCTCACTTACTAAGTAAGTAGACTTGTTTTACTTATTTAATTAAATTTCTCTTAATTAACGCCACAACTCGTTCTCCACAAGTTTTAACTTCAAGTACGAAATGAAAATGAGTCAATACTTGGTGTTTTCATTCCTTTATGCTTAAGTTACTTATTAAGTTGAACTCTTTTGTGTTTTTTTTTATCTTTTTATGTTTATATTAAGTTTTACATGTTTCACAAGAGTGGTTTGGTTGGGACATTATTTTAACAACATTGAAATGGAAAGTTTATTTATAAATATAAAAGATGATAATAATAACTAGTGTTGTCTGGTTTGTGTTGTTATTTTATCTGTTGCAGTTGGCTTTGTTTGCAGTTTTGTCTGATTTTTTTGACTTGCCAGGTTTCTTTTCAGATCCGGGTCTCCTAGCACAACAGGAAAAGAGATTAATAGAACCTACTTTTAGCAACGATTTGTTTTATTTCAATCGTAAAAAGCCTATGCCTTTATTGAATAGACACTGGAGATTTGCAGAAACCCAAAAAACAATCTGGATCTATTTTGTATGAAAGGTACCGATGAAAATTCATGATATCTTTAGTAAAATATTATTGGCCTATTCTTGAATGGCAACCGTAATAAAAATTAGAGTCTAATTTTTTTTACCCGACTGCGCCAGAAGGAGGGTTATGTTTTTCGAGTGTATGTATGTATATTTCTTTGGCACGGTCTGTAGCCTAAACGGCTTGATGCATCTTAGCTTGAGAGGTGTCGTTGGATTCGTCTTAATTGTGAGAGTGACACTGGTTATATCAAAATTATAAAAATCAAAATGGCCGCTTTTTGGAGCCATTTTATGTGACTTCAAAAATTTTTTTTTGCTCAAAACCTATCGAGTGGGGTGTCAAAATAAAGGGTTTTATAAATGGTTTACGAAAATATATACAACTTATATGTTTAAATGTAATTTGGAATGAGAAATGCTAAAAAAACAACAAAATATTCAACGTTAAAATGAATTTTACTTTTCAAAAAAAACATTAATAGTATGATAAATAAAACATGAAAAATCTAAAAATTTTAAAATAAAAATATTAATTAACAAAAACAAAAAACCCGACTGCGTGTAAAAATAACAGAAAAGATATAAACAAGACTTATCAACACGCAGGCATGAACTATTATGTAATTCATGACCAAAAACATACGTAGCCTCCGACTGCGTGTTGATAAGTCTTGTTTATATCTTTTCTGTTATTTTTACACGCAGTCGGGTTTTTTGTTTTTGTTAATTAATTCAAGTAACCGTTGTTACTTGTACAAATTGCATATCCTACTAATATTATAATAAAACGGCTGAATGGGTTTGGGTGAAATTTGGCACACAGATAGACAAAAACCAAAAAGCACCCGGATAAAAATACAGGCAATAGCCTAATCCCGGGATTAGGGAATATTTACCTAATCCCGGGAAAATAAACCAGTTTATTAATTAATTTATATTATTGAGCATGGTATAATAACACCAGGTAGTCTCTTCCCTTGACAGCTAGGTCACGTGATTGCCTCCGTACTACGTCATCGGCCGTGGAGCCAATAGCGGGCTGTTAGCGTGACACTTGTCTGTTTGATGTGCTGCCACTTTGTGAAAATAAAATACCCGAGCAAAATGCATTTTTTCATTTACTTTCTTCTATAAAGAATCACTTTTTAACTAATAATTTAATATAGTTTCCTTTATTAACTAATTTGATGAATAACACGAGATAACAAATAGTTAGGCTAGTTAGGAATTTATTTTATATTCATTATGAACAAAAATCTCCTTAAGTATATTGAAGATATCAATCAATGGCAGCACTGATCGTGACGTAGCTTGGAGGCATCGCGCTGTCATTGCAGGAAGAGAATACCTGGTGAATCATCTTATTATACCATGTTATTGAGAATCTCCAACAAAAGATATACACAAAAAATTACAAGTTGGCAGATACAGGATTCTATCTGGTGTACTCCGAGGGATGTGCGCTTTATGTGATAAGCTGAATTATACGCGGGCAAAACTGCGGGCAAAGTCTAGTTGATATGATAATATTACTTATTAAGTATAATTGAAGTATATCGAACCGGCTTGGTAGGTTGAAGCACGTGATCGCCTCCACATGTGCTTGATATGATTACCATAATAATGCGAATATCACATTCGTACGAGATACCGCTGCAAAAAACATGCGCTGACTATTACACCGAGCTGAGTTTTTATTTGTGTTTCTTTTAATCAGCTTATGACTATTATCTACGAAACAAATGTAATTCTTGGGGGCAAGCATGGTCCTAACAGTTCTGGTGACTTATCTAAAGAGATGATCTAACATAACATAACATCACACCTGTATTTCCCCGAAGGGGTAGTCAGAGGTTTATAGTACACCCACATTTCGCCAGTTATGTCATAGTCCCATGTAATAGGGGGCGAGCCTATTGCCATTGACCGGCCACAAATCCAGACTCCGGGTTGCTACTGAGAATTTCCTAATGAAAAAACCCAATAACACTTTGCCCGACCCAGGAATAGAACCCAGGACCCCATGCTCAGTAGTCTTGCTTGCAGCCACTAGACCAACGAGGCAGTGAGACGGTGTGGCGAGAGATGATCTAAATATGATAAATGGATAATAAGTAATTTAGCTGAATGCCTTTCGTCTGGCTCAATTCTTATTGGACCTATATGTTTAGGCAACATAGAAATGAAAAAATACTTATGCCTTTAAACTCAATGAATTTGAAGTCTTGCATTCAATCACAATACCAGCACCAAACATCAAAAAAGATTTAATTAAAATTCTCTACAAAACACTCGAACAAAGTTTAAAACATCACCCATATCCTCACATTAATATTTCGTCGCCATACAGAATACAAACGCCAGTAATTAAGCAACTTAAACGAGATAACGCTCCAGATTCAAACTTTTAACTCCTTCCAAATATCCGAGAGAGATGGAGTTGCCGTTTACTTGCCAAGTTACTCGTGTTCGTAACATGCGGTGCCAAATGAGCCAAGTCAATGTTACGGCACGGTGTGAGTGACGGCCGGCCGCGGGTGATGATAAAAAGTGTTGGTATATTAAAGCTGTATAATACTTCAAACTGGATTTAACTGGTTTCGTATGTATATTGTTTGTTTTTACAACATCAGCAAACGTGGTGGTCGACCTCTGATAAGGCTATTATTTGCATGGAAACATACAGACTTTTTTATTATCTTAGAAATGACCTAATTAGCAGAAGAAGCAGAAGTGAGTAATTCAAATAATTTCAAAGCACGTTGTGAAATGTACAGTCGACCGCACGTCAGTGGTAACAGATTGACCTTGCCACCGTCTTTATTTCGTAAGCAGTAAGAGTGGTTTTCGTAATTCATGATACCACTGAGGTGTGGTCGACTATACATAGAGCTATATCAAGCTGACCTCTCATTGTAGGGGAAGCCTATTATTTATTTATATATTTATTTCCAAGAACATGGTACACACGGCTACACATCAAGCTGTACATTTCCAGTATAAGCTGACCTCGCATTGTATAGGTTTACCTTACAACGCGAGGTCAGCCTTTACTGGTATTGTACAGCTTGATGTGTAGCCGTGTGTACATCGAGGTCTTAAAGTTATAAATTATAATAGTCACACATATTCTACCGACAATAGGCGTGGAAATATTTAACCCTAACCATTTAAAACTAATGAGTTTATTGACACATGCATGGCAAAATTCCTAACTTGAAACATAATAAAATATAATAAATTAATTAATATACATTTTTTTTTCTGTAAGTTTTTTCAATTATATGTTTGAATGTTATTTCAATTTTAAATAAATTTATTGATAGATATGTAATATAGAAAGAATAGTTAATAATGCATATTAGTAGTTTAATAATAATTAATAATGTTCAAATTAAAAGTTAATAAAGTTAGTTTAAGTTAATATTATTAGTTAAGTTAATAATACATAGTTAATTAGCATAGTTTATAATTTGTACGCCGTAAAGGCAAAACATGACTGATATTTATAATGAATTTTACCATCTTGCATGCCCTGTGTGTGTATACTCATGTTTTAAAACAAATAAATGATCTTGTATCTTGTACAATGAGAGATCAGCTTATACTGGATTTTGACAGCTTGATATGTAGGTACCTAGCCGTGTGTACTATTGCCAACTTTGCTCATAGTACTTCATAGCTATACCTATTCGTATTTATACTTATAGGTATCTGTTAGAACTGGCTGGGTGTGGTAGAACCACTTTTTTGAGATGTCTAGTTATTTTAGATTTGCTAGTGCAGCTGATGTCATTTTCTGTTTAAAGAGATTGTGTAATGTTTTGTCTTATGATTAATACTAAAAATAATACCTTTCTATTGGAAATAACTACACTGCGTCATGTACTAAGGTAATGTTATGGAAATTTATGTTTAAGACAACAGTAGAACAAAAACATTTGCTATTATAAGGGTACTTTCTTAACAGTCGGCTCTTCCGTGAAAACAGTTTAGCAGATTCAGCTCGACATTGATTTATCTTGATGTTATATATTTATAGTTATATATGTAGGTATGTATAATAAGTATATTTTATTATATGTATAATGTACATAGGTATTTATCTATTTTTATTATATGTAATTATAAGTCCGTAGTACGAAACATATTTTACTACTTTACTGGTGCATCTACCTTATTCTTTGTCTCTGCATTACCCTAAGGTTGTCTGGTAGAGAACGCCTATGGCGTTAAGAGGCTGACAACATCTAAAATATCAGACCTCTGCGGTCACTGTCGTTTCGTACAGAACTGAAAGAGAGGCAACGAGCCGAGGGACGTCGGATACGCCGCTCAACTTGAATGAAAGTTAACAATTTTTTTTTTAATAAAAAACTAAAAACTTATTTGAAAAACAGAAACAACAAATGTTTAGATTATTGTCTTTCTCAAATGTTTTCTTAATTTTATTTATAATATTTAGTAAATAATAGAGATTGTTTGCTTTAAAGCATTTTTTAAGAGGTTAGTTTACAATTCTTTTCTATCGAGAAAACTTCAAGAAAACGTGTTTTGAGCACAATACAGTTTCAGAAAATACGATCAAGATTAACATATATTTTTTTCACTGCCACAAACTGAATAGATACAGCTAAAAATGTTTTTAAAAGAAGCCTATTTTGGGTATTTGGCTGTTGTCAGCGTCTTAAGAATGCCTTTGTACCCAGTTGTGCATAAAGAATTAAATAAATAAATAAATACTTTCTTACTATGAAGTGTCAATATCTAATATCTGTAATTTTTGTTATAGTCACAGACATAATCTTTCTTTAATGTATTCACTATGAAACGTTTCGGAAACAAGTAAAACACAAATCCATACTCTTGTGAAACTGAATTGTTTCGCTTGCTTTCCAACACCAGAACACATCAACATCAACATAGACATATTTATCGCAACAGTTTCAACTATTTCAGAACCATGATTTTTTTTTCAGAAACACGGCAATTCTTGTTTCTGAAAAATGTTTGTTAATCAATACTTGTTTTCGTACCTTTACTTTTCTCCTTTGACTTACACCGCTCATCATTTTCAGTATAACTTTCGTGGAATCATAATTAGTAATAAATTATGAGTCATTTATCTAAATACAGGTACTTTCTGCCCATAGGTATACTCACATATACAAAATATATTAGATACTTCGTACACTACCGCTTTGGGTTGAAATATAATGGTAGGTAGGTATAAGAAAAAATCTTATTCTTAGTTTATAGAAACCCTCCTATAGTAAAGACTAGTCCTGCTTGATAATGACTAATTAATTATTGTATTAGCTATCCTTGACCTGAATAATGCATCTACCTACGTCTAAAGAGGCCTAAGTTCTGCTAAGCCCTTCGTAGGTCACAGTCGTGCTGTGACATAAAACATAACTCATAAGTCATAAGCTTCAATGTACATAAAACAAAGGTACAAAGGCGGACTTAACGCTATATTATTATGGCTTTCTCAACCAGCAACACAGTAAAATATATAGGTACAATTTTTTCATAACCATTGTGAAATAGGATAAAGGGAGACAATTAAAAATATGAACATAATTTAGCTAATAGACTACAATTTATACTCGTAAAACCGTAAAACTTAAGTGGCCAACTTAAGCTCGATGAATTGCCAAACTTAAGTGGCAGTGGGGGGGCACTGGTCGCAGAACGGATGGCCGATTGGTCCGTAAAGTTCTGGAGTGCCTTCCGCGTACTGAAAGGCGCGTTGGTAGGCCCCCACTAGGTGGACTGACGACCTGGTAAAGGTCGTGGGAATCCGCTGGATGCGGAAAGCGCAGGACCGATCGTTGTGGCGATGCTTGGGGGAGACCTATGTCCAGCAGTGGACATCTTTCGGCTGAAATGTTGATGATAATGATGAAAAATTAAGAAACGTATGGACATTAGGGCTTGAAATTAAAGACTTTTTTTTTTCCACGAGCTTGTTTTACATAGCTTTATCTTTATAGCTTTGCTCTGGCTACTAAAAACTTATTTTTATGGCACACTGAACAGCGTGGCTCCAATTTATAGTTCATTTAGTGTATTTCAGTGAAAGTTGGAGGTAAATGTCTGATTATAGAAACTAGTTGCTATAAATATCCAAAGCCATGGCTTGTAATCTAATGCGTAGTAGTTTAATTGAGATGCACTTTCTAGCACACTCGAAGCTTTTTATGAAAAGTCACTTCTGAACTGAGATAGAAAATTACATAACATGACATCATGCCTGTATCCCTCAAAGGGGTTGGCGAAGGTGTATAATTCGTCGACATTTCGCCAGTTATGTTATAAGTTCCTGGTTAGGGGGCGAGCCTATATTTCCAATAACCGGGCACAAATCGAGACTCCGGACTGCAACAGAGTATTTCCAAAAAAAAATACATGGCTTTTTACTTAAAACTCTTAAAACTCGTTACACGCTGAAATTTGAATCGCTTATTTCCCGAAAAGGGGTCATTGTACTCATCATTATGACCAACTTTTACTATGGGACTAACCCTGAAATCGCGAAAAAAAATCAGTTGGACCCTACATTAGTGTTCACTTAAATCGATAAAATGTAGGGACCACCTGATTTTTATTTCGCGATTTCAGCGTTGGCCCCATAGTAAAAGTTGTTCACAATGATGAGTACAATGACCCCATTTCGGGAAATAAGCGATTCAAATTTCAGCGTGTATATCTGGTGTGATAAAAGTTAAAATACTGTCGAAGTTATACTCGTAGCGGGTTTAGGAAAAAATTAAGTGCTTCAATCTTTTCATAGCCAGATTCCGTCCGCCATTTTTTAATCGTCTGTGTCGGTTGACGTTGACGAACAGTTGTCGGTAAAACGTATTTCATTGAATCCTGTTCCAATTTTAAACATAGTGATCCCGAATTCCCGACCTACTCTATCAATAAAATAATTACGATTTTTATCCGGGACAAAGAAATCAAATGGCCCTATTAACTACCTTAAGTTGTAAAAAAAAAGAATTTAATTTGGGCACAGCAGCGCCCTCTGACCCGTTCAAATATAAACAGTAACAGGAAATTAAATTTCCCTGTCTTCATTGTAAGAAGGCCGTGGACATGGCGACTTTTACGGGCCTAATTAAAAGTTAGAAGAGCAGGACTGTTGGCTGAAAGTCTGAAAGTATAAGGTTACGCCGAGGGAAATGATTTTTAAGCGGTGTTTGTAAAGGTATTTTTTTTTATTTTTTTTTATAGTATAGTGTGGCGAAACGAGCTAAAGGCCCACCTTACCTTAGGGTTACCTTTGCCCATGACTACTTCAATACCACCTAGGCTGTTGCCTAAATGGTACCGCAAGTCGCATTTTGAGTTTTGGTTATTTTTCGAGAAGTAGCGGTGGATACTTGGTTTAATTAATCTAGTATAATAACTAGGTCTTAAGTATTTTTCAGTTTTCTCTCTATAACTCGAAAATTTATCATCATCATCATCATCATTTCAGCCGAAAGACGTCCACTGCTGGTCATAGGCCTCCCCCAAGCATCGCCACAACGACCGGTCCTGTGCCTTCCGCATCCAGCGGATTCCCGCGACCTTCACCAGGTCGTCGGTCCACCTTGTGGGGGGCCTACCCACGCTGCGCCTTCCAGTACGCGGTCGCCACTCCAGAACTTTACTGCCCCATCGGCCATCCGTTCTGCGAGCAAAATTTATTATCACATTATACTCAAAATAATTTTAAAAGAGAGTTTTTATAAAGGTTTATCAACGTGGAAGATTATAAGTTTCTACGTTGCATAGCGGGGCGGGACATTGTAAGCCATTTTGGCGGGCTATATTTCGCAGATGGTACACCTGATAGAAATGTGATGTATGAAATATTACCTTCATTTAAGTAGACCTATTCAATGATCTCCCACAAGAGGGGGTGCAGCAAAAAAAAATATTTTCATCCCCATTTCACATGGATGGGCGCCACCCCTAAACTACGTAATTACGATTTTTTCATTATTTTTAAAATTGAGATCTGTATGTAGACTATTTTTAACAAAATTTAATTTACTTATGTTTATAACTGTAGAAGTCATTAAGCTGTAAAGGATTAGGACAGACGGACAGACGGACGGACATGACGAAACTATAAGGGTTCCTTGTAGAACTACGGAACCCTAAAAAGTCGGTAGCTTATATGTTAATCCGGTTCGTTCAGCCCTTACAGCGTGGTTGAGTAACAAACATCCAAACATCCAAAAATCCAAACATCCAAATATCTTCATAAACTTTTACATATTATTAGTAGGATAGAATTATATTTTTAGTCAACAGAGTTTTTAACGTTGTTGTAGCTAAGCTGGACGAATGGACAGTCCAATAAATTGGCATTGTGTGACAGTAATATGTCAAAAAGACAGTTTAGTTAAGTTAAATAGTGAATTAATTGATCTAATAATATAAAAGCAATCTTTTTACAATTATAATTTTAATTTAAACGGAATTTCAAGCACTATTTAGTTTATTATGTTTGTTTTATTGTGGGGTATATTGACACTAACATAATTTTAATTATGTGTCTTTTGTGTGAAATAAACAATAAATTAATTAAAATTATGAAAAACAATATGCTCCTCTTTGATTATGCTTCTTTAGTTTTTTCTCAATGTCGGTTAATTTTAAATTGCTTTAGTAACACTTCAAGCAGAAATGACTCAAAAATACGTACAAAAAAATACAAAAACGCAAAATAAGAAGCCCAATTAAAGTTTTTTTATTTAATTACTTTGCTTAACTGAGACCAATAAAAACTTTATTGATCTCAAAAGAATAACAGCGATTTACATATTTATCTAAAAAAGCCGATAGTTAATTATGATATATTTGACAGCCAATTATTATATTATCGACGCTCTGAATCGAATTGGCGGAACCACGCAGCGGTCACGTGACACCCCATTTTGCCAGGAAGGTGTAGGTACAAAGAGACAAATCATCGACTTGCCTTACAGGAGTAGCATAGGAGGGGTTCGGCAGGCATAATACATTCCCAGAGTCCCCCCTTAGCTGATGAAGGTCACCGGGGTAGTTTGGCTCCCATCCCCTGAGGCTGGCAGCTTTTTATTGAAGGTTTTCTACTCGCAGCAAAAAAGGTACGGTCAACCGCACGTCATTGGTAACAGTTTGACATTGACAGCACCTTAATTTCGTAAGAAGTAAGGGTGATTTTCTAATTCAAGTGTCATACAGTTGACTGTACAATCGAAAAACAAAGCATGTATTATTATGATAGCGACGAGGATACTTCCAAAACGGGTTCAGTCATAACAGCTATGTTTAAACCAAGGCCGTTCAGTTATAAACAAGTTTAATAATAAGTTAAGTAAGCCAAATAAGTCGAATCGTGACTAAGATAAGGAAGCCACAGAACTAAGAGATATTCACGTGTTATTATTAATTATTAATAATAAAATAATCATAAATCTTTATTTTTCACATGGAAATGTTTGGAAATGCGAATAATATTGTATGTTTAGTAATAGTATAAATAAAGGGGCTCGTGGCTAAGTAGCAAGCGTGTGGATTGTACGATCTGCAAGGTTAAGCTGCACTAGCCGCGGTCAGTCTGTGGATGGGTGACTGTTTCGTTACACATCGAGACCCCTTCGTGCCTCGAAGAGCACGTAAAGCCGTCGTAAACAAAGTGTCTTCACCTTAATTAGAAACTAAGGAAAGTGTTATAGGACGCATTCTTAGAATTTTAATTGTTTAGAAGTTTAAGTTAAAATTAAATTACTTATTAGCCTTAACCGCTAGATTGTAATATAAATAAAGCAGACGCTTTATCAATAAAAAAAAAAAAAAACCTCCCGCTGCTTGAAGTATTTATTCGTAAATCTGTTTACGTAAGAGATCGAAGGATAAGATTGGGGATTGTGAATTAAGTATAAGATTTCTCTTAAATCCTGTGGGCCGTCAATTCAAATTTAAATAGTTTTTTTGTTTCAAATATACCTAATTATAGGAACTTTTGAAACGTTTGACTCTAGTTGCACGGTTCCAAAAGGTGGGTCCTATGAAGGAGAAGAAACTATGGACATAGTCTTTTTATTGAAATAATTGTCTGATACAACAAATTAATTCAAATAATAATCATCATCATGATTATTTCAGCCGATAAACGTCCACTGCTGGACATATGTATCATGAATCACCTCTTTTTTATGGTAGCTTTATGTTGAAAATAGAACTGATGTCTAGTTATCAGGGACCAAGGGATATAGAAAATAATACTCACATTAAGACTCTTGAACACAAGAGCACTATAATTTTATAAGTCACTTTAACAATCACCAGATTATTACAAAGGGTTACAAAATTACTACTTTACAAAACTAAGAGGATAACTATGTCAGGTTGTAAATATGTCCGACTTCTACGAACGCTCGATTTCAAGTCCGTTTCCTCGCCGAATGAAACTTTTTTTATCATCTCGGCATGTCACTCGGCGACAAATATACCCTCAGATAGCTTAATAGAATGCCAAAATAATGTGAATCTAATATGGTTAACAACAAGAACTATATTTAACTACTAACATAACATAACATCACGCCAGTATTTCCCCGAAGGGGTAGGCAGAGGTGTATAGAACACCCACATTTCGCCAGTTAATTTATAGTCCCATGTAATAGGGGGCGAGCCTATTGCCATTAACCGGGCACAAATCCATACTCCGGACTGCTACTGAGAATTTCCTAACTACTAATAGTAGTAATATTAGCAAAACAAAGCATCCGCGATGCCAAGAACAGAACCAATAGATGCATATTCATAACATGAGCCTCCTCCAAGCATCGCCACAACGACCGGTCCTACGCTTCCTGAATCCAGTGGATTCCCGCGACCTTCACTGTCGTCGGTCCACCTTGTGCCTACTGCCTACCCACGCTGCGCCTTCCAGTACGCGGTCGCCACTCCAGAACTTTACTTTACTTTACTGCCCCATCGGCCAAATAATATGAGAATAACGTATTTTTTACCGAAACACCATCTTCATCATCCTCCGAGCCTTTTCCCAATTATATTGGGGTCGGCTTCCAGTCTAGCCAGATGCGGCTGAACATCAGTATTTTACACGGAGCGACTGCCATCAGACCCCCGCAACCCAGTTACTGGGTAATACTGACATTCGGAGGTTAGACCAGTTGTCAGACTTTCAGGCTTCTGACTACCCGTAACGACTGCCATAGATATTCGTATGACAACCGGGACCGACAGCTTAACGTGCTCTCCGAGGCACGGAGGGTCTCGATGTGTAACGAAACGGTCACCCATCCACAGACTGACCGCGGCAAGTGCAGCTTAACCTTGCAGATCGTACAATCCGCGCAGTCGTTGCTTCGCTATGAGCCCCTCCTACCGAAACACCATCTTATGGTGTGCTAAATCAATCTTGGAAGAAATTTCCCCCATTGTTAATCTACATTCATGGAAACCATTTAGGAATATTAAGGGTGTATTATAATATTTAGGGAAAAAGTCACCTACCTATTCAAGTTTCCAAAGTTCTGTGGAAGTCTATGCGTCTTAGCTTCAGTACTCTATGTCGATGCATATATATTTTTTGTCGACAAAAAATAACCTGCTCCAAGCAAAAAGAGTAACTAGAAGCCTTACCCAGCTGGATGGTCGACCTTGGCATAAATTCAACATTAATATTCATGACATAATACTGCAAAAATAACAATTTTTGCCAAACTGTATCTATATTGCTAACAGCAAACTGTGCAAATACAGATTTGGTACAGCTTAACTTATTTAAACAGAGAAACATGGTTACACGTGGTGTATCAAGGTTACACCGAAACTGTGAAGTTAAATAAATATGAGGATGTGTGCGGAATTTTGATTTTTACTTTGTGTATAAGATATAATCCACCTGAAGAAGGTATAGCTGGATGCGGAAGGCAGAGGATCGAGTGTTGTGGCGCAACACTGAGTTAATTGATAAGATAGTTGCTTTTATTACAAAACAGCCGTATTCTATAACCGCGGTAGAAGATAGGAAGAAGATATCCAATTTAGGAAAAGCCTCAAGTTCCTAAGCTAAAACTTAATTATTAAAAATGAATAAAATGGACTGCCTCGTTGGTCTAGTGGTCGCAAGCGCGACTGCTGAGTGTGGGGTCCTGGGTTCGATTCCTGGGTCGGGCAAAGTGTTATTGGGTTTTTTTATTAGGAAATTCTTAGTAACTTAGCAACCCGGAGTCTGGATTTGGGCCTGGTTAATGCCAATAGGCTCGCCCCCTATTATATGGGACAATAACATAACTGACAAAATGTGGGTGTACTATACACCTCTGCTTATCCCTTCGGGGAAATAGAGGCGTGATGTTATGTTATGTAAAAAAAAGTCAAAAAAAAAAAAAAAAACTCAATTCCACTTTAGTCCAATTTGGATGACTTGGAATTGAGTCCCTGAATAAGATACTTATTATTTACCTTAAGTAACCTAACGGCCAAAATTAATATCCAATCTATCCACGATTTGCCCTACTAGAGATAGGAATTTGACATAAGCTCCATACAAAATATGTCAAATTTCTATCTCTAGTAGGGTAAATCGTGGATAGATTGGATATTAATTTTGGCCTTAAGTGGGTAAGTCAGACCTACAATCATTGCACCAGGCAGACTATTATTGGAGTCCCGAAGTAATTTTACCGAATTGCAAGTTCTAAAACAATTGCCTTCTTGATGCGAACCTAAAGGTGGGCACTGACGAATCATCCATTCGGACGCCGTTTTAATAACTACATCCAAAAAAGCTTGAATTGTTCTGAAAATAACGTAAGGGTGCCACTGACGATCCATCCAACAGTCCGAATGGCGTGGCTGCATTCCAAAATCTGTCCACTTGAATAGAATAGAATAGTATTTATTTGCATCAAACATGGTACAATAAGGTGTTAGAAAACATTATTTTGAACTAATACATGTTTTGAATGTTGAAAAAATACGTTATTTTTAGAACAAGTTAAGCTTTTGTGGATGAAGTAATTAAAACGGCGGCCCAATGGATGGATGATGCATCGTCAGTACCCCATCTTTACGTTTTCAACATTCACGGACAGATTATGGAATGCGACCACGCCATTTGGACTGTTGGATGCATCCTCAGTGCCTACCCTTAGGTATATTGTGTCGTTTTTTTTAAATAAATAAATATTGCCCGAAGAATTGCCAAACTTAAGTGGCAGTGGGCGGGGCACATTGCTCGCAGAACGGATGGCCGATGGGGCAGTAAAGTTCTGGAGTGGCGACCGCGTACTGGAAGGCGCAGCGTGGGTAGGCCCCCCACAAGGTGGACCGACGACCTGGTGAAGGTCGCGGGAATCCGCTGGATGCGGAAGGCACAGGACCGGTCGTTGTGGCGATGCTTGGGGGAGGCCTATGTCCAGCAGTGGACGTCTTTCGGCTGAAATGATGATGATGACGAAATAAATATTTTCGGAAAAAAATTACACAGCACCATCCAGTCCCAAACTAAGCAGAGCTGGTAGGTACTATAGGTACTAGACAATGGATACTCGTATACTTTCTTTTTTGTAAATACATACTCATAATACATAAGAAACACCCAGACCAACACAAACACTTATGTTCATCACATAAATATTTGTGTCCTGTGGGAATCGAACCCCCGACCGCGTGCTCTGTAGTCCGATACTCGGACCACTAGACCACAGACGTCGTCGTTAGGCACGTAGTAGGGCGTTTACATATCCTATAATAAAAAATTGTACCCCATGCCTCAGAATCCCAGGCTTGAAATATATACGGAACACCTATTGGTCATTTCATCTCTTAGGTAACGGTTACTCATTGCAACGTTGCCTACAATCAAGATAACTATACATTTCCCCATATTTTCCCCCAACGGTGTTATCAATTAATGCAATCACCACGCCATAACAATTTTTCACGAAAAACCGTATTTTGCGAGTAGCAGGGAACCCGGAACGCAATATCATATACAACGGTGAACATTGCGGATTTCCCATATGAAGCCATTAGGTACGTCATAAAATTCTATGTAGTAATTTGTATAATTTCGCCGCGTACGCACCGGGCCCGGGTAAGCAGGGGTATAAACAGCGCATTAATTCGTCGTGTTATTTCCATGCGATTGTGTTATTTATATGGTAATTGATAACGGTTTATTTTCGTTCTAATACGGGGTTTTCATTTGGAAAATATTTATTTGGGAGCTTTTTCGTTATTTGGTTATTTACATATGTATGTAATTTTGGTCGGTTGAATGCACAAATAAATAAAAATAAATAAATAAAGCCTTTATTTGAATGCACAAAGTTGGTTAAAATTGGCTTCTGTAACGAAAGGGTTGCTGGAAGTGAACCTTGGTGTGCGGGTTCTCCTGAACCTGGGTGTAGGTAAAGAATGCAGTAATACGAAGCGCCAAGACATGTCGTTTATTCAATGTTGCAATCGGAACAGCGCCAAATGACAGTTGCACGTTATTTTATAATTTCTAGGAATCAGTGTTGCCAACATGAAATTCTCAAATCGATACATTGTTAAGTAAATCGATAATTAAGCTAATATTATATAATATGATCATGTTGGCTAATGACTAGATTTATTAAATAATTTAATTGACTGGATATAAATACGATGAATTAAAAGTATAATAATCGACTAAATACAAGACATGGTGACTTCATTCGTTCCTTCCGCTGATAAGTAACTTGTCTCTGGGTTGGCTGATCCACAGTTTGTAACACTTCCTCGTTTTTTTTGGCGAACGTAATTTGTGGTACCATTTAGGTAATAGTCTAGGTCAGTGGTTCCCAAAATTATTTTGTCTACTCGAAAGTCGAGAGTTCAGTCGGTGTCTAAGAGTCCTCAGCTAGATGAAATTAAAAATCACCCCCCAATCCTTTACACAACGCCCCCATTTTTTTTCTGGGTCTCTTACCGCCCCCTATGCGCAAAGGTGACCGCTTAACATCAGGTGGGCATTTAGCTCGTTTTGCCATCCGATGGGTACTATAAATAAAAACAAGCCAAGTGCGAGTCGAACTCAAGCAGTACATAGTATGCACTATAATCAGACCAAGTTTGACGCTGGTATGAATTACCGTTTTTATGATAGAGCAGGAACAAAAACGTTGAAAAAAAATGCATATTTTTCAAGGATTCGTGTATGGAGACCACTTTTGGTTTTGGTCTTTCTTTTTTAGTATTTGTCGTTATTTTTTAGTATTTGTCGTAAATTTTCTCAAAATATGAGTTACTATGACCCCTATGGTCATAGTAACACATATTTTGAGAAAATTTCAGCCGGCTATCTATTACCGTTCAAAAGATACAGTCCTGTGACAGACAGACAGACGGACGGACGGACGGACAGAGTAGAAGCGTTAAAAAAAAAACCAGCCAAGTGCGAGTCGGACTCGCACAGTAAGGGTTCCGTACCTCTCAAAGACCTGATACCCCATAAAAACTGATTTAATTTACGAGAGTTTATCAAAAGACATCAACGCATAGTGCGCGAAATATGAATTTTTGCATGTCTTTCTTACGCAGGTACCACCACATATGTCTATGTTTGTCTTATTTTTAGTATTTGTTGCTAAACTACATAATATGCACTATAATCTGACCAAGTTTGACGCTGGTATATATTACCGTTTTGAAGATAGAGCAGGAACAAAAACGATGGAAATAAATCATGTTTTTTGAGGTTTCTTGTATGGGGTCCTTTGGTTTTCGACTTTTTTTTGTTTTTAGTATTTGTCGTGATACACCTCATAGCAACACATATTCTGAGAAAACTTCAACCGGTTACTTATTACCGTTCAAAAGATACAGCCCTGTGACAGACAGACAGACGGACGGACGGACGGACGGACAGCGTAGCGAGAGTAATAGGGTCCCGTTTGGCACCCTTCGGGTACGGAACCCTAAAAAAGGGTCCCGTTAAAACCCTTTGGGTACGGAACCCTAAAAATGACGGAATGGGTAGACGAAAAATACCTTTTCCTTATCAAATTTAAAGTTATAAACTTATAAAATAAAGTTTGAAATGCATAACTTTACAGCTTTGGTCGTATTCTATCACAAACATTGTACCAATAGGGCAAGAAAACCTTCGGTACAGCAAACCGAGTTTATTTTATAAGTAAACGACAGAGAAAATAATAAAAATATACTTAGAGATGATTCTACACGTGCCATCAAAGTAGGTTAAACATACGTAGGTACTAACTCAACCTTCGTTTTTTTTCAATTGATCTTTAGCATACTAATATTATTTACTCCGGCGCCGACTATATTTGGAATCTCTATGGCTTTACGACCAAATTCGGCGCGTTTTTATTTTACTTTAATGCATGTTTTGAAAATGTTATTTCTTTTGTTTTTGAATTTATTTGTAGTTGTCTATTTTTATGTAGTACATTCGATATATTGATCTCTGTAGAGTCTTGTTGAGACTGACAATTTTTTTTTAACAAAAGATCTTTGCAAAAGAAGAAAGCACTGATGTAAATATTTTCCACAGAATCTTACTTCTTACTGATACTATAAATGCAATATAAAACTTAAGATGTTTGTTTGTTTATGTATTTGTTTGTTTGTCCTTCAATCACGCTTAAACGGCTGAACTGATTTAAATGAAATTTGGCACACAGACCATAACCTTTTAAGTATGAATGTTGATGGCTATAAGAAAAGAGGGAGACCGAAGAAAATATGGATGGATTGTGTGAAAGATGATATGAATAGAAAGAAAGTGAACACGGAGATGACGGCTGATAGAGATGTATGGAAGAAAAAAACATGCTGCGCCGACCCCAAATAAATTGGGTTAAGGGCAGGAGGATGATGAGATAGACCATAACCCAGATTAACATATATACAATTTTTTATCTAATCTATTATATATAGAGAAACGTTTTCCGAGGGATGCGCGATTTAACTTCTCTGTGATAAAACAAATTATACGCAGGCGATGCCACAGGCATAACCTTTATCATAATAATAATAATAATTATACGCAGGCGATGCCACAGGCATAACCTTTATCATAATAATAATAATAATTATACGCAGGCGATGCCACAGGCATAACCTTTATCATAATAATAATAATAATTATACGCAGGCGATGCCACAGGCATAACCTTTATCATAATAATAATAATAATTATACGCAGGCGATGCCACAGGCATAACCTTTATCATAATAATAATAATAATTACTACATCCACGTTATAAAATAAACAACAATGGTGACTAGATCGATTGAAGAAAATATAAAAACCTCATTAAAAACAATAAAATTATAACGAAAACTCATCGACTAGAAACATGACAGCTGACATACAAATCAAGAGCCTCATACTAAGAAAATAAACAACGAATGGAACATGATTACGAGAAGTAAGGCCAGAATACTATCCACACGTCCACCACCCTCGGCCTCGTCGCTCAGCTCCGCCCCGCAGTCGCCGGAATCCAGCCCCACAGTGAGTGCTGTGACGCTGGCCGCTGCAGTTGCGTCGAGCTCGAGCGACGAGTATTTCTCCCCACCGTCGTCACCAACACCTGCACGACGGCGAGGAGGGCGCCGACCGCCGGCCAGCCTAGGACCTCGAGGCCCACCAGCCTCTGGCGGGGTCCCCGCTCCCGGTGGAAGTGTGCAGCGCATGCGATGGACGTATGCAATGAACGAAAACGTCATGCGCGCATACTTTGGGGCTACAGAGGGAGGAGCTAATCTGACCGCGTACCGTGGCCGAATGCTCGCTTTGTTTCAGGCTCTTGAACCAGCTGTTAATGTCTCGGCGCAACGATTGTCGGATCAGGTGCGTGTCATTCAACGGGATCATAGGTTGGATGACACTGCACTTGATCGGCTACGCTCTGAAATGCAGAGTAGCCATGTCATCCCTCCCACGCCGCAACCATCGACGCGGCCACGTGTAACCCCTATAAATGCGTTGGGGTCTAATCAAGTTGACGAAGAGGAGGGGGACACAGCTATATCTGCAGATACCCAGTATAATGAAATATTGAGAAGTGCTTTGGAGGATGCACTTCGGGAATATCGATCGATACCACCTACCGATAGGCCACGGTTGCCGCGTTTGCCTATGCACAACCGTAATAGAGCGCTGGTATGTGCCCTGGATTCGCAATTATCAAATTTATTTGAAAATAGTGAAGATCTTCAAGATACGCACTCAATTCTGTACTGTGCGGCTGCCGCGGCATGTCGTGTAGCTCATGTCAAATTCCCAAATACTGACAGAGCTGCACGACCTAAATCAGCTGTACCAGCTTGGCAGTGCAGGATTGAGCAGCGTATTAGCGAAGCCAGGGTGCTTATCGGTAAGCTCATCTGCTTCAGGGAGGGCAATAGACGACCAAGAGTGATGCGCTTTGTGAGACGAGCGTTCTCTGGGACTGATGTCAGTCCTGGAGAATACTTATCTCGTGTCACAGAGCGCATCGACTTCCTGAAGCAGAAAGTTTGTGCATGGGCTAGTCGTATCCGTAGATACAGACGACGTGTGGATCGTTATACTCAGAACTGCATGTTCCAAAGCGACCAAAGGTGGGTTTATAGAACCTGGGAACGACCTGACCAAGGTGTGGGTGACGTGCATCTACCGGATAATGATGCCATGAGTGCATTCTGGCGCAATATCTGGTCGGTGCCTGTTGCTCATACCGAGGGTGGCTGGATGCAGGAGATCCAGCAGGCATGTGAGCCAATAAGTGATATGGAGGAGATTGTCATCACTCCCCAAGACGTAGCCAGTGCAGTCCGACCAATGCCCAATTGGAAATCCCCGGGCCCGGACGGACTGCACAACTTCTGGTTGAAATGGTTGCGCAGCTCACATGCCTGCTTGGCCTCACAATTCCAGTCATCTTTAGAGTCTGGGTCGTTACCACAATTCTTAACTACAGGAATAACCCACCTGCTCTATAAATCGGGTAGTACCACGGAACCCAAAAATTATAGACCGATCACGTGTTTGCCAACGGTCTATAAACTTCTTACGTCCATTTTGAGGGAAAAACTTAGTCATCACATTGATAGTAATTCCATCATGTCTGCTACTCAAAATGGATGTAAGAACGGGTCTCGTGGTACCAAAGAGCTACTTCTCATTGACATGGCCATTAGCCAACAGGTTCGTCGATCCCGAAGGGATCTGTCGACATGTTGGATAGATTACAAGAAGGCCTACGACTCAGTGCCACATACATGGCTCATGAGGGTGCTGGAGTTGTACAAAGTTAATACAACTCTACGCGCCTTCCTGAGGTCGTGTATGGGGCAATGGAGAACAGTCCTTCGCTATCCAGCGTGTCGGCAGCCTCAAGGTAACGGAGAACCAATAAAGATCGAGCGGGGAATATTCCAGGGTGACAGTCTGAGTCCCTTGTGGTTTTGCTTGGCCCTGAATCCTCTTAGTACTTTGCTGGAGGAGTCGGGGCTTGGCTACCGGTTGAGAAGAGGAGGTCAAGTAATATCTCACCTGCTCTATATGGATGACCTTAAATTGTTTGCCCCCACCGACTTGCAACTGATGGAGCTACTAAGGGTAACTGAAAACTTTAGTAATTCTATCAGGATGGAATTCGGTGTGGACAAATGTGCAGTCATGCATGTAAAGCATGGTGAGATTGTGGAATCCGAGGCTGTTCAACTCTCGGATTCTACACATCTTGGGTCCCTCTCCCCAACCGACACCTACAAATACTTGGGTATGGCGGAGGCGTTAGGCATCAACCAGGCCGACATGATGCAATCGTTGCAGGAGCGCTTCTTTGGCCGCCTGAAAAAGGTTTTCAATAGTCTTTTATCAGGCGGAAACAAGGTGCGCGCCTTTAACGGTTGGGTCATGCCGGTCTTGATGTACTCCTTCGGTATACTCAAGTGGACTCAGACGGGTCTTGACGCCCTTGATCGGAAAGTCCGCACACTACTGACGGCATATCGTATGCATCACCCACGGTCATCGGTGATGAGGCTGTACATCCCGCGGAAGTGTGGGGGTCGTGGCTTTTTAAATGCAAAGACCCTCCACAACCGTGAGGTGTGCAGTCTAAGGGAATATTTCCTTCACTTGGACGTGGGTATGCACCGAGATGTTGTTGCAGTGGACAAGGGACTCACCCCGCTCTCTTTGGCTAAAGAGAACTGGCGCAAACCTGTGGTACTGGATACCAATGACCGCAAGGAGGTATGGCAGGGTAAGGAGCTTCACGGACGCTTCTACCGGGCTCTTCATGGCCCCGATGTAGATTTTAAAGCGTCCGTATCCTGGCTGCGTTTCGGTGACCTCTTCGGGGAGACCGAAGGCTTTGTCTGTGCGATTATGGACGAAGTTATCATGACGAACAACTACCGGAAATATATTGTAAAGGACGGCACAGTTGACATATGTCGGGCATGCCACTGTCCCGGGGAATCCATCCGACATATTATTTCTGGTTGTTCTCGTCTTGCTAACGGCGAGTATTTGCACAGACATAACCTGGTGGCCAGGATTATCCACCAGCAACTTGCCTTGAAATACAGCCTTGTGGATACTGAAGTACCATACTACAGGTATGTGCCCGACCCAGTTCTCGAAAATGGTCATGTCACGTTATACTGGGATCGGTCTATCATCACTGATAGGACTATTGTACACAATAAGCCTGATATAGTGATGATAGATCGATTGGAACGCCGCACGATGATTGTTGATGTCATCGTCCCGCATGACGGGAATCTCGTGAAGGCCGAAAAAGATAAAGAAATAAAATATCTTGACTTGGCACACGAGGTTGTCGACATGTGGGATGTTGACTCAGCAGTCATCGTGCCGATTGTCGTTACGGCCAATGGGATAATCGCAAAGAGTCTCGACCAACACCTGCAGAGGCTCTCATTAGGCAGCTGGGTCAAGGGCTTGATACAGAAAGCGGTACTTCTGGACACGGCACGTATTGTTAGGAAGTTCCTCTCTCTGAGGCCCTGACCACCGGTAGCTTGGACCCTGTTCCTGATGCCGGTGGGCTTCTGTTTTTATATATTTTTAAATGCTTTTATTTCTTTTTTTGTAAAAATGTTTAAAAATGTAAAAAAATGTGTACTTTAATTAATAAATGGAATAATAATTATACGCAGGCGATGCCACAGGCATAACCTTTATCATAATAATAATAATAATTATACGCAGGCGATGCCACAGGCATAACCTTTATCATAATAATAATAATAATTATACGCAGGCGATGCCACAGGCATAACCTTTATCATAATAATAATAATAATTATACGCAGGCGATGCCACAGGCATAACCTTTATCATAATAATAATAATAATTATACGCAGGCGATGCCACAGGCATAACCTTTATCATAATAATAATAATAATTATACGCAGGCGATGCCACAGGCATAACCTTTATCATAATAATAATAATAATTATACGCAGGCGATGCCACAGGCATAACCTTTATCATAATAATAATAATAATTCTCGATCATGTTTGACATTGATAGGCCCTGCCCCCTGGGGAGTATCTGTAAATAAACTTATATTTCCACCAAATAAAGTTAGATTGAAGCAACTCGCGATGACGCCTACAGATCTGCTTACACCCTCAGGGAATAACAGTAACTGATACGTTGACGAGCTGAACATGGAAATGTATATATTTAAATTCTTGTGTTTTGCCTCGCGGGGTGGTAGGGGAAAACAGTACAGAATAGTCTATCTTTATAAAGAAAAACTACGTTATAATAAAACAAGTTTAACCGGAATACATCGCGTATATTATTTAAATTTGTATTCCTGACGTTTCGAAAGCTTTTCAGCGTTTGTGGTCGCAGGAAGACTAAGATGACAAGCATATTTACAGATAAATTCAGAAAATTATTTTAATCTACCGTACAATTTTTTCAATAAGAAAAATCGTTTCGATGCACGCAGTAGTCACTCACAGTTTTATATTTTACAGTGTGGCGTGTATTGTACAATTGTACGGTAGATTAAAATTATTTTCTGAAATAACTGTAAAGACGCTTGTCATCGTAGTCTTCCTGCGACCACGAACGCTGCAAAGCTTTCGAAAAGTAAAAAATACCAATTTAAATAATATACGCGATGTAATTTATTAATGTGAAGTGATCGCGAAAACCTAAGAAACTTGACGTTGTTCCTCGCAGGTAATTAAACAGTGATGCTTTGTGGAACTTGCCAATAAATCACTCAACATCGATTCCATTAAGAGGTACAATATTGTAATCAATTTGAAATAAGATAACAATACTAGTAGATACGTAGATCAATCGTAGTTGATTCTGTTTAAAAAAGTACAATAAAACTGACTTGACGCGAGATAAAAGCAGCAACGGTACACTTTACAGTATATTAGAGGGAACGGACTCTTGTCGGTAGAGTGTCTTTTGATATAATTAATTAGCTTAGTTGTCTACTTATTATTCACGCCCATATCAGCTTAAGAATAACTTATTAATCTAAAAAATCCGATTCTCCATTCCTTGCCGTCATAGATTCTAACAAAAACGCGCCAAAAAGATAACACCATGTCATAACTCAATTCCATTTTGAAAAAACAATTTGGACTTCCCAGTTAATGCCGGTCTAATTAAAACCGTGGTTGTGACCAAACCGCCAGATTTCCCCCGGGCTAAGCGGAACTGTGACGTAAATGAACGCCCATAAATCTTGGGATATTTTAACTAAGGGATCTTTTTATGGTGTTTTCACTCAGTTCGGAAAGTTATACCCCATAGCTCTTCATGTTTTATGGTCGTTGGACGCTTACATCGAGTGCTGATGCTGCTTTTATGGAGAAAAACTTCGGACGAATGGAAATTAATAATTTTATAGGTTTTTAATGACAAAAACCGGTAAACTTGTTACTTAAGGAAATTTATTAATGGTTTTAAAAGCTAAAATCGGGGAGAATTCATTGTTGCTGCATATTGCTTTACTAAACGTAAGCGTATAACTTAGCAGCAAAAAAAAGAAAAGGGGATAACGCTCGGACGAATAAAAAATGGCGGACGGAATCTCGCAAAGAAAAGATTGAAGCAATTATTTTTCTCCTAAACCCACTATAATTTCGACAGAATTTCAACACACCAGATATATATAGTTATTTTATTTGTGACACTACGATGACCGTCACATAAGATGTGTTGCGTAATCGCGGCTTTTTGTCTTACTATGGGTGTGAATGTGTTCGTGCCAGCCCGTACTTTTAAGCGAGACGTCTTACTATGGATGCTTCACTTTTTGTTTAGCGAGATTCCGTTCGCCTTTTTAATTCGTCCAATGGATAACGTATATCAGTGGCGTGCAGTGACCTACTTTATTTGAATTTAATTGTGGTCTAAGTTATTGATTTTTGTATGTAGAAAGATTAATTTAGCATTAATAGGTCTATTAAAAATTAAATAATCATTGTACTTTGAAAAAAAGATAATAACTTACACCACTATTGAATTTAAATGAGGAAGGCACTGGGTACTGCCTAATTGCCTATATGGAATGCACGCCACTGACGTATATTTATAACTTAAACCATGGCAGGAGACGGATTGGGTGGTGATCGCATTTCGATGTTATTTGTTTATTCATACACAGAAAAACTAAATTACAAAACATAGGACTGAAGAGTACACAGGCACTACTTATTTCTTTAAGAGATTTATTCCAGCAGACCTGCGAGAGGAAAATAGAAAAGAGATGTAGATATAGTGTGTACAGTAATTATAGTAAATATACCTACATTATACCCACATACATCATGTTATTAACTCTGCAATTAGATACTAATCTATTGTATATTTAAACCGTCAACGGATGAATTGCCGCCGGCAGCCGAAAAAAAAAACAAAATAAAATCTATTGTATGTTTGAGTCATTATCAATTAATCAATCAACTCAGTTCAAGTTGCGCCACAAAACTGGGTCCTCTGCCTTCAGCATCCAGTCCCCCCAGCCATCTTAAAACAAATGCTTTAATACAAATGCTTTACAAATGCAGACAACATATAAAAATTATTAATATAGTGCAGGTAGAACGAAAATAATAATGAGCAATTATAGGTAATAGGTAATAGTAGTTTATGAAACTGTTGCATAATAGGGGTTATTAAAACACGAGTGTGAGTTTAAAAACCGAGCCGTAGGCGAGGTTTTTAATAGTGTACGGGATAGGTACAAATTTTGTAGACTGCTTGATGTTTAAATCTCTTTAATCAGTAGAATTGTACATAAAATGGACACAGAATTTGAACTGTTAGGTTAGGTGCGCCAACTTTGCGCTAGCGCCGTTTGCGGAGCAATGGCGGCGCTCCCGTTCTCCCGAACCGGGCGGCCCGCTACCCCGTCCCGCACCTCACGTGCCCCCTCAACGCCGCACTAGTGTTGGGCGCGAACATCTTCCCGGGCGTTGAAAGTGCAGCTTTCAAGGGTTTGTGGTGTAGTGGTGGTGATGATGGTGGTAGTGGTTTCGAGAGTTGTTCAGATTGGTCTAGACATTTTCTTCTGCATCTTGACTATCGCAAGCTGGTATGATGCACATTTTGTTTATAGCCCTTTTTAGTGTGCCTTTAGAGGTAAGCACATCGGCTACTCTGCTGATGCCGTCATTCCCTTGGTACAATTTGGTGATGCGGGCTAATCTCCATTGAAGTGGAGGAAGATTTTCTTCTTTGAGAATCACTAGGTCCCCAACACGAAGCTCATGCTGCTTCGTCTTCCATTTGGTGCGCTCCTGAAGCTCTGCCACAAATTCACGACGCCATCTCTTCCAAAAATGTTGTCTCAGTTGTTCGACTATCTGGTATCTAGTTGGGTTCTTAGTAGTAATCGGCACCGATGGCAGGCTGGTGAGAGGTCGCCCGATCAGAAAGTGCCCTGGAGTTAGCGGGGAAAGATCGGTAGGGTCGGAAGAGAGAGGAGTCAAGGGACGGGAATTTAAAATCGCTTCTATTTGTGTGAATAACGTAGTGAGCTCCTCGAACGTAAGGGAAGCATTTCCGGTTATACGTTTTAGGTGGTGCTTCGCAGACTTAACGCCAGCCTCCCAAATACCTCCAAAGTGAGGCGAATATGGGGGGCTAAATACAAATTTAATGCCCTCATTATTGGCAAAATTGATGACGGATTCACGACTAGACTTGAGTGCTCTACTTATTTCATTGTTAGCGCCTTTAAAATTAGTACCATTATCACAATAAATGACTTTAGGTTTACCCCTCCTAGAGACAAACCTCCGTAGTGATAAAATAAACGCCTCAGTGCTCATATCGCTTACTAACTCTAAATGTATCGCCTTTGATGACAAGCATACGAATAAACAAAGATAGCATTTTGATATGCGGTTGCCTCTTCCCTTGCGGCTAGAAATCATAAAGGGTCCAGCATAGTCAACGCCACACGAGTAGAAAGGATAATTTGAGTAGCTCCTTTCAGCAGGTAAGTTCCCCATCAAGGGTTGAACAGTTTTCCCACGAAAACGAATACAAATTACACACTGCTTAGTTGTGCTGCGTGCTAAGTGCCTGCCACCTATGGGCCAAAATCTTTCTCTAACTGAGGCCAAAAGATGCTGAGGACCTGCATGAAATAAACGTTCATGCTCATATCTTAGTAATATTTTAGTTAGATGATGCTTTGAATCTAAAATAATAGGGTGTTTTTTATCAAAGACAAATTCAGAATTTTGAATTCGACCCCCTACCCTTAAAATACCATTTTCATCTATAAAAGGATTAAGTGGTAATAATTTAGATTTGCGATGAAGACCTCTCTTATTAATTATTAATTTAATTTCGTCTGAATAACTCTCTAACTGACTAAGCTTAACTAATAATAGCAATGACTTATCTAATTCCTTAATTCCTAATTGTCCAGTAAACTTTGAATCTTTATTTTTACAGTTATGTACAAAACGTAGAACATAGGCATATATTCTTTTAACCCTATTTATATTTGAATATTTTTCAAAATCAATTATTTTAATTGTTGATACAACCTGACATGTAACTGAATTCTTAACTTCAGGTAGGCTAGTAGGGATTTTTATATGTGTTTGTGCAGGCCAATTAGAAGGATCACTAAAGAGGAACCGAGGCCCTTCCCACCAAAGAGAGGACGACTGCAACTGTTTGGGATTCACACCCCTAGAGGCGATATCTGCAGGGTTTTGATCCGTAGGAACATGGCAAAAGGTGAACCCAGTGGTCAATCGGTTAATTTCGTTCACACGATTACATACAAATACTTTAAGTTCTCTTGGTGGAGTTTTAAGCCAACCTAGCACTACAGTGGAATCAGTCCATAGGTATTTTTTACTTATATTACAATTTAAAGACTCCATTACCTTTTCACATAAACGAGCACCTAACAATGTACCACATAGCTCCAACCGCGGTATAGTGGTTGGATTCATAGGTGCAACTCGTGCTTTAGCGCATAACAACCTAACTGTAATATCTTGATTGTTATTTTTACAGCGCAAGTAAACGCAAGCTGCATAAGCCAATTGAGAGGCGTCAACAAAACAATGCAGTTCTATGGTTAGAGGTATTTCACTCAGAACTCGCCTTGGAACTGTAATATTAGACAAGTCTGAAAATGTATGTAATATTTCTGACCAGGTTTTACAAAATTCAGCTGGTACTGGGTCATCCCATTCAAGCTTGGATGACCACAGCTGTTGCAATAAGATTTTAGCTACTACTATGCAGGGGCACAATAACCCTAAAGGATCAAAAACTTTAGCCGTGGTTGATATTACTGACCTCTTAGTTATATGAGTAGAAGGCGGTAGGTCTGTAGAAAATTGCAATAAGTCAACATTAGGAGACCAATTGAGACCTAACACACTAGATTCTTTATTAAAATCTATAGGTTTTGAGGATTCAGTATCACCATCAAATATCTGTGGGCAATTAGTACGAAACTTTCTAAGGGGTAAGCAGGCAGTATTAAGTGTTTCGACAACATTATTATAAATATATTTTAATCCATCTATAGTTTCAGATCCTGTATTTAAATCGTCAGCATAGAAATCATTTTGTATTACATGAGCAATAGATTTATCCTCGCATTCCTTTGCTAGTTGTAAAAGACACCTAGTACTTAGGAATGGGGCTGAAGCAGTACCGTAAGTAACTGTGTTGAGTTGTAAAACATTTAATGGCTTGGACTTATCATCCCGCCACAGAATGAGTTGTAGATGGCGCTGCTGTTGCTCTATTTCAATTTGCCGGTACATTTTCTCAATGTCGGCTGTTAGAATGAATCTATGTATACGGAAGCGAAGCAAAATAGAAATTAAGTCACTCTGCACTACTGGGCCTATCATTTGTATCTCATTGAGTGACTTGCCAGAGCTCGTTTTAGAAGATGCATTGAATACTACGCGGAGCTTTGTGGTTTCACGCTTCTCGCGAATTACAGCATGGTGGGGCATATAATATCCAAACTCTGGTCTTATAATTTCAGTTAAATGACCTAAATTAGAATATTCATCAATGAATTCTTTGTAATTTTGCTTTAAGTCTGGAAACTTTGAAAATTTCCTTTCTAGGCTCTCAAAACATTTTTTTGCAATATAGTAAGAGTCACCTAGAGCCTTTTCAGGTGATTCTTTCATAGGCATTAAAACTGAAAATCTTCCATTAGGTAGGCGAGATACATTTTGTATGAAATGATCTTCACAGAGTTGCTCCTCAATAGACAGTGTTTTAGTTATAGGTAGGTCATCAATTGCCCAAAATTTTTCTAGAGATTCTCTAATCTCCTGAGAGAAGTTACAGTAAACCTTTGGACTGGACTGAATTTGAGTAATAGGACCACCTATTAACCACCCGAGCTTAGACTCTTGTAACACTGGCTTGTGTGTACCTAGCCTAATTAAATTAGAGCCGACTATATCCCAATAAACATCTGCTCCTAACAAAATATCTACTTCAGCAGGGGAATAGTAATTAGGGTCAGCTAGTACTATATTGTTAGGTAAATTAAGATTTTCAGTATTAATTATTGAATTTGGTAAGATGCCTGTAATCCTAGGAACTACTAAACACTTAATATCAATTTTAAATGGCATAACTCTTGATTTTATTGTGATAGAACAACTTTCAGTTATGTTACATTCCGCATTATTAATTCCACACACATTGACTAGGTTACCTAGATTGGCAGACAGACCTAGTCGCCCTTTAAGATTATCGGTAATAAATGAAGACTGACTTCCGGTATCTAGCAGTGCACGAGCTACATAAGTATTATTATTTATAGTTATATTAACTAGTGCTGTACACAATAACACCTGACCACTGGATGCCACTGAGAGTGACACAGGTAAGGAAGAGGAAGTTGACGTTTGAGTAGTGTCCACAGAGACAGTATCAGTAGAATTTGAATCAGGTTTAATTATATGTAAAAGCGTATTGTGTTTTTTCTTGCAAGTGCGACATACAGCTTTCAGCTGACATTGGTAAGGATTATGACCACCACGGAAACAATTTTTACATAATCGTAAACTACTTACTTCGCTTATACGCTCATTAACACTCATGTTTTTAAATTTGGTACATTCGTGTAAAGGGTGATTTTCGTTACACAAAACACAACAATTTTTATTTCCCTTTTTATCAACAGAAACAACAAAACTTTTAGATTGCGTATTGGATTTAAATTTGTTGTCTGTATTTTTCTCATATCGGTTGTTATTAGAGTAGGCAGTCTCTAGTATGTCAGCTCGACTACGTAAAAAGGAATGAAATTCACTTATAGACGGCAACTCAGAAAGATTACATTTGTATTCTTCCCACTTTCTACTCGTGCTTGTGTCTAACTTTGCTGATACCATAAAAATTATTAGTACGTCCCACATATTAGTAGGTTGACCTAGAGTGTCAAGGGCACGCAAATGTTTTGAAACATGATCAATAATAAAACGCAGTGATTTATAGGATTCCTTGTGCAGAGGCTCAATACTAAACAATGCCTTTAAATGATTGTTGATAAGTATGTTTTTATTATCAAATCTTTGACATAACAAATCCCATGCAACTTTACAATTTTTCGCACTGAATTCAATTGATTTTATTACAACTGATGCACTTCCCACTAGGGCCGAACGTAAATAATGAAATTTGTTGATTGGTGGAATTCCCTCATTGCTATTTATCACAGATTCAAATGTGTCTTTGAATTCCAACCAATTTAAATAATTACCGTCAAATGTTGGAAGTTTAATTGTAGGTAACTTAATAGAATTTACCGCTTGAGAATGGCAACTACTGATTGAGGCGCAATCAATATCTTCCATGTTCTTTGTATGCTTTTTGTTAGGACAGTTTTCTAGCAATTCTTTACAAACTGATATTAGGCTCATGAATAGATTTTCTATAGAATCTCTTTCGTTAATTTGTTCTTGAAGGTCTGAGTGTAGTAAATCTATTTTGTCTTGAATGGATTCAAATTCCTTGAAAAGTAATTCAAAGGTATTTAATTTTAACTCTAATTCTTTATACTTAACCGACGGAATTTCTTTTAAAACGCTAGTATTGTTTATGAATTCCGAGAATTTTGTAAGTCGGCCTTTTATGACACCACGTTGTCTAATCAGACCAGACAGTTCAGTTTTATGAGCGGAGTCAGGCATTTTGTATTTAATTACTGATGGCACACACTAGGCAAAGAACAATGAAATAAGCAATAAAATAATGCACACCCGATTTTGGCCGATGAGACGCTCAGGTCCAGTCGCTCGCGCTGGTGCAGATGCACGACGCGATGAGTCGCACCGAGCACGCAGCTAGGCCAGCAAGCACGCGAGGCCGCGCAGGCAGCAATGTTAGCGGTGCGATAGAGCGGGCGATGGAGCCGAGAAGCGCGCCGTACCCGGTTAGTGGTAGGCTGAAATAGTCGGCAAAACAATTTCAAAACCTTTTTCGGTGTGAGCGTAAGCTTTGGTTGTCTGTGCAAGCCAGTGAAGAAAACAAGTTAGTGCTTGCCGTGCCAGAATCAAGATTGAATACACCTAACACTCGATGAACACAAGTCCGCCACACACAAATAAAACGAACAAAGGATAGTCGGCGTGGGTTAGGTAGTTACGACAGTAATAGGTATAGAGAAGGATAAATATAGGTAAAAGGACTATAATAGGGCTTACTTCCTGTGGGCTAGACCTCCGGCTGATGTCACAGTAGGTAGGCTCCAGAAGCAGCAATTCTCCTCAAGTCTCGATGCCACGCCCCGACAAAATTCAAAAATGTCGGACGGGAACGAGACACGATGACGCCGCAAACTTAGTGACGCGTTGAGTAGCTGTAGTTTTCTCTGTGTCCTGTCACGGTCGCCACTTTTGTACGGGATAGGTACAAATTTTGTAGACTGCTTGATGTTTAAATCTCTTTAATCAGTAGAATTGTACATAAAATGGACACAGAATTTGAACTGTTTGGTTAGGTGCGCCAACTTTGCGCTAGCGCCGTTTGCGGAGCAATGGCGGCGCTCCCGTTCTCCCGAACCGGGCGGCCCGCTACCCCGTCCCGCACCTCACGTGCCCCCTCAACGCCGCACTAGTGTTGGGCGCGAACAAATAGTATCACACGAGTGTTTTAATACCTAATTATGTCAGTTTCATACACTATTTTATCTACACTCATACAATTTTAAATAAAATACCAAAGTCAAAATCTTAGTAACATTGTCGTTGTTTTTCTTGATTTCTCTGGTAAAAGATTGTTCGTCATTTACGTTGCTGCATCCAGAAATTCAGGCGGGGTCATATTCTCCTCAGTTCAGTATCACTGCTGTAGTCAGATATTTTTGCCCAGAATAAAACTTTCGACATACAAAACCATAATAATAACGTAAACAATAACAATAAATTTACAAGTAACGATGTCCAACTCCAGTAGGCAAGGCGCGCGGCCGCGCACGCGCGCTGGTGCGCGCCTACACAGATAATAAAATATAGTCTGGCGACAACATTATAATCGGAACTAATTTTCTATCCTTGTCAGGATTCCGTCAATCTCTGTTTTATCATACAAAAAATATGCCTGTAAACACTTAAATATAATTAAAAGCAATATGACAATCAAAAGTTCTGCCAAAAACGCGATTTTAAACGATAAAAATTTTCAATGTATGACAAGTGGCGCCACCCTGAATTTTGTGTACTCATTGGTGCCAAACTGTACGACTGCTAAAAAAAAGGTTTGAAAACTCCTTGGTTAGGTCGAAGTGGCATTAAAAACTCCTTAGTTAGGCTGAAGTGTGCGGTTATGGAAAAAAAATTAAATTACCGCATTGTTTTGTTCAGCAAACTGTATCGTAATGAAACTTTTTAAATTCATAACAGGTGCATGTGCGTAAAGTATGTCATTATGACATTACTTTCGAGTTCATAATTCGAATTTTACGATACGAGTGTAGATAATAGTAGTTTATGAAACTGTTGCATAATAGGGGTTATTAAAACACGAGTGTGAGTTTAAAAACCGAGCCGTAGGCGAGGTTTTTAATAGTATCACACGAGTGTTTTAATACCTAATTATGTCAGTTTCATACACTATTTTATCTACACTCATACAATTTTAAATAAAATACCAAAGTCAAAATCTTAGTAACATTGTCGTTGTTTTTCTTGATTTCTCTGGTAAAAGATTGTTCGTCATTTACGTTGCTGCATCCAGAAATTCAGGCGGGGTCATATTCTCCTCAGTTCAGTATCACTGCTGTAGTCAGATATTTTTGCCCAGAATAAAACTTTCGACATACAAAACCATAATAATAACGTAAACAATAACAACAAATTTACAAGTAACGATGTCCAAATCCAGTAGGCCAGGCGCGCGGCCGCGCACGCGCGCTGGTGCGCGCCTAAACAGATAATAAAATATAGTCTGGCGACAACATTATAATCGGAACTAATTTTCTATCCTTGTCAGGATTCCGTCAATCTCTGTTTTATCATACAAAAAATATGCCTGTAAACACTTAAATATAATTAAAAGCAATATGACAATCAAAAGTTCTGCCAAAAACGCGATTTTAAACGATAAAAATTTTCAATGTATGACAAGTGGCGCCACCCTGAATTTTGTGTACTCATTGGTGCCATACGTGTACGACTGCTAAAAAAAAGGTTTGAAAACTCCTTGGTTAGGTCGAAGTGGCATTAAAAACTCCTTAGTTAGGCTGAAGTGTGCGGTTATGGAAAAAAAATTAAATTACCGCATTGTTTTGTTCAGCAAACTGTATCGTAATGAAACTTTTTAAATTCATAACAGGTGCATGTGCGTAAAGTATGTCATTATGACATTACTTTCGAGTTCATAATTCGAATTTTACGATACGAGTGTAGATAAATATATATTCAATTCAATTCAATTCTTTATTGCATTACCATGTGTATTTACAAGGTCTTAATAATAATACAAGTCCACATGGACCCTGTCGGGCACAACAATTTAATACAATTTGAATAGTAGCATTAGTTAATATAAATCATTAAAGTAAATAGCAATTAATTATATGCCATAATTATAATAAATGCTTCAGTCAACTTTAAAAATTCAATTCTTGTAAAATAAATAGTCACAACTTGTATTGTATACACACAATATTGTAGTAGTTTAAATTAATAAGTCAAGTAATAAAAATATTGTCAAATATAATTTTCACGTTTAAATATTGCATGCTGTGAAACGGCCACATATGTACTGGAATATACATTTCATTTATAATATCCTCTGTGCTATATTTTACGCAATAAATGATAAATAAATAAATAACATTTAGGAAACAGCCTAGGTGGTATTGCAGTTGTTATGGGCAAAGCTTGCTACGCCATCCATTACCAAAAACTTTTGGTATGAATTATGGAACATATTGTAACATTTGTATTTCAAATATGACCCACCATATCCTTCTAACAATTCATGTACTTACCTACTTTTGCAATATTAAACACCCACCAAATAACAGACCCTTTTGTTTGTTTCCTAAATTGTCATATACTTACATAACAATAAGTTAGTATAAATATTATCAATTGTTTGATAATCAGTCAATTTATAACTAATCCATTGTTTTGCTGAGCGTACGGTAGCGTCTGCATATAATATTAATTATTATCATTTAAGTTATTCCTGTGGGCTCCATTATTGATCGCGTGCGTTCGTATGCGCTGCGTGTACGCGCGTCATCATGTGTGGAATATTGAGTTGGAGCGGGAGCTGGGAACTTGTTTTTGTTAAGTCTACTAAAGGTGATGATGTGTCAATAGTCGATCAAGTAAGAAATGTAATTTCATACCTGCTCAACTTGTGTATCTGGCACCCACAGGACAGGCTTGCCTGGTGTGGGGCCACTGCATAATTTCTTATGTTGTTGAACTACTTGAGGTACTGAAAATCAAAAGTTGTATTGATTCAAGATGGAGCTATTAGGACTCCATTCCATTTTATCTGTTTAAAAATTTTTACTGGATTAATTTGTAGTGACATTCATCGTACTACTGGCGACTAACAATGACGTATTGGAAGATAACGTCACAAATCCTGAATCACGCTATCAAGATTTGACGCGCAGTTATAATAAATACAAGCGTTCTTTTTTAACCGCGTGTTGGGTTGCGGGCCGTCATGCAGGCAATAAGACATAGCTAGTTTGGAGAAATTTCCCTTGAGTTGGATAAACATACTACTTCGTTCCTCCGCAAATCAATAGCCACTTTTCTTGAGCTTTCTTTTTCATAAGCTTTAAGAAAAAAAAGGTATGTATGGAATTACAAAATTACTTAAAACAATCGGTGTATGACTCGTGGACCCACCAATTAGATCCACCAGTGGTAAAAAATATTAATTTGTATGCCTCGTGGTCCCACTGGTCAGTGGGTCTATGAGTCATAAAAATCTTTTGGAAAATTACTGACTCGTGACCCACTCATCATCCAGCCAACTTAGGCCAGTATTACAGAAGGATACTCAAGCGTTGATCTCTGTTTAAAACTAGGTTAAAGTTGAGCTTTGATTTTAGAACGTTCCTCAAGCAGAGATTTGTTAATCACAGTTCAGCTGAGTTTAGTTTTGTTTTATACTGTCACCTGTTTCGGTATTTGAACTGAGATTTGATCTGTAATCACTCTAGTGTGGTCCAGACTACGCTTGAGTAGAGATTTCTATTATATTTCAGGTCAAATTCATGTGTTATGTTGTTGAATTAAAGTTTATAATTACCGTTCTGGAATAAGACCGATACTCAAGTAACGATTCTATCCTTAAGTAGTGATCAGGTGATTGGAGTTTAAACTGTACTTGAGGAAGCTTCTGTAATACGGGCCTTAGTTTTGTTATGAAAACTTAAAATCTCAATTCTTTTTTTCCATCCCAGCTCCGGTTCTAACCTCGTCGGTGCTCGGCCGCTGTTCGCTGTTAGTCGATGCGTATGCGCCGCGCGCTCATGTAAACAATGGTCTGCATCAGTATGCTATACTCGTCGGCACCACCTGATCGGTTTATGCAACTCAATGCTATAGCGCTTGCTGTTGCCAACGACAGCGCTTGTTTCTGTTTCAAGTTTCAACAGGATTAGGTTCCATTGTCATGTAGTCTACGCTATCATCAGCCTTTAGAATCAGCAATTCAAGACTCGAGTGAATAGGTTTTTGCTGGGCAAGCGTGTTCCATCGTCGATCGCACCATCGCTTAACATCAGGTGAGGTGGCGGTCAAACGCAAGCCCGTTAAGAATAACAAAAAAATCGCTTCTTGGTATACAATAACATGCCCCAGACCTCAATTCTCGGCCACTCATAGAGCTGCTATCAGCCACCTTACAAAGATAGTTAATCTACTCCACTGTCAATATTTTCTGTTGCACCTGCTTCAACAACTTTTTATTCGGTCCACGATATTCTAAGTAAGCGTACACGTATCAAAAATATTATGCAGTCAAAACAAACCAAATATAGAATTAAGCGCGAACAGATATTATGTATGTATATATAATCATGTGTATACGACGACTTGAATATAGTCATCCTATCAGCATACAATATGGATAATGTGTCTATATATATGAGGGACAGGGTTCAGGGTTGCCACTGGTTTTGTTTTTTTGTCTTGAATACATTCAGGTCTGGTGGCATAAATAATAGCATAACTGTTGATTATACAATTTGACGTCTTTTACTTTTAACAACCAAAAAATTAATTTAATTAAATCCTCTAGTTTTACAAGGCAAACTTTTCTAACGTCTGTCAGCCGAGAACTAACCAACTATAGGACTTAACGTTTCCTAGCTTGCAAATCAAAACACGCAAAAAATCGCCATTCTTAAAAAAGTTTTGTTAGCCATTTCAGAAACAAATCTCATCTGTGTCCAGTCCGAAACAGAGATACAGATATTGTTTCGTGTAGAAATTGACTCCAAGTCCACGACCAGTAGTTTAGACGCCAATTAATTGATAAGATTAAGGCCTTAGTCCACCATGCTGGCCTAGTGTGGGTTAGCGGATTACACACACCATTGATAACTGTATGGAGCTCTTTTAGGTGTGCAGGTTTCTTCACGATGTTTTCCTTCACCGTTACAGCAAGTGTTAATTAAATTCTGATACACACATATATTCGAAAAGGCAGTGGTGCGGGCCGGCTTCGAACCTAGACCCTCCTGCATGAAATAAATAAATAAATATCTTCGAGACATTTTTACACAGCACCATTTATTTATTTATTTATTTAAACTTCATGCAACATGTGTACATAGGCGGACTTAATGCCTTAGGCATTCTCTCCCAGTCAACCTTAGGGTGATACAGAGATGACAAGGCAGGTGCAATATTGATTCACGACACAAAACAAGATGAGAAATAAATTACCACTAAAACAATAGATAAACATACATAGGTATATATATATAACATACAATAAGTACTAAATATATATAATAATATACTATTATAGTCATAGATAAAATACTAATGAGATGATTCTGCCAAAGTTTTATCTAGAAAGAACTATCATCTAGTCACCATCTAGTCCCATACTAAGCAGAGCTTGTGGTATGAGTACTAGACAATGGATATAATACTTATATACTTTTTTTTTTGAAAGGCAAGCGCTCAATCACTAGGTTATCACAGCCGCGGCTTTGCTCGCGTATAATTCGGTTTATCGCGGAGAGACTTTATCGCACATCATTCGGGAACCGTTATTCTTCCCGGGATAGAAGTATACATATAAGTCATCATCATCATCATTTCAGCCGAAAGACGTCCACTGCTGGACAAAGGCCTCCCCCGAAGGGGGGGATATGCCATAATCGCCACGCTTGGCAGGCGGGTTGGCGATCGCAGTTGGTTGTTTAAATACTCAGAGAACGCTGCTGCCCATCCTCTGGTGAATCCCTTAGTCGCCTTTTACGACACCCATGAGAAGAAAGAGGGTGGGGCAATTCTTTGCGTCCGGCACCACATGGACGATATATACATATAAATATATATAACCTATATTTTAAATCCCATTATGGTCTATCTGTGTGCTAAATTGCATCCAAATCCGTTCAGCCGTTTCAGCGTGATTTTCTCATTTATTACATTAGTAGGATTATTTCATGTACGGTAGTGTCCCGTGGCAGCCCTGGCACCAGCCACACTTTCACGTAGCACATCAGTATGCTGATCCCCGCTGAGCGCCGCACGCGCAGATTAATAAGTCCTATCCGTGCTTGGACACTATAAAATCTGAAAGTGGCGCTGAAAGTAGAGAGAAAGGTCTTACTTTATGAGATTTTTGTTTTATTGCGATCCTTGAATTTAAAGTTTTTTGGAATAAGTAGTCTTTTCTTTCTGACAAAAATAGATTGCCGTCCACCGTTCTAGGGCACTATGCTACAAATTGGGGCAGTCAAAGCAGTGTTCCGGTTTTCTAGAGTATACTTCAAGGGTAAAAGGGTCTCGATAAAGGATTTGATTAGTTACTGCTCCGGTGCCTTTCTTGCTTTGGCCCTGAACTGCGCTCATCACGCTCATCAATAATGAACTGCCTTTTGCCTTTTACAAATGACGTAAAAAAGCTATAACTGTGGATTAAGTTACGGTTCTTTCTTTGGGATTAATTTACCTAACTTGGATGGATTACGAGTTAGCAGTTAGACTGAAATTGCGGGATGAGCTGAACTCCTATGAGGTCTATTAGTCGTTAACAGCAATATACATAAAGAAGTGAAAAGAGTGCAGGTCCGTAAAAGGTCTGGAATGAAAATATTTGTTCTGCAAATTGGATGTTAAAATCACTTTTAAATATCAGTTGTTTTAAAACACAAACCGCCGACACAAACTCGGGGATCAGTTTTTTTAAGTCCAGAATTATCTTGTATTAAGAATTTTTGCGTGAAAATTGCAGGGCAACGCTTGGACTGGCCTTTTGAAGAAGGTGCCAGCTCAAGATGCGTGGATCCGTCCCAACTGATGGCACTCATGCATCAGCTATCCTATAGCTCAACCATATTTTACCATGTCTGCCCTGCAATGGGACAGTACAGGGTTTTAAATCTTACTCCTCTGTATGACAAAGTTTGATTTCAAGTGAAACTGTTGTAGTCCATTTGTAGATTAATTATTCATCACAAACCAGTAAGCTAGCACCTGCTTTTTTACATACATACATACATATTATCACGCCTGTTTCCCATTGGGGTAGGCAGAGACTATGGATTTCCACCTGCTACGATCCTGACACACCTCTTTCGCTTCATCTACGTCAATTAACCTCGTCATGCATGCTCGTCGGTTTAGAGAACTCTTAACCTGGCATTTTTTGAGAACATCCGCGATTTGATCGCGATTCCTGCTTTTTTGCCGTGGGGAAATCCTCATGGACACACTCCGCATGTAGGCGAAGCCAGTGTCGGACTCTTACCGACTAATACCACCACAACTACCCTAGCCGGGGGGTGAGAACCCGTGAGTATTCACACAACCACCCCCGACAGGTCCCGGCCCTCCACAAGCAGGCGAGTCCCTCCTCCCCGTGCGGCCTAACGTCGGCTGCACCCTCCTCGGTGGCGCACACGGAACACTGCATGCCACCTTACCTCACGGGCCTTTACCAGCTTCGCCAACTACGCCAGCTCTGCCAGCTACGCCAACTGACGTAGTTGGCGTAGCTGTGCCAGCTACGACAGCTGCTACTGGTTTAACAGCAGCTACGTTATCTTCATAAATCAAGGATTATGTCTCTCCATCAAATATTCTATCCAAATGAAGAATTAAAAGAAAAAAGAAAAACCTGTATAATCATATTTTATTTATTTGATTAACTTATTCTACCAGTCAGACAGAAGCTTTATAAATAATACTGTCTATGTGTGCGAATTTATTATTCAATTATATAATAATAACAAGTGATTATCTCATCCCATGACAAACTTCTCAGAATTCTGTGCACGATTCTTAGGAGCGATCTTATCGGGTGACGTCAGGGTATAGCCGAATGTTGCCGAAAACTTCCGAGTGCAGCCGAATGTGTCTGGACAAGCTTGTACAATTAAAACTCAAATAAATAGCACAGAATAACCACTTCATACGAGGCGAGGAAAAGCTCAGGCATACCTACTACAAAAATTATTAATATTATATCAGAATAAGCAACTGATAGACTTTTGCCCAGAAGTGGGACAGTATAAAAAGAGTGTACAGTGTCTGTGTGTGATTTACAATGCAGCGTTGGATCGAAATCCAGCTTGTCCGTTTTACTTGGCTTTTGTGTTTATAGCTATGCTATAGATACCAACCGATGCACATACTGTGATAACCATGTTGTTTGCAAACCGCGGTGATAATATTTACTGTTATCTAGACCGGTCTGGACTTTAAAAGTAATTGAACAACTAAACTTTAAAAAAAAAACCGGCCAAGAGCATGTCGGGCCGTGCTCAGTATTATAGGGTTCCTTAAGTAGGAGTTACAAACAAATCAAATCGAATATTAATCATGGCTATTTTAGTTTTTGCAATAGACGGCAGCATTGGCGACCCAGAGAGTGTTGTCAGTAGCCGCTAGATGGCGCTATACAGTGTCAAATGTAATAGACGGCACTTGACGGCAGCATTGGCGACCCAGAGAGTGTTGTTAGACGCCGCTAGATGGCGCCAAATTTAAGAAGTGTGTCGTCAACATAACACAAAGTTACTTTTTGTGATTTTTTCAAATAGAAAGTAGCTAAAGGAGCATTATTTGCTATGATCATTTTTCTCTAAGGTCAATGACCTTTGAACTAGGACGTTTCAAGTATTTTTCAGTTTTATCTCTATAACTCAAAAATTTGTAATCACAATATGCTCGAAATAATTTTAAAAGAGAGTTTTTACAAAGGTCTATCAATGTGGAAAATTAAAAGTTTCTACGTTGCATAGTTTAGAAATGGCCGGGGGGGGGGGACACATTGCAAGCCACTTTGGCAGGCTATGTTTCGCAGATGGTACACCTGATAAAAAAGTGATGAATGAAACATTACTTTCATTTTAGTAGACCTATTCAATGATACCCCAAACGAGGGGGTGCAGCGAAAAAAAAATTTTCATCCCCATTTCACATGTATGGGCGCCACCCCTAAAATACGTAATCATGATTTTTTTATTCTTTTAAAATTGAGATCTATATCTAGACTATTTTTTAACAACATTTAATTTACTTATGTTTATAACTGTAGAAGTTATTAAGCTGTAAAGGATTAGGACAGACGGACAGACGGACAGACGGACAGACGGACAGACGGACAGACGGACAGACGTACAGACGGACAGACGGACAGACGGACAGACGGACAGACGGACAGACGGACAGACGGACAGACGGACAGACGGACAGACGGACAGACGGACAGACGGACAGACGGACAGACGGACAGACGGACAGACGGACAGACGGACAGACGGACAGACGGACAGACGGACAGACGGACAGACGGACAGACGGACAGACGGACAGACGGACAGACGGACAGACGGACAGACGGACAGACGGACAGACGGACAGACGGACAGACGGACAGACGGACAGACGGACAGACGGACAGACGGACAGACGGACAGACGGACAGACGGACAGACGGACAGACGGACAGACGGACAGACGGACGGACATGACGAAACTATAAGGGTTCCTTGTAGGACTACGGAACCCTAAAAACAGCTTTTACTATGGCTACTAGCCATACTAGGCAATGGATATAAATAATACTTATATACTTTTTTTTTGTAAATACAAACTCATAATACATAAGAAACACCCAGCCCAACACAAACACTTATATGATGATCACATAAATATTTGTGTCCTGTGGGAATCGAACCCACGTCCTCGTAATCAGCAGTCCGACACTTGAACCACTAGGCCACAGACGTCGTCGACTTTGAACCTGAACTCTGAGTTTCTCGTTGTTACTGTTGTTTGTTTAAGTGTATGTTAATTTTGTGTAGGTACATCAATAAATATTTTTCTTTCTTTTCTTTTATTATTTAAAGATAAAGATATATTTACTTACTTTTATTTACTTTCTTTCCTTGCCTTTCTTTCCTTGCCTTTTTTCCTTCCTTTCTATTTCTTTGCTTTCTTTTCTTGACCTTCTGTAGATGTGTTGTTGTTATGTGTGATATCGGTGCGCCTGCGCCTCTGATCAGGCTCGCCCACTATACTGGTTTTCTAATTACCATAACGCGTTTAATGTGGTGTTTGGCTCCATTGTTGCTGTAGGGACAGGTAAATTATGAATTAATGATGAAGGTGCCTGAAAAGTATTAAAAAACAGATTCCTATATTCCATTATTATTATTTAATTTTGATGTTTCCTTTACAAATATATTTATTTTATTAAAGCTCGATACTAATAGTTCGTGTGGTGCCGGACATCAAGAATTGCACCACCCTATCTACCCTATCTCTTCTCATGGGTGTCGAAAAAGGCGACTAAGGGATTCACCAGAGAATGGGCAGCAGCGTTCTCTGAGTATTTAACCAACCACCTGCGATCGCTAACCCGCCTGCCAAGCGTGGCGATTATGGCATATCCTCTCAACATGCTTGGGGGAGGCCTATGTCCAGCAGTGGACGTCTTTCGGCTGAAATGATGATGATGATGACTAGTAGTCCCCAACTAACCCTGCGTTGAAAAAAGTCATGATGAATATTTATAATTTACTTATTTTAGAAAATCTACATATGTTAGCATGGATGATTATTACTTTACAAGCTCTGTGCCCGATGGGAATTCCCATCAGTAACATCAGAATCTCAGGAACTGTCTGACTTTACACCCCCTATTTAACCCTTTAGGCGATAATTTTTTTTAAATCCTTTCTTACTGGAAGGTGAGCACCTTCGTTATATAGAGGAGTTCCTTAAACTCCTGCGCAAAATTTCGTGTTTCTAGATCCACCGGCTTAGGCTGAGTGTTTTCTGTCAATCAGTCATTCTGAGTTTTATTAAGTACTTTTTTCCCATACAAACTTTCACCCCGTGTTCTACCCCCTTAAGGGTACAAAATACACTGAAATGTATTTCTTTGTTCTCAATCAAAAACCCAACACGAAAACACGAATACTCATAGATCTAACTTCAAAAATTACGGATTTTCATACAAACTTTCAACTCCTATTTAACCCCCTAAGGGAATGATTTTTCAAAAATTCTTTCTTAGTGCTCACCTGCGTTATCTATGAAACTCCTGTGCAAAATTTCATCATCTTAGATCCATCGCTTTTGGCTGTGCGTTGTCTGTTAGTCAGAGAGTCAGTGATTCTATCAGTAACAATTTTCTTAAAATCTTCAGTATAAGTTCTAGAAACAATTTCCGTGAGCTATTGGAAACAGACTCATATTACCAGTTATAATTTGTTTTGTGTGTATCGGATCGTGCGGCGAGCGTTGTAAATAATCGAAAGGTCGTAGGTTCGACTCTGAGCAGTGAAAGCAGCTATTACGAACCTATTATCAACAACGAGTGTTATTGTATTATTGAAAACAAGTTGCAAATGTATAGAAATGATTGAATTCTACGAAAAGGTTTTGTACCTAAACGTTTTTAAGCTATTGCATAGCTTCTATCGTGGTTCCGTGTGGTGCCGGACGTAAAGAATTTCACCACCCTCTCTCTTCTCATGGGTGTCGTAAAAAGCGACTAAGGGATTCAACAGAGGATGGGCAGTAGCGTTCTCTGAGTATTTAAACAACCAACTGCGATCGCCAACCCGCCTGCCAAGCGTGGCGATTATGGCATATCCTCCCCCTTGGGGGAGGCCTTTGTCCAGCAGTGGACCGAATCCAGAAATTCCGTAACGAAAATAACCTAACACCCCCCCCACTCCGACCGGCACAGCGGTGATACTTTTTAGTTTTGCCATCTATCGATGAATAGCAGAACTTTTAATGAATTTTTGAAATATCACGCTTGTCTCTTTAGTTCTGCAAATCGCCTCTAGGTGGCATTGGTTGTATCGGCGTTACTGCGCTTAAGCTATTGCATAGCTTCTATCGCGGGCCTTGAGCGAGGAGACCGAATCCAGAAATTCCGTAACGAAAATAACCTAACACCCCCCACTCCGACCGGCACAGCGGTGATACTTTTTAGTTTTGCCATCTATCGATGAATAGCAGAACTTTCAATGACTTTTTGAAATATCACGCATGTCTCTTTAGTTCTGCAAATCGCCTCTAGGTGGCATTGGTTGTATCGGCGTTACTGCGCATGCGTAATCCCCCTCTTCGCCCCGCAATCTGGTGACTCATGCCTGCTTAGAGTTTCGGCGTTAGGGCACCTCCTCTTTGTATTTACATAAAAAATGCTATGCAATAGCTCTACCGCGGCAGTCTCCGAGTGCCACACGTCTTTTTTCATTTTACTTTGAAGTTGAATTAGCTGTCTAGCATGAACAATTTTGACGTATCGAAACGTTAATGTAAGCGTTTTTTGAATAAAAAAATCCAATAGTTCTATTACATTTTGATTTAATTTCATGCATATTGCGCACTTTGTATCATACAGAGATATGGCTAAAGTCTTCAAGTTAAAAGAATATTATGTCTCAAACGAGTATTTTAGCCCTTTTTTTTTAGTGTCCCTGCGTGATCGATTCAGAAATGAGGAGATTCGCAGGAGAACAAAAGTAACCGACATAGCCCCAAGAATTGCTAAACTTAAGTGGCAGCGGGCGGGGCACATTGCTGGCAGAACGGATGGCCGATGGTGCAGTAAAGTTCTGGAGTTGCAACCGCGTACTGGAAGGCGCAGCGTGGGTAGACAAGGTGGACCGACGACCTGGTGAAGGTCACGGGAATCCGCTGGATGCGGAAGGTGCAGGACCGGTCGTTGTAGTGATGCTTGGGGGAGGCCTATGCCCAGCAGTGGACGTCTTTCGGCTGAAATGATGATGATGATGATGATGAGTATTTTAGCTCCAAAGTTCTCTTACATTTACGTTTCGATACGGCAAAATGGTTTGTGTTAGAGCTACTGGTTTCTCACTCAACCTACTTTTAAATTAAATGTCACTTTTGTTCACATCATGGGAATGTGGTGGCATTATACTATGTTTCTCTGAGGCTTGTGTCTTGTGTGGTCTCGAGCAGAAAATAAACTATGCGTAGGTATTGTAAGGCAAAGATAGAAGCAATTGCGAGATCGATCAAGAGATTGTATCACATTGATAGCTCACAGTAGGCATTTGTATTATTGGTTAGAAAACCTCCTACGGAAACTGATGGTATATGATTTATCTAAGAAAACGAAGGAGATGTTTTTTTTAATAGTATAAGATGGCGAAACGAGCTAAAGGCCCACCTGATGTTAAGCGGTTACCTTTGCCCATGACAACTGCAACACTACCTAGGCTGTTGCCTAAATGGTACCGCAGGTCGGTTCGCCAAGAGACATGAAGATGGAAAGTCTCATGTGATTGTAATTTCACCGGCACCCGTACCCTTCAGACCGAAACACAGTAATGCAAGTATCACTATTTGGCGGAGAAGTAGGTACGGTGGTAGTACTTCCCCGGACGAGCTCTTTCACAAAGGAGCTCTACTACTACTGTAGCATAAAGCTTACTTTGAGCGGTGCCATACGATAGGTTCCATAGGTTCATGAAAATAATATTTTTTCTTGTTTTAATATCATTGATACCCATCACGTCTGTGAAGTTTGGCCTACTAATTATATACTTCATTATACAGGGTGTCAGGGAAACGCTTCCGAAAACGAAGATAGGTGATAGTGTTATTGATTACTGATACGAACCACGAAAAAAAATGCGATTCTTTTTTAGATTTTTTCATATTTTTTTTTGCGTTTTTCATTATTTATGAGTTTTATTTAACTGCCCAAAGCTGATTATGTATGAAAAATGCAAAAAAATATGTATGAAAAAATCTAAAAAAAGGATCGCATTTTTTTTTCGTGGTTTCGTATCAGTAATCACCAGGGGGCCTACTCCCGTTCGACGATATTCGATAAATCGTACGATTCATCGCACAATTTGCTACTCCGGTCAACCATCGTTTCCTTATCGCATGCGATGATCGTGTTTTGACGTTTGTTTTTCTCATCTCCGGTAAATTGTATACGACTATGAACCGTATTCTATCTTAATTGTGCCTTTTTTATGTGCCTATCTTTAATATGTAAGTATCAGTCGGAACGAAAGTTCGTACTTCGTTTGTCGTTCGTAAAACGCGAGTAGACCTACAGCACCTATCGTCGTTTTCGGAAGCGTTCTCCTTACACCCAGTATACTCCACTGAGATATTATACCTCATTGTACGGTCGACCGCACGTCGGTGGTAACACTTGACATTAGCAGCATCTTTATTTCGTAAGCAGTAAGGGCGGTTTTCGAATTGACGTGTTACCACTGTCATGCAGGCGACTGTACTACGCTTATATCCTTCACCGATGTAAAGACATTGTTCTAAGCGACATCCACCTGTTTAAGTTGGGCACCATTCAAGATTCTGCTCACGCCGATCGAGAAAGAGCTTGTATAAGTAATGTCTAAGTGATAAACTTACAACTTCAGCACAACTTATCCCGACATAAAGTTTAGGAATCAATTGTCTATGTTTAAAATAAAACATGAGTATACTATGGCACTTTGTAAAAGTATTTGGAAAATCAAATGAAAAATGAACGTCAGTTACACCGTACCGAAACCAAATTGGAGACGTTCTCAAAAAAACCGGCCAACTGCGAGTTGGACTCACGCAGTAAGGGTTCCGTACCATCCATCGACCTGATACCCCGTAGAAACTGATTTAATTTACGAGAGTCCATCAAAAGACAGACACGTACGCGAAATATTAATTTCTGCACCTCTTTTTTACGCGAGTACCATATATGTCTATGTTTGCCCTATTTATAACAGACTTCAAAAAAAGGAGGAGGTTACGTATTCGACAGGTTTTTTTTAAAAGTATATTTTGCTAAACTACATAGTATACACTATAATCAGACCAAGTGTGACGCTGGTATGTATTACGGTTTTGAAGATAGAGCAGAAACTAAAAAGTTGAAAGAAATGCATTATTTTCGAGGTTTCTTGTATGGGGGGTCCATAGGTGGGTCCTTTGGTTTTAGACTATTTTTTTATTTGTCAAATTCTGAGAAAATTTCCACCGGCTACCAATTACCCCATCTCTCATACCTCCATTAGCGTTTGACTAGCAACAGCGGCGCATGCGCATCATTGACGCTAATTGAAGCATTAGGAGCACAAACAAACGGACGAATGCATTCATGTTTCAATGGTTATGACGGTTGCGGACGATAGTTGCTGCGTGTTGATGTGTTTCTTCCCGATTTAGGTAAAAGCTTCGCTATAGTTGTTATGGTATGACTTAAAAGATAAAAACCATCGGATTTCGAAAATGTTATGCCGGAACAGCAAAGACAAATATTAGTTTAAGCAGCTTGCTATTTGCTTTCTTGAATATTGACGTTTATTGTCATTAAAATTCATTTGAGTAATATTGAACCAGAACGCATAAGGCGCATGAGATTTTAGGTACATACTACATTACATCACAAGATGGACGACAGCGGAAGAAAGCTAGTTTTCGCTCATAGACAACAGATATTATTTTATTTTAGCGCCTAATACGACACCATTACAGACCGCCCAGTCGTTTAGGCTTGTATTCAGAGAAACCTAAGCATGAACTAATGTTTCCAACTGTCACAATTACTCCCGCAAGCATCGCCACAACGACCGGTCCTACGCTTCCCTCATCCAGCGGATTCCCGCGACCTTCGTCGGTCGTCGGTCCACCTTGTGGTGGGCCTACGCTGCGCCTTCCAGTACGCAGTCGCCACTCCAGTACGAATATAATAGAAACACTGTAACATGTACTTATTCTTTAGACTGGTTTCCAAGTCAGCAAGCATTAATTATAGCCAATGCATGAAAATGATGATCTGACAGTTTGTTTGTCTGTCCTTAAATCACGTTGAAACGGTGGAGGAATAAATAGATGCTACCCACAATGCCGTACTCTTGGCCAACTTCTAGGCTGGCACGCGAAGAACGGTAGTGCATGCAGACTCTCAGACAAACGCTCTAGAATAAAGAAGAAACAGACCGGTTTTGTAAGATAACCGTTTTTATCTTAACGAGCTCAGTGGAATCCATCCCCAAGTAAAAACAAACTCGAACCGGTTGTACACTTATACTAAAAAATAATAAAGCCTCCATTAGATATGTTAACTGTCTTGTTTGTGTCAGTGACGTGGACGAAGCCATCTTTATGTAATATCTTCACATTTCTAAGCCACTGTCCCATGTGAGGAGCAACGCGATACGATGCGTTTATTTATACAGCCTATTCAATCAGAAATAATAACGCTTACTTACTTGCTGATGCTACTCCTTGAACCACAGATAATATAATACTTGAAAATATTTATATTATACTCACCACACTTACACATATATACATGGCTGTTCCAACAAGATGGCGGCAAGTGTAAATAAATTTTATAATGACCCCCTGAGTTATCTACGCTCATTTAAGACTAGGATTTGTAGCAACTTTTGGTGGCAAAATTCTTTGGTTTGTTGAACCAACTATACTTCGTCAACTATTCATTTTTCCCATTAGGCAGCCAGATAGAAATGTAGGCAATATAAGTACGCTGCAGTAAGAATACAAAAAAAAGCAAAAAAGCTGCTGTACGCAAATACAGGTAGGTAAGCAACAATTGTGGAAAGAAAAGTTCCACAAAAATTCCAGGATTGTAGAATTTTTATTTACACAATTTATATCTTTAGATTTCGCTTTGCATGCGTTAATACGTTAAAATCCTACTTCCTACTATCCAACTAATATTATAAACGTGAAATTTTGTGAGTATGTATGGATGTGTGGATTTTTGTTACTCTTTCACACAAAAACTACTGTATGGATTTTAATTAAATTTGGCATAGAGATAGAACTTACCCCGTAATTAACATATAGGCTACTTTTTATCACGAGAATATCAACAGTTCCCGAGGGATGCGCGATAAACGACATTCACACGGGCGAAGTCGCGGGCGTAGGCTAGTAAAAAATAATTACAGGTAAGCGATAAATAGTTTCTCCAAAACTCAAATCGTTCTGTCATTTTCTAGTCTTGTGTCGCGTAGCATATCACCGCTCAACCAGGACAGTGTATATGTAGCTGCAGTTTGAATGTTAATACAGTAGCTTAGGGCCGCCGGCCGTGGGCATTCGTTAAGGACGTATACTGGGTATAGATGAGGTTCCAACCGATCTGTTTTATTCTGTATCAAAGACTGATGATAATATTGTTATTTTATACGTTTTTCAATGTTTTTATTGTTGTTTTTAGGTAAGAAAGATGAATGTGTTCGTCTCGAGACCTTTTGGTGAGCATCTTTAACTGTATACCTTCATACGAATACCATGAAAAATCTGACTGCCGGTCTTACCCTTAAAACATCGGTTTTGCTCATGCCGTTTGACTGGAATCAGCCTAAAAAGTTGGGAAAACGCAAATTATTAAATGTTTTTATTTCGAATAAGCATTTACGTGCACTATCAAAACGTTAATTATGAATCTAGTTGCACGGTTCAAAAAGATGGTCCTATGGAGAAGAGCCGGCAAGAAACTCCATGGATATACTCTATTCAAATATTTTGTGGTACAATGTTTGTTTTTTACATTATTTGGAAAGATTTGTGTGAGAACAATGTAGGTTAATGAGTGAGACAAATTCACTGATGTAAACTAATTTATGATTAATAATGATATCATGTTTAGGCTCGACCATAATAGGAGGGAACCCAACGATCCGATAGTCTATGCCTACATAATGGCTACATTATGCTCGCATATAAGTATCAATAATAATAAACGGTCTTGAAATAAAATGTTAAAGTAGTGTATAATGAAAAAAAAAGACAATAAAATATGAAATCAGTTTTTAATTCTTCATCATTTTCTTAGGTTTTGCCGACTATGTTTTTTAGGTTGCCTTCCAGTATTGACTACCCGTTTCTTAAAAAACTCTCTGAGTTATGTATTTTATATTAAGATTATCTTATCGTTTTAAAAATAAAGTAGGCTCTTTATTAACACAGAAAAGATAAAAAGAAACTGAAACATAGTCATACAATCAGAATAAAACAATATTTATTTTGTTCCTATTATTTACTTTAGTCGGTTCAAATTAAATAAGATAAAAACGTGTATTTGCCCTAGAATTAACCTTACCTCATGTTGCTAAAATAATAACCGAGGGCTGCTGTTATCAGGAGTGATAAAAGCTAGACGACAGGTCAATAAATGTATGTATGTCTGTATTTTTGTATGTATTAAGATGGTAGTTGTTTTTAGGGTTCCGTACCAAAGGGTACCAATGGGACACTATTACTCTAACTACGCTATCCGTCTGTCCGTCAGTCTGTCACAGAATGGTATGTTTATAATTGTAATAGGTAGACAGTTTTAATTTTCACAGAATATGTGTTACTAAGGCCTCTATATGATCACCCTCTCTCTTCTCATCATCAACTCAGCCTATCGCAGTCCACTGCTGAACGTAGGCCTCTCCCAAGTTGCGCCACAACACTCGGTCCTCTGCCTTCTGCATCCAGTCCCCCCCCAGCCACGTTTTTCAGGTCGTCGGTCCACCTGGCGGGGGGGCGCCCTACGCTGCGTTTGCCGATTCGCGGTCTCCACTCAAGGACTCGTCTGCTCCAGCACATGGCCAGCCCACTGCCACTTCAGCTTACTGATCCTACAAGCTATGTCGGTCACTCCGGTTCTTCTCCGAATAATCTCGTTTCGGATTTTATCCTTCAAAGAAACTCCAAGCATAGCTCGCTCCATAGCTCGCTGAGCGACTTTAAATTTGTGGACTAGCCCAACTGTCAGTGTCCACATCTCGGCACCGTAAGTCATGACTGGCAGGACGCACTGGTTGAAGACCTTTGTCTTCAAACTTTGCGGTATAGGCGACGAGAAGACTCGGCGAAGTTTGCTCTCTTCTCATGGGTGTCGTAAAAGGCGACTAAGGGATTCATCAGAGGATGGGCAGCAGCGTTCACTGAGAATTTAAACAACTAACTGCGATCGCCAACCCGCCTGCCAAGCGTGGCGATTATGGCATATCCCCCTCTTTGGGGGAGGCCTTTGTCCAGCAGTGGACGTTTTTCGGCTGATGTGAGTGATGGAATAGAGAGTGCACCTGTGTTTGCGCACACACTTGTGCACTATAATATGTCCCGCGCAGATGGCTAGTCATCATTGAGATTGGCTGCCGTGACTGAAATTCGGCCGGGAGGACATTATTAATTAATATGGTCGTCTGCTATAAGCTCCGTAGGCAGCTACTGTGTAAACCACAGAAAAATTAAAAAAAACTTTTGTGTAAACCTTGATTCGATGTTTGATCATTGAAAACATTTAATTATTTTGTTCGAAATTGTGTTCTACTTATAATAAAGTTTTGTTAGTTCCAATGTTAACTTTTACACATTTTTAACCCAACCGAATAACAAGTATTGTTTTGTATTTTTATAAATTTTTATTTGCTGCTGTTATTACTTTAGAATTTTCAAATACAAACATAACAGTTTAATCGGATTACATCGCGTATATTATTTAAATTGATTTTCCTGGCATTTCGAAAGGGTTGCAGCGTTCGTGGTCGTAAGATGACAAGAGTCTTTACAGATATGAAAAAAACAAACTACCGTACAATTTTCAATTTATTAAAATCGTTTGTGGACGCACGCAGTAGTCACTCACAGTATCATTATATACAAACACATAATTTAAATTAGATCTCAGATCTTTGCAATGAATGAGCTTTTAACTGCTTTTAATCTAATTTGGAAACGCGACGATATGTTTATTCTCAAAGATAAATGGTAATTGCTTCCCGATTCTGCTTAGTGATCATATAAACATTTCTGAGAACATAAGAGTTTCTTCTACCGTGAATTTTAGTTCAAAGTGAGTTAGATTAGACACAGCATTCATAGCGCAGCGGTACCAAACTTGAGGCCATTTTTCTTTGCGCAGGTGGGGTAGAAATTGATACAGCTTAAATTTTTAATGCTCGGTTTAAAATTTGTACTGCCTGCTTTTCAGTTTACTGACAGTGCTAGAAAAAGGGTTCGCTTTATATAAAAGTAATCATCATCATCATCATCATTTCAGCCGAAAGACGTCCACTGCTGGACATAGGCCTCCCCCAAGCATCGCCATAACGACCGGTCCTGTGCCTTCCGCATCCAGCGGATTCCCGCGACCTTCACCAGGTCGTCGTATAAAAGTAATGCACGTTACTAATTTTTTACAAGGTACTTTTTGACCATCCCAGTTCAGCAGATCTGTCAAAGCTTTGTGCAGGTGACTGGCGATGGCTAGCTACTTGGGAACCAATCTAGTTCAGCAGATATCAACTCTGTTGTCAAAGCTTTGTAATGAGTGGTGATGGCTAGCTACTTGGGAACCAATATAGCTCAGTAGATGAGTCAGCAGATATCAACTCTGTTGTCAAAGCTTTGTGGTGAGTGGTGATGGCTAGCTACTTGGGAACCAATCTAGCTCAGTTGATGAGTCAGCAGATATCAACTCTGTTGTCAAAGATTTGTGGTGAGTGGACTTAGTAGCATCAAAGACATTTCTATACTGACGTAATAGACCACTACAGTGTGCGACTGAGATACCGATCTTTACGAAAAAACCTATATGCTAGAAAGAGACATAATAAAATGTCAGTAGAACCGATTTTGACAATTGTAATCTCCCATAGCGTCCCATCAAAATATAATCTCGTATTATTTTATGATTTATTTCACAATCGTTCTGTATTTTATCCAATTAATATCAATAATCGTATTCGTGTAGTATTCTGTGTTATACTGCTGTGTAATTTACATTATTAACCTAAAGAAAGAGATGTTTCACAGGTAAGTATCTGCAGGACAATACTACTTTCATAATGCTTATTTTCATAGAAGTTATTCTTTTAATTATTTAGTAATACATTAATAACATGCAGTAAATACCTTATTTTCTACATAATATGTTATTTTAAATAATTATGTGTTAGATAAAAAAATATTGTGTACGTGAAAATGAAACCGTTTCGCATATGGATTGCTCAAAATATATCGATATGTCGATAGTTTCAATTATATATTTTTTGTACTACCTAGCACCATACATGTCACAAGTTAGTGTCCGTTACTGCTTTAAAAAAAATACAATCGAATTGAGAACCTCCTCCTTTTTTTGAAGTCGGTTGAAAGTATTGAAAGGTTGATTTAGTCCGGCCGCACATTGGAAGGAAATCATAATGATTCATTCATTGATCACAGAAAAAATCTGACGCGCCGGAACCTATACCATGGTTGTACTTTTACGATGTTATAATAGTATGTTGTACGTCTATGGCAAAGAAACGTTTCACGGGTAAGTATCTGCAGGACAATACTACTTTCATAATGCTTATTTTACATTTATACAGTTAATTTTAGTACCAGCCCCGCAGACTGACAGAATTTTCCGGATCGTATGTCTGCTTTTGACATATTAAAATGTAAATACGGTGCTATTTTATGACAATGTGCGGCCGGGCTAAAAATGCTGTAAAATATTGACCGGCTAACTTCATAACTTCCAGATTTCCTGTCAATCAACTCAGCCTATCGCAGTCCACTGCTGGACATAGGCCTCTCCCAAGTTGCGCCACAACGCTCGGTCCTCTGCCTTCCGCATCCAGTGCCCCCCAGCCACGTTCTTTAGGTCGTCGGTCCACCTGGCAGGGGGGCGCCCTACGCTGCGTTTGCCGATTCGCGGTCTCCACTCAAGGACTCGTCTGCTCCAGCGGCCATCGGTCCTTCGAAAGACATGGCCAGCCCACTGCCACTTCAGCTTACTGATTCTACAAGCTATGTTGGTCACTCCGGTTCTTCTCCGGATAATCTCATTTCGGATTTTATCCTTCAAAGAAACTCCAAGCATAGCTCGCTCCATAGCTCGCTGAGCGACTTTAAACTTGTGGACTAGCCCAACTGTCAGTGTCCACGTCTCGGCACCGTAAGTCATGACAGGCAGGACGCACTGGTTGAAGACTTTTGTCTTCAAACTTTGCGGTATAGGCGACGAGAAGACTTGGCGAAGTTTGCCAAATGCTGCCCAGCCCAGACGGATCCTTCTGTTGGCTTCTTTCTGATTTCCTGATTTCCTGTAAATGCTGCTATTAAAGAAAAATGGATGGGCACAAATGTTAAAACGAATAAGCACCGTATCTACTATTCTCCGCCAAATAGTGATGCTTGCATTGCTGTGTGGTGCCGGTGTAATTACAATCACATGAGACTTTCCATTTTCATGTCACAGTTTGGCGAACCGACTTGCGGTACCATTTAGGTAACAGCCTAGATGGTATTGCAGTTGTTATTGGCAAAGGTAACCGCTTAACATATGGTGGGCTTTTAGATGCGAAAAAACTACAGGGTTTGCAGTAGATATTTTAAGGATAACTGTATCTTTTAGTGAAATCACCAACGATCCATACCTACGGAATTTGTTCGGGTCGGTGTTTGTTTCTTATAAAGAACTTTACTTTAATAATGGTAAATATTCAAAGTGGTAAGTCTACGAAGTGACGAGTATAAAGTAAAAGTTAAAAATAAATATAATACAAGAAGAGTTAGAGATAAAAAACTAGTTCAACCGAAGATGACAAATTATTAAGGAGACAGAAAGTCAAAAATTTTAGTTCCAAAAATCCTATCCTATCCTACTTCCTACTAATATTATAAATGTGAAAGTTTGTAAGTATGGATGGATGGATGGATGGATGGATAGATGGATGAATGAAAGTGGAGTGGAAGTGGAGGTGGAAGTGGAGGTGGAGTGAAGTGGAGTGCAACCAACCAACTGCGATCGCCAACCCGCCTGCCAAGCGTGGTGATTATGGCATATATGGCCAATATATGCTTGGGGGAGGCCTGTGTCCAGCGGGGTGCTGGCCAGGAAACCTCCACGTGTGTCTGACAGCTGCTTGTCCTTCTGGACACGTCTAGAGGGAACGGCAGTTGTTGGGCCGGTGCACCCTGGTCACGGGCAATAAGTCTCCTTTGGACCGGGGGACCCTATTTCCTGTGGCGAATATTCTGGCACGGGAGGGGCCCGATGTGGGCCAATGGGAAGTTGCTCCTCGTGTCCCTCTGAGAAAGCAGAGGGCACTGCGGAGGAGCAGTGGCGGGCCCGGTGAGCACTCACCCAGCCACTGGGCAGGCAGCGGGGGTACTGTCCTTCCCTGCCCCCGTCGGTCTCGTAATCCCAGGAGTGCCTGCTGAGTAGTGTTCTCGCGCCTCTTGGGACCGAGGGTCTTGGCTTCACCGCCCGGACCGCGAGGAAGAAAACCTCTATAAAAAATTACGGGAGGTAGGGCCTGTGAGCAGCAGACTCGGGGTAGTCTGCTGCCCGACCAGCAGCTGGCGTAGCTGGCACAGCCGGCGTAGTTGGCGCAGCTGGTAAAGGCCCATGAGGTGAGGTGGCGTGCAGTGTTCCGTGTGCGCCACTGTGTAGGGTGCGGCCAACGTTAGGCCGCACGGTGAGAAGGGGCTCGCCTGCTTGTGGCGGGCCGGGACCTGTCGGGGGTGGTTGTGTGAATACTCACGGGTTCCCACGCCCCCGGATAAGGTAGTTGAAGGAACACCGTGGTGGTTTTAGTCGGTAAGAGTCCAACACTGGCTTCGCCTACCCCGGGCGGAGTGCGGCCATGAGGATTTCCCCACGGAAAAAAAAAAAAAAAAAGGTCTGAGTCCAGCAGTGGACGTTTTACGGCTGAAATGATGATTAATAGATTTTTTTATTTTTTACTTATGTATTCCTTACCTTCGTGACATTAATAATGTAATTATAATATAGCCCTTAATTGCGTAACTCAATCTTTTAAAACAAATAAAATTATGTTTCAAATATCTGTAATTTTAAAACAATAGTTACTTAATAGCTTAGCAGTTTTAAAATACCACCACTCCTTAAAAGTAAGGCCGGTTGAACTATATCGATAATGCGGAAACGTCCATGTCACATCACTAAAAATCACTCCTACACGTGTCAATTTCGCACATATACTCATTTTGCTTTCGGTGACGTGATAATGAGGTGACAGTGCCTCTATTACGTCAGTATAATACCTTTATGAGTAGCATGCATAGAAGATAAAATAATATGGAATATAATATTATAAGAATGAAGTCAGCGTTCTACCGGTTCTAAGTAACATTTCTGTATAGAACCAGAACCACAGACTGCAAAATATCTTTGAAATTCTTTAAACGATGTTGATGTTCGAAGTATACATAATATTTACGGATTGTAGGTGCGGCCCTCAAATGTAAAAGGTTGATAATCTCTGCCATAGCGTGTCACAAACCCGCTGTTTGAACGACTTTCCAAAAACCAGGCTCAGTTTATGTTTGTTTTTGTCTTATAATTTCTAGGCTGCGTTTGCACCGTACCGCACCTAAAGGTGAATTTTCCCGTCACTCCTGTGATCCTTACTCCTAAAGCTATTCACTACAAGACAATGATCATGAGTGGTCATAGGATGAGAAAACATTTAAATTGGTGACTATATCCCGCCCCCGCACTTGATCTCGCCAGGGTAACCCTGCTGCGAGGGGTGAGGGTCGACCCTCAACCCTCCCCTTCGCACCCGCCAATGGTGGTAGACTTAGCACTGTGTGGATTTTAGTCAGTAAGAGTCCAACACTGCTGAGGATTTCCGTAAAAAAGAGCTGATGCAATCCATAAAATCTTAATGTAGCATTATTATTTTCCCTTATTTCCTGATATGCATGGAAAGATTTGCACATTTTGTATTATATATAATACAAGATATTGTCGTAATTTATTCAAATGCACTCATTATACTCTGTTTATATGGAATAGAAACTGAGTATTCAAGATTTTAATGGAAAATGTATGCAGAAAATCTATTTCTGATTAATCTATGCGACAAATTGCTATCTGTAAAACAAAAAGCAATGTTAAATTAAAACAGATTTATGGTAAAACACATTTATAAGTATCTAAATGTTAATCATAAAGTGTTGGATGCATATTTATTCCTAAATTATGATAATTTTAAGATATTATGGAAAAATATGTTTTTGTTACAATTATGCTTATCGAACCTTGACAATAAGTATAACAAATTGTATTATTTATTATTCTTATGCCTTGACATCAAACTCTTTGAATATCTCTCTTAAATTCATTCTCAAAGTCTGTGCAAGAAGCCGACATGAATCACGACTCTAGAAGAAAATTTAGATCAAGAGTATTGAAGTCCTTGAGTATAAGAAATCACCTTAGATAGTAGTAGTAGTAGTAGTAGTAATATAAAAGTAGTTTGAGTTTGTTTGAGTAGTTTGTTTGTTTGTTAGTATAATATAAAAAAAGGTGTGTTTTTGGTTTTTTAGGAGTATTAGTTTTTAATTAACATTAAGTCGTCTTGGACCCCTATTACATGGGACTTTAAGGCCCAGAACGCCGCGGAATGAGAGTGAGCGCGATGCAAAATACGAGGCTTGCCGGGAAGGAGTAGTGCGGCATGAAGTTAACGCCATTCCGAATGAAAGTGCATTTAAGCGAAAAAATATATATTACTCAGAAAATATGTGTATTTTCGATAAAATGGCTTAGTAACATTATTTCAAAATAATAAAACAATATTTAGGTAAAATATCATACCAAAATACCAATATATGTTGGATATATTTAGGAAACTGTTTGAAAATAAACAGTTTTCGAGGTATGTTTGGATTTTTTTATGATCGAGCCAAATAAGTGCATTCATGTTTTGGACATAATAATATTGTCACGCCTATCCTTCAGTAACAAGTATTTTAATTTCAGTACCATAGAGCGAGTAGTTTTTGAGCGGGATTCGCATTAGTTTGTTGAATTACGGGATTCGGCCCCTTAACATAACTGGCGAAATGTGGGTGTACTACTACACCTCTGCCTACCCCATCGGGGCAATACAGGCGTGATGTTATGTTATGTTAAGTCGTCTTGATTAGCCAATGTTGTGTTTACCCGTTATTTGCGTACATATAAGGACAATACTGTATTATTTGGTAATAGTGATAATATGTATGCTGTGGGCGAACCTTATGCAATAAATAAATAAATAAATCTTAAAAATAATAGTTTTTAATGTTGTGTTAATTAACTAATAATGTAATGTTCGCTACTGAAAAATGGTGACAGGTTCAACTTATTATGATTTCAAAATTATCGACTCCGTAAAAGAAAAGTTGAAAGCGACACGGAGGAATATTTTGATTGGGTTGACTAAAACTAGTAATATACTACCTTTATGTATCGTAAAGGCCCAATAAAAGTGATAAAGGCTCTGTAAATTCACTATGAGATACTCCGTAAAATATTATTAAACAATTTCGATTCCCTTACATGACGGTGTGACAGGCGTCCATCTAACAAGACACCAGTATTTTAGAGGCGCTGACATTAATTACTTGATTTATTTATATTTATCTACGTACAGTTTTATCGGCGGCCCTTTTCTTTGAAACTCACGCTTTTTACGAGTTCATTAATAGCTCGTGATTTTAATAGGTAAAGCTAAAAAAAAATTATTTTATTTTTATAGTATACGTTGGCGAAACGAGCTAAAGGCCCACCTGATGTTAAGCGGTTACCTTTGCCCATAACAACTGCAATACCACCTAGACTGTTACCTAAATGGTACCGCAAGTCGGTTCGCCAAACTGAGACATGAAGATGAAAAGTCTCATGTGATTGTAATTTCACCAGCACCCGTACCCTTCTGACCGAAACACAGCAATGCAAGCATCACTATTTGGCGGAGAAAAAGATACGGTGGTAGTACTTCCCCGGACGAGCCTTTTCACAAAGGAGCTCTACTACTACTAAAACTTACTTACTGGTAAAACGACCTAATTTTTGAGGTCAGTATTAATTACTAACTGGCTTAAGTACAACTAAAGTATTTGGACGCTTTTTCCAAAGATTGAAACAACAGGTAAATGACCTTTTTCCAGCAGTGGAACAGTATAGATAGGCTAACCTAAGCAATAATCAATGACGTCGACATGAATTACTTTAATAAAATTATACATTTATCACAAAATTATTATATTGTATTGTATTTCAAGTTAGGAATCTTGCCATGCATGTGTCAATAAGCTCATTAGTTTTAAATGGGTAGGGTTAAATATTTCCACGCCTATTGTCGGTAGAATATGTGTGACTATTATAATATATAACTCGATGTACCGTGTTCTTGGAAATAAATAAATAAACAAAAGAATAACACGAAAAACCCATCTTTTTACGCAAACAAAGTCACCAGTAAACCCTTTACTCGTTTAGTCTTAACAATATAACTACAATAAATTAGCATATCATAATGGAGGAGGGTTCGTTCGCGTGCTAACAATTATGACCAGCTATGCAAATCAACCTAGCGGCCTTGATGCTAGTACACGTTTATGTATTATGCTATTATAGTGCTAGGTACCTACTTTATATCAGTGCCTGCATTTAAGCGTTAATTAGTACGCCATTATCATCATTAGATATTGTTTTGAAAAAAGTCCATCAATCATAAGTTTGACAGTTTAAGGTCGCACAGCCTATATGGTATTGCAGTTGTTATGGGCAAAGGAAACCGCCCTTTAGCTCGTTTCGCTTAACTATAATATTGTAAACGACGCTCAGAATGTAGGGTTTCGAGATAAAAACCAAATATAAACGACAATATATTTATTTCCTTTCACACTGGGTTTAATTTTTACACACTCGGTAACAGATTCAGCGTCATACTTACAGAATTAAATAATAGTATTCCACTCAAAAATGCTACTGGCAGTATTATCAACTCACAATCAATTCTATATATCTATTTATGTGCAATCAAGGCTCACAATCGACTTGCCGTCTCGACGTCTCGAGCCCGCATGCCTGCCGTCAAAGTGTCTCATAAGGTGCGACAGATGATTATATTCGGTTATTTAATACAAGAATAGAATATAATAGAATAGATATTTATTCGCAGGAACACGAGGTCAAGCTCTACAAGGTCTTATAATATTAGTGTCGATAGAATCATGTTCCACCTTATAAAAAGGCAGGCAAATATAGCACAAAGCAAGCAAGCAAGCAAGCAAACAAGCAAGCAAGCAAGCTAACACTATACTATAAAAACCGGCCAAGAGCATGTCGGGCCATGCTCAGTATTATAGGGTTCCTTAAGTAGGTGTAATTACAAACGAATCAAATCGAATATTAATCATGGCTATTTTAGTTTTTGCAATAATCAGCAGCATTCGCGACTCAGAGCGTGTTGTTAGTAGCGCCATCTAGCGATAAATTCAAGAAGCCAAATTTAAGACGTTTGTCATTTCAAAGTTACTTTTTGTGATTTTTTCAAATAGAAAGTAGCTAAAGGAGCATTATTTGCTATGATCATTTTTCTCTAAGGTCAATGACCTTTGAACTCGGACGTTTTAAGTATTTTTCAGTTTTCTCTCTATAACTCAAAAAATTATAATCACATTATACTCGAAATAATTTTAAAAGAGAGTTTTTACAAAGGTCTATCAATGTGGAAGATTATAAGTTTCTACATTGCATAGTTTAGAAATGGCAGGGGGGGGGACACATTGCAAGCCACTTTGGCGGGCTATATTTCGCAGATGGTACACCTGATAAAAAAGTGGTGTATCAAACATTACCTTCATTTTAGTAGACCTATTCAATGATATCCCACACGAGGGGGTGCAGCGAAAAAAATTTTTTTTTCTCCATTACACATGTATGGACGCCACCCCTAAAATACGTAATAAAGATTTTTTTATTCTTTTAAAATTGAGATCTATATCTATTCCATTTTTGGTCAAAATTTCATTTACTTATGTTTATAACTGTAGAAGTTATTAAGCGGTAAAGGATTAGGACAGACGGACAGACGGACAGACGGACGGACATGACGAAACTATAAGGGTTCCTTGTAGGACTTCGGAACCCTAAAAAGGTCTTGAAAGTCGTTTAAAGCTTTGTGAGAATGAATTTGTCCGGACATCTAGTTCGGCTTGGGGATGGCTGATGAGTAAATCTTTAACAGAGTGGTGGCCAAGGTTAATTCGAAGAAACCCGATAGCGCGATGGATTGATGACATTGCTACAGCCGCGGGAAACACCTGGGTGAGAGGACGCATGATCGAAGAGACATGCAAAAATGAACGTAGACGACGTAAGGAATGCAATCCCGCGGACTGGGATAGGCTAAATAGATTGATTTGTTATGGAAGTGTACTTCCATCAGAACAGCATAAAATAAAATAAAAATATTGTTCATTGAATATAACTAGGTCACGAGAGATCGCCGACTATGATAAGACCGCCCATTGTAGAGCACTTATCTACGATAAAATTATTTATATATATCTTCCATATATCTAGCATGTTCATGTCTATAGAGTATTCTATTCTAGTACATATTATGTACATCTGTTTATCATCTAGGCTGAGTTATTGTACCTTGAAGGTCGGTCTGTTTTATCGATTGCCATATCTCCAGTTAGTAAAATGTGAGTCTTTTGTTACTTAATAAAATCTTGTGACTCTGATGTGGTACAAATAATTCAAATAAATCATCATCATCATAATAATTTCAGCGGTGGCATATGTAGGCATCCCCCAAAGGGAGGATATGCCATAATCGCCACGCTTGGCAGGTAGGTTGGCGATCGCAGTTGGTTGGTTAGATACTCAGAGAACGCTGCTGCACATCCTCTGGTGAAACCCTTAGTCACCTTTTACGACACCCATGAGAAGAGGTGGTGCAATTCTTTATGTCCGCCACCACACGGAACAAAATAAAACATCAATCATCATCAACTCAGCCTATCGCAGTCCACTGCTTTCCGCATCCAGTTCCCCGAGCCACGTTCTACAGGTCGTCGGTCCACCTGGCCCCTACGTTGCGTTTGCCGATTCGCGGTCTCCACTCAAGGACTCAATAACTTACTCTTTTTGAAAAAAGCCATTTTTAGGGTTCCGAAGTCCTACAAGGAACCCTTATAGTTACGTCATGTCCGTCCGTCTGTCCGTCTGTCCTAATCCTTTACAGCTTAATAACTTCTACAATTATAAACATAAGTAAATGAAATTTTGTTAAAAAATAGTCCACATAACATCACGCCTGTATTTCCCCGAAGGGGTAGGCAGAGGTGTATAGTACACCCGCATTTCGCCAGCTAATTATTAGACTTAGAAAATTGGTGTATTTTATAAATAAATAAAAAACGATTACGTGAACTGAACTGAAGAACCACAGGAGTTGACAGAAGCAAAGCGGACTTAGGCTAGTTAAATATAAAAAGGCAATGTTATTTAGTTATTTCAAAATCACGCTAATGTTGGTTTAAAATCAATATACCATTTTAATTACACTCACGACAGCGAAATGAATGTTAGTACCAATTATTTACAATGTTTGTATTATCTCCTACATCTGTATGGAAATTAAGCAGTACATACATATACCTACATACTCCAACAAAAAAATTCAATTACACATTCTAATTTAAAAACAAAAGCGGCTCGAAACGCGAATGTTTCAACATCGTACATCTAAACAAACCTTTCAGTGTGTGTGTACGCATAAATAAGGTACACGTATGTGTGCACGCACTTCTAAACAAACTGATCGTATGTATGTGTACTGTTTGTGTTGCGCTTGTGTGCGTTAGTGCAACGCTCAGCTGTTGTTTGTTGGGTATCGTATCGGTAGGCCTCGAGTGCTGGGTCGGTGAACTGGGCATAGACTATGAAGTTTGTTTGAGCGCAGATTGGTTTGTAGAGAGATCGCAGCCAGTAGGTAAACACAGGGTCTTTGTTTGATGAGAAAAAGCTTGTCCTCTATTAGTGGATTACGACTGATAGAAGTAAGCTAGTTATTTGGTGAACGGTATATGTCAGTATTTCCTATACCTATAGATGTAAGATGTATCTGAAATTATTTAAACTTCATTCAATTTTGCAGAGTTTACAGCAGAATTTGAATCCAAACTGTTCCCGGAGATTGCTTAGCCCCATTTGGAACTTCTGTGACCTCAAAAACTTTACCATGAAAACATGAGCTTACAGTAGCATTTGAATCCAAACTGCTCCCGGAGGAAATTCTAGCCCCATTTAGAAAGTCTGTGACCCCAAAAACTTCATCATGAAAACACACTGTGAAAACATGTTATTTAAAATATGCAGATTTTCATTGCGGGTAGAATACGCAGCGACTGCCATCAAAACTCACGGCACATTCCAGCCTGAGCACTAAAATATAATACGACAAACGCTCGACGGTCTAGGATTCATTCCGTGAATTTCCGACGGTACAAAAAGTGGTTCCGACAAACGTGTACCGGAATCCAATTCATTTGGACAGCTTGCAAAATGGGAATAGTTCTTAAAACTTTTGCTATTCGATCAAACATCTTTCAGAAATATGTCAGGGACTCCCAATTGTCTATGGCGAAATAGGCACAAAACATCCATGCACCACTTTCCCTTCTTCACGCCTATACTCTATGCCTTCTTAGCAACAGCGGCATTAGCAAGCCAGCGCAGCGTCGATAGTTGCGCAACTCGCCAGTGGGTTTCAGTCGGCTCAAGGCTTAGTCGAACGTAAACAAGACATTGTGTGCTAGCTCGCTGTAGACGCTGTACTAGCGCGATGCGATGGTTCAAACGAGCCTCGACTAAACTTGTATAGACAACCTTCAACGATTTGGGATTTTATTGGTACTTGCAATTAGGTTAAGTACCTGTTTGTTGGTACCAATATCAACCTGTATTTGCGGCTAGTAGTTGTATTGTATAGTTACGGTTGTAAATAATTCTTGCAATGTTCGGGAATTGTACAAATTGATTATTTATTATTTTAACGCATTACCGCATACGGAGCGAAATCTAAACATATAAATTGTGGAAAAAAATACAATTACGAGCAGGATTCGAACCTGCAACTCCTATATACAACGTGTTTTTAAAATAACTGAAAACCTCTTAAGGGGTCATTGTATTATCAGTATGAATAACTTTTACTATGGCACTAACCTTTAAATTTAATTTGAATTTTGTAGTAGTAGAGCTTTGTGAAAGAGCTCGTCCGGGGAAGTACTACCACCGTCCCTACTTCTCCGCCAAATAGTGATGCCTGCATTGCTGTGTTTCGGTCTGAAGGGTACGGGTGCCGGTGAAATTACAATCACATGAGACTTTCCATCTTCATGTCTCAGTTTGGCGAACCGACTTGCGGTACCATTTAGGCAACAGCCTAGGTGGTATTGCAGTTGTTATGGGCAAAGGCACACTATAATATAATACTATACTAGTACAAAGGTAACCACTTAACATCAGGTGGGCCTTTAGCTCGTTTCGCCATCCTATACTATAAAAAAAAACCGCCAAAAAAAGTCAGCTGTTCCCTACATTTGTGTACACATAAATTGACAAAATGTAGAAATCTGCTGTTTTTTTTGCGAATACAAGATTGGTAGATGTATTAATTATTGTTTAATTATATTTTTATAATTAATTATAACATAAATTGCCTAAGGGTTCCAATCCGATTAGTAACAGGTCATACACTTGCTTTTTCAGAGGCCCATGACTTCTGCGATGGACACCTTGAGTGTTGTTCATCATCATCATCATCATTTCAGCCGAAAGACGTCCACTGCTGGACATAGGCCTCCCCCAAGCATAAGTTGGGAGGATATGCCATAATCGCCATGCTTGGCAGGCGGGTTGGCGATCGCAGTTGGTTGGTTAAATACTCAGAGGACGCTGCTGCCCATCCTCTGGTGAATCCCTAAGTGAGTGTTGTTAAACTTAATTAAATCACGACCTAATTCACAAAAAATAAGTTTCCATTCCGTGTGGTGCCGGACGTAAACAATTGCACCACCCTCTCTCTTCTCATGGGTGTCGTAAAAGGCGACTAACGGATTCACCAGAGGATGGGCAGCAGCATTCTCTGAGTATTTAAACAACCAACTGCGATCGCCAACCCGCCTGCCAAGCGTGGCGATTATGGCCCTTTGGGGGAAGCCTTTGTCCAGCAGTGGACGTCTTCCGGCTGAAATGAGGTTGATTATGAAGTTTTCGTTACAAAATTATAATGGATCTAGATAACACATGTACTTACAGGGTTATTATTTATACAGGTACCAAAAACAATTTATGGGTAGACCCTGCTCCTCATTCTGCAGTTCTGCACCACTTTTACTATGGGACCAACATAGATATCTAAATAATGAGGTAATTATTTAGCTTTATTTATTTATTTATATATGCTTTCTTTCTTTTTCCCACAAGGTGGACCGACGACCTGTGAAGGTCGCGGGAATCCGCTGGATGTGGAAGGCACAGGACCGGTCGTTGTGGCGATGCTTGGGGGAGGCCTATGTCCAGCAGTGGACGTCTTTCGGCTGAAATGATGATGATGATGATGATATGCTTTCTATGGGGACCAACAGAACTGTGAAATCGTGAAAAAGACTTTTCCGTAACATACCTAAGTGTCTCGATCAAAATGTATGGGATTATTTTGGGGTAAGTCCGTATATACATGGGGTAAATTCGTTCAAATACATTTGCCGTAGAGTGTGACGATATTTTTAATTTCTGGTGGCAATATGTTGTTTGTACCTACTCCTCGCTTTATTGCGCGTCGTAATATTGACGACCTCTGTGGTCTAGTGGTTCGAGTGTCGGACTGCTGGCCACGAGGACGTGGGTTCGATTCCCACAGGACACAAATATTTGTGTGATGAACATATAAGTGTTTGTGTTTGTCTGGGTGTTCATTATGTATTATAAGTATGTATTTACAAAAAAAAAAAGTATATAAGTATTATATCCATTGTCTAGTACCCATAACACAAGCTCTGCTTAGTTTGGGACTAGATGGTGCTGTGTAAAAAATGTCCCAAAGATATTATTATATTATTATTAATATTGTTACGAAATTTTCTGCGAAAAATAAGTTTTAACGAACTTACCCCATGTCTGAACTTACCCCATGAGTTGGGGTAAGTTCGACCTATACCTATGAACTACCAAAGTTTTATGCATGTGAACTATAGAATGAAACATAGAATTAAGATTGAAATTATAATTTTGCTTCTTAATTACAAGTCAGCCTCCTATATTGCTACTCAGTTTGATCGATTACTAGCTAACGACCTAAATTAATATCCGATCTATCCACGATTTGCCCTACTAGAGATAGGACTTTGACATAAGCTCCATACAAAATATGTCAAATATCTATCTGGAGCAGACATCAGGAACAAAAAATATCGCGCAACTTGCTGGCCGCGGCACGCGCGCGGGGGGCGTGGCTAAGCGAGTGAGAGTGCAGGAGCTCTAAAACGTGCTACAAACATTTTGTTCGAGGTGTCTTCTCTAGTACGTAGTACATATTACCTCAGTGTCTCTAGTAGGGTAAATCATGGATTGATTGGTTATTAATTTTGGCCGTAAGTATACTAAAGATAGCGAAGTTCAGATAGTTGTAAACAAAAGCCAAAAGTCAAGAGGTCCAATTTGTTTATAATCAGCGATAGATATGTTTTAAGCGCGTCGCCTAGAGCAGTAACCTGTTTTACTTAGAGGAACTACGGTCAACCACAATTATAATGGTAACAAATCCATTGTTAGAGGAACTGGCTTAGTATGTAAGTTTCAAACATGTCAGGCTCTGCTTATACTGGATTTTTTACAATTAATATGAGCTGGACTGTACCAACTTGAGCGGAATAATAAGTAGTATTTTATACCCTTTGTTTTGTGTTGCTGGCAGGTCTTTATAAATTCAACAGACGTAAACTCAGACTAGGTACGATTTTTTATGTAGTCTGTAATGTTTTTACAAATTTGATGCTTACCCAATTGTTTACTGACTGCCTCGTTGGTCTAGTGGTCGCAAGCGCGACTGCTGATCGTGGGGTCCTGGGTTCGATTCCCGGGTCGGGCAAAGTGTTATTGGGTTTTTTCTTTAGGAAATTCTCAGTAGCAGCCCGGAGTCTGGATTTGTGCCCGGTTAGTGGCAATAAAAAATAAAAAATAAAAAATCTTTTATTTCAGACTATAAGTCCATTTGGTTAGTATACAAACAACTTAGAAACTAATGTTAGTACATACATCTACCAGTGAATAAAATAAAATATTACAATTACGCCACAGGGGCATGTAGGCGTATCCAATGTTAAAGTATCGGGCTGTCCCACCTATCTGCTATAGTTTTCAGGATGCTGTTGGGGCTGGCGCGTACCCTGCGCATGATGATATGTCCCATGTAATAGGCTCGCCCCCTATTACATGGGACTATAACATAACTGGCGAAATGTGGGTGTACTATACACCTCTGCCTACCCCTTCGGGGAAATACAGGCGTGATGTTATGTTATGTTGTTATGTTAGTGGCAATAGGCTCGCCCCCTATTACATGGGACTATAACATAACTGGCGAAATGTGGGTGTACTATATACCTCTGCCTACCCCTTCGGGGAAATACAGGCGTGATGTTATGTTATGTTATATACTGTTGGACTTGAGATCCTTTTACACGTGTCTAGTATTTAGTAGTTGCTTACATGTTTTGGTTTAGACATGTTTAGTAAGAAACGCTCAAACACTACACCTAATACACATAACATAACATAACACATAAGATTATAGACGTGTAATTAGTGTGTCATTTGAGTGTAAACTAATCTCGCTTTGGCTGTTTTTGAATATGAATGACAATAATTTTTTGCTAGTAATTGAATGGAATAGGTACCTAAATATACAATTAGTTAAAATAAATATACTTAGCTTTATTGTATGCCTACGACATCACGCGCGTGAATGTCGTTTATCACGCGCCCCTCGGTAACTGTTCATCTTTCCGGGATAAAAAGTAGCCTATACGTTAATCCAGGTTATGTTCTATCTGTATGCCAAATTTCATTAAAATCCATTCAGTAGTTTTTGCGTGAAAGAGTAACAAACATAAATCCTCATAAACTTTCACGTTTATAATATTAGTAGGAAATAGGATAGGATTAGTAGGATAGTAGGAAGGATTTTAAATTTTGTGTAGGTATCTACACCATAATTCCTTAGGCACTTCACACTCCTAGTATCATAGAAATATAACACATTTGTCTATGCCTAGGATTATCTATGAATCCCTTTACATTATGTAACAAAACCGCATAACGACAAGTAGCAAACATTCTGCTTTAATTCAAACACGCAAATCCACAATAATAATAACAACTACCTATTTTTACCCATCGAACGCCATCAAAGCAATATCAATACCGGTTAATAGGCGCAATAACCGTAAACATCACCCTTTTATACCGGTAATAGGTCGGTAACTGCACGTTGTGCGCATTACGGGCATCGGAATCGGTAGACATCACTTTATAGCTTCGTGTTTCGGTGTTATTGAAAGTTGATGTATTGATAAAACAGAGTTAGGTATAAGTAGCCGAAAATTTCATGAAATATCGATGGACCACGCAACTCTGCAGTGGAATTATGCCAACTCCGTAAACAATAACTATAAAAACCCTGTAATGATCTTATTATTCCAATGCATAGTTAAATTTACTGGTCTGTGGTAAAGATGTGATTAAAAGTTAAAAAAGTTTAATTGTTAAATATTAAAAGTTATTAGAAAATAACTTGTTAAATTAAAAGTTAAAATTATAACTTTTAAGGTGGGTAAATAATTCACGTGTTCCTTTAGTTCAAAGAGTAAAGTGCAGACTATATTACTTCTGAACCAGTGAATGAAATATTATTGTTATGACTTATCTTTTGTAAACATTAATCAAACATTAAAAGTTATTTTTTAGTTTGAATTAATAATAAAACCTATTTCTACTACGATAAGACTCACAATTCTATGTATTATTGTTAGTCATAAGGTAGTGTACCTACTTGTTTACGTTAAATCCGAGGAGTATACAGTACGGTCATTGTTATGAGTGTTATTATATGACTAAGAAGTTATAACTTTTAATGTAACATCTCAGTATTTATTAATGAAGTTAAGAGTTAAACAGAATTATTGAGTTAAATTAAAGGTTATAACTTTTAATCACCACCTCTAGTCTGTGGTTACTTAGTCTGACAAAACTAACACTGCATTAGAACAAATGATCATCTAGACAACCTCTGTGGTCTAGTGGTTCGAGTGTCGGACTGCTGATCACGAGGTCGTGGGTTCGATTCCCACAGGACCCAAATATTTGTGTGATGAACATAAGTGTTTGTGTTGGTCTGGGTGTTTCTTATGTATTATAAGTATTTATTTACAAAAAAAATGTATATAAGTATTATATCCATTGTCTAGTACCCATATTACAAGCTCAGCTTCGTTTGGGACTAGATGGTGCTGTGTCAAAATGTCCCAAAAATATTTATTTATTTATTTATCTCATTACAGAGATTTTTAACTGACTTCAAAATAAAATCAACTTTAAAAAAAGTAAAAACTGACTTCAAAAAGAATAAAATATTTTTTGTAAAATAGTTTAGGGTGTAGGTATCTTCAATTCGGTTTGATTTAAGAAAAAATTGGCAACGATTTCCTAAAATGTTTTACAATAAATATTTTATTCTTATTGAAGTCGGTTTTTACTTTTTCTTAAGTTTATTTTATTGTTTCTATTTTTAGTGGTACTAACAATAGAAAGACAAGCGATTGCCGCAATCCCCGATGATTTGCTGACATCCATTGAAGAGTTCCCTTCTTTATCTCCGAAGATCTTCATCAGATTTTCACCAAAGGATACTTACTGAATGCAAATGCTTGATTTGTTGACTAAAATACCAAAAATCACACATTAACAATTAAAGTCGTACATTAGTACAATAGTAAAATACACAAAAACAATTATATGATTAGGTCTGAAGGGTACGGGTGCCGGTGAAATTACAATCACATGAGACTTTCCATCTTCATGTCTCAGTTTGGCGAACCGACTTGCGGTACCATTTAGGCAACAGCCTAGGTGGTATTGAAGTTGTTATGGGCAATAACATCACGTGGGCCTTTAGCTCATTTCGCCATCGTATACTATAAAAAAAAAAAGGTTTATTCAAAATTCAGATTCAGAGAATGAAAATTATCTGAAACCACTGAATACAGCTGTTGTTCAATATGGCTCTTAGGACTGACAGATAGAGGGATATCCTGCCCTGTTGCTAGCTAAAATATCTAAAGATTGCTTCTTTTCTTCCATCAGAAAATATATGGGGACTAGTGCGGACCAGGGATGTTATGGATAAGAAATTTCGGATCTGGATACGGATACGGATATAGGAATAATATTATACCGGTTTCAGATACGGTTACGGATATGGAATTATTTCGGATTATCCGTTAGTTTCGGATAGTTTTAGTTATGGATATTAGATTTTTAAGGAATTGCAAAAGTAAAAGAAAAAACGGGCCAAGTGTGAGTTGGACTCGCGCAGTAAGGGTTCCGTACCTCTCAACGACCTGATACCCCATAAAAACTGATTTAATTTACGAGAGTTTATTAAAAGACATCAACGCACAGTGCGCGAAATATGAATTTTTGCATGTCTTTCTTACGCAGGTACCACCACATATGTCTATGTTTGTCTTATTTTAAGTATTTGTTGCTAAACTACATAATATGCACTATAATTTGACCAAGTTTGAAGCTGGTATATATTACCGTTTTGAAGATAGAGCAGGAACAAAAACGTTGAAAAAAATGCATGTTTTTTGAGGTTTCTTGTATGGGGACCCCCTTTGGCTTTAGACTTTTTTTTGTTTTTAGTATTTGTCGTGATACACCTCATAGGAACACAATTTCTGAGAAAATTTCAACCGGTTATCTATTACCGTTCAAAAGATACAGCCCTGTGACAGACAGACGGACGGACGGACGGACGGACAGCGTAGCGAGAGTAATAGCACCGTTTGGCACCCTTCGGGTACGGAACCCTAAAAAGCAATAGAAATACCAAACAATGCAAGGGACGCGCGCGGCTAGTGTGTCGGCTCAACCGGGCTAAAACTAAAACATGTAATAACACGTCTCATTTAGACTCTTCTCCTATCAAAATTATTCGAAACTTTTATATCGGATTCAGTTACGGTTACGGATAGATTTTTATTTCGGATATCCGATAGTTTCGGTTACGGTTACGGAGCTCCATAACATCCCTGGTGGGGACAGACTCTGTCGTAATTAGGGCATGCATTCCGAAATTCCGGAATCTCGGACAGATTTTTACGATTTTTCAGTTCCGGAATTGAGCAACTCAATATCGTAAATCCAATTTCATAATTACTTAACAAAGTTACTTTTCGGCTATGTGTTTATAGTACATATCCATTAAGGGGCATGCAGTTTCATATATTTTCAGTTTCGAAATTAGCTTATGTAATTAGTCTCATAAGTTTCAATATATAATAATAATCTTCTGCTGGATATAGAAATTTCCCCAAGTTGTGCGACAAGACTGAAAACCTCTCCTCCTTCCGCATCCAGTACAACTCAGCTACTTTCTTTAGGTTGTTTGTTCATTTATCTAGATGGTCATACGCTGCGTTTTCCTCTAAAGGATTCGCCTGCTCCAACGGCCATAGGTTCTTCAACAGCCATGAGTCCATGACCCAGCCCACTACCACTACAGCTTGGTGATTTTGCGAGCTCTGTCAGTCACTGTGGCTATTTTCCGGATAATCTCATTGCGGATCTTTTTATTTAAAGAATATCCAAGCATAGTTCGCTGAGTGACTTGTGGACTAGTCCAACTGACAGTGTCCACGGCTCAGCGTCGTAGGACACGATAGACAGGATGACAGGACGTACTGGTTGAAGACTTTTTTCAGACTTTGCGGTAGAGACGACGAGAAGATTCGACGAAGGTTGCTATATGCAGTCGGCTCCTTTCTCGATATTGTGTCTACCAAGCTGAATAATCTGATCTTAGTGTCCTGACATATTCCTGCACATTTTCGAGCGCTTTCTCTTCGACAAGAACCGACCTCAGCGCAAAACCTTCTTGTCTAGTTTCATCCCAAGGACAACACGCCAAGAGAGATTTATGCTATACAGCATTTTGGTTAGTTGTTCCAGAGACTGCCGTTGCAACGATCTCATTGGCAGGCGGAGTTGTGAAATCTTCTCGCCGTTTACGTTGATACGCTTTCCAGTCTAGTCCAGTGTTTTGTAGACGGCCTGCAAAACTACAGTGTAGTTTCGGTGATATTACATACCCCTGTCTCACAAGGATCAACTACTCTCTTTAATGTGGCATCTTTTAAGAGCATTCAGAACTATCCGAAGCCCTTCTTTCAAAATATGCCATACAAAGCGGCCATACAAGCGGCAAGCGGCGCGCCTTTCAGAGATTCTTGAAATGGCGCTTGAATGTTGCTAGACACCGCTGGTCTTGCTCTGTTCTCACGGGAAACTTTCAACTTCATCAAGCATCTCAATCTTAGAAGGACCGATATTTTTATCCGCGGCTATAAGTTTGATTAGATGGGTACTTTTTCACTTGTGTGAATCTCATAGATACAAAAATAAAAGTACTTACGATATCAAGTTTGGTAAAAATCTGGTTTATGTTTTGGTATTTTATTTCTTGTTGAAAATGGGTTGATTGGATCGTTAGATTTTCAGTATGCTGCTGCTGAGAGACAGATTTTCAGTCAGTTGCGAATGTAGCCTGCCGCTGAGAAAACTCTTACTAGAGCTGATTTGGATTCGGTGATTTAACATGACACGAACGTGTTTTTTTAAATAAAGTCGAATCGAAAATTTGAACTTTCTAAAACTATAAAGTTTCGAAATAAACTAATTGAAAAAAAAAAAACCGATTCCGGAACTAGTTCCGGAATTCCGGAGTTCAGTACGCAATATCGAAAATCAGTTCCGGAGTTGCAAACCTTCCGATATTGCATGCCCTAGTCGTAATGTAGAATGGTGAAGACGGTCTTTGCCTACTCCTTCAGCCCAATGTTCCGAACTTGAACTGTGGTAGATAGCAGTCATTAATTATTACAAAATAACAATTTCCCTTTACTATAATCAATTATTAGTGTATGTACTTATGTTATCGCCATCATATTTACATTTTTTAATCAACCGGTCTCTCGGCGTAGGCGCAGGTCAACGATAAGCGCGACCCGCGACCGCGACAACGCGCGACTTTTCACCTATGGCCGCGCGATATCGCGGTTTCAAATGTAACTGTTCTTTCAATGTTAATTGTGTATTATTTTTATTTATTCCATTTTTATTTTACTTCCTGTAGGTGTTAATTATATTATTGTGTTGTATCAGCTTACCTATTATGCGTTCATGTTGCGTACGAATGTGTTTGTTTGTTGATATGGGGTTATCTATACGTACACCCCTATTTTCTATATATCAAGAAACTCTGAAATCGTAAAAAAATATCAGTTTTTCCATACAAAAGTGGATGATTAACTCTATAAAAATAACAATCATCATGATTGATTTTTTTGATTTCATGATTATCTCTATATAATTAACTCCATTGTAATTTAAAAGTATTGTTAAATATTTATTTATTTAACATGCATTATGAAAAAATTTGTATGCCAGTACCTGGTGGAACATGTATTAGTTCAAACTAATGTTTTCTAACACCTTATTGTACCATTATTATTATTATTATTACCAGCCTGTAGTGTCCCACTGCAGGGCAAAGGCCTCCCTTCCCTTTTTCCACTTGTCCCTGTCTTTTGCCTTCTGGGGCCAATCCTTCAGATAGGAGTCAAGTTCGTCCCGCCATCTCCTTCTGGGCCTGCCGCGTTGTCGTTAGCTGCTGTCTGGAATCCACTGTGTGGTTGTTTTCGCCCATAGCTCCTCCGGCATGCGGCAGATGTGACCAGCCCAGTTCCACTTAAGCTTGGCAGCTGTTTGGCCTACATCAGCAATTTGTGTTTTGGAACGCAGTATAGAGTTTCTTACGGGATCAGTAAGTCTAACTCCTAGGATACTGCGTTCCATTGCTCGCTGACAAACTCCAAGTGCGGACTTTTGTCGCTTTGTCAGTGACCATGTTTGCGCTCCATAGGTGAGGGTGGGGAGGATGCACATGTCCATGAGCTTTCGCTTTAGTGAGAGAGGGAGGGGTCCTTTCATCAGTTCTTTCATCGACCAATAGCTCTTGTACCATGTTTGATGCAAATAAATACTATTCTATTCTATTCTATCAAAAGAAAACATATGGAAGAGTTTTTTTTTACGAGTCCCTTTTGTCCCACTGCAGGGCAAAGGCCTCCCTTCCTTTCTTCCACTTTTCGCGGTGTATGGCAATTTGTGGCCAATCCTTTAAGTAGGAGTCCAGCTCATCCCACCATCTCTTTCTGGGCCTACCGCGTTTTCGTTTTCGGCTGTCTGGTATCCATTCTGTTGTGAGTTTCACCCATAGCCCTTCCGGCATGCGGCAGATGTGGCCAGCCCAGTTCCATTTTAACTTGGCAGCCGTATGACCTACGTCTGCAATTTTAGTTTGGGAACGCAGTATCGAGTTTCTTACACGATCAGTAAGTTTGGCCCCCAAAATACTGCGTTCCATTGCTCGCTGACAGACCTCGAGTGCAATGGATCAGTTGTTCTAGGTGGGTATGTGGGTATCTGTCATTTATCGTGTAATCAATGAGACAATTGATTAAGTAATAAAATATAATGACATCTAATTCCTGTACCTTGCATGTATTTTTTTTTAAGTTAACTTGAAGATTCTATTGTATGCCTTATGAGGTAAATTGTGCTGACCAAAAATGATTATTGTAAGATCTTTTATGTACCACAATTAATGCAATAAAGTTTATTTCTATTTAGTAAAAAAAACCAGAGACTAACCTTAAAGATTTTTTGGCATTTAAAAATAGGGTTGTCGATATTTATTACTATCTATTGTTTTTCACAAACTTTTGATAATGACTAAATGAATAATAGGTACTGTCGTCAAATGCAAACAGCATCTTAGATTGCATCAGTATACTATTAATTGTAAGTAAAATAATAAGTTGTTTGTATATTGAACGTTTAGACATTAAAAATATTTATTAGCTTTGATTATATACTTTGATAGGAAAACATCGTAAAACACTTGTAAATCCATAATTTATGCAGTTTCACGTAAACACAAGTGTGTTGCCCACACTACGAGCGTCATTACAAGCAAGTCACACCTTATTCCGCCCACATTGACACGTAAACAAAAACTCCGAATACCGGCCACTAAAATATACTTACATTATGATACGAATGTCGTGACGAAGTTTTTTTATGTGCTGCCTACTGCCACAAATCATGGCGGTAACGTTTTCATTCCGTTCTTGTTTCGTAGCACGGAACGAGTCTTTGTTTTGGCTGAATCGACTATGATGGTTGTTTTGTTAGTCGATTATAGTAGAAGTCAATTACAGTAGTTAAGGTGAATGCTACAGGGTAGCCCGCGAAATTCAAAATTTTTGGCGTTTTTTGCAAATTGTAGCTTTATTTTGCGTTTTATATCGGTTAAAATATGATCGGCGGAAATAATAACAATATATCTACTGAATTATACTCGTAAAAAATATTAACCAAGCTCTATAAGCTGTACAAGCTCGATAATATAAATTTACGATCAAATTATCGATTTTCAAGCTTGTACAGATTATAGAGCTAGGTTAATATTTTTTATGAGTATTATTCAGTAGATATATAGTTATTATTTCCGCCAATCATATTTTAACCGATATAAAACACAAAATAAAGCTACAATTTGCAAAAAACGTCAAAATTTTTAAATATCGCGGGCTACCCTGTAGCATTCACCTTAGCTGACTGGAAATATGTTTGCCTATCGGTGAATCAATCAGAAATAAAATTTGAACTTATAGGAACGATATGAAGCCAGACACACAAAATAATCTTTGTTTTTGCTCAATCGACTCTGATAGTTGTTTTGTTACGGCAAAAATTAATATCCAATCTATGTACGATTTGCTCTACTAGGGATAGAAATTTGACATATTTTGTATGGAGCTTATGTCAAATTTCTATCTCTAGTAGGGCAAATGGTGGATAGATTGGATATTAAATTTACCCATAAGTAAGCATAAGTGTATGTTTGCATATGAATTGATTGAGGATATACATTTTTTGGGTACTTGAGTAGATTTTGGTTTTGGTTTTTTGAGATTGATTATGAACAAGTTTTACCTATCATCAACTCAGCCTGTCGCAGTCCACTGCTGGACATAGGCCTCTCCCAAGCTGCGCCACAACACTCGGTCCTCTGCCTTCCGCATCCAGTCCACCCCAGCCACGTTTTTCAGGTCGTCGGTCCACCTGGCGGGGGGTCGCCCTACGCTGCGTTTGCCGATTCGCGGTCTCCACTCAAGAACTCGTCTGCTCCAGCGACTATCGGTCCTTCGACAGACATGGCCAGCCCACTGCCACTTCAGCTTACTGATCCTACAAGTGATGTCGGTAAATCCGGTTCTTCTCCGAATAATCTCGTTACGGATTTTATCCTTCAAAGAAAATCCAAGCATAGCTCGCTCCATAGCTCGCTGAGCGACTTTAAATTTGTGGACTAGCCCAACTGTCAATTTCCACGTCTCGGCGCCGTAAGTCATGACAGGCAGGACGCACTGGTTGAAGACCTTTGTCTTCAAACTTTGCGGTATAGGCGACGATAAGACTCGGTGAAGTTCGCCAAATCCTATATCTAAAGCCAATTCACTCGTACTAAAATCGAATTAAAGAATAGTTTTGTGTTTGTGAGCGATGAATTGATAAAAGATTGACTACGCAGATTTCCCTTATCGGATTTATGAACTAAAACTACTTTTATGCATAATGACGATTGACATTTCCCTTTTGACGAATATCGATTAAGCTTTGTTTGTTTTGGCAACATCGACTATTAATAGAATATACGAAACGAGATCGTATCGCCTATAAATATCTTTATTAAATTCAAATCGATGGCGACAAATGTTATAAATAGATTAATCGATTTTAGCAAAGGTCATGTCATAAGGTCTGACGTTTCTAAATTAATCCTATTTAATAGGAGCTCAAGGATATTTTTAGGCTAGTACCTATATTTATGAATGTGTTTTATCTATGGATCGTTAGGGATGCGTGTATGACGTTCAAGTATGCAACACTGGCTTTCGAGTAAATTTATGAGTGTTTCCATGGGCTTAAGTAGCGTCAGGGTGCGCCTCAATGTGTTTTATTATTTGTATATGCATGGTCCATACAGGCCCTTACTCGTCAAATAAAGGGTGACTACTGTTTTTATAAGTCTGTTACTTTTTAACTAGCTATATTATATAGTTACTAAATTGTTTTAATGCTTGTGCTTCCGTGTGGTGCCGGACGTAAGGAATCGCACCACCCTATATCTTCTAATTGGTGTCGATTAAGGGATTCACCAGAGGATGGGTAGCAGCGTTCTCTGAGATCAACCCACCTGCCAAGCGTGGCGATTATGGCATATCCCCTTTATTGGGGGAGGCCTATGTCCAGCAGTGGACGTATTTTGGCTGAAATGATGACGATGAGGGTTGTTCGAGGAAAAAATATGAAATTACAATTTTCTGTTGCGCTAATAAAAATCGGATTGTGTTTGTGATCAGTGATTAACTAGTTGACGCCCTTGGCTTCGCTCCCGTTGTATGTAGACAAAAAACATCCAGGATACGATCTTTCTGTGTGCCAAACTTCATCCGTATCCGTTTAACCGTTTCAGGACAAGGACAAACAAACAAATTAGCATCCGCATTTATAATATTAGTAAGAAGTAGGATAACCATGGCGAATTCCTCGCGAAAGTTCATTTAACCATGGCGAATTCCTCGCGAAAGTTCATTTAACTGGCGAATTCCTCGCGAAAGTTCATTTAACCATGGCGAATTCCTCACGAAAGTTCATTTAACCATGGCGAATTCCTCGCGAAAGTTCATTTAACCATGGCGAATTCCTCGCGAAAGTTCATTGCAATGGTTTATGTGGAGGCTCATGTTCAGTACAGGCTGATGATAATAAGATGGACGAGGGATTTGGTACTTGCAAAAAGCATTGTTTTTCGAAATCATTTTTAGGGTTCCGTACCCGAAGGGTGCCAAACGGGACCCTATTACTCTCGCTACGCTGTCCGTCCGTTCGTCCGTCTGTCTGTCACAGGGTTGTATCTTTGTAACGGTATGAGATAACTAGTTGAAATTTTCACAGAATATGTATTACTATGATGTATATCACGACAAATACTAAAAATTAAAAAAAAAACTTAATCAAATGGGGTCCCCATACAAGAAACCTCGAAAAACATGCATTTTTTTCAACGTTTTTGTTCCTGCGCTATCTTCAAAACGGTAATACAAACCAGCGTCAAACTTGGTCTGATCATAGTGTATACTATAAAGTTTAGCAACAAATACTAAAATCAGGGCAAACATGGAAATATGTGGTGGTACCTACGTAAGAAAGAGATGCAAAAATTCATATTTTGCGTATGATCGTTGATGTCTTTTGATTAACTCTCGTAAATTGAATCAGTTTCTATGGGGTATCAGGTCGATAGGTGGTACGGAACCTTTACTGCGTGAGTCCGACTCACACTTTGCCGGTTTTTATTATTATTTAAGTATTACATATTCATTTAGGCCAATATTAACATCAAAAATCGTTTGACGCACTCTTTCCGAGTTGAAATACCTAAATCGACACGACTCGATAAAACGCGTCTACAACTTTTAACAGCCGATATTCTAAACGCAGGTTACTTTTACGATCTCACAAACGTCAAGTGATTGGTAATTTACTGGCAACCACGAACTTTGCTGTTAAAAAACTACTGCACTGGTAATTTTGACTCTTATTTTTATAAGCATAAGGTTTGGTTTTGTATGTGATTGATTTCCTTATATGGTTTTTGAAACAAAGTGAACCCGCCCTAGGGAAATGAGTTTAGATAGAATATAAAAAAGATGAAGTTATAAGATAAAACGTGAAAGTAAGGGGTGGGGCACATGATCGAGCGATAGGCGGATAGTTGCTGATAACGTGTGTACTACCTGTTAATTATTGTTTGTGTGTTTATGAATAATAGGGAATGTTGGATAGAGGTATTTGTAACAAGCACGAAGTGTGTCATTTTTGCGTCGCTGTTTTGTTATTTTGTTTGACTTTAAATTAATAGGCCAACTGTTAAAAAAGTTACTATGTTTATATTGTTACAGTTTTTAATAAAATAAAAAATACTATAAAACTTTAGGATTTGTTTGGTATCCCAGTTTCAGTTAACAAATCTCACATGCAACCGACAATTTTTTTTCACCGTTCGGAAATCGAACCTGCGACCGTGCAGAACTCAGTTGCTCACAGTTACTGTGCCTATTGAGATGTGTTCTAGAGTATTAAAATACTAAAACCAATAATAGATGTTTTTCCGTTTGTGAAAATTTTAACTCCTTATGTGTGTAAGAAAGCTGTAAAGAGCATTGTCCCACATTTGCTTCCGCGGTAGGGTAATAAAAAGCCAAATCGAGCTCATGAACTTTTAGAGAAACTACACGGAAATGTCTTGTTGAACAGAAAAGGCAACAAAAAGATGTATTTCGGTTCTTGGGTTTTAGAGATGGCAGTAAGTATTTAAAGTTCTAAGTTAAGTGAAAATTATAGTACCTAGGTACCTAGGTTTATAAATAAATGAGAAATAAATAATCATTCCTACTTAGTTAAGTCATTCCTAGTTAGTAATTTTGATAGGAGAGGAAGATTTTCGGAAGACAAATAACTATCTCGATATTATTATAAACCTTAGAGAAACTTTGCAGTCAATACAGCACACCAACGTCATACTGTGCTTACCAACTTACAAATATCATGATTATTCAGTTTGGTTTAATAGCAGAATAGAATATTTCAATTATTTATTATATCTAGACATACAAAATTACAACTATGCCTACTTGTTTGATTCGAACCTTGAATTATTATGGGATTACAGCACATTTTCAAAATACAACGGTAGACTGAAGAATAGCGGAATGATTACTATATTCAAACACCTGGCTATGGAAGTATGTTCAGCATGCTACAGTGAGCTCACAATAGAAAATACTACATCACCAGACACTGAAGTTAAAGAAAACGTGCAAACTGATTTGACTAAGAATAACTCCCAGTTTTTTCTTTTATAACTACATTCACATTATGCATCAAAACATCGCTGGACTTCTAAATAAATCAGACATGTTGACCGTTCATATCCAAGACTTACTAAGAAAACAAATTAATATAGATGTGCTATGCATAACTGAGCATTTCATAAAGTCAGGTCATGAAAAATTACTCAACATACCAAACTTCAAACTAGCAGCCTGTTATTCAAGAAATGGACAGAAGCGCGGGGGTGCTTGCATACTTATTAAGAGTTGTCATGAATATAAAGAACTTACTAATGTACTGAGATTTTCAATAAAAGGAATAATCGAATGTTGTGCCATAGAATTAGTTACTCAAAAAGTTATCATTATATGTGTATACAGGACGCCTTATATGTCAAACATCAGTATTTTTTACGATAATTTGAATTCTATACTGAGGACACTTTGTACTAAGACTAACAAAAGAATTGTTTTATGTGGGGACTTCAACATTGACATTCTAAAACGAAATAGTTTTACTTTGGACTTTGAATTTTTACTTTTGAATTTCAATCTTAAACTAGAAATAAGGCAACCAACTAGGCTAATTAGCAAAACCTGTTTAGATAATTTTGCTCATAATTCACAACAAAAATGTACAAGTAAGGTTATCGACTTTGCTCTGTCTGACCACACAGCTCAAGTATTGAAAATCCAAGTTAGTAGAGCGTGTTCGATCAGCTCCTGGAAAATAGAAAAACGGGATGTATCTAAAGAAAATTTAATTATATTTAAGAAACACCTTCAAAGTCTATCCTTTTCAGGAGTGTATAATACAGACAACCCTAATGAGGCTTACGATTACTTTATAGATCACTTTTGTTTATTATATGATCTGTGTTTTCCAAATAAATTAGTCAGTGTGAAATCAGATAAAAAAATCAAGTGGATTTCACATGGCATAAAAATTTGCACTAGAAATCAAAGGAAATTACTTTGGAAATACAGGCTGACACCAACACATGAAAATAAAAATAAATTCAAAACATATTCACAAAAATTAAAAAAAATAATAAGACTTACTCAAAAAGCACAAAATAACTTCTACATAAATAATTCACAAAACAAATCAAAAGCGGCTTGGCAGATCATAAATAATACCAAACACTTAAAAGAACCTATTTGTCAAATAAACAAACAAAATAAAATAATCAAGAACCCTCAAGTAATTGCTGAATCCTTCAATGACTTCTTTGTTGACCAGGCACAACATATAACTTTTAACAAATCAGATGAAATTATCAGCATAGTAAGCAACCCGCATTCAATGTTCATGTCGCCAGTAGTCCCACAAGATATAATCAGAGTAATCAAAACATTAAAAAATAAAAAAAGTTTTGGTCATGATGGCGTATCAACTGATGTAGTAAAGTTTGTTTCTAATATTATTGCCACGCCTTTAAGTCATATAATAAATTTAAGTATAAGTTCTGGCATATTCCCCGATAATTTGAAAACTGTTATAGTTAAACCCGTTTTTAAAAAAAACAATAAAGAAGATATGGTGAATTATAGACCAGTAGCCCTTATTTCAGTATTTTCTAAAATAATGGAAAAAATCATACATGAATCAATTTATACTTTTTTAACAAAACATAACATCTTGTGTGATGAACAAAAAGGCTTTAGAAAAAGTAAAAATATAAATATGGCAATATACGATCTATTGAATATTATAATGACAAATATTGATAATAAAACCCCCATTTGCGCAATATATACTGATATGACGAAAGCGTTCGACTATGTGAGACATGATATTCTTTTGAGGAAACTTAACACTTGCGGCATTAGAGGAAATGTTTTAGACCTTATAAATTCATACCTTAGCGGCCGAAAACAATGCACCGAAGTATCAAGAGTATGTATAAAATCTAAACGCGAACATAAATACATATCTGGTTACAGGGAAATTAAATATGGCGTACCACAAGGTAGTGTGCTAGGCCCACTATTATTTCTGGTATATATAAATGATTTGCCACGCCAAACGAAACAACCGATGGTATTATTTGCCGACGATAGTACAGCAATCGTCAAATGCAATGAAAAAAAACAATATGAACGTGACATTAACGATACATTGAAAACCATTATAAATTGGCTACAATCAAATAATTTAATAATAAATCTACAAAAAACCAAAGTAATGCATTTTTATCAACGTTTGCGTCCTGATGATCTTAACATTCAACATAATGGTCAAAGCCTGGACACAACAAATGTCACTCAATTCCTAGGTGTCAAGATTGACAGTCAACTAACTTGGAAACCACATGCTGAGGATGTGTGTAAGAAATTGAGCAGGTCTGCTTATGTTCTTTACAATCTTTCAAAGAAAGTAAGTATTGATACAGTTTTATTAGCATACCACGGTCTGGTGGCCTCTTTTTTAAGATTCGGAATAATTTTCTGGGGTAATTGTTGTGAGAGGGAAAAAATATTCAGAGCCCAAAAGCGTTGTATAAGATCCATATCTGGTCTTAAAATTACAGACAGTTGTGTACCTGTGTTTAGGTCCTTAAAAATACTTACCTTTCCGTCATTGTATATCCTGGAAGTAGCCATATTTGTTAGAACCAATAAGCACTTATTTCCCTCAATAGCCGATACTAGGATACGCCCAGGTCCCTTACGATCTCAATACAAAAACCTATTAGATACAGGTTGTTACAAAACGGCATTATTAAAAAAAAGTATTATGTCAATGGGACCGGTTCTATTTAACAAAATACCACAAAATATAAGAGGACAGACAATAAGGACATTTAAAAACAAATTAATGACATTGCTAATCAATAAATGTTATTATTCTGTAGTAGATTTTTTAAGTGATAATGACTTGTGAACTATTTAATTTTGATGTTGATTTATTTACTTTATTACCTACCAATTTAATTTTATATAATAACACTCCTAACCAATAATATTAATTATCATAGGTAGTGACAAGTATTTATTGCATTAAATAATTGAATTTTAAACTAAACTTGAAATTAGATGTATTTTTTATTATTATTATTAACAAATAATTGATAAGTTTGCATGCCGTAAGGTAGAATGTACTAGGGTCTATTTTTTTCTTTTGTATTCCATCTTATGTATGTACCTACATTGAACGCAAATAAATATGATTATGATTATGATTATGATTAGTTTAATATTATAAATGTCAAAGTTTGTTTAAATTTTCATTCGATCACGCTGAAACGGCTGAATAGAATTGAATGAAATATGGTTTTTGTTTTTTTTTTGTTTTTAATATTTATCGTGATACACCTCATAGCAACACAATTTCTGAGGAAATTTCAACCAGTTATCTATTACCGTTCAAAAGATACAGCCCTGTGACAGACAGACGGACGGACGGACGGACAGCGTAGCGAGAGTAATAGGGTCCCGTTTGGCACCCTTCGCGTACGGAACCCTCAAAACGAAGGTTATCCCATAACATCAATGTTAGGTCCCCGACTTGAAGTATTAATAGTTAGGAACAATAATTGCACACGTGTATATATGCAGTTCCAATTAGCGCAAGAACGCTAATTGAAGCCACGATTGGAATTATTACATTAATACATTACATTTATGTACTTAAGTATTCATTTATACTTTATGCAAACACGAACTAAAGTTTAGAAGCGGACTTAATGCCTTAGAGTTTAGGCATTTTCTACCAACACCCATCACCCTAGACCCAACGGTCTAGAGTGATGCAGAGACAAAAAATGGTAGATTCGCTAACAGTGATATTCTGTGAGAATTTATACTATGCCTTATTCTTAGTTTATACTAAACCTCTTATGGGGTCATTGTACTGATCATTGTGAACAACTTTTAGTATGGGACTAACCCTGAAACTGCAAAAAAAAAACTGCTGTTTTTTACATTTTGATGATTTATTTGAACACAAATGTAGCTTATATTCAGCAGATTTTTTTTCACGATTTCTGGGTTGGTCCCATAGTAAAAGTTATTCACAATGATGAGTAAAATGACCCTTAAGAGGTTAAGTATAAACTAAGAATAAGGTTGTATCAATAAGTAGCCTTATTGACCACTTAAGTAACCTTACTGATTAGTATAAAACATTGAGAATGTAAAGTGGGCACAAGAGATAAGTATTAGGTGATTAATTCGGTGCCCTACATAAAAATATTGCACAAAAGCAGTCTATTACTCTCCCACTGCTGGGCACGAACCTCTTCTCAGAGTCAGAAGAAAGGCTTAGGCCTCTGTACCGTTGTGGGTTGGCAGACTACACACACCAACAAGACTTTTTGAGCCTTTGCAGCTGAACAGGAGTCCTCGGGATATTTTTTGTATTCTTATTTTGATCAAAAAATAATTCAAAAAGTCTAGTGGCCTTCGGATAAACCGTACCCACGCCATGGAAGGCCAAATATTGGGTTCAAAGTAGATAAAGGTATTTATGTTTACGTCCCAGAGCAACTTAAGGGGGGTTTACTAGCCAAGTGGCGCCCCCATCAGTAAATAAATTATTACTCGCTGAATACATCATTTATCGAAAATCCTTTTTAACCGGATTCAAAAAAAGGAGGAGGTTATTTAATGACTGAAGTACATATACTGTAGTTTAATTAGAAACTATCAACTCTGTAAATTATAGTTCGCTGTAGTTCATCATCCTCCTGCCCTTATCCCAATTTATTTGGGGTCGGCGCAGCATGTTTTTTTCTTCCATACATCTCTATCAGCCGTCATCTCCGTGTTCACTTTCTTTCTATTCATATCATCTTTCACACAATCCATCCATATTTTCTTCGGTCTCCCTCTTTTCTTATAGCCATCAACATTCATACTTAAAACTTTCCTCGTAACATGCTCCTCATTCCTCCTCATCACATGTCCATACCATGACAGTCTATTGCTACTTAACTTCTCTGTCACTGGCGCTACTTTTAGACTCCCTCTTACATATTCATTCCTTATCCTATCCATTCTCGTTACACCACACATTCCTCTTAATATTCTCATCTCAGCTGCATGCACTTGCCTTTCATTAATTCCTTTCGTAGCCCAACATTCCGATCCATACAGGACAGCAGGTCTTATCATGGTCTTATAGATTTTCACCTTCAGTTTAAGAGGAATTCGAGAGTCACATGTAGTTCCCGTGACCTGCCGCTATTTCAACCATCCTGTGTTAATTCGGTGCTTGACTGTCCGGTCTATTTCGCCATCGCTTTGCACAAGTGAACCGAGGTACCGAAAGTCGGAGCAGACTGGCAAGGGCACGCCATCTAGCGCAAAAGCAACAAAACCGGAAAGACCGCCGAAATCGCAGAACATGTATTCCGTTTTAGTTCTGCTGATTTTCAAGCCAACGTTCTCCAGATTTTGTTGCCATTTCGCCAATCTACTCTGGACCTCAAGTCCATCTTCACCAACAAGGACAATGTCGTCAGCAAACAGCATGCACCAGGGTGCCTCTTCCTGGATTTCTGATGTCAAAGCATCCATTATCAGCAAGAAGAGATAAGGACTTAGAGCCGACCCTTGGTGCAAGCCTACAGCCACACTGAACTCGTCGGTGTTGCCAGCGGCCGACCGAACATGGGTACTGGATTCGCTGTACATAGCACGAATTAACTCCACATACTTTGCAGGCACACCTTTCTCTTTCAGCGCCCACCACAAAACCTCGCGGGGTACTCTGTCGTACGCCTTCTCTAGGTCAACGAACACCATGTGCAAGTTCTTATGCGCACGTCTATACTTTTCGCATATTTGGCGGAGTGCAAATATGGCATCCGTTGTCCCACGACCTGGCATAAATCCCATCTGGTTTTAGGGTGATCTCACTCTCCTCTCGCAATCTTTTCTCTATCACCTTCTCCCATACTTTCATACTGTGTGACATGAGCTTTATTCCTCTATAGTTGTTGCAGTCTTGTACATCACCCTTATTTTTGAAGATGGGCACTAGCGTACTATTACACCATTCTTGTGGGATCGTTTCTTCATGCAACAACTTATTGAAGAATAAAGTCAGCCAGTAACATCCATCTTCTCCTAATAATTTCCATACTTCTACTGGTATACCATCTGGTCCCACTGCTTTCCCATTTTTCATACCTCGAACGGCTCGAACCGCCCTTCTGACTTCATCCATACTAATTTCATTTACCAAACCCCTATTTACATGCACCTCTATAGTTCACTGTAGTTGTAGATACAAAATATGCGAAAAACGGCCACTTTTGGCACTCTTTGTATCTACAACTACAGCGAACTATAATTTACAGAGTTGATAGTTTCTCATTAAACTAGAGTACCTGTACTTCAATCGTTAATAAAGGATTTTCGATAAATGAAGTATTCATCGAGTAATAATTTGTTTACTGCTGGGGGCGCCACTTGGCTACTCATCATTTCAGCCTAAAGACGTCCACTGCTGGACAAAGACCTCCCCCAATAAGGGGGGGATATGCCATAATCGCCACGCTTGGCAGGCGAGTTGGCGATCGCAGTTGGTTGGTTAAATACTCAGAGAACGCTGCTGCCCATCCTCTGGAGAATCCCTTAGTCGCTTTTTACGACACCCATGAGAAGATATAGGGTGGTGCAATTCTTTACGTGCGGCACAACACGGACTTGGCTACTAAATTCCCTTTAATGTCAACCTTTGACGTAAATAGTACAGTATAGGCACAATAACCTATTTTCTAAATATATAAATGAGAATATATCATAACATAAATAAACCCTGCGTATAATTTATGTGTGAAAGGTTGTGTGTACAAGATGAATATGTAAAGGTTGAATATTTCATTGAAGATATTTATAACAGATGGTTCAGTGTATTATTAGATCTTAATTCGTGTTGTTAATAGACCGACGATGAAGTGGTTTGTGCGGAAAAATGTGTGTAAGAATTATGAAAGCAAACTACGTTATTTATGATAATTTGTTCTTTATTATTAACTAGACATCGTCCGCGGCTTCACCCGCGTTCTAAAATTAAATATAGCCTGTTACTTCTGGGTAAAGTACCTTTTTAATGGTCAAAGAATGATTAAAATCAGTTCAGTAGTTTCAGAGTTTATCGATTAAAAACAAACAAACAAAAAAAACTTTCCTCTTTATAATATTAGTATATATTTAGGGGGCAACTAGCATGTGCTTCACCAAAGGTGGGTACAGACTGCAGACAATCAATGCCGCCGCCTATATATATATATATATACAAATAATATCCACAATCTGAAACTCCAGGGGAGTCGCCGATGCGTTGTCGATTCTTCTTGGTACAGAGTTTTTATAATCCGCTTCTACCATCAAATAGGTTTCAATGACTTGAAGAATATAGCTAGCTAATAGGGTAGAATCAGGCCACACGGGGAGAAGGGGCTCGCCTGCTTGTGGCGGGCCAGGACCTGTCGGGGGTGGTTGTGTGAATACTCACGGGTTCCCACGCCCCCGGCTAAGGTAGTTGAAGGAACACCGTGGTGGTTCAACCTGGAACGCAGACCAGGTTTTCTGAGTGCGTTATCAAATAAAAGTTACCGATATAATAATTTAATTGGTTGATGGTACATTGTGCATGCCTCAATGATGTCAAATGAGTGTACTACAGGCATTTTAACGGTCTTGTTGTACTGACATCTACCGAATCAAGTCAGTAAACGCTTGCAGCAGGGCTACAAAATAATAAAAAACCCGCCCAAGTGCCCATCGACCTGATACTCCATAGAAACTGATTTAATTTACGAGAGTTCATCAAAAGACATCAACGTTCCGTGCGCGAAATGTGAATTTTTGCAACTTTTTCTTACGCAGGTACCACCACGTATGTCTACGTTTGCCCTATTTTTAGTATTTATTGCAAAACTACACAGTATGCACTATAATCATACCAAGTTTGACGCTGGTATGTGTTACCGTTTTGAAGATAGAGCAGGAACAAAAACGCTGAAAAAAAAGCACGTTTTTCGAGGTTTCTTGTATGCTTTGTTTTTAGACTTTTTTATTTTTAGTATTTGTCGTGATAGGTGTCATAGCAACACATATTCTGAGAAAATTTCAACCGGCTACCTATTACCATTCAAACGATACAGCCCTGTGACAGACAGACGGACGGACGGACGGACAGCGTAGCGAGAGTAATAGGGTCCCGTTTGGCACCCCATGGGTACGGAACCCTAAACACCAATAGGAGCAAGGTCTCAGTAAAAACATAGAGCTGTTATCGAAAAACCTTTAGGAACCCGTTATTGATCTCTAAAATTAATTCTATCGTCATGAATATAAAATACGAAAAGTAATAAAGTTGTGTTAATCAGTAGGCGCCTACGATTTTAAATAACAACAATATTATTTCGGAATCGTTTTTTATATTTTTAGTAATCATTTGTAACGGTTGAGCTGAATTAGAGCTCATCACAGGTTTTAAGATACAACTTTAGCACAAATAAAGCTAGGCACACTACTGACTGACAAAATGCATCAAGAAACTTAACTCAACTGAGTAATACGTGCAAAAAATTATACTTACTTATTACTTACTCCGCTGGCGAAGCGACCCAAAATGAGTCTTGGCCACCGAAACGAGAGAACGCCACTTGCCGCGATCTTTGGCAAAAATTATGGAACACACAATTTATGGAACTTTTCTTTAAATAAATTAATAATTAATAATAATTTAATTAATAATTTGAATAAATTGAATTAAAATTGGATAATTTTGCTAATATATTCATGATGAAAATAAGAACTTGTTATCATCATCATCATCATCATTTCAGCCGAAAGACGTCCACTGCTGGACATAGGCCTCCCCCAAGCATCGCCACAACGACCGGTCCTGTGCCTTCCGCATCCAGCGGATTCCCGCGACCTTCACCAGGTCGTCGGTCCACCTTGTGGGGGGCCTACCCACGCTGCGCCTTCCAGTACGCGGTCGCCACTTGTTATACTTTAAAATTATCCAGTAGTTTTTATATTATCTAAATAAATTTCCGCCAAAATTAATGCGGCGATCTACTAATTTTATTTTAGATGTATAAGCTCAATACTTATCTAATATTAATATATTAAATTGTACTTAATTAAGTCCAAAAATTTTGCAATGCCTGAAAAAGGCGACTAAGTATGTAAGAACTATATTTATAACCTACCACCAATATGACACTTAGTTGGCAAAATAAACCTTTGAATCTTTGAATCTTTCGGTAGAAGTATTTACATAGGCGAGTGGAACCGCGGTACAGCTGGTAAAAAACCAGCCTGTGACTGTAGGCCTCTTCTTATACAAGAGAGCACACATTTTATTCTTACTGCGGGTTGGTGATCTTAGACAAGTCTACAATTGTGTATAACTTAATCATACATACAGTCATAATGCATTATATACAGTACATCCATATTTTGCTGGTTTGGTTATAAATCCAATGTAATATGAGGCAGGCCTAGTGCCAATAACCGGGCACAAATCCAGACTCCGGGCTGCTGCTGAGAATTTCTTATTAAAAAACTGAATAACACTGCCCGACCTGGGAATTGAACCCGGGACCCCACGCCTAGCAGTCGCGCTTGCGACCACTGAACCAACGAGGCGGAAACTAACATAACATAATCAGCTCATTACTCTTAATCATAACTTTCAATATATTAAAATAATTCCACAAGAATCGGAAGGTTGTTGTACAGGATTTTCTTGATTAATTGGAAGTTTTGAAGCCATAATCCGTAAATTAATGAGAGTCTTGTAAAATGTTATGGTGTTTTTCTTGGCAATGACTTCAAAGCTAATTAATGGGACTTCATTCTGTTTAATAATGGTACTTAGTTATAATCCCACTTTTATTAGTTATTTCAACATTGATTTAAAAATAATAAGTGTACAACCTTAGAGTAATAAGACAGACATACAGTGATAACCGCGACCAATATAGATATAGCGCGCGCGCGATATAGTGGAGACCGCGAATCGGTAAACGCAGCGTAGGGCGCCCCCCCACCAGGTGGACCGACGACCTGAAAAACGTGGCTGGGGGAGACTGAATGCGGAAGGCAGAGGACCGAGTGTTGTGGCGCAACTTGGGAGAGGCCTATGTCCAGCAGTGGACTGCGATAGGCTGAGTTGATGAGTTGATGATACAGTGATAATTTTATTCAAAGTTAAGTTCATAAAGCACAATAACAATCTATGTGTGCTCGCAAGCAGCACGTAAAATGTTGACCGACACATATACTGTAGGTCTACTCGCGTTTTACGAACGACAAACGAAGTACGAACTTTCGTTCCGACTGATACTTACATAATAAAGATAGGCACATAAAAAAGGCACAATTAAGATAGACTACGGTTCATAGTCGAATAAAATTTACCGGAGATGAGAAAAACAAACGTCAAAACACGATCATCGCATGCGATAAGGGAACGATGGTTGACCGGAGTAGCAAATTGTGCGATGAATCGTACGATTTATCGAATATCGTCGAACGGGAGTAGACCCCCAGGCGCGCATTCAATGTACTGAACGTATCCTTTTAAATTAAAAATAAATAAAATTTAATTAAAAAAATTAAAAATTCAAATTCAAATTTAATTTAATTTAATTTAAGTTATTTATTTGCTAGAATATGGTATTCTTACAGGTGTAGGTGACTTATGCTTAGTTTCATCATATTCTACCCTTTGGGGTGTGCAAAAAGGCCAAATTGAAATTGCTTCACTCCACAACTGCGGTTCTATGCCTAATTAAAAGGCCAAATTGAAATTGCTTCACTCCACGACTGCGGTTCTATGCGTAATTATTCTAAGTGTACACCCTTGTTTTTCCATTCATAAAGTAGTAATTATCTTTATTGATAGTATATTATATCTTATATCCTAAATTGAACTGCGGTAGTAATTATTGAGCAAGTTTCCTAAGCATAAGTAGTAAATAGTAAATAAATACGCCTCACATTTCTAGGCATATTGCACTTTTGCTTTCTACAACGTGTATCAGAAATGCGTGGTCATATTTTAAGAGCTCATTCAGGGCATAGCATAGAACAACTTTTACTATGGGACCAACCCTGAAATCGCGAAAAAAATATCAGCTGTTCCTTCCTTACTTAATCATCTATGTCGCTCGACAAAATGTAAGGATCAGCTGATTTTATTTTCGCGATTTCAGGGTTGGTCCCATAGTAAAAGTTGTTTTATGCTGTGCACTGGATGAGCTCTTAAAATATGACCACGCATTTCTGATACACGTTGTATAGTATTTCTTTATTTAAATTGTCTCAATTTCGTGAAACATCAGCATCAACAGCATTTATTATTACAATAAACCCATTTTCCATATAATTTTATTACAAATAAAAACAAATGGATAAACAGTACGAATGCTTACGTAATTTCGGTCTATCCTACTGAGCCTAAGTAACGCTGACATTTTCACACAAAATAACGTCTTTGCCACAATATTTACGATAGTCCATCGCGTGGATTAGACCAGTGTATCACGAACTTTATGCTCCCCAAATTAAACCTGGTACGCAGATCTGGTTATATTGGTTTGTTGTACTACTTCCGCGTACCAAATCTGTTTATTTATAATGTCCCATCTCTAAATGGGACGAGGTTGGGCTCCTCTTGAGCTTTTGCCAGAAAGTGCAATTTTTTATTTTCGATAATCCACGTGGTTGCTTTTGATGATAATAGATTCTTAATACTATCATAAATTATTTTAATAGTGTTTATTAATTTTGTGGCTAGTGTTGTAATAAATTAGAATTAACTGGGTATAAAATATGCTATGATTGTATTGTGATCTGTTTTCAGTTATGGTTTTGAGGATTTTTGTGTTATTGAAAAAATATCTGGAAATTATAGGTTGTTTCTCTTTTAAAATAGGTTAATTTATGCTTAGAGAATGCTGAACTGAAAATAAAGTTTGAAATAATTTTATAAGGTTACTTTGTTTTCGTTATTGTAAATAAATTACTGCGTTATGTCTTGCATACCCCAACGAATTGAGGATCAACCATGGAGAACAGAATGGAGATCAACAAAAAATACTGGCTAAGAAAAGGCAAAATGGAAAAAAACCTTAAAGTATAAAGAAATAATTTTATGCAAATGTGGCTCGAAATCCACAAAATATTGGTTCAGATCAAGCAAACTTAGAAGCCAAACATTTGCTGATTAGCTTAGCACATGTTGTTTGTCATTCATCTCCAACACGTTGGCGCCAATAATTACTAAATTATGACAAGGTTGGTCGTGTTTGTAGATTTGTACAAACGTATACTAAAACCTTTTTACACTTTAAATAACTATATTAATCATTTCCATTTTATTCTACACGCTACTGACTTAATTACATTTGAACCAATACTAATAATAGAACTTACAATGAATGCATGTGCACTGATCATACTGTTTTTTCTAAATGACGGAATAATTTTAGAACATTATAATGACTAAAGGCGGAAAATTTCTTAAAGTTGGTCTCTTTAATCCAGGATCATTGGGTACAGGTCATGATAACTTAATTGGTGCACTCGACAGGCATTGTTTTGATGTTTTGGCTATCAACGAAACATGGTTGCGACCGGGGGAGGAGGGGCGCGCTCCGGTGGTGCCGGGCTATCGTCTCCGCCACACACCGCGGTCAGCGCGTGTGCGCAGGGGTCGTGGTGGGGGCGTTGGCTTTTATCTACGGCGGGGACTGAGCGTGCGTACTTGGACGTGTGCTGTTGATCCCAGGTTCGAATCGGTCGACCAAATGTGGTTAACGTTGTCAATGAATGGCAAAAAAATTGCTATAGGCACAGCGTATCGGCCTCAATGGCTTAACCTTGACCTTCTCCTGGATGCCTTAACGGAAACTCTTACTTCATTGGGAAATTGTGATCATTATATATTGCTTGGCGATTTTAACGTGAACATGACTGACACAAACGACGCGAAAACTAAAAAATTCAACGAGTTTTTAAAATGCCTAAGTCTCACACAATTAGTCACGTCACCCACTCACTTTACAGACACCAGTGAAACTCTTATCGATCTCCTGTGTACTGACCTGAGAGCAAGATATGCAACGGTAGAATCTTCTGGTTCAATTAATGGTCATTCTATTATATCTGCAGAATTCCACGTAAAACGTGACAAGTTTAAGCCATACGTTGTAGAATTTAGACAACTTAAAAGTGTATGCATGGATAGCTTTAATATGGACTTATTGCTTCTATGCCCTGAAAACATTTCAAAGCTAGACAGTGTAACTGACATGGTGCATGTTTTTAACTCCCGCATTCTTGCCCTGTTTGATTTTCACGCACCGATCAAGACATGTACTATAAAGGAAAAGTCGTATCCTTGGATTACAGACACGATCAAGCTCATGATGCGGTTACGAGACGATGCATTAAGTAGTTTTAGGAAAACTAAATTGGACTCTAAAAAGGAATACTACAAAGAGTTAAAATCCCTGGTAGTAAGATCATTGTACAACGAAAAAGTTGCGTACTTCAAGCATAATATAAATAATCAAATTAAAAACCCAAAATTACTATGGAAAAATCTCAAATCCACCTTATCACCCTTTAAACCTAGACAAGACCTTCCGTCGCACTTTTCTGATCCAGATCTAATTAATAACACTTTTTTGATAGTCCCTGGTAACCCTGTGGCAAGCTTGTCAAATATGACTTACTATGAATATCACAGACATAGTGAAGCAACTTTCACTATCACTCCAGTAGAACATACCGATATCTCGTGCATTATTTCCAACCTTAAAAGTAATGCTGAAGGCTACGACAACATTACTCTGGATATGCTTAATATGACTCTGCCGTACACACTAAGTTCTATAACGGATATAATAAACCGCTCTATAGTGACGTCAACGTTCCCCGAACAATGGAAAATTGCCTCCGTTAGGCCGTTACCTAAAAATTCAAATCCAACAGAAGTAAAAGACCTACGCCCTATAAGTATCTTGCCATGTCTGTCAAAAGTATTGGAGAAAGTCATCAGTAACCAACTAACGTTTTTTTTGGAACAAAATAACGTATTACCTGATTTACAATCTGGTTTCAGAAAACAGCGTAGTACCTCTACTGCTTTGCTGGATGTTACTGATAATATGTTAACAGCCCAAGATAAAGGAATGTGCTCATTACTGGTTTTATTGGATTTTTCCCGTGCATTTGATGCAATAAATATCCCGCTATTACTATCGAAGCTTAATTATTATGGTTTTGACCACGGCGCAACGCAATGGTTTCGTAGCTATCTCAGTAATAGGAAACAACTAGTGGATTTACGTTTAGGTGACGGCACGGCTCTTAGATCGGCTCTTACTTCTATAGAGAGAGGCGTCCCACAAGGCTCTATTTTAGGTCCAATTCTGTTTATTTTGTACTGTGCGGATATAGTCAAATGCCTCCAGAGATGCAAATACCACATATACGCTGACGATGTCCAACTATATATCTCTTTTAAACCAGATGAATACGATAGTGCCATTAAAGATCTAAACGCTGACCTTCATAGAATCACCATCTGGTCCGAGGAGAACTGTCTGTCACTAAACCCGATAAAAACCAAATATATGGTATTTGGCACGAGGCAGCAGCTAGCTAAACTACCCGCAACTTTTGATTTGGAGTTGATGGGTGAGCCAATTGAGCGAGTCTGTGAAGCGCCGAATCTCGGTCTTATTATGGACAACGATCTCCGTTTCGAGAAACATGTTGCCGACTCGGTAAGAAACTGTTTTTACCGCCTAAAGGTTTTGTATAAGATGAGGCCTTACTTATCAGAAACATTAAGGGAGCAACTAGTCGAAACCCTTGTTTTGTCTAGGTTGAACTACGCAGACACGGTGTGCGGCCCACGCCTTTTGGCTCGTACGGATCGGCTCATTCAAAGGGTTCAGAACGCATGTGCTCGATTTTGTTACAGAATTCCTTCCAGAAGCCACGTAACACCTTTTCTTAACAAGCACTATACACTAAAAATGAAATCGAGACGCAAACTACACTTGGCTTGCCTCCTGTTTGGTGTGGTTAAATACCAAAAGCCGGATTACCTATACAACAAGCTGAGTTGGGTGGGTAGTAGACGAGAATGCGAGAGAAGACAGTGTTCACAGCCACTCTCAATTCAGCTCCACCGTACAGCAGCTTTTAGAGGCACCTTTCGGTATGCGGCATCCAAAGTGTGGAATAACCTGCCACCACCTATTAGAGCAATCAAGACGATCGAAACTTTTAGAAGACGCTTACGGCAGTATCTGATAGATGCGCAACGGAAACTAGACATGATTAATGTTAATGTTTCTATTATATGATAATTATTATAAATGGATAGGTACATAACTATATGCAGGTTGTAGGTATTGCACATGCTCGGTGGTTTCCTTTTGCTGCTTATCGTGTCCGTAACTCTGGGGGTGCTGTTGCATCATCCGCGACAAGTGCGTGCCACCGCAGTTCGGAGACCTAGAAACAAAACAAACACAATATATTCTTTTTCCAACTTGTCGTGCTCTGCTCATTCTCGTTGTGTTTCTACTTACCCAATGTGGCTGGCCTGCTTGCGACTGCGGCGCACGGTGTCGGGATCGTAGCATTTTTTTTTCTCTCCCTCCAGTAAAAAGCCTGGCAGACAAACGTCTGTGTTTGTAGTTTGGCATCTCGATGTTGAAGCACAACTAAAAAAACAGGTTATTGATGCTTGATCAGGAATCCCCAACAATGCTCTGCAAATGTAAATATTTTTACTACAAAATGAAAATTACCTTTTATCAACTTCGGAAATCTCCATCTATTATTTTTCGTACTTCACTTTTTTCTAGTAAGGTTTGGTTGATTATTAGTTTCAATATAACAACTGCCGGTAAAATGTCCGTCGCGCTCGGCTGCCCGCAGCGCATTGTTAGATTTGTGGGTAAATGCGTGCAAACGAACCTGTGACAATGTATATGTATTTATTAATTGATGACGTCCGTTCCACTTATTTCCCATTTATTTAATATTACTATTTTAACACGTATATATATATATCACGATATTTATATTTTATATTATATTATTATTGCGAAAAACTTTCTAATTATTTTTATCTATGTTTAGTTTACTCACTGTAAAACTGATTTTCGTCCGTGACGCTTTCAAACAAGGTCCAGTTGAAAACCAGCGCCAGACACTAGTTGTCTGGCATTTTTGCTGAACTGAGCCTATTTGGTGCAGCCGCGAGGCACACAATTATACTTTTAGGAGACTATATTGATTAAAGCTGTATATTATTGTTATTGTGTGTGTTGTGTGGCTGTAGTAAATAAATCATTTTTCTTTCTTTCTTCTTTCTTTCTTTCAACTCATTGTGTGTTGTGTATGTTAATGAGAATGCCACGGATAAACTCGAAACATAGAGTAATGAGGTAGGTACCACATGATACAGAAGGAATTTTAAAAGATATACTACATAGTCACTTAGAAATTCTTGCAGAAAAGGTACACTAAGCTCTCTAATCTTTTTGATATTTAAGTTTCTTATTAAAACCTTTTTTTTTAATTGATCGCTGTAAATGTGAAAATAATGTAGCTATTAATGGCATAGAGTATCGGATCGTTGGGTTGCCTCCTATCATGGTCGAGCCTAAACTTAAAAATCATTCAATCAACTCAGCCTAACGCAGTCCACTGTTGGACATAGGCCTCTCCCATGTTGCGCCACAACACTCGGTCCTCTGCCTTCCTTTGTAAATCATTATTAATCTTTAATTAGTTTACTTCAGTAAATTTGTACCAGTCATTAACCAACATTATTCTCACACAATTCTTTCCAATTAATCATGTAATAAATCATTGTACTATTATTATTTGAAAAGAGTATATCCATGGAGTTTCTTGCCGGCTCTTCACCATAGGACCAAAGCTCGGCGACCGGCATAATTATAATACACGGCATGCGCACCAATTGAGTGCTGTGCCTCGGCGACTGGCGAAATCATCAAAGCTAGTACATGTGATGGCGCCAACGGTATACAATCGCTTACCTGACCACGTAAGGGACGCGCTATCAACGCAGTCGTTTAAGAGGACGCTCCCAAAACGTAATTCCCACCCTCGCACTCCCCTTACACACCGCAACTGCGGGCCGCTCTCGTCAATTTTATGCGAGTTGCAATAGAACTCATTTTCGAGAAAATCATTCTCGCGTGTTTTACCACGGAAGTAAATGTCGTAAATCTCAAAACAGTTTTCTTTTTATTACAAGAATACTAAACAATCTATACAAATTTCCGCTAGCTAGTATTTAATAAACTTTATTATCTTCCTATTTGCATATATTTTATATAGCTAAGTTAAATAATAAAGGAGAAATATTTGAAAAATCTCTAAAAACGCATGATTTTCAAAAAATAAAACTATCGAACAAAAATCAACTAATTATGTAACTGTCTAGCCAAACGATGGATAAAAGTTCAAAAAAACATGAATCTAAATTTGACATTCATCAAGCATGTGTTCGACTCAGCTTAAGTTTTCAAAAAGTCACCTCATTTTGGGAGTGGAGCGCTGGCTGATTGAGCAAGGCTTTTATCACTGGGATGAATTTATAGGATAAGTCACTACCTAAATTGTCACACTGCGGCTTATAAATTTTTTGTTGTAAATAATTACTAATTGTAAAATAGAATAATGATTAATTGAGAATATAATATGTCAAAATAAGAATATTATTATAATAAATTTTAATAATGTAATAAATAGCATGTAATAATGATAACTGAAAATGTAATTTTATTTACTTAAAATGTGACTTATAATAACTACTATTATCAATAAATAACTATGAACTATGAACTAGGACCAACTTTTTGGAACTGGTGGAATCTAAACGTTAATTATGAATCTAGTTGTATCATCTTGTTGTAGTATCTTATTCGAAATAAAAACTTTTGACTTTGACTTTATGATCTCTTTTCCTCCTAGCCATTTTCCAACCCTGTTGGGATCAGTTTCTAGACTTTCTAGTATAACCAGATGCGGCCTAATATTAGTATTTTACACGTTTTACACGAAGTGACTGCCATTAAATCTCCGCAACCTAGTTATTTGGCAATAACCAATCAACTCAGCCTATCGCAGTCCACTGCTGGACACAGGCCTCTCCCAAGTTGCGCCACAACGCTCGGTCCTCTGCCTTCCGCATCCAGTCCCCCCCAGCCACATTCTTTAGGTCATCGGTCCACCTGGCAAGGGGGCGCCCTACGCTGCGTTTGCCGATACGCGGTCTCCACTCAAGGACTCGTCTGCTCCAACGGCCATCGGTCCTTCGACAGACATGGCCAGCCCACTGCCACTTCAGCTTACTAATCCTACAAGCTATGTCGGTCACTCCGGTTCTTCTCCGGATAATCTCGTTACGGATTTTATCCTTCAAAGAAACTCCAAGCATAGCTCGCTCCATAGCTCGCTGAGCGACTTTAAATCTGTGGACTAGCCCAACTGTCAGTGTCCACGTCTCGGCACCGTAAGTCATGACTGGCAGGACGCACTGGTTGAAGACCTTTGTCTTCAAACTTTGCGGTATAGCAATAACCAATAACTAACACTAACTAACTATACTTTTTTTTTCTCATGGGGAAATCCTCATGAATGCACTCCGCCCTGGTAAGGTGGAGCCCACAGAAATAGATAGAATGGTTGTAATCACAATTTTACTTGCGATTCATGCGTGGCAACTTTCCTAACAAACTACGCCTTACATTTTGACGTAATTATTAAAAAAAAAAAAAAAAACAAATGTACTTTACAGCTTTTGTTTCTGCGGTTAGAAACAGCACAATAAAGCTTTTTGGGTTTTCGTTACAGCATTTATAGAAACAACTCTTAAGGCGTGCTGAGAAAGGCTTTGAAATATCATGCACTATGGTGCATGGTGCTGCCACGCGCGCCCTGCCCACATGGCCATTTAATCTATTTCTGTGGTGGAGCCAGTGTCGGACTCTTACCGACTCAAACTACCACCGTGTTCCTCCGGTGTTGTGTTCAAATAAATCGACAAAATGTAGGGAACATCTGATTTTTTTGGCTTTTTCAGGTTTGGTCCCAAAGTAAAAGTTCTTCATACTGATGAGTACAATGACCCCTTAAGAGGTTTTCAGTTATTTCAATAACACGTTGTAGGTCAATCTTAGTCACCTAATACGGTACGATTAGGTACGATTTTTATGGTCCATTCTGTTCATTATCATCATCATTTCAGCCGAAAGACATCCATTGTGTATGTGTACTACAAAGATATTTAATAGTACAGATATGTTACTGCGCTCGCAATCTGAATACTCAAAAACATCTTAATTAGGACGTTTCTCTATAAATCTGTGTCAAGTATGGCGCCGAGCGTGACCGGTGACGAAAACAAACTAATTACAAATATTAAAAATAAACAATAAATAAAATCCTTACATTTTGTCGAGCGATATCAGTGATTTAGCAAAAAAGACGGCCTATTTGGCCTTTGTACCCTGTTGTGCAGAAAGAATTAAATAAATAAATAAATTTAGTAGGGAACAGCTGATATTTTTTTCGCGATTTCAGGGTTGTTCCCATAGTAAAAGTTGTTCTATGTTATGCCCTGAATGAGTCCTTAAAATATGACCACGCATTTCTGATACACGTTGTATTTTACGTTTGTTTTGTTAGGGTTATGTTAGGGTATGACATACTATACTTTTAAATATCATTGGTGTACTATTGTTGCGGACGCAAGCCTGAACTTAACTAATGTAACTGAAAACTTGTGCTAACACAGCTGAAACGTTATGTACAAAGTAACAAGGGCATGAAATCCAGCTATAATCACACTATAGCTGGGTACAGATCATCAGCCAATCACAGTTTGATGAGTCATAAACCATGAACCAATCACAGGTCATAAGCCATACATAACTACAACTAGCTATGACTTGTAAAAATGTTGGAAGAACAGAGCAGCCGCAGGGCGCACTACGCGCCACTTGTGCCCCGCTGAATACTACTTAAGCGGGTGAATAAGCGGCATTTTGTGGTCATTCACGCTCTGACACTCGCCCCGAGAGGTCGTGCTGCTCCCGCTCCGTCCTTTCGTGCCGAGTTTCGTGCCCGAATATTTTTCGCTACGGCTCACCGTAGCGCCCTCCGCAGTCGCCCCGCCGACTGCAGCCCGATAAGCACATTCGCTGTCTTTTTCAAGACAGCGGGCGCGCTTTTGTCTCTTTAGACAGAGTTTCGTCAAAAACGTAGTGTCCCTTCAGGAAAAACCCACTTATTTACTGTGGTTCTCGGTGGATACCTAACGGTGATAACAAACCGAGGGGCGTTGACCCGACACGCCAGCTGCGCTCCTTAAGGGCAAAGCAAAATTGGAAGAAGCTAGGACCAGAAGGCCTTGGGGGATCTCCTAGTCTTCCCTAGCTTACCCGCGTTTCGTCCTATCTAGCATTCTCTAGGGGTTAACACCCATTGCACACTAGAGACTTAGGGACCTGTTTGCACATTGAGACTGGCAAACAGGAGAGCAAGCTTAGGGCTCACCAGTAGGCACACAACCTCCCCGTCTATACCCGACGGGGAGGGTTTGAACACACTCCCGGGAACACCCACCCGAGGAGCAAACCCCCATGGTTAGTACGCCACTAATTTCTCTCCCCCTCTCATTGTTGCTAGGCTTGGCTTAGTCATCATCTATACGATGGTGTCTGATGCCGAGTTCCTCAGCATCTTAAAAAACGTCCTCTTCAAGGACCCCGTCTTTATCGCCAATCATGGCGACTTGTTTGGCAGCGCTTTTGCCGCCAAGCAACAAACACCACCCGACGTCCCCGACTCTCTAAAGTCGCCCGATTCCCCCCCACCCATAAGGATAAATTCCCTAAAAAGGGCTAGGCGCCTCGCCCTCGAAGCCCGCGCCCGCGCCCGCGCCCGTCCCGACAGCGATGCGGAGAGACCGAGGTCTCCATGTGGTCCATCTAGGCGTTCAGCCAGCCTGGACCCCAAGGAACGTACCCCCTCACCTCTCCCCACCCCAGCCCCCACTCAAAACCCCGAGATCTCCCCGATCCCTTCAGACCAAGAGATGTCTTCGGACAGTGAGGTCATCTCCGACGAGGCCGATGCCTTTACCACAGTAGTGGGTAAAGGTAAAAAACGCGGCCGAAAAACCAATAAGGCCGAGGCTCTCGCCCCAAAGTCCTTAAAGCTTTCCGAGGCTAACACTGCCCCGGCCCCTACCCCCCGTCCCGCCTCTCACTCCTCCTCGCAGGATAACAGGCCCTCCTCCCCTCATGTCCATACCTCGTCTTCCCAGACGAAGGTACCCATCCCGCCTCCCTTATTCATCCAGGATAAGGCTTACTGGACAAGAATCTCTGACTGGTGCAACCAGTCCAAAATTAATTTCACCAGTGCCCGCCCCACACAGCAGGGCATTAAAGTCACTGTCCCCACCCCCACCGATTACCGCAACCTTACCAGGTTGTTGCGCGAGCGTAGTGTGTCTTTTCACACCTACGCCCTCCCGGAGGACCGACTCCTCAGAGTCGTAATCCGAGGGGTCCCCACCGAAGTAAAATGCGAGGAAGTACACGACGACCTCGTTCGTCAAGGTATCCCCATTAAAGAGACCCACAGAATGTTCCGTGGAAAGCACGGAGACCCCTTCAACATGGTCCTCGCCATCTGCCACCCCAGCGAAAACGCTAAGGCAATATATAACGTAAAGACCGTATGCCACCTATCAGGCATTACGATCGAGCGCCCCCACAAGTCAAACCAGCCTGGTCAATGTCACCGTTGCCAGTTGTATGGTCACTCCCAGCGTAACTGTTACGCTAAGCCCAGGTGCGTAAAGTGCCTAGGCGATCATGGGACTAGCGAGTGCGAGCGTCCCAAGGAGAGGGACCAGTGCACGGAGCCCCCAAGTTGTGTCCTTTGCGGCCAAGCCGGACATCCAGCGAATTATCGCGGATGCCCCAAAGCCCCCAAAATGCGCAACGCCAAATCGGCGAAACGCGCCTCCGACCGCGTTGCGAGGGAAGCCCCCTCCTACGCAGCCCCCTACCATTACCAACCACCAAACCCTAGAGGCCCACTCGGGCCCTCCCCTAATTTCCGCGGCCCACTCGGGCCCAACCCCTGGTTTAAGGGAAACCAAAAGCCCCAATTCCCACCTCTTCCGCCCTCTCGTCTCGCGCCCCCGGCCTCAGAGCCCCCTGCGCTGATGAACATACCCATCCCCGCACCTTCTCTCAGGCCCAAAACTGCACCAGCAGCTAAAGCCCCCCCCCCCATGAGAACCGCCCCTCCGGTAAACTCCCCCGGCCTTCTGCCGAGAGAATACCTCGAACCCCAATCAGGGGAATCCCGCATTGACGCCTACTCTAGACTTTGGGCCTTTACCCAAGGCATCCATGAGCAGCGCCTTCAGGTACTTACCAAGTACCAAGACATCTATAGAATACTTAATTCCAATTATAATGTATAATACGGCCCCACCCAAAAGATTCAAACCCCGTTCCCTAATTTTAGGCTTTTTTAATGCCCGAGGCATTAGTGGTCAACGCGACGACGTAGCCGTCTTCTTGCGTGAGCACCAAATCGATATTTTACTCATTCAAGAGTCTTTCCTCAAACCCCATTGTCGTAATCCCAATATAGCCAACTATAGGCTGATAAGAAACGACAGAGCACACACCGCACTAGGCGGAACGCTCATCTATTACCGAAATTCATTGTATTGCATCCCCATTGATCCCCCAGAGCTAGCATGCCTGGAGGCTTCAATCTGTCGCCTAGGCATGACAGGGCACCAGCCCATCACCATAGTCTCGGCCTATAGATCCTCAAACAAACCCGCGAGTCTGCTCGAGGACGACCTCAAATCCCTACTCGATCTTAGTAACTCTGTAATTATTGCAGGCGACTTAAACGCCAAACACCGTTCATGGAGCTGTGTCTCCAATAACGCCGCTGGCATTCAATTAGGAGCACTTAGCGACAAACTTTCCTTCGACGTCATCGCCCCGATGCGTCCCACTCACTATCCTGACACAGTAGGGCATCGGCCCGACATCCTAGATATAGCCCTCTTAAAGCGCGTAAACCTCGGTATTCGCTCTATCGAGGTAATCCAAGAATTAGACTCAGATCATCGCCCTGTGATCATTCAACTGGGTCCCCGAGGTGGTCCCTCGGATCCCGGTATTCCACCCGTAACAAAAACGATAACCGATTGGAGGAGATTAGAGGACCGCCTCAAATCTACCTCATCCCCCCAATTAGATTCAATCCCTGACTCCATTGAGACAGTCGCGGACACGGTGGCCGCGATCACCTCGCTCACCAACCATGTACAGTCCGTAGTGGGCGAATGCTCACGGCAGGTTCCGATGCTGGATGATCAGCGTCTGAAACTGCCGGACGATGTGAATGAGTTGAGGACCGAGAGGAACGCGGCCATCCGTGCCTATGACGCTTTTCCCAATGAAGCCAATCGTGCCCATATGCGCTCCTTACAGAATACTGTAAAGAGACGTGTAGCTCAGGTACGGGAGGATCATTGGGACAAGGAAGTCAGCGCAATCCAACCGTCTCATGTAGCCTTCTGGGCCCTTCAACGCAGACTTAAATGCGAGACCACGACAACTATGCCTCCCCTAAATCGACCCAATCAAAGGCCGGCCTTTGACGACGACGAAAAAGCCGAATGCTTAGCCGACAGTTTGGAGTCTCAATGCACTCTCAGTACGCTTCCCGTAAGCCAAACCCACCTTGATAAGGTTAATTCAGAAGTAGAGCGTAGGTCAGCCCTCCCCCTCCCCCCAATAGATGACCCTGATGACCCGCTCCCACCGATCACCCCTGACGAAGTTCTCTCTATAGTCAAGGATCTTAAGCCCAAAAAAGCCCCCGGCGCAGACGGCATCACCAATAAGGTGCTGAAACGTTTCCCTGCCACCCTAATCGCTCTAATGACCGTCATCTTCAATGCGGCATTTAAAAACAACATCTTTCCCCAGGCTTGGAAACAGGCTACGGTAATCGGTATTTCCAAACCGGGCAAACCAAAAGCCGAGCCGAGTAGTTACCGGCCGATTAGTCTCCTCAATGCCTTCGGTAAAATCTACGAGAAGCTTATTTATAAGCGACTCAAAGATTTCGCCGACTCAAATAAACTCCTTCCCGACGAGCAGTTTGGCTTTCGTACAAAGCACTGCTGCGTTAATCAACTGCACCGCATTGTAGAACACATCAGTGCAGGCTTCGTACGCGGTCAAATGACCGGCACTCTCTTTTTCGACGTAGCAAAGGCTTTCGATAAAGTGTGGCACAACGGCTTATTATATAAGCTGTACACTATGAATGTGCCACATCGTCTCGTGCTCATCATCCGAGACTACTTATCGAATCGTACCTTTCGCTATCGCATAGAAGGGGCTCTCTCCTCCCCCCATCCCATTCACGCCGGTGTGCCACAAGGCTCCGTGCTCTCCCCCCTACTGTTCACGCTGTACACCAGCGATATTCCAAAATGCGGTGCAGCCCGTATGGCCCTTTTCGCCGACGACACGGCAATCTATTACTCCGGCAGGACCCATGTCGCCATTTCTCGTACCCTCCAATCCGCGGCCAACACCCTAGGTGAATGGTTCCGGAAATGGAGAATCGAAGTAAATCCCAAAAAAAGTGCAGCGGTCCTCTTCGATAAGAGACCCCTGTCACAGTATCGTAAAGAATTAAGCGTACCAGTCTCAATGTTCGGAAAACAGATCCCATGGCAACGAGAAGCCAAATACCTTGGCGTGATCCTTGACCGTAGACTGACTTTCAGACCGCATATCCGCAAGGTGAAAAACCGTGCCGCCTTCGTCCTCGGACGTCTCCACCCCCTACTCAATGCGCACAGTAAGTTGCCCACTCCTCTCAAAGTAAGGATATACACCACCTGTATCCGCCCCATACTCGCCTATGCTAGCGTTGTGTTCGCACACGTTAAGCCGGTGAGAATTCACATACTCCAAACCCTCCAAAACCGTTTCATGCGAAGGGCCGTAGGCGCCCCCTGGTACGTACGCAACGTCGACCTCCACCTAGACCTCAAACTGCCGACCATCAAGCAGTTTTTCAAGCGTGTCTCAAAACGCTATTTCGATTCCGCTCCCAAGCACCCCAACCCCTTGGTCGTGGCGGCCACCGTCTACCAGCCATCCGCTATTAGCAAAACCCGACGTCCCAGACACACACTCATTGAGCCCGATGACGCTATTACACTCCTCCAGGAGTCAGATAAAAGTACAAGCACACTCCGACGCCGTCGTCCAAAATATCGTCCCCGCCGGCGAGGACCGACGCGACACACACACAGAATCCGAGAGTCCGACTCTCGAGAAACAGAAACACATGCCGACGCAGCACCGGCTGCTGGGGGGATCAGTGGCGGGGTCCCCCTGCTGCACCCTGAGTCGAGGTCCGAGCTCCCCCCTGGGGACGCCCTCACGGTGTAAGCAACCGGAGATAATCTCGTCACGCGAGACCGGCCCTATGCTCTAGAGTAGTTCCTAGGAGCAGGCTATTGCGTAGCCACTGGTTAGGTTTTCTAGGTAGGTCTTAGCCTCGCCGGCGAGGCTTGCCGCTTCACGGCGTTTAGCACGTCACCCGATAGGGACCGAAAGTCCGCTACTTTCGAGGTAACCAATTCGATGCAGCAACGGCTGCTAGGGGGACATAGGAACTGCGGGGTCCCCCTGCAATGCCCCAGCGAGGTTCGAGCCCCCCCCTTGGGGGGCGCCCGCCCGTTTACGCGCGGTATTGATGCCGCGCGCATCTAGTTTGTAAGTATGTAGGGAAAAAACCTTCGGCGAATGGAGTCCCACATGGGACTCTCCGCCAACTAAGTCCGGTTAAGCAGAAATGGGACTTCGGTCCCACCTGCGAGAGCCCATTCGAAAAAAAAAAAAAAAAAAAAAAAAAAAAAAACGGCATTTTGTGTGGGCAATATTTCATTCGATCGTCACTCGTTCTACGCTTCAGACCAAGACCTCAACCTATGAAGAACTGATCCTGACGTCCTGAACCCTGAAGCCTGAAGAAAGAATAACGTATTAGTCGCCTAGAACAGAGCTACGTAGGAACGAGTGTACTTTCAATTTTAATACATATGGCAAGTGCCTTTCAACAGATCGTTTGTTTACTTTCATGATCCTTGGGTTGTCCTCAACAACTATTATAGTTTTAATTCAATACACTTTTAATCTGTTACCTTGCCAGACCTTTTCAAATTAAATAATCTATTTACTACTGAACAGAGCCCTTTGTTAAACGACTTTTCCTCATCTCACAACAATCTCAATGGCGTAGCTGCAATATTTCCGAATATCTTCTGTCAATCGTAATGACTGCAATATTTTCTGAACAAACAGGTACAATCTCGTGTCGTATCTGTGAATTAATCTTTGTCGAAGGTGACTCGACCTCGGAGCGGGCAAACAAACTTTATGCAGTCATTGTGTAATTCGAGCCTGCCGTGTGCCCGCGCCCTTATGTTTAGCAGCACGTGTGCACGACGCCTTAGAGAATTTGTATAAACTTTAGTTACATAAATTGTTTGGAGGTACTTTGACTCGTATTATGTAAAGTAACCAAGTATGGTTTCAGTATTTAATTTGATTTGAAGAGAAATAAATATATAATAATATTAAAATCTTTATTACGGACTTTACAATCCATAGTGTTAGTTACTCTAGTAAATAATATTATACATGATTATTCCTATTGTCATTTTCACTTCACATCACAGACATAGTAAAAAATATAGACTAAGTGCTGCGAACAACCATAGTGAAGCCAACAAAAACCGTGCTCCTTCATGTACAACCAGTGCTCACGTACACACCATGCACCTGAAGGATATTTGTTTTCGCGATGCTTACTGGAAGATGCCGCGACATGTGAACTGAGAGGGGTGAGCACGGTTTAAGTTGCATGTGTGTGCGTGAGCACTGGTTGTTCATGAAGGAGCACGGTTTTTGTTGGCTTCACTATGGTTGTTCGCAGCACTTAGTCTAATAAAAGTGACTTTGAGCACGGTCGATATGTGTAAATTGGCCCAGTGCTCAGTGAATGGGTTATCCACTTTCTCAATTTATGTTTTTAGGATACTATTGGCACTCCCGCGCATCCTGCCCATCATTGACGCTGCTCTTTTTCTGATGATGGCATAGAAGTCATCAATTTGAGATGCACTTCAGAAGCACGGAAGCCCCATCAGCATCCTAAAACCACTGCAAGATGTAGGCCCATTGCATATACTTCACCCACAGGCTGCAGGTGTAAAATGTCTGACTATACGCCTTGAAGAGGGTAATTTTTACAGCCCTGCTGCAGCATGCAAACCTGCGGGCAAGCATATTGCAGCGGACCGCCAACGTCTTAATAATATAATCAGCCTAATCAGCTCATTACTGGCCCACTGTTGGGCACGAGCCTTATCTCATGATGAGAAGGGTGTAGGCCTTAGTTCACCACGCTGGTCTACTGCGGGTTAACGGACTTCAAGAACTTTATGTAAGCACGGGTGGGCAGGCACAGCGGTGACACTCCGAGTACGTGTGAGCTCGCTCGCCGGTGACCTTGAGCGAGCGCGTGAATGCAATAGGCCTTGCTGGGGCAGCCGAGAGACTGCCCGTTCCACACGCCGCGCACCGCGCACGGCCCCCGCGCTCGCCGCGACCCGCACACATAGCTGCGAGCAATTTTACGAGCACACATGCTTAAGTGTCGCTTCTTGTCGTTAGTATATATTCTATGGTGGAGGTTTACAATGTTTTCCTTCACCGTTCAAGCAAGTTTTAATCATGTTCCTCATCTGCATATAATTTTGAAAACCAGAGAAACTCAGAACTCAAATCCTCGTGTATGGAAGGCAAGCGTTCTAAATCTTCAAAGGATTGTAGATCATCTCGATTTTTTTTACTCATGGGGGCGCCACTAGTCTGCTACATTCCCCTTAAGTACAGATTTCATGTTATATTTTTGTAGAATTGAGGTTTATCTTCTTCTTCTTCTTCGTCGTTTTGCTCTTGACAGAGCGGTCGTGGCCATCATCTACCATTGCCGGGGGCTGCTGTAGCTTGCCTTACGATGCCTCGCCACCTTTCCCTGCTTTCGGTTAGTCTGGTGCATTCATGTAATGGCCGGCCCACGGCAGACTTCATTAAATCAGTTCATCACAAGGCAGGCCTTCCGCGCACTCTTGAGCCCTCTATTCTGCCCTGTACGACAAGTCGCTCTATAGAGTTGTGACTACGCCGCGATACATGGCCGAAAAAATTGAGAATGCGGTATCGCACCAAATTTGATAGACGCTGCTTGATGCCGAGTTCTTGTAGTATGGAGACATTTGTTCGATGCTCAGTCCACGATATCCCAAGCATTTTCCTCCAGCACCACATCTCCAGAGCATCTATCTTCTTCGTCTCAATTTCCCGCAGCGTCCACGTCTCAGCCGCGTATAGAAATATGGGGAATATTAGTGTTTGTACAGAGGTTTGAGGTTTATAATAACCATAAAATTAATATTTTTGAATAAATAAAAAAATTGGGACATTTTTACACAGCACCATCTTAGTCCCAAACTAAGCAGAGTTTGTACTATGGGTACTAGACAATGGATATAACACTTATATACTTTTTTTTGTAAATATATACTTATAATAAGAAACACCCAGACCAATACAAACCCGTATGTTCGTCACACAAATATTTGTGTCCTGTGGGAATCGAACCCACGAATAACTCTTGGTTGCTTCGATCGGTACTATATTGGGTTGCTATGTAATCTTTGCTTGAGGCACGATTTTAATTTCGATTCGGTTGAGTCTAGATTGATAACTGTATTGGAATAAGACCGATGCTCAACTAAAGATTCTATGCTTCATGAACTTTAAAATGGACCTAAGACTAGCTGACCGTAGTAACCAAGTTGGGTGAGCAGACAGCTCTCTCCAGGAACGATCTTGAGGGTATCGTCATCATCATTTTAATATTTCAGCCGAAAATGTCCACTGCTGGACATAGACCACCCCCAAAAGGGAGGGATATGCCATAATCGCCAATCGCCACGCTTGGCAGACGGGTTAGCGATCGCAGTTGATTGAATGGATCCTCAGACAACGCTGCTGCCCATCCTCTGGTGAACCCCTTAGTAGCCTTTTACGACACCCATGAGGGTATATCTATACCAATATACTAATACTAATATTGTTATAAAGAGGAAACATTTGTTTGTTTGCTTGTAATCGATAAACTCGAAACGACTTAACCAATTTTCAGAATTCTTTCACTGTTCGAAAGCTACTTTATCCAGAAGTAGCATAGACTATATTTTATTTCAGTATGCGAGCTCAGTAGAGCTTCTGATAGAGTGGGTCTTAAAATGAATATGGACAAAACAAAGGTTATGTCGAATTCCCATATAGCACCCATTCCCGTAAACATCGGAGAATCTACACTCGAAGTTGTTGACGATTATGTATACCTAGGACAAACTGTCCAGCCAGGTAAGTCCAACTTCGAGAAAGAGGTCAATCGTCGAATCCGACTCGGTTGGGCAGCGTTCGGGAAGCTACGCAATATCTTCTCGTCCAAAATACCGCAGTGTCTCAAGACGCCAAACTTAAGTGGCAGTGGGCGGGGCACATTGCTCGCAGAACGGATGGCCGATGGGGCAGTAAAGTTCTGGAGTGGCAACCGCGTACTGGAAGGCGCAGCGTGGGTAGGCCCCCCACAAGGTGGACCGACGACCTGGTGAAGGTTGCGGGAATCCGCTGGATGCGGAAGGCACAGGACCGGTCGTTGTGGCGATGCTTGGGGGAGACCTATATATATTGTGTATATAGTTGTATAAGTCTGTAAATATCATTTATTGTTACTATTAAAATAATTAATAATAAAAAAATAAAAATAAAACATTTTCATTTAATTTTGAAATGTTTTGATAGAATTTAACACTTTCGAAACCACATTTTAAAATACGAATCTATTTTTATTACCGGAGCGATAACAAGTGATATCTTGTGTTCTTTGATTATTAAATAATCAAAGCTTGTGTTTTTAATACAAAAAAAATGTTGTTTATTACATCAAATTTATTCAAATAATGTGAGTATAATATAGGTTAATGTCAGAAATAAACAAGAGTTTTAAAAGTGAGTATGTTGCCTTTAGAAATAAACGTAAAAAGAGTTGCCATAGTATGTAGAAGCCGACCTGTCCCGACAGACGGCACCCGTTCACGAGCATGACACGATAAGAAGAAGAAGAAAACTAAGTAAGTACAGACCAGTAAATTTAACTCTGTATTGGAATACTACGATCATCATCATCATAATTTCAGCCGGAAGACGTCCACTGCTGGACATACCTCCCAAGCATCGCCACAACGACCGGTCCTGTGCTTCCCGCACCCAGCGGATTCCCGCGATCTTCACCAGGTCGTTGGTCCACCTTGTGGGGGGCCTACCCACGCCAGTGTTGTGTCACTCATTAACCTACATTGTTCTCACACAATACTTAGCAAGTCATGTAAATAGTATAGTAGTAGTATAGTATTTCCATGGAGTTTCTTGCCGGCTCTTCTCCATAGGACCAACATTTTGAAACCGTGCAACTAGATTCTTAACATTATAATAAAACAAAGTTTAACCGGATTAAATCGCGTATATTATTTAAACTGCCTGCCCAGAGACCATCCCGCCCAAAACACCGGGCAAACAGCCCTGGTGGGGCGCGGAGCTGGAGCGCAAACGTGTAAAGGTTAGAAGAGCTCTGAACAGAGCCATGAATACTTGTGCGGACGAAGACTGGGATGTCTACTACGCAGCCAAACTCAGCTACAAAAAATGCATCAGATTCAGGAGTACCATGGGATGGCGTAAATTCTGTGGTAACATTGAATCCTGCCAACAAGCCAACAGGGTAAGGAAGGTTCTGGCGCAACAGAGTTCATCTGTGCCTGACACTCTCCGCAAGCCTGACAACACGCTGACAACATCACCAGAAGAAGTAAGACGCGTCCTCATTGAAACTCACTTCCCAGGGTGCGTATTTACTCATGCAATTGATTGGCAAGATGTACCTCAAACACCATCGGATGGCGACTGGCTCTGCGCGCACAAGATGGTAACTTTGGAAAAACTCCAATGGGCCATCCGAAGCTTCCATCCTTTCAAAGCAGCGGGCCCGGACGGAGTGTTCCCTGCCCTACTACAGTGGGGTGGAACGTCCGTTGCCAGAAGACTGGTGCCCCTAATGAGAGCGTGCCTGGCCTATAGATACGTTCCCAAAGGATGGAGGGAAGTGAAAGTTATATTCATCCCAAAGCCAGGTAAGGGCGATTACACAAACGCCAAATCCCACCGACCAATCAGTCTGACCTCCTTTTTGCTAAAGACCTTGGAGAGGCTCTGCGAAAGGGAGCTGAGGGACGGCGCGCTTAAAACTATACCACTGCACGGCAACCAACACGCATACAGCTCAGGTAAGTCCACAGAATCTGCTCTCCATCTGGTGGTTAGTCAGATAGAGAGAGCGATACACAACAAAGGTACTTGCCTGGGAACTTTTATAGACATCGAAGGAGCATTCGACAAAACAAACTTCTCCAGCATAAGAACAGCCCTCTCCAAGCACGGAGTGGAGCAGGTACTAACTGACTGGATTGCAAACATGTTAAGTAAACGGGTGGTTCGTCTTGAAGGAGAGCAACAGATGGCCATGATAGCTAGAGGCTGCCCCCAGGGAGGGGTGCTGTCTCCCCTTCTGTGGAATCTGGTAATTAATGATCTCATTACCAAACTCAACGACAACCACTACTACACAATAGGATATGCAGATGACCTCGCCATCCTCGTATCGGGTAAGGTGACTGGGACCATCTGCAACCTCACCCAACAAGCGCTTCGTATTGTAGAACGCTGGTGCAGAGAATTTGATCTTTCAGTGAATCTCACCAAAACTGAGTTAGTCATGTTCACCCAAAAGCGAGCATTAGGACCCTATTGCTTACCCAAACTGTTCAGTACTGAACTCCAGCTGGCCAACGAAGTTAAGTACCTCGGTGTCATTTTAGACAGTAAGCTAAGTTGGAGTAATCACCTAGAAAACAAACTAAACAGGGCCTGCATCACCTTCTGGCAATGCAGGAAAATGATAGGTAAGAAGTGGGGCCTATCCCCTAAAATTATACTATGGCTATACAGCGCGGTAATCCGCCCCATGATTGCCTATGGGGCCGTCGTTTGGTGGCCTAGAACCAAGCTGATTACAGCTTCAAACAAATTACAGCGCATGCAAAGACTTGCCTGTGTGGCGATTACAGGCTGCATGAGGACTACCCCGACTGCAGCACTCGAAGCCATGCTGGGAATTCCACCGCTCCACCTTTTTATACAACAGGAGGCAGCGATGGCGGCAGTACGTCTAAAAACACTAAATCTATGGAGTAAGAGTAGTACACAACACACCGCGTTGATAGAGGAACTCAGCAATGAATTCCCTCTGTTGAAATCCATTAACGACCGGATTCCCAAGCAATTTATTTTCGACAAGAAGTACAAAATCCAGCTGTATGAGGATCACCGATGCGAAGGGCTGTGCCCTGCAGAGGTGCGAATCTTCACGGATGGATCCAAAACAGGCACAGGTACGGGTGCCGGGATCTTCTCGGAAGACCTCAATATACACATAGCCACACCATTGGGGGTCCATAACACGGTGTTCCAGGCCGAGTGCATGGGCATTTCCCTGGCAGCTTCGGCGATTTTAGCCAGGAAGGTTAAAGACCACTCAATTCGTATACTCTCGGACAGCATGTCCGTACTACAAGCACTAAGCAGCCATACGGTAAACTCGGGGCTGATACACGAGTGCCAGCAAAACCTCAACCAGGTAGGTAATCTCAATAACATAACCATTCAATGGATCAGAGGACACAGCAGTTCCCGAGGCAATGACGCAGCGGATGAACTGGCCAGAAGGGGATCGAGTATGGTAGTCGTGGGACCTGAACCCATAGTGCCACTCCCATTTGGATACCTACGCAACTTGGTAAGGAAACGCACCAAGGACAAACACTACAAACTATGGAAAGACCATGGTGAGTGCAGGCAGGCCAAGGAGGCACTTCCCACAATCGACGGCCGGTTTACGAAACAGGCCCTCCGATTGTCAAAACAACAGCTGCGTACAGTCACAGCTGCTATTACTGGCCACGGGTCCTTTAACAAACATCTTTTTGTCATAGGTGTTACGGACAGCCCACTGTGCAGAGCCTGCATGGTGGAAGACGAGACAGCAGCCCATGTGCTTCTAGACTGCCCTGAGGTCGCCACATACAGGGCCAAGTACTTCGGTAACCCAGGTACCCTCAGAGAGATCACCAGCAACACCAAGGCGTTGCTGGCCTTTTTCGAGGAGTTAGGGTGGATCGAGTAAGTTCCCACCCGTACGCAAAATACACGCTTGATCGTGGAGTTGCGGAAACCAGCCCGTTATACTATACTATACTATACTATTAAATTGGTTTCCCTGACGTTTCGAAAGCTTTGCAGCATTTCGTGGTCGCAGGTAGACTAAGATGACAAGCGTCTTTACAAATATTTCTAAAAAATTATTTTAATCTACCGTACAATATTATTAATTAAAATCGTTTCGATGCACGCAGTAATCACTCACAATATCATTATCTTTTACAGTGTTGCGTGCTGTTTGGGACTTGATTATTTTTAGGACTGGGTTCCAAACAGGTGGTAGCTGCCAACCATCTTCTCTATTAAAATTAGGATGTTTTTTAATTTCAATAGCCTCACGGAGCATTCTAGGTACATATCGGTTTTCCTTCGCCAGAACTTGTGGTTTATCAAATCGAAGAAAATGGTTGGGTTTGTCTAGGGCATGTTCACACACTGCAGACTTTGTGGAGCGTCTGTTCTTGACGTCAGCTATATGTTCTTTAATTCTAGTGGCTATACTACGCTTTGTTTGCCCTATGTATGATAACCCACAATCACAATCAATCTTGTAGACCCCTGCATCTTGCAAGGGAATGTGACACTTCACCGGTCTAAGGAGTTGGCTGATCTTTCTTTGGGGCTTGAAATAGGTTTTGATAGAAGCACGCTTCAAGATATGACCAATTCTGTCGGTGACCTGTGATCGGTGATCGTCGACCTGCTGTTCTACCATTCACCCCGTGACCGCGAAAACCTAAGAAGTTATTAGATTATTAACGTTTTGAAAGTGCATGTAAATGCTTGTTCGAAATAAAAACTTTTGAATTTTGAATTTGAATTTTTGAAACTTTGCTACGCCTTCCAGTACGCGGTCGCCACTCCAGAACTTTACTACGTTATAATACGATCAGTACAGAGAATTTTATAGTTATTGTGTATGGTGTTGCCATAATTCCACTGCAGAGTTAGCGTGGTCAGACTATATTTTCTTAATTTATGTTTTTCCTGTTATTGAAGAGATGATTACTCATAACAAATTGGTGTTCTAATTAACCACATCGTACGAGAAAATACTAGTAACAGTGACATTAGTCAAGTTGTTATTGTGTTTCAAGTCATTCATGTTGCTAACAGGTAATTACAGTAGAAGAAGAATATTTATCTGATTGGTCTTGTGGTTAAAAGTGCGGTTGTCGAGTGTAGGGTCCTGGGTACGATTATTAATGGTTTTTCTGTTCGGAAAATCTCAGTAATACAAAGTTTTTATTTAACACTTTGACTCAGCCTCCCAAAATGTGTCTTATCCTTTGAAACGAGAGAACGCCACTTGCCATGAACTTTGGCAGTATTTCACCAATCACTGGGTCGACAAAGCTCCCGAAGATCAGCGTGGACTGTATTGCTCCAGCGCTATAGCATACTATTAGATATTCTGTGGCTATAGTCTGACCACGCTAACTCTGCAGTGGAATTATGGCAATACGTAAACAATAACTACCTACATATTAATGTAGATAGGTAGTGTGTATTTATATTGTATAAAGTAGTATGTAACTCCAATGTACAAAAGAAATAAAATTCTGTTCCATAACTACCAAAATCTCTGTAATGATCTTATTATTACAATGTAGCTTTACTGGTCTGTACTTACTTAGTCTGACAAAACTAACTCTGCATTGGAATATTATGATCATTACATATATTTTGATACCGTTATTGTTTACGGTATTGCCATTTTTCCACTGCAGAGTTAGCGTAGTCAGACTCTAATAAATTATGATACGGAACCCTTCGTGCACGAGGCCGACTCGCCGATTTTTTTGATAATATAGTATTTACAGAACACCACACGGCATGACAAATGAAATTTCAAAAAATTTACCTACCCCAATTACGTAGGTACTTCCAAATTTAACAAAAAGTCTAACCATTATTAAATCTTGACATAAGTTATTCTAAAAGGTTCCGAAATCACGAAATTTAAATTTGTATCAAATTATGCAATGCTGCCCGTTATGGTGGTATGGTGTATTGGCCATGGCCGGCTATGGTATAATATGAACATAATTCTATAATGTTTATGACGATTATGACTTTTATGGTGTCTTACGCAAAACAGAGAACTTAGATTGACGATAACATTAAAATGCGCCGAGTTGAAAATATATAATGAGTTGATTATTATGATAGAACGTGCAGCTACGAATAATTATGTATGTGCGTACACCACAGAAATAGAGAGATAGAATGGAAAAGTGGACGGGGCGTGCGTGCCAACACTGCACCAGAGTGCAGGGCATTTCAAAGCCTTTCTCAGTATGCCTTATGACTTGTTTCTGTAAATACTGTAAAAAAAACCCGCAAAAATGCCTTATTGTGCTGTTTCAAACTGCAGAAACAAAAGCTGTAAAGTACATTTGATTAAAGATAATTTAAAAAAATTAATGACGTCAATATGGGAGGCGTAGTTTGTTCAAAAGTTGCCACGCTTGAATCGTAAGTAAAATTGTGATTACAACCATTCTATCTATCTATTTCTGTGGCGTACACTCTGTGTTTTTTTACTTGTCTTATTTAGTAAACAATCTTGGCATGTCTTTGCAGTTTGACAATAATAAATAAATAAAATAAAATAAAAATAGAAAATAAAAATAAAAAAGCCTTTTATTTCTTGCAACTTGCTATCTAGGAATACTGTTTACAATCATCTTATTCTAGTGTTAGTAGTTTATTTATTGAAAAAAATTTATATGTTTGTAAAAAACCAAAATAAACTTAAGTTTATTTTGGTTTTTGTTTACAAGAACCCCTCTGCAGATAAAGGCCTCCTCCAAAGATAGCCAATCTTCTCGAGATTGGGCTATTGCGAACCAGCTAGGACCAGCTGTGTTTTTTAACTCGTCTTTCCATCTAACGTACGGTCTTCACTTTTTACGTTTCCCTTGTGGACCTTTCCATGCCGTCACTCTTTTGGTCCATCTCAGGTCTTGAAGACGCGCTACATGACCAGCCCGCAGTTTGACAATAATAATTGTTAAAAAAATCATGTTAACAACAAAAAATAAAAAAAACACACACACAAAATAATATTTATAACCTTATTACATGAGCAGAATTAGTAATTATATTTTATCAGTGGTTATTTGAATAAAGAGACATGCCAAGATTGTTTACTAAACAAGACCAGAGAGAAAAAACAGACTTTATGAACTTTCTTATTAGTTCTTTTTTTTATAAAATATACTCTTTGATACACTTGTATTTAGTTTTATTAAGGAATCACAAACAGTTAAGTTTAATTTAATGTCATACCTATTTTCATAAACAGCGTGGGCTTTATCATGGTATCTTCCTAGTTCCTTATGTTCCTATTATTCTTTGTTATGTTATGGCATTTGAGATAAACTACGACCTTTCTTGATGTATCTACTTATAGTTTATTTATTAAATATCAGCAATTTATTAATACGATGCCCCTGACTAGTTAATACTCCTGCTGTTAAAATTTTTCAGTAGCAGCCCGGAGTCAGGAAATTGGCGGTGTTACACCTTCGTGCCTCGGAGAGCACGTAAAGCCGTCGGTCCTGCGCCTGATCTCTCTCCGGTCGTGTCGGATTGGCAGTCCCATCGGATTATGATTCTTTCGGCTGAAATGATCGGATTATGAGAGTGAGGGAATAGAGAATACACCTGTGTTTGCGCACACACTTGTGCACTATAATATGTCCCGCGCAGATGGATAGTCACTTTTGAGATTGGCCGCCGTGACCGAAATTCGGCCGGGAGGATAATAATATTTTTAATACTCCTACATATCGACTGCTTTTACTGACACATATCTTGCACATTGGTGATCTGTTAAGGATATTGACCCTTACCAGACCGTGCAGGAATCGAACTCGAGACCCGTAGCGTAGAAGCCGAAATCCAAGCCACTGCACCATTTAATTATTTTATATAAGAAAACCATTTTTAAAGATTTAAATTGTGGAAAGAAAAAATCGCTCACGAGCAGGATTCGAACCTGCGACTCCTGGCTCAGTACGCCAGTGCTTTAGCCACTAAGCTACCGTGAACACTGCTCGTGGTATCGAAATTATCCTCCACTATACGTCTTTGGGTGACGTCAGCGATATCTTATTAAGAAACATTGTTTCTTTACACACTTTTAACAATTGAAATCTTTAGATTTCGCTTCGCATGCGTAAATGCGTTAAAAAATAATAAAATAAAACAACTTTTTTTTGTTTAATTTAACGTCAAACTCATTTTCATATTACAGATCCTGAGTTTTTAGGCAAAATGGCTGAAAAAGATGAACTTCTGTTCTTAATTTATTTCCTGGATACCTTGTGTTTAAACTGGAAATTGTTGCCAAATGGTGACGGTATCCTATTTTCTCCTGTTCACAAACAAAGTTTAACAATGTGTTCTGTTGGCTTATAAGCTTAAGACTATGTACCCACATATTAGGTAAAACCACGTATTTCGTCGCAATAGGTACCCGCATTACACAAGACATGCCTCGCTTATCACTTGATACTGTCGCTGATAGCCAGCGGCTTTCTTTTGCTTGCATTTATCTATTGCTATGTTTGATGTTACCCGAATGTACCGTCATGACAAATACAAATCTGGCCCTTTCACAACTTTGTTTGACTATGGAACTGTTTTTTTTTAATTCTAAAACGGTTGTGTTTTCCCTGAATATCTGTATTTCCATTGACGGACTTTTTTATAGTATAGCGCAGCGAATCTAAATAAATAAAACTTTTTAACAAAAAATTGAACCGACGAAAACAGAAACTGAAAAGCCAAAAATAACTAATTATGAGTCGGCGCCAAACGAACTTTTAACAAGCAAAGTACGTGCAAGTTGCAAGTGGCCGAGCGGAGAACGCATAATTTTGGAAAGTAATTGTTTATTGTTGAAAATTTCACGTTGTATTTGATGTGACGTTGTTTTTATTATTTATTTAAAGTAATTTAATTATCTTCGTTGATTGGTTGTTTGGCGCCGACTCATAAATAGTTATTTTTCGCTTTTCAGTTTCTGTTTTCGTCGGTTCAATTTTTTGTTAAAAAGTTTTATTTTTCATTTTTTTGTGGTTAAAATCTATCTCCAGGTCTCCATATGTCGTAGTGTCTAGAACTATATTTATGTGTATCAAGTTTCAACAGAATCAGTTAACAGGTAAGAATTCAGTGGGTGAACAAACACTCATCCCCTGTTTTACTACCCTTAGGGGTGAATTTTGATTTTAAAATTTAAATGGGACCAACTTCGAGATATACCCTATCCATTAAAAAAAGAATCATCAAAATCGGACTACTCTGTAAAAAGTTATGCGTGGTCATACATAAAAAAAAAAAAAAAAAAAAAATATACGCGTCGAATTGAGAACCTCCTCCTTTTTTTCGTCAGTTAATAAAGGCCTACCTGCTGATGTTTCCTTTGCCCATACTGAGATATGAAGATGAAAAGTCTCATGTGATTGGAATGGCCATTGTGTCCTCAATTACAATAAATTTATTGTAGATAATGACGATTGAAAATGATATATTGCAAAAGGTCAGCGTTCAAGATGTTATGTACGATTTTGTTTAAAAGTTAATATTTAAACTTGGAGTTTCTTTGAAGGATAAAATCCGTAACGAGATTATCCGGAGAAGAACCGGAGTGACCGACATAGCTTGTAGGATCAGTAAGCTGAAGTGGCAGTAGGCTGGCCATGTTTGTCGAAGGACCGATGGCCGCTGGAGCAGACGAGTCCTTGAGTGGAGACAGCGAATCGGCAAACCCAGCGTAGGGCGCCCCTCTACCAGGTGGACCGACGACCTAAAGAACGTGGCTGGGGGGGACTGGATGCGGAAGGCAGAGGACTGAGTGTTGTGGCGCAACATGGGAGAGGCCTATGTCCAGCAGTGGACTGCGATAGGCTGAGTTGATGAAAGTCGAAATTAAAACACCCGCGTCTTATTTTTCATCCATATTTCATCTCATATACTATGCCTAATGTGACCTGTATCATCACATATCTATAACCTATTCATTAAGACCATTTCAATGAGCCCAAATAAAAATATTTTACTGTTAAGTAAAAGTTCTAAGCTTTCGAAACATCAGGAAAACCAATTTAAATAATATATACGCGATTTAATTCTTATTCTTTATTGTACACACAGATATACATTTATATTACAGAAGGAAAGTTTATGTACATCGGCGAGCTTAACTCAGAACTGAGTTTTCTAACAGCAAACCTTAGAGCGATAGAGAGATGTTGAATATAGAGGACAGAAACAAGTGTACAACATAAATTAAACCTACTTTATTTACTTACAGTACTAGCTAATAATAATATAAATAATGTATAGGTAGATACTTAAGTATATATAATAGATACATAAGAATATATACATTCATATATATATATAGATATATGATACATAACATGTACTATAACTCATGTTGAGAGGAAATGCTCCTTAATTCTTCTCTTGAAGACATTCAGTGACGGGCTATCGCGCAGAGAGTGTGGGAGAGAATTCCGCAGACGCACTGCACGTATGGTGAAAGAACCATCGTAACGGCTAGTTGTGTGATGGGGTATACGGAGGAGAAGGGAAGAAGATGAGCGACAAGGTTTTCCCCTGGGGACAAGGTACTCAAAGCGTTCCTGAAGATAAGATGGAGAACTAGGATTGTGAAGAACGGAGAAGAGAAGAATAATATACGAATATACGCGAAAATTTAAATAATATACGCGATTTAATCCGGTTAAACTTTGTTTTATTATAAAAGTTCTAAGTTGCTAAGGAGTTAAGCATCAGTCCAGTGATGCTGCTGATGGTATTACTCACATCTCTTTATCAACTTGAAAAGAGCTGATGATCTTCAAACGGCTCAACAGGGGCCCCGAGAGTTGAATGCCTAAGGGCCCCGACATGGTTAATCCGGCTCTGCCCCAGACAGGTGGACCTACGTAGCTGGGAGGACTGGATTCGGAAGACAGAGGACCGAGTGTTGTTGCGCAACTTGCGAGAGGCCTATGTCCAGCAGTGGACTGCGATAGGCTGAGTTAATGACCTGGATAAAGATAATGATGACTCTACTTCGATTTCTTCAGTCTTTCAATCATTCAACAACATAGTAATATAATGTACCTCCTAACACCGCACTTTAGTCTGTGGAGTGTCGGCAGAGCAGTAACTATATATTACGCGCAAGGTTGTCTATTAGGTTGCTTCGAGTGTTCGACTGTTAAAACACTGCCCTTTGCAACTCGTTATAAAATTTATGAAATAATACTTGAATATGTAATAAGGAACCAGTGAGATAGTGTACAATGTTATTTTGAAAGCGTAGCCTGGGGGTGGTTCTGAATCAATAATATAATCGATCTATGAAATAAATTGATATGGTTGAGCTGGCTATTGAATGCGTGCTATCAGTTTGGACTTTGGACAGCTCCACTCAATTCGACCTGGTACTTTCTTCAAAAGGCCAGTTAAGGCGTTGCTGCCCTGCTTTGTCCTCACACAAATACTTAAAAATGTCGACTTTAAATGATACTTTGTTCCTTGAGTTTGTTTCGGCGTTTCTTCTCTGAGGTATTCACATAGGAAATTCCAATGTCATCTAGTTTTTTAGAGAACTGACTTTTAAAAATGATTTTAACATCCAATTTGAAGAATAAATAATTTAATAAAACAACGTTTAACCGGATTAAATCGCGTATATTATTTAAATTGGTTTCCCTGACGTTAAACTAAACTAAACTAAAAAAAAAAAAAAAAAAACTAAACTAAACTAAAACTAAACTTAAAAACTAAAACTAAACTTGTTAAACTTTGTTTTATTATAATGTGTAGTGATCGCGAAAACCTAAGAAGTTATTATAAATAATTTAATTTAATTTCAAATGGACTTATTTGACCAACATTTTTTTTTCTGTCCGTCACCAAAAAACCTTGCTGCCCTTTGAAAACAAACCTTATATAGTATTTTAGAAATTAATTACATTCCGTTACTATTGATTTAATAAGTGACCAACTGGTAACGTGTCCAGAAGACTGGCAGAATTGCCACCTTGTATGGCAATGCTTATTCTTTGGCCAAAGAAAAGGCCAGCTTTCTAGTCACGTGGATTGTCGACCGTCGACCAACCACCGAACACGTTTCCGTACGCAAAATACACGCCTGAACGTGGAGTTGCGGAAACCAGCCCGTTATACTATACTATACTAACCACCGAACACTCAGACCCCACGACCCGAGGGTTTCAACCACAAGCTGCTCGAAAATATCATTACCAATAAATCAACTCAGCCTATCGCAGTCCACTGCTGGACATAGGCCTCTCCCAAATTGTGCCACGACACTCGGTCCTCTGCCTTCCGCATCCAGTCCCCCCAGCTACTTTCATCAGGTCGTCGGTCCACCTGGCTGGGGGGCACCCTACACTGCGTTTGTCGATTCGCGTTCTCCACTCAAGGACTCGTCTGCTCCAGCGGCCATCGGTCCTTTGACAGACATGGCCAGCCCAATGTCACTTCAGCTTACTGATTCTACAAGCTATGTCAGTCACTCCGGTTCTTCTCCGGATACTTTTTGCCTTTTAAGGGTCTCAGCAGCGTAAATTTTAAAATCATCGCAAGCGTTGGTGATCCACAATACGAAAACACATCATGTGATCTATTTCATGTCGGAGCTGGGAACTCGGAAGCCATTATCTTTTCCCATTATTTTATCTATCTATCTATCTTTGGTAAATCTACTACCTACCAAAAATTCTTGGTTCTCTATACCATAACTCATCCCCACAAGCTTATTTCCACAGGGCAACTACGCAACTGCGTTTATGACGTTATAAATTTGTGCGCGCGCCTGAAAGCCCTAGCAATTAATACGCCGAGGCTTGGGTAAACATGTGGGCGTAGTACAGGTTGTTCTGTGTACAGAGCTTATGGTGTTAATGGAATTACACTCTATAGTCGTGCGTGAGGTACTCCTTTGCCATTTTGTGTTCCTTTTTCTGGCTTCATTTGCTAGTTCTACGCGCTCCGTCCATCTTATTCTTTTGGTCTAAAGTCTGTGGGGACAATATACACGGCAATTGCAGCTAACAGGGTATTGCAATCAACAATCTGCCTAACACATAACATAACATCACGCCTGTATTTCCCTGGAGGGGTAGGCAGAGGTGTATAGTAGGTACAACCACATTTCGCCAGTTATGTTATAAGTCCCATGTAATAGGGGGCGAGCCTATTGCCATTACCCGGGTACAAATCCAGACTGAGATCTTCCTAATAAAAAAACCCGATAACTCTTTGCCCGACCCGGGAATCGAACCCACGACCCCACGCTCAGCCGTCGCCCTTGCGACCACTAGACTAACAAGGCAGTCACTAGATCAACGAGGCAGTCCTAATCCGCCTAGAGATCTAATAAAAAGATTAGGTACCTTTAGTAGTACAGAAAAACACGAAAGTCATGCCCTTGGCTTCTTTACGAGTAGATCTACTCCCCAAAAGTACGTACAACCAGTAGCATAATAGAACGTGCACACAAACAACTAACTTTTTTATTCCAAACCGCAAGTACCTATCAAGCCTTGTGCATATAATAACGCCACAGACATAGTCAATAATATAGACAAAGTGCTGCGCACAATCATAGTCAAGCCAAAAAAAACTATAGTCCTTCGTATACCAACAACGAGCGCTCACGCACACACTATGAAAGAAGGAAAGAAAGAAAAACTTTTATTTGGCACATGACAGTGACGTGACATTAATCAAATTTATAAAATTAGATATAAGTAAATTATGAAGTTGCTGCCAGCCATGCCCATGCCAAAAGGGTCACCAACTCAGCATGTGCTGGCGTGGAACATCCAGCGCTAATTTTCAGTTGGCACCCTGCCACACGGACGAAGGAACCATTTTTATAGATAATCATAAGTAAGTACATATATTTGTCATGCATCTGAAGGATATTTGCTTTTGCGATGGTTACTGGATGATGCCGCGACATGTGTACTGAGAGGGGTGAGCACGGTATAAATAAATAAATAAATAAATATCTTTGGGACATTTTTACACAGCACCATCTAGTCCCAAACCAAGCAGAGCTTGTGGTATGGGTACTAGACAATGGATGTAATACTGATATACTTTTTTTTTTGTAAATACATACTTATAATACATAAGAAACACCCAGACCAACACAAACACTTATGTTCATCACACAAATATTTGTGTCCTGTATAAGGTACATGTGCCTGCGTGAGCGTTGGATGCACACGAAGGAGCATAATTTTTTTGGATTCACTAGATTGTTTATTTATTTATTTATTTATTTATCTTTCTTATAACTACCATTACAGGAATTATTTTTTTAACCCAAAGCGGCAGTGTACGGAATATAAACATGATAATGTATTAATTAAATTTTGTAACATAAAACAAATAACAGCAGCAAAACTAAAACTAAAAACTCCGTCTATATTTTTTACCGGTCTGTGAATAACATGAGGTGCGAGGGCCTCAAGGCCCCAGGCCCTTGTCAGTGTGCACTCGACCTTATCAATTGTGTACACGAAGGGCCTAATGTCTTCCTTTTCCGTGTTATTTCAATAGTTATTATTCTAATATTGACTTTTGTTGCTCGGGGATTTTAAAGGTGATAATTTTCGTGCAAGTTTGTAATTAAGCTAGAATATGGTTATGAGTGTTGTAAATTATTGGTTTGTTTGTTACTTTAGCAGTTTTAGCGTTATGCGTTTTTAGGGTTCCGTATCAAAAGTGGATCTTATCACTCAGCCTACACCGTCTGTCCGTCAGTCATCGTCAGTCTGTCTTTCGCAGGGCCAAATCGTTTTAGACGTAAAAGTTATGCACCACCCTATATCTTCTCATGAGTGTCGTAAAAGGCGACTAAGGGATTCTCCCGAGGATGGGCAGCAGCGTTCTCTGAGTATTTAACCAACCAACTGCGATCGCCAACCCGCCTGCTAAGCGTGGCGATTATGGCATATCCCCCAAACTGCTTGGGGGAGGCCTATGTCCAGCAAGACGTCTTTCGGCTGAAATGATGAATGATGATGATGAGTGGAATTTTCACAGGATATGTAAGTACTTATTAGATTATAATAATAAGCTCTGTTAAATATCTACACAAATAGCATCAATGTAACCCACGCCATATTGTTTGTTATCTTTATATTTTAGCACATTTACATTCAGCCCAATTAAGCAGGGAAGTGGGTAGCACGAGTATGTAAATGGGTCCCTTGTCCTGCTACTGCCGCTGCTACTCGCGCTGCCGGCGCTCCCCAAATTAGCGGTTTTTCGTGCGGAAGTCAAAGTAAAGGGCAGCGCGAGCACGAGTGAGTGTTTACATACTGCTCTCTTGGTCAGTTGCCGCCGAGCAAGGGAAGTGAAAGCACGTGTGTGATGTTTTGAATAAAACCTTATAAGTAAATATGCGGGTACTAAAAGCGTTATATTACGATGTATTCATATCATCTACCATCTTCTCTGGCAACGGTTTTTCTTTTTTGTATCATAAATCTATTGAAAATGGACATAATTATATAAACTTGGGCGGCAGAGCGCCGAAGCCGGAGCTATTTCAACGTCCGCCATTGCCCGTAGTCGTATGCGAAGTGAGTAATGAAGCAGTATGTAAACGCTCACTGCCGTCGAGGCTGCCACAGAAGTATTTCGGGAAATATTGCCGGCAGCGCGAGTGGCAGCGGCAGGGGCTGAATGTAATCGTCGCATTATGAGGGGGGACCTGGTGTAATTTATTTATTTTTAAATTATTTTTTTAAATTATTTTTTTTTGCCGTGGGGAAATCCTCATGGACGCACTCCGCCCGGGGTAGGCGGAGCCAGTGTCGGACTCTTACCAACTAAAACCACCACGGTGTTCCTTCAACTACCTTAGCCGGGGGCGTGGGAACCCGTGAGTATTCACACAACCACCCCCGACAGGTCCTGGCCCACCACAAGCAGGCGAGCCCCTTCTCCCCGTGCGGCCTAACGTCGGCCGCACCCTCCTAGGTGGCGCACACGGAACACTGCACGCCACCTCACCTCATGGGCCTTTACCAGCTGCGCCAACTACGCCGGCTGTGCCAGCTACGCCAGCTGCTGGTCGGGCAGCAGACTACCCCGAGTCTGCTGCTCGCAGGCCCTACCTCCCGTAATTTTTTATAGAGGTTTTCTTCCTCGCGGTCCGGGCGGTGAAGCCAAGACCCTCGGTCCCAAGAGGTGCGAGAACACTACTCAGCGGGCACTCCTGGGGTTACGAGATCGACGGGGGCAGGGAAAGACAGTCCCCCCGCTGCCTGCCCAGTGGCAGGGTGAGTGCACACCGGGCCCGCCCCTGCTCCTCCACTGTGCCCTCTGCTGATATCAGAGGGACACGTGGAGCAACTCCCTACTGGCCCAGAACGGGCCCCTCCCGCGCCAGAATATTCGCCACAGGCAATAAAATCCCCCGAAGGTTAATCCCTCGGCAGGATTTTATTGCCCGTGCCCAGGATGCACCGGCCAAACAACTGCCAATCCCTCCAGACGTGTCCAGAAGGACAAGCAGCCGTCAGGCACACGTGGAGGTTTTCTGGCCAGCACCCCGGGACCTGGTGTCCTAAGATATTGGCTTTGACTTAGTTTAGGCACCAGTCTCCCACAGATTATCTATCTTGTTTAAGTTTGTGATACTAATAATTGTTAATACATTTGTGGAAGATAATAAAATAAATAAATTGAAATCGATGACCTCTATCATGGCTTCATGGCAAATACTAAAAATAGAAAAGTCTGAGTCCCATACAAGAAACCTTGAAAAAATAAGGCAAACACAGACATGTGTGGTGGTATGGAACCCCTAAGGCTCTAATGCTTGAGTACGACCCACCAAAAACAGCCAAGGGGCTGGATTTTTACCCAATTCTTAAAAGTACATACATATTATCACGCCTGTTTCTCATTGGGGTAGGCAGAGACTATGGATTTCCACCTGCTACACACCTCTTTCGCTTCATTTACGTCCATTAACCTCGTCATGCATGCTCGTCGGCTTAGAGTACTCTAAACCTGGCATTTTTTGAGAACGTCCGCGATTTGATAGCGATACGTTCGCCATGGTTGTCCCCTTCCAACTCTTCCATCCACACTCGCTTCGTATACTTGTTCCGTCAATCTCCTCTCATCCATCCTCTCTATATGTCCAAACCATCTTAACATACCTTTCTCAATCTTTGTCACTACATCTTCTTTCACTCCTTTATCACGTTATTCCTTACTTTATCTCTCAAAGTTACACCACACATACTTCTTAAAGCTCTCATTTCTACTGCATTTATTCTGCTTTCATGTTTCTTCTGCCATACCCAACTTTCACTACCATACATAAGTGTAGGCACTAACACTCCCCCATGAACAGCCAGCCGTGCCTTTTCCGACACTTTGCATCTGTTCATGAAGGTTTGTAGTACCCCATTCACCTGATTACCAGCACTCACTCTTCTTTCAATGTCCTTCACATGCTTAAAAGTAATAAAAAAATTAATCTGTATCATAGATGCTATCCTCTCAAAGATGCCTCTGATCTCTTGAATATTTCTCAAATTTTCCTTAAAAAGCTCTCTGCAAATGATATTAAACGGATAATACGGAATAATTGGCGTCCACTTACACCGCTTAAACCGGATTCGATTTATGTAATCATATTCTTCAGAGATTGCTCCCTTAGAGTCAGCCATTTTGTTAATGCTTTCGAGCCACTCGGTATACTAATTTAAAATTCGGATCTTTAATAGCTTTAAAACGTCAACAACTTGAAGTTTTTACTGAAGGTATAATTTTTAATGATAATGGCTTGCGATGCGATGCTATAAAAAGTAGCTTTGATTTTATTTTCGAGGGTCTTAGCTATACGTTTTCATTTTTCATGAATAATATTTTTAAGTCTGAATTTGGAATCAAGGTAGATAAGTGGTGATGGATTCAATAAGATTAATAAATTGTTCAAATAACTGCAAAAAGATATGATAATCAAAATGAATATGAAAAATCATGCTTGACTTTAGATATATAAATACACATACATAACATATTATCACGCCTGTTTTCCATTGGGTTAGGTAGAGAGAGGGTTACTACGATCCTGGCACACCTCGTCTTGCATGCTCGTCGGCTAGAGAGCTCTAAACCTGGCCTTTTTTGATAACCTAGATATTCATTCATTCAAAAAAATATTTATTTTTGGTATGAATTTAATTAAAATATTTTTTTTTTTAAATATTTTTGGGACATTTTCCTCATCACCATCTAGTCCCACACTAAGCAGAGCTTGTGCTATGGGTACTAGACAATGGATATAATACTTTTTTTTTGTTGTAAATACATACTTATAATACATAAGAAACAACCACACGAACACAAACACTCATGTTCATCACACAAATATTTGTGTCCTGTGGGAATCGAACCCACGACCTCGTGATCAACAGTCCGACACTCGAACCCCTAGACCACAGAGGTCGTCAAGAATTAAGTTTCAATCAACTCAGCCTATCGCAGTCCACTGCTGGACATAGGCCTCTCCCAAGTTGCGCCACAACGCTCGGTCCTCTGCCTTCCGCATCCAGTCCCCCCCAAAATTAAAAATTAAAAATTAAAAATTAAAATTAAAATTAAATTAAGTTTAATGAATTTATTTTATTTGTCTTACGAATACATTTTGTTTCCCGTCTGTTTCTCATTTGGGGTGCCCACTGAAAATCAGCGCTGTGTTGTGGCTTACTCTGTAACACAGCATCAAGCTGAGGGGGAACCTCAGTGTCGCAGCTACGGCATGCAATTGGCCAAATGTCTCAAGAATTAACGAATATTTATTTTATTTTTATTAAGTCGTTATAGGATCAGTAAGCTGAAGTGGCAGTGGGCTGGCCATGTCTGTCGAAGGACCGATGGCCGTTGGAGCAGACGAGTCCTTGAGTGGAGACCGCGAATCGGCAAACGCAGCGTAGGGCGCCCCCCTGCCAGGTGGACCGACGACCTAAAGAACGTGGCTGGGGGGAATGGATGCGGAAGGCAGAAGACCGAGCGTTGTGGCGCAACTTGGTAGAGGCCTATGTCCAGCAGTGGACTGCGATAGGCTGATGTTGATGAAGTCGTTTTAGGTGCGGTCGACCGCACGTCAGCGGTAACAGTTTCACGTTGATTGCGCCTTTATTTCGTAAGCAGTAAGGGCGTTTTTTTTGACTCAGGTGTTGCCACTGTCATGCGGTCGACTGCACTTTCCTTATATTTTATTTCGACTGTAGGACCTACTTTCTTTTATTGTTTTTTTTTTGTTTTACTTTTTTGTGGTGGTTGGTAAATACAGGTGGGTATCCAACTGTAGTTACCAGTTATTGTTTTTCTGTTGCACTAAAAATAAAATAAAAATAAAAAATATTTTATTTATTTATGTATGTATTGCTGGGCAAGCGTGAACCATCATCGACCGCACCATCGCTTAACATCAGGTGAGGTGGCGGTCAAACGCAACGCAAGACCGTTAAGAAAAAAAAAAACCCTCGTATTAAAATGAAACTATAACAATATAGTTTCATTTTAATACGAGGTAACTAATTAAATCTTCTTTCCCTAATGTAAACCAACCCTAAATCACGGGTTGAAATTCTCTCCCTACCGTAGAAAAGTATTCCGGTAGTTTAATTAGTGAAATATGCTAAACAGTGCCAATTGACCCCATTATACCCTTAGACTTTAAAGCGAGACTTTTACGAGACTTCAAATAAGCTTTAACGAACTTTTTAATGATTTTTTTAGAATTTGTTTTTTACAACTTGTCGGTACGTGTCGTGGAAATGCTATTACTTTTCTGTTTCTGTTTATTAATAAAACAAGGGATTTTGATTCTGGTAGAGTGATGCTTTTTAAGCTGTGCTGTCCTTGGTTTTTTAAAGTCCATGCTATGTTTTTCAGTCATTTTTAGGGTTCCGTACACAAAGGGTGTAAACGGGACCCTATTACTCTCGCTACGCTGTCCATCCGTCCGTCCGTCTGTCTGTCACAGGGCTGTATCTTTCTAACCGTATTAGATAACCAGTAGAAATTTTCACAGAATATGTATTACTATAGTGCCTATTATGACAAATACTAAAAATTAAATAAAAACTAAAACCAAAGTACTTACGTACCCAAGATACAAGAAACCTCGTAAAACATGCATTTTTTCAACGTTTTTGTACCTTTTCTATCTTCGAAGCGGTAATACATACCAGCGTCAAACTTGGTCTGATTATAGTGCATACTATGTAATAGCAACAAATACTAAAAACAGGACAAACATAGACCTATATAGTTTCGTAAGAAAGAGATGCAAACATTCACATTTCTCTTACGTTCGTTGATGTCTTTTGATAAACACTCGTAAATTAAATCAGTTTCGATGGGGTATCAGGTCGATGGGTGGTACGGAACCCTTACTGTGTGAGTCCGACTCACACTTGGCCGGTTTTTATTGAATATTGCTACAAATTATAACGATGACTCCGCCAACCTAGGCGTGGTCCAGCGGGCGGCGAACTCAGGGTGATCCACCGCCAGGACCAAGGCCCGTGACGGCGTTGGTGCGAAATAATCTGTGCTGCAAGCTGAATGCGACCAACATTAGGTCGCAGGGGGATAAAGACTCGCCTACTAGTGGCGTGCCGGGAACTGTCGGGGGTGGTAGGAGAACACAAAGCTTATCCCACGCCCCCGGCCAGAGGTAGTCAGAGGAACACCGATTCGGTAAGAGTCCGACCACAGAAATAGATAGAATGGCCAAGTGGGCAGGGCGCACGTGCCAACACACCATAGTGCAGAGCATTTCAAATCAAATCAAACGTTTATCACAGCCTTTCTCAGTACGCCTTATGACTAGTTTCTATAAATACTGTAACAAAAACCCGCAAAAATGCCTTATTGTGCTGTCTCTAACTGCAGAAACAAAAGCTGTAAAGTATATTTGATTAAAGTAAATTTAAAAAAAAAATGACGTCAATATTTAATAATTACAATCACATGAGACTTTCCATCTTCATGTCTCAGTTTGGCGAACTGACTTGCGGTACCATTTAGGCAACAGCCTAGGTGGTATTGCAGTTGTTATGGGCAAAGGTAACCACTTAACATCAGGTGGGCCTTTAGCTCGTTTCGCCATCCTATACTATAAAAAAAAATGGGAGGCGTAGTTTGTTCGAAAAGCTACCACGAATGAATCGCAAGTAAAATTGTGATTACAACCATTCTATCTACTTCTGTGAGTCCGACACTGGATCTGCCGTCCCCGGGCGGAGTACGTCCATGAGGATTTCCTCAAGTAAAAAAGGCCTCTAAAAGTCCTTGCCTGTAACCATCACGATCGGCATATTTTTCTGGCCGAAGAACCATCACACTTACATTGAAACGTACAGGTATGATGAGGCGTACATCATCATCATCATCATTTCAGCCAAAAGACGTCCACTGCTGGACATAGGCCTCTCCTAAAAAGGGGGAATAAGCCATAATCGCAACGCTTAGCAGGCGGGTTGGCGATCGCAGTTGGTTGGTTAAATACTCAGAGAACGCTGCTGCCCATCCTCTGTTGAATCCCTTAGGCGCCTTTTACGACACCCATGAGAAGATATCATCTCAGCCGAAAAACGTCCACTACTGGACAAAGGCCTCCCCCAAAGGGGGGGGATATGCCATAATCGCCACGCTTGGCAGGCGGGTTGGCGATCGCAGTTGGTTGGTTAAATACTCAGAGAACGCTGCTGCCCATCCTCTGTTGAATCCCTTAGTCACCTTTTACGACACCCATGAGAAGAAAGAGGGATGAGAAGATATAGGGTGATGCAATTCTTTACGTCCGGCACCACACGAAACGTATGATGAGGCGTAAGTGTCGCCGAAATTCACTATTTATACAAAAATGTCACCCATGAGTAACATAAAGAAAAACGCGACAAGAATCTGTGTCACCAATCTCGTTATAAGCAGACACGCAGGCAGACACTAGTCTTATTGATGTCGAGATAGAGAAAAGCGTTCTGACCCAAAAAATATCTGCTGGGATTTACGTTACACATGACAGCTGAAATTAGTCTAAATTAGATCTTAAATATTCGGGATCTGAATGAGAGGGTGGAAGAGGCAAACTTGACAAAGTCATAGAATAGAATAGAATCTTTATTGGAGATTATTGTGTGTTTTTTTTGGGGTTTTTTTTTCATTGATACCGCTCGACCAAAATTTTTAGGGCACAGCTGTTTTTTTCGCTTTTTCAGGGCTGCACATTCACCCTTTAAAAAGGATCTCAGATAATAATTTTACACCTTAAAGATATACATTGTGGAAAGAAAAATTCGCTCACGATTCGAATCTGCGACTCCTAGTTTGGTACACCAGTGCTTTAGCCACTAAGCTACCGTGAACTCTGCTCGTGGTTTCAAATTAACTTCCACTTTGTATCCGTCTTTAGGTGACGTCAGCTACATCTTAAGAAAACCGTGTTCCTTAACCGACTCGATTGACTTTGCAGTTAATTCAAAGTCATATAGATGTGTCTACCCTTACTAATTATTTTAACGCAATACCGCATGCGGAGTAAAATCTAAAGCGGTAAATTGCGGAAATAAAATTTTGCTCACGAGCACCGAAGTCATCGAATCAGTCCCGTACCGAACCAGGAGTTGCAGGTTCGAATCTTTAGATTTCGCTCGGCATGCGTTAATGCGTTAAAAAAATGTTACACCTTATTTATTGACACAGTAGCAGAAATATTTTTTTATTATTATTTTACTCTTAATTAGACGCACTTAGCTTTAAACTAAAAAAAGATAACTGTCTTGAACTACCGAAACCCGATGGAATTACGTGAGTGAAACTGTTTATACATATAATACAATATAGGGAACAGCAGATTTCAAGGTTGGTCCCATAGTAAAAGTTGATCAAAATGATGAGTACAACTGACCGACTGTCCTTTCTTTATATTTTACCTATGTGTTTTTTTTTTTTTATGTGTTTTTTATGAGGAGATTCGCAGGAGAACGAAAGTAACCGACATAGCCCGAAGAAGTGCCAAACTTAAGTGGCAGTGGGCGGGGCACATTGCTCGCAGAACGGATGGCCGATGGGGCAGTAAAGTTCTGGAGTGGCGACCGCGTACTGGAAGGCGCAGCGTGGGTAGGCCCCCCACAAGGTGGACCGACGACCTGGTAAAGGTCGCGGGAATCCGCTGGATGCGGAAGGCACAGGACCGGTCGTTGCGGCGATGCTTGGGGGAGGCCTATGTCCAGCAGTGGACGTCTTTCGGCTGAAATGATGATGATGATGATGTGTTTTTTGTAGAGGTTTAGTATAAATTAAGAATAAGGTTGTATAAGCATCCAAAGATATTTTGTCATACCATCGCAACGAAAATGACTATAATTTAATGTTAGAGTACCTATTCACTTTACCCCATTCTACTCTGTACATTCATGTACGATCAGCCGCAAATATCTGCGAAATAAAAATTCTAGGTCATTACGCGTGCCGCCTACAGAATCATCGCTACTTATTGTTACAATTAGATCCACGTGGATAATTATAACAGATTATGGAACAGCTATGCTATGCTATGGTTAATTTGCCTAAATTATAGCGTCCTCTCTGGAACTGGTTAGGTTTTTTTTTATACATAATGGACTTGCGTTTGACTGCCACTTCACCTGATGTTAAGCGATGGTGCGGTTTTGCCCAGCTTTTTGCTATTAAATAATAAATAACATAACATAACATAAAATAACATCACGCCTGTATTTCCCCGAAGGGGTAGGCAGAGGTGTATAGTACACCGACATTTCGCCAGTTATGTTATAGTCCCATGTAATACGGGGTGAGCCTATTGCCATCAACCGGGCACAAATCCATACTCCGGGCTGCTACTGAGAATTTCCTAATGGAAAAACCCAATAACACTTTGCCCGACCCGGTAATCGAACCCAGGACCCCACGCTCAGCAGTCGCGCTTGCGACCACTAGACCAACGAGGCAGTCCTAAATAATAAATAAATATTTTAGGACATTTTTACACAGCACCATCTAGTCCCAAACTAAGCAGAGCTTGTACTATGGGTACTAGACAATGGATATAATACTTAAATACTTTTTTTATACTATACTATTTATTCTTCTTCTTCTTCGTGTCAATGGTTCTTATTTACTTCACACTGTATTCATGTGGTATTTGGCCACCTCTATGGCGTTGTTTGTGGCTTTGTTTAAATCGTCTCTTGTGCAGGTAGTAGGGCACAAGGGACAAGTGAGCAAATGGGCCATGGACTGAATGGGGGCCCCGCAATCGCATTCAGTATTAGACAAGTCTCGCATTCCCCATTTGCACATATTCTCTCTGCAGCGACCGACTTGAGTCCGCAGTCGGTTCAGGGACTTCCAGACTGGCCATGGGAGATCGTGACCTGGGGGCAGGTGTTCTTGCGGTGCTACAAAATCAGGTGGTGGTGGGAGCCTTTCCTTCCACAGCGCTGTCCTCATTACGGCTGGATGGAGTTGTGAGGCCTGTGTGGAGCGCATAAAACTTTTACGACTTTTCAGCCGGGCTCTTGGGAGTTGGTGTCCAAAGAGGGGGTGTCGGTGATCGGACTCTTGTTTAGATTTCTGCGATGTACATGCGCTATCCCGACGCACAGAAGTTGGAGCTATGCCCGCTAGTGGATATAGCATTTTAAGAGGAGTAGGCTTAAGGCAACCAGTTATCGTGCGGCACGTTTCGTTTAGGGCAATGTCGACATGCTTAGAGTGCACGGAACGATGCCACACTGGGCATGCAAATTCGCCGGCAGAAAAGCACAGAGCTATGCCAGTTGTGCGCAAGACGTGTGGTGCTGCTCCCCATTTTGTGGTTGTGAGACGACGGAGGAGGTTGTTGCGTGTGCAAACCTTGAGTTTTGTGTTGAGACAATGAGATTTGAAGCTCAGAGACCTATCCAAAGTTACACCTAGGTATTTTGGATGAAAGCAGTGTTGGATGTTAACGCCCTGCCACCTTAAATTGAGCATCCGATTAGCATGGCGGTTGCGAAGATGAAATGCGCAAACTTGGGTTTTAGAAGGATTGGGTTTAAGACCGTTCGCTTCGTAATATTTGCCAAGATTATTAAGAGCTAATACAAGATTTTCTTCCGCCTCTTCAAATGTTGTAGTTTGTGTAGCCAAGGCCAAGTCGTCCGCATACAAAAACCGGGTTGTGTGTGGGGCACTAGGCTGGTCATTTGTGTATATATTAAACAATGCTGGAGCTAGGACACTTCCTTGAGGGAGGCCATTTTTTTGACAGCGCCACCGGCTCTTACCCGACTTGAGGTAAACTTGGAAGCGACGGTTGTAAAGAAGAGCCTCCCCGAGCGACGTCCAGCCTGCATATAGCGATTACGTCCGGCGCACCCTGGTAACGGCTAGCACTCGGTAACGCAGAGTCTAGCTGGCCAATCTTCTCACCACAATGGTTCTCCAATATACCCAACGCCCTCAAAAGGGCCAATATGAACATCTTTTAAAATCGGCCCTAACAGTAGTTTCGATAAACATCGAAGGGTTCTCAGATGATAAATCATGTCTACTGTCCGAACTTAGCCTAATGACAAAGTGTGATATCTTGTGTATTCAGGAAACACACCGTGGCATTGATCACCCTAGACCACAAATACCCGGCCTAACACTCGTTGCCGAAACACCACACAACAAATACGGCAGCGCCATGTTCTGTAAACCTGATGTTAATATCGTATCCGTATCTTCTAATACCTATAACTCTACAGAGACAATAACAATAGACATCGGAACATGTACAGTAACATCGGTATACAAACCACCAAATCAACCTTTTGAATTCTCGAAACCCACCAATTTTGATGACCGTACTACAAAAATAATACTAGGCGACTTCAACAGCCACAGTATATCGTGGGGCTATCGAGACACGAACTCTGACGGCAATGCAGTGGAAGATTGGGCGGACTCATTAGAGCTAGCCTTACTGCACGACCCAAAACTTCCCCCATCTTTTAACAGCCGTAGATGGAATAGGGGCTATAATCCTGACCTGATATTCGTTAGCTCGAATATTAGTCTACTCTGTCAGAAGTCTATCTGTCCTCCAATTCCACATACGCAACATAGACCTATTACATGCCAAATCCAGGCGGCCTTGAAACCAGTACAAGTACCATTTAAACGACGGTTCAATTTTTCAAAGGCACACTGGGAAAAGTTTGCAGTGGATGTGGACTTTCAACTCAAACACGTTGAGCCTCTTCCTGTCAACTACGAACACTTCGTAGATGCAATTTGGACTTCGTCACGTCACAACATCCCGAGGGGTTGTCGCTCTTCGTATATTCCAGGCTTAAATGCGGACTCTGCTATACTATTGGCTCACTATGAACATCTCTACAATAATGACCCATTTTCTGAAGAAACCATAATTGCTGGTGAAGATCTGATGCAGTTGGTTAGTGAAAGTCGGAGAGATAAGTGGATGTCGACTATATCTAGTATCAATATGACACACAATAGCAAGAAGGCTTGGCAAACCATCCATAAACTCACTGGAGATCCTCCTGCCGCTGCAAACCCAGCTCAAGTCACAGCAAACCAGATTGCCCATCAGCTTATACTCAACGGAAAACAAACTAAACGCATGCCAAAAGTCCAAAGACCACCAAATCCATCTAGAACTTCCAATAACATCAGTAAACCATTTACTCTCACGGAAATCATCTTTGCCGTAAAAGCGCTTAAGAATGGGAAAGCTTCTGGAGTCGATGACATAACAACTGAGCAAATTAAATATCTTGGACCATTGGCGGTGTCGTGGCTTCTGGCTCTTTTTAATACCTGTGTGAGCATAGGAAAAATTCCTAAGATCTGGAGAAAAACCAAAATTATTGCACTTCTCAAGCCAGGTAAGTCACCCGATGACCCTAAAAGCTACAGGCCTATCTCTTTGTTATGTCACACGTTCAAACTTTTTGAAAGACTGCTATTAGATCGCCTTGCGCCGGAAATCGATACCGAGCTGATACCCGAACAAGCTGGGTTTCGCCCAGGAAAGGCTTGTTGCAGCCAGATTCTGAAACTCACTCAGCACATTGAGGATGGATTTGAGAAGAACGAAATTACAGGACTTGCGTTGGTTGACCTATCGGCGGCATATGACACTGTAAACATAAAACGGCTCCTCATTAAAGTGGAGGCTATGACCAACGACATAGGATTTGTTCGCATACTGGGAGAACTACTTTACTATTTATTTATTTTTATATTTCATACTTATAATATGCATAAGAAACACCCAGACCAACACAAACACTTATGTTCATCACACAAGTATTTGTGTCCTGTGGGAATCAAACCCACGACCTCGTGATCAGCAGTCCGACACTCGATCCACTTGACCACAGACGTCAATAACTTATTCACTTAAGTCTTGAAGGCCACCAGATTATACTTATCAGTAGGCAAAGACCGGACAAGGAGTGATGATGATACCTATGCTTAAAATGCAGAGAAAAACCAATTGATTTCGTAATTTTCTAATTACCATAAAAGTATTGACAAATACAAGGTATATAAATAAAACATTTATAATTTCAAGTTTAAAGTTATTCTATTTCCTTCGGTTCGGTTATTAAAATAAATATTTACAAAGACAAAAATAAACATGCTATTTTAGATACGAATATGTTATTTTTAACACTGCTATTAAGTTATATTGTTTCTAAAAATATTTTTATAACAGTACGTTTTGTCATTAAGATTTTTCGATGCAGCAAATTAAATTATTGACGGTGGCCTTCAAAAAATAAAATAGAGATGATTTTAGTATAAAATATTTAAATAAACATCTTTAACCTATAAAGGTCAAAAGTTAATGATGCTTACCTTCCTACTAAATGCAGTTTATTATTAATCAACTGTTAAATAAATCCAGTAGCTCTATTTTTCTTAACTCGACTAACACGCTTGCCACAGGAAATGACGAAAGCAAAACTTTCAACCATAATCACGAGATTATTTCCCAATAATTAATAAATGTTGTTAGACCTTTAAGTAAAAGGTACCTAACTTAATGAGCACTACACAATAAATTAAAAATTTAACACACAAAATGTGTCAGTTTCTAAAACAAGAAGAAACTTGTCCCAAACATAATATTTTAATTTTAATCAATATTTAATAAAAATGCAAATGATGGACATAAGCCGCATAATTTATGGTCTATGTTATTATAATAATTGTGTGCAACCGTTGACAAACATAGGCCCAAAAAAAATAAGTTCAGAAGGTCAAACTCATACATTTAGTGGTGGCAAAACGGAACACTGCACTCGCAAATCGCGTTCATAGCTAGAAGTTGTGTATTTTTCGGTAAAGCTCATTCAATAAGCCACTCACTAACGAACTCTTGACACTGTCACTTTTAAGTCGCTTTTTACTATTATTTTTTTTTCAAACCACGCCTTAATTATCATGTTAAGAAGACAATCCTTATAATAATATGGAAAAAAAACATAGTTTCCTTTCTTTTTTCGTAGGGAAATTCTCATAAACTTTATTACTGTAACGTATAGTATTATATTATCTGTGCTGTAACATAAATGTATATTAGTTGTGTAAAAAAAAAAAAGAAAAAAAAAATGTGTGTCATAAATAAGAATGATAATTAAAGCTTAGCACTCATTCATTAAAGCAGTCCATGTTTTTTTGTGCTTGCGTTTGACCACTGTTGGCATCCCCAACATTTTATTTATATAATTTTTGTGGTCTGGCAACACTGGTCCACCATTGTCAGACGTTGCGTTGAAGCTAAATGGTGACTCAAGTTATTACACGATTCACGATATCACGGGATCTCATTTTCATTGCAAAGCAAAACCTGCAGTCCACTTACAAAACCCAACAACCACCTCACCTGATGTTAAGCGTTGATGCGGTTGACGATTGTACAAGCTTGCTTAGCCAAAACCTATTTAATAAACCTATGTTCGTTCAGTTATAATTTTTATATGCTAAATGATCGGACTTCTATGAGTATGAGAATTTTTAACTCGTATTGTATGGAACTGTCCTTCTGTTCTTCTTTTCTTTATACAAATAAGACCACTACAGAACTTCCTACATAACATTTTGGGACCGTTGAATTAAGTGTTGGTGTAATTTGAGAAGGACCGGTTTTTTTATTAGTTGTTGTGGCGCTGGCGCCTCAGTGGTCTGATGTTCTGGTCTGAACTGGGTTAACGCAACTGAGGTTCTTACCGGTACGGAAAACAGGAAGTCGTCAATTTAACTGTCAGTATAACTTTGGTGATGTTCATTTCTGTTGAAATTATTGCTGTTTTGTTTAAAGCAAATGAAAATAGAAAAATGTACACCACACATATGTAGATATCATGGGCCAAACTCCATTTACCAGTCACTTCTCCAAATCCCAGTTTATTAGAAACATGAATACTTAAATAATAATGTTTATTCATTTCAAAATTACATTCATAGAATTTAATAAAAAAATAAAACTATCAAATTGGTCAAGTGCGAGTCGGACTCGTACACTATGGGTTCATGATTACTTATCATGTCTGTGCTTACTTACTTACTTACTCCGCTGGCACAGCGACCCAAAATGTGTCTTGGCCTCCGAAATGAGAGAACGCCACTTGCCGCGATCTTTGGCAGTATTTCGCCAATCACTGGCTCTGATCTCCAGAAGATCGCCTTCCACCGCATCGCTCCAGCGATATCTAGGGCGACCCACCGGGCGTCGCCCTTTTGGTCGGCCCAGATAGGCTCTCTTCGCATCTCGATCTTCTCCCATTCTCTCCACGTGGCCAAGCCAACGGAGTCTGTGAGCTTTTGCCTCTCCTATCACATTTTGTTCAGCCACGAGCTCTTCTATCTTTATTGTTTGTTGTTTAACAAAAGAGAAACACTCAATCAGACAAGTTAGACGCTGAAATTGTGTCATTGTGTGTATTACCGTTTTAAGGATAGAGTTAGTAAAGTATATACTAACCATTGTTTATCTGAAAGTGGAATTACTGACCTCATGCTCATCAACGCTTGTTACCACTAAACCAAGGTCAATTAAAAAACAATAAACATTTTTAAACGCAAATCCGCAGAAAGACAGGAAATAATTCCAACTGCCTCGTTGGTCTAGTGGTTGCAAGCGCGACTGCTGAGCGTGGGGTCCTGGGTTCGATTCCCGGGTCGGGCAAAGAGTTATTGGGTTTTTTCATTAGGAAATTCTCAGTAGCAGCCCGGAGTCTGGATTTGTGCCTGGTCAATGGCAATAGGCTCACCCCCTATTACATGGGACTATAACATAACTGGCGAAATGTGGGTGTACTATTACACCTCTGCCTACACGCGTGATGTTACTAAATACACGCGTGATGTTATGTTATGTTATTATGTTAATAATTCCAAGGAGTCGTCGATATCATAACAAGCATAAACTTTACTGTCACGTAAAAAAAACTGGTTTAAGAAGTCTTAAGGTGGAAACGTAATAAAGTTTTACGGCGCTGGTCTTGTAAGCTTTCTAATGGCGAAAACCCCATTAAGATTGTCTCTACGGCTGTCGTGATAAATCAAACATGAAATACTCATTCCATAAGATGTAATGGTCGTATTACTGATACGAACTAATGTTATGATGAAGTATTTAAAGGATAAGTGAGGGGCTCGTGGTTAAATAAATAAAAAAATAAAAAATTTGGACATTTTACACATCACCATCTTAGTCCCAAACTAAGCAGAGCTTGTTCTATGGGTACTAGACAATGGATATAATACTTAGATACTTTTTTTTTTGTAAATACATACCAACACAAACACTCATGTTCATCACACAAATATTTGTGTCCTGTGGGAATCGAACCCACGACCTCATGATCAGCAGTCCGACACTCGAACCACTAGACCACATACGTCGTCAAGTCGTTAAGTTATGATGATGATGATGATGTCCTCCTTGACGTGTCCGTCAACGGCGAACCTTGTTAGCTCCGGACATGAGAGCGGAGGTGGCAAAGTTAAGACTGTGTGGACTGCAAGACCTGTTAGGTTAAGATGCGCTAGCCACGGTTAGTCTTTAGATGGGTAACCGTTGTGTTACACAGTGAGACCCCTCCATGCCTCGGAGAGCACGATAAGCTGTCGGTCTCGGTTGACATACTAATATCTATGACCGTCATTACTTGTAGTCAGAAGCCCTAAAGTCTGGCAACTGGTCTAAACTTATACCATATAATATACAATGTGTTATTGAAGTAACTGAAAATCTCTGAAGGGGTCATTGTACTCATCAGTATGAACAACTTTTACTATGGGACCAACCATGAAATCGCAAAAAAAATCCGCTGTTCCCCTACATTTCGTCATTTTATGTGAACACAATTTTCTGGAATACCAGAATCTCTGAATTACCAGAATTAATTAAATTAATTGAATTTATTTACTATCGGAATTTTCTGGGCAATAGCCCAGTAACTGGGTTGCGGGACTTGCGGGGTTTTTATAGCAGTCGCTCCGTGTAAACTACTGATGTTCAGCTGCATCTGGTTAGACTTGAAGCCGACCCCAATATAATTGGAAAAAGGCGCGGAGAAAGAAATATTTAAAGGGTGAGAGGAGAAAATTGGGCGAAAGTCGGAATAAAAATAATGCCAAAGTAAGCTATAGGTAGGTACATACTCATCGTAGAGGATAGCTAGAAGATAATATGAGGTAAAAATGGTGTAATAGGAATAGACAATCCATATCAATCCCAGAAACATGGTTTTTGTATGATTTTTAAGGCATATAGGATGGTGAAATGAGTTAAAGACCCACCTGATGGTTACCTTTGCCTATAACAACTGCAATATCACCTAGGCTGTGACCACAGAAATATATAGAAAGGTTGTAATCACAATTTTAGTAGCGATTCATGCGTGGCAACTTTCCGAACAAATTACGCCACCCATATTGACGTTATTAATCTTTAAAAATTAACTTTAATCAAATGTACTTGACAGCTTTTGTTTCTGCAGTTAAAAACAGCACAATGAGGCATTTTTGCGGGTTTTTGTTACAGCATTTATAGAAACAAGTCATAGGGCGTACTAAGGGTTTGAAATGCCCTGCACTATGGTGCAGAGTGTTGGCACGCGCACCCTGCCCACTTGGCCATTCTATCTATTTCTGTGTCTGTGATCCTGCACCTAAAATCAAATTTTGAAAGCCCTATCGGCATAGATTGTCAGCCGTGATAATTCTTATTACAAGTAAAGCATAAATGTGTTAGAAATAGGCACAAACATCATCCGTATTTTATATTATTCTTTGATTTGATTTAATCCAGATCACCGCATCGATATAGGTCACTCTCCGGCGCGCGCGCATGTGAAATTATCACTTACGTTGCCCCACTTGGAACGGAACGAAATGAACACTTTATTTCTTTTTTTATAATTAATGGCTTCGGTTAAAACTAGCTTTTTAATGTTTTGAAGCAGAGGGAAATTAAAATAACAGTGAAATATTAAATGCTATTAATTTATATTGCTAAGCTTTTTGTTGTATTATGTTTTACAAGTGTTTGATGTCAGGTTTAATCATGGCTAGAATGCATGATAAAATATATTTAAGCTGTTTCATTGAAATTAACAGAACCTACTTGTTTGTTGTTAAATCTACTTCATACATACATACATACATATAGTCACGCCTGTTTCCCATTGGGGTAGGCAGATACTATGGATTTCCACCTGCTACGATTCTGACACCTTTCGTTTCATCTACGTTCATTAACCTCGTCATGCATGCTCGTCGGTTTAGAGTACTCTTAACCTGGCATTTTTTGAGAACGTCCGCGATTTGATCGTGATACGTTCGCCGAGGTCGTCCCCTTGCAACTGTTCCATCCACACCCGCTTCGTATACTTGTTTCGTCAATCTCCTCTCGTCCATCCTCTCTATATGTCCAAACCATCTTAACATACCTTTCTCAATCAATCTTTGTCACTACATCTTCTTTCACTCCACAACGCTCCTTCAATGGGGACTTATAATCATAATCCATACATGTAAGTACCTTAACAGCCAAAATTAATATCCAATCCGCGGAGTCACGCCCCATTGGCTCAGATCGAGCCCCTCCTGCGCCAGAATATTCACCACAAGCAATAAGATCCCCCGAAGGATAATAATGCCCCTCGAAAGGATGTTTATTGCCCGTAACCAGGATGCACCGGCCTAACAACTGCCGTTCCCTACAGACGTGTCCAGAGCGACAAACAGCCGCCTTGGAGGTTTTCTGGCCTGCACCCCAGCAAAAGCATCCTGAACAGAATAAGCTCATAGCAATAATATAGATTTAACTTCTTACTAACAATATAAAGTAATTGATCTATCATGGTTGTCCGAATAAAGAATTAGTTTATTATTTGACTTCAGTGAATTTTTTTTATTCATTATTCTACATTGTTCTCACATAAATCTTGCCAAAAGATGTAACAAATAAACATTGTACGCATTTATTATTTGAAAAGAGTATCCATGAACTTTCTTGCTGGCTCTTTTCCAGGACCAAAGTTTTCGAACCGTGCAACTCGTTTTGATATTACATGTTACCTAATGCTTATTTGTTTTTTATTTATTTATTGAATAGAAAACTGAAGGTCTTTATCCAGTCGTGGACTTCGAAAAGCTAACTTGAGTATGTCAATTATACAAAGTATTACTTAATAGGTGTTTAGATACCATTCAATGTATCCAATTTGTAATTTAATTTGAATTTTATAATGAAAATGTAATAATTATGCATATTATCACCATTTTCTTGGAGAACGAGGCTACCAATAGATTTAGATGGTATTGAAATTGCACAAAGTACCAGAGAAATGTGATAAACACTATTATGGTTAAGGACTTAAAATTCAAAGTGGTTATTTATTATATATATTAAAGTGGTTATCTATTATTCTTGACGTCTATTGCCCATAAATCATTCCCTATCACATTGGGACTTCATCAAATGTACCCACATTATATATAATGGCCATAAGACATGTTACAATAGCCTTCCTATTGTGGAAATGCCTTTAATCCCAAAAAAGATGTGATGGGTATGTAAGTAAGTATATTACAGTGGTGACCAGCAGTGGCGGCTGTTGTCCGAGAGAACCGGTGGTGCACTGTACTGTTTTATTTAGTGTTATGATTTAAAATACAATAAAAATATTTGAGACTATTTTTCGTCCAAACTGACGGTCCACCAAAAATCTGCAAAGAAAACAAAAGAAATCCACACAAGCTGCATTGCTTTTTATTGTTTAACTAGCTTTTACCCGCGGCTCCGCTCGCGTTAAATTCTGCTAACCCACGTCAGTCCAGTCCAGTCCAGTCCATTTCAGTCCAGTCCACTGTCCCACTGCCCCGCTACCCCACTGCCCCGCTGCCCCACTGCCCCACTGCCCCGCTGCCCCGATGCCCAGCTGCATCACTGCCCTGCTACCCCACTGCCCCAATATCCCACTGCCCCACTGCCCCCCCCTGCCCCGCTACCCCACTGCCCCGTTTCGCCGCCGCCCCACTGCCCCGCTACCCCACTGCCTCACTGCCCCGCTGCCCCACTGCCTTCCCCGAAGCCCCCCACTGCCCCGCTGCCCCGCTACCCCACTGCCCCACTGCCCCATTGCCCCGCTGCCCCACTATACCACTGCCCCACAGCCTGCCCGCTGCCCCAATGCCCTGCTTCCCGACTGCCCCGCTGCCCCACTGTCCCGCAGCTCCACTGCCCCGCTGCCCCACTATCCCACTGCCCCACTATCCCACTGCCACACTGCTCCGCTGCCCCGGTAACCAACTGTCCCACTGCCCTGCTCCCCCACTATCCCACTGCCCAACATCCTGCCAGCTGCCCCAGTGCCCCGCTGCCCCAATGCCCCGCTGCCCCACTGCCCCGCTGCCCCACTGTCCCGCTGCCCCACTGCCCAACTGCCCCGCTGCCCCGGTAACCCACTGCCCCGCTGCCCCGCTGCCCAGCTGCCCCGCTGTCCCGCTGCCCCACAATCCTACTGCTCCACTTCCTGCCCCGCTGCCCCTCTATCCCACTGCCCCACTTCTTGCCCCGCTGCCCAACTGCCCCGCTGCCCCACTGCCCCGCTGGCCCGCTGCCCCGCTGCCCCACAGCCCCGCTGCCCCACTGCCCCGCTACCCCAATGCCCCGCTGCCCCACTATCCCACTGCCCCGCTGCCCCGGTACCCTACTGCCCCGCTGCCCCGCTGGCACGCTGCCCCGCTGCCCCACTGCCTCGCTGCCCCACTGCCTCGCTGCACCGCTGCCCCGCCCCGCTGCCCCACTGTCCCACTGCCTCGCTGCCCCGCTACCCCACTGCCCCACTATCCCACTGCCCCACTGGCGCACTGCACCGCCGGCCCGCTGCCCCGCTGCCCCACTACCCCACTGCCCCACAGCCCCACAGTCCCACCGTCCCACTGCCACTGTCCTACTGTCCCACCGTCCCACTATCACACTGTCCCACGGCCCACTGTCCCACTGTCCCACTATCTCACTATATCACTATCGTTATCGTCCCGTCCCATGTCCCATGTCCTGTCCCATGTCCCATCCTATGTCCAGTCCCATGTGCCGTCCCACTGTCCTGTCCCATATCCCGTCTCATGTCCCGTCCCATTTCCCGTCCCATGTTCCGTCCCCTGTCCAGTCCACTGTCCCGTCCCCAGTCTCGTCCCCAGTCCCATCCCCAGTCCCATCCCCTGTCCACTCCACTCCACTCCACTCCATCGTACATTACTATCCGCTCGTGCAAATGCATAGAAGCTTCGATCTGTCGGGTGAGTACGCAACCCACGAATTAATTTTTTTCTTTTTTTCTTTCTCAAAACCCATACCAGTTATTAAGTCAGATTATCAGCTTTCAAACAAAAAAAAAATCATCAAAATCGGTCCAGTAGTTTTAGCGTGATGCTGAAACAAACAAACAAACAGACGTTTACAATTTTACAATAGTTATGATTATAATAGTTAAGATAATATAAGATGAAGAAGGTAATTAAAAATTGTAGACTGAAAATAGTATTTTTTTAGTTACACCAAGATAACTTTATGCTTATTCGTATATTAAGATGGATACAATATAACAACGTTTAGGTACTTCTAAATTTTATTGCTTTTCATACAAAAAATTAGAGAAATCGCTATTTAGAGGTAGCTTCCAGTCCTTGTCTGTAAGTCGAAAGATTCTGATTTTCGGTTGGCTCAAAAGACTGCATTTCCAAGATGGCACCACCCACATACGACAGGATTTTTTTTTCTACTCTGTACAATTCGGCCCGACCAAAAAGTTTTTAATGCAATTTCTTTAGCAGCCGTATTTTCTCTATGGAGGTGCGCGCTAGAGCGCATGCGTGCGAATGACAGCTGCATATGAGCGCCTTAATCACCTTAATGTATGCAAAATGTTGTAGAAAAATATAATTAAAAATCACCGGTTCCCGTCATCGTAGCGAGGTAAAATACATACCAGTTTTTAAGTCAAATCATAAGTTTTTAGTCACAAACCCTTTCAACAAAATCGGTCTAGTAGTTTTATAGTGATGCTGGAACAAACAAACAAACAAACAAACAAACAAACAGACAACTGACATTTAACAATTTTATAATAGTAGTAGATTCATCAACGATCGGTCAATCTCGGAAATCTTCGGTGCCGTGCAGCGCACGAATCTAGGCTAGTTACTCCATACTATGGAGTCCATAGTAAATTTACAAATTATCTTCCGTCTGACGGGTCAGGTGATGTAGTGAAGCGCACGGGAATTTTCTGTTCGAGCGAAAATAAGTTTTGACTTCATTAGTTTAGAGATTAAATTGATTAGTCGATACTTCATAACTATTCGTAAGTATAAAGTAGGTGCGTAATACTGATGTTTTAGATATTTTGTGATTATTTTTAAAGGTATTATGAATTTATGAACTGGTAGTGCAGCGCACGATTGCACTTAAGGGACAGCCGCCACTGATGACCAGTATATCAGAGAACTACATATCTTGTGTTGGACATCAACGAAAAGTAATATTATTAAACTTTGATTTTTCCTGAATGGGTTTGCGCTTGACCAAAATCACCTGAAATACGTATAGGAAATAGTTAAAATAATTTTCGTGATGATGCGTTTCCTATACTATTATTATACTCATCTTTCCGCAAAACACGTATGCCCCACGCAATAATGATAAACAAATATCACTATCAAACACAAGGAAATGACGCATTTGAACAGCATTCCTATATCTCTGCTGGTGACAAACCAGGAACTGACCCTGAAGATATTTACGACATCTCACTTCACTTAAAAATAATCGAAACACAAGGAAAGTCGGGATAAATAATAGTATGTTTTTCAACGTAGGTACACAAATATTTGAACTGGTCAGCTGTGATAACATGTAATAAAAAACTCACGGGTCTGTCTGTGTGTTCGTTTAATATTTTGTAATAATAAACTATTCGGTTTGTATAGTTTCCTTGACCGATTTTCCGGTGGATGTGGGGTGTTCCTGTTTGGATGATGGCAGATGGGCATGAATTTGTACTGTTATATTTTTAGTTTTGGTAGAAGTAAGCTACATGTAGATTATTCACAACTGGGTGAAAATGCCTTTCCGAATCTGTTGAAAAGTTTCCGAATCAGTGAGCAAAGTTACCGAAACCGTGGTTTTACGAATCAGTGAGAAAAGTTACTTAATCCGTGAGTAATTTTACCGAACCAGTGAGAAAAGTTACCGAATCCCTGAAAAAAGTTTCCGAATCAGTGAGAAAATATACCGAATAGCGTCTTCTAAACGCTATTCATAAATTCGAAATTAAATAATAATAATAAATATCTTTGGGACATTTTTACACAGCACCATCTAGTCCCAAACTAAGCAGAGCTTGTGGTATGGGTACTAGACAATGGATATAATACTTACATACTTACTTTTTTTTTTGTAAATACATACTTATAATACATAAGCGACACACCCAGACCAACACAAACACTTATGTTCATAACACAAATATTTGTGTCCTATGGGAATCGAACCCACGACCTCGTTATCAGCAGTCCGACACTCGAACCACTAGACCACAGAGGTCGTCGTAATTGATAATTTACTACGGTTCTATAAATATAAATGATGTCAAATTACACTAGAACCCAAAAAAAGAGTCGATATCTTTATTTTTGTTGTGTTATTGTAGGGTATTGTAGGTACCGAACAACTTTACTGATATGCTGATATGATAATTATAAATGATACGAGTCCTTTGATGACCAATAGTTTATTGCACTAAATTAACACCAAAGTAAAGAAAAAAAAGAAGTAAGTAAAGTAAAGAAATACTAAAGAATAAATGATATTGATATGATATTGATAGGTATGTGAGAACACACGGCGCGTTCGATGATCGGTAGTGAACTAACATAAAAGTAAATGAAAATGAATTATGAATGTTGGCGGATAATGCTGACGCGGGTTGTACATTAATTTCGCAATGTTCGGTTGCACCGTACAGTTATAATTATAATTCAGCGGTCCATTTTTTTTCTTTTATACCTAAATTAGCGTAAAAGATAATACGTAGGAACACTAATTATTATTCATCATACTATAGTTCTGAAAAATACGTCATTTTAGTGTAAACCGTATGTATATTCATTTGTGAAAATAGCCTTGTCCATTCTACGTGCTCAGAGGAAATATGTATCTGTCACATAAATTATTAGAAGCGATAGTTTTGCTACGGCATCGCAACTCACACTCAATCTTGTAATATTATTACTCAAAGTACAGCCTAATTTTAATTAGTTTATCCAGTAAAATGTAGAGGAATCAATATTTTAATTTGGAAAGTAATTTTCATTAGGTACCGAATCTTTGGGAAAAACCAAAGAGTCATAAACTGACGCAGAAATATATATTTTATAAAAAGAAAAGTTGGCTGTAGTGAATTAAACTGTTACTTTATTGGAGGAAAACTGTTTACATTAACATAACAGCGTCGTTCTATCTGCATATTCATTTATTTATGACGGATGCATTAACGCTATCGTCCACCTAGGATTTTATGACAAGACTGGGCATTCATTACGTGTTGCTCAGGAAAGATAGAATCATTGATTTTAATGCTTTTTTCTGTCGATGAAAATCTTTCATTTGAGTTGGTTTTGAGGAAGTCCATTATAAACCAAAGGTTAAAAGGTCGTAATAAGAAACTTACAGAAAGAATAGAGGCAGCGAAAGAGGGTTCGAGAGGCGACGATCCCTGATCAATCCCCGAGATGGTGGCGCGCCAATTTCCACGCACGTCAGTCAGGAGGAATGTGCAGCCCAATGTTGAGGCCACATAGGGAGAAGGGGCTCGACTACTAGTGGCGAGCTAGGACCTGTCGAGGTTGGTTGGAGAATGCAGAGTCTATCATACGCCTCCGGCCAAAGGTAGAGGAACTCCGTGGTGGTTTTAGTCGGCAAGAGTCCGACACTGTCCAGCTTCCCCCGGAGAAGGGCGTCCATGAGGATTTCCTCATATACAACAAACACATAGGTAACCGCTTAACATCCGATGAGTCTTCAACTTAAAAATACATAATTTAGTGGCCTTTTATGATACCCACGGGCTTAAGAACGGTTGCCGGAAATGACACCTTACTGTCATAATTTAATAGGTTTTCGTGTAAAAAAAATGTATGATAGATTATATTATTATTTTGCAATATCTGTAAAGGCGCTTATCATCTTTTTCTTCCTGCGACCACAAAAGTTGCAAAGCTTTCGAAACGTCAGGAAAACCAATTTAAATAATATACGCGATGTAATCCGGTTAAATTTGTTTTATTGTAACCTTACAGTCAGTTCTAATAAAATTAAATAGCATAATAATATCATCAGCAGAACACAATCATCAACATTTTATAGACATGTGTAAAAAGATGCATTTAATGTGCAGATGACATACAAGCGGGCCGGTGGCCAATTTATATATACGAGACAGTTTTCCGCGTGTATTTTCGTTCGTTGTTTTTCTAGTTTGCATCTCGTGGTTCCGATTTTTTTTTCAAAACACTGAATTTTTTATACCTGCACATAAACATTTTATACCTGTACATAAAATTTAAAAGCTATTGGATGCATTTGTGTTTTTATTTAGATACCTATATTATTCCACATTTACTTTACTAAGTTGTTTGTAGACCAATGCTAGATAAAAGCTGCCACCAAAAGCATGACACGGTCCCGGAGTCACCTTCTTTGTGCTGAGGGCAGACACTTGGTGTTTTCAGTCAGTAAGATTCCGTTACACCGCTCCGTCTTCCACAGACAGGGGATCTAATGAAGATCTAATCAGATCTGTGAGAATTTTCACTCGTAAATAAAAGTTCTGTAAAAACGCAGTCCGGGCCTAAAGTGACCTGTTCACCATTCTGGGTAAGGCGGGTTGATGATAGCAGAACCAGTCTTGGTTATTGAAGCTAACAAGTGATGCTCCATCAACATGTCCTATTACAATGCTTCATGCTAATCGGAAATAACGAGTAGGTAGGTAATCAATGCGGGAATCCGCTGAGTGCGGAAAGTGCAGGACCAGTGTTGTGGCGATGCTTGGGGGAGGCCTTTGTCCAGCAGTGGACGTCGTTTGGCTGAAATGATGATGTGGTAATCGATATACCATAAATAAGAACGTGCATCAATGAATAGTTCAGATGCATTATGATGAATACAACATTTCTCTTAGCTGAAGGTATGGAAGGCAGGATCCAAGTGCAGCAGTGCTGGGTACGCCTATGGATCGATTGCCTTATCAAATTCTATCGAAGGTGCTTATAAAACCTTTAAACCACAAACTAATGTGATCCTAATAAAAACAATTTTGAGAATATTTTTTACTAACCTATCCTATCCCACTGCTGGGTAAGTCTCATACATATTTTTCCAAACATCCAGTCAATATCGGACAAAAAAATAACCACGAAAATCGGCCAAGAATTCTCAGAAAAACTCAACAATAGAGCAAAGTTAAATTTAACTGATTTATTGAAGCTGGTTAAAAACGAATCAACCAAAGTCAATAAAATTTATATGGGACCACCGCGCGGGCTTCCTCTATCAAATAAAATCACGTAATTCGGTTCAGAAATCTCGGAGAAATCGGTGTACATACATGAAAAAAAACCCTTCGAATACATAACCTCCTGTCTTTTTGGAGTCTGTTAAAATAAAAACCGGCCAAGTGTGAGTCGGACTCACGCAGTAAGGGTTCCGTACCACCCATCGACGTGATACCCCATAGAAACTGATTTAATTTACGAAAGTTTATCAAAATACATCAACGAACTGTTAGACGGCCGACCCCGGTTGTCTTTTTAAAAAAAAAACTACAATGACCTACAACACTATTTATTTGGAACACAAACTACGTTACACCGAATTACGTATGACTTCCCAAACTTTGGTACTGCACGCGGTGATGCCCAGATTCTAACTGAATATATTTAATATTATAATGACCAACTCATGAAAATGATACTCAGCACAATACCTATGAACAATTATGTCAATAACAATAGGAGTGCTGATTTAGGCTTTACTGCCTTATAATAAGGGTCATAACAGCTCCCCCCTTTTGACTAAGCTTTATCTTTTTTAGATGAAGCGAAGTAGATAAGATATTAAATGATGCAGTGAAAAAAGATTAGGGAGTCATTAACAAAAATTTAGAAATTTAAAGAACTAGAAATTTAAAGAACTAGAAACTACAAAAAATATAAAAATTAGAAAGAATTGGAAATTACAAAAATTTAGAAATTTAAAAGAATTAGAAATTATATAAATTTAGAAATTTAAAAGAATTAGAAATTATATAAATTTAGAAATTTAAAAGAATGAGAAAATTAAAATATATGAAACTTTAAAAATTGCATTAATATGACAATTCATTGTATTACGTTAAGATTTAAAATCATTACATAATAGGTAGGTATAAAACTAAACAATATTAAGCTTTATAAAAAATATTGATTAAATATTTATAATCAAAGATTAAAAGATTAAATTCCTATTTGAGAGGAATTGAACTTAAACAACAAACATTATATTGGTAGGTATATAAAAATAAAACAAAATTAACCTTTATAAAAACATAGATTAATTTAAATAAAAAGATTAAAAGTTTATATTCCGATTTGATGGAAATCGAACTTTATTGACAACAGTTGATTTATAATTTTGATGCCGAATTGGCAAAGACTGTACTGACTTTTTGTCATCATCAGATGTCGAAGACATTTCTGTCATTTCTATAGAGTTAGACATCTTAGCTTTATGCTTAACTGATTTACTATTATAGCACTGATTGAATATTTGGACACAGCATCCAGTGTTGGGTGAATTTCTTTTCATAATATACCTATATATCTTATAAGCTAAATATAAAAATAAACACACAATTAAAATATAAGTGAATGTTGAATAATATGGGCCATATTTAATAAAATGCGATTCTTTTTCTGAGTTTAGTAATTCTTGTTCCAAATTATCCAATTGATGATTTGCATATTTTAAAGAGTCTAAATTAATTTTACTTAAAGAAATCGGCGACAAGTGTGGCAAACTTTTATTAAATATGTCCTTTTTACAACAGTTATCAGCTGTTATATCGAAACTTATATCTATAGGAGATTTAATAGTAAAAGAATAAGTGTTAACTGGCAATAATTGGATGGTTTTAGAGTAACCAATACAATTTTCTGTTAATTTTACAATTCCTGTGCCAACAATTGAATAATCAATAATATCATCATCACATTTAACTGTTAATTTATTTGTATTTGATTGAACATAAATCCATTTATTATTTCTTAACTTTTGCCAAATTTCAATTTGACCATATACAATTTTGGCATTGCATTCTGTAGGTAACGACAGTGTTACTTCAGTTAATAATTTAGATTCACAATTCGGATTACTTAGACATGAATATATAGTAGTTAATACACAAATAGAATAATTGTTATTAATAAACTTACACTTATCAAGAGTGTCCAGCATAGCATAATGCATCCTGTCGTCACTTAAAGCGGTATAGGAATCAGAAGGTTGAATCAATGCGAATGTATTATGTGAGTCATCATGTGGAGTAGGTAGCGGTATGTTTTTATAGACCATGAACTTGTCAGGTGTTATTAGAGGAATTTGCAAAATAAAAATGACTTTATTATTATAATAATAAGAGCTAAATTCGGAAACATCTATTATAAAATGAATATTTTCAATACTTAAAGGAACTGGAAAATCTAATCTTTTGCTTACTTGATTACTATGCTTAGACAATTCTAAGTATAGATTAAGAGGACTTATCACGCTAGGATGTAATACATTAACCTTAGAAAATAAAATAGAATTTAATGTAGTATCTAGCAAATTAGAAATAGTAAGTAAAGAACCTTCGATTATATTGAGAAGATTATTTAACTTTGAGGTATAAAACAGTAAATTATCTGTTTTCGTGATTTGAGAAAATATTTCATTCATCTTATTAATTTGGAAATTCAATTTAATTTCATTTTGATTGAGTTTGTAAATAGTAGTGTTAAAATTATTTATAGTAGATTTAATTATATGAATATTATCTCTCATTAAATGAAATAATTCTGTATCACTCTTTTTACATGATTCAATTGCAGCATCATATTTTCTAGCATCGTCTGCATCTAATGAGCCAAAGAAAAACTTTAAGATTTCACCTCCAAATTCTAAAGAACGTTTTACTTTACTTGTTGATCGATTGGAGATGATATGAGATAAGGATTGTAATTTGATATAATTAGATTGAATTAAAACTTCGATAGGGCTAGAAATGTCCTTGCACATATCCAAATCTTGAGATTGAATTTTGGTACAAAGATTTAAAGTATCTAGTAATAGTTTTTCTATTTTATTAAGATAGGGCTCTAAGGAAATTAAGTCGACGTGTGTTACGACTTTCCAATAATCACTATAAAAATTAATATTAACAATAGGTTCAAAATAAATTCCTGGACTATGATATATTGGAATGATGCTCGATTCGGTGCGGCTGTGACATAAAGTGCCATGCCAGCATAGCGTTCTGAAAAGAAGCATAGTAGGTACATAAGTACATAGGTTAAGTTGTAGCAGGTTTTATCTCATTGGTATGATACTTGACGTTTTTACGACCTACTTGTAGGGTCACGTTATGTTTATTATGAACTTTAATAATTTTGTAAGGGCCTTTCCATATAGGCGATAAGGCTTTACGAAGTCTATGGTGGTGTTTTAGATACACCATATCTCCTGCTTTGTATGTTATTTCACGGGAGTTAGCATCATAGTATTGTTTTGATTTTTCCTTACTGTTTAAAATATTTTGGATAGCCTTTTCGCGACTAAAGCGCATTCTATATTGTAAGGCTCTAATATATTCATTGTATGTAGTATTACCGGAGGTTTCATACAAGGAATTCGGAATGCATGGTTTATAACCATATAATAACTCATGAGGAGTAAAATTAGTAGTACAGTGAGGTGTAGTATTATATGCTAATATTGCAGTGAATAGATAACAATGCCAGTCGTTTTGATTTTCGTTAACAAATGATTTCAGATATTCTTTTAGAGTGGCATGTGAGCGTTCAAGAGCTCCATTCGTTTGTGGATGATACGGAGTGGTAAAAAGGGCTTTGACCTTTAATATATCGGTCAATTGTTTGAATAATTCCGATGTAAAACAAGTACCTAAATCTGTTAAAATAGTTTTAGGAAAACCGAAAAGAGACATGAAATGTACGAGATTTCGGGCTATTTCTTCACTAGTAGCCGAAGCCATTGGATAAGCACTTGTAAATTTGGTTAAGTCATCTTGTAGAGTTAAGATGAATTTAAAATTTTGGAAACCAGCGTCGGGCAAGGGACCTACGACGTCAAGGGCTAATCTTTCAAACGGCCTTGTAGATGTGGAAGTTATCTCCATTGGAGCTTTATTTGACTTCCTTAAAGGTTTGTTGATCTGGCAAAGCTTACATTTTTTAACATATTGTTCAATGTCAGAGCGCATGCCCTTCCAATAATAGGCAGCTTTGATACGTGAATACATTCGTTGTGACCCTGGGTGACCAGCGATAACAGAGTCATGATTTTCCTTTAATATTTTAGGAACTTCTACAGGAGTAGGATAGATAAGTTGATTTCTGTATATATGAATTTTAATGTTAGTATCGTGGAAAATATAGGAAATCATGTTATAAATTTTAGCATAAGCTAATTTTGAAAATGGATCAGTAAAATCTGGTAATGCGAGATCTGTAATATTCGGACAATCAATTAATAAATTTCTGAGTTTGATTAGTAAGTTATAAACATCTCTAAAATTAGTTTGTTCATAATGGTGAACTTTTGTAAATAAAAAATAATAGTTTTTATTTTTATCATTAACGCATTTGATTGTAAGAGGCTCGCGTTCGGATTCAAGTAAGTTAGCAGTGTTATCGAGCTGAGATAGTATTTCCTCACAATGAGGCATAGAGTAGTCGAAGTCTAAGGAGACTGGACACGCGATTGCGTTTAATTTAGACAGATGCAAACCTTGAGTGCATTCTTCGATAACAGTATTTGATGTAGAAAGTTGGTTTGTAAATTGGTCCTTAAAGAATTTTTCATAAGTAGAATTATTTAGGTTATTAATATCGATTGCAGTTACAGGACATCGAGATAACGCATCGGCGTTAGAATTTAAGCGACCTTGTTTATATACGATTTCATAATCGTATTCCTCTAGTTTCAGGCGCCAACGAATAAGTCTGCTGCCTGGATCCTTTACATTAAATAACCACACAAGAGGTCTGTGGTCTGTTATGATTTTGAATCTGTTACCATATAGATATGGTCTAAATGTTTTTACAGCGAATATAATAGCTAAAAGCTCTTTTTCAGTAGTTGAATAATTACCTTCTGGTTTATTCAAGGTGCGCGATGCATATGCAATCGGCTTATCTTTACCTACAGGACCTTGTGATAAAATTGCGCCTATGGCGTAATTACTAGCGTCAGTTGTGACGTTAAAAGTTTGCGAGAAGTCTGGATATTGAAGAAGAGGAGCGGTAGTTAATTTTTCTTTCAGGAAATCGAGTGCGTGTTGCTGTTCAGTGTTCCAGTGGAAGACAGCATCTTTCTTCAATAGAGAGGTAAGTGGTTTCGTTATTTTAGCAAAGTTTTCTATGAATCGGCGATAATAGCCTATTAGACCTAAGAATGATTTTATCTCTTTAGGATTTTTTGGAACTGGAAACTGCGATACGGCCTTGACTTTTTCAGGATTCGGAGATACACCTTTATCGGTGATAATATGGCCAAGGTAAGTAACTTCATGCCTTAAAAACTCGCATTTGTCAGGTTGGAGTTTTAAGTTAAATTCGCGAAATTTGTCAAAGACTAATTGTAATTTGAGCATGTGATCTTGTAGATTTTGGCTATATACTATACAATCGTCTAGATATATATAGCAATGGAGGCCTTGTAAGCCTGATAACACAGTATTCATGAGACGTTGAAAAGTAGCAGGGGCGTTTTTCAGCCCAAAAGGCATTCTGGTAAACTCATAGTGCCCAGACATGCTTGAATTAGTACTTACTGTGAAACCTGTTTTTGGGGCGTCCTTGGGACAGGTTTTTAGCTGATGGAAACCACTGGTAAGGTCCAGTGTACTAAAATATTTAGAGTGACCTAATTGGTCAAGGATATCAGTGATAAGTGGCAGTGGATAAGTTTCTGAAACAGTGACGTCATTAAGACGGCGATAGTCAATGACTATTCTCCATTTTTGTTTGCCGGAGGCGTCCATTTTTTTCGGGACTACCCAAACTGGTGCGCTCCAAGGCGACATAGAAGGTTGAATGATATTTTGATCTAGCATTTTACGAATTTGAGAATCAACTTCCTGTTTATGACACTCCGGGAAGCGATATGATTTGACATGAATAGGAGGTGCATCGCTTGTGTTTATAGTATGTTCGATAGCACTTGTGAAGGTCAAGGGCTCACCTTCAATATAAAAAATATCTGTATATTGAGAACAACATTCTAGAAGAGCTTTTCGTTCTTCATCATTTAGATGAGAACAGCGAATAAGATTTAATACTTTATTTATGCGATCATATTTAGAAATAGAATTAATATTATAACAAGATTCAGAGACAAAACACTCATGTTCGAGTGGTGTTAACTTTACATGATAATCTTTTACTTCAATATCACGTTCCGTAGTATTTAAAATAGTAATATTTGTTTTCTTGTTTGACTTTATAGAAACTATGCAATTAGCGACATAAACTCCTTCGCTTATGATGTGATCTAGTACGAGAGCTTCGTTGTTATGATAAAGCGCATGCGAGAAATTTGATACTGTGCATTCGATAACGGCTTCAGAGCGCGCTGGAATAATATACGTCGGTTGCGTATAAATGATAGGAATAGATTTATTTAATATAGACATAGATCTAGAAGAATAATCAATATTTGATTTAAAATGATTGCAAAAATCGCTACCAATAATTCCATCATAGTTATTTAAATTAATATCATCCTTTGTCACGTGAAACTTGTACCTAAATGATTCGTCAGATATATTAAATTCCATCTGAAAAGTACCAAGTGTTTCAACAGGATTTTCTGAGCTATTTATGCCTTTTAGTTTTACAACTTCATTAGAAAGATATGGAATTTGTAGCAAACAGGACCCTTTTATAATACTTATAGTTGATCCTGTGTCAATAAGGAAACATAATTTTTCCGAGGAATGCTTAGAATATAAATAAGTGTGAGGTAAGGATACCTTTTTACTATAATCATTGATTTCGAACATATGTTTAGATTTAGAATTAGTATGTAAGTTAGATTGAAGTAAGTTATTTTTGGAAATAGTATTTGAGTTAGAAATATGTAAGTTACTATTAGGAGTAGAATTTAAGATAGATTTATTTAGATTATTTTTAGAATTAGGATAATTATTTTGGCAACCTTTGCATTTTGCTTTACCAGTAGAAATAGTATGACCCAGCTCATTTGACTGAGATGTAGGTATAATAGGACTCAAGCGTTTAAATTGAGACATAGATGTAGTATGAGAGTTTTCGACTTTATTTTGGCATTTTTGGCAATTTATTTTACCATTAGAAATAGTAGGACTCAGCTCTTTGGGCTGAGATGAAGAATTAGCAGGACTCAAACGATTAGATTGAGATATGGATGTAGTATGAGAATTTTCGAATTTATTTTGGCATTTTTGGCAATTTACTTTGCCATTAGAAATAGTAGGACTCGGCTCTTTGGGCCGAGATGAAGAGTTAGCAAAACTCAATCGTTTAGATTGGGACGTAGAATTAGTATAAGAATGTTCAAGGTTAACTTGACATTTTTGGCATTTTATTTTGCCATTAAAAATAGGAGGACTCAGCTCATTGGGCTGAGATGAAGATTTGGCAAGACTCAATCGTTTAGATTGAGATGTAGAATTAGTATAAGAATGTTCAAGGTTAACTTGACATTTTTTGCATTTTATTTTGCCATTGAAAATAGTAGGACTCAGCTCTTCTGGCTGAGATGAAGATTTAGCAAGACTCAATCGTTTAGATTGAGATGTATTATTAATATTAGAATTTTCAAGGTTATATTGACATTTTAGGCATTTTATTTTGCCTTTGAAAATAGTAGGACTCAGTTCTTCTGACTGAGATGTAGATTTAGTAGGACTCAGTCGTTTAGATTGAGATGCAGAATTAGTAAGATTCAACTCTTTTGGTTGAGATGAGGATTTAGTAAGACTCAACTCTTTTGGTTGAGATGAGGATTTAGTAGGACTCAACATTTTTAGTTGAGATGAAGATTTAGTAGGACTCAACTCTTTTGGTTGAGATGAAGATTTAGTAGGACTCAACTTTTTTTGTTGAGATGAAGATATAGCAGGACTCAACTCTTTTGGTTGAGATGTGGATTTTGTAGGACTCAACTCTTTTGGTTGAGATGAAGATTTAGTAGGACTCAACTCTTTTGGTTGAGATGTAGATATAGTAGGACTCAACTCTTTTGGTTGAGGTGTAGATTTAGTAAGACTCAATCGTTTAGATTGAGATGTAGATTTAGTAAAATTAGCATAAGAGTTAGCATAAGTCGTGTCTTGACTTCGATTCGATTTTGGCAGACACGGTACCAAAATCTCATTTAGTTTAAATTATTATCATCAAAAGGCTCATTTTCATCAACATAATTATTGGCCTCATATTCACACGTGTGCGCATGTGCATTAGTAGATTTAGTAGAATTAGTACGCGGTGAGTTACGATCACGTTGCGCATGGTCAGCGTTCTGATTACGCTGCATATTAAATTGACGCTTGCGACACTGTTCGATTGTGTGACCAAAATTCTTGCAATAGTTGCAATTTTTGGTATTGAAATTAGAATTGAAATTAGAATTAAAATTAGGATTAGAGTTAGTATAAGAATTAGAACCTCTATCTAAATTAGGTTGAGGATTAATATGATAAGATTTTTGTAGTTCATTATTAGGCTTTTTATTCCTGAAACATTCAGATGAACTATGGCCTACCTTATTACAGGTTGAGCACAGTTTTTGAGACCTAGTAGAATTTTTTGATAAATTATATAATTTCTCCTCATCAGTGGCATATTGTACAGCATCACTGAGGGTTTCCGGGTTTTTACACCGAACAATATTAGAAACATTAGGGTTCAAACCTAACAAAAATGAATTAAGTGCAAGGTCTTCCATGGCTGCTATTCTGCCTGGTAATTCCTTGTCGTCCTTACAACTATAGTGTATATCGGACTGAATACGCGTTAAAATTGCCTCAACTCTAAGTGAATATTTTATTACATCTTCGTTTGGCAATTGTTTTGAATGTTGCAAATCTGATAAAAGATGTGTAGCGTGCTTTTTCTCGCCGAATGTACACCTTAAAAATGTTTTTAATTCTGACCAGTTCGTAAACGACTTAAGACTGCATGCAGCTTGGGCTTTTCCCTCTAATTGAGATAGAATAAATTTGCATAAAACTGACTGCTGATCTGGTGTAGCTAAACTCATTGCATTTTCGCAATTTGTTAAAAATGCAGGGAGTGATTCCCTGTCACCATTATAGCTCTTAATAAATTTAGTCAAAAAGGACAAAGTAATTTTGTCCGACATTTCGCTTTTCTTATCTGCGGATTCCTTTTTAAGAGTCATAAGATTATGATATGCTGGACGAAACTGTCAATAGCACAAAAAATAAAAATAGGTAAAATTATGTTGTAGTTGTGTAAAATACTGTAAAACAATGTAAAAAATTGTAAAATAATATAAAAATAGGAAACTATTTGTATAGAAGTAGAATTGATTTAGGATATAGAAAGATTTAGAAATTGCAAAATTAATGATTAGAAAACACGATTGAACGTTGAATTTTGCAAGATAGGCACAAGAAGCACTCACAGTAATACGAGGAACACGTACATCGCCGCGGTGGGAACCGGTGTCGTGTTGCTGTGCCGTGACGTCGTCGATGGAATTTTCACACGGGACTGTGGAACTTCTTGACCTTGATGGGTTGTGAGTTAGACCTGGAGATCGAGTTGGAGCGGGCTCAGACTGCCTTCTGCAGCTGAGACTAACCGTCGTCCTGGAGATCCGGCTGGAGCGGGCTCAGACTGCTTGCTGCAGCTGAGACTAACCGTCGTCCTGTAGCATATGTAGTTGGAGCAGACACACGCTGAAGAGCGGTGGTTTACTGTCGTCCAAAATGTAGTTCCTTGCTGGAGCGGGCTCACGCTGTTCAGCGGAGGCTTACCGTCGTCCTAGGTTGTGGCTGGAGCGGGCTCACGCTGAAGAGCGGAGGCTTACTGTCGTCCTGTAGCTGACGCAGGCTTGACCTTGGGACAAGTCTTACTGTCGGTCAGAGACGGTTGGGGTGGCACAGGTTCGGGATACCAGTGTCTGTTTGACTCTACGTCGTAAGACTTCGTCTCTGGTATCCCACTTCTGACACCAATTTGTTAGACGGCCGACCCCGGTTGTCTTTTTAAAAAAAAAACTACAATGACCTACAACACTATTTATTTGGAACACAAACTACGTTACACCGAATTACGTATGACTTCCCAAACTTTGGTACTGCACGCGGTGATGCCCAGATTCTAACTGAATATATTTAATATTATAATGACCAACTCATGAAAATGATACTCAGCACAATACCTATGAACAATTATGTCAATAACAATAGGAGTGCTGATTTAGGCTTTACTGCCTTATAATAAGGGTCATAACAGAACGTACGCGAAATGTGAATTTTTGCATCTCTTTCTTACGTAAGTACCACCACATATGTCTATGTTTGTCCTGTTTTTAGTATTTGTTGCTAAACTACATAGTATGCACTATAATCAGACCAAGTTTGACGCTGGTATGTATTACCGTTTTGAAGACAGAACAGGAACAAAAACGTTAGAAAAAATGCATATTTTTCGAGGTTTCTTGTATGGGAACCCGCTTTGGTTTTAGACTTTTTTATTTTTAGTATTTTTCGTGATAGATACCATAGTAACACATATTTTGTGAAAATTTCAACTGGTTATCTATTACCGTTACAAAGATACAGCCCTGTGACAGACAGACGGACGGACGGACGGACGGACAGCGTAGTGAGAGTAATAGGGTCCCGTTTGCACCCTTTGGGTACGGAACCCTAAAACATATTTTAATAATATGTGAATGCAGAGTTTCTTATTTTTTTTAAATAAAATGTTGTTTCCTTCAGATTTCTAATATTTAAATTACTTTGCCCCATAAAGGATTGCGGGATAGGACACTCTGTATTACCATAGAACAAATAATAGTAGTCATCATCATCATTTCAGCCGAAAGACGTCCACTGCTGGACATAGGCCATAATAATAGTAGTAGTATTACTTTATTCCCAAATATGTGTATAGTCAGAACCTGGTCAGTAGCATGGTACACCACGTACAGGTAAGATTGCCTAGATATTGTGAAATTTTCTCATACACTTTTTTGATTTTAGTGCAAGTTGACAAGATTAATTTATACGTTTGTTTATACATCCGTGTGTTAAAACTAATGGAGTTTCGTGACTCCGTCCTCTACAATTTAGATTAATAATAAATTACACCGATAACCCCGAGTTTAAAATAAATGGTTGGAATGTAAACAATGTGATTATTTTTCTGTTTGGAGTCGGTAATTCAGTATGATTGTAGTAAGTTATTTATAATTTGATTATCTTTGTAAGCATGCTGTGACGTGTTTTTCATAGTTTCCGTATTGCTATTTCGATTTTGGCACATGAAATCAAGAATTAGACCTACCTAATTGATTTAGACAAGACAGTGTAATTTTTCACAATATCGTTTTCTGTAGCCTTTTGATATGAAATCCTTAAAAATACCGAGTTTCCGTGAATAAGAAATAAGAATATGAGGTACATTTGAACGCACGTCAGTGGTAACAGTTTGACCTTGACAGCGTCTTTATTTCATAAGCAGTAAGGGCGGTTTTCGTAATTCAACTGTTACTACTGCACAAACTGCTGAATAGGTTCAGTCAAAGTCAAAACTGGATGATAATTTAGATTTTTTTTAAATTAATAATATCATTTAACCCAATTATTGTTTAAAATATGTCGTATGTCTAAACGATTTTAATTAATAAAAATTGTGCGGTAGATTAAAATATTTTTTTAGAAATATCTGTAAAGACGCTTTTCATCTTAGGCCCGTATTCCAGAACGATACTCAAGCGTTGATCACTGTTTAAAACTAGTTTTGAGTTGAGCTTTGATTTTAGAACGTTCCTCAAGCAGAGATTTATTGATTGCAGTTCAGCTGAGTTTAGTTTTATTTTATACTGTCACCTGTTTCGGAATTTCAGCTGAGATTTGATCTGTAATCACTCTAGTGTGGTCCAGATTACGCTTGAGTAGAGATTTCTATTCTATTTCAGGTCAAATTCGTGTGTTATATTGTTGAATTAAAGTTTATAATTACCGTTCTGGAATAAGACCGATACTCAAGTAACGATTCTATCCTTAAGTAGTGATCAGGTGATTGGAGTTTAAACTGTACTTGAGGAAGCTTCTGTAATACGGGCCTTAGGCTTCCTGCGACCACGAACGCTGCAAATCTTTCGAAACGTCTGGAAACTAATATAAATAATATACGCGATATAATCCGGTTAAACATGTTCTATTATAATATGTCGTAATGTTAGTCATTAAAGAATTCTTTATTTAATTATTTTTTTTACAAAAAAAATTACTACGTAAAAGTTTTCGTTCATAAAATAAATACAGAACACCACTCAAATCACTTTGGAAACTTCGGACAGTGTTAACCTAATTTCGTCGGTGACTGTGCTTGCTTTTGATGAAGTCAAGGGGATGGAGAGTAGCTTCCTCGGCATCCTTCAGTGGGCTAACAACAAAACTGCGATCATCAGCTCGAATACGACCCCTTTAGCTGTTCAGTGTAAAAGTGTAAAAGTTTTTTTTTTTTTGTACGCGGGAAAGTCCTCGTGGACACACTCCGTCTGGGGAAGCTGGAGCCAGTGTCGGACTCTGGGTCACGACACACTGATCGACGGTGATCGACGGCTGTACGACGCATCCGTATGCACCGTCCACGTCGGCTGCGTACGGCGGCGGTGTCTCATGCTAATCGTGCTTTTTAACCGACTTCAAAAAAGGAGTAGGTTATGTATTCGGCGGTTTTTTTTTTTTTTTTTTGTATAGACAAACCGTCGATCACCATCGATCACCGTCGATCAATGTGTCGTGACCCTACCGAAAGAAAACCATCACAGTGTTCCTGTAACTACCGAGGTAGGGGGCGTGGGATAAGCTCTGCTATCTTTATATATATTTGTATATATTTGGGACATTTTTACACAGCACTATCTAGTCCCAAACTAAGCAGAGCTTGTGCTATGGGTACTAGACAATGGATATTATATTTATATACTTTTTTTTGTAAATACATACTTATAATATATATATAAGAAACACCCAGACTAACACAAAAACTTATGTTCATCAATTTATTTATTATTTTTTTAACGCATATACGCATGCGAAGCGAAATCTAAAGATTTAAATTGTGGAAAGAAAAAATCGCTCACGAGCAGGATTCGAACCTGCGACTCCTGGCTCAGTACGCCAGTGCTTTAGCCACAAATTTTTTTTTTTTTATTTTTTTTTTTTTTAAATTTTGATTTTTTCTTTCCACAATTTAAATCTTTATGTTCATCACACAAATATTTGTATCCTGTGGGAATCGAACCCACAACCTCGTGAACAGCAGTCCGAACTTCGAACCACTAGACCACAGACGTCGTCAAACAACCATCCACCCCCAACAACCATTGAATAGCCCATGTATAAATAAATAAATAATAAATAAATAAATATCTTCGGGACATTTTTACACAGCACCATCTAGTCCCAAACTAAGCAGAGCTTGTGGTATGGGTACTAGACAATGGATATAATACTTATATACTTTTTTTTTTTTTTTTTTTGTAAATACATACTTATAATACATAAGAAACAACCATATAGTAATGGATGACCCGTCCCAATCGTTACACATCCACAACTACGCCTAAAAAGTCATAATGTTCATCACCTACATAAAAAACAATAAACTCTGTTTAAAAGCGCCACTTTCATAGTAAAACAAATGCCCACGCGCATAATATATTTCCGTTATTTATAAATAGTAATGACAACGACTGGTAGATATGCTAACGATATCACACGACCTACTTTCGAGAGAGTCAATCGCTTCACGAGATTATGTAGGGGAAAATTAGACTACACGGTTTTAGGCCCGTATTATAGAAGCTTTGATCACAGTTTAAAACTAGTTTCGAGTTGAGCTTTAATTTTAGATTATCCTCAAGCATAGATTTATTGATCACAGTTCAGCTGGGATCAGCTAAACAGTTTACACACAAACGTGTGTAAACTGTGTTATTCTTAAATGTTACCTACTCAATTTCAATTTCAATTTATTTCCAAAATAAATAAATAAATAATTAATTAAAAGCACAGCCATCAAATTACATAAGAAATATAATAGTATCAATTCTTGACAAAGAAACATGAAATCAAAATCACGAAGAATAGACTCAGTTATAGATTCATGCTTGAGCAGAGGTTTTATCCGTAATTAATCACTCAAGTATGGTCGAGAGTGTCTTTGCTATTTCATATTATATTGTTGTTGAAATAGAAGTTTATAATTACCGTATTGGAATAAGATCGATGCTCAAGTAACGATTCTATGTTTAAGTACTGATTAGGTGACTCAAGATCAAACTGTACTTAAGGAAGATTCTGTAGTTCGGACAGACAGACAGATGAAGACGGTGAATTAATTAATTGATTTTCGTCAGTTCCTTCCTTCATCATCATCAGCCTGAACAGTCCACTGCTGGACATAGGCTTCTCCAATAGCACACCATTGACTTCGATCCGATCATTGACATAGTTCCGTGTGGTGCCGGACATAAATAATTGCATCACCCTTATCTCTTCTCATGGGTGTAGTAAAAGGCGACTAAGGGATTCACCAGAGGATGGGCAGCAGCATTCTCTGAGTATCAAACTAACCAACTGCGATCGCCAACCCGCCTGCCAAGCGTGGCGATTATGGCATATACGACCAACATGCTTGGGGGAGGCCTGTGTCCAGCAGTAGACGTCTTTCGGCTGAAATGATGATGATGACTTTGATCTTCGGCCACTTTCATCCAGTTTCTCCCAGCCCCCTTGTGAAGATCGTCACTCCACCTAGCTTGAGGGCGTCCCACGATACGTTTTCCGATTCGTGGTCTCCACTCAAGAACACATCTACCCCAACGGTCATCGGTTCTTAGGCTAATATGACCGGCCACTATAGATTGTTTATCTCATGGGCTTTGTCAAAAACTTTGGTTCTTTGTCAGATCACCTCGTTTAGGATCCGGTCCTTCAGAGAAACTCCGAGCATAGCCCTTTCCATAGCCCGCTGAATGACTAAAGTGGACTAGTCGTACCGTGAGTGTCCACGTGTCGGCTCCGTGAGTCATGACGGGTAGGACGCCTTTAGGCTCTGTTGAATAGGTGACGTAAGCACTCGAAGTAGTTACCTGAATGCGGCCCAACCCAGCAACAACGTCACAACTTGCTTCCTTGGCGAAAATTAAATTAATGTTTGGTGCGCCCTGGACATTCTGTCCCTCTACCCCCTTGCTGGATTTTGGTAAAGACATAAGTTATACTTGTCCAGGTAGAGAAGAGTTTGTTGGTCTATCTGGCTAAAATGTTTCCCATGTTTAGTTAAATTTTCATTTCAAGACACGTCTTTAGCTGTTGTTGATGGCTACTTCTCCAACGGGTATCAATGTTTAACAGACTAGGTTTCTTTGGCTATTCCACTACTTCAGCTTCATACTTCTGAAAGAAAGAAAGAAAGAAAAATATTTATTTGACACAACTGAGACACAATACAAAAGAAACGATGTACATATACATGAACAAGAAATAGGTTTATAGACGAATACATAAGTAACAAAGGGAGGCAAAAATTGTTAATTACAGCAGTCATTGACAGTCATGCGCCATGTGTGTCTCAAAATTGTGACAAATGGGTGTCCAGCTCAGCATATTGCCAGGTTATTAAACCTGACGTTGGTATTCTGCTGGATCCCTGTGAAAGATAGATAGATAGAATATTCTACACTAATAACATTATTAAACTTAGGACTAACATGTAAAATAAGGGTACATTGGCGGTCTTATCGCTAACAGCGATATTTTCCAGACAACCTTTGGATGGACAAGGAAGACGTGAAAAATAGATGGGGGCAGTATGTGGTGCACTTTCATAAAGTTTACTAATATTTAATATAATAAATAAATAAATATTTACCTACCATACAAACTATTACATACCATAGTAACTATTACATGTTTAAATATGGAAAATAAAGCTAAATTATTATTGAAAGCTTGTTAGTGATTCCAGGATTGGACGTATTGACAGTATCAAAATGCAACTACGAATAATTCTGTAGTATTTATTTATTTATTCATAAACAATTCACATAAAGATCCATATTTTTCAACATAGTAATTTACATTACCCCTAACACATTTCAATGTTATTCGTGATTTTTTCGCGTGTTCTTATTTCATTTTCGTTCGTCAATGAGCACGATCCCTAACACTTTCAATGCGTTTGTCTATGATTGTCAAGTCTGTAATACTCGTAAATGAGGTTGTTTTAAAGATATTCGTACTAATAGCTGTTGTTTCAGCTGTCTCGTCTGCCTTTGAATGAACCGCCACTGAGGTTTTATATCAGTTTCTTTATCTGTGTCAATCTGGAAATAGAATGAAATGAAAGAAATGACGACCTCGTGTAGACTTTTTTATTAGGAGATAGAGAGATGTGGTTAATCTCACTACATAAGACTTCAAATTTATGAGGAATCAAAACTGAGTTTATTTCGAAATTCTTGCTAAGAGGTTTGTGAACTAATTAACTAAAATATTTTTTATATTTAAATTCCCTAACCGTTAACTTTGTCCACACGGTGTTATCTGCCACTGACCTGTGATAATAAAACCCTTGATCGGAAACAACTTTTCAACTTGTATTACACCAGTGAAAATAATGAACCAAAGTGGTGATGTCGACCTGAACCTAGGGTAATTGAAAAAATACCCGACACGTCTTAGCACTAACTTTATATTATGACCTTGAACAACGTTTGTTCTACAACTTTTCATAATACGAAACTTATTTTTTCCTATAAAAATATGAAAATACTCTGTAGTTTTTTAAAATTTATTTTTACTCGACTGGCCAAAAAAAGGAGTGTAATTATTGATTTTCTTATGTGTCATCGTGATTTTGTACAAAATGTACAAAAATAAAAGGGGTACTGCTATTTGATACAGTACGGAGTGCTCTTCGGTCTGATGGTGGTGATGTTCGGTTGTCTTGTTTTTGGTTGTGCTACTGTTGTCCGTAGTCGATACTGACTACGGACAACAGTAGCACAACTTATTGTTGTTTATTGTTTGTTTTGAGTCGTATGGTCTTTACTCTCGGGTATTTGCCGGGTGTGGCTTTGTGTTTGGTGTCGTATTCGCTCTTAAATTTTTTGTTATGTGCAGGGCAATTGACACTTGCCGTTTTTTGTTTTGATCGGGCAACTGTCCTGCTTGTGACCTTCCTCCGCACAGTGGACACAGGAGTGTTCTTTGGTCTGGCACTTGTTCTTGGTGTGCCCGAATTTCAAGCATACACTGTATGAATGGTGAGTACGCCTCAGCATTCACCCTCTGTAGTTAGCATATTCTAGACGGCAGAAGAGAGGCCGGCCGGGGGTCGCGTTGGCAGGGCTGGGTGGCTAGTACAAACGCGGTCGGACTTGCAGCGTAATATAGCTTTGGCTATAGCATACGCAAATTTTACACACATCATCATCCTCCGAGCCTTTTCCCAATTATGTTGGGGTCGGCTTCCAGTCTAGCCAGATGCGGCTGAACATCAGTATTTTACACGGAGCGACTGCCATCAGACCCCCGCAACCCAGTTACTGGGTGATACTGACATTCGGAGGTTAGACCAGTTGTCAGACTTTCAGGCTTCTGACTACCCGTAACGACAAATTTTACACACAAAAAATAAAAATAAAATTTTGCCTAACTTGGAGGCACTTTACGCAACTTTACGGGTATATTTTACAATCACCCTGTATATTGTCTGAAAATTAAATGCGATAAATAAAACCTCCTGTGCTAGATACTAGATTTTTCTTTCTTATAATATTGATAATAATTCAAGGTAAGTAGCTCACATATAATTGGGAAGGTGACAATTTTTTTTTTATTAGTTTTTATTATAAAACTCGAAACTGTATCAAGAAAATTAAGCAACAGTGAAAAAACCAATAAAATATTTCATAAAATGTCCAAGTTTTAAGCGATTTAAATTTGTTTTTTAGACAGAGACAGCTCTATCAAAGAATGACGTCATTGTTCAAAACCTTCATAGTAACTTGACATATAAGAAAAGAAAATACCACCTCCAAGAACTTAAAAAGCGTGTATCTCTTCCATTTTTTCATGGATTTTATTTATTATTTCTACAATGTTATCTTTCTACTTCCTTTTAAATAGTATAACATTTTTGGTCATTTTTAACAGTAGTCAACTACCGGATTGCATTATTTTTATGTATATTATTTATGGATATGGCTTAATTAAGCAAATCATTTTGGTGTCACTGTCGTGCTAAAAATAATATAGGAATGCAAGAAAAATATATTACACGTCGGGTGTTAAACAACCCACACATCTGGAAGTGCTGAAGGAATGTGGAGTACTTAATTTAATATTTTCGATCTTTCCTTATTTGTTAAATGCTTTTTGAAGCGAAGCTTCTACAGCACAGAGAAAATAATCACTACGTTATTCTACAGCGTCGTTGCGATATGTAAGATGTAAACCGTCGTAGAAATAAAAACGTCACCGTTAACTTCCCCCTCCCAATTAATCTCCCCAATTAACGCGCGGCTACCGGTGTTTCCACTTTAATAGTTTCAGTTCCCTACTCAATTTCAGTGTCTCGAGAGTATCTGCGTCAGCCGGTAGGTGAGGGCACCATGGCTTCTCTCCAGCCACTCCTCCATGACCTTACCGCCGCTATTACGGCGTGCCCTACTTATGGAGTACTCTAAGGTGTGCAGGTTTTACTTAGCTTACGTAGCTACATTATATCTTGGTAGAATATAGTAGAAATCATTTATTTAAAGATATAAATTGTGGAAAGAAAAATCACTCACGAGCAGGATTCGAACCTGTGACTCGTGCCTCAGTACGCCAGTGCTTTAGCCACTAAGCTATCGTGAACACTGCTCGTGGTATCGAAATTATCGTCCAATATGGTACGTCTTTGGGTGACGTCAGCGATATCTTATTAAGAAACAGTGTTTCTTAACCTTCTCGACTAACTTTGCACACACACACTGTTGCAACACTGTTTTTAGGGTTCCGTAGTCCTACAAGGAACCCTTATAGTTTCGTCATGTCCGTCCGTCTGTCCGTCTGTCCGTCTGTCCGTCTGTCCTAATTCTTTACAGCTTAATAACTTCTACAGTTATAAACATAAGTAAATGAAATTTTGTAAAAAAATGGTTTAAATATAGATCTCAATTTTAAAAGAATAAAAAAATCTTGATAACGTATTTTAGGGGTGTCGCCCATACATGTGAAATGGGGTTGAACATTTTTTTTTCGCTGCACCCCTTATATTGAGAAAACTGAAAAATACTTAAGACGTCCTAGTTCATAGGTCATTGACCTTAGATAAAAATGATCTTCGCAAATAATGCTCCTTTAGTTACTTTCTATTTAAAAAAATCACAAAAAGAAATTTTGTGTTATATTGATATGATACACTTCTTAAATTTAGCGCTAAGTGGCGCTGTTTGCAAACACTTAAATAGCAATGATTAACATTCGATTTGATTCGTTCGTATTTAGACCTACTTAAGGAACCCTATAATACTGAGCATGGGCCGACATGCTCGTGGCCGGTTTTTTTTTAATAAGATATCGCTGACGTCACCCAAAGACGTACCATAGTGGAGGATAATTTCCATACCACGAGTAGTGTTCACGGTAGCTTAGTGGCTAAAGCACTGGCGTACTGAGCCAGGAGTCGCAGGTTCGAATCCTGCTCGTGAGCGATTTTTCTTTCCACAATTTAAATCTTTAGATCTCGCTTCGCATGCGTAAAAATGCGTTAAAATAATAAAATAATCATTTATTTGTATACAATTTTGGGTAAACTACATAAGATGGATTATTATTTTAAAGTTCCTTACAAAATCTGCTTACAGCTAAGCGAACAAATATTAAGTAGATTAGTCCTTACTTCAAGACAGAATTAGAACTAAATCAATAACGGCATGTCATGTTAGCTTATAAATATTACCGATTTACCTATATGTATCAATTGCCAAGGTACACCAAAAACTATCACTTGAAATGAAGATGAAGATGATATTATACCAAGAATAGGTTATTAGGTACAAGTTTAAATTTTGAAAGTATTCTTTAAGGGAATAGTGTGCCAATCTGTGGGGTTCCAAAATGCATCACCTCAGCTATTCTTAAGGACTGGGGAACTCATCAAAGCATTAGACTTTGGGAAAAAACCCCAGGCCAAGAGCACTCGAAAGCGCTTCTAGTAGGCTTCAGGAACAGATTTACAAAAGAAGCGCTTTCGCTTAACAGGAACCATATAAGAATCCTGATTAGAACCTTATCAGGGCACTGTAAACTGAACAAACATCTACAGAGGATGGGCCTCACATATATCACAGTTTGCAGATTTTGTCGCGAAAAAGACGAAATGCCCATTCATATCCTATGCGAACATTAGAAGTCAGCATTTTGGAGGCCACACAATCTCAGCTGATGAGATCAGATCCTCAAACCCTAAGGCTATAGTCGACTTTATGGTTAGCCTGTGGCTTGGAGAGGTGCTGTAGAGTCTACTATTAGAGGCGTTACAATAGATCTTTTAGGTCGCAGTGATATAAGGGACTTGCAAAGACCTTACCTCTTTTTCCAAAATAATAATTAAGGGAATAGTGACATCTTTTAATTAAAATCTGGTTCCGCAGACGGATTCGTGTCTTGATGCAAATAATTTAGAACTTAGTACGCCCACGAAAAGAGACCTATTTATTTCTAGACTCACGGGAATTCATTGAAACCTACACGAGCTACACATGATTAGGATAAAAGTAGGTTAGTAATTACGTTCGAAAAACGCGTAGGTTTTCTCTAAGGATGTTGGAAAATATTTATGTTAATTTCTTTCATGTTTTATTTATTTCGATAAGTGTAGCCGTAGTTAGCCAGAAATATAAAATAAATAAACTGTCTTTATTTCAGGCACTAGCCCATAAGTTGTTAGTGATGAGTTAGTAACAGATTGTGCTTATATGCTAGATTAGTGTTATTAGTACTTAAATTACTGAACAAATTATTTATTCATACCTATAGCGACCTCCACCCAATGTCTCTGGATGGGACAATCCGGTCTGTCAACAATCATTTTCAGGATGCTGTTCCGAGTGTTACGCATGCGCTGCAGTAAGGAAGCCGCTTACTTACGCATGATAGCGTGAAAGCCATCTGTGTGAGCTTCAGCAAATATTCCTGATGCACTGCAACGCCACGGCAGTCGCAACAGCATCCTGAAGGCGTTGTTGTATTGTACGCGCAGGACGTTGTAGGCTCGACTCGTATATGATACCCACAGGCCGCTTGAGTAGAAGGACTGACAGAACGCCTTAAATAAACTCACTTTGAAGTCTGCCGAATTGTACTAGCAAAATAAATGGCGATTACGACAATGTGAAGGCATAATTTATATGGTGAATGCAGTAAGCTTGCACCAAGGGTCAGCTCTAAGTCCTTACCTCTTCTTGCTGATAATGGATGCTTTCACATCGGATATCCAGCAAGAAGCACCCTGGTGCATGCTGTTTGCTGATGATATTGTCCTTGTTGGTGAAGATAAGATAAGATAAATATTTCTTTTCTCGCCACAATATTACATTTAAAATAACATTTCTTATATAAGTACATATTTAGATCATATAAGATGGACTTGAGATCCAGAGTAGATTGGCAAAATGGCAACAAAATCTGGAGAACGTTGACTTGAAAATCAGCAGAACTAAAACGGAACACATGTTCTGTGATTTCGGCAGTCTCACCGGTTTTGTTGCTATTGCGCTAGATGGAGTGTCTTTGCCAGTCTGCTCCGACATTTGGTACCTCGGTTCACTTGTACAAAGCGATGGCGAAATAGACCGGACAGTCAAACACCGAATTAACACTGGATGGTTGAAATGGCGGCAGGTCACGGGAACTACATCATCTCAGCCGACAAACGTCCACTACTGGACAAAGGTCACTACATGTACGGGAACTACATGTGACTCCCGAATTCCGAAGTTATGAACAACTTTTACTGTGGGACCAACCCTGAATTCGCGAAAAAAATATCAGGTGGTCCCTACATTTTATCGATTTCAGTGAACACAAATGTACCTGATTTTATTTTCGTGATTTCAGGGTTGGTCCCATAATAAAAGATGTTCCTAATGATGAGTACAATGACCCCTTTTCCCGAAAGAAGCCATTAAAATTTCAGCATGTATAATGTTCGCAAACACTACGAGATACAGGAGCTGTCCAACTTCGGATACAGATGCTCCCATGTTGTACCAGGCCCCTCAGAAAGTATTGCGAAAAAAAGTTTTTATATATGGGAGACTGGCCAGTTATAATGTTTTTCGAAAATATGATTATTTATAAGTAAAAATAAGTAAGTTCCAATTTCAAAATTTCCCTCCACATTTTTTGCGAGTTAATTCAAAGTATTGTGTCTCACTGAAATATGGATCTGCGCCGGGAACATTTTAGAGCTATGATTTTATACGATTTCAAGTGTCGCCTGAAACCGGATGAATCGTACGATAGACTTCAAATGGCATTCATGGATGAAGGCCCTTCCAAGGCAACCGTGTATCGTTGGTATAACGAATTCAAGCGCGGTCGACCAACTTTGGGGGATGACGAAAAAAGCGGTCGCCCTTTGAAGAAAACGTGCTAGCAGTGAAAAATTTAATCCAAGACAATAGGCGAATTACATATCAGGAGATTCAACACATATTGAAGGTTGGATCGGGAAGCGTTCACGAGATTCTACACAGCCATCTTCGCGTGAGGAGGATAGTATCACGCTGGGTGCCGCACAACCTCACCGATGCTCAGAAGCAGGCCCGGGTGGAATGGTGCCGTGATATGCTTAACAAATTTGAAGCAGGCTCGTCTCGGCGTGTTTACGACATCGTTACAGGTGATGAGTCCTGGATTTATCAATACGACCCAGAAACCAAGCGCCAGTCGACTGTTTGGGTGTTTCAAAATGAGCCAACGCCTACCAAAGTGAAGCGATCTAGAAGCGGGGGTAAGATTTTGATCGCTACCTTTTTAAATTTGACTGGCCACTTGGTATCAATTCCCTTACGGGATCAAAGAAGCATTAATGCCGAATGGTATACTACCAAATGTTTGCCAGAAGTTTTCTCTGTTATAAGCAACAAGCGACCAAACACAGGGCTCCGCGGGCTACTGCTCCACCACGACAATGCACCTGCGCACACCGCACTCAAAACGAGGGACTTCCTGGACAGCACGCCAGTCAAACTCCTGGGTCACCCTCCTTACAGCCCTGATCTAGCACCGTGTGACTTCTTTTTATTCCCAAAAATAAAAAATCTGCTCAAAGGGATACAATTTTCGTCGCCGGAAGATGCGCTGGCTGCGTTCGAGCAGGCTGTAAACGAGGTGTCTGCGGCGGACTGGAAAAAGTGTTTTGAAAACTGGTTTAGGCGCATGAATCTTTGTATAGAGGCTGGTGGAAAGTACTTTGAAAAGATTTGATAAAAATATATGTACGTATAGAACAATTTTTTTTAGTTTCGCAAAACTTTCTGAGTGTCCCACGTATACGTAAATAAGTGCCCTATAAGTGGTTGTATAAATTGTTGGTGAAATAAAGGTTTTTTTTTTTTTTTTTTACACTGTTAGCATTAATTTTGACTGATTCTCGCATTTTTTCGCGAATTCCCGTCTACTAGATGATGTATCTTTGCCTTATTGTATCTAGGTCAGGAGAGGAACATATGGGCTACCATATGTATCAGACAGTTAACATATTAGCTATAATATGTTAACTGTCTCAATAAAATGTAAGGTACTTAAACAATGAGTCGGTTAGGGAAGGTAATGATCGTTTTCATAGAGGAAATGAAGTATTCCGTGATCGTTTCCATAGAGGAAATGAAGTATTCCGTGATCGTTTCCATAGAGGAAATGAAGTATTCCGTGATCGTTTCCATAGAGGAAATGAAGTATTCCGTGATCATTTCCATAGAGGAAATGAAGTATTCCGTGATCGTTTCCATAGAGGAAATGAAGTATTCCGTGATCGTTTCCATAGAGGAAATGAAGTATTCCGTGATCGTTTCCATAGAGGAAATGAAGTATTCCGTGATCGTTTCCATAGAGGAAATGAAGTATTCCGTGATCGTTTCCATAGAGGAAATGAAGTATTCCGTGATCGTTTCCATAGAGGAAATGAAGTATTCCGTGATCGTTTCCATAGAGGAAATGAAGTATTCCGTGATCGTTTCGCATCGTGATCATTATAGTTTTATTTCTTTTCGTTTTTATACTGGGATATCATCAACTCAGCCTATCGCAGTCCACTGCTGGACATAGGCCTCTCCCAGATTGCACCATTACACTCGGTCTCCTCACATCATCATTTAGTCCACCTCAGCTACCAGAATAGGTCAGTAGGTAAAATGGGATATATTCTACCAGATCATTTCTACATGCACAACTTTTGATTTAATTTTTGTCAATGATAAAAGAGCCTTCAAATATTGTATAAAGAAGAAAGAAAAGAACGAAAGAAACACATTTATTGCCTACGTATTTTTTAATCGTACGTATTTTTACATATGTATTTTTGCCTTCGTATTTTTTTTACGTATTTTTCAATATTATTTCTTTGTACTAAAGGTACTTTACAATTGTGGTAACTAATTCTTAGATTTTTTCGTATGTTCCATTTATCTACTAAGGTGTCCCCACAGGAATCACGTATAGAATTTCGATTATTTTCAGAAATAAAATCTCTTTTTCAGCACTTCATCGCAAATGTTTATAAAATGTGCAGCCAGCATTACTCCGCTCAATAAAAATACAGGGGTCGTTGACCGCCGGCCGTGTGATGACGTCAATGGGCCACGTGGGCGGCCCAGCTCTGTCTCTGCTGGTGACATATCACGATACTGTCGACAACGATTTGTTTATTGTTTACATTATTCAGGCATTTTGTATAGCAGTTATGGAAATGTGAAATATTTTACTGGGTTGCGTTGGGTTCATTTATTTACATGCAGATTTCTGGCATTTTAGTACACGGAACCCTACTCTGTGCGTGGTTAGACACGCACTTAATTGTTTTTTTTTATGTTTAGTACCTATGAGTATCTATTTGAAGCATGTATCATTTTTAAGCGACTTCAAAAACAGGAGGAGGTTAGGTCGCCGAATACGGCGTTTTTTTTTATTTTTTTTTCTTATGTGGATGATGTGCTGCAAACAATCTAGTGGAGCCAAAAAAAACTATGCTCCTTCGTGTACAGCCAGCGCTCACGCACACACATGCACCTCAAACCGTGCTCACGCCTCTCAGTACACATGTCACGGCTTCGTCCAGTAAGCGTCGCTAAAGCAAATATCCATCAGGTGCATGGTGTATGCGAGCGCTGGTTGTACACGTAGGAACATAGTTTTTTTTTTTGGCTTCACTACTATTGTTCGGAGCACTTCGTCTATAGCTATTAACACTTAATACTATTTGGGTGGGCTGAAAGGCAGCTAATACTTTAAAAACAATATTTTTACTTTTTACAAAGTAAATTGTTTTATAGGTTTTTTTTTGCATACAATCGAAATTCTTCTTTGTTGTTGGAACGTTCGACTAATATCTGCGACATAGTTTCTTTAAAATTAACAAGCCTTTGTAATATATTTGTTGACAATTCCGACAATGACGTGGTAATGGGACGTTTCGTCATGTTTTTTGCTAATAGTCAGTGTTGACTGGGAGAAATTAATGATATTTGAAGTGGTCTAGATTTAGTGTCTTTTGAGAAAAGCGAATGACAGAAATTCCCAATACGTTAGGTGTAGAAAGAACTCTCTTTTAATTTGTGTTAATGTTTAGGTGATTAGTGATTAACTTCGTAAGAAATATTGCGATGAAGGGTCTCTGTATATTTTGTTTTTTCTCTCTTGTCTTATATAGTAAACAATCTTGGCACGTCCCTTTATTCAAATTGATAAAATACATACTGAAATTTAAATCGCTTATTTCGCTTATTTTATCGATTTAAGTGAACACAAATGTAGGGACGAAATAATTTTTTTGTCGCGATTTCCGGGTTGGTCCCATTGTGAAAGTTGTTCATAATGATGAGTACAATTACCCCTTTTCGCGAAATAAGCGATTCAATTTTCAGCATATATAATTACTAGTTCTGCACATTTAATTAGGTTATTAAATGTTATTTAGTATGTGAAATTGTTAACATAATGTCTTTTGATAATTATTAGGTATTGACGAATTGCATTAAAAAGACATGCCAAGATTTTTTACTAAATAAGACAAGTAAGAAAAAACTGCAAGCTGGTTGCCCAGCAGCATTTTGGATGCGGCTTTATTGCAGTTGACATAGCAGCCACGAAACTGTCGACGATTGTGCAGTCCGCTTGCAGTCGGCGTGCAGTTTGAACGACTGAAGGCTGAGCAGTCGGTCAACAGTTTCAATGCAGTTATGCAGTTACATCACCTGCACAAAAACTGCATCCAAACTGCCAGATTGCAGTCCGTCTGCAATAACGCGAATAGAAAAAACCGGCCAAGTGCGAGTCGGATTCGCGCAGTAAGGGTTCCGTACCTCTCAACGACCTGATACCCCATAAAAACTGATTTATTTTACGAGAGTTTATCAAAAGACATCAACGCACAGTGCGCGAAATATGAATTTTTGCGTGTCTTTCTTACGCAGGTACCACCACATATGTCTATGTTTGTCTTATTTTTAGTATTTGTTGCTTAACTACATAATATGCACTATAATCTGACCAAGTTTGACGCTGGTATATATTACCGTTTTGTAGATACAGCAGGAACAAAAACGTTGAAAAAAATTCATGTTTTTTGAGGTTTCTTGTATGGGGTGTTCCGTGTGGTGCCGGACGTAAAGAATTAAAATATAAAAAAAAAAAAAAAAAATATAAAATCTTTATTGATCAAAAGCAGAGTTACAATACTTATTACACTAGCCTCCACACTAGGATTCCCTGTGTCGTGGAGTCTAGTCTCTTTCATCAGACTAACAATTATTAATTTAAAAAGAAAAACAAAAATTACAATAATAACAATTTTATATAGAGTAGTATGTATGTGTTTATGTACTTAGATGTTTATGGGTGTGTGATAGTGTGATTTTAACGATGTTTGTATTTGTGATTGAGGTATGGTGTGTGTGGGAGGTATGGTGGGTGTTGGAGGTTGGGGTGTATGTGTATGGGTGAGAATCAGTAAGGTGGCCTATGTTTTCTGAGTGTGATGGATTTGCATTTAGAAGGAGATATGATTAGGTAATAATACTGAGGAAACTTTCTGTGCTTTCGTAGTCTTTACTAGTCAGAAATTTCTTGACATGATTTTTGCATTTGGATCTAGGCAGCGACAGTACGTTGATTTCTTCATTCAGCCTACTGTATATAAATGGTCCCATATAATTAAAGCATCTGTTGCCAAAATGCAGCCTGCACCTAGGTATGCGCCATTTATGTATTCTTCTTTGGGAGCGCTGGGAATCGATTATTCTATTATTATATGCCCTTTTATGGAACTTTAGTGCAACAGCCATGATGTACAGCTGCCGTACACGTAGGACTCCAGTCTCTTGGTAAAGCACATCAGTGGAGTATCGTACTGGTTTCTTGTAAGATACTTTAAGGATCGCCCGCTGTGCACGCTCTGCTTTTATCAGATGTGTTTTATGCGCTACACCCCATGTCACTATGCAGTAGCCAACAACAGATTGACATAGAGTGTAGTATAACATTTTCAGCAGTTTGTCGTCGGCAATCCGACCCATTTTTTTGAAAATATGCAATAACTTTCTCATCCTACCGCTGACATACTCAATCTGCTTTGACCAAGTAAGGTGTTTGTCAATGAATACGCCAAGGTACTTAATATTATTAACTAGTGCGAGACTGGGGCATGTACAGGTGTTATGTGAGTCATTGTTGCAAGTATGTAACTTAAGAGCGAGCTGACTCTGACAGGATGTTCTTTTGTCGACGCTAAAGTTTAGAACCTTCGTTTTATCTACATTTAGTGTTAGAAGGTTGAGGTTAAGCCAGCTAGACACCATATTTACACCAAATTCAGCAGTTTTGTAAGCAACCTCCCACGTCTTGCCAGAGAAAAGAATGGCGGTATCATCAGCATAGGCGAATATTCTAGCTCCGTCTAGATGTAGTGAACAGAGGCTGTTAATGTATAAAATGAAGAGGGTCGGACCGAGCACACTACCTTGAGGTACACCGTAGTGCACGCTGGCGTAATTGCTGTAGTTGTCACCTATTCGGACTCTTTGAGTGCGGTCATTTAGATAGGATTTAAACCACTCAAGAGGTGTGCCACGAATACCAAGGCCTTCCATCTTTTTCAGGAGAATACATCTAGAAACCGTATCAAAGGCTTTCGCCAGGTCAAGGAAGACTCCAATACATTTATTACCACCATCGAGTTCAGTTACAATGTGGTCAACCAAGTTAGTGACAGCGTCCTCCGTTGACTTATTTCTTCTGAAACCGTATTGATTATCGGATAACAAGCCATTCTTTTCCAGAAAGCTGAGGAGTCTGCTATTCATTATTTTCTCCAAGATTTTGGATAACGATGTGAGTAAGGATATGGGACGGTAATTAGATGTGACTGTTGTAATCTCCTGATTTGAAAATAGGACATAAATTTGCAGTTTTCATCACTGTTGGAACAACTCCCGTCGAGATACTAAGGTTACACAAGAAAGCAATTGGACCAGCAAGATAATGTTTAGTGAGTTTCAGTATCCTGTTTGTGATGCCATCCCATCCAGGAGCAGAATTGTCTTTGAGATTTATTATAATCTTGGTAACCTCAACTTCATCTGTTGCAGTGGCAAAAAAGGATTTACCAGATGGATTACAATCATCGCGAGAGTTGATCATAGCTGCCAGTTCGACTTCAGTTTTATTAATACGTGATAGAGTGCTTTTAGCTAGTTGTTCGCCTACATTTGTAAAATAATTATTAACATTATTTAGTGACTTTATAGGATCGTTATGTGTGTGAAGTAGTTCTAACCCACTTGAACTTTTAGTTTTTATGTTACAGATGCTCTTAACAGCTGTCCATGTTTTTTTACTGTCTCCATTAGCGCTTTGTAGTTGCTTCTTTTCGTTTTCATCCTTTAGATTTTGTATTAGGTTGTTACAAATATTTCTGTAGACTTTATATCGCTGTTGTATGATTGGGTTGTCAATGTTTTCTCTCTTTTTTGCTTCCTTGTGCAGCATGTCTCTTTTTCTAATGCATTTTAACAAGCCCTTAGTGATCCAAGGTTTTTTAATCATTTTTGAGTTACGAATAGTCTCCAGAATCGTATATCCACTTATTATATCACTTAGCTTGTCTGAAAAGTCCATTACGGCTGCGTTTACGTCACTGTATTCATAGATGTGGCTCCAGTCGGTTTCTGTGATAGCCTTGATTAATTTTGGATAGTCTATTTTAACTCTCTGATTTGTTCTAGGCATTGTACAGCGAGTGTCCTTATCGATTCCAATTATGACAGTGTCATGATTGGTTATTCCTGAGTCGCATATTGTTACCCTAGCGGGTGCTTTTGTTTTTAGCATAGCATGGTCTAAACAGTTAAGGTCATGTGTAGGATACAAGTGGCCAGGATAGTAACCGTAGTGGCCAGTAATGTCTAGGTACTCCCTCGCTCGTATGTCCCGGGAACCTTCTTTAATATCGATGTTGATATCACCTACTATTGCACAGTTAGTTGTTTTCCATGTTTGCATAATTTTTTCCAATGAGACACAAAAATTATGCGTGTAATAAAAAGAAGGAGACCTGTAAATAGCGCATAACATGAAATCTCTACCAATACGAATTACCAAACAGTTAGCGTTACTGAAGGAAGGTTCTTCTATAACTATATCGAGATCATTTTTGTAGAAATCAGCAATACCGTCATTTTGGTTGAGATAACATTTAGAGTAGTAGCATTCATAATTTTCAAGGTTAAAGACAGGAGTAGTATCACTCAGTCGGCATTCTGTCAAGATGATTACGTCTGGCAAAAAATTTAATCTCGACAAGAAAACGGTAAAGTTGTCAAAGTTTTTCTGAATACTGCGAATGTTCTGACAAATTATTGTTAACTGAGAATTTGCATCACCAATATCACTTATGCATTTTTGTGGGTTATTGTGTTTCGTACTGGTGTATAGGTCGGTTTCATCGAGGTCACTGATCAGTTGGTAGTGATTAGCCATAAATAATACAGTAGTATTGGAAAGGGGTATCAGTTTTAGAAGATTCAGTAACATTTCTTATGTAGTTTATCTGGTTAACGATGACATATGAGTCGTTAAATAGGATTTTACTGTTAAGGAAATCGTTTTCACATTGTTTTGAGAAGTCTTGTCCCGCGCTGAAGTAGGTATCGGTGCTGACAATATAAAAGATTATTGAAATATGGCCAGTAGTTTTTAGGAATATATTAAACACATTTAATTTTAGTTCTGTAGTGGGTATGGAGAAATGTTTGAATGTGTATGTCGTATGTGGGGAAAGGGGTTCTGAAATAGAGATTCGGAGATTAGTACCTAAAAAAGGCAATACTAGTAGAATATAAATTAAAAGTGATTCTGCAGATAAGTACATGTGTGATATAAGACTGTGTATTGTGTAAGTTGTAATTTTTACACTGGGCTTGTGGGTTAAGGTGCTTATTATTGTTCTTGAATATTCAAAATGTTGTATGTTTGATACAATAAAAGGTAAAAAAATAAGATTAATTACGAGTAGAAGTCTTTTCAACTTGCGAGTTCTCACGGAGCTGCTGGAGCGTAGTTTCATTTTTAACAAGCGTATATTTGCCACCTTCTTCTTTTCGAAGAAAGATCCGGCCATTTGAAATCCAGCAGTAACGAAAGTTTTCGGTTGCAGCGAAATCTCGAGCAAGAAAGTGAAGTCTCTTAGCTTGGGGGGTGAGATGATCGGAGAAATAGAGAAGAGTTTTGGTACCTTCCAGACCAAGTTTCGAGGAGTCAAGTCGAGAGGATTTATGTGCATTATTGTACAGTCTAGTGCTTCTCAAAAAATTCTCCTTCAAAAATATATTGGCAAAATCCAGCACGACCGTCGACGTGGTAGTATTCTCTTTGGACGGCAGACGAAAAACATCCTTTATATCAGATGGGGTTATCTCTAAACTAAGCGAACTCATGAAGGTAGTAACCATGTTTAAAATGTCTAATTTATTTTCATTTTTCTGTTTTGGAACGCCTCTAATCTCTACAGAGGTTTTCCTAATGATTCGTTCGAGATTTTCATTTTTTTCCTGTAGATCAGCAATTAAGGCATTCGTATTGATTCGCTCTTTTTCAATTTTAGCAATTTTGTTATCAAATTCTTTAATCTGATTCGTTAGAAAGTCAAGGGACTTTTCTATTTCGTCATTTGATGATTTGATTTCAGTATTTTGCATTTTAATTTCGCATAAGCTGCTTTCGACACCTTGAAGTCTTGTGCTTAATGGAGTTAACATAGATTTTAGCATTTCCATGACCTCTTCCTTAAATTGGTCAAATTTATCAGTTTTTACTACATCCTCCTCAAGGCGTACTCTTTTAGAATTACTTCTCACTGTGACGTTAGAAGTTAATCGTTCGGTCTCATCTTTATTTAGGTTAGGATCCGACACGGAAAGTGATTTAGGTGGCGAACGCATCATAATACAATATGCAAGAAAATGCTAAAATATTCTCACGGTGCAGGGTGTGTGACGGGCGGCGCAGCGGCGATTCTACAGTCTTGAAGTAGGTACTTGAATAAGTTTAGAAGCGTAAGTGTCCTTATAGAATCTTCGTAGAGGACTCCGAAAGTGTAGCAGTGTGCGTGCGCAGGCGACGACGGCGGCGATCGGCTTCAGCGATGCAGGAGCAGGATGGCAATTATCGTATGGCTTCTCTTTTCCTCGAAGAGGGTCGCGGGGTTCCTGGGAGCACGTGATCGCTTGTGGCACTTGTGGTACTGACAAGCTATTAACTAAGTTATGCACTTGTAATTGTGTATATTATACTGTGATTACCATTAAAATTATTTGAAAATATTGAGCAACACGTCTACACTGGGCGCGGGTTTGGACGAAAGAGCACCACCCTATATCTTCTCATGGGTGTCGTAAAAGGCGACTAAGGGATTCACCAGAGGATGGGCAGCAGCGTTCTCTGAGTATTTAACCAACTAACTGCGATCGCCAACCCGCCTCCCAAGCGTGGCGATTATGGCATATCCCCCCAATATATGCTTGGGGGAGGCCTGTGTCCAGCAGTGGACGTCTTACGGCTGAAATGATGAAAAAATTATTGTATGGGGGGAAAAGTCTAAAATCAAAGGAGAAAAAAAATCCCTAAATCCCTTTGATTTTAGACTTTTCTTGTTTTTAGTATTTGTCGTGATACACGTCATAGCAACACATATTCTGAGAAAATATCAATCGGTTACCTATTACCATTCCAAAGATACAGCCCTGTGACAGACAGACGGACGGACGGACAGACGGACGGACGGACGGACGGACAGCGTAGCGAGAGTAATAGGGTCCCGTTTGGCACCCTTCGGGTACGGAACCCTAAAAAAGGAAATTAATTTTTGGATTGTTTATTTTAGCATAGGTACGTTCGACAATATAATATGACGTTTAATCATTTTGAGGCAAGATTATACATACATATGTATTATTAATTTAGATTTAATAACGAGGTCCTCACACCTCCACATTTAAATCTAAATTAATAGCGCATATAATCATACTTTCAATGATATTTAAAAGTATAGAATATATGTCATACCCTAAAAAAACAACGAAAAATTGGTCTCGTAATCCCAGGAGTGCTTTCTGAGTAGTGTTCTAACGCCTCTTGGGACCGAGGGTCTTGGCTTCACCGCCCGGACCGCGAGGAAGAAAACCTCTATAAAAATTACAAGAGGATGGGCCTCGAGCAGCAGACTCGGGGTAGTCTGCTGCCCGACCAGCAGCTGGCGTAATTGGCGCAGTTGGTAAAGGCCCGTGAGGTGAGGTGGCGTGCAGTGTTCCGTGTGCGCCACAGAGGAGGGTGCGGCTGACGTTAGGCCGCACGGGGAGAAGGGGCTCGCCTGCTTGTGGCGGGCCGGGACCTGTCGGGGGTGGTTGTGTGAATACTCACGGGTTCCCACGCCCCCGGCTAAGGTAGTTGAAGGAACACCGTGATGGTTTTAGTCGGTAAGAGTCCGACACTGGCTCCACCTAACCCGGGCGGAGTGCGTCCATGAGGATTTCCCCACGGGGAAAAAAAAATAAAAAGTAAGCTAGTTACTTTAAGTTAGTTTCGCGTCATAATTAGTACATTTTCTGTACACACATAACGGCATTTTTGTTTTTAAATTTTATCACACGTCACGCTCGGCGTCTTGCTTGACGCAGACTAGTAGCAAAGCGTCCCAATTAGGACTTTTTGGTGTCTTAAGATTGCGCGGGCAACAATATTAATTAATTTTTAAAATATCATTGCTTACTTCATAAAGATAAATCTACCTTTGAATTCAGGTTTATCCTTCGCTGTCTTTTGATCGCTCATCTACTTCAGTTGCCATCCTCAGGGAATCAGTGGTACACGGTCTGATCTCGCGTTCTGTTTGCAGAATTCTTGCTCTATTTTTAACAAACAATATTGCGATAGATTTAATTAAACCTGAAACACATTTAACACAGAATAGGTTTATTGATCTCGACATGACCTGTACAACATTTTGCTATAATGTAGGTTAGTAACAACAAAATGTGTATGTTTATGTTATTTCCTTCTACTTTGTAAACTGCGAGAGTGAAACTGTAGGCTAAGTTATAAATGGACGGTATTATTTTAACATAGTGCCAGCCTTAGAGTAATAAAAAATAGAGGGATAATTTCATTCAAAGTTTGCTCACAGTTGAACTACAAAAACAATCGATGTGTGCTCGTAATCGGCACGTGAAATTTGCACACGTAAAATGCACTGAGCGTAGCCTTTTAAGGCCAACTTGAATTTGCTTCACACTGCATGTGGCTACTGTGATTCTAAGCCTAATTATTCTAAGGTAATGAGTTAAAGATGCAGCACTTTATTAGATCGCTCAACGTGCATTTTCTTAATAATATTGAAGAGACCTATAACGCTTTATTCATTTAAAAATCCAGTACTTTTTTGATTTTGGTGTTCCATTCTTCTTTGTCGTTCGTTTGTTACTTCGGTGTCCGACCTTCCTTTCGTCCGTCCGTTTGTCACAAGCAATTTTTCTGACATGATATAAAATGAATTAGAGTATCCACTGTCATTGTAGACGTTACGTAAAAAAAACAAATCGGTTGGTAATTAGGACGCAGAAAAAAAGTATGGATTGCACTGCAGTTGACGGGTTTTTATATAAAAATGGCTCAGGTTTTTACGTCTTTTGTAAATATTATACTCAGTTAATTTAATTTGACAGTCGTGTAGGTTGTCATTGTTGCCTATTTCCAGCCGAATGAGCCGAATAGTAATATTCGTGAGTTCATCGTTACAGGGCGTATCTTTATGGCGTTCTGCATGGAATGGGGCGCATAAACGATTCCATTTCATATTATGTGCCGTGACAAATGGTCCTGTTTACTGTGTTTAAAAATAATCTGCTGATGAACACATTTTTGTGTTTATTATTCGAGATCTAAATTAAAATTTCAACGAGTCATCGTAAGAAATATTATGAAAAACAGGAGAAAATTTTAAATTGTAGAGAAATTGAGAATTTCGTGTGGACCTACAAAAATGACAGCATTTAGGTATTTTTTGTGGAGCTCATAAGAAACAAATATAGCATAAAATGTCACCACTGCCAAACAATAATCACTAGTAGTTGGCACTTTGGCAGTACCTAGTAGGTAGTTTATTCAATGATAGCGAAGATATTCTAAATTGATGAGCATTTATTACAAAAGTAATCACTCGATACCATGTATCGACAAAAAGTGAATTTTCAACAAAGAAATATTTGTATCACTACCTAATATTTAGTAACTTTTAAAAAACGTGTATCAGAAATGCGTGGTCATATTTGATTCAGTGAGTGCTATCGAACAACTTTTACTAAGGAGTCACCCCTGAAATCGTGTAAAATATATCAGCTGATCCCTACATTTTGTCGATTTATGTGAATATAAATGTAGGGATCAGTTGATATTTTTTTCGCGATTTCAAGGTTGATTTCTGATACACGTTGTATAGCAACTGTAGGTAATAATTTTGTTTGTTTGTCACACAGACATAGTAAAAAATATAGACAAAGTGCTGCGAACAATCTAGTGAAGCCAAAAAAAAACTATGCTCCTTCGTGTACAACCTCTCAGTACACATGTCGCGGCATTGTCCAATAAGCATCGGTAAAGAAAGAAAGAAAACGAAAGAAAAATGGTTTATTGACTACAGTCAGAGGCGCAAAGCAAATATCCTTCAGGTGCATGGTGTGTTCGTGAGCGCTGGTTGTATACGAAGGAACTAAATTTTTTTATTTATGATAATTTGAGATAATAATTATGTATAATTAAAAAAATACAAAAATTGGGACATTTTATACATCACCACCTAGTCCCAAACTAAGCAGAGCTTGTGCTATGGGTACTAGACAATGGATATAAAACTTATCTTTTTTTTTTTTTGTATACACTCACACACACACACATAACATCACGCCTGTATTTCCCCGAAGGGGTAGGCAGAGTATTACACCTCTGCACACCCATATTTCGCTAGTTATGTTATAGTCCCATGTAATGGGGGCGAGCTTATTGCCATTAACCGGGCACAAATCCAGACTCCGGGCTGCTACTGAGAATTTCCTAATGAAAACCCAATAACACTTTGCCCGACCCGGGAATCGAACCCAGGACCCCACGCACACATATTTTGTATATACATACTTATAATACATAAGAAACACCCAGACCAACACAAACACTCATGTTCATCACACAAATATAAATAATTATAATTAATTAATTAATGACATTCCTATTCTTAGACTCATTAGTATACCTTCTTAAATTTGCAGTGCCCTTGCAGGGTTCATAAAATGTAATGCATGCTTCATTCAATATACTTTGTACATGAAGGCAAATAAATAAATAAAAACATTTTTATTTGGCTTCACTGTGATTGTTCGCAATCGCAGCACTTTGTCTATATTTTTTATTATCTGTGGTTTAACAAACACCTATCACTTAAATTGCCACCAATATTCATGTAAATCTCACTCTTAATTTATTATGATAAATATTAACGCGCATAATATCATGGTATCATTACATACCGAGTGTTGTGGCGCAACTTGGGAGAGGCCTATGTCCAGCAGTGGACTGCGATAGGCTGAGTTGATTACATAGGTATATCTTGCGGTCACAATACGAATATGTACTAAATTGTTATTATGTTGTTTTGCAAACGAAAAAAAAGATTTAATTATGTTTGTTTGTTTTTTATTTTCGTCGTAATTTTGTGTTTAATTTAGATGGAGATTAGATTATGTTGGTTGTAAGTTCGTATGAAACTTTGGTAGTTGAAAATACTCATAACTATAATGGGTAAACCATTTTGGCTTTAAATAGAGTGGATTTTTGTTCTGCAACAGAGGTTGGTTACTGTGACAACATAATTAAGCCGAGTTAGGGTACTTTTTAGCCGTGTAACGATTTTTTTGTTTCTGTCTTTTCTTTGTATTTTATTGTTGTAGTTTTTGTAAACACACATCAGCATCATCAGCCCTTTACTGTCCCACTACTGGACACGGACCTCTTCTCAGAATGAGAAGGTTAAGGCTTAGTCCACAGAAATAGATAGAATGGAAAAGTGGGCAGGACGCGTGTGCCAACACTCTGCACCATAGTGCAGAGCATTTCAAAGCCTTTCTCAGTACGCCTTATGACTTGTTTCTGTAAATACTGTAACAAAAACCCTCAAAAATGCCTCATTGTGCTGTTTCTCACTGCAGAAACAAAAGCTGTAAAGTTCATTTGATTAAAGTTAATTTAAAAAAAATAATGACGTCAATATGGGAGGCGTAGTTTGTTCGAAAGTTGCCACGCATAAATTTCAAGTAAAATTGTGATTACAACCATTCTATCTCTATCTATTTCGGTGCCTTAGTCCATATTTTTTTTTAAATTTAATAAGTTTTAAAAATCTTTTTTTTTTTTCAAATTATTTATCAGTCTAGGTTAAGGTTAGGCAAGTGACATCATATATATCTTCTATCTACTCTCTAATTTACAATGGCTACACCAAATGGTAGTTTAACAATAAATTCTATTAGTATTTTTTACAGCCGGCAATCTGTACGTGTGTTGATTGGTGATACACGCAGTTTTTGTGGCGCACTGACTATTCTGGACCCGTAGCAATAACTACGAATCATGTAGTTTAACTATCGGAGGACACAGTGAAAGATATGCAGTAGGACAAGTCTGTGGCTTGTGTGAAATAGAAAATAAAGGAATTGACTTTGTTAAATGAAATTGTTAAATGAATTGACAATAGTGAAACGAGCCAAAGGGATGTTGTAAATATGCTTATCTTAATTTAATGCTAACTTTCGCTTAAACTGTATAGTACCGTGTAAATATATAGGTACTGTAGTTAGTATACTAACTGAACACTTTAAGTTTTGACTAAACACGTATATTTATACCTATATAAGGCTTTAGAACCAATCTGAAACGAATGTATTTAACATAACAACAATTTAATTTCAATAAACCTATGAAGACTAACGTGATTACTTAACTGACCACGTTACAGATATTTACGGCCTAATAAAGGAATGATTAATGCAGTTATTGTAATAACTACTCTTTAAAAGGTGCAATAAACTGAAATGTTACCTAAATACGGGTCAAATTATAACAATAATAGTTGTGTAATCACTAATAGGTACATGCATAAAAAGTTAACAATGAAAATTGTAATGATCGGTACTAACCTTTTTTTAACAGTACCTACTATAGAGTGTTGGGTGGTATTTACTATCAATTAGTTTGATTTATATAGCACTAAGTATCCAAACCACAAAATATTCCGTAATCTTCCGAATGACACAGCAAAATTGCACAGCACCGATTGTAATTCTTGACATCCAACAATTTCTATAGTATTTCCTTCAAATCCTTATTAATTTAACAGCTGGCTGAAGCAATATCCTCTAATCCAGGCTCGATAGGACCATGTTTGGGATTTGAATCGAAAATACATCACGAATTTAATAAAATACGTGTCATTGTTCCAGTGAAAACGGTATAATCTAAATTTATCAAAAATGTAAGGTAGGAGGCGCACTATGATTACTTATAGCTAAACAGTCAATCGCGTCATAGGTTGCGTTCCCAATTTGAGTAGGCGTTTTATCCCAACAGATGTGAAGCGGTCACCTCTGCCCATAACAACTGTTATACCACCTAGGCTGTTGCCTAAATGGTATTGCAAATAACATTCGCCAAACTCCTCAGTTTGGCAGTTTGGTTTTATGTGTCTCCATAAAGATGGAAAGTCTCATGTGATTGTGATTTCACCGGCACCCCGAAACCTACCCACGCTGAGCCTTCCGGTACGCGGTCGCCATTCTATAACTTTGCAGCCCCATCGGCCATCCGTTCTGCGAGAAATGAGCCCCGCCCACTGCCACCACTGCTGTTAATATTAATCATTGTTTTACAATTTTCGATCTTGTTCATCAAATTAAAGGAAAGCGCATTGCTGTGTTCAGCATTTTTCATCACAGTTGAATCACATAATAAAACTCGCCATCAACTCAACATGATTTACTGTTTTTTTTATTAGAAGGGCTTTGTCACTTAGTGATCATACCGCCCAATTGCGAAAAAATAAAGCATAGGTACATAGGTATTAAGAATTTACTGCTAGCATGTATAGGAATTTCGCTTTGTCTGACAATGGAAAAACAAGAATTGTATTACAAAATCCAATGTCATAAATTCTGCCATGACCATAAAAATTATATCTTATATTTTTGTTTCGGGCCAATGATATTTAAAAGTACAGATATGTTACTTGCACTCGCAACTGAAGACCCGAAAACGTCCTTATTAAAGACGTTTTTCTATTAATCCGCGTCAAGTAAGGCTCCGAACGTGACCGGTGACCAAAAAAAAACTAAAATCCGTCGTATGTGTACAGAAAGTGTTCCAATTATGACGCGAAAGTAACTTGAAGTAACCAACTTACTCACTTTGTACTTGTTTATGTGTATTGTGCTGCCTCTTCGTACGGAACATTTTTTTGTTTGTTTTGTTAGGGTATGGCATATCTATACTATTAAATATCATTGTTTCCGACACATTCTATTAAAATATCAATCAATCAACTCAGCCTATCGCAGTCCACTGCTGGATATAGGCCTCTCCCAAGTTGCGCCACAACGCTCGGTCCTCTGCCTTCCGCATCCAGTCCCCCCCAGCCACGTTCTATAGGTCATCGGTCCACCTGGCAGGGGGGCGCCCTACGCTGCGTTTGCCGATTCGCGGTCTCCACTCAAGGACTCGTCTGCTCCAGCGGCCATCGGTCCTTCGACAGACATGGCCAGCCCACTGCCACTTCAGCTTACTGATCCTACAAGCTATGTCGGTCACTCCGGTTCTTCTCCGGATAATCTCGTTACGGATTTTATCCATCAAAGAAACTCCAAGCATAGCTCGCTCCATAGCTCGCTGAGCGACTTTGAACTTCTGGACTAGCCCAACTGTCAGTGTCCACGTCTCGGCACCGTAAGTCATGACAGGCAGGACGCACTGGTTGAAGACCTTTGTCTTCAAACTTTGCGGTATAGGCGACGAGAAGACTCGGCGAATATTAATATTGAAAGTTCGGAAGTTCTTTCTAGATAAAATTTTGGCAGAATCATCTCATTAGTATTTTATCTATGACTATAATAGTATATTATTATATATATTTAGTACTTATTGTATGTTATATATATATACCTATGTATGTTTATCTATTGTTTTAGTGGTAATTTATTTCTCATCTTGTTTTGTGTCGTGAATCAATATTGCACCTGCCTTGTCATCTCTGTATCACCCTAAGGTTGACTGGGAGAGAATGCCTAAGGCATTAAGTCCGCCTATGTACACATGTTGCATGAAGTTTAAATAAATAAATAAAATATGGTGGACATGATCTACTGTATCCCCGATACTGTGTGTTGGGGTCGTCTTCAAGAAAACAGGTTCTGTTATATTGATTCTACGTTTTATTTGTCTATTTTTTACAAGTTTGAGATTAAAATATTCGCGACAGATTTTTTGCGTCCGCGCTCTTGTCGTCAGTTCGTAGTAGAGAGAAAGTATATCTGGCTGTCAGCTGTCAGCTGTCAAAGTTAGACGTCGCCGGTCGAGGCCGCTATTGTCACGTTCCACCTCTTCCGCTCCGACGCCGGTTGGATTTGAGACGTTCAACGCGTTCCAGTCGCATTGTAAACATCCTCCCCCCCCTTGGGGACGTGTTCCCCAAGGAGCTCTTGGGAATCTAGTTGTGTTAGTCTAGAAACGGGCCTATGAATGACGCCGCTCTTTGTTTTCACGTCGACCACTCTGCATACGCCATCTGCTCCTGGATATAGTTTGACAATCCGGCCCATGAGCCATTTCATAGGTGGCAGCTGATCGTCCAGAATGAAGACTAGGTCGCCAACACTAACGTGGTGTTGTGCATGCTGCCATTTGACGCGTTGCTGCAGAGTAGATAGATAGTCCTTTGTCCATCGAGACCAGAAATGTTGTCTTAAGCGTTCAATCAGCTGGTATCGGTTGATGCTGACTCGCTCGGTGACAGGTGAAGGCAGTGAGGTCAATGGCCGACCCACAAGGAAGTGCCCAGGTGTAATAGCTGACAGATCAGAAGGATCAGCAGACATTGAAGTAATCGGACGCGAGTTCATAATAGCCTCAATCTGCACAAACAGTGTGTACAACTCTTCAAAAGTTAAACTAGAGTTACCCGCTATCCGTTTTAAATGAAATTTTGCCGTTTTGACTCCCGCTTCCCAGATCCCGCCGAAATGCGGTGCATATGCAGGAGAAAATTTAAACGTTATGCCTTCCTTGCTCGCGTAGTCGCTAACCGATCGTTCACTATTCTTAAGCAGTCTGTTCAGTTCGTTATTGGCTCCTACAAAGTTTTTACCATTATCACAGTATATTGTGTCAGGTTTACCACGTCGTGAGATGAATCTACGCAAGCACAAGATAAAGGCATCGCTACTTAAGTCGCTCACGACTTCTAAGTGCACAGCTTTAGTACTAAAACAAACAAATATGCATAAATAGCACTTGGAGGTCTTAGCACCACGGCCCTTTCTATTTAATATTAGAAAAGGTCCAGCAAAATCAGTGCCACAAGTCTCGAATGGTGGAGCAGGAGTTACACGAGGTTGTGGTAAGTTACCCATTATAGGGTTTAAAGGTTTAGCTTTAAATCTCTGACATCGTACACACTTTCTAACGGTAGTCGCAGCTAACACCTTGCCACCTGTGGGCCAGAATTGCTCACGAATAGAACTCAACAGTTGCTGAGGGCCACAGTGTAAGAGACGAAGATGTTCTTGCTCAAATAAAAGTTTAGAGAAAGTGTGTTTGGGGTCAAGTAATATGGGGTGTTTTTTCCCATAAGGACAGTGGGATGCATTTTCAATCCGTCCACCGACAAGTAATACACCATGTTGATCCAAATATGGGTTTAAAGAGAGAATCCGTGACTTAGAATTTAGTTTATTTAAAGTCTTAAGTGAATGAATTTCCTTTGAAAAGCTTTCGCCTTGTGAAGCTTTAGCTATAAGCATCAGTGAATTACTCAATTCAGAGCAAGTAAGTTCACCATTTAGTTTAGTATTATTTTTTCTAATGTTATTTATAAATCTTAGTATGTAAGCGTATATTCTTTGCAATTTGTATAATTTAGAATATTTTTCAAATGGTACAACATCATTAGGTAGGGTTTTAATATTTAAACTTATTTTTGTTTCAGGTAAAGTTACAGAAGTAGATTTAGACTGGGGCCATTCATGTTCAAACTTGGCCAGAAAGGAAGGACCATGCCACCAAAGGGTATTACTAAAAAGAAGACGTGGTTGAATGCCCCTAGACGCCATATCAGCAGGATTATATTCGGTAGGTACATGACGCCAAGTAGTTATATCAGTTAGATCACGAATCTGTTCAATCCGACTGCAAACATAAGTTTTAAGGGTTTTAGGTGGAGTGTGTAACCACCCTAAAACTATGGTTGAATCTGTCCAAAATACTGAGCGTGAAATCTTAATTTTTAAAGATTGCAGAACTTTAGAATGTAGTTTTGCACCAAGTAAAGCGCCTAACAATTCTAGACGTGGAATTGTTTCAGTTTTTAAGGGAGAAACTTTAGTTTTTGCACATAATAAGTTACATTCAACTTCACCCAAGTTATTCGTCGATTTTAAGTAAATACATGCACCATAGGCATCTTGTGAGGCATCAGTAAAGCAATGAACCTCTATATAGGTTGGGGAGTTGCAGAGAATATACCTAGGTACCTTAATATGAGCAAAATTATTAGTCTCTTTATAGAATTCTATCCATGAGTTCTCCATCTCCTTCGAAATTTCATCATCCCAGTCTATTTTAAGTAACCAGAGCTTCTGTAAAAATATTTTATGAAAAATAGTGCAGGCAGATAAGAGGCCTAATGGGTCGAATATGCGACACGAGTTGGACAGTATAGAGCGTTTCGTAATTTTAGGAATAGGTTTAATTTCGACTGTAAAGTGCAAAGTGTCAGAGCTAGGTGTCCATTTTAATCCTAACACAGAGGATTGCTTACTAAAGTCTTGAGATTGATCAGTCATTTGTATATCATCAAAAATATCAGGAGAATTTGTTCTAAATTTACGCAAAGGAAAACCACCCTCAGAAAGTTTTTTAATTACTCCTGAAAGAGTAGATTTTAACACAGATTTTGAGTCTGAACCAGTATTCAGGTCATCAACATAAAAGTCATGTCTTAACGTATTAGCAACAGTTTCATCAGAGCACTCCATTGCAAGTTGTATAAGACACCTAGTACTAAGATACGGAGCTGAAGCTGTTCCATACGTGACAGTATTTAGTTGCAAGGTTTTGAGTTCTTGATCTTTGTCCTCTCTCCAGAGTATGAGTTGCAGGTGACGCTGGGATTCAGTAACCATAACCTGTCTGTACATTTTTTTCCACATCACCTGTCACTACATAGGTATACTGACGAAACCTGAGCAAAATTGCCATTAAATCATCTTGAACTACTGGCCCAACAAATTGAATATCATTAAGTGATATGTTTGTAGAAGTCTTACAAGAGGCATCGAAGACTACTCTTAAGCGAGTAGTCTCACTGCTTTCACGAATTACTGCGTGGTGAGGTATATAGTAACCGAAAATAGGACGGCTGATTTCGGTAAGATGGCCTAATCTTTTATATTCATTAATGAAATCTATATACTCATTTTTAATGTTAGATTTATCTAATTTCTTTTCTAAATTAAAGAAACGCCTTTTAGCAATAAGATAAGAGTCCCCTAGAGCCTCATTAGCGACTTTCCGCAAGGGCAGTTTGACACAGAATCTGCCATCTTTCAGGCGGACCGTATTTTCAATAAAATGATTTTCACAATATTTTTCATCCTCAGAAAGCAAAGTATTTTTTGTTGGCAAGTCAAGAATATTTTCAACTTCCCAGAATTTAGTCAGAGAATCTCTAATTTCTTGAGAAAAGTTAGAATTAATGGTAGTAGCATGGCCCATACCACATGGACCAGACACTAACCAACCCAGCTTGGATTTCTGTAAGGTAGGTTTATTTTTCCCCAACTTAATTAGCTTAGAATCTACAATTTCCCAGTAAACATCAGCCCCTAGTAGTAGATCAATTTCAGATGGGCAGTAGTAGGTTGGATCTGCTAGTTCTATAAACTCAGGAAGATCCCATTGAGAAGGGTTAATCTTTGTGCTAGGCAACTTACCGGTGATCTGCGGTACTACAAGACAAGAAATGTTCGTTTGGAATAAGTTGACCCGTGATTTTAACTGTATATCACACTTTTTATTAGTATTTGTTAATTTATTATTTATTCCAGCAATTGATATATTAGTATTAGAACAAGTCAGATTCATTTTCTTTTGCATACTTTCAGTTATAAATGAAGACTGACTTCCATTGTCTAGAAGAGCTCTAACAATGAATGTTTTATTAGATCGGCTATCAACTAATTCCACCTGAGCAGTACATAAGAGAATTTGCCCGGGAATTTGCACGGAGAGTGATATAGGATTGAACATAGTGACAGTAGACGTCTGAGAGGACTCCGCCACTTGAGGAAGTGATGTCACAGAAGAAGTATCAACAGGTAAGTTTGTTTTATCATTATTGGACTGTGATTTATGCAGTAATAAATTATGTCTTTTGTTACAGATTTTGCAAGAATTATGTTTGCAGTGAGCAGAGAAATGACCAGGGCGTAGACAATTATGACAGAGCTTGTGCTTTGAAACTTCATTGTATCGAGAATCCAATGACATCTCTTTGAATTTATCACACTTATAAAGTAAATGATCTTGCGAACATACAACACAATTTTTTACGTTTGTCGAAGAAGAAACAAATGATTTTGTGTGCTTATTGTCCTTATTATTAGAAGATGAACGTTTTTCAGTTTTGATTGATAAATCATTCTTGCTATACTGCAAGGTTTCTAGCACGTCAGCACGATTACGCAAGAAACTATAAAACTCCTCAAGTGTTGGAGAAGTCGGAATAGTACTCCTGTGTTCCTCCCATTTGCGACTTGTAACACCATCTAGTTTCGTGGCCATTATAAAAACAACTAAAGTATCCCAGTGAGTTGTAGGTTCATTCAAAGAAGATAAGGCACGAAGATTTTTAGCGTAGTAATCTATCATATAGCGAAGTGACTTGTAATTTTCCTTATTAATTGCTTCAAAATTCAGAAGAGCCATTAAATGATTATTTGTAAGTATACGATTGTTGTCAAAGCGCTCGATAAGCAAACTCCAAGCTAATTTATAATTGGTACCAGTGAACTCTATTGACTTTATTATATTAGATGCGCCTGCCTCTAACGAAGAACGTAGGTAATGGAACTTGTTAATATCAGGAATAGTATCATTATTGTTAATTAAAGAATCGAAAGTGTCTCGAAATTCCATCCACTTTAAATAGTTTCCATCAAAGGAAGGCAGCTGTATGGTAGGCAGCTTTATGCTATAGTTTCGGCTATCTTGTTTTATATTCTGGCAGCTAGTTATTGAATGAGAATTAGCATTTTCAGGTAGTACAATACTAGGTGCAAGACTATCAATTAACACTTGAGCTTTAGCAATGTTTGAACAAAAGTCACTCTCAATTACATCATTCTCTTCTAACTGTTCAGGTTCTAAACCTTCAATTTTAGTTTTTAAATTATCAAACTGGTTTAATAACTCTCTGAATCTTGACAGTTTTATCTCAGTTTCAGCGAGTATTTGTTTAGAGATGCTTTCAGCACCTATCAGCATAACAGTATTTATATATTTTGAAAATATAGTTATTCTAGCTTTCATCGTTCCACGTTGCTGAATAAGAGGTTTTAATTCAGCAGCCATAATGAAAAGCACAACAAATTGAACAGACTGTTAAAGATTAAGTAGGTATACAGTACCAATTCTGGTAACAGGTATCTCGGTTAAAACAAAAATCAAAAGCCAAACCGTGCAAGTCGTGCAATAGCTACGACAACCACTCGTCAGTCAGCAACTCGCACACGAGCAAAGCAGGCCACGCAGCACAGGACGCAAGCTGTGAAGTGCAGGCAGGTGTCTTTCTTTTTAGCAGAGCATTCCAACAGGACCCAAGAAGCAGGTGCACACGGCGAATCTGGAAAATGCCAGGGTGGTCCCGTAAGCGAAATGCAAGCAAAGTTAGGTAGAAGTAGGGTCCTAGGTATGAACCTAGGTTCTTGTCATATAGTAAGGAAAATCGACACAGAAAGTAATTTCAGTCTGACTCCATAGATATTTTAATCATTTAGATATTAGAAATACGGTTGTGATCGGGCTTTGAAGTAATTATTTTGCAATGAACACTGTTAGGCAGACTGCAGCATTAAGAAAACTGTAAAATAAATAAGATACTAAAACTGGGCGTACTTCCCTGTAAGTAGTAACCAAAAAACACACGTCACACACAAGCCATTTTCATCCGTTGAAGTAGCAGCCGTAGCAGGAACAATGCGGCTGCATCGTAGTCTCAATCTTCAGTTTTTTCTTTAATCACGTCGGGGTCACCAAATGTTGGGGTCGTCTTCAAGAAAACAGGTTCTGTTATATTGATTCTACGTTTTATTTGTCTATTTTTTACAAGTTTGAGATTAAAATATTCGCGACAGATTTTTTGCGTCCGCGCTCTTGTCGTCAGTTCGTAGTAGAGAGAAAGTATATCTGGCTGTCAGCTGTCAGCTGTCAAAGTTAGACGTCGCCGGTCGAGGCCGCTATTGTCACGTTCCACCTCTTCCGCTCCGACGCCGGTTGGATTTGAGACGTTCAACGCGTTCCAGTCGCATTGTAAACACTGTGTATCCAGCAAGTCATGTCTCTTACAGCGTGGCACGTAACCCTCCCACTGCGCGCGTGGCTCGGAGTGCCCCAACAGTGCCGCACGATGCACGATCTCGTGGACATTCAGTTTAATTGCACCTCGGCTACAAGCTACAAGTCACACAGTCTTGTAACGAAGGTTATGATGGTACTTGTTTTAGATGAGATTAGAATAAGATCTTTATCTTTATAAGTAGGTACCTATGTAAAACAAATAAGTTTAAAATTGTGGGAAAAAGAGAAATTGAATTTTATTATAGATGAAACAAGTGTTTTTCAACGACAGAAAGCTGCTGCAATTTCTTGGACATGTTTCACTCGTAGCCCGTCATAATACCCAGAGGAATCCTGAAATAAGACCCTGCAGTTTTTGGAACAGGTTTATGATGTTAAGAAGAATAGAACGTTAAAAAAAACCGGCCAAGTGTGAGTCGGACTCACACAGTAAGGGTTCTGTACCACCCATCGACCTGATACCCCATAGAAACTGATTTAATTTACGAGAGTTTATCAAAAGACATCAACGAACGTACGTGAAATGTGATTTTTGCATCTCTTTCTTCCGTAGGTACCACCACGTATGTCTATGTTTGTCCTGTTTTTAGTATTTGTCGCTAAACTAGATAGTATGCACTATAATTATACCAAGTTTGACGCTGGTATGTATTACCGTTTTGAAGATAGAACAGGAACAAAAACGTTGAAAAAAATGCATGTTTTTCGAGGTTTCTTGTATGGGGACCCCCATTGGTTTTAGACTTTTTTTGTTTTTAGTATTTGTCGTGACACACCTCATAGCAACACATTTTCTGTGAAAATTTCAACTGGTTATCTATTACTGTTACAAAGATACAGCCCTGGGACAGACAGACGGACGGACGGACGGACAGCGTAGCGAGAGAAATAGGGTCCCGTTTGCACATTTTGGGTACAGAACCCTAAAAATGGTATAGTAAACCTAAAAAATAATTTTGCTGTCAGAAAAACATCAGCATTCTATAACAGTGTTAATTTCAAATAATGTAAGACCTCAAACAGTTGAGTAAGTTCTAATTATTACTAACAAGGTGATTAGTGATAACATCAAAGCGTATAATTATTACATAGATGGTCAAAATATACGAGAACTACATGTAACACAGATATAATTTACATCAATTATAATATAATATTAATGTAAAGCCATACATGTATTCATAATTACACAAATGGCTGTTAATTTCAGTCCAGCCATGATTTACGTGAAGCTCGGTAATTTAATTGAAAGCTAAAAAGGTGTGCCTTAATACCTCGTTTAATGCAAGCGGGAATTATTTAGTTAATGTGTCGGTAAATTAATTGATATGGCTACTTTTTTGGGAAGGGATGGTAACATTTTGGTTGGAAATCTTAGTTTTGGGTGGCAATTTATAGAAAGGTTGTGTCCGGCAAATGATAGGCCGACCCTGGACAACTCATTGGGGCCGTAAAAAGAGACTAAAATACTAGCTCTAGATGTGTTAACATTTGGCATTAACAGATTGATGTGTGATAACACCAACGATTTTAACCTGGAATTACAGGTCACGACCTTAAATAAAAAAAGTTTTTTGGTACATTTTTACACAGCACCATCTAGTCCCAAACTAAGCAGAGCTTGTGCTATGTGTACTAGAATGAATATTATACTTATATACTTTTTTTTTGTAAATACATACTTATAATACATAAGAAACACCCAGACCAACACAAACACTTACGTTTATCACACAAATATTTGTGTCCTGTGGGAATCGAACCCACGACCTCGTGATCAGCAGTCCGAACCTCGAACCACAAGACTACAGATGTCAAATTAATTAAATTAAGACCTTCAGAAATAAATTCAAAATACAATACAGAATTACAGATATAGGGATAAACGTATTTTTCAAAAACATGCAATGCCTTTTCACCCGTCTTTTTTCAAGTACCATTTACACATACCCCGCATACTGGTCCCATATGTGGCCCCGATCGTTACGCCCACTAATGGGCCTGTCGCGTTGGAAGGGTTAGCCACCTGCAAGTAGGTTCTAATGACAGTAGCGTGTTATACAATAGGTAGTACGTGTGTTGTTGTACCTACTTGCTTCCGACTTAGTTGCTGTTATGGGTGTGTTGTGTTGGCTTGGTAGGTCATCAGAGTGGTTAATTGTATGCGTTGAAGGTACCTATTAGCAGTCGCGAAGGGTGAATATTTTCAGAAAAATCCTAAAATAGCTAAGATCGCACTTACAAAAACAATTTAAAAACTTTAATTTGAATGCCTCGTTGGTCTAGTGGTCGCAAGCGCGACTGCTGATCGTGGGGTTCTGGGTTCGATTCCGGGTCAGGCAAAGTTTTATTGGGATTTTTCTTTAGGAAATTCTCAGTAGCAGCCGGAAGTCTGGATTTGTGCCCGGTTAATGGCAATAGGCTTGCCACCTATTTATTACATGGGACTATAACATAACTGGCGAAATGTGGGTGTACTATACACCTCTGCCTACCCCTTCGGGGAAATACAGGCGTAATGTTATGTTATTCTATTGATTTAGCCCATGTTCCGATATTGCGTTTACAAACCCAGGTTTGTGTTAATTTCTTCTTAATCTGTTAAATATTACGATCTATGAGACTATACATGGTTGACAGGTTTTAATAAAAAGTATGAGAAAGTCTCAAACTTTACGTGATTAAAGTACCTAGTATGAACTAGCAAAACAAAGCTCTTACAATGTGTTCACACATTAATATTGTTCTATTTGAACGTGTATTTTATTACATCCTGGATGTGCTGCAAATAAATGTAGACATGACTCAACCATTCATCAAATCGAAAGTCAGTTAGACATTCAACAAAGATGGTGTTTATTTTCGCGTGTACTCCGCCATTTTCTAATTTGTTATGGTCATAAAAAGAACCTGTAATGGCCAGTTATGTGTAATTTTATAACAAACTAAACATGAACACGCAACGCTCCACTATTTAACACAAATAATAGAATAAAATCGCGGTTGGCAACAGTGGCTCTGCGCGCGCGCACCCGATCTAGGTCGGAGCGATGACCCGTGCCGAACGTGCCCGAACACACCCGAACGTGCTCGAAGCCACATGAACGCTGCCGAATGCAATTTTAAAATCCTTTTTTCACGAATTTATCACGCGATTTTGTTTGACAAATTAATTCTATCTAATGGGACGTATGTAGGTAAATGACGGTGGTTTTGATTGGTTGCCACACTAATATGAAACGAAAATAGGTGCTTACGCAATGGCCCAGCAGTAATAGTACGGTCGAAACAAACAAACAAATAATTGTTTTCTTTATTAAATGTCAGAGCGGAACCAACTTTCGTATCACAAATACAAGTACAGTCAGGAACGAAATGTTAAATGAATATTGAGTTTTAATTAAAAACCAATTAAATATACAAACGACTGAGAAAACAAGAATGGTTTGTTTTTATCGTAGGTGTTTTAAGATTTTATGTAATAGGATCGGGGAATCCTATTGTGTTATGAGATTTAGACATGACACTTATGATATTTTTTAAATTATATATTTATTATTAATGTTATAGATTTTTATTTATTTTGTTTGTTGAGTTTTTGTTTTATTATAAGTATATTTATAGAGTGCTTTTCCTGATTATGCATAAGTGTTGTGCTGTTTTTGTTTAATCAAAACCCCCGTCAGGATCATTAAAAGAGCTATGAAAAAGATACTAGCGATGACAATATCCGATACTGAACTAGCAGAATAAGAACAGCTGTTGTTTCATTTAGACTGTGAATATCTCCTAAAATATCAACTTAAATTAAACTATTTAAGAAGAGAGTTCTAGTTGAAAAATTCGGCCAATTGCGTCGGACTCACGCAGTAAGGGGTACCTGATACCCCATAGAAACTGATTTATTTTTATGAGAGTTAATCGAAAGACATCAACGCACCGTGCACGAAATATGAATTATTGCATCTCTTTCTTACGCAGGTACCACCACATATGTCCATGTTTGCCCTATTTTAATTTAGTATTTGTTGCTAAACTAAATAGTATGCACTATCATCAGACCAAGTTTGACGCTGGTATGTATTACCGTTTCGAAGATAGAGCAGGAACAAAAACGTTAAAAAATGCATGTTTTTCAAGGTTTTCTTGTATGGTATCTTTTTAATTGTTAGTATTTGTCGTGATAGTCACAGCAACACATATTGTGAGAAAATTTCAACCAGTTACCTATTACGGTTCAAAAGATACAGCCCTGTGACAGACAGACGGACGGACGGTTGGACGGAAGGACATCGTAGCGAGAGTAGTAGGGTCAGGTTTGGCACCCTTTGAGTACGAAACCCAAAAATAAAAGGAAGGTTGCTCTCTACGCTGTTCTACGCTACACTTTGCTACGCTGTTCTACGCTACGCCGTGTTATGCTACGCTGCCGTGCTACAATACGCCTAATTTGTTACTAACTTCTTGCTGCGCTACGTTCTGCTACGCTACACTTTTCTACGCTACGCTGTCTTATGCCAATTTATTTTGTGTGTGCTGTGCTGCGCTATGCCGTGCTATGCTGTGCTACGCTACCATTTGCTATGCTTTGTTACACTTGCTACACTTTTTTTTTGTGACGGAGAAAATGCCTATCACATATCACACACGTGGACGTCATTCGGCTGAAATGATATCACACACACCACCCGGGGAGGTGATACACACCACCTCCCCGGGTGGTGTGTGTATGTGGGACTCGCACCCACTAAAAACTCTGTCATGTGCCTACTCTCGCCTTGGGTGTATGGGCCACGAGGACTGCAATGCATGGTATTCGCGACCCATTCAGCGCAGCCCATTTCAGGGCCTTCCACCTTAAACATAAACTCTCTTTAAGCGATGTCCGGGCACACTTGGGACATCACTACAGCTCGAGGGCTGTGCAATGTGGATGATAGACTCCCCAATCTATCGCCCGCTGGCCTTTCATAGGGCGGCATCAGGTCGCCGTAAAGTCGCCTGCGCCGTCCCGTCCTCTTGCGGCAAATCGGATCAGCGAGAGAGTCTTCCTGACCCGCTCCGCCGCTTCCTTTTGCGAAATATCATTTTTACAGAAGGATGCGACCGCCTCCCATGCTTCCTCACTGTCAAAAATGGCCTTAACCACGGCCGGCAGTGAGAGGTCTTCCCCGATTGCTGCAGTGAGAGCAAGGCGCTGCACAACCCAAGCAGGACAGTATGCAAGGGTATCATGGGCCGTGTCTTCACTACAGCCGCACTGGTGACACACGGGAGAAGCCTCCCGTCTCGCCACTTAGTGCAGGAATTTTCCGAAGCAACCATGCCCCGAAAACACCTACGTTAGACGGACAGCGTCCCATGTCACCTCCGCATCCACTCCCCAATAATGAAATACTTGCCTAGCTTTTTAAATTCGCTTACTAAATTATAGATGGTAACATAACCAACCGAAAATATTGTAACATATTTAAACCGTGTTGCCAACTGTACAGTACGGTCTACAAAAACAGAGCACGGCAACACGGAGGCAAAAATGTCAGTTACCATACTTTTGACGGACAGGTAGATAGACAGGCTGTTTATATGAACCTGTCCAAACATGCTCGCTTGCTTCCATAGGTTTCTGCTATTTATTTCGATTATTTTAATATTGATATTACGGCGTATGTTAAGACTTTTTAGGAAATGCGTTGTAATGGGTGTAGGATTACTATTTCAAAATGGAAGGGTGCCTAAAATGTCTGATTCTGTCTGTAAAGACCTGTCTACTGTCTACGGTGACACTTGATAAAACGCGGTAATGAAAAAAACTTTAGTTGAAATGAAACCTTATTTATTAAATCAATACAGTATGTACAGTATCAACTAAGAGTGCTCAAGTGGTATTTTCAGACTGCTTAACTATTACAAAAAATATTCTAACTATGTTTAAATATGCCTGTATTAGATCAATACAGACTGTAATCCATAATTAATGCCAGCTCATTTAATGGTTTAGTCTCAACTGTCTAAATATACACGCTGAAATTTGAATCGCTTATTTCCCGAAAAGGGGTCATTGTACTCATCATTATGAACAACTTTTACCATGGGATCAACCCGGAAATCGCGAAAACAAAATCAGTTGGTCCCTACATTTGTGTTCACTTAAATCGATAAAATGTAGGGACCACCAGTTTTTTTTTTCGCGATTTCAGCGTTGGTCCCATAGTAAAAGTTGTTCATAATGATGAGTACAATGACCCCTTTTCGGGAAATAAGCGATTCAATATTCAGCGTGTATAATAGAAAAATTTTCACCTTCCTATTTAGGCGATGATATAAAAAAAAATGTAGTCGAATGAAATATAAAATGTAGTCGAATGAAGTATAAAATGAATGTATGAAACTATTGACTGAGTGTTCGGTGACCATTAGAATATAGTTTACTAAAATGTTATCACTATTTTTAAGTAAGTGGCAGTATTTATATTGTTGATATTATTATGATGGATTATTAAGATAGGTAATGTTGTGGAATTATTTTTTTGTATTAATTTTCAAACGCCTCTTCAGGCAGATTTTGGTGGTACAAATTACTATAACCCTGTGATCACATTATACCCAAAATGCAATGAATGAATAAATGATTTTGATTTTATTTGTCTTTTTGAAAAATTAATTATTTTAAACCGAAGCCTTAAAATGCCTGGCATACGTCTGTCATTTGGTCCCGTGTGGTGCCGGACACAAAGAATAGCACCAACCCTTCTCTTCTCATGGGTGTCGTAAAAGGCGACTAAGTGGCTCACCTGAGGATGGGCAGCAGCGTTCTCTGTGTAAAGAAAGAAAGAAAAATATTTATTTGACACAACTGAGACACATACAAAAGAAAGGATATACATGAACAAGAAATAGATATAGTGAAGAAGTAACAAAGCGAGGAAAAAGTCATTGACAGTCATGCGCCATGTGTGTCTAAAAATTGTGACAAATGGGTGTCCAGCTCAGCATATTGCCAGGTTATTAAACCTGACGCTGGTATTCTGCTGGATCCCTGTTGTGACGTAGGATGTCGAGCAAACTACACATTAGTAATAGTTAGTGAGTAGTGTATTTATTCAAGCAACTGCAATCGCCAACCTGCCTGTCAAGCGTGGTGATTACAGCATATCCCCCCCTTTTAGGGGAGGCCTATGTTCAGCAGTGGACGTCTTACGGCTGAAATGATGATGATGATTATGATGGTAACCCTAAGTGGGTTAGAAAATGCTTCGATATTTTAATTTATTGCTTAAAATTTCAGCTAAAAGCAAGATGGGGTGCTAACTGACTTAATATAAAATCCGGTGGAACAACCTTGATTTACAAAGAATCCGCAAGGGAACCGCAAGTCCATAATGAATAAAAAGAGGACCAAATAAAGGGGACCCGATAGAAATGTGATAGATAAGTAATGACACAGGCTATCATGACCGATAAGAATACATAATACTCTCCCTATTTTCTACTTCCCTATTAAAAAAATCGAACCACCAAAACTAAATTGCTGACAATGACATTACATGCTTTGATTGGGATTTCCTTATGTTTTTTTTTTCTTTTATTAAACTAATTTATTAAGTCCTTTTCCACAGACCATAATCTGAAAAATTCAGCGATCTGTTACAAAAATCTGAAAAATTCAGCGATCTGTTACCAACATTAGGAAAATTCAGCAATCTGTTACCAATATTTGGAAAATTCAGCTATTTGTTACCAAAATAGGGATAATTCTGCGTTCTGTTACCAAAATTTGGGAAAATTCAGCGATCTGTTACCAAAATTTAGAAAATTCAGCGATCTGTTACTGGAAAACTTTTTGTGTTATACTAACAAGAAATTGATTGGAATTAGTTTAAGAATTTAAGATAGATCCACAACCTTATTTCCATCAATTTCTTACATGGCAACACCATAGAAACCTTGCGTAGCAACTGGAGCTTTTAGCACGAGCTACAACTTTCATATCCACGCCGGAGTGCTGCCGTGCTGCCGTGCCGGATTGCCGGATTGCCGCAGTGCCAGTACAATTATTAACGCGATAAGTGTCGGCGCCATCTCGCTTTCTAATATTGACTGTGTGAGTACAGTCGTAGACAGTAGTGATTTGGTTATTTATTGAAAGTTGGTAAACTTAAGTGGCAGTGGGCGGGGCACATTGCTCGCAGAACGGATGGCCGATGGGGCAGTAAAGTTCTGGAGTGGCGACCGCGTACTGGAAGGCGCAGCGTGGGTAGGCCCCCCACAAGGTGGACCGACGACCTGGTGAAGGTCGCGGGAATCTGCTGAATGTGGAAGGCATAGGTCCGGTCGTTGTGGTGATGCTTGGGGGAGGCCTATGTCCAGCAGTGGACGTCTTTCGGCTGAAATGATGATGATGAATGAACCCAAAGATTTGTATGTAAAAAAAAATGATAGGTATACTTTATAGCAGCGATTCCCAAAGTGGGTACCGCGGACCCCTTGGGTTTCGTTAAAGGCTAACGAATTTCAACAAAATTAATTGATTTCGTGGTTCCATGACATTCCAGGTAGACCGATGGCCTGAAGAAAGTGGCTGGGGGGGACTGAATACGGAAGGCAGAGGACCGAGTGTTGTGGCGCAACTTAGGAGAGGCCTATGTCCAGCAGTGGACTGCGATAAGCTGAGTTGATGATGATGAATGGTTCCATAAAATAAAATAAACGTTTATTTTTAATGGTTCCCAAACAATAAAAGTTTGGGACCGCTGTTTGTAGTGACGGGTAATTGGATAATTGACGTTGACTGCCTCATTGGCTGCAAGCGCGACTGCTAAGCGTGAGGTTCTGGCTTCGATTCCCGGTCGGGTAAAAAGTGTTATTGTGATTTTGCTGTCAAAAAATTCTCAGTAGCAGCTCTAAGTCATGAAGTTGGCGGTGCTACACCCCTGTCTCCCCGCCTTGGAGAGTACGTAAAGCCGTCGGTCCTGCGCCTGATCTCTTTCTGGGCATGCCACCTGGCCTGGTCGGAGGATCCTCCCTTTACGGTGTAGGAACATGATACCTCGTCCCTCCACACATGCATTTGTACTGGTAGGGATAGTTGGAATATTTTCTACACATCTCTATCAGTTGTGATAAGTTGGAACTGTTATGCTCAATTATCTCCCCCATCCCATTCACTGGATTGTTGGAATTTCATTCCATTTATTTACATGCCTTCTTACTTGGACGAATAAAAAAAGGTGGACGGAATCTTGCAAAGCAAAAAGTGAAGTATCCAAAGTAAGACGGCTCGCTTAAAAGTACGGGCTGGCACGCAAACATTCACACCCTTAGTAAGACAAAAAGCCGCGATTACGCAACACATCTTGTGTGGCGGTAGTCATTGTCGTAGTTTCACAAATAAAATAACAATATATATTATGTCGAAATTGTAGTGGGTTTAGGTAAAAACGAAGTGCTTCAATCTTTTCTTACCAAGATTCCGTCCGTCATGTTTTATTCGTCCGAGCCTTTTTTACTCATTTTTTATTACTGTTATATTATTATATATATATATAAATCTTTATTTCAGATCACAAACTAAGTAGGTACTATTATGTCACCGCAGAAATACTTCAGTTGTGTTTAGAAACTTACGGATTTGATTTGGAGTTATTCTCAATCAATCATTTAACTCAGCCTATCGCAGTCCACTGCTGGACATAGGCCTCTCCCAAGTTGCGCCTCAACACTCGGTCCTCTGCCTTCCGCATCCAGTCCCTCCCAGCCACGTTCTTCAGGTCAGGTTATTCTCAAGCTGTTACGTAATTAGATATTTTAAAAAAACATGTTTAAATCACTTGTGCACCCATCTATACCTGCCAGTAGGACAAGAGATCACCTCGCCTAGCAACACACCGGCCCAGTAGATCTGCGGAACCAGTCCCACCTCTAGCGCCGGCCCACCTCTAACGTACCGCTTCGATACCGTGGCGTGTAGTGTTGTTATTGCGGTACCAAATAATAGGTGGTTGTAATTTTTCTTGATTGGTTTAATGTTTTGTTGATTAATAATCTGTTAGGTAATTGTTTTAGATTTTCGCACCAACCTAGGTTGAATTGAATGCACAGATTGAATTTTAGACGAAATGAAAGCTGGTTCTGACTCTGGGCAGCTGACGCTGACGTTATCCCAGGGAAAATAGTAGATAGTATAATAATAGAATCATACCTACCATAATGTATTGCTCTTTCTGAAAGAGTTCCTCCCGGGCAGTACTACCATCGTACCTATTTCTGCCGCCAGTGATGCTGTGTTCCGGTGCTCGTGGTACGTGTGCTGGTGACATTACAATCACATGAGACTTTCCATCTTCATGTCCCCGTTTGCTTGTTTTGGGGCTTTAGCTCGTTTCGCTAGCATATACCATAATAAAAGGGTCTAGTCCATACATTTTGATCAAAATGCATTCTAGTGGAATAAGTGTCTATAGCACTAGCACTAGGTCAGCGTGGTGGATTAAGGCCTTAAGCTTCTCATTCTGAGAAGGGGCCCGTGCCCAGTTTTGGGTCAGTGACGGGCTGATGATGATAATGAAGTATCTATATCGCCACATATATCGCATTGTATTCTGTTCGAAAAAAAAATTGCCACTCTTAAGTGTCCCTAGTCAGTTTCCACCAAACGGAAAAACCTTCGCTTGTTCGAGTACTTTTTACCCGACTGCGCCAGCAGGAGGGTTATGTTTTTTGTTTTCACTGAATAAGGAGTAGTAGGAATAGAGTTAATACTAATACCGTTGTATTAGTATTAACTCTATGTGTAAAATTCGTATTGACTTTAAGTATACTTTTAGTATACTTAAAGTCAATACCGATGCAGTTACTTATTTAGTGAAAACAAACAAGTGCTATAGGATTTATCCGTTTGGTGGAAACTGACCCTTACACGGCTGAGCCATTTTTTTGAAAAAAATTACAGTAAAATACCATAAAAATTATTTGTACAATTATATGTCAGATGAAACAATTTTTATTGAATATATAAGTAATTAATATTTAAATTATAGCATAAATAATTGGATAAAATTGAACATAACAAAACATCATAGTATTAATAAGAGCCATAATCATCATCACCGTATTAGTAACAATAATAGTCTTAATAATATAATATTACCATTGTCATAATAAAAGCAAACAATCCCCAAGGAACAGAAACAGAAATGTCGTGATATTAGGATTCATTTAAAAAATCGATTAACGTATAATAACATTAATTTAAAATAAAATGGAAAATAAAATAAAATTGTTAAATTAAATACCTTTATAGGTATTCTTTAAATTGTTTTATATTTCAGTGTTTGATTGATTTCGGTATTTGTTTATTTATTAATTTATTTTGTATTTGGTTATTGTATATTACTGGTGCCAAAAATACAATACTTTGGTGCTTGAACTTTGTGTTTGATCGAACAACGGACAGTCCACCTTTATTTTACACGGAGCGACTGCCATCAGACCCCCGCAACCCAGTTACTGGGTAATACTGATATTCGGAGGTTAGACCAGTTGTCAGACTTTCAGTCTTCTGACTACCCGTAACGACTGCTACAGTGTAGATATTCATATGGCAACCGGGACCGACAGCTTAACGTGCTCTCCGAGGCACGGAGGGGTCTCGATGTGTAACGAAACGGTCACCCATCCACAGACTGACCGTGGAAAGTGCAGCTTAACCTTGCAGATCGTACAATCCGCGCAGTCGTTGCTTGCATTTCGTTGACCTGTCAATTCTTATTCAGCAAGCGCGAAATATAGCAACGCTATGTTGTATTTGATGTGTTAATGTACCTAATCGGTGGCAAACCTATTGACATTTATCGGGCACAGATCCAAACCTATAATTGTGTAAAGTAAGAATTGCCGTCGCATAAAAACACCATAAACCTTTGGCCTCTTCCAGCGTTCGAGTTGGCGATGAGACGTTCGATAAAAATAGAGAAAAAATAATAAAGAAACGAGGAGTTTAACGAGTGTCATTTTAGAAAGTGGTGCAAACACTGACAGATGATTATAACACTAGTTACCACTCGGAAATACTTATATTTTTCGCGTTGGGGTATGTTCGCCCGAGATACGGGTCGATGACTTTGCCACACAACACTCACACTACTAAAATACGTCACTTTTATACCCACACCATTTTTACTATACAACCTTGTTAAATTAAATACCTTTTTAAGTATTCTTTAAATTGTTTTATATTTAAGTGTTTGATTGATTTCGGTATTTGTTTATTTATTAATTTATTTTGTATTTGGTTATTGTATATTACTGGTGCCAAAAATTCAATACTTTGGTGCTTGAACGTTGTGTTTGATCGAACAACGCACAGTCCATCTTTATCCCTTTAATTATGTCAGGTAAATAGTGACAATAAAAAACTCATCCCTTCGGTTACGAATAACTACATCCAAAGACGGATAAATAATTACACCAGTTTCTTTTGTGAAACATCTTTAGACGATATTGTAGTAGTAGTAGTTGCAAACTGAGCTGTGCAACACTTCCTTCAATCATATTTAATGGCATGGTCATCCCACTCAGCCCTAGTGTCAAAGACCTTGGTTTGCATATTGGCTGGTGTCAGCCAGAGAGTTACGGGAACATTACGGTCGCTGTATCGCCTGAAAAACTTCCTCCCACCAAATACTAAAACAAAGCTTGTACAAGCCTTGATTTTCCCAATTGTTGACTATGGTGATGTATGATACTTTGACCTGAATGCAGTTCTTCTCAACAAACTTGACCGCAACTGCATTCGATTCGTTTTTAATCTTCGTAAATATGACCATGTGTCTGAGTATCGTTTGCTTCTAAAATGGCTGCCTATCCGCCAACGTAGGCATATGAGGGCATTAACTACTCTATTCTCTTTACTTTTCTCTCCCAATTCTCCTTCTTACTTAACTTCTCATTTTCAGTATCTATGTACTAGTCATACTAAATATCTCCGCTCCACTAATAATCGTCTTCTCCAATGTCCTTCTCACCGCTCTGACTTCGTTCACTCTACATTCTTCGTGCAATCTATCCTATTATGGAATGCGCTTCCTCATGAAATCAGGATGGCTAACAGTCGGCTCGCCTTTAAAATTAAGTTAAGGAAATATTTCCGTGAAAACAATTTCGCAGATTCAGCTCGACTTTGAATTATCTTGATGTTATATATTTATAGTTATATATGTAGGTATGTATAATATGTATATTTTATTATATTTATAATGTACTCAGGTATTTATCTATTTTTATTAAATGTAATTATAATTCCGTAGTACGAAACATATTTTACTACTTTACTGGTGCATCTACCTTATTCTTTGTCTCTGCATTACCCTAAGGTTGTCTGGTAGAGAACACCTATGGCGTTAAGGCCTTTGTACCCTGTTGTGCATAAAGAATTAAATAAATAAATAAATAAAAATTGTATGCATATGAATATATGAAAGAACTCTTACGTGGACCAATGCTTGACTCTCCCTCTTTATTAAATTAGAGACCACGTCATATAAGTTTTCAACACGACCTGTGTACAAATCAATAATACACATTAATTTCCACCAAAAACAGGTACTCTTCGACCTCTAGCTTCGAAGCCCTTTGCAACACAATAACAACAACAAAATTACCTTCTATTATTGTAATATCAGGGCTACACCGGCTCAATATAATAAATAACAATCGTTTGCAGAGAGCAAAGGGCGCGCAACCATTTATCTCGTCGAAGGGCAGAGTATAAATGTACTTACAGCTATAGTGTTGCATACTTGTAGGAATACGTGGTTTTATTTTGGTACTTTCTGGTATCTACTACTATTATAAAATTGTTAAATGTCAGTTGTCTGTTTGTTTGTTTGTTTGTTTGTTTGTTCCAGCATCACTATAAAACTACTAGACCGATTTTGTTGAAAGGGTTTGTGACTAAAAACTTATGATTTGACTTAAAAACTGGTATGTATTTTACCTCGCTACGATGACGGGAACCGATGATTTTTAATTATATTTTTCTACAACATTTTGCATACATTAAGGTGAATAAGGCGCTCATATCCAGCTGTCATTCGCACGCATGCGCTCTAGCGCGCGCCTCCATAGAGAAAATACGGCTGCTAAAGATATTGCATTAAAAACTTTTTGGTTGGGCCGAATTGTACAGAGTAGAAAAAAAATCCTGTCGTATGTGGGTGGTGCCATCTTGGAAATGCAGTCTTTTGAGCCAACCGAAAATCAGAATCTTTCGACTTACAGACAAGGACCGGAAGCTACCTCTAAATTGCGATTTCTCTAATTTTTTGTATGAAAAGCAATAAAATTTAGAAGTACCTAAACGTTGTTATATTGTATCCATCTTAATATACGAATAAGCATAAAGTTATCTTGGTGTAACTAAAAAAATACTATTTTCAGTCTACAATTTTTAATTACCTTCTTCTTCAAGTATATTATCTTATCTTCTTAACTATTATAATCTTAACTATTATAAAATTGTTAACGTCTGTTTGTTTATTTGTTTGTTTGTTCCAGCATCACGCTAAAACTACTGGACCGATTTTGATGTTTTTTTTTTTTTGTTTGAAAGCTGATGATCTGACTTAAAAACTGGTATGGGTTTTGAGAAAGAAAGAAAAAAAGAAAAAAAAAAATTCGTGGGTTGCGTACTCACCCGACAGATCGAAGCTTCTATGCATTTGCACGAGCGGATAGTAATGTACGATGGAGTGGAGTGGAGTGAAGTGGACAGGGGATGGGACTGGGGATGGGACTGGGGACGGGACAGGGGACGGGACTGGGGACGGGACAGTGGACGGGACAGGGAACGGAACATGGGACGGGAAATGGGACGGGACATGAGACGGGACATGGGACAGGACAGTGGGAAGGCACATGGGACTGGACATAGGATGGGACATGGGACATGCGACGGGACGATAGTGATAGAGTGGGATAGTGGGACAGTGGGACAGTGGGACAGTGGAACAGTAGGACAGTGGCAGTGGGACGGTGGGACAGTGGGGCAGTGGGGCAGTGGGGTAGTGGGGCAGCGGGGCAGCGGGACGGCGGGGTAGTGGGCCAGTGGGGCAGTGGGCCAGTGGGGCAGCGGGGCAGTGGGGCAGGGTGGTAGCGGGGCAGCTGGGCAGCGGGGAAGTGGGGCAGCGGGGCAGTGGGTTAACGGGGCAGCGGGGCAGTGGGTTACCGGGGCAGCGGGGCAGCGGGGCAGTGGATTACCGGGGCAGCGGGGCAGTGGGGCCGTGGGATATTGTGGCTGTGGGGCAGCGGGGCAGTGGGGCAGCGGGGCAGTGGGGTAGCGGGGCAGTGGGGTAGTGGGGCAGCGGGATAGTGGGGCAGTCGGGCAGTGGGGTAGCGGAGCAGCGGGGCAGTGGGGCAGCTGCGCAGCGGGGTAGCGGGGCATTGGGGCTGTGGGGTAGCGGGGCAGCGGGCAGTGGGGTAGCGGGGCAGCGGGGCAGTGTCGTAGCGGGGCAGCGGGGCATTGGGGCAGTGGGGGACAGTGGGGCAGTGGTATAGTGGGGCCGTGGGGTAGCGGGGCAGTGGGGCAGCGGAGCAGCGGGGCCGTGGGGCAGCGGGGCAGCGGGGTAGTGGGGCAGCGGGGCAGCGGGGCAGTGGTGTAGCTGGGCAGTGGGACAGAGGGGCAGCGGGGCAGTGGGGCATCGTGTCTGTGGGGCAGCGGGGCAGCGGGGCAGCGGGGCAGCTGGGCAGCGAGGCAGTGGGGCAACGGGGCAGCGGGGCTGTGGGGCAGCGGGGCAGTGGGGCAGCGGGGCAGTGGGGCAGCGGGGCAGTGGGGCAGTGGGATAGTGGGGCAGCGGGGCTGTGGGGCAGCAGGGCAGTGGGGCAGCGGGGCAGCGGGGCAGTGGGACAGTGGACTGGACTGGAATGGACTGGACTGGACTGGACTGACGTGGGTTAGCAGAATTTAACGCGAGCGGAGCCGCGGGTAAAAGCTAGTTGTAAATAAAAGTGTAGTTATACAACGTGTATCAGGAATGCGTGGTCATATTTGAATAGCTTATCCAGGGGATGCTATCGAACAACTTTTACTATGGGACCAACCCTGAAATCGCGAAAGATAAATCAGCTGATCCTTACATTTTGCCGAGCGACATCGATGGTTTAGTAGGGAACAGCTGATATTTTTTTCGCGATTTCAGAGTTGGTCCTATACTAAAAGTTGTTGTAGTTGTATGCTATGCCTTGAATGAGCTCTTAAAATATAATAATAATAATAAATAATAAAATCATTTATTTCAGACTAAGAGTGTCCATAATTTGGTTAGTAACAATATTCATCTTAAAACTATGTTAGTCACAGATATTTAAAACAAACAAACATTCATCACATCACAATACATATTTATAACAAAGCTCATCAGGTCACATGCAGCCTGATGAGTCTACCTACAACGGCAGATTCTGGTTTCTCAGCAATCATCTTTAGGAGTCAAAATATGACCACGTATTTCTGATACACGTTGTATACCTATATAGTTTCGTTCTGAGACTCATGCTTGACGAAGAATTAGATTTATTTTTTGCTGTGTATTGTTTTATTTAAGGTTAGTTCTGTTTTATGTGCAATTTTTTTTTCTATACTTTATATTTACATTTTTAATGAAAGTAATAATTGTAAATTAAGGTGTAGAAAAAATGTATTACATCTTTCACTATTATCCTATCCTACTCACATATTTACATTTGTGTTCACAATGTAGGGACCACCTGATAATTTTTTCGCGATTTCATGGTTGTTGGCATAGTAAAAGTTGTTCATAATGATGAGTACAATGACCTCTTTACGGGAATTAAGCGATTAAAATTTCAGTATGTATATAGTATAGATATAAGTATAGATAGTATAGATTAAACTCCCCCGCCGCGCTTAGTTCGTGTTTGTCCGAGCTAATCTCAGAAATTACTGTACGGATTTTCATACATCATCATTATCATCATTTCACCCGAAAGACGTCCACTGCTGGACATAGGCTCCGCCCCAAGTGGGGGTATATGCCATAATCGCCACGCTTGGCAGGCGGGTTGGCGATCGCAGTTGGTTGGTTAAATACTCAGAGAACGCTGCTGCCCATCCTCTGGAGAATCCCTTAGTCGCCTTTTACGACACCCATGAGAAGAGATAGGATGGTGTAATTCTTTACGTCACAAGGAACTTCGGTTTTCATAAGGTTTTCACCAATAGAAAGAGAGATTAGAATAGAAAGAAATTTTATTCGCAGGAACAGTTGTTTTACAATGTCTTATAATATTATATTATTATGTGGGTGTAATATACACCTCTGCCTACCCCTTCGGGGAAATACAGGCGTGATGTTATGTTATAATATTAGTGTCGATAACATTAAGATGTCCATTTCTGAATAATAGATGGCTCCACCCCGTTATAGAAACTAAAAAAAAATATACAAACACTCATAAAATAAATAAAACAAATTCAATTTCACAATCGGAACAAATTATTTTAAACGCACCAACATGCAGTCCATAAAAGTTTAGTTTTCTCTACTTTGGTGCGGCATGCATAACTGGTGTCTCCAAATTATGGCCCATCCACCCATATCACCAATAATTTTGGTCATTGGGCCGGAGCGATGTGAATAAAAATGCGATAAAGATTCCCATACTCGATTAGACTGGTAGGTTACCGATGGACAAATGTAAAGGCGAGTTAAAATATTGAACGAGATGTAGTTTTGACAGAAATAGCCACAGAAATAGAGAGAATGGATGTAATCACAATTTTACTTGCGATTCATGCGTGGCAACTTTCGAACAAACTACGCCGCCCATATTGACGTCATTAATTTTAAAAAAATAACTTTAATCAAATGTACTTTACAGCTTTTGTTTCTGTAGTTAGAAACAGCACAATAAGGCATTTTTGCGGGTTTTTGTTACAGTATTTACAGAAACAAGTCATAAGGCGTACTGAGAAAGGCTTTGAAATGCCCTGCACTATGGTGCAGAGGATTGGCACGCGCGCCCTGCCCACTTTTCCATTCTATTCTATCTATTTCTGTGTAAATAGCTCTAGAGAAATAGAATAAAAAAAAATTAAAAATTAAAAAATATAGAATTGTAAAGTATTTATGTATAAGTATTGTAGTGTGTGCGTCAAATGGAGCGCAAGAATAAAATCTTTTCCTTTCTTTCTTTAGAGGTCACGTGGTGCCTTTTTCGTGGGTGGTACATGAGGTTACAAGAGTTTACCAAGTTTTGGAGTTTCAATAATATTTTTGTCAGATTACATCTTAATATCACGCCTGCATTTTCCCCGAAGGGGTAGGCAACATTGTATTAATACACCTATTTCTCCAGTTATGTTATAATTCCCCTGTAATAAAGAGCGAGCTTATTGCCATTAACCGGGCAAAAATCCAGACTCCGGGTTTGCTACTGAGAATTTCCTAATGAATAGTCAAAGCTAATGAAAAACCCATTATCACAAATAAATAATAATATTTAAATAATGGAATAATAATTTGTCAAATTAGTTTAGAAATCTGACAAATTATTTGTCAGATTATTAACCTAATCTGACAAATTATTATTATTATGTAATAAAATCTAGAGTATTTACGATGTCATGATATCTGCTATGCCTGATATATTTTGCGAGAGAGAGTGATCTTGTTGTCACTTCAGGAACACAGGAAAAAATAGAAGAGCTGTAGGAAAGTGGCTATCATCAGTTCACCGGCGTGGTCCACCGCGGCGGTGTTCCCGGAGCACCTCTCTTTTGTGCTGAGGATGGCCACCGGGTAGGAGACTGACATACCCGTCCGCCTTCCTTAAACGGATCCATGAAAATAAAAACCATCATTAAGTAACGCTTGTACCCCAGGTTATGGGTAGGTCAAGATTAACAGTTCATCAGTTTCTACCCTTTTTGTTTTCATAGTCAGAAAAGCTGCTTAGAGCGGCAATTGGATGCATTACGTTGACCTCATCATCCTCCGAGCCTTTTCCCAATTATATTGGGGTCGGCTTCCAGTCTAGCCAGATTTATTTTTATTTTTTTTATTTTATTTATTTATTTATTCGCAATTTATGTAACACCATAACAGAACTCATTCCAAGGGGATGTTACAAAACATAACACAAAAACTTACAATTATAATAATTAACAGTTTACAGTACAATTCCTTTTTCTATACACCTCTGTACTACTCCCATGAACTTGGGCAAACTATCAAAAAATATGTCAACGTCTTCATCAACCATAATTTTATTAATCAAACGTGCGGCGCGTGACAAGGGGGCAAACTTGAGGAGGTTAGTCCTAGCCGGCGCCACGCTGAGCAGCGCGGGGCGGCGGCGAGCACCCACATACCCTGTGGGCGCGCACAGCCGCAGCGCCTCCAGTACCTCTGGGTGGTGTACGGAACCACGCAGCACTCTAACCACATACTTAACCATTGCAACGTCTCTCCTCACCGCCAGCCTGCTGTACCCGACCATGCCTATGACGAACAGACTCGGATACATCAACGGGTAGAAAGGATAAACGCCGCACTGCTTATAATACAAAAACCGTGTGAATTTATTATGTATTTTTTCCACCATTTGGCTATATTTGTCCTCATGGGGATTCCAAATGATAGCACTTGTTTCAAGATGGCTTCGGACAAGTGCATTGTATAAAATTTTGACTGCTGATGTACTGTTGAAATCCTTACATTGTCTCAAGATGAAACCCAGATTTCTGAAGGATTTGCCGCATATGTCAATAATGTGTTTACGAAAGGTCAACCCGGAAACCATCTCAACGCCGAGGTCGCGTACATGAGAAACGCGTGGCATGACTGCGGCCTCCACCTCGTACTGGCACTGCAGCGGGGCACGCGCGCGACCATACGTCATTACGCAGCACTTAGCCACGTTGAAATAAAGCTTGTTGGCCTTACTCCACTGCACTACTCTATCTATGTCCCGTTGGAGCCGCTCACAGTCTGAAGTGTCTGCTACTGACAGAAATACCTTTAAGTCGTCTGCAAATAACAAACACTTCGCATCCTTCACTACTGATGGCAGATCATTGACCATCAAAATGAACTCCAACGGGCCAAGGTTACTACCCTGACTCACTCCCGACAACGTGCAGTACGGCCTGGATTCATACCCCGCGTACTCAACGTACTGCCGGCGCTCACCAAGGTAACTAGCGAAGAATTTTAACAAATGGGGCGTGAACCCCATCGCAGCAAATTTACACAAAAGAATGTCATTATCAACTGTATCAAAAGCTTTCCGAAAGTCGAAGTACGCGGAGTCCACCTGCCCACCGGCATCAATGGCCGGCGTCAGGTAGTTCACGAATGACAACAAATTACTTCCCGTACTTCGACCTGGCCGGAAGCCATGTTGAGCATCTGTCAGTTGCGAGCTAACTTGTGTATGAATACATTTGTGTAACACGGACTCAAATACCTTGGCGAACGCCGACAGCACGGCAACTGGTCTGTACCCGCTTACGTCAGATCCTGATCCCCCCTTTGGCACCGGGATCACTCGAGTAATTTTCCACTCATCCGGATAGTGACCCTCTCGCAAACACAAATTAAATATGTGCAATAAAGGCTTCTCAAAAACTGAGCGACAGTCTTTAACAATGTAAGGTGGTATTCCGTCGGGGCCTACTGAAAGCTTGGGCTTGAGGCGCTGGAGCGCGGCCCGCACGTCGCGCGCACTGAGCTGCGCGACGTGCACGCGCGCCGCGCCCGCTGCGCCGCCGGCCTCGCGCTCCGCGGCTGTCGGGTCAAGCACCGGCTGCACCTCGCTGTAAACCGAATGGAAGTATTCAGCAAAACTCTCCGCACAGTCTTCCTCGTTTAATAACTGTCCTTCTTTTGTAACACAAGGTTTATTGCGCTTGGATTGTTTGCACCTAATAAAGTTCCAGAAAGATTTTGGATCATTTTTTATATTTAATTGTATCCTTTTTTGGTATGCTGTATACGCCGAATCAATTTTAGATTTCACTTGAGACCTATAACCCGAAAACATTGCGTAATCACACTGTGATCCTGTTAATTTAAATAATTTGTGATGTCTCCACTTTTTCTTAATATCACCTATTAATTCGGACGTGTACCATTCGGGATAGATATACTTAGCCTTACGTGTACACCTTTTACATTTTTTCCGCGGAACGCATTTATTAATACCCTCGTTAACTTTTTTATAGAAATAAGCTAAAGCCGCTCTGGAGTTATTTATATTATACAACAACCCCCAATCTATTAAATCAAAAACACAATACAAACTTGGAAAATTTGCTTTAGTAAAGTTCCACTTTTGTTTGTTATTAGTTGGATCTATTCCTTTCTGACACGAGCATTCCGACGCCGTCGGGTGCCGCTCCGGCTCCCGACGTGCCCCCCTGACGAAAGTAATCAGCGGTGGATGTTGGACATCAATATTTACTAACGGGTCGTCAGAAAGTTTTACCTCCAAGTCACTTGCCAACAACGTTGACAGCACTAGGTCTAATGTGCGGTTATTACAATTAACTAAGTTGTTTACTTGCCGAAATCCACAGAAAGCCTTCACGTATTCCAAATAACTACGTATTTCCAAAGTAGTAGAAGGCATGTTAAAATCGCCCAACACTAAAATTTTATCATACTTAACACTAACATTCTCTAATATATGAAATAAATGCATATATTCATTAGCATCACATGCCGGCGGTATGTAAGCGACACAACACAAAAACAAAAAATTATTTCTCAAGTGCACGGTAGCACACAATATCTCAAATAAGGCGGTGTCCACATTGTCGACAACAACTCGCTTCAATTCAAAACGCGATGAAGCCGCTAAAAATACTCCTCCTTGCTTACGCCCGTCCTCTCGATCGCATCTTAGTATCTTGAATTCAGGTGGAATAAGTTCTCCGTCATGTATAGATTTATTGAGCCCTGACTCCGTTATAGCAAATAGGTCATAGGTTGATGCTAATAGATTATTGTAAAAGGTTTTGGTTTTCGTTCGCAGTCCCCGTACATTCTGATAAAAAACTTGTATACAGCTGTATTTATTGTTTTTCGTCACTTTTTGCTGACTTATGGGGGTTTCGAAACCACACCCATTCATTAAATTGTGTGTTTAATGGCCAATTTTCCTCTTTGTTGATGTTTTCAAACAGCGATTCTGGAACACCAACCTTAAATGACGCGTAGTCTCTTTAGGTTCTTGGAATAATTTTATCCACACTGATATCCTTGGAACCACAAATTTTCGTAACGTGCTCCGTTAGAGCATCTTCCGAGGTGTCAGGATGAAGTGACCACACATGTAAAAACTTCTTCTTCTCAATCGCTTGAAAAGTAGAAATCTGCTTGTTCTCTCCTTTATGAATGCTATTCATTTGCACCTTCCTCGATTTCTTATGGGCCCCTACAGCCTTCCAATCTTCCAATGCACTACATGCCGCGCCCGACTCGGTGTCCAATTTTGCGTTTTCAAGAATTTCCTCCAAACGCTCCTGCTTATGCGCTGTGGTCGCGCCCTTACTTTTTGACCGCTCCCTCGCACGGCGCGCACGTTCCGTCACCTTCTTTTGCGGTAATGGTGGGCACTCCGTATCGATACTTGTCTCACCCGCACGCTGCGTACTCAGTATCTCCCTCGGTTCGTCTATCGCTCTCTCCGCTGTAGCCGATGAAGTTACAAGTTTGTTTATATTAGTGCAAAGATCTTCAATTACCTTCTTTTGCTCAATAATGGCGGTAGAATGGTTCTCAATAGCTTGCTGTTGATCACCAATTTGCTTATTTTGGGCTTCAATAATAGCAGATTGAGCTGTAATTTTCATTGTCAATGCTGCCAACTTCTTAGATAAATCGCTTAAAGCGGTTTCCACATTAAATTTGGACATTTTACCCAAAAATTATAATTAAAATCACGGAGACACTATTCGCGAGTCGCGCGCGCAACAGTGTTTTTTGATGATCAGATGGGGCTGAACATCAGTATTTTACACGGAACGACTGCCATCAGACCCCCGCAACCCAGTTACTGGGTAATACTGACATTCGGAGGTTAGACTAGTTGTCAGACTTTCAGGCTTCTGACTACCCGTGACGACTGCTGCAGTGTAGATATTCGTATGACAACCGGGACCGACAGCTTAACGTGCTCTCCGAGGCACGGAGGGGTCTCAATGTGTAACGAAACGGTCACCCATCCACAGACTGACCGTGGCAAGTGCAGCTTAACCTTGCAGATCGTAGAATCCGCGCAGTCGTTGCTTGCATTTCGTTGACCTGTTAATTTTTATTCAGCAAGCGCGAAATATAGCAACGCTATGTTGTATTTGTTGTGTTAATGTACCTAATCGGTGGCAAACCTATTGACATTTATCGGGCACAGATCCAAATCTATAATTGTGTAAAGTGAGAATTGCCGTCGCATAAAAACACCATAAACCTTTGGCCTCTTCCAGCGTTCGAGTTGGCGATGAGACGTTCGACAAAAATAGAGAAAAAATAATAAAGAAACGAGGTTTAACGAGTGTCATTTTAGAAAGTGGTGCATACACTGACGAATGATTACAACACTAGTTACCACTCGGAAATACTTATATTTTTCGCGTTGGGGTAGGTTCGCCCGAGATACGGGTCGATGACTTTGCCACACAACACTCACACTACTAAAATACGTCACTTTTATACCCACACCAACTTTACTATCCGACCATTACATAACCTCAAAACCATTTCCACCTACAAATAAGGTCTAAACTCGTCTAAATATCAATTTTCGAACGGCAAATGTAAAATTGTTTTTGTCATAATCGTATGCAGTTTGTGCATGTGTGCGTGCCGCTCAAAAGATAATAATAGTGTTGTGAAAGAGTTCGGTATGATATTTTTGTTGAAACTGATTAAAAGACATTAAGGAATCGCGTCGATTGTCTTAAACTGCGCGTATAAGGTTTAACTTTTGAGTATTAGAAAGAAAGAAAGAAAGAAAGATTTTATTTGGCACAGGACAGTGACAGCACAACCTCTTCATGCTGATAATGGATGCTTTGACATCAGAAATCCAGGAAGAGGCACCCTGGTGCATGCTGTTTGCTGACGACATTGTCCTTGTTGGTGAAGATGGACTTGAGGTCCAGAGTAGATTGGCAAAATGGCAACAAAATCTGGAGAACGTTGGCTTGAAAATCAGCAGAACTAAAACGGAATACATGTTCTGCGATTTCGGCGGTCTTTCCGGTTTTGTTGCTATTGCGCTAGATGGCGTGCCCTTGCCAGTCTGCTCCGACTTTCGGTACCTCGGTTCACTTGTGAAAAGCGATGGCGAAATTGACCGGACAGTCAAGCACCGAATTAACACAGGATGGTTGAAATGACGGCAGGTCACGGGAACTACATGTGATTCCCGAATTCCTCTTAAACTGAAGGGGAAAATCTATAAGACCATGATAAGACCTGCTGTCCTGTATGGATCGGAATGTTGGGCTACGAAAGGAATTAATGAAAAGCAAGTGCATGCAGCTGAGATGAGAATGTTAAGAGGAATGTGTGGTGTAACGAGAATGGATAGGATAAGGAATGAATATGTAAGAGGGAGTCTGAAAGTAGCGCCAGTGACAGAGAAGTTAAGCAGCAACAGACTATCATGGTATGGACATGTGATGAGGAGGAATGGGGAGCATGTTACGAGGAAAGTTTTAAGTATGAATGTTGATGGCTATTAGAAAAGAGGGAGACCGAATAAAATATGGATGGATTGTGTGAAAGATGATATGAATAGAAAGAAAGTAAACACAGAGATGACGGCTGATAGAGATGTATGGAAGAAAAAAACATGCTGCGCCGACCCCAAATAAATTGGGATAAGGGCAGGAGGATGATGACAGTGACAGCACAACAAATAACATTAAATAAAGTACTAAAATAGATATAAGTACAACATGAAGTTGCTGCCGGGCATGCCCATGCCAAAAGGGTCACCAACTCAGCATGTGCTGGCGTTGAACTTCCAGCGCTGATTTTCAGTTGGCACCCTGCAGCGACACACCAACCAACCAACCAACCAACCAACTTAATACTCAAAGATTGGCGTTATGAAACTAGAAGTCATTGGTTTGTGTTATAATTGATTTAGGCAGTCAGTCCAACCTGCTGACTGGCTAATCTTTTCCCCACGGCATTTAAGGAATCGCGTCGATTGTCTTAAACTGCGCGTAAAAGGTTTAACTTTTGAGTATTAAACCAACTTAACCGCTATAACTTACTCAAAGATTGGCGTTATGAAACTAAAAGTCATTGGTTTGTGTTATAATTGATTTAGGCAGTCAGCCTAAATCAACCAACCTGCTGACTGGCTAATCTTTTCCCCATGGCATGAGCTATTATTTATAATTGTCTCATGTCGATACGATAGAAGCAGAAGAAGATTGATTTAGGGATTTAATTGATGATATATTGTTAACAGCCTCGTTAGTCTAGTGGTGGCCAGCCGGGGAGAAGGGTCATGCCTGCTTGTGGCGGGCCAGGACCTGTTGGGGGTGGTTGTGTGAATACTCACAGGTTCCCACGCCCCCGGCTAAGGTAGTTGAAGGAACACCGTGGTGGTTTTAGTCGGTAAGAGTCCGACACTGGCTCCGCCTACCCCGGGCGGAGTGCGTCCATGAGGATTCCCCCCACGGAAAAAAAAAGTGGTGGCCAGCGAGACTGCGAAGTGTGGAGACCTGCTGCGCAATTGTGTAACTCACTCGTGTCTATGTCTCATCAGCAATTCGTCAGCTATGCACCACGCAATGAATGTATATTGCTGTAATATCAAAATGAAAGCTAATGTCAATGTGAATGCGTTACGCAATTACGCCACTGGGTTCGATTCCCGGGTCGGGCAAAGTGTTATTGGGTTTTTTCATTAGAAAATTTTCAGTATCAGCCCGGAGTCTGGATTTGTGTCCGGTTAGTGGCAATAAGCTCACCCCCTATTACAAAGTACTTAAAACATACTGGCGAAATGTGAGTGTACCTATGCCTACTTCTTTGGGAAATACTGGCGTGATGTTATGTATGTATGTAGATTGCTATGCTCTGATTGCCTGACGAGTGTACAGTCAACCGCACGTCAGTCGTCAGTATTAGTAACACTTGAATTACGAAAACCACGCTTACTGCCTACGAAATAAAAACGCTGTCAAGACTGTTAGACAAGGTCAAACTGTTACCACTGACGTGCGATCAACTATACTAAGATGTAAAATATTAGTTTTCGAACAAAGTTTCTTTACGCGGCTTGCGGTAGGTGTGATTCAGGAGAAAATGTAACGTCACTAAGATTTTTGCGTTATGAGCAGGCATGTACGCACACCGCAAGCTCTGCCTTTCTTTATCTTCATAGTGTGTCTGTGTATGTGTGCGTGAGGCACTTCATTCCTGACAGAGGTTCCCTGACCGCACAAATTTTGTTTTTAATTTACAGTTTTAGGTTAAAGCTAAAATTAAACCTATTTTCTCGTTAGCGATAGTATTGATAAAAGTATAGCCTTCACTTCTAATCAATATGTTTGTATTCTGATAAATACCATAGCAATAGTTATATTTCGTCACAAGCCCTGTAGGTATAATAATCGATAAGCAACACAGCCGATAGCATTGAGGTCACGTCACTACAGCCTCGGGCACTGCACTCACTCACACAAGCACAACGCTCGCCTAGCAACCGAAGTGAAGGCAGAAAGATCTACTACATCGCCCAGAACCACTGCACACCCGACACTTTTCTCTTCAAACACCGTTAGAAACCATTGCTTGTTACCTACCAACATACAGAAATAGATTGCATAGGGAAGGAGCAATGAGTAGGGAAAATATTGAACAGTCAGTGCAATGAAAATTCATGGTACCAGTTCATAGAACTGCGATCTATTTTCTAGGTTATATAGCTGTTATAAAGTAAAAACATGTTAGCACATGGACTTATATTTTAAATGGCGGATGCATTTGCCATGTAGGACGGGACTAGGTTTTCTAAAACAGTCTAGAAATGCATTCTTAGTTCTGAGCAGGTTAAAAAAAGATGTTGAAATAATCTTATGAGGTTTCTCTTTACGTTGAATTTGCATTTTTATATGGAGATAAGTGATTTGTTGGTTTTTAGACTAGTTTGATGGGTTTCATAAAAGTTTAGTGTATAGGCCTGTATCATAAGATATAACAAGTTTAACAGTATGTGGTTGAAAAGTTGTTAATGCGGTTAAAAAGTTACGAAATCCATTTAGCGGTTTATTAAATATTAGCAGCCAAACCTATGTTTGTATGGTATGATGGGACTTTCACTGTCTTATATAACTGTCACGGTTTCAAAGGGTTTGCTAAAGGTAGCATCTTATACAAATATTTCATCGACAGAAATAATTAGTTCAGCAGTATTGCGGTGACGGCCGAACGCATCCCTAATTGCCTCTATTGAACTAAAAAAAGTATGTGCAACCGAGTGAATCTATTTCCATTTGAAATTCTAACACATAAAACATTAAACCAGGTTCCAGGTTTTAATTATAAAACCTGGTTCGTTTTATTTAATCATCATTTCAGACAATATACATTATTATACATTGCATAACATCCAAGGTATTATTTATCGAAGCATCTAAGCCTCGAAAAATGAGAAAATTAAAAAAATATTTATGATAAGATATGCGACATGAGCATTAAGTATCTAAAATATACAATAATAAGTACTACACAAGACCTACAATAATGTATTCCTTGTATTTTAAGAAATAGTACATTACTGTCGAGGCCTGAAATGAAGCAATTTACGGCCGAGTACCTAATATTGGAAGTACGAGGCGAAGCCGAGTACTTCCCAAGTGATTTTGAAAGGACGAGGCACAAGCCGAGTCCTTTTAACTAAACGAGGCCGTTAATTGCTATTTCGGCCGAGACTTGTATAGTACTTTTCTCTCATTTGCGAGGAAACACAAAACAAATTAAGACAACAGTATCTCATTTTCATTCACGCCAATTCGCCCGCGCGCGGTTTTTGTTCTATTTTCAAAGATTTGAAAAAAAAAATGCGCATTCAGTCTGTATAATGATAAATATTTTGTACCGAAAAACACCTAATTTATGTAAGTGTGTACTTAAAAACCTCGGTAGCATAATTTAAAAAATTAAAAGTGTCCAGCAATTTATATTATTGTCCTGTTGGATATTACCGGCCTGTTATTTCGTTGCGTACGGAAAAGAGCCGATTATTGTATTTTTTTTTTTGAATAATGTACCAATTTCCGAGCAAGTGGGAGAAAAAATAATTACTGTACGGATTTAACGTTTTTAAAATATTTCAACTCAGCCTATCGCAGTCCACTGCTGGACATAGGCCTCTCCCAAGTTGCGCCACAACGCTCGGTCCTATGCCTTCCGCATCCTGTCCCCCTCAGCCACGTTCTGTCGGGAATAGAGGGACCACCGGGAACTGGGGGCCGTTGTATATGTTGTGCGTTCATTGGGATGTATGCCAATAGTCACCACGCTGGGCAGGCGGGTTGGTGACCGCAGTGGGTGATGTTGCACGATGTTAGTGCACAGAAGGACGCTGCTGCCCATCCTCCTGATTTCAACCCTTAGTCGCCTTTTACGACACCCATATTAAATATTTAAAATATTTATATCTACCTAAATACATCCGCGACCGTGAGCTCTTTTAACATTAAGAATATAATCATTTAAATAAATAAGAAACGAGTACCTAAAATAAAATTACAAAGAGCATTTTACAGTATCACTACAGTGCTAATATAAGCATTAAATATTTTATACTATATGTACCTATTTCTCCCGCCAAACACAGTAATGCTTGCATTGCGGTGCTGTGTTCTGGAGTTCGTGGCAAGCCGGGTCTCCTGTGACTATATTTTTGTTATTTCCAACATCTAACATGTTTTTCTAACAAAATGGGGCCATGGCCTAGCTGTTTGGCGACATTTGATTGGCCTAAGATTTTTTTTTACATGTTTTGTTAGATTTTTTCTTAGAAGAACTCTTTACGAGCACAAAGTAGATAAATTATAATTATATACTCGGTGGTACGGCTGCTGGTGACGGGGATGAGCTACAATTGGAATGTCTGCGACATCCACCGTACTCCCCGGACCTTGCTTGAACAGATTACCATTTTTTCCGGAATTTGGACAACTTCTTACAAGGAAAAAAAAAACAACTCTGAGGCGGCATTCCAAACCGCCTTCAAAGAGTTTATTGATTCTCGCCCCCATGGTTTTTTTAGTAAAGGGATCAATGAACTACCTATGAGATGGCAAAAGTGCATAGATAACAACGGTGCATACTTTGATTAATTAAATATAGTTTACAAAAAAAAAAAAAACTTTATATTCCTCCCGTACAAAACGCCAATTTCATATGTAAGAACCTAATATTTACTTACTAATATTATAAGCGATTTCAGCGTTGGTCCCATGGTAAAAGTTGTTCATACTGATGAGTACAATGACCCTTTATGAGGTTTTCAGTTATTTCAATAACACATTGTATATCACAAAGCAGCGCCGACATCTAGTTAAATGTTGTCTGACTGTATTAACCACGGTCGGCTCAAATTACTGAATCGATTACACCGCAGTCAACGTTTTCAGTTCACTTCTTGTGGAAAGGTTTGCCACTTACCACACGATTTAACGGCATTTCTCCATACTGATTGGTTACAAGTTAACGTAAAACGTTGACTAGTTACGTTGTGTGGCATCTATTATTATACAAAATCGGGTGAACAATCATCATCATTCATCATTACAGCCGAAAGACGTCCACTACTGGACAAAGGCCTCCCCCAATTAAGGGGGGGATATGCCATAATCGCCACGCTTGGCAGGCGGGTTGGCGATCGCAGTTGGTTGGTTAAATACTCAGAGAATGCTGCTGCCCATCCTCTGGTGAATCCCTTAGTCGCCTTTTACGACACCCATGAGAAGAGATAAGGGTGATGCTATTCTTTAAGTCCGGCACCACACGGACTAGTGACGGACGGACGGTGAACAATACTCAAACGTAATTGTTATGTTGATTGATTTTCACTTGCTTTAACGGTGAAGGAAAACATCGTGAGGAAACCTGCACACCTGAGAGTGCTCCATACAGTTCTCGATGGTGTGTGTAGTCCGCCAACCCGCACTAGGCCAGCGTGGTGGACTGAGGCCTGAGTGGCACAAAAATTTACTGATTTATTAGGAGACTTATGCCGGCGACTTCATCCGCGTCATGGCGTTTATAGCACATCCCTCAGGAACTGTCCATCTTTCCGGGATAAAAATTAGGCTATATGTTAATACGGGCTATCTGCATGAAAAATTTCATTAAAATCCATAGAGTAATTTTTGTGTGAAAGAGTTGTTACTCTCTACTTTGATAAATAAAATAAATAAATATTTTGGGACATTTTACACAGCACCATCTAGTCCCAAACTAAGCAGAGCTTGTAATATGGGTACTAGACAATGGATATAATACTTATATACTTTTCTTTTGTAAATACATACTTCTAATACATAAGAAACACCCAGAACAACACAAACACTTATGTTCATCACACATATTTGTGTTCTGTGGGAATCGAACCCACGACCTCATGAACAGCAGTCCGAAACTCGAAACACTAGACCACAGACGTCAATAAAGATTTTATTTTATTTATTATTTATTATCCCCACAAACTTACACGTTTAAAATATTTGTAGGAAGTGGGATAGGATTTACACGGAATCTTATAATCTATCTATTTCTAAAATCAGTATTTTCTCAGCTGCTTACGGTTATCATGTTATAAAAACCGTCTGTTTTTAATAACAGCATCATTGTGCACATGATTGAAAGGATACAACTCCTCGATTGTGCAGCAACGCGATGGGTTGGCAACAGTTATCATGTGCAGTTTTATGCGCCTATTTGTTCTCACGTTTGAAAACATGTGAGCGGGTGAGGATTGGTGACTGCATTTATAAGATCTCCATGGATACTGTTTCTATATTAAATCTAAATTGTTCAATCTAGGTTATTTTGTCCCTGCGTGATTGAATCAGAAAGGAAGAGATTCGCAGGAGAAAGAAAGTAACCGACATAGCTCGAAGAATTGCCAAACTTAAGTGGCAGTGGACGGGCATATTGCTCGCAGAACGGATGGCTGATGGGGCAGTAAAGTTCTGGAGTGGCGACTGCGTATTGGCAGGCGCAGCGTGGGTAGGCCCCCCACAAGGTGGACCGACGATCTGGTGAAGGTCGCGGGAATCCGCTGGATGCGAAAAGCGCAGGACCGGTCGTTGTGGCGATGCTTGGGGAGGCCTTTGTCTTGCAGTGGACGTCTTTTGGCTGAAATTATGATGAATGATGATGAGGTTATTTTGACGGCAAATTTGTTGCAGTAGCTGAGAAATTTGCAACTGTACTGCGTGTCGCAAGTTCAATTTCCGTACAAAACTAGTGTAGGTAATCTAAAGATATTGTTCCAGGACTTGATGTGTTGTGCCAAGTGGACTACGACCTGGTGAAGGTCGCAGAAAGCCGCTGGTTGCGGGAAGCGCAGGATCGGTCGTTGTGCCGATGCTTGGGGAAGGCCTATGACCAAGAGTGAACATCTTTCGGCTGAAATTATGATGATGATAATGAATAAAAGTATTTGAACCGATTATTCGTAATATTTCAATTCCAATTCAAATTAATCCACATCAGCAGGTGAATCATGAATGCCTTCTAAATATAACTTATCAGATTTCCTTTCGATATGCAACGCGATTCGCTGATCAACCGAAACAAAATGTTTAATAACTTAATGTTCCATTTTCACTGACACTGAGAAAAATTTGCAACGCTATACGTTGCGGTGGTCATGGCCCCTCGTCACGTTTCCCATACATAAACGTTATCGGAACATTACTTGAAAAACACACAAAAATCACCTCTGTTTCATAAGCTATAGGACCTTTAATTCGTTGTGGTTTTTATCGTTAACAAAGCACTAAAATATGTATCGTCAAGTAACCGATAAGGTGAGTTTGATGGAAACAGGAGGGTCATTCTCACGTCGTAGACATTTTTTTTCTCTTCCATTGTATTGGATTGCGAAATAAGCTAAAGGTAAAGGCCCACCTGATGTTATGCGGTTACCTTTGCCCATAACAACCTCAATACCACCTAGGCTGTTACCTAAATGGTACTGCAAGTCGGTTCGCCAAACTGAGACATGAAGATGGAAAGTCTCATGTGATTGGAATTTCACCGGCACCCGTACCCTTCAGACCGAAACACAGTAATGCAAGCATCACTATTTGGCGGAGAAGTAGGCACGGTGGTAGTACATCCCCGGACGAGCTCTTTCATAAAGGAGCTCTACTACTACTAAAAGACGCTAGGCGCTAGGCGTAGACATATCTCTAACGTGATATTTTGAGAATATGAAAACTTATTTTCAGTCGACATTCGCCATCTTGTTTCGACATTATGTCGAGTTTGAGATTTTGAGATAATGTCTACGACGTGAGAATCACCCCCCTTAAATAGAAAAAGTGTTTTTGATTAAACTAAGAATGTTGAAGCGTAACTCATTGTAATCTTCACGCTTTAAGAAAAACATACTGTAGATTAAACCGAGGTTAAAAAGGTACTTGTGTTTGCGAGGTTATGTAACGTAGATTAAGGTTAAACTTTAATGTAGTTAACGCAAACATTGTTGAACTAGGTTCGGGAATAGGTTGCCACCAGTGCGGCTGTAGTGAAGACACGGCCCTTCATACCCTTGCATACTGTCCTGCTTGGTTGCAGCGCCGTGCTCTCACTGCAGCGATTGGGGGAGACGTATCGCTGCCAGCCACGGTCAGGGCCATGGCTGACAGTGTGGAGGCGTGGGAGGCGGTCGCATATTTCTGTGAGGAGGTTATCTTGCGAAATAGAAGTGGCGGAGCGGGTCAGGGAAGAAGACTCCTTCGCTGATCCAATCCGCCGCAGGAGGACGGGTCGGCGCAGGCGGCTTTACGCCGAACTGATGCCGCCCTAACAGAGGCCAGCGGGCGATAGACTGGGGAGTCAGTCGTCCGCATTGCACGGCCTTCTAGTTGTGGTGATGTCCCAAGTGTACCCGGACATCGCCTAAGGAGCGTCACTACAGAGAGAGGGACCCGAAAATGGGCCGCGCTGGATGGGTCGCGAATGCCATGCATCGCAGTTCTCGTGGCTCATAGGCGAGAGTAGGTACACGGCGGAGTTTTTAGTGGGTGCAAGCTCTACATAACCACACTATCGCCCCGGGTGGCGTGACATGCGATAGGCATTTTCTCCGACTCAAAAAAAAAAAAGGTTCGGGAATAGGTAATCAAAAAAAAAATCTTCCGTGCAATTTTAAATAATTAAAATCGTTTTGATGCACTAAGTAGTCACTCACTGTCACTCACAGTGTCATTATGTTTTGCAGAGTAGCGTGCTGTTTGGGGCTTGATCAAATATTTATGTCATTTCGTGGTAAATAAATAAACCAACCAGTGAGGTTGGCTGCGGAGACGAATACTCAGAGTACGCCCGGACGTAAGTATCGTCACTCGTGGAGGCTCTAATTAATGCACCAACTGCATATATATCTTGAACAAGTAAGAATCCTGACAAGAACCCTTACTGGGCACTGCAAGCTGAACAAACACCTTCACAGGATGGGCCTCAGTGATACAACAGTTTGCAGGTTTTGTCGCGAAAAGGATGAGACGCCCATCCATATCCTATGCGAATATGATGCAGTGCACCACATAAGAAGCCAGCATCTTGGAGGCCACGTCATCTCAACACAGGAGATCAAATCCTCCTCCCCCAAGGTCATAGTCGACTTCATCATTGGCTTGCAGCTTCGGGAAGTGCTGTAATGCCGCAAGAGGCATCACAATAGATCTTTACAGGTCGCAGTGGCTTAGGGGCGTTCAGGACCTCTACCTCTTTCCTCAAAATAATTATATAGGTATATTTTACAATCTTACCAAACTTTGTAACAAAACAGCAAAACAATGAATACAACAGACACAGTACACAGCTCAGTACATAAAGAACCGTGTTTCCCATGCCTATGTACTGTGTGTGATAAGAAACAAAGAGAGGCATTTATGTGCGCACCGCGGGTCGCGTGGCAACAGCGGATTAAGCAATACTGTGTTGGTAGGTTCGGTGCGCGGGATAGGCTGAAGCGGGGATGTTATTTAACGTAGTTGGAGGTCAACTCGCTCATAGTAAGCGTGTATGATGATTTATGTAGTGTCATCACAGCTTTTGTGTGTCCACACAAAAGCTGTGCCATACTTACACTTAACGTATGTAAATTATAAGTATAACACTCGGTGGATTGTTGCTGGCAAATACGTTGTGCCCAGAGTATCTAATGATTATGGAGATAGAACATTAAGAAAACGCTTGTCTTATGTATTGAATAGTCTGCCGGAGGGCCATGGCATGGCATAAGGCATGAAAGTAATGAACGGATTTTTAAGCGTAAGTTGAAAAAAATATAATTCAGATAAATTCTAGATATGAATATTGTTAGTTAATAGTTCGACTATTGTATGGAGACTCGATCCCACAGTTAAACCGATAACACGGTGTTTTGGGGCAAAGATGTATAGTTTGAACTAATGCCTATATAAATAAATGATACTGAACTTATAATTTAATTTTTAACTTTTTTGATGACTTATAATTTTTGAAACTTGTTTATGTTTATTCTATTATTTTTACACATTAACGCAAGCGGGGCAAAACTCTAAAGTTATATTTGTTCAATCTAACTAAATGTAGCTAAATACAAAAATTCAAATCCAGATTCGGTAATTCTCAGTAGCAGCCCGGAGTCTGGATTTGTGCCCGGTTAATGGCAATAGGCTCGCCCCCTATTACATGGGACTGATAACATAACTGGCGAAATGTGGGTGTACTACATACCTCTGTCTACCCCTTCGGGAAATACAGGCGTGATGTTATGTTATGTGTGTGTTATGTTACAAACATTCCCGCAGGTCGCGGGTATCCGCTGGATGCGGAAAGCGCAGGACCGATCGTTTTGGCGATGCTGGGGGGAGGCTTTTGTCCAGCAGTGGCCGTCTTTCGGTTGAAATTATTATGATGATGATCAAAACACATGGAATGTCTGTTACCAGACCTTTGCCACTCTTTCTTCTTCTTCTATCGTGTCGACATGAGCACATAATGATAAGCTCATGCCGTGGGGAAAAGACCACCACTCCACCACTCCACTGCACTCCACTCCACTCTCTTTCTAATAATTATATATTGGTTGTCTGCCTTTTTGAACACCTGCATAAATTTAAAGATTGTCATAATCTCTTCTCATGTCAATCTTGTTGTTCTTGTGAATTTTTCGTTTCAAACAGGTACTTTTGCCGGTGTCTTTTGTGACAAACACCACAGTAATTGACTATGGTCCATCACTCCATCTAGGTTAATAATATTGGTTAACTGTGCGCAAAGCGTATACGTCTACTTAGGGCAGGTAATTTAGCTTGGTAGTCACAAGTTAACTTCGAGAAGGAAGCCGGCAGAAGGATCCGTTTGGGTTGGGTAGCATTTGGTAAACTTCACCGAGTCTTCTCGTCACCTATACCAGCAACACAAAAGACTTCAACCAGTGCGTCCTGCCTGTCATGACTAACGTTGCCGAGACGTGGACACTGACAGTTGGGCTAATCCACAAATTCAAAGTATCTCAGCAAGGAGCGAGCTATGCTTGGAGTTTCTTTGAGGGATAAAATCCGTAACGAGATTATCCGGAGAAGTACCGGAGTGACTGACATAGCTTGTAGGATCAGTAAGCTGAAGTGACAGTGGGCTGACCATATCTGTCGAAAAACCGATGGCCGCTGGAGCAGACGAGTCCTTGAGTGGAGACCGGGAATCGGCAAACGCAGCGTAGTTGGATCGACGATCTGAAGAACGTGGCTGGGGGGGACTGGATGCGGAAGGCGGAGGACCGAGTGTTGTGGCATGGTTTGGGAGAGGTCTATGTCCAGCAGTGGACTGCGATAGGCAAGTAGGGAACAAGGGAAAGGAGAAGAAGGGGGGTGGGTGGGAGGGCGGAGGGGGTAAGGGGGTAGCGGGGAAGGGGGTAAGGGGTAGTGGGTGGTGTAGGGGTAGGGTAGGGGTGGGTGGAGGCGTCCCCGCACCCTGGAGGAGGCAGCCATTGAGGAGGAGCTGTACGAAGGGTACAGAGTAGCGAAGGTGGCTCTTAAGGTGGCCATATCGGAGTCTAAAGTAGCGGGATATGATGCCATGCGGGCGACTCTGGACGGCAATCCGTGGGGGCGTCCATACCTTATGGTACGGGGCAAACTTCGCCCGTGGGCTCCCCCACTGTCCCAGACTCTCCGGCCTGAGCTTTTGGAGGGCGTGGTGAGCGCTCTGTTCCCTTCAAGGGCGGAGCACACCCCTCCGCCGATGGTTCCTCCTTATATGGTGTCTAACGCGGACGACAACGACGACGTGCCCGAAGTGACCCGGGAAGAATTGAAGGGGGTGGTGAAACGGCTACAGGCCAAAAACACCGCCCCAGGCCCTGACGGCATACCTGGTCGAGCATGGGTCCTAGCTCTGAAGGCCCTTGGGCCCCGATTTAGAGGGCTCTTAAGCGCATGCTTCGAGCGGGGCCAGTTTCCACGCATATGGAAGACTGGCAAGCTGGTCCTGCTGAAGAAGGAGGGGCGCCCTGCGGACTCACCATCTGCATACCGCCCCATCGTGTTGTTGGATGAGGTGGGCAAGCTCTTTGAGAGAATAATTGCAGACCGCCTTGTCCAACACTTGACTAGGATGGGGCCGGATCTGGCGGACAACCAGTATGGTTTCCGCCGGGGGCGCTCCACCGTGGACGCCATCATGCGCGTGAGAGCTCTGGCGGAGGAAGCAGTGGCCCGGGGTGAGGTGGTTTTGGCGGTGTCTCTCGACATCGCCAACGCTTTCAACACCTTGCCCTGGAGTTGCATTAGGGCGGCACTCGAATACCATCGGGTGCCGACCTACCTTCGCCGTATTATCGGGGCCTACCTGACGGACAGGGCCGTCATCTACCCGGGTCGGGAAGGATGGGGTCGGCGAGAGATGTCGTGCGGTGTTCCACAGGGATCGGTTCTGGGACCGCTCCTGTGGAACATTGGTTACGACTGGGTGCTGCGCGGTGTACTTCTCCACGGCGTTGGCGTGACTTGCTATGCTGATGACACGCTGGTCACGGCGAGGGGGAAGACGCACCGGCAGGCGACCATGCTGGCGACAGCAGGGGTTGCGCTAGTCGTTGCAAGGATCCGGCGGTTGGGTCTCGAGGTGGCTCTTCATAAGTCTGAGGCTCTGTGTTTCCACAAGCCTCGGAAGGGGCCGCCTCCGGGATCCCACATAGTGGTAGGAGGCGTCCGCATCGGCATCGAGTCGACGATGAAGTACCTGGGACTCGTCCTCGACAGCCGGTGGGACTTTGGGCCGCATTTTCAGCGGTTGGCGCCCAAGTTGTTAGGGGCCGCGGCCGCGTTATCGCGGCTGCTGCCAAACCTGGGAGGGCCCAATGCCTCCTGCCGGAGGCTCTACGTGGGGATCGTACGGTCCATGGCCCTTTATGGGGCCCCAGTTTGGGCGGACACCCTGACGCCTTGCAACGTTGCACTGCTGCGTAGGCCGCAGCGTGCGATGGCTATCAGGGTGATACGGGGATATCGTACGATCTCCTTTGAGGCGGCGAGCCTTCTAGCCGGATCAATTCCCTGGGATCTGGAGGCGAGAGACCTTGCGCTGAGGTACCACCAGCGTGAGGACCCGCCTGATCGGACCGAGGTCCACCAGATCCTAGTGGCTGAATGGGAGGAGCGACTTGCGCAACCCAGTGCAGGGCACGCCGCAATAGCGGCGGTAAGGCCCGTCATGGAGGAGTGGCTGGAGAGGGGCCATGGTGCCCACACCTACCGGCTGACCCAGATACTCTCGGGGCACGGATGCTTCGGGAAGTATCTGTGTCGCATAGGCCGGGAGCCGACGCCCGAGTGTCATCACTGCGGGAGCTGCCCAGAGGACACGGCGCAGCACACACTGGCGGAGTGCCCAGCTTGGGCCGCGCAGCGCCGTGACCTCATCACTGCAGTAGGCGGCAGCGATCTCTCGCTTCCGGCCGTGGTTCTGTCTATGGTTGGGAGCGAGAGCGCTTGGGAAGGCGTCGTCTCCTTCTGCGAGGATGTAATGCTCGCTAAGGAGGCGGCGGAGAGGGTTCGAGAGGCGTTGACCTCTCTCCCCATCCGCAGGAGACGACCTGGGCGTCGCAGGAGGGCGTATGCCGACCTCCAGCCACCCTAGATGTGGGCCTGCGGGCGGCGGACTCGGGGTGGCCCGCCGCCCGACCAGTCAAGGCCCGTGACGGTGGCGCGTAGTGTTCCGCGCGCGCGAGTCAAGAGGAGGGTGTGGCCGATGTGGCTGCCGCACGGGGAGAAGGGGCTCGCCTTCTAATGGCGAGCCGGGACCTACCGGGGATGGTTGGGAGAGTAAAAGTTTCCCACGCCCCCGGCCAAGGGTGGTTAGAGGAACACCGTGGTGGTTTTTAGTCGGTAAGAGTCCGACACTGGCTCCGCCTACCCCAGGCGGAGTGCGTCCATGAGGATTTTCCCCACGGAAAAAAAAAAAAAAAAAAAAAAAGGGTAGGGGTGGGTAGGTGAGTTGATGTGCGCAAAGCCGAGCCCCTAAGACTTGATGTTAAATAGTGCTATTTTATAACCGCTGTCTCTTGTGACATGCGCCACTGTGCTCGACAACGGTCCATGTAGGATACTGGCATTACTGGCCAACTGAGCGCTACGCACGGGCCCCACTATTTTTATTGTTCGCTATTTTAGTATTACTACGACTACAGCTACTACTATGTATCTGTGTTACGATTTTTTTGTGCTAAACACAGTTTTTTGTTTACATTCTACGACAATGAGTTGGTTATTGTGTCATTTTAAATGAAACTGATTTTGCGTCGTTGGTACTTTAATTTTCTTATTTGGTGCCATTATTGTTTACTATGTCTGTGGGTGCCATGCGATTTATGTATAAGTATTGTTGCGTAAAATTGTACCTAAGTATAATACGTGTCAAAAATAATAATTATTTTTTCGATGATAAAAATTGCCTATCTACCATAATTAATAACTTGTTTTTTGAAATGAGCTAAAGACCCACCTTTGCCCATAAAAACTGCAATACCACCTAGGCTGTTGCTTAAATTGTACCGCAAGTTCACCAAACTGAGACATGAAGAAGGAAAGTCTCATTTGATTGTAATTTCACCAGCACCCGTACCCTTCAGACCGAAACACAACAATGCAAACATCAATATTTGAAGGAGAAGTAGTTACGGTGGTAGTACTTCCCCGGACGAGCTCTTTCACAAAGGAGCTGTACTACTACTTATGGTTACCTACTTGATGGGGTCTCCTCACAACCGTTACGGACCCACCGTACCACTGGCCATACCCCTGGTGGTATGGTGGGTATAAAACGATACCACCAAATAGAATTCTGATAACAAACAAAAACAAACGTCTGTGAACCACAATATTAGCGTGGGCTAAACTTGCCATCTATTCCGTTCTCGACTCTAACAGTCTAACAGAAAGGATTATAATAGGTAGCCAGTTTAGGTTAACAGTTAGTTCGATTGGTCTAACAATATACGAAAAATAAAATCCATTCTTTTAGACTGCCAAACAATCCAGCAAAAAAGATTGTTAGACTGCTTAGGCTATCAGATTGGAATATACATTTTAGTAACCAAGAGGCTCGTTGGCAACGATGCGCTGGTCGATGCCAAACTACAAAGTCTCGAGCATCGGCGCAGAGTTGCTTCTTCTTCTATCGTGTCGACATGAACTACATAATGATAATAGCTCATGCCGTGGGCAAAAGATTAGCCAGTCAACTGCCCAAGGTGCGCCGAATGATCAATTAAATATCGTCACTCGTGGAGGCTTTTTTAATGCACCCCTATCCTATACTATGTTGCTAGCCTATCGGTTTTTTATCGAATGCATTTGGAGTTTGCGTTGGAATTGCACAATTTAATTCCCCCAAGCCCTTTCCATCATCGGACGACCAGACGCACGGCGATACGCCACCGTTATATGGTAGATATTCCACCCTTACGCACTAATATTTTTGCTAATATCTTTATCATGCGTACCGCCAAAGAGTGGAATTCCTTGCCGGGTCAGTGATTCCCGAGAAGTATAATCTGATGGTCTTCAAGACTCGAGTGAATAGGTTTTTGCTGGGCAAGCGTGAACCATAGTCGACCGCACCATCGCTTAACATCAGGTGAGGTGACGGTCAAACGCAAGCCCGTTATGAATAATAATAATAACAAAAACATTTTAGTAGTGATGCAATAGACGTCTGATCTCATGAATTTCTAGGCCATTTTCAGTAAGACTCGAGAAACTCACAACAGTATATAAAATGTACAAGTAGGTCAATTCGTTAACACCTACGATCGCTATAGATTTACGATTCCATAATAATAATAATACGCATCTCCGCGAATCTGAAGGCCGCTAATAAAAACAAACGACAATCTACGACGACGCGCGATGGCAAGTATTTACAGTCTGTTTGTCTTTCCGTAGACTTTATAGATGCCTAATGTGTGTACTAGTATATTATTATATTATCTGTGGCCTAAGTATTATATTATCTGTGGCCTAAAGGAGTACTGAACCAGGTGTTGCTACTTCGAAACCTGGCCGTGAGCGAATTTTTCCTCCCACAATTTATATCCTTAGATTTGACGACCTCTGTGGTCTAGTGGTTCGAGTATCGGACTGCTGATAACGAGGTCGTGGGTTCGATTCCCACAGGAAACAAATATTTGTGTGATGAACATAAGTGTTTGTGTTGGTCTGGGTGTGTTGCTTATGTATTATAAGTATGTATTTACAAAAAAAAAAGTATATAAGTATTATATCCATTGTCTAGTACTACACAAGCTCTGCTTAGTTTGGGACTAGATGGTGCTGTGTAAAAATGTCCCAAAGATATTTATTTATTTATTTAATTATTTCCTGGTATCTACCCTCATTGTACTTATACATATAATATTTTACCTTGTTATATTTTGTTTTCCTGTTTGTATAGTCGATAATACTGATGCACGGTAAAACTCTAATAAATAAATAAATAATAAATAGTTTTGGGACATTTTTACACAGCACCATCTAGTCTCAAACTAGGCAGAGCTTGTACTGTGTGTGGGTACTAAACAATGCATATAATACATATATACTTTTTTTTTGTAAATACATACTTATAATACATAAGGAACACCCAGATCAACACAAATATTCATCGTCATCAGTCGTTCATCACACAAATATTTGTGTCCTGTGGGAATCGAACCCACGACCTCGTGATCAGCCGTCCAGCACTCGAACCACTAGACCACAGACGTCATCCAATGAGTTTATGTTGCATTTTTTTGTTATGTATAATGTAACATCCCCAATTATCAACACTTTAAGGGACGATCACAAGTACGTATTTTTTAGGGTTCCGAAGTCCTACAAGGAACCCTTATAGTTTCGTCATGTCCGTCCGTCTGTCCGTCTGTCCGTCTGTCCGTCTGTCCGTCTGTCCTAATCCTTTACAGCTTAATAACTTCTATAGTTATAAACATAAGTAAATGAAATTTTGTTAAAAAATAGTCTACATATAGATCTCAATTTTAAAGGAATAAAAAAATCGTTTTTACGTATTTTAGGGGTGGCGTCCATACATGTAAAATTAAGATGAAAAAAATTTTTTCGCTGCACCCCCTCTTGTGGGGTATCATTGAATAGGTCTACTAAAATGAAGGTAATGTTTCATACACCACTTTTTTATCAAGTGTACCATCTGCGAAATATAGCCCACCAAAGTGGCTTGCAATGTGTCCCCCCCCCTGCCATTTCTAAACTATGCAACGTAGAAAATTATAATCTTCCACATTGATAGACCTTTGTAAAAACTCTCTTTTAAAATTATTTCGAGTATAATGTGATTATAATTTTTTGAGTTATAAAGAGAAAACTGAAAAATACTTAAAACGTCCTAGTTCAAAGGTCATTGATCTTAGAGAAAAATGATCATAGCAAATAATGCTCCTTTAGCTACTTTCTATTTGAAAAAATCACAAAAAAGTTACTTTGACATGAGAGACTTCTTAAATTTGGCTTCTTGAATTTATCGCTAGATGGCGCTACCAACAACACGCTCTGAGTCGCGAATGCTGCCGATTATTGCAAAAACTAAAATAGCCATGATTAATATTCGATTTGATTCGTTTGTAATTACACCTACTTAAGGAACCCTATAATACTGAGCATGACCCGACATGCTCTTCATCATCATCATCATTTCAGCCGAAAGACGTCCACTGCTGGACATAGGCCTCCCCCAAGCATCGCCACAACGACCGGTCCTGTGCCTTCCGCATCCAGCGGATTCCCGCGACCTTCACCAGGTCGTCGGTCCACCTTGTGGGGGGTCTACCCACGCTGCGCCTTCCAGTACGCGGTCGCCACTCCAGAACTTTACTGCCCCATCGGCCATCCGTTCTGCGAGCAATGTGCCCCGCCCACTGCCACTTAAGTTTGGCAATTCTTCGGGCTATGTCGGTTACTTTCGTTCTCCTGCGAATCCCCTCATTTCTGACATGCTCTTGGCCGGTTTTATTTACGTAGTAAAAATGTCCCAAAGATATTTTTTTATTTATTTATTAATGATTTTTTAGGTACTCGTGGTGCACTATGTAACAGTTCAATGTTTATTAGATAATATTTAACCGTAAAACAAATTATAATTTTGCTTTTATTTTCTGAAGTTGTTTTTTTGTCGAACAATAGGGTAATGTCGGTATCTGGGGCTTTTACTATACCACTGAACAAATAAATAAAAATTAATTGCGCTCGACTTTCGTATAAGTAAATGCGTTAAAATAATGTAATAACTGAATTTTCTGTAACTTTTCTCAACTTTTCTTACATGATTACAAGTACGAAATAAGTGTAGCTTTATTTTCCTCTATTACAAAAACACATGGGTACATCTCTAGCTTCCCCATACACTTTAATGACAGCTGTGTAGTGCAGTTGATGGCTGGGGGAGTCAAGTGCTGACAATTAGCCGAGAGCCTGGGGGTCGTTAAGGCAACCTACATGGGGGTACTACGTGTTGAGTTACTCGAGTAGCTGGTAGTCATGTCAGTGGCTGGAGTACCTACTTGCAGAAAATGGAGATTATTTAAAAAAATGTTTTAAAAGCTTTAGTTTGTGGTTAGATATCCAGTGTGGTTAGGTTATTTTGATTGGCGCAATGACTAAGTAATAATCTTTCTGCTTTACGGGTCACAGATCCTATTACAATTTAAACCATGGGAGATGTGCCCAGTAGGAACAACACTTGACGCTTCGATATGCGAAAAATGATCACACCACCGATAGAACTTTTTACGTAATTTGAACCCTTTTTACATGCGGATAATGTAGCTACAATATTGTTGGTACTTCTTATAAACCTATATTTTTACATGTATACATTTATACTGTAGCTGTTTACTGTTCCGTGTGGTACCGGACAAAGAATTGCACCACCCTTACCTCTTGTCATGGGTGTTGTAAAAGGCGACTAAGGGATTCACCAGAGGATAGTCAGCAGCGTTCTTTGAGTATTTAACCAACCAACTGCGATCACCAACCCACCTGCCAAGCGTGGCGATTATGGCTATGGACTATGTCCAGCAGTGGACTTCTTTCGGCTGAAGTTATGATGATGATGATAATAGTGACTGTCCCATAATAAATAAAATAAAATAGAACGCTCACAGATTAAAGCAGCGGCTAAAGCACTGGTATACTGAACCAGGAGTTGCAGGTTCAAATCCTGCTTGTGGGCAATTTTTTCTTTCCACTATTTTTACCATATCTTCCTTGTTTATGAAATCTATGGCCTACACTCTACTGCTAATTGTTTCCAGTCAAGGATTTGTGTTTGTAGTGTTGGACAGAGTTAAAAAAACTAACTAACTAAGTTAGTTAATTAACTAACTAACTAAGTGAACCCAAATATAGATATTTTTTTTGCGATTTTCGAGTTGGTCTCTCAATATATGTTATTCAAATTGACCTTAAAGAGTTGTTAATGAATTACAAATAACCCTGTATAAAAAGTGATGATGTTTTTCGATTCCAGTATGACTAAAAACCCAGTCTGTATAAACAAATCAATACCACACCCCCCACTGGTCTCTATAACACAGCCCATTAAAACACCCTCTATTTACCCTTCAACTTGTTTACCCATCGCATCAAAACATACATACATTAGCAATATGAGTATCAATACATACATACATACATATCAATTAAATCATACCGATAACGTTAAAATAGAATATCCTCCCCGGGGACGGGAAACATAGAAAAATAAATACCATAATGCTTGTTCCCTCCGGAGAGTAGGTAGATATTGTGTGGCTTAAGGTGAATGCTACAGGGTAGCCCGCGAAATTCAAAATTTCTTGCGTTTTTTGCTAATTGTAGCTTTATTTCACGTTGTATATCAATCAAAATATGATTCGCGGTAGTAATAACAATATATCTACTGAATAATAATCATAAAATATATAAACCTAGCTTTATAAACTCTACAAGCTCGAAAATCGATAATTTGATCGTAAATTAATAGTATCGAGCTTGTTTAGTTTATAGAGCAAGGTTAATATTTTTTATGAGTATTATTCAGTAGATATATTGTTATTACTACCGCGAATCATATTTCGACCGATATACAACGCGAAATAGAGCTACAATTAACAAAAAACGCAAGAAATTTTGAATTTTGCGGGCTACCCTGCAGCATTCACCTTAAGGGGAATGTAGCTGCCAAGTGGCGCCCCCATCAGTAAAAAAAATATTACTCGCTGAATTCCTACATCATTTATCGAAAATTCGTTGCCGTTTTTCGCACATTTTCTATCTACAACTACAGCGAACTACAAGTTACAGAGTTAATAGTTTCTGATTAAACTACAGTGCATGTACTTCAATTGTTAAAAAACGAATTTTCGATAAATGATGTATTCAGCAAGTAATAATCTTTTTACTGGTGGGGGCGCCATTTGGCTGCTACATGCGCCTTAATAAGCAGTGCCTTTGTGCTATTCATCCTCATGTAAAAATATGCTGTACTTTTGTAAGTAATTTGCTATTAAGAGTTGTGACGCAATATAAATTAGTTGAGGATATATGGGAATTTTTGCATGGGGCGAGCGCGATGCATCGTGTTCACCCACCCACATCTTGTTGTAATGAATGTCCACGGACAAAACGGTGTACAGAAAAACCTAAACTGGTTTATGTTCTACATAGATCCTTATAGTGGCATAATCCACTCGCTGAAGCGAAAAATGCGTAAAAACATCTGTTCAGTAAAAATTTAAAATATGACATGTACTCAACTTCAAAGTATTTATTGTTTTTAACCAATTACTCAAAGGACCTTGTATGACCTATAGTTTAAAGCTGGATATTATCACATTTAAACATTTTATAAAAAAAATTGTATATACAGTCAAACCTGGGTGAGTGAGAACTGGATAAACGAGAAAACTCTACAAGTGAGAGTAATTGCCAGGTCCCATCGTTTTAAGCCTCGAAAACCTCTACAAGCGAGAAACAGAAACCTCTATATGAGAGAGTCGGTTTTCACGTCTGGACCTCTATAAATGAGACAGCCATGCCCTATACCTCTATACGTGAGAGTTGAGCGTATTTATTATCTGTTATGACACTTTCAAAATTTCGCGGAACTAACGCACATATGATACGCCTAACTAACAAAAAAAAACAACAAATCGAGGGTCTTTGTGTCCCACCCAGTTCATTGTTTTTGCACCATATTCTTTTAGAATGGCCAAATTTGCATCTGCACCAACCTTTTTGTACCTCAGCACTTTAGTTACCTCTGTAAGTGAGAAAAACCGCTCCTGCACCTCTATAAGTGAGAAACTTGATTAAGTGAAAAACCTCCATGAGCGAGAAAAAGATTCCGGTCCCTTGAACTCTCGCTCATCCAGGTTTGACTGTATTTTTAAAAGGACACCTCTGGAACCATGTACAGAGTTCCAGTAGGTACAGTCCACCAAAGCAATTAGTATACTAGGTCGCCAGATATAGATGAAGATTTCTCAGGAAGTGATTATAGAATGGTTTGATTAGGGTTTTGCATCAATACAGTTTAACTTTGTCCGTTATTAAATGATATTTCACTCGAAAACATCCATAATCTTCTGAGAATACTTAATTGATATCTTTCTACCCTGTATACCAATTGCTTCGTTAGACTGTACCTCACGACATTAAAACACAGACATTTTTAAAAGCAGAAAAAGATATACTTAGTAATGGTTCCAGATGCAGTTAACGATGGTCAGGCAGTATAAGACACGCCTTTGCCTCGTCCCGAATCTCTGGCAGCTATAGTCAACACTCGATATCCTAGCCAGTAGTGGCACTTGTGTTTTTATTAGTCCTCTACACAATTGTCTGTGGTATAGGATTTAATGTCCTTCGCAGGCTAGGCTACTAGTTTCTCAGTCATTTTTAGGGTTCCGTAGTCCTGTCCGTCTATCCATCTGTCCGTCTGTCCGTCTGTCCGTCTGTCCTAATCCTTTACATCTTAATGACTTCTACAGTTATAAACATAAGTAAATGAAATTTTGTTAAAAATTGGTTTAGATATAGATCTCAATTATAAAAGAATAAAAAAATCTTGATAACGTATTTTAGGGGTGGCGCCCATACATGTGAAATGGGGATGAACATTTTTTTTTCGCTTCACCCCCTCGTGTTGTACATCATTGAATAGATCTACTTAAATGAAGGTAATGTTTCATACATCACTTTTTTATCAGGTGTACCATCTCCGAAATATAGAAGTTTTTAAACTTTCGCGAATTTCACTCATATTGAACTAAGTTTACGTGACTTGTCGCGCACAATTAAATCAAAATATAACAAAAATTTTGACTAACCTCGACGTTTCGGTCAAGTTAGAAGTGTTCGCGTCGTGGTATGTCTACATGTATGTCCGCCGAAACTGTCAGCATTGTGTGTCGTGATTCAGCATATCTTGTTACGGACAGCGACGTTACGAAAAACCAACCGCGGGTAGTTCGAGAAAACACCCGCCGCTCAAGGCGATGACACCCACATACTTCAGTCTGCTCGTGACCACGGCCAATGCAACTTGACCGAAACGTCGAGGTTAGTCAAAATGTTTGTTATATTTTGATTTAATTGTGCGCGACAAGTCCCGTAAACTTAGTTCTCCGAAATATAGCCCAACAAAGTGGCTTACAATGTGTCCCCCCCCCTGCCATTTCCAAACTATGCAACGTAGAAACTTGTAATCTTCCACGGTGATAGACTTTTATAAAAACTCTCATTTAAAATTGATTCGAGTATAATGTGATTATAAATTTTTGAGTTATAGTGAGAAAACTGAAAAATACTTAAGACATCCTAGTTCATAGGTCATTGACCTTAGATAAAAATGATAATAGCAAATAATGCTCCTTTAGCTACTTTCTATTTGAAAAAACACAAAAAGAAACTTCGTGTTATATTGATAACACAAAGTAACAGCGCCACCTAGCGCTAAATTTAAGAAGTGTGTCATATCAATATATTACACACTTCTTAAATTTAGCGCTAGGTGGCACTGTTTGCAAAAACTAAAATAGCAATGATTAATATTCGATTTGATTCGTTTGTAATTAGACCAGTAGGTCCTAGGGTTATAGGGTTCCTTAAGTATAAGGAACCCTATAATACTGAGCATGGCCCGACATGCTCTTGGCCGGTTTTTTAAAATTGCGTGGTCAGAACTGGTTTTTTCGTAATAATATGTCAACTATTCATATCTGGAAAAATAAGTAGTGTGCCAAAATAATAGTAGAAAGATACTACTGTATTGCATGTCCCTAATAAATTAAGAGGATAATTATAATGAACACCAAAAAGAATTTTGTGACCATAACCTCTATTACCTAAATATACCAATCACCAAATTTTTATAAGCAAACTTGGGGCACCCCGACTCAGACAGGTTAGGTTCGAAGTAAATTCATCCACTATCAATTCTTTTCTTATTATTGATTAATACAGTATTATTCAATATCCATAATTATAAAACAGTAATGATGACTTACTCCCTATTTCTGGAAGGCTGATCTATTTGATCTGTTGTCAAATCTTATGTCAGCTCCTGTTATTGGCCGGCAAAAATGTTAACAACCAATCGCAACGCTTGACCGGAGATTTGACAGCTCATTAGTAAATTTTCGAGTTGGCTGGCCTTTGTGAAACTAGTGTAGTATTAAATAATTATGTCATTAATAAACATTTTAATTAAATATTTGCCACAATACCCGACCTGTTGATTTTTTTTTGTCCCTCTTACTACCTTTGGCCGGGGTTGTGGGATAGACTGCAGTCGCCAATCACCCCCGACAGGTCCCCGCTCGACACCCGACTACCGTGAGACCATCGTCCGCAGGTCCTATCCTCCCTCATTTTTTATGGAGGTTTTTTTACTCGTGGTTCGGGTGGTAAAGGCAAGACTAGTAATAGTCGCAAGTGAGAACATAATCACACCACTGTTACTGGTGTTACGAGATCGATGTGGGTAGGGAAGGAGACAGTTCCCCCACAGAAATAGATAGGAGTAGAATGGTTGTAAGCATAATTTTACTTGCGATTCATGCGTGGCAACTTTCGAACAAACTACGCCTTACATATTTTTATTTATTTTATTTATTTGTTCAGTGGTATATATAACAAAAACATTCTAAAGATGTAAACATAAACTCATTATTGAAGTCATTAATTTAAAAAAAAAATTAACTTTAATCAAATGTACTTTACAGCCTTTGTTTCTGCAGTTAGAAACAGTACAATAAGGCATTTTTGCGGGGTTTTGTTACAGTATTTACAGAAATAAGTCATAAGGCGTACTGAGAAAGGCTTTGAAATGCCCTGCGCTATGGTGCAGAGAGTTGGGCCGTACGCGCGCCCTGCCCACTTTTCCATTCTATCTATTTCTGTGGTCCCCCCACTGCCTGTCCAATGGCAGACTGAACGCACAACGGGCCTGTCCCTGCTCTTCCACTGGGCCGTGCTATCATCAGAGTGCTTGGCATCATGTGTATACTCAGAGCAAGGCCCATTTGCCCATATCGGGCCCCTCTCATACCAGAATATTCGTTTGGACAATAAGATCTCCTGAAGAATAGGTTTCACTCGTATCCAGAGGGCACCGGCCGCACAAACTGCTCTTCCTTCTAGACGTATTGGGGAGGACCAGCAGCCACCGGGTACACGAGGAGGTTTTCTGGCCCAAAACCCTTTTCGACCCATAAATAGACCCATAATAATTGTATTTCAGGAAAGTAATAATATAGGATAGAAAGGTTATGTGTCAGGTTATGTGTATGTCTGGTTAGGTATGGTGTGTGATTATAAGTATTGCAAAACTTTGCACTGACAAAGAAACTGTGTCGTTTAATGAATAAAATGACTGCCATAGTAAACGTATGGGAGCCACACAAGTATACATTTCTAACACCATGACCTCAGTTTTTTCCAAGTTTTTATGTAATTTTTTTCACACAGTTTATTTATTCTATCTACAAATATACAATATTTAGAACATAAATATAAAAAACAAGTACAAAATAAAATTATATAAAAAGCTATCGTAAATTATCAGTTTAGGTTAAAAGAAATTTATTCTCAATAAAAACACAAAGTCACTTAGTTGAGAACAATATTAACTTAAGCTATGATGGTTTAGTAATTTAGTTCGTCGAAATTAAAAATTAAAAAAAAAAGTGGTGTACCCATTCAGATTTTTAATACGTGAGGGTTTTATTAAGAGCTGTGCCCCTTCAAAAGTTATTGTTTTTTAACCGACGAAAAAAGGAGGAGGCTCTCAATTCGACGCGTATATTTTTTTTTTTAATGTATGACCACGCATAACTTTTTACAGAGTGGTCCGATTTCGATGATTCTTTTTTTAATGGATAGGGTATATCTCGAAGTTGGTCCCATTTAAATTTCAAAACCAAAATCGACCCCTAAGGGTAGTAAAACAGGGGATGAGTGTTTGTTCACCCACTGAATTCTTACCTGTTAACCGATTCTGTTGAAACTTGACACACATAAATATAGTTCTAGACACTACGACATAATGGAGACCTGGAGTTAGATTTTAATCACAAAAAAATGAAAAATAAACTTTTTAACAAAAAATTGAACCGACGAAAACAGAAACTGAAAAGCGAAAAATAAATAATTATGAGTCGGCGCCAAACAACCAATCAACGAGGATCATTAAATTACTTTAAATAAATAATAAAAACAACGTTACATCAAATACAACGTGAAATTTTCAACGATAAACAATAACTTTCCAAAAATGCGTTCTCCGCTCGGCCACTTGCAACTTGCACGCACTTTGCTACGAACTTTTAACAAAAAGTTCGTTGGGCGCCGACTCATAATTATTTATTTTTTGCTTTTCAGTTTCTGTTTTCGTCGGTTCAATTTTTTGTTAAAAAGTTTTATTTTTGCCATAGTTGGTTCTAATTTACTTTAATAACACACACTTTATTTATCAGTTTAAAATGTTCTAATATCCTTTTACGAAATAATCGATTTGACTCACAAGTTTCCTCTCTGTATAATTATATATTACTAGCGGCCCGTCCCGGCTTCGCACGGATGGACATGAAAATATAGCCTATGTTACTCAGAGTGAATGTAGCTTTCTAATGGTGATTTTTTTTTTTAAATCGGCTCAGTAGATTTTGAGTTTATTCATTACAAACATACACACAAAAATACAAATCTTTCCTCTTTATAATATTAGTGTAGATGAAATGTAAAAGTGTAGACTACACTATGCCTGCGGCTTGACTCCCGTGGTTCTTCAGTTCGTCCCACAGAACAAGAGTTCGTCCCTAAAAAACCGTGTTATTTTTATAAAATGCATTCCAGTAAGCTTTTACACAGCAAAAGTTTCATCAAAATCGGTCCATTCGTTTTAGCGTGACGGTCAAACAAACAGATATTTACAGTTTAGTTGTCTGCAGAATAACGGCATTCCGGACAAACCCCCGTGGTTTTTTGTTTGCTTTTGTCATAATAATGTATGTTTAAAAAAAAAAAAGGAAAAAAAATAAAAAATAAAAAAAAAAAACTTTTTTTTTTTACATCAAATATCTGTAAAGTCCCTGACTTCTGAGCTAGGTACAAACTTGTGTTACAGAAGTCAGTGTCTTCTCCCATTAGTTTAGCACAAATAGTGAGTAATCATTACAGTTTACAAAATTTATTTGTGATGTGGACTATGTGTTGTGTTTGTGTGAGTGTGTGAGCGGTGTTCGTGTAGGTGTGGTGTGGGTGAGTGTGAGTATGAATGTGGAGTGAATATACATGGGCGCAGAAAGCAATAACATTTTTGTTTGTTCATAATCTATTTCTAATAGCCAATTCCTAATCATAGTTTTGGTTTCACGACCTAAGAGAGGATGTATGTTAATTATTTTGTCATATAAGTAGGGAGACCTAAAACTCTGTTGCCGCCCAGCAGCAGCTGTGCAGAAATTGGGAGGTAAGTAGACATCTGGTATAATACGCTTTTATTATACTCAACCTCATTATACGGAGTGACTCTATGCTGTTTAATCACTATTTGAAATAAATACAATCGCCTCACTGATAGCAATTGTCAATTTTCAATAATAATAAATAATTAATTTGGATAGGACTTTATTAGGCTTTTAACACTCACGGTATTGTTCTACAATCTACAAACTAAAAGTCGCTCAGAGTGCTATGGAAAGGGTTATGCTCGGAGTTTCACTGAAGGATCAAATTTGAAACGAGGTGATCCGACAGAGAACCAAAGTTGTCGACATAGCTTACAGGATTAACAAGCTGATGTGGCAGTGGGCCGGCCACATTAGCCGAAGAACTGATGGCCGTTGGGGTAGACGGGTTCTTGAGCAGAGACCGCGAATCGGTAAACGTAGGGTAGGACGCTCTCGGGCTCGGTGGAGCGATGATATTGGCAAGGTGGCTGGTAGCAACTGGATGCGAGTGGCACAGGATCGATGTCAATGGCGTGCCATTGGAGAGGCCTATGTCCAGCAGTGGGCTAATATAGGCTGATGATGATTATGAGGCTTTTTACCATCTTTTACTAAAAACTTAGATCTAAATAAAATAGGCGTTGCGTGGTTTGTTGTATGGTATGTATCATCAACTCAGCCTATCGCAGTCCACTGCTGGACATAAGCCTCTCCCAAGTTGTGCCACAACACTCGGTCCTCTGCCTTCCACATCTAGCACTTCCCCCCAGCCACGTTCTTCAGGTCGTCGGTCCAGCTGGCGGGGTGCGCCCTACGCTGTGTTTGCCGATTCGCGGTCTCCGGCGATGGTATATAGGTATGGTTGCATGGTTTAACTAAATATCAATAAAATGTTTATCTGTTTGTCTGGTCTATTGGTCATTGGTCAACAGTTAAGGAGTCTTTCGAACCCCATCCAAGGACGTAAATCTCTGAACAGGCTCAAGCTAAGTTAGACACGTAAAGAAGTGCCCACTGCACATTATCTTCAAAAAAATGCTTTAGTACGTATGTAGTACCCCTGCATAACCCCTAAATTTAAGACACGTAAAACGTCTCTATGTATGAAATCCATTTTTATGTGATCAAAAACAAATAAACCAAACCTTCATAATTCCTGATTTAAAAAAAAACTGATTTATAAGCTATTTGAAGATAATGCGCTTACGCAACCGAGGCGGTTTTTTGACATCGGTTCTGGGTTTATGGCCCTTTAGGTATGGTATATGGTATAAATTGTATGGTTAGCTTACGAAACTGAGAGTTTTATGATATTCGTTTGGCCATAATTTAAAATATACGATTTTAATGTGTTTGCTATGCGTGAATGATTTTTATCTCTTAGATATACGCGAGTACGAACGTAAATTTTTATTTATTGATATTATTTACTCGTTTTTTTAAATGTATCTGAGATATTGATTATCAGTTGCGTTAACGGTGAAGGAAAAAATCGTGAGGACACCTGCACACCTGAGAGAGCTCCATACAGTTCTCGATTGTGTGTGTATTCCGCCAACTCGCACTAGGCCAGCGTGATGGACTAAGGTCTGAATTCTTCTTATTCTAAAAATAGGCCCATGCCCAGCAGTGGGACAGAATCAACTCAGCCTATCGCAGTCCACTGCTGGACATGTTCCTCTCCCAGCCTCTCGCAAGTTGCGCCACAACACTCGGTCCTCTGCCTTCCGCATCCAGTCCCCCCCAGCCACGTTCTTCAGGTCGTCGGTCCACCTGGCGGTGGAGTGCCCTACGCTGCGTTTGCCGATTTGCGGTCTCCACTCAAGGACTCGTTTGCTCCAGCGGTCATTGGACCGTCGACAGACATGGCCAGCTCACTGCCAATTCAGCTTACTGAACCTACAAGCTATGCCGGTCACTCCGGTTCTTCTCTGGATAATCTCAGGGAGAGAATAGAATGGGTAAATTAAATTAATTACGAAAAAATAATTATTGGCCCCCTGATCGCGTCAACAGAAATATTAGTAACAATTTATATTGTTAACGATCAAAGACCCAGGCCAAGGACACTCAAAACCGTTTCTATATAGTAGGCGTTAAGAAAAGGTTTACGAAAGAAGCGCTATCTTTGAACAGGAACCACATAAGTATCCTGACAAGAACCCTTACTGGGCACTGCAAACTGAATAAACACCTTCACAGGATGGGCCTTAGTGATACCAGAGTTTGCAGGTTTTGTCGCGAAAAGGATGAGATGCCCATCCATATCTTATGCGAATGTGATAGTGCACCACATAAGAAGCCAGCATCTTGGAGGCCACGTCATCTCAACGCAGGAGATCAAATCCTTCCCCACCAAGGTCATAGTCGACTTTATGATTGACTTGCAATCTGTGGAAGTGTTGTAATACTGCAAGAGGCGTCACAAATATATCTTTTAAGGTCACAATGGCTTTGAGGCGTTCAGGTCCATTACCTCTTTACTCAAAATAATAAACAGAATTATATTAAAATAAAAAAATAAAGGCAAAAGCCGTCCGAAAGCGCGTTGGGTTGATGATATTGCCAAAGCCGCAGGAAACACCTGGATGAGAGACGCACAAGATCGAAGAGGCTGGCAAAAAAGAAAGGAGGCCTATACCCAGCAGTGGATGGTACCGAGCTAGGATAATGATGATGATATTAAAATATACAACACATTTTGAAAACACCATTGAATTTGACATTTACTCAGGAAAGTTCGCCGTCCTCACCAGAGTGTGTCGCCCTACTCGCAGGTGCTCCCATGTCCTGCCATGAACCGAGAATTATATACACATTATATTCTAATGTATTCGTCTACATAACGTACGGTATTGGTGAGATTCTGTTGGAAGGTCATGTGACTCAATAGAGAAAGCGAGTCCTCTTGTGAATTGCTAGCGCTTCATTTTTATTTTAATATTACCTTCTGCTGAACATGGGCCTGAAGCTTGGGTCGGGATCGTCAATCTGATACTTTTAATTTGAGGATTAGACGTACGCTCCAGATTGCGGCTCGCGATCACTGTGGGCGGAAAAGTAGGTACTCCTTTGCCATTTTGTATTCCTTTTTCTGGTTTTACTGGATGGGGAAGGCAGAGGACCGAGTGTTGTGGCGTAACTTGGGAGAGGCCTATGTCCAGCAATGGACTGCGATAGGCTGAGTTGATTCCTTTTTCTGGTTTCGTTCACTAGCTTTACGCGCTCCATCTATTTTATTGTTTTCGTCTGAGGTTATGATGTATATAACATAACATAACATCATGCCTGTATTTCCCCGAAGGGGTAGGCAGAGGTGTAATAGTACACCCACATTTCACCAGTTATAATGATGTTAAGAACGTGGCTGGGGGGACTGGATGCGGAAGGCAAAGGACGGAGCGTTGTGGCGCAACTTGGGAGAGGCCTATGTCCAGCAGTGGACTGCGATAAGCTGAGTTGATGATTGATGAATGATTTTAATGATGATGATGTTAGTTCGTTAGTTATGATGTATATGGTTCAACAAATTATTATTATTATAAGCCTGAAGTGTTGCCACTGCAGAGAAAATGCCTCCCAACTCTTCTTCTACTTTTCTCTGTCTACTGTTGTGTGAAGTGACCATCAGTCTTTTTGGGAGTCCAGCTAAATCCGCCATCGCAATCTGAGCCTACCGCATTGACGTCTGCCATATAGGCCCGTTAGGTCATCAATTTGGTTACATGTTTGTCTGTCTTTTGAGTCCCTAGTATGTGGCAAATAAATTACTTCTTTCTTTCTTTCTTCTCAAGCGTGTACTATACGGTGAGCAACCAGAGGTTGATCGCTGACCGCCATCGTCAAACAAAATTTGTTGTCAAACCACTGTCTACATGGTTGGAAACCAGCAAGGTCACCTTGGTGGGGAGGCTGGTTTGTCACCGTGTAGCAGACGTGTGGGGTCGTAATATTCGACCACACTCATTTTAATAAATTATTTCAGATAAAGATATTACTAACTAAGTCAGCAAATGTCTCGAAGCCATCGGGCCGCCGCCGCCGTGCGCCCGAGCAGGCCGGCCACGGAAACCAATTCCCGATTACCCTGCCTCTGCCGCGCGCCCCCCTCAAGCCGCGGGCGATCGCAGCACGAGCGCTCCGGAGACGACGCCGGCCGCCGACACTGTTGCCAGGTCTCCTGATTTTCCGGGAGATTCACAGATTTTCCTAGAAATCTCCCGATCTCCCGATTTTCGACATAAATCTCCTGACTGATACAACGACTGATACAATTCCTGTATAAAGCCTAATAATAGGAATAAATTTGGAAACCTGGCAAAAAAAACTGCATAAAATGAAACAGACGGATAAGTTGCTGCGTTGAATATTTCCGTCACTCCCAGTGTATCGTATGTTCACTAAACACTTAGCATAAAATATACTCTATCACAAAATGATAAAGTTTAAAATTCAATTTTTTGTGTTACACATGGCAGTAAAATGTAAAAAAATCAAACTGCTTTGATTTTAATACATCATTTCAGCCGAAAGATATCCACTGCTGCACATAGGCCTCCCCCAAGCATGTGAATGTTTGGGGGATATTATTGATTTTAATACAACAGGTGAAATGGTGACAAAATATAATCTATCTTCTATCTATCTATCTTCTATCTATCTATCTTCTATCTATCTATCTTCTATCTATCTATTCTATATATTCTATATACTATAATAAAACTGTAAAGGTCAAAAAGTCTGTACATTGAGTTTTTTTTCGCGAAAACCGGCTAGGGGGACTAGAAATAAGCTATAGAACACGAATCCATCGTTTAAAAAATTTATGTCTGTCTGTCTGTCTGTTTGTTACCTCATCACGTGAAAACGGCTGAACGGATCGTAATGAAACTTAGCATTTGTATTGGTATTAGTCTAACTTAAAATATAGGGTATATTTTATCTGAATCGGTTGAGTAGATTCTGCGGTACAGCTTGACCCCTCTATTGTATTAAGTTGCATACAAAGTAGAGGTCATGATTGTTGGTTGGATGCAGGTTGCAGGTTCCTAAAAATACAACTAGATTCTATTAGTATTATAGAAAATATAGAATAACATAACATAGCCCATCACTGTCCCGCTGCTGGGCATGGCCCTCTTCTTGGAATGAGAAGAGTTAAGGAACTGGATATTGTTAGTGTAATAGATTATCATAACATAATCAGCTCATTACCTACTGCCCCACTGCTGGGCACGGACCTCTTCTCGGAACGAAAAGAGTTAAGAAACTAGAAAATATAGAATAACATAACGTAGTCAACCCATTACTGTCCCACTACTGGGTATGGCCCTCTTCTCAAAATGAGAAGAGTTAATGAACTGGATATTATTAGTATTCTAGAATAACATAACATTACCAGCCCATTACAGTCCCACTGCTGGACACGGGCCTCTTCTCACCATAAGAAGAGATGTGGTTAGTGTTATAGAATAACATAATCAGCCCAATTACTTCCCACTGCTGGGCACGAGCGTCTTCTCAGAATGAGGGAGTTTAGGGCTTCTTCTTCTTCTATCGTGTCGACATGAGCTACATAATGATAATAGCTCATGCCGTGGGCAAAAGATTAGCCAGTCAGCAGGTTGGTGGCGGGGCTGACTGCCCAGGGTACGCCGGACGATTAATTAAATATTTTTAGTTTAGGGCTAATTCCATGAAATTCCATCACCTTAGCCGGTTGGTTGTAAAAACAAAATATAGTATGGTCGGTAAATAGTGTAATCGTCTGTGTAGGCACTTATATGTATATATTTGAAGATATTGTGTTCATAATTATGACACGATGTTATTTTCCGACATCCACGCGGACGGAGTCGCGGGCACAGCTAGTACTTCATAAACTTTGATTTGTGTTGAAAAACAACATCTCCCGATTTTCTCCATTTTTCCTCAATAAATCTCCCGCTTTTTTCATAATAAGCCTCCCGGATTTTGAAAATCGGACCTAGCAACACTGGCCGCCGACCAGTGCACTCATAGATAATACATATAAACTGAGTGCACTAGAAGCCCTCAGCGTAACTGCACGCCGGTTTTATCTCGCGACACGCTAGTAACGATTGTAAACAGTCACGTAATAAACGACTATTGAATCAGAGTTCGAGTCTTAATTAGCTAAGTAGATATTAGACTCCTCGGACGCTTTAATTGTGGGTGTCGTCATTATCACCCTAGCTTAAAATCACACACTGCTGTATAGGCCTCATTTAGTTTTTCCAGTCTCTTTGATCATACCTAACTAACTTGTGGGAAATCACAAGTGGGGAATGGTAATGACACTGTAAGGAGTGCATTTTCTGCACCTTGTTGTTTGATGGCACCACTTAGATGTGCAGGCGCAGTCGCAGATGTCCCTGCGCCTGCGCGTGATACTCTCGCGTTTCACATTTACACACAGTTGTTTATTTTATACAACTACTTAATTTACTTATAGTATTATAGTATATAGATTTATATATAGATGTAGTTTTAACTCAAACCACTTTTGGTCCGAGTGTTTTAATTAATGAAATAACGTTGTCAAATTATGGACAGATAACGTGATCAAAAGATGCTGCAGCTGTTTGCCTTAACGTCAATCTACAAAAAAAGTGTACTTAAAAAAACGCTAATAGAAAACAATCAAAATGTATGGGAATGACATATCACAACGAAAAAGTCATTCGTTGAGATATGTCATTCCCATACATTTTGATTGTTTTCTATAGCGTTGACGATTGTAGATTGTCAACTTGGGGGGCTGAAGTAAGTAAGACGTATGATGAGATCATAGAATTTACAAGAACTGTATTCTGAGGATGAGATGTAATAAACCGAGTAGGTTTTAAATAGATTAAATTACTCATTTATTTTGTTTGATCAGTGTGGGATATGCCGAATAAAACTGATGAAAAATTATACTCGAGCAAGTGTAGCATGTGCGGAAAAGTAGACAAAGTTACATTGAATAGAACTAAAAATGATATCCCAACGTGGTCCCAACAAAAACATTCTGTAAGAACGTCATCATCATCAACTCAGCCTATCGCAGTCCACTACTGGACATAAGCCTCTCCCAAATTGCGCCACAACACTCGGTTCTCTGCCTTCCGCATCCAGTCCCCCCCAGCTACTTTCATCAGGTCGTCGGTCAACCTGGCTGGGGGGCGCCCTACACTACGAAGAACGAACGAACGAACGTTGTAAGAACGTGCAAAGCCTCGACTAAGATTAGTTGGCCATAAAAAGCAGTGAGATTAAATAAAGAGCCAAGTCTAAGTGAATAAAAGAAAACGAATGACTTGGCCGTGAAACATTTTGAAGTGCTCTCCGAGGCACGGAGGGGTCTGGTGGGCAACGAAACGGTCGCCCATCCTCAGAATGACCGCAACAAGCGTAGCTTAACTTCGCAATACAATCCACGTGTTTGTTACTTCGAGACCCTCCTCCTACACTTACTGCATCTTGTTTATCCTATCCTATCCTACTATATAATATTATAAACGCGAAAGTTTGTAAGTATGGATGGATGGATGGATGTTTGTTACTCTTTCACGCAAAAACTACTGTATGGATTAAAATAAAATTTGGCATACAGATAGAACATAACCTGGATTAACATATAGGCTACTTTTTATCCCGGAAAGATGAACAGTTCCCGAGGGATACGCGATAAACGACATTGACGCGGGCGAGGTCGTGGGCATAGGCTAGTCTATTATAAAAGTAGCAATAAAACTAAGGGACATAAAATAATGAAATAATAAAATTCTATGTTTTTCCCATACTAAAAAGACTAGGCTGTTGTTTTTATCATTAACTTTGTATTTTAAGCAATGATATCATCTTGCCTAGTGCACTTTACGTACCTAACTTTACGTACCTACCTGTTGTAGCTAAGAGGATGCAAGTAAAACGGTATGCAAGACAAGTCTCTAAGTACGTGTAAGTTTGTACCTTATTTTTAAGGTTCCGTACCCAAACGGTGCCGGACGGGACTAGAACTAGTTTGTTTAGAATCACGAGGAAAATTGAATGGAATAGATTTTTTTCTAAATCACAAAATTACATCCTTTTACTTTTACTCAATGTATATAGTGGAAAAAGTGAAGAATGTCGTGCAGAGACTACCTGATGCACGGAAACTAATCGAGCCGAACTTCATGGACCTTAAGGCAAATTGGCACCAGTAATTTATATTAAAATACCTAAGAGTTGGAATGACTAGAATACAACGTGCAACGCTGTTTAAAAAACTTTTTAACAAAAAAAATACCGACTTCAAAAACCTCAAGTAAAAAGTAAAAATAATCCTTGTAAAACCTTTTTCATAATCTTTTCATAAACCAACATTTTAAAGGCAGCGCGTGTTACGTAACATACGTAAAGAAAGGGTCAATCAAGCGCCGCCTTCAAAATGTTGGTTTATGAAAAGATTACGAAAAAGGTTTTACAAGGATTATTTTTTACTTTTTATTTGAGGTTTTTGAAGTCGGTATTTTTTTTGTTAAAAAGTTTTTATTTCATACTTTTTAGTTGATAATTGCGAGGAGTGATTTTTTATTAACCTATGCTGTCCCACTGCTGGGCAAATGTTTCACCCATGTTCTTCCAAACGTCCAATCACTGTCATAAAAAAAAAACAAATCGGCCAAGAATTCTCAAAAAAACGAACCTATGAGCAGATCATCTAGATAGGCGAACCTAAAATAAACTGGTTTTTTGAAGCTGGTTAAAAAACTACTCAACCTACGGCAATAAAATTTATATGGGACCACCGCGCGGGCTTTCTCTACCAAATAGAAAAACATCCACGTAAATCGGCCCCGAAATCTCGGAGTAATCGATGTACATATATGAAAAAAAAAAAAAAAAAAACCCCGCGGAATACATAACCTCTTTCTTTTTTTGAAGTCGGTTAAAAAAGGTTACGAAACTTTTTAGTAACCAGAGCGTATAGCGTATAACGAAAAAGACTTTGTTATCAATATGATGATACCTAATTATTAAATAATTTATTGATTTTAAATTTTCATTTACTTACTTTGCATTATTTTTTAATTACAACATAATGACTTATGATAATGAACAATATTAGAAATACATACAATGTCCATGTCGTCTTGTTTTTTTTTTTTGTATGCCAACTGGTAAAATATGGTTGAACTTTATTTATTATTTTTACCACAATGTAATGTACCATGTACCCATATTTGCAAAACAAAATATCGGACCTATTCACGAACAGCTGATGTACTGAATTTAACCATAATTAATAACTTCTTAGGTTTTCGCGATCACTACACATTATAATAAAACAAAGTTTAACCGGATTAAATCGCGTAATCGCGACCACGAAATGCTGCAAAGCTTTCGAAACGTCAGGGAAACCAATTTAAATAATATACGCGATTTAATCCGGTTAAACTTTGTTTTAACCATAATTACCAAATTGAGTTTCAAAATATATGTTTTGGTTAATATGTAATAGTATTAGAGAGAACTATGCCAATGGCTTCTCCTCGTGATTATGAACAAATTAGTTTCTTGATAAGTTTGTTAATTATGACGTTTCACGCGTTATTGCAATTATGACGTTTCACGCGTCATTGGAGTTATGACGTTTCACGCGTTATTGCAATTATGACGTTTCACGCGTTATTGCGATAGTTGCTACAATTTTTTGTCCATTATTATTAATTAATTGGTGTCAGATGATCCTAAGGACGATGCAGATATGAAGAGGGAACGCAGAGCGTTGTCAGTCCGGGCGAACATGCTGGTCCGCAGGTTCTACCGATGTACAGCCGCAGTGAAAATAACGCTGTTTAAGGCATATTGTACATCACTGTACTCGGGGCCGTGTGGTTCAGATATACCCAATAGGCTTACAACGCTCTGAGGATCCAGTTTAATAACGCGTTCAGGGCGTTGTTGTGGCTGCCGCGCTATTGTAGTGCGTCAGTAATGTTTGCCGAAGCACGTACAGACGGTTTCGACGCCGTCTGGCGTAAGAAGTCTTCCTCGCTACTGCGCAGGCTCCGCGGCAGCCCCAAGTTATGTCCTAAGTAATGAAGAAGGCGTGAAGGTCGTGCAGGCTATTAGCCCTGACCTTGCGCACCCTAGGATTGTTCCCGTATCACCCTCCCAGATTGAAAAAACTGTAGGTCGTACCAATTTTTGTTCCGTGCAGGTATCGAACCCACGGCCAAGCCAAAGCCACTGCGCCAATCGTGAAATCTTACTGGACAGTCAGGTAATTTAAAAAATAATTACTTTTGCCCCAACACCATACTGCGTGCGATAGCCGCCCGGGCTGATAGTCCGCTTGTGTGGGTTGGGCGCTGGTCAACCGGACTAACTCTGCTAGTTATTAAGTACTAACAGGATAAGTTGCATTTGTTACTAACACATTATAGACCAATTTGTTGTCTGATAAATAGATAATTTGAATTTGAATTAAAAAAATATGAGAATGTAAACATGGCAACAGTATCAAATAAATAATTAGTTTTGAACAAGAAACAAATGTCATGACTTACGGTGCCGAGACGTGGACACTCACAGTTGGGCTAGTCCACAAGTTTAAAGTCGCTCAGCGAGCTATGGAGCGAGCTATGCTTGGAGTTTCTTTGAAGGATAAAATCCGAAACGAGATTATCCGGAGAAGAACCGGAGTGACCGACATAGCTTGTAGAATCAGTAAGCTGAAGTGGCAGTGGGCTGGCCATGTCTGTCGAAGGACCGATGGCCGCTGGAGCAGACGAGTCCTTGAGTGGAGACCGCGAATCGGCAAACGCAGCGTAGGGCGCCCCCCTGCCAGGTGGACCGACGACCTAAAGAGCGTGGCTGGGGGGGACTGGATGCGGAAGGCAGAGGATCGAGCGTTGTGGCGCAACTTGGGAGAGGCCTATGTCCAGCAGTGGACTGCGATAGGCTGAGTTGATTGATTGATTGATTGAAGAAACAAATAAAAAGAGTCTGCTGCAATATGTTTTGACACCATTAACTTTATAAAACTAAAAATAACATTATATTTGTATGCACAGTGGTACATACAATGAGTAGATAATCGTGCACAAAATGACTACTTAGTCTATAAAGGTCGCAAGGAATCAGAAAAAATAAAGTATCTATTGAGTAATTTATTTTTGTATTTAAATTCACACAATGGTTTGTGAATTTATAGTTCTGTGTCCAATTAACAAAAAAAAAAAAAAAAACATAACATCACGCCTGTATTTCCCCGAAGGGGTTGGCAGAGGTGTACAATACACCCACATTTCGCCAGTTATGTTATAAGTCCCATGTAATAGGTGGCGAGCCTATTGCCACTAACCGGGCACAAATCCAGACTCCAGGCTGCTACTGAGAATTTCCTAATGAAAAACCCCAATAACACTTTGCCCGACCCAGGAATCGAACCCAGGACCCCACGCTCAGCAGTCGCGCTTGCGACCACTAGACCAACAAGGCAGTCCAATTAAAAGTGCCTTATAGCACAAAGAGATCGTTTTAATACTATGTTTGCACAGTTTCATGAGTAATGGTTTATGTCATAGAGGAAATGATTCAAGTATTCCGTGGTTTATGTTGTGTCAAATAGCGTTACTGGCGAAATGTGGGTGTGCTATACACCTCTGCCTACCCCTTGGGGAAATGCAGGCGTGTTGTTATGTTATGTTAAATAGCGTTATGGTTCTTTGAGTGCGGCTAAGATCCTAAACTTAAAGAGTCATTATGTTTTAGGTTAAGCCGGCTGCTGGGTTTGAGAACCGGTGGTGCACTGTACCAAAGAGAATATAACCACTACGTTTACACTTTACTACATACCTATTTTATTTAGTGTTATGACTTAAAATTACAATAAAAATCTTTGATACCAGTTTCCAATAATTTGGATGGAAACTGGTATCAAAGATTTCGACGCCACCAAAAATGTGTAAAGAAAACAAAAGAAATTCATACAATCAATGCTTTTTACTGTATAATTCACTTTTAAATTAAGAAATGGCCTATCCAGTGGGGTAATTGTGTAATGCATTCACATTGACATCAGCTTTCATATTGAAATTACAGCAATATTCATTGCATTCATTCATTCATTATGGTACTTCTAGCGCCATCGATATCGGCGATGCGCAAATTGTTATCAGAGTGTGAAAACTACGCAGAATACCACAACATGAAGTACAACGCAGACAAATCTGTGTACATGGTATTCGACAGCCCAAACAGCTGGCCGGACCTACCACCACTTAAACTTTACGGCACCGCACTTGTAAAAGTCAACATGGTCAAGTATTTAGGCCATATAATAACAGCCGACCTATCCGACCACGCCGATATAGAAAGACAGCGTCGCGCCACCGCAGTGCGTGGCAACATGCTAGCCAGGCGGATCAGCCGTTGTAGCGACGTCGTGAAGGCACAGCTGTTCACCAGTTATTGTACCAGTGTGTACACAGTCGAGCTGTGGACCAATTACACAAAGGCTGCACTGAGCGACATGCGTGTGCAGTATAATGACGCGTGGCGCGCGATTTATCGACTGCCTCGGTGCTGCAGCGCGAGTGGCATGTTTACCGCGGGCCGCGCGCCCGGCTGGCAGGCGCTGCTAAGGAGCCGCTCGGCCGCCGCACGCACCGCCGTGTATCGTTCCGCCAACTCCTTGGTGGCCGCAGTGCGTGACTGGGACTACAGCCCCCTACACCAAAAGTGGCAGTCCTATCACACACCGATCACTTAATTAGTATATATTCGTTGTTTATTTGTACCTATTTGTAATCTATTGTAAGCCAGACGGCAGTTGTTATAATTATTGGATGTAATAATCTGGAAATAAACGATTTCATTTCATTTCATTTCATTTTCATTTCATTTCATTTCATTTCATTTCATTTCATTTCATTGCGTGGTACGTAGTTGTCAATTTGACGGATTGTCAAAACACACAGAGCAATGAACATTGAAATCCAGATGAATGCGATCGCGAGTGAGTTACGCAATTAGGCAGCAGGTAATCATTTTATTACCAGTTTGTTTTGAAAAGTTTTAGTACTGCTTTTAGTACAGCTGAAATTACATATAATGTACCTACGCAAAAATCATAAAGAATAAAACAATTATTGTCATTTTTCTTTTTGTAAAAAATATATCTATAAATCTATATACAATAAGATGTCTTCAATATTATATATTCCTATCTCTTTATAGTTTATATTGAATTGCAAAAAAACTCTTTAAAATTCAACAATCGTTTTATTCTAACCTAATCTATTGAAAAAACATGTTAATAACACGCAGCGTGTTTTGACTACAAAACGATGTATTTGTAATTGTAATACTTATACTTATTGAAGTTATGGAGAGAGCTGTTTGTTTGGTCCACTTTCTTGAGCAAGTACTCCACTGATTCAATTATGCTTATGTGTTTTTGAGTTTTACATACACATAGATACGAAACAATACAACTGTCACACCAATGACTTGTAAAGCAGGGTTTCAGACTTGTATTACTTCCCAGAAAAAATAAGATGTAGGTATTGCCTTTTGAAACCTAAAACCTAGAACTGTTTTAAAGAATTGTTCTTCTTCTTCAAGAAGAAGAAGAGAATTGTTAACAAAAAATACACACCAAAACAAGGTTTTTTTTTTTTTTTTTTTTTTTTTTTTTTTTTTTTTTTTTTTTTCGAATGGGCTCTCGCAGGTGGGACCGAAGTCCCATTTCTGCTTAACCGGACTTAGTTGGCGGAGAGTCCCATGTGGGACTCCATTCGCCGAAGGTTTTTTCCCTACATACTTACAAACTAGATGCGCGCGGCATCAATACCGCGCTTCATCGGGCGGGAAAACAAGGTACTTGCCTGGGCACTTTTATAGACATCGAAGGAGCATTCGACAAAACAAACTTCTCCAGCATAAGAACAGCCCTCTCCAAGCACGGAGTGGAGCAAGTACTAACTGACTGGATTGAAAACATGTTATGTAAACGGGTGGTTCGTCTTGACGGAGAGCAACAGATGGCCATGATAGCCAGAGGCTGCCCCCAGGGAGGGGTGCTGTCTCCCCTTCTGTGGAATCTGGTAATTAATGATCTCATTACCAAACTCAACGCCAACCACTACTACACAATAGGATATGCAGATGACCTCGCCATCCTCGTATCGGGTAAGGTGACTGGGACCATCTGTAACCTCACCCAACAAGCGCTTCGTATTGTAGAACGCTGGTGCAGAGAATTTGATCTTTCAGTGAATCCCACCAAAACTGAGTTAGTCATGTTCACCAAAAAGCGAGAATTAGGACCAAACTGTTCAGTACTGAACTCCAGCTGGCCAACGAAGTCAAGTACCTCGGTGTCATCCTAGACAGTAAGCTAAGTTGGAGTAATCACCTAGAAAACAAACTAAACAGGGCCTGCATCACCTTCTGGCAATGTAGGAAAATGATAGGTAAGAAGTGGGGCCTATCCCCTAAAATTATACTATGGCTATACAGCGCGGTAATCCGCCCCATGATTGCCTATGGGGCCGTAGTTTGGTGGCCTAGAACCAAGCTGATTACAGCTTCAAACAAACTACAGCGCATGCAAAGACTTGCCTGTGTGGCGATTACAGGCTGCATGAGGACTACCCCGACTGCAGCACTCGAAGCCATGCTGGGAATTCCACCGCTCCACCTTTTTATACAACAAGAGGTGGCGATGGCGGCAGTACGTCTAAAGTAGTACACAACACACCGCGTTGATAGAGGAACTCAGCAATGAATTCCCTCTGTTGAAATCCATTAACGACCGGATTCCCAAGCAATTTATTTTCGACAAGAAGTACAAAATCCAGCTGTATGAGGATCACCGATGCGAAGGGCTGCGAATAAAACAAAGTTTAACCGGATTAAATCGCGAATATTATTTAAATTGGTTTCCCTGACGTTTCGAAAGCTTTGCAGCATTTCGTGGTCGCAGGTAGACTAAGATGACAATCGTCTTTACAGATATTTCTAAAAAAATATTAATGTAAAAGATAATGATATTTTGAGTGATTACTGCGTGCATCGAAACGATTTTAATTAATAAATATTGTACGGTAGATTAAAATATTTTTTTAGAAATATCTGTAAAGACGATTGTCATCTTAGTCTACCTGCGACCACGAAATGCTGCAAAGCTTTCGAAACGTCAGGGAAACCAATTTAAATAATATACGCGATTTAATCCGGTTAAACTTTGTTTTATTATAATGTGTAGTGATCGCGAAAACCTAAGAAGTTATTATACTTATACGTACTTCAATCTCAGCTTAATAAATCAAATACCCTTTGTAATTCACTCTTAGGTCACGTGTACAGTTCCTTGCCCCTCCACTTGTATTTGCTAATGGCGTCTGCGGGAAAGCACAGGGCCCAAGCAACCAACTCAATATTCAATAAGGCGTGAGCGCGTAAATATGTATGGACCATTAGATTGTATTATAATAATGTTCTCTTGCAGCCATGATTGGGAGAGTTTTGAGAAAAGAGGATTTAATGTTTAATTACATAAGTAATTGGTCACGCTGAAGGTTTTTCCCGGGTTTTAGGTGCAGGATGAGCTGCATTTCAATTAATTAGGCACTAGACTACGCCCGTGTATAGTTCGGCTCATCACAGAAAAACTCCCTCGAGAACTGTTTATTTTTCCGGGATAAAAAGTATATGTTAATTGTTTTTAAGCTATTGCATAGCTTCTATCGCGGGCCTTGAGCGTGGAGACCGAATCCAGAAATTTCGTAACGAAAATAACCTAACACCCCCCACTCCGACCGGAGCAGCGGTGATACTTTTTAGGTTTGCCATCTATCGATGAATAGCAGAACTTTTAATGACTTTTTGAAATATCACGCTTGTCTCTTTAGTTCTGCAAATCGCCTCTAGGTGGCATTGGTTGTATAGGCGTTACTGCGCATGCGTAATCCCCCTCTTCGCCCCGCAATCTGGTGACTCATGCCTGCTTAGAGTTTCGGCGTTAGGGCACCTCCTCTTTGTATTTACATAAAAAATGCTATGCAATAGCTTTACCGCGGCAGTCTCCGAGTGCCACGCGTCTTTTTTTTTTTTGCAGTTTTTCAGTTCTAGGCAAAAACGTCGTGCATTACGTACAATGGAGTAATTTTTCAAAATATCAATGGATCCAATAGATTGCTTCTTTCATAGTTTTCAAGGTTTTTGTTTGCTTTCAGCTAAAACAAATAGAAAACAAAAGTTAAAAGTCATAAGGAGCATTCTTCTTCTGCAATTTAATAGGTATATTTGTAACCAGAATACTCAGTTGAAAGTGTTTTCGTATTTCGCGTGAATAATATGTTTACAATATGTGGAATCAATTTGAATTGATGCGCCATCTTGTGACCCACCTTGTATAATGTCGTTTTTATTGAATTGCAAAGGAATTACGATTTTTTCCATTGGTTGGGGTTTTTCTGTAGAGAGGAAAATTACTTTTACTGTCGGTTATTGTGTTGAGTTTTGCCGGTTTATGAAGCTTTTAAAGACTTGCTTACTTTGGATAAACATCCTTTTCGTGAGCGATTTTTCTTTTCACAATTTATATCTTTAACATTCGATTTTTTTTTAAATATATTGGGAAGAATAGAGGAAGAATATTAGGAAGTTATTCAGGGACTAGGAATCTTTAATAATATCATGGAAGTTTTATTATTTTAACGCATTTTACGCATGCTAAGCGAATTCTAAAGATTTAAATTGTGGAAAGAAAAAATGGAAAAAAAAAAAATGGAATGAAAATGGAATTATGGAAGTTGTTCTCCGATCGTTCGAAACTGTATTTTTGAATCCGTGAAAAAAATACCGAACGTGTAGATACTCTAGAAGCTATTCAAAAATTCGAAATTGAAAATTCACGATGGTTCTATTAATTAATGACGTAAATTTATACAAAGTGTATCAGAAATGCGTGGTCATATTTTAAGAGCTCGTTCAGGGCATCACTTAGAACGACTTTTACTATCGGACCAACCCTAATTTCGCGAAAAATATATCAGCTGATCCTTACATTTTGTCGAGCGACATCGATGATTTAGTAGGGTACAGCAGTTTTTTTTTTCGTGATTTCAGTGTTGGTCCCATAGTAAAAGTTGTTCTACGCTATGCCCTAAATGAGCTCTTAAATATGACCACGCATTTCTGATACACGTCGTAGAAAATCTCGGATTTGTGAATAGCATTTAGGTACAGGGCACGTCGATAACTTTTCTCGCGGATTCGGAAGTATCACTTTTGAACGGTTGTGAAGAAGCTACAGGATAACATTGATGGATTATTTGAAGAAATAACTCTTGACTGTGAAGGTAATAATGTTTTATTTTCTATTAAAATCGCAGTCCATCATGCTTCTTAATACACTGAATGTTTTAAGGCATCTGTGTCTTCTCAGATCGAGGTGACCGCAACGAAAGACAAGACCTTCAAATGACTTTAAGAGCTTATGCCGGATGAAATCTTCTAATCTCTCTCTTTTATTGCCAACTACGAGACAACAAATTAGCCTGAAAAACAAGAAATAGACACATAGTCCTCATAAATATCTAAAAATTACCGGATTTTCCCACCAACTAACATAATTTTTACTTCAATTAATGTGCTTGTTTTTAATATTCCAATTATTTGAAGGGCACACGAGTCAAACGTTACGTCAGTTATCTTCGGAGGGCATCGGCGTAATAAATTCCGGACGAAACGCAAGCTGTCATAATTGTCAAGACAACAAGATGGCGACGTGACAGCGCGCGTTGCATCCACGCGTGGATCAAAATAAAGACGCTAAACACGTGTCGATTATAATTAACAAACTATTTCTAGAAGTTTAAGAATAAATTGTTGAAACACATTCGTTTTGAAGAGACTTTCATTTTAAATTTTGTTTCTAGCGTCAACCAAATATTAACTCACAATTTTGTAAATTGTAGCGATTTCAACATCTCTAACAAACAAATAAAAGATACTCGCCTGTTTTAATTATGATCTGAAACCATTAAAACTGCGGAAAACACATCTGGCATGGTTGTTAGTCTAACTCGTGTGTTACACACAGATTGTGCGTGATTTTATAATCGCTAAGAATATTCAATCAAACTGGAGGGTTTTCCGATGTGTAGGTTTCCAACGTGTAGCTACATCGGGGCTCAATGACTTGTTTAACGCGTGTGCCAGAAAGTCTGCGAACCAGTCTAATTATTTCGATATTAGTCAGTGGTCTATTGGCAAAATCACAGCCACATAGCCGAAAACGAGAATGCGGTTTACGCGGTAGACTCAGAAGGAAATGGCGGGATGAGCTGGATGACTGCAAATTGCCATAGACCAAAACAAGTGGAAGAAACAAAGAGACCTTTATCCTGCAGTGGGACAAAACGAGCTCATTAAGAAAATGGGTTTACAGAGGATAATCGCAGTTTGGAAAGTATGATATTCATTTAGATAAGGCATATTGTATCTATAGGCTCGTCTAGCAAGACTGGAGCCGTACACACACGTAATTAGCCCATTATAGCCCCACTGCTGGGCACGGGCCTCTCCTCCAAATGAAATGGATCAGGCCTTAATCCACCACGCTGTTCTAGTGCAGGTTGGCGGACTACACACACCATCAAGAACTTATGGAGCACTCTCAAGTGTGCAGGGTTTTAAGTTCGATATTTTCATGTCAAAATAACAATCGACAAGTTCTTTCATCTGGCGCCAAAAGATAAACAAATTAAATAAATATAAATTCGAAGTTGTTTAGATTACTTATCACATAGGTATTATGAAATGCGAAAGTTTCATCAAACACAACTGGACAGTGTTGGCTGCCAAAATGCATGTAAAACAGTGCGGGGACCTGCGAGGCATACGACACATGAATGTCATTCGTTAGAGTTATGTCATTTGCCAACATATCGCATGTTGCAATTTATTTGATTGAACGTTTTCATGGTTGATGGTTAATGGATAAGGTGGTTGGTAGGGTTGTTGTAATCATCATCATCATTTCAGCCGGAAGACGTCCACTGCTGGACACAGACCTCCCCAAGCATCGCCGCAACGACCGGTCCTGCGCTTTCCGCATCAAGCGGATTCCCGTGACATTCACCAGGTCGTAGGTTAACTTTGTGGGAGGCCTACCCACGCTGCGCCTTCTAGTACGCGGTAGCCACTCCAGTTGGGTTGTTGTAGTTACTAGTAATCTTTATAGGTAGACAGTGTGCCGATTTTTTTTATTATTAGAGAACTGAAAATATATGATGAACCATATTGTATACATTCTGCTCATTATTGTCCCACTGCTGGGCACGGCTCTTCTCGAAATGAGAAGGTTTAGACGTTAGTTCACCACGCTGGCCTAGTGCGGTTTGGCGGACTACACACCATCGAGAACTATATTGAGCAATCTCAGGTGTGCAGGTTTCCTCACGGTATTTTTTTTCAAGATTTAAAGAAAGTGATAAAAAAAAAGGAAAAAGGCTCGGAGGATGATGATGATCAAATTCTGATCCGCACATGAATTTTAAAGGTCAGAGGTGCGGGTGGGGTTTGAACTTGGACCCTCCTGCATGGAGAACAACCCCTTACCCACGTTTTTCAGGATACATGGCAAGCAGCAATGTTTATGAAGATGATCTGTTATTACAAGCATATATTGCCATGCAAGATTTATCTCTAAGCTTTTAGAAAAAACTTTTTGAGTCAATATAATTAAGAGTTATTTGCTAAATATATCTATTCTTGGGCCCATATATGATCAGTAGTCAATTAAAACACCTAGTAATTCTCCATCAATTAACCTTGTTTTGCAACAAAGACGAGCCATAAGAGATTCATCATTCCATAGTTTCATGAATCATGATTTGACACTGCGAATTGCTGCCAACTAGGGCAGTCGACAAGGGCATATAAACTTAGAAAACCTATTGATTAATTATGTGGAAATCCATCTATCTTAGTGTTTGAAACAGAAGGAGGTGCTGCCAAACCCTGCTGGGCAGGGCTTCTCAGAAGAAGAAGGGTGGCCTTCCACTACGCGTTGGCGGACTACACACACCATAGAGGAGTGTTCAGAGCGGTTTCCTAAACAATGTTTTCTTTAACTGTTAATGCATGTGAGAATCAGTTTTTGATCCGCAAATAAAATTGAAAAGTCAGAGGCGTTCTGAGCTAGCAGTCCCTTAATGTCGAACTGTTTCTCATACTAAGTCCTGTACCTATACCTCGGACACTAACTGGACTAAAAGCTCTCCTGCATTCAAACCCAGATTTTGATGAATGAAAGATTAAACTATATTATATCGAAATCTTTGAAGTACTGTGAGAAGAATTTGTGAATTTGTTTAAAAAAATCTAAATCGTATTCTTGCTTAAGGGGCTCCCCACAGATCAGTGGCGTCCACTCAGTAAAAAAATTATTACTCGCTAAAAAAAAAAAAAAACGCTCGTTAAATTATTATTGCATTTATCGAAAACCTGGATACATAGAATTGAAGTATAGGTCATCATCATCATCATCATTTCAGCCGAAAGACGTCCACTGCTCGACATAGGCCTCCCCCAAGCATCGCCAATACGACCGGTCACCGATCACTGCATTATCAGACTATGCGTAAACAATCATACACTTGTGCTCTCCCTTACGAACTATTAATGATCCTAATAATACAAGACACATGCCAGAGTAAACAAGTCTTGTATGATGTCATTGCCAACTAGATAAATTATGCGTTTATTTTTTAGTTTTGTAACAGACCACTTGTGTTCCTTATTACGACCAAGGACACCTGATTGATTGGAACCGTCTTCCGGTACTCCTTTGATGATTGTTAACATTATTTTTTATGTTCGCGAATCAAATAAATAAGAATGAAATAAAAAAATAAAATAAAAAATCAAATAAATAATAGATATGTACCTAGAATGCTCCGTGAGGCTATTGAAATTAAAAAAACATCCTAATTTTAATAGAGAAGATGGTTGGCAGCTACCACCAGTTTGGAACCCAGTCCTAAAAATAATCAAGTCCCAAACAGCATGCAACACTGTAAAAGATAATGATATTGTGAGTGATTATTGCGTGCATCGAAACGATTTTAATTAATAATATTGTACGGTAGATTAAAATATTTTTTTAGAAATATTTGTAAAGACGCTTGTCATCTTAGTCTACCTGCGACCACGAAATGCTGCAAAGCTTTCGAAACGTCAGGCAAACCAATTTAAATAATATACGCGATTTAATCCGGTTAAACTTTGTTTTATTATTATCAAATAAATAAGGTTAACAAGCCCTAAATGTAGAGCTTTAGAATTTATTATTTCCCTTAGAGTGCAATTTAAATAATAAATGTGTAGTTATCAAGGCGTATTCATAAGTTATAACTCCCTGTTATTAAAAATGTGCTCATCTATAGTTTTCTCAGCAGCCAATTCTCTCCCTTGCAGGTGACGTACCTTACAACCATAGCTCTGGGTCCTCCCTAAATCATAATATATCCACCGAACGCGTAATATATCTCCGGAAGCATAATACATTCCCTAAATTCCTCTCATTGTACTGAAGATGGCCACAGGGGGGGGTTTTAGTGCAGTAGAAGCCCCACACGACCCAGCCTCCGTACCCTATGAGGCCAGCAGTCTTTTGAAGGATACCTCCTCGCTATTTGTTTGAAAAAGGCATTGTGTAGTAACTACATAGTCTCTACGCTGCGTTCAGCCGGGTTAAGAGCCAGCCCTCTTGTACCAGCAAAAGATTACCTAAAGATACCTTAAGATTTTCAGCCTCAATTTCTAAGACAGAAAGCCGATCCATACTTAAACAGAAAAACTCAAAAGTAACTCTATTTTACTCCATAACCACAATTAGAACCAAAAAAACATCGTAATAAACCAACACATGTTAACCACGAATTAATTAGCCATTAGCCGATCGTAAATCTCCGTCAATGTTCGGAGCACATCGGGCGCTCGCCATCTCAAAATAGTCCGGGAGAGATGCGCGTGCGGCGATGGATGCAAAACAGCGCGCTGGATGACTGCCAAAGATATGCATGGGTAAAATGGAGTGGAAGGGCAGAGATGTTGAAAATTAGTCCTTGTCAGCCGTTTAGTTAAAAGATCTTGTTGTGCGATGTTTTAAAGTGGTCTTGTCTCTGTTGTTGTTGCTATCCTTGTCCAAGAATAACTCCCTTTCTATATTGTTAAAGGTGACGGGTCGACGGACAGCTCAACGCAACTGTAGGTGTAATTATATCACAAAGCGGTCGCCAGCCCGTCTGCCAAGTGTTGCGATTAAGGTGCAGGCACACAGCGGACGGGACGGAAGCGTCGTCGACCGAACGTGGACGGGGCGTGTATGTCACACTGCGGGCGGATCGCGCGCGTGACTGAACGGCGGCGGAATGACAGCGCCAGAAGAAAACGTTCCGCTGTCTATGTGACTACTACTATGCATTCCCATAAAATACAACGCCATCGTATCGGTCGTGCATCGCCCGGCGTTGTCTTTCCTTCCGGCGGAGCGGTGGCGGATCGGTTACGCCCTCAAAACGCCCGGCAGGACAGCGCTGTGTGAACTTTCTAATACAGTTCAGTACATTACAACACGACGAGACCCACCGAAGATACGCTTCAGTTCCGTCCCGCTCGCTGTGGGTTTCAGGCCTTAGCAATATTCGTTGTGTTAGACACACGTGCACCAATAAGAATTAATGATAGATTATATTTTCGCCTCGCTTTTGTTATACAACGTGTTGATCTGTATTCGTGCCATATTTAAGGAGGTGACTATACCACTGATACTGAACACGAATCAATAAAAAAATCAACACCAATTTTTATTTATTTATTTAATACCTTTTTTGTAAACAAACAAGTTGCCCCATGTGTTGCGTGCGAATTAAAAACGATGCGTGCGAAACCACCAAATAAATGGGCAGAATTTTCCGCCCTTTGACAATGCTGCCGGTGACTTATTTTCAAAGTCGTTCGGGATTTATTCTCAAACCTCGCTATGTTTCTTAGTGAAAATTTCGTTATTAAATAACCGTAGAATTAGTTAAATATTTTTAGATGACTAAGCACATATTTATTATTTGGTCTAGAAATATGGCACGGTTACAGATCAACATCTTGTATATGCGATGAAAATAATAAAATTCATCATCATCATCATCCTCCTGCCCTTATCCCAATTTATTTGGGGTCGACTCAGCATGTTTTTTTCTTCCATACATCTCTATCAGCCGTCATCTCCGTGTTCACTTTCTTTCTATTCATGTCATCTTTCACACAATCCATCCATATTTTCTTCGGTCTCCCTCTTTTCTTATAGCCATCAACATTCATACTTAAACTTTCCTCGTAACATGCTCCTCATTCCTCCTCATCACATGTCTATACCATGATAGTCTGTTGCTACTTAACTTCTCTGTCACTGGCGCTACTTTCAGACTCCCTCTTACATATTCATTCCTTATCCTATCCATTCTCGTTACACCACACATTCCTCTTAACATTCTCATCTCAGCTGCATGCACTTGCCTTTCATTAATTCCTTTCGTAGCCCAACATTCCGATCCATACAGGACAGCAGGTCTTATCTTGGTCTTATAGATTTTCCCCTTCAGTTTAAGAGGAATTCGGGAGTCACATGTAGTTCCCGTGACCTGCCGCCATTTCAACCATCCTGTGTTAATTCGGTGCTTGACTGTCCGGTCTATTTCGCCATCGCTTTGCACAAGTGAGGTGATAATAATAAAATTAAATAACGTAAATGCTGCGTGATGGTACTAGACATGTCTTATATAAATAAAATTTCCATTAAGAAGTCCGTTTTATTTCTTAATGAAATTCATGGAAATCCCGAGAAATGTTAATGCAAACAACTGTTCTAAAGTATTGATGTTATTCCAATTCAACGCCAGTGAATAAATTACTAACAATTCTACTAAATGATTCTTTAATGCAAAGTAGTTCCGCGAATGTAGTTTTTTCTGTTTTAAAGTGAGTTTTTAGCAAAAATCCAGGTTTTTGTATATATTTGCAACTTGATTTGGAAGTAGTAGAGTAGTTACTCAAATCAGCCACAAGGAGATCTAATAAGAGTTCAATAGAAACAACATCTCGTATGAATAAAAAAAGGCGCACGGAATCTCGCTAAGAAAAGATTGAAACATTCTTTTTTTCCTAAGCTCACTATAATTTCGACAGAATTTTAACACACCAGATATATATTGTTATTTTATTTTTGACACTACGACAATGACTACCGTCACACGAGATTTGTTGCGTCATCGCGGCTTTGTGTCTTACTATGTCTTGTGAATGTGTGCGTACCAGCCCGTACTTTTAAACGAGCCGTCTTACTATGGGTGATTCACTTTTGTTTAGCGAGATTCCGTCCGCCTTTTTATATTTGTCCAAGAACAACATTATGACTTTTTTTAAAGATGTACTGACTAAACTGACGTAACTATAGAGTTATAAGTCATTTTACATAAAATTTAAAAATGCTTGAAAAATAAGAAAACCCTTTAAAGTTTAGACCTCAGTTAAAAAAAAGTTTAAACATAAAAAATACAGAAAAACGGTATTTAAGCCTGGTTAAGGTAAAACTACAGCTAAACCCGATTATGTAATAAAATGGCTAATGTTTAGTATTGTAAACACGTAACGTAATGTATTGTATTATTGTGCAATAGGCTTGATCTTAATTGCTTTTAATTATGACAATTTCAACATATTATGTAGTTTCATGGTGGATGGGTGACCGTTTCGTCACACATCGAGACCCCTCCGTGCCTCGGAGAGTACGTTAAGCTGTCGGTCCCGGTTGTCATACGAATATCTATGGCAGTCGTTACGAGTAGTCAGAAGCCTGAAAGTCTGACAACTGGTCTAACCTCCGAATGTCAGTATTACCCAGTAAATGGGTTGCGGGGGTCTGATGGCAGTCGCTCCGTGTAAAATACTGATGTTCAGCCGCATCTGGTTAGACTGGAAGCCGACCCCAACATAGTTGGGAAAAGGCGCGGAGGATGATGATGTAGTATGAATGGTTAGTAACTCAATTGCATATTCAATAAATAATACAGTGTAACATTTTCTGTCGATATTTTACCAGCAGCGAAATGGTCGAAAATCCTCCACCAAAAAAATCTAAAAATAAACATGCAATCCTGTCATCCGGAATATCCATCTGTCACTTAAAAAGTGTCATTTGCCAAAAACAACGGAATCCCCTGCCGCTCTTATGTATCAACTCGTTCAACGGGGACTTGAGAAGTGTCCTGAACAACTGCTTATACTCCAGCTGCTCTCAACAAGATAAGACATGCCTCGACACTTGTCGCGAGAGACGCAATTAGGAAGCGACTCCTTACATTTTCAAGTTTAGTATTGTTTTGTTAGCGAGAGAAATTGATACCTACTTATTCATAATGCTTGGCTTAAATTGCTATTATTATTATTTATTTAATTCGAGTAACCAGGACTCATAGGGTTAGTAACATTATTTACTTAAAAACTATGTTAGTAATATTAAAATACAATCCAATTATAATACAATTTAAAACTAACAATTAACATTAAAGATTTTTGAATCACCGCTTCAGAATTCCAGCAGAAATTCTGGAGCAGAGCAAATTCCAAAGACAGCAATCTAACCTGTCTGCAATCATGCCCAGGATGCTATTGGAGCTGGCTCAAACCCGGCGCATCAAGGATGCACATCTTTTTCGCATTGTAGCATAAAAGCTATCTACATGGATTTCGGCAAACATCCCTGATGTGCTACAGAAGCGAGGCAGCCCCATCAGCACCCTGAAGGCATTATTATACTGGATGCGATGGGCGCTGTACAACTTTTGCGTAAAAATTGAATCGCAATTAATTTGTTCCTTGACTTATCCTACTCATATTATAAGTGCAAAAGTATGAATGTTTATTCATCCTGGATTGGACACGGTCTATCAAAGTGCTAAATTTTACAAACACACATCCGTACTTTGGCATTGATAATAAATATGATAATCACTTTTTACGGTTCCGTAGTCCTACAAGGAACCCTTATAGTTTCGTCATGTCCGTCCGTCTGTCCGTCTGTCCGTCTGTCCTAATCCTTTACAGCTTAATAACTTCTACAGTTATAAACATAAGTAAATGAAATTTTGTTAAAAAATAGTATAGATATAGATCTCAATTTTAAATAAAAAAATCATGATTACGTATTTAAGGGGTGGCGCCCATACATGTGAAATGGGGATGAAAATAATTTTTTCGCTGCATCCCCTCGTGTGGGGTATCATTGAATATGTGGAGGAACGAGGTGTCATGTCCCTCCAACATAAAGGGAGGATCCTCCGGCCAGGCTGGGTCTGCGCCTGGCAGGCGCGCCGGCACCCAACGGTTGATGTTGGGCGGTTGTATTTATGCTAACTTGCGTGTAAACTCTGCTTGCGCGATGTAGGATAGTTCTTATGTCACCGGATAGATGTCGCTACATCACCCTTGTGCGTGATTCGGGATTTCTGTTGTCATTGTCTACGCTAAGTCAGTGTTAGGTAGATGTCGCCACAAATAGGTCTACTAAAATGAAGGTAATGTTTCATACACCACTTTTTATCAGGTGTACCATCTGGGAAATATAGCCTGCCTGACACATTGCAAGCCACTTTGGCTTGCAATGTGTCCCCCCCCTGCCATTTCTAAACTATGCAACGTAGAAACTTATAAACTTCTACATTGATAGACCTTTGTAAAAACTCTCTTTTAAAATTATTTCGAGCATAATGCAATTATAAATTTTTGAGTTATAGAGAGAAAACTGAAAAATACTTAAAACGTCCTAGTTCAAATGTCATTGACCTTAGAGAAAAATGATCTTAGCAAATAATGCTCCTTTAGGTACTTTCTATTTGAAAAAATCACAAAAAGTAACTTTGTGTTATGTTTACATGACACAATTCTTAAATTATAACAACAACACTGTCTGAGTTGCCAATGCTGCCGTCAAGTGCCGTCTATTGCATTTGGCACTGTATAGCGCCATCTAGCGGCTACTGACAACACTCTCTGAGTCGCCAATGCTGCCGTCTATTGCAAAAACTAAAATAGCCATGATTAATATTCGATTTGATTTGTTTGTAACACCTACTTAAGGAACCCTATAATACTGAGCATGGCCCGACATGCTCTTGGCCGGTTTTTATTTTAATTTTTTTTCAATAAAGCCTTGTACCCCACTTTTTATATTTTCGTGTACTATAAATTATTAGTACATACCTATGTTTACATACATGAATTTTAATTGCTTACAAATTCAGATTGGTAAGAACTATCTGGCTCTCACACAAATATTGATTTCGTACAGGATCTTGCGATACTCGCCCTAATGGCATGGTTTGCATGCCAACTAGGCGAAATGACGGATTTTTATTTTATGATAACAACTTTATGTAACCTATTTCAAGCAAATAAACATTCTTCATTCTTCAATATTTGTGTGATGAACACAAGTGTTTGTGTTGGTCTGGGTGTTTCTTATTTATTATAAGTATGTATTTACAAAAAAAAAGTATATATGTATTATATCCATTGTCTAGTACCCCTAGTACAAGCTCTGCTTAGTTTGGGACTAGATGGTGCTGTGTAAAAAATTTCCCAAAACATTTTATTTATTTATTTAAAATGTTTATTCTTATAGTCCCATCAGTGAACATTCGTATGACTGTTTTGATCGTGTAGTTCCAGAGAAACGTGGAGTTAAACACCTCTTTTCTTGCGGATGTCTTAAAAGCTCACTAAACCTGGCACTTTAGTGAGCTTTTGCCCCAACATGCTGCGATCTAGCATTCGTTTACTAAGCTTGGTGGTAATATTTATCGGTATTTTTCATGGTATTACACACAGAAATAGATAGAATCGAAAAGTGGGCAGGGCGCGCGTGCCAACAATCTGTACCATAGTGCAGTGTATTTCAAAGCCTTTCTCAGTACACCTTATGACTTGTTTCTGTAAATACTGTAACAAAAACCCGCAAAAATGCCTTATTGTGCTGTTTCTAACTGCAGAAACAAAAGCTGTAAAGTACATTTGATTAAAGTTAATTTTTAAATTAATGACGTCAATATGTAATGTAAATGTATGTGATTACAACCATTCTATCTCTACCTATTTCTGTGGTAAGTATTACAAGATAAAACGAGCTAAAGGCCCACCTGATGTTAAGCGGTTATTTTTGCCCATAAGAACTGAATGGTACTGCAAGTCGCGTTAGCCAAACTGAGACATGAAGATGGAACGTGTCGGGTGATTGTAATTTCACCGGCACCCGTACTCTTCGCACCGGACCAGAGCTATGCAAGCATTGCTGTTTCGTGGCCGAAATAATTACGGTGGCAGTACTTTCTCGGACAAGTAGCTCTAATACTCCCAAAACACAGCACACACAGTGCAAATACATAATTACAGCAGCTTTCGGAGCGTATAACTAACAGAATAATTTACGGTTTGATGTGATGATGAGATTTATGATTATACTGGAGACCTATCCTTAGATGATAAACAGCGCTATACACTTACACGATAGTATGTTTTGAAAACACCTGAGACTTTTGGATGGCCGCCAATTCTATAAACCAATAAATAAACTTTCCACTCTCATAACTCAGATATACAGTACCTACATTCAACATTGTAATACGCTATTTGCCGATTGCACATTCAATGTGAATATGTCCGCCAAATCGCACGTGGCCGACATGGTGGCCCTATGTCATGTCATGTCATTTCAATTTCAATATCAATTTTCAATTTCAATGTTTTTTATTTCAAATAAACCTAATTACAGGCACTTCTGAAAGGTCAGGCTCTAGTTGCACGGTACCAAATTGTGGGTCCTATGGAGAAGAACCGGCAAGAAACTCCATGGATAAACTCTTTTTAAAATAGGTTATTTTTTATCACATCAAATTTATTCAAATAATGTGAGTATAGTGTAGGTTAATGTCAGAAATAAACAAGAGTTTAAAAGTGAGAATATTGCCTTTAGAAATAAACGTAAAAAGAGTTGCCATAGTATGTAGAAGCTGACCTGTCCCGACAGACGGCACCCGTTCACGAGCATGACGCGAGCATCAGCCATCGCTTAACTCAACCATATTGAAGGGAACTTAACGACCCGACACTAACGCCACCATCAGCATGACATTTAAGTGATCATGACAGACTCATACTGCTAGACAACAAATAGGCAGGAATATATAGAATTACTGTAAAAAGATTAATGGCCACATGATACCTTAAATTTTACATTTTAATCACCTATTAAAAAATTGTAGCAGTTCATACACGTTGCATTTCTATGACAGAAAAGAATGCAATATTAGAAAAAAAGTCTAAATAAATTGTATTGTATTGTATTCCGAAACAGTAAAGTTAATAAAGTGTAAATGAATTTTAATAATAAACAGTTTAATTAACTGTTTTTGTTAATTATTTTGTTGTTTATGTTAATGTCAAAATAACATGAGTTGGTAGAAAAATTACCAAGAGTTGATACAGATCGATACAAAAACTAAAATGTGTCAAAAAAATTACACAATGTCAAAGGCAATAATAAAATATAGATCCAATGTCAAAAGTAAAAAAATAGAAAATAAAACTAATGGTCCAATATTAATACAATTGGTCAATACCATTGACCATACAGACCAATAGAACCCTAATGTTGAATATAATATGTACAATAAATTCTGTCAACTAGCTGAGGCGGGTAGTACAATCCGATTGGCCCTACCAAGGCGGCTATTGGCTAATCACTAACGCAAAAGTTCTGTCGTCTCGCATAAGTGGTCGAAACTGATTTAATGTTTTCAAGTGGCGAATAGTGGCAGCTTACATCCGATCTATATCATTGATGTGTTGACAGACATCGGTCACCTGTGTAATAAGGCGTCTATGGTTGATGCCTCACCTCTTCTCATTCTGAGAAGAGGCTTGTGTGACCTGACCTCTTTATAACCCATACTTTACCATGGTTGTGGATATAGAAAGCAGACGTGCGATAGGGCTGGCTTTGCCGGATTAAGTAGTGATCTGGTGATTTAAGAACATTCCTTTTTATTTTATTTTTTTAATTTGATTTTTTGATGCGGAAGGCGCAGGACCGGTCGTTGTGGCGATGCTTGGGGGAGGCCTATGTCCAGCAGTGGACGTCTTTCGGCTGAAATGATGATAATGATGATGAGATGATTTATGATCAAACTGTACTTGAGGAACCTTCTGTAATAGGTACAGACCAAAGTTTGGTAATATTCATTGCATATTTGAGTGTTTTGTTTCACTTCCACTGTGGCAGTAAATAAAACACTAAATAACAGATAAAATTCCTATAGTTATTTGCATCCCATCAAAACATGTTTATGTTAAGCCAACCAAAATGATAGCAGTGTTTTCTAACTATTCAAAAGTTATCATAATCATAATCATAATCATTTATTTGCATCTTAAAAAGTACAACCTTACAATTTCTTATCGAATAGTACTTGCAATGTTATTTCTAGTATCACTTAAGTCATATAATTTACGTCATTATGTGTGACGTCACAGGTATTAATTAATTTTATTATTATTCGCGTTGGCACGGCTATAGACGGCTGTGCGTACGCGCAGGGAGATCACACGTGTTGATAATATTATCAAGATGATGGTTGTGAAATGTTTAATATGTATATGTATGAGATAATATATAATATGGGGATAATATATAATATATAATATGGGGCTCGTAGCGAAGCAACGACTGCGCGGATTGTATGATCTGCAAGGTTAAGCTGCACTTGCCGCGGTCAGTCTGTGGATGGGTGACCGTTTCGTTACACATCGAGACCCCTCCGTGCCTCGGAGAGCACGTTAAGCTGTCGGTCCCGGTTGTCATACGAATATCTATGGCAGTCGTTACGGGTAGTCAGAAGCCTAAAAGTCTGACAACTGGTCTAACCTCCGAATGTCAGTATTACCCAGTAACTGGGTTGCGGGGGTCTGATGGCAGTCGCTCCGTGTAAAATACTGATGTTCAGCCGCATCTGGCTAGACTGGAAGCCGACCCCAAGATAATTGGGAAAAGGCTCGGAGGATGATGATGTATGAGATAATATTAAAAAGATTTTATTTATTTACTTTTAAACTATGGCATTGCATTATAACTTATTATTATATATATTATGCAGCGGATTCCCGCGACCTTCACCAGGTCATCGGTCCACCTTGTGGGGGGCCTACCCACGCTGTGCCTTCCAGTACGCGGTCGCCACTCCAGAACTTTACTGCCCCATCGGCCATCCGTTCTGCGAGCAATGTGCCCCGCCCACTGCCACTTAAGTTTGGCAATTCTTCGGGCTATGTCGGTTACTTTCGTTCTCCTGCGAATCTCCTCATTTCTCATTTCATTCATTCGATCACGCAGGGACACTCCGAGCATAGCCCTGTCCATTGACCTTTGAGTGACTTTGAGCCTTCTTATCAGGCCCATTGTGAGCGACCACGTTTCAGTGCCGTAAGTAATTACTGGCGACACACACTGGTCAAAGACTTTCGTCTTGAGACATTGCGGTATTTCTGTTGGATGCGGAAGGCGCAGAACCAGTAGCTGTTGCGATGCTTGGGGGAGGCCTATGTCCAGCAGTGGACGTCTTTCGGCTGAAATGATGATGATGATTATATTATGGGGTGCTTTAAAAGAGCCTCCACGAGTTACGATATTTAATTGATCGTCCGGCGCACCCTGGGCAGACAGCCCCGCTACCAACCTGCTGACTGGCTAACGCACAAATAGCATTATTTTATTTTATTTTTATTTATTTTTCTTACACTATCTTAAAAAAAAACATGAAAAAATTCCACATTTTCTTGATTTATTGATGGGTAAAACCCGTATTAGTCGTTTGAAAAACACGTCAATCAAAATCGAATGGCACACCTCTTTGTCAAATACGTAAAAACGAATAATTGTTAGGTCTGCGGAAAACCCCATTATTTTAACATTTATTTGACATGATTCATGGGTCATGAAGCTAAGGAATATTGTTTATATTTTTAATTTTCAGGGCACACGCTTATTCTTCTACGGGATACATTTTTAAGGAGTGCGGACGTAGACTCATTGAGGAAATATGCATATTTCCTCAAAGCGTAGACTTTAGTATCTGTTCCTAAGTGCAACCACGTTATTAAAATTCGCTTTAAAACAAAATTAAAATTCGATGTTTGGGGGAGGCCTATGTCCGGCAGTGGATGTCTTTCGGCTAAAATTATGATATGATGATGATGGCGTATGCCACAAAAAAATCCGAGTCTCTCATAAAGCCGCGGGAGTGTGGGACGGGACGAGCGGGCGCGTCGGTTAGAATAAGTATGACACCAAAAATTACTATAACATAACATCACGCCTGTATTCCCCCGAAGAGGTAGGCAGAGGTGTATAGCACACCCACATTTCGCCAGTTATGTTATAGTCCCATGTAATAGGGGGCGAGCCTATTGCCATCAACCGGGCACAAATCCAGACACCGGGCTGCTACTGAGAATTTCCTATAACGAAAAAACCCAATAACACTTTGTCCGACCCGGGAATCGAACCAAGGACCCCACGCTTAGCAGTCGCGCAAAAAATGTACAATATACAATAATTTATGAAGTTAAATAATTAATTGGCATATAAATTTTTTGCAATAAATTTTTTTTTGGGGTGTTTGAGGTTTTGTGTTATTTAAATGTTTGTAATTTTAACACGTTGTTATTGTTACGCTCACTATGTGTCAGACCACACGATGTTTTCCATCACCGTTACTCAGTGATATCACAGTCTAAGGAACTCTAGCTTTGCTCTTTGTGATATCATCAAGTCATCAACTTATTGCCAATGTTTCACAAGAGTTCCGATTATAGATCTATCTGTATACCAATACGAAATAATATCCCTCTTTCTGATATTGATATGTAATGGAGCTTTTAGACGAAAGTATCTACCGAAGCCACTTGTCTTATAAACATTGTTGCAATCTGCAAACTTCAATTTATAGATTTATGTCGTATATTATTTATATCGAGGGCTTACTGCCAAAATCTGCTAAATAACAAATTTTCGCTACATTAAGCCAATTGTATCAGTATGTATACACGGTGAGTTTGCGTCGGTTTTGGAAACGAAAAGGGGTCAATGTACTCATCATTATGAACAACTTTTACTATGGGACCAACCCTGAAATCGCGAAAAAAATCTGCTTTTCCCTATATTTTGTCGATTTATGGGAACACAAATATAAGTACCAGCTAATTTTTTGCAAGCGAGTGTGGATGGAAGAGTTGGAGGGGGACGACCTCGGCGAACGTATCGTATCGCGATCAAATCGCGGACGTTCTCAAAAAATGGCAGGTTAAGAGTTCTCTAAACCGACGAGCATGCATGACGAGGTTAATGGACGTAGATGAAGCGAAAGAGGTGTGTCAGGATCGTAGCAGTTGGAAATCCATAGTCTCTGTCTACCCCAATGGGAAACAGGCGTGATAATATGTGTTACTAACATATTGGATCCATTGTTGTCTTGGATAAATAAATAAATAATATGTATGTATGTAATAATATGTACGACTGCTGAGCATGGGGTCCTGGGTTCGATTCCCGGGTCGGGCAAAGTGTTATCGGTGTTTTTTCATTAGGAAATTCTCAGTATCAGCCTGGAATCTGGATTTGTGCCCGGTCAATGGCAATAGGCTCACCCCCTATTACATGGGACTATAACATAACTGGCGAAATGTGGGTGTACTATTACACCTCTGTCTACCCCTTCGGGGAAATACAGGCGTGGTGTTATGTTATGTTATTATTTCTATTTCTATGGTCCCATAGTAAAAGTTGTTCCTTACAATGAGTAAATTCATCTCTTAGAAGGACTTCAGTTAATAATGTTAAACTAAAGAACTCGAAAAAAATGGTATCTTCAGGTGTTTACCTCCCATGTTTTTTTTGAAGTAAAACTTCTTTATCCACGCTTGCCTTGGGGAGTAAGCTGGTGAATGCGTTACGAAAAGTGAGGCGAACGGAGGGGGTAGTGCGGGACGCGGGGAACGAGGCGCGGTACGGGCACGACACAGCGCCGGCAATTGTACGCGCGCCGCGGCGCCATTCCTTTGTTCTCATTGAAATATTATTGAGTGAGATGTCACTTAGTGAAGTTTTACTTCAGACGTGTGCTCTAAAGCACACTCTTTTTTTATTGTTATTTAGCAGGTTTTCGCAGTAAGCCCTTGCTATTATTGTAAGTACTACTACAAAGTAGATGTACTTAACATAAATCTTCATAGTTTGCAGATTGCAACAATGTTTATAAGTGGCTTCGGCGCTTTCGTCTAACAGCTCCATTAGATAATTAATATCAAATTTATACGAATAAACGATATTTAATGTCCTCTTGACCGAATTTCGGTTACGGCATCCAATCTCAATGGAGACTAACCGTCTGCGGGGATTATATTATATTGCACAAGTGTGTGCGCAAACACAGGTACACTCTCTATTCCCTCACTCTCTTAATCCGATGGGTCGGCAATCCGACACGACCGGAGAGAGATCAGGCGCAGGACCGACGGCTTTACTTGCTCTCCGAGGCATGGGGGAGTAACACCGCCAACTTGCTGACTCCGGGCTGCTTCTGAGAAATTTTTGACAGAAATATCCTTATAGCACTTTTTGCCCGACCCGGGAATCGAACCCAGGACCCCAAGCTAAGCAGTCGTGCTTGCAACCACTAGACCAACGGGGCTGTAAGTATTGAAGCCGCTTCTGTTTTATAAAGTCATCTTCAGAGAGAAAATCCTACTACATATATTAAAAATGCGAAAGTAGGTATACATGTTTGTTTGTCCTTCAATCACGCTGAAACGACTGAACGGATTTAGATGAAACTAGGCACTCACATAGACCATTACCCAGTTTAACATCTTAAGGCTACTTATAACAATAATAACTAGCCTAGTAGGCCTGCTTGATAAACAATAGCTTTTTAGCAGTACTTTTTATCCTGGGAAAATAAACAGTGACCGAGTATTTATCTTTATCTTTTTATACATATACGTGGGACACTCAGAAAGTTTTGCGAAACTAAAAAAAATTGTTCTATACGTACATATATTTTTATCAAATCTTTTCAAAGTACTTTCCACCAGCCTCTATACAAAGATTCATGCGCCTAAACCAGTTTTCAAAACACTTTTTCCAGTCCGCCGCAGACACCTCGTTTACAGCCTGCTCGAACGCAGCCAGCGCATCTTCCGGCGACGAAAATTGTATCCCTTTGAGCTGATTTTTTATTTTTGGGAATAAAAAGAAGTCACACGGTGCTAGATCAGGGCTGTAAGGAGGGTAACCCAGGAGTTTGACTGGCGTGCTGTCCAGGAAGTCCCTCGTTTTGAGTGCGGTGTGCACAGGTGCATTGTCGTGGTGGAGCAGTAGCCCGCGGAGCCCTGTGTTTGGTCGCTTGTTGCTTATAACAGAGAAAACTTCTGGCAAACATTTGGTAGTATACCATTCGGCATTAATGCTTCTTTGATCCCGTAAGGGAATTGATACCAAGTGGCCAGTCAAATTAAAAAAGCTAGCGATCAAAATCTTACCCCCGCTTCTAGATCGCTTCACTTTGGTAGGCGTTGGCTCATTTTGAAACACCCAAACAGTCGACTGGCGCTTGGTTTCTGGGTCGTATTGATAAATCCAGGACTCATCACCTGTAACGATGTCGTAAACACGCCGAGACGAGCCTGCTTCAAATTTGTTAAGCATATCACGGCACCATTCCACCCGGGCCTGCTTCTGAGCATCGGTGAGGTTGTGCGGCACCCAGCGTGATACTATCCTCCTCACGCGAAGATGGCTGTGTAGAATCTCGTGAACGCTTCCCGATCCAATCTTCAATATGTGTTGAATCTCCTGATATGTAATTCGCCTATTGTCTTGGATTAAATTTTTCACTGCTAGCACGTTTTCTTCGGTAACAGCCGTCAAAGGGCGACCGCTTCTTTCGTCATCCCCCAAAGTTGGTCGACCGCGCTTGAATTCGTTATACCAACGATACACGGTTGCCTTGGAAGGGCCTTCATCCATGAATGCCATTTGAAGTCTATCGTACGATTCATCCGGTTTCAGGCGACATTTGAAATCGTATAAAATCATAGCTCTAAAATGTTCCCGGCGCAGATCCATATTTCAGTGAGACACAATACTTTGAATTAACTCGCAAAAAATGTGGAGGGAAATTTTGAAATTGGAACTTACTTATTTTTACTTATAAATAATCATATTTTCGAAAAACATTATAACTGACCAGTCTCCCATATATAAAAACTTTTTTTCGCAATACTTTCTGAGGGGCCTGGTATATTTTGTGACAAGCCCGCCACACTTTCCCAACCACTGCAACAGCTGTAAGCCAGGATAAACAATGGCGACCAACCAGAAAAACGCCTTTAATTATATTGTTTGTTGAAAACATTCCAATAAGGAACATTTACGTTGTTGAGTTGAACCTATCAACATCAGCATCCTTCGAGCCATTTACGTTGTTGAGTTGAACCTATCAACATCAGCATCCTTCGAGCCATTTACGTTGATGAGTTGAACCTATCAACATCAGCATCCTTCGAGCCATTTACGTTGTTGAGTTGAACCTATCAACATCAGCATCCTTCGAGCCATTTACGTTGTTGAGTTGAACCTATCAACATCAGCATCCTTCGAGCCATTTACGTTGTTGAGTTGAACCTATCAACATCAGCATCCTTCGAGCCATTTACGTTGTTGAGTTGAACCTATCAACATCAGCATCCTTCGAGCCATTTACGTTGTTGAGTTGAACCTATCAACATCAGCATCCTTCGAGCCATTTACGTTGTGTACGGTATTCAGGAGAGCTCGCTGGTTCTGGAGCTCATGGAACGCAAGACGGTGATACTTACGGCAGCACTCGCTGGGATAGTGGAGGTTGCGGGGGATATTGCGGCGAAATAATAACACGACTTTACATATAGACAACAACAATAGCGAGGTGTGAGCACTACTTACATGGCTTAGTACTAGCTCGGCTGCCTAGGGCATTTAGGGCAGAACTTTTCCTTAGAGAGATTTCTTGAAGACTGTATACTGGATTACGACTGACTGACAATAGTTAGTGCATCTATCTTTATACCTGCGGGTTCGGTCCGCGGGCCAGTGACCCAAAATCACTCTTGGGCCAGCGGACATGCAAACTCGCGTCCATGCTCACCATTGGTGACGCACTATCCAATTTTTTTTTTCTAATTTTCTTATTGGTCATCAAGCCACGCCCACACCTCTTCTTTATTAATCAAATTAACAGTAATTCTTACATAATCAAGCTATATTCTTATTTACATACATTGTCCCATAAGATTCCAATAATATGGAACAGTCATGGTGGTTCTACGACCCTCAGAGACTCCGCTACGAGGCATTTTGTCGGACACTATAAAAACAGTGCGCACTTGACACCGAGGTCATAAATATATGTCAATGCGTCGCAGCGGAGCGACCATTCATTTTCCGAGCGTCGTAGGCGCAACATCTATGTACCATATGACATACCATGATATACCTGTTCATACACATACACACCTATTACATAATATAGGCATGACCATAACGAAATTATACAAAAGAAACTTACAACTAAGGGTAATGAAAACAAAGTAAATAAAACAGTATAATCATTACAATTCGCACGTGGCAATCAACATACTTATAGCTACTTAAGGCTAGGACAATAAGGTCTTACGATTAAGGGGAATAAAAGACAAAAGACGAAATAATATAATTTTTACAGTTTAACTTATTCTACTCCTTAAGCCTATTATGTACACGCTATTTCGGTGTTGTCGTGCACACGTTGTTGAGTTGAACCTATCAACATCAGCATCCTTCGAGCCATTTACGTTGTTGAGTTGAACCTATCAACATCAGCATCCTTCGAGCCATTTACGTTGTTGAGTTGAACCTATCAACATCAGCATCCTTCGAGCCATTTACGTTGTTGAGTTGAACCTATCAACATCAGCATCTTTCGAGCCATTTTCGTTGTTGAGTTGAACCTATCAACATCAGCATCCTTCGAGCCATTTTCGTTGTTGAGTTGAAACTATCAGCATCCTTCGAGCCATTTCCCAATTATATTGGGGTCGGCTTCCAGTCTAACCAGATGCGGCTGAACATCAGTATTGTACACGGAGCGACTGCCATCAGACCCCCGCAACACAGTTACTGGATAATATTTGGATGTTAGACTAGCTGTCAAACTTTTAGGCTTCTAACTTTGCGTAACGACTGCCATAGATATTCTATATGAACCTGGCTACATAAAATGCAATAATATGTGAAGAAAATTACGAAATAACTACCTTATTTGACACTGAATGTCTGCCTGTTCACATTTTGTATGGATAATTATTATTTCTCTTAAAAAAACTGGAGTCTAGAACTGCTACCTATTCATAATACTTTCAACACAAACAAAACATACAATCACAAAAGAAAACCGCGATCCTATAATCGTTCTATTCCATCAACTCAAAGAAATGTAAACAGTACACAATTTTGGATATTATCAACAATGTCCGGTCAGTAGTGTTACATTGGTTGTATTTTTATCTGAATCGGGATCAGCATACAAATAGCAAACGACTCCACGTGTTTCAACTATGTACTACGCAGAGGTCGTCAACATCAACAGTTTACTGCAGAAAAATCTTTGAAAATATTTAATGTACGCAAGAACATTAATCGAGCCTAAGATACTATTTAATAATAACCTTCTTCTTTTTGAAGTCGGTTTTTTTAATTTTTTATAGTACAGAACGGTGAAATGGGCTAAAGGCCCACTTGATGTTAAGCCTTTGCCCATAAAAACTGCAATACCACCTAGGCTGTTACCTAAATTATACCGCCATATAGTCGGTTCGCCAAACTGAGACATGAAGATGGAAAGTCTCATGTGATTGTAATTTCACCGGCATCCGTACCCTTCAGACTGAAACACAACAATGCAAGCATCACTATTTGGCGGACAAGTAGATAAAAAGAATGATCGATTTATAAATAAATCTTACATTTAAAATCAAAAAGACAATTAATAAGGGACGAGGAAAAGACCTGAGTCAAATAATACAAGTAACGCTGCTGCGCTGCTGAATAATTGTAGCTCAAAGGAAAGTAGAATCTAGAATTCGTATACAAAATATTCCCTCGTGTCACCAACGGGATGCGCCACAGGTTGGCCATCTCTACCCAAGCTGCGCGCACGCACATAACGCGTGAACATCGGAATTAGGCGCGAACAATTTATGTGTTTACCACGTTTGATCTCGCTTGGAATCGAACCCGCGTTACACCGCTATTGATATTAAGATGTGAAAGGTTTTTGAAGATTTTGTTTGTGAGTTTTAGTTATTACTTTTACGTTTATAGTTTTTTGAGAAAATAAAGTGAAGTAATAGTTTGTCTGTGAGCTTTCCAACTTTTTTTTATGTCGAGCGCAAATTCATACATAAGCTGGATTGAATTATATAAATCACTTAGGCCGGTAGAAGTTTTTAAACTTTCGCGGATTTCACTCATATTGAACTATATTTGCGGGATTTTTCACGCACAATTGTCACAAAATCAAAACACAAAAAACACGGACAGCGACGTTACGAAAAACCGACCGCGGGTAGTTTCAGAAAACACCCGCCGCTCACTCGCATACTTCAGTGTGCTCGTGACCACGGCCAATGCAACTTGGCTGAAACGTCGAGGTTAGTCAAAAAGTTTGTTGTGTTTTGATTTAATTGTGAAATTACTATCACATGAGACTTTCCAACTTCATGTCTCAGTTTGGCAAACCGACTTGCGGTACCATTTAGGCAACAGCCTAGGTGGTATTGAGGTTGCTATGGGCAAAGGTAAGTGGGCCTTCAGCTCGTTTCGCCATCCTACACTATAAAAAAAAAAGTTCAGCAGCTTCAGTTTAAAAAATGTCCTTCATTACGGATTAGTATCATATTATTAGTCTGCTGGTAGTCTATACAAAAATCTAATATAGTAGACTATTTTCATGAAACTATACCCGCGGCACGCTATGATGGCATTTATGACATTATTATGAATAAAATCTTTTTCTTTCTTTCTTACATTTTCCAACAGTGTTATGACACATTTCAAATTATTAGCGATTGGGACCAGGTTTATTACTTTGACCAACTCCAACTAGCTATTATGAATAATATCTACATAAAGTAAATAATTTATCAAATTATTCAATAAGCATAACGTCTAGCCATGTTGTTTAATCGCTATTTAATCAAATTTTCTGTGACATGCATTAAAAAAAAACCGGCTAAGTGCGAGTCGGACTCGCGCAGTAAGGGTTCCGTACCACCCATCGACCTGATACCCCATAGAAACTGATTGAATTTACGAGATTTCATCAAAATACATAAACGCACAGTGCGCGAAATATGAATTTTTTCATCTCTTTCTTACGCAGGTACCACCACATATGTGTATGTCTGTCCTATTCTTAGTATTTGTTGCTAAACTACATAATATGCACTATAATCTGACCAAGTTTGACGCTGGTATATATTACCGTTTTGAAGATAGAGCAGGTACAAAAACGTTGAAAAAAATGCATGTTTTTCGAGGTTTCTTGTATGGGGACCCCATTTGGTTTTAGACTTTTTTTTTGTTTTTAGTATTTGAGGTGTACCTCATAGTAACACATATTCTGAGAAAATTTCAACCGGTTACCTATTACCCTTCAAAAGATACAGCCCTGTGACAGACAGACGGATGGACGGACGGACGGACAGCGTAGCGAGAGTAATAGGGTCCCTTTTGGCACCCTTCGGGTACGGAACCCTAAAAACAGGAGATTTTAATAATAGATTCGAAATTCGAAAAATTATATTGCTGTAGCAGTGCATCACTATAGACAATAAAGTACGGCAATTGTTCCTTCATACGTAGCTGTCAATATTTACGGATCTTCATGAGCAGGCAAACGTCAAAAACGCCATCAGTTCGTGCCGCACCTATACACAATTTTATGTGTCATCTATTTTCAATCTCTCAAACTCTTTAACGTCACAGTGTTATGGCGACATATTTTTCTTTGTTCCCATCAATTTATTTTCTTTGGCATCCTATATATCTGATGCGTAGCTTGTTTTGTGTGTGTCAACATTGTTTTTCTTCATGGTCATAGCATCATATCAAAGGTACAGGTAAAGGTAAAGGAATCGTGGGTGACGTTAAAAATCTCAAACTTGTATCAATAATATCAAGTGGAACCGGGAATCAAAGTTGTGTCCTCTGAACGTACTCGTCGTCGTCATTCATTAAAAAGTTGTTATAAAACAAATATAGACGAAGTGCTGCGAACAATCATAGTGAAGCCAAAAAAAACTGTGCTCCTTCGTGTAAAACCAGCGCTCACGCACACACATGGACCTCAAACCATGCTCACCCCTCTCAGTACCCATGTCGCGGCATCGTCCAGTAAGCATCGCGAAAGCAAATATCCTTCAGGTGCATGGTGTGTGCGTGAGTGCTGGTTGTACACGAAGAAGCACAGTTTTTTTTGTCTTCACTATGATTGTTCGCAGCACTTCGTCTATATTTTTTACTATATCTGTGTATTAAAACTAGCTTATACCCGCGGCTTAGTCTGCGTATAATTTGGTTTATAACAGAAAATATACTATTGGGGGCATTCCTCGGCAACTATTTTATATTTCTGAGATAAAAAGTATTAGTCCGTATTATGGTTTACTTGTGTGCCAATTTTTTTCCAAATCGGTTCAGCCGTTGTAGCATGCTTGAAGGACAAACAAACAAACAGACATCCATACTTATGCCTTGATAACATTAGTACGATAGGATTGTTATTGTGTTTTTGTAGATATGAAATGTATAATGAATAGCTCCATGCCATTTATGGCACTAGTGGGTGTGACGGAATATTTGCAAACCCTTTTTTGGATGTTATTTGATCTACTTACAACTTGCTACAAACAGCAACTTACCATAACAGTAGGTAAGTGATTAACATCGAGACGTTAATTACATCATTATGTTGTTTTTCGGAATGATGAAATCTTAATGTAAATTAAATAATGACGTTTTTTTACTCCCTGTAAGTAGAACAAAAAATGTGATGAAATATATTATGTTGTTGCTTCTATCTCTACTTACAATAAACGAATGAAAATAAACGAAAAAATATTGAATGAAGTTATTTTTGTTGAAATGTAAACAAACAAAAGTTAACTCTATGTAACGTTAGTATAAGTTTGTAGTGATGGAAAGATCTCATGGGAAGCCAGGAAAAGTGCACGGAGTTGTGTTTGTGTAATCAGATACGAGACTGGAACTTCATCATCATCATCATCATTTCAGCCGAAAGACGTCCACTGCTGGACATAGGCCTCCCCCAAGCATCGCCACAATGACCGGTCCTGTGCCTTCCGCATCCAGCGGAACTTACTTTGTAGGATTCGTAAAGGAAATACCAAATACATAAAAATATACCAAAATCCTGAATGCATGTGGGAAATTGAAATGACTTTTAACTTTTGACTTTTCTTTATCTTTAGAAAAATTGTGTTTTCAAAAGTGTCATAAATATGAGGTATAAAAATCACATGTCTTTTCTTATGGTTATTATATCATAAACATCGGCTTTATGGAACTATTCGAATGATTGCCGTAGTGTGTTGATTGAAGTTTAAACAAAAACAAAGAAATACCTTTTTTCACTGTCACTACCTTCGTATTTCTCTTGAATCTTCCCACAAAGAAAGAAAGAAAGAAAATCATTTATCTTGACATGCATAGATTGTATACATAGATAATAATAAAAAAATAGTAAAAAAATAAAATCACATTATTATTAAAGTAAGTATATAAAACCCGCACAAGGCCAAAAAGGACATCATATCTTAGAATATGCACAACACCTAAGATCAAAACATGTCACATCACTATCATACAAGACGGAGCAGAGAATCTACAAAACAAAAACAACCCTCCTGAAACAGACTGCCACAAGTTTGCCAGCACAGAAAACACAGAAGATGGCGTAAAAAGTAATAATTCATGGCGTATCAGCGGGAGCCAGTCGCTCGGAAACATCTGATTGTTACAGGTATCAATGGCGGAGGGAAGACATACTTGCGAAGGGAAAAGTGCTTGTCATGTATTTTTCTTGTTATTTATTTTTCAGTTTCCCTTGCGGTGTTCGAAGGTTGCCCGCTGCTTATCTGCTTGACATAATTTTGTATTTGCGTGTATACCGATACTTTCAAATATGTATGTATTATAATATATATTGTAAGTAAGTAAATAAGTAAACTTTATTGGTTAAGTTACTTTAGTTTATTTAGTTAAATTTACTTAAGTTTCCGACTTTTACTATTAACTGCACCGGTAACTACTAGGGTACTTTCTTCCATGACATTCCAGTCCATTCAATGGTTGTCTGGAAGAGATCGCCGTGGAGCAATAAGACCGCCAGTTGTACACTTATACCTAGTTTATATTTATTACGTTTTTTATGTTGTGCTATAAAGAGGATTTGTATTGCATTGTAAGAGTGTATTTTCTCCACTCAAGGACTCGTCTGCTCCAGCGGCCATCGGTCCTTCGACAGACATGGCCAGCCCACTGCCACCTTAGCTTACTGATCCTACAAGCTATGTCGGTTACTCCAGTTCTTCTCCGGATAATCTCGTTACGGATTTTATCCTTCAAAGAAACTCCAAGCATAGCTCGCTCTATAGCTCGCTGAGCGATTTTGGATTTGTGGACTATCCCAACTGTCAGTGTCCACGTCTCGGCACCGTAAGTCATGACAGGAAGAACGCACTGGTTGAAGACCTTTTTCTTCAAAATTTGTAGTATAGGCGACGAGAAGACTCGGTGAATTTTGCCAAATGCTGCCCAGCCCATACGGATCCTTCTGTCGGCTTCTTTCTCGAAGTTGTGTCTACCAAGCTGAATTACCCGCCCTAGGTAGACGTATTCCGTAACAACTTCGAGTGCCGACCCTTCGACGAATATTGGCCTCGGAAATATTAATAAAAAAACTTTTTAACTAAAAATTTAACCGACGAAAACAGAAGCTGAAAAGCGAAAAATAACTAATTATGAGTCGGCGCCAAACGAATTTTTAACAAGCAAAGTGCGTGCAAGTTGCAAGTGGCCGAGCGGAGAACGCATTTTTGGAAAGTAATTGTTATTCGTTGAAAATTTCACGTTGTATTTGATGTGACGTTGTTTTTATTATTTATTTAAAGTAATTTAATGATCTTCGTTGATTGGTTGTTTGGCGCCGACTCATAATTAGTTATTTTTCGCTTTTCAGCTTCTGCTTTCGTCGGTTCAATTTTTTGTTAAAAAGTTTTATTTTTCATTTTTTTGCGGTTAAAATCTAACTCCAAGTCTCCATTATGTCGTAGTGTCTAGAACTATATTTATGTGTGTCAAGTTTGAACAGAATCAGTTAACAGGTAAGAATACAGTGGGTGAACAAACACTCATCCCCTGTTTTGCTACCCTTAGGGGTGGATTTTTATTTTGAAATTTAAATGGAACCAACTTCGAGATATACCCTATCTATTAAAAAAAGAATCATCAAAATTGGACCACTCTGTAAAACGTTATGCGTGGTCATACATAAAAAAAAAAAAAAAAAACAATATACGCGTCGAATTGAGAACCTTCTCCTTTTTTTCGTCTGTTAAAAAATACATGCACATTTAAAGTAGAAAAGGATCAAGAAAAAAATATTTCAACACAACTTTTATTGCTGACGGTACATCCGAGCTAGCTATCATTTTCGGCCCAGTAAGGAACCGGACTCTTCTTATCTTTGCCCCAAATTTACATCCCTACCTCTGGCTGCCCGGGCAAGCAGGGAAAATGAAAAATTGAACGTCAACATTTCTATATTTATTTTTCCTTGAACTTTTCTTGGCCCCATAATATAATTTAGTTTGAGAATTGTTCGGGTCCGTTTTCATGAATATTGACGGCCATTTATGGAGGTTGGCTGAATAGGATATTTTTTGCTGCCTACGTCATATCATTTGTATCAGAATAAATTCAAGAGGCATGAAAAAAATAATATGTGTAGTACAATTCACTGTGTACCTAAGCGCTGTGTAAATGTTGCTGACAAACCAAACAACCAAAATTATGACGACCAACAAAATTTGAGTTACTGTCCAAATAATATACTTAGACTAGACTTTTCCCGTGGCTTCGCCCGTGTAATTCGGCTTATCATAGAAAGACTCATCGCTTATGCCTCAGGAATTGTTTATTTTACCGGGATAAAAAGTTGCCTTTATGTTAATTCGGGCTATGTATTATCTGTGTGCCAAATTTCATCCAAATCCATTTAGCAATTTCAGCGTCATTGAGTAACAAACATCCAAACATCTTCACAATGTTTCACATTTATAATATAATATTAAGTAGGATTATGGACAATAGCTTACTTGATTGGAATTGTCATTCGCGTTATCGATAAAGAAAACAACCCAAGAGGAGCGAGAGAGCTCATAAAAGTTCTCGATGGTTTAAGTTTATGAATCTGGAGTAGCAGCCCGGAGTCTGGATTTTGTGCCCGGTCAATGGCAATAGGCTCGCCCCTTATTACATGGGACTATAACATAACTGGCGAAATGTGGGTGTACTATAAATCCTCTGACTACCCCTTCGGGGAAATACAGGCGTGATGTTATGTTATGTTATGAATCTGGAGTGGTCAAAGACCTTATCATTCTTAGAAGGGGGCCATGACGAACTGTGGGATTGAGAATCAACATAATTAATTGCATTCCAAAATGTGAATTTAGGTAGTAATTAAAAATATGAAATTATTAAGGACCCTGTAAGGCACAGCAAAATTAGTACAATATGTATGAGAGGAAGCTTTGGATTTTATCTTACAATACTTATGGGGGGATGGGTAGCAGTGTTCTCCGAGTATTAGTGATCGCTAACCTGCCAAGCGTGACAATTATTGTATTCCCCCCCTTTTGGGGAGGCTTATCTCCAGCAGTGGACGTCTTTCGGCTGAAATGATGATGATGACTTATAGGAAAGTAATGCAACTGCCTCTTCCGTTTAGTGGTCGCAAGCGTTAATGCTGAGTGTTATACACACACACAATCAATCAATCAATCAATCAAAATGTTTATTTGTGTACACAGATAATTACCAGTTATTGTATTATTATTTTTTTGTAATTCTCAGTAGCAGCCCGGAGTCTAGGTTTGTGCCCTGTTCATGGCAATAGGCTCGCCCCCTATTACATGGGACTTATAAAATAACTGGCGAAATGTGAGTGTACTATACACCTCTGCCTACTCCTTCGGGAAAATCCTGTATTTCGTGATGTTACGTATTTATTGTATGTAAGAAATTTAATAATATATTAATAGATATACACGTCGCAGTTAAGTAAAAATATCCTTACATAATTTTGCCTTATTCACTGTAAACAAAAATTCTAGATATAAGTAACTAAGATGAAAATAACATTTATTACGTTAATTGTACGTTATTATTGTCAACATTGCATGTTTATGTCTATTACCTTATCAAGTGAACTCCGGTTTGTTATTAATAAATAATAAAATATAGTGCGCTTGCGTCAATGACTCACACGGGGTTAACTAAACTGGGCTTACTTCTCATTAAAATAATTAATCGAGAATAAATGTTACAATAGATACCTTATCTCTGAAACGCGTGCAAAGTTAACTTAGAGCATGGTACTGTACTAACCTTTCCCAACAAAGTCACTTACAGAGAAAGACGGGTAATTGTTAGTTTTTTTACAAGCTTTTATTTAACTCGCTGTGTTAGTTTGTAATCAAATTTTGCAAGTAACTTTTGAACTGTTCCCGCTATCAGTTATTTATTTATGTATTACATACATCCTTTATTTATGTACCTATTATTTTCTTTATTAGAAAAAACTATTTTTTTTTGTTAGGACCGGTTCTTGTGGCGATGCTTGGGGAGGCCTATGTCCAGCAGTGGACGTTTTTCGGCTGAAATTATGATGATGATTATATTCTTTATTGTACATACACCAAACGAAAACAAAGACAGTGGCTTACAGAAAGATCATGTAAGTACAATGGGCGGTCTTATCGCACAAGGCAATCTCTTCCAGACAACCTTTGGAGGAATTAGAATAATGGGAACCGATTATGAGTAGTTATGGTGTATAAGTAGGTACGTCGTAAGTTTTAAGGCCTATATAATAGAGGGTAAGATCATTGCCTTTAATCGGACACAAAACCAGACTCCGAGCTGTTTGTGAGAAATTCCTAATGAAAAAACTCAATAACACTTTGCCCGAACTGGGAATATAACCTAGGACCCCACGCTTATCAGTACACTTGCGGCCACTATACAAAGAGACAACGTTTAAAGAGGGATGCTGCTGATGATACTTTATTTATTACTTTCTTTACTCATTTAATTAGTACCAGAGATTGCAGACCACAGCTGGACTGACAACTCCTAAGTTGCTAATAGATCCTTTAGGAGTACCAGTTTTTTTGGCACAACTCATTTTTCTACCTACAAAGAATCGATAAAACACTCATTATTTCTAACACACTGTAGCTACAAAGAAAAACATCGATCTACCGCAAAATATTCTACGAAAAACAATATAATTAGCGACCGGTCTGCATGCTGCTTCTCATCAGAACCTTGATCTGAAACTGGGTCACACTAACCAAACTAACAAACTAACTGAAACCGTTGTTCAGTTATATCAGTTATTGTAAACAATTCTACAACAATAGTTTTACTTACGCGCTGTTTAACACACTTTTAACAAAGAGCGATGAATTCTAATAGAGGTGGCACACTGTGCGTTTTTCATAATCATAATCATTTATTTTGCTCATAAAACACGGTACAAAAGTTCTTCAATAGTAATACTAAATATGTCCCACATGTTTGGTCAGTTCTTGACATGCAAAATTTGTAACAGTAATTTATGATGCCAATATTAATTATGATAACGTCATTTATAAATCAATATCAAAACTTATACTGGAAAAAATCCTGGATACTATAAAAACATTTCTCAGTAAGCCATCGCGTCTAATGGATTTTAAATTTATTTAATGCCAGGTCTATGTTTATACATTATGCTGAAATTTTCTCGAAAAGGGGTAATTTTACTCATTATTATAAACAACTTTGTCCCGTGTGGTGCCGGACGAAAAGAATAGCACCACCCTATATCTTCTCATGGGTATCGTAAAAGGCGACTAAGGGATTCACCAGAGGATGGGCAGCAGCGTTCTCTGTGTATTTAACCAACCAACTGCGATCGCCAACCCGCCTGCCAAGCGTGGCGATTATGGTATATTTCCCCCTTTGGGGTAGGCCTTTGTCCAGCAGTGGATGTCTTTCGGCTGAAATGATGAAATGATGAACAACTTTTACGACGGGCCCAATCCTAGAATAGCGAAAAAAAAAAAAGTTAGTCCCTATATTTGTGTTCACTTAAATCGGTAAAATAATGATGGGTACAATGACCCTTTTTCGGGAAAAAAGCCATTAAAATTTCAACATCTGTACTTATTATTTATATTATTATTATTTATTGCATTTTATTTATAAACAACAAAAAAAGACATAGATAATGGTAAATCCACAACGACCGGTCCTGCGCTTCCCGCTTCCAGCGGATTCCTGCGACCCTCAGCAGGTCGTCGGTCCACCTTGTGGGGGGCCTAACCACGCTGCGCCTTCCATTCCTTCCTTTGTGGCGATGCTTGGGGGAGGCCTATATCCAGCAGTGGACGTCATTCGGCTGAAATGTGATGATGATGATGGGAAATCCTATCCTACTAATGTTAGAAATGTGCAAGTTTGTCAAGATGTTTTTATGTTTAGATGTTTGGATGTTTGTTACTCAATCACGCTGAAACGGCTAAGCGGATTTAGGTGAAATTTGGCACACAGATAGAACATAACCTGAATTATCATACAGGCATTTTTTTCTAAATATAAACAGTTTCTGAGGGATGCATGATAAGTGTTCTGTGTTAAGCCGAAATATATGCGAGTGAAGTCGCGGGCAAAATCTAGAAATTTCTGCCTGAAGACCTGCGAAAGGAGAAATATTTTATTAGAAAAGTATTTAATGTTGTATAAGAATAGTATTAAATTAATATATTTTAAAGTTTGTCCTCTTTTTCCCCTTATTTAGGCTGCTTTAGCGAATTATACAGTTTTATATAATTCGCTATAATATTCGGTTTTTTTTTCTCGACTCGGGACTATCGAATCCGAGAAAAAAACCATCGAGGATCACCAAGTTGGTTGAACAATCGACATTATCATCTCGCCATCGCGCATCGCTAATTAGTACAGCATAATTGTCGACTAATTAATGCAAATCGTCGATCGACAGATAAGCTACGGTCTAGTAACACAGCATCTGAACAATGATTTTTAAACAAATTGGTTTAATAGGTTAGAAGTTGTGATGGAAATGTTATTGCTGTTGCATCAGACAAGGTTGCGAAGTAGAGAAAATTGTGGGTCTATTGTTAGTTATAAAAGGTCAAATGCCTATTTTCAGGTCGTGGATCGATACTTCGAGAAGCAAAATAAGTAAGGAGTCGAAAATATTTAACACTAGCCTATGTTCGACTTCGCCCGCGTGAATGTTGTTTATCGCGCTTCCCTCGAGAATTATTCATTTTCCCGGGATAAAAAGTAGCCTATATGTTAATCCGGGTTATGTTTTATCTGTATGCCAAATTTCATTAAAATCCATACAGTAGTTTTTGCGTGAAAGAGTAAGAAACACCCACACATCCATATATCCTCACAAAATTTCACAATTATAATAGGGAACGGAGGGCATTGTCGGTGCGTGGCAATATGTTGGCTCATCGATTCACTCGTTGTACGGTAGAAGTCAAGCTTACATTATTCAAGGCTTACTGTCAAAGTTTTTACACGAGTGGTCTATGGGTTAACTTCACGCAAAAATCCTACAATGCCCTCAGAGTTCAGTATAATAACATCTTCAGGGCTCTGTTGCGCCTCCCTCGGTATTGTAGTGCTTCAGGCATGTTTGCGGATGCACATATGGATGATTTTCATGCCATCATACGCAAGAAAATTGCGTCTGTTGTGCAGAGGATGCGGGGGAGTAGCAATGGAATCCTGAAGATGATAGCGGGAAGGATGGACACAGCCGTCCTCAGTCGTTTCATCGATTTGCATGTGAGAGGTGCGAATCGATGACTCGACATTTATTAATGTTTGTTATCTGTGTTTACTAACATAGTTGTTTAAGTTATTCATTGTTACTAACAAAAATGATTATGGAATGTTGTTTTCTGAAAATAAAATATTTTATTTATTTATTATTAATATTAGTAGGTATCCTACTGGATAGGATTGCCAACCGTCAAAAGTGAAATTAAATAAATAAATGAATATTTTTGGGACATTTTACACATCACCATCTAGTCCCAAACCAAGCAGAGCTTGTGCTATGGGTACTAGACAATGGATATAATACTTATATTATATACTTTTTTTTTTTGTAAATACATGACTGACGGATCAACGTAGAGCCTAAACCGCTTATCGTAGATACCTGAAACTTGGAGGGTGTGTTCTTTGCATGACGCAGGCATCCGATAAGAAAGTATTTTCCGAAATTCTTCGTCTAAGGGGGTGAAAAAGGGGGGGCAAAGTTTGTATGGGACAACGTGATTCCTTGGTCCAATCTACTTCAAATTTTGGATAAACCTTTTTTAACAGAATTGATGGAAGACGTGTTTCGTATTTTGTTGAAATTCATCCCCTAACGGGGTTAAAAAGGGGTAATTAGTTATTTTGGCGGTGATTTGCTTCGAAGTTGATATCAATACTTCTTAGTGCTTTTGATTTAAATTATATTTTATTTTGACACATGTTTGAAAACTCAATCCGATTTTATTCAAAAAAGGTTGAACTCACTTAAAAACATAAGGCGGGCTCGACACGTTGGCCCCAACGTTGGGACGAGCGTTGGCCCGAAATCATGCCTAGCGTCAAGCTGCTTCTCTCACGGCCAGTCGTACGTGGCATGCTCCAGAGTAAGCGCACTGATTAGCCTGGTATTCTAGCCCCCGAAGGAAATACAAAAAATATTGTCTACAAAGAAATACTGCGGTAGGTGTAGTATTTCGATTTCGTTGTATAAAGTTAATACCCCCGTGGTAACTTTCACCAAATCAAAGGCCGAGCTTCGTGCTCACAAAATATAACGAAATTTCATTTTATTTTCATGTTTATTTAACCTTTAAATCCCTACACTATAATAAAGTTTGTTTTATTTTATAAGTATTTGAACATAATAATTGCAAAATTTAATAACGTAAAAAACCAACAAAAAATCCTATTACAACCATTTTCGACTTCTACGCGGACGAAGTCGCGGGCAAAAGCTAGTACCTACTTATATACTTTTATTAATAAATCAATCCTATTGGTGGATTTTTCCCTCGCGCACCCGCAGAATTTTTAAATAAGTGGGAATGTTTTTTTTAATCATACGTATTTCTAAGATGTACAAACAACAAAGCAGAGGTAAAATGTTGTGTTTTTTAAATAGTTGGTCTGAGAGTGAGCACTAGAAATTCAGCTTGTGAAAATGTTTATCATTATTTTATTCAGTTTATCATTGTTACTTAATCAAACAAAACGGGTTTGAGTGACATTTAGCACACAAAAAGACCATATCTTGCTGCCAGAATATGTACATAACTGACGATCGTTATCGAGTTGATTTTTATGTACATCGCTCCGTATGTTTTGATAATATCGCATTGAATATCAAAGCCAGCCGGTAAATTTCATAAAACTGCAATACTCACGCCGCGCCGTCCCCAACACTGTTACCAGGATATACACTCCGCTGGCCACTTTCCTCACACCTTTGTACGTGGCAACTGAGCCGGCTAATTCAATTTATAAACGCCATCACGTTTCGTATGCTAATGGTTTTACAAATTATAAAGTTGTTTACCGGAACATTTTGTTTTTGAAAATGATTTGTCTTTTGTCGTATAAATGTGATCGAATCAGAAATGAGGAGATTCGCAGGAGAACGAGGGTAACCGACATAGCCCGAAGGATTGCCGAACTTAAGTGGTAGTCGGCGGGGCACATTGCTCGCAGAACGGATGGCCGATGTGGCAGTAAAGTTCTGGAGTGGCGGCTGTATTTTGGTAGGCGCAGCGTGGGTAGCTGGTGGTGGTGTGTCCACAAGGTGGACCGACGACCATCGGGTCGAGGTCGCGGGAATTCGCTGGATGGGGAAAGCGTATCAGGAGCGGTCGTTGTGGCGATGCTTGGGGGAGGCCTATGTCCAGCTGTGGACGTCTTTCGGCTGAAATGATGATGATGATGTCGTATAAATAGTGGCGGAAAGAAACGACGGAAGGCGTAAGGTAAGGACCTTTCTGAGGCTAAATAATCAGAAAGTTAGGTCTATAATTTAACAAAAGTCGGAGCTTAACCAAAATAACAAAAATAAACTAGTTATACAATGATTGTGCATTAGATACAATACAATCAATACATAATCATCATCATCTGATGCATAATCTACAACGAAGCGACACAAGTGGTTTTGGAAAAAAAAACTACTTTGTGTCGTCGATTTTATTTTGCTTCAACAACCATCCAACCATTTTAATGGTTTGGGTGGAGGTTCTCAATACAAACAGCATGTATGTTACAATATAAACAAACAGTTATATTAATAGTTCGTATAGATAATATCGAAATTAGTTTAGTTTTTGCTCGATTAACCATACAAGCAATCTAAGTCTTAGGTAACAGGAAATGGTCGCTACAAATGCATTAGAAAGAGACACACATAATATGCTTACATGGAGCTGGAAAGAGATGGAAACAGTCTTTGTTTTTTGGTAACAATAGGACGAAGGATTTATGAGCTTCAACTTCGGCCTATTGTTTTAGGGATCCGCAAGACAAAGTGATAGAATATTTGTGTCGTGGGTCGTGGCCAAATATTTCGGAAAATATTTTAGTTGGTCACACCGGCCATTTATCTTGGGGGTAGGAGATGGTTTTTGTGTTATGTTTGGCCAGAATGTTGAGCTGTTTCAATTTATATAACATATGGCTACTTTGTAATATTATTATTATTTAGGTATAATGTGTTTTTTAATGTCTCTTCAGCGGAAACACGACACATGAAATAACCTACATTGGGACAACACCTATTCCCACTGTAGAAAAATTTAAATACCTTGGCTCCATGTTTACAATAGATGCTAACGTTGACGCTGATGTGACTCATAGAATCAGCGTCGCATGGCAAAAATGGCGGTCACTTACAGGTCTGTTGTGCGATCCACGTATATTCCCAAAAACCAAGGGCAAAGTTTATAAAACAGCAGTTCGTCCGGCGTTACTGTATGGCTCCAAATGCTGGACAACAAAAAAGACGCATGAACAAAAGGTCCATGCCAATGAAATGAAGATGCTTAGACGGGCGGAAGGTGTGACCCGGCTGGATAGAGTTCCTAATGAATATATACGAGGTAGCTTTAAAGTCGCACCTATTATCACAGATAAAATTACCGCAAACCGCCTCAGATAGTATGGAAATGTCAAAAGTCGCAGCGAGGATCATGTGGTACAGATCGCTTTAAAACTATCGGAACAGAAGAGAGGTAGAGGCCGCCCGCCAATGACCTGGTGGTCAAACATACAAAGAGACCTCAAGCTAGCCCAATTACCAGAACCGACAACCCAAGACAGAGTAACTTGGCGCAGAAATGTGAGGAGACCCGACCCCAAGTAATGGGACCAGGAAAGGAAGAAGAAGGTATAATGTGTTTTTTATGCTTAGATACTTTATATTTTTCCAGGAAGAGCAAATCAACCATAACCACAATGTCAAAATAATTTTAAAAGAGAGTTTTTATAAAGGTCTATCAATGTGGAAGACTATAAGTTTCTATGTTGCATAGTTTAGAAATGGCAGGGGGGGGGACACATTGCAAGCCACTTTGGCGAACTATTTCGCAGATGGTATACCTGATAAAAAAGTTATGTATGAAACATTACCTTCATTTTAGTAGACCTATTCAAAGATACCCCACACGAGGGGGTGCAGCGAAAAAAACATTTTCATCCCCATTTCACATGTATCGGCGCCACCCCTAACATACGTTATCAAGATTTTTTTATTCTTTTAAAATTGAGATCTATATCTAAACCATTTTTTACCAAAATTTCATTTACTTATGTTTATAAATGTAGAAGTTATTAAGCTGTAAAGGATTAGGATAGACAGACAGACGGACAGACGGACGGACATGACGAAACTATAAGGGTTCCTTGTAGGACTACGGAACCCTAAAAACGAGTGTGCTTTAGAGCACACGACTGAAGTAAAACTTCTCTAACTTATATCTCCCTCAATACTATTTCAATTAGAACAAAGGAATGGCAGCGCGGCGCATGTTCATCGCCGGCGCTGTGTCGTGGCCGTACCGCGCCTCGTTCCACGCGTCCCGCACTACCCCCTCCGTTCGCCTCACTTTCGTAACGCATTCACCAGCTTACTCCCAAGTCAAGCGTGCCTAAAGAAGTTTTACTTTTTACACAGTAGAACAAAAGATAATAGCCCATAGCCCCTCGAATGCCAAACCACCTTTTAAAGACGACGTCCATTGTTTAACTATTGTGTTATTTTAATTGGCAGTTCAGCTATTAAGCTTAGAACAGTTTACTTTACTTAAAGTGTTAGTCATAAATTAATTACAAGTTACTAACAATGAAATATACAATGTTCCTTTGTCACTACACAATAACATATCGTGTTGCAACCAATTATGTCATGTTTAAACACGTTTGACTTTATTTATTGCTGTAATTACTACTGTTGCTATAGACTATAGTTTTTTTATACATCTGTAAAAGTAGGTTCATGTTATCTACTAGTCTATGAACAAACACTGCTGAAAATGGGCCACAAAGTATTTCAGTAGGTATATATTGTTATTTTTCCATTGTAAATCTTGAAAATACTACAAAAAGATTAGCAAAAATTTGAAAAAAAATGTAATATTTTAAATTATGTGTAACTAGCCTATGCCTACGGCTTTGCCCGCGTGGATGTTGTTTATCTCGCATCCTTCTGGAAATATTCATCTTCCCGGGATAAAAAGAAGCTTATATATTAATCCAGGTTATGTTCTATCTGTATGCCAAATTTCATTAAAATCCATACAGTAGTTTTTGCGTGAAAGAGTAACTGTGGGTTTGCACCAAAAAACATTTAACATGTAATGTCTCGAAACTTGTCATATGAAACTAATGTCACAACTTGTTTTGTTGATTGTTACGTTCGCACTGCAGAAAACTGGGTAAATTCTTTGACATATTTCAAGATTTGTTGTTGGCTGTGTTTGCACTGACTAAAAACTTATACATTGACGTGTTTGTCTATAGATTTGTCACGGCTGACGTTCGCACTGATGCTTAATCATGTGTCAAAACTTGTATAAATCTCGTTTTTTGTGTTATCCAATGAGGTCGGTAAACATGTATGGCCGAAAGCAGATACTTTGAAGTGTATCGAAATTAATTGTGAAACATGTCAATAGACTATGAGATGTCAAACAAGTTTCGTTTCAACAAGTTGTGTGATATTGCGAACGCGATTCGATACATTGACAGAAAACTGACTTTTCAACATGTTTTTATGTGAATGTTTCGTCAGTGCAAACTCACAGTAACAAACATCCTCGCAAACTTTCACGTTTATAATATTAGTTTACACGACCCTGGGGAGGCCGGTAGTACGTGGTGGTCGCGTACTGCTGTGGTGTGGAAAGCACTGCTTCTCCGGGACGTGCCAAATGGCATATAGCACCAGAGGGGCACCGGCGCGGTCCACAGGAATTCCCGGAGTTCCTCTATTTTGTGCTGAGGTCGGCCACCGTGTGGTTTTAGTCGGTAGGAGTCCGACATACCCCTTCGTCTTCCCCAGACAAAGGGTATCTATGAGGATTTCCACTCTTAAACTAAAAAAAGAAAGGATAGTATTAAACTAGCCTGTGCCTGCGGCTTCGCTCCCGTGGTATTTCAATGAAAAGTATCTTTGACAGTATCTAATCCAGGACAACCATGTCTTGATCACCTCTTCACAGGTACATACATTACAGGTAGTGGTCTACCTGTGAGCCAATTTTGGGAAGCGAAGAGCTGATGGTTTTTACTCAGCCTACCATAAGTTAATTGCGCTTGGCAACAGAATTCACTATCACATTACCATGCTACTAGCATACAGAAAGAATCCCAATTTCCAATGATTTCATATTCTTGGCACAATTCCTAGGAGGAGAATCCCATACACTTTTCATCATCATCATCATTTCAGCCGAAAGACGTCCACTTCTGGACATAGGCCTCCGCAAGCAGTTTGGGCAGCAGGTGGGTTGGCGATCGCAGTTGGTTGATTAAATACTCAGAGAACGCTGCTGCCCATCCTCTGGTGAATCCCTTAGTCGCCTTTTACGACACCCATGAGAAGATGCAATTCTTTACGTCCGGATACACACCATATACTTTTGCTGACCCTAAAATACAAGGTTTATGGGTAAGGGAATATTGTAACTTCATCTTCTCAGGAGGCCACTTCTTAAAAATGTTTAATATTGTGGTTCCAAATTACAATCTAATCTCAGTGTTTAAATATTTTGACAGTAGATCTTCCTGATTGACGTTTATTTGTGACATTTAGGAAATTGACAAAAAAACCCATTATTTTGAACATTTTAAATTACTAGAATATTGGCTCTCTGGGCTCGTAGCGAGTGAATAAGTTGCACCTACCTGGTACATAAATATTAAAATAAATAAATAAAAGGCCGGAAAAACGCTATAATTCAGATAACACGTTGTTTTTCCGTAGTTTATTAAACTCAAATTTCACAAATAAACTACGAAAACTAACATTTTATACCAAATAAACGAAAACGCTACCTACTATATCTAATATATTGCGCCACAACGTCAAATAAAAAAGATAACATATACATAGCAATAAATAACATTGTCAGCCAATCAGACATTAACGCTGGTTAGAATAGAACCACGGTTAAAATTGTGGTTAAAATTAACATGAAAAGTGACACATAGGGTGCGATCACGCGATGTTGTGACTTGGAAGCACAATTTAAGGGTCATGGGGTCACTTTATACCCAGGTACCCTATTAACGGACTTATCTTTGTTATAGCGAGCTTTGATTAATGTGTATGCAGAGTTTCAGGTCGTTTGTATAGTTTGTACGATATTAAAAACATTTTGAAAATGTATGAATTTTTGATAAAAAACAGCTGAATTCAAATTCAATTGGAATTTACAACTTCCGGATGATCGACGGGGTAAAACAACTTAAAATCTACCACATTTTGATCCACAAGTTGCACATCAAAGTCAGGTCAGTCATCAAAGAAGTAATTTTGTATTTATGCAATAATACCCCTATTACCCCACGGATTTGGGGTAAGTTGATAAAAAAATAATTTAAAGCATAATGTGGCGATAATTTAATTGCTGGCGGCAAAGTATGCGACTTGATTTTATTCTGCCCCTCACTTTAGGTCGCGTCGTCATATTTTTACGAAATTTTCTGCGGAAAATCCATATTAACGAGCATACCCCATGTCTGGACTTACCCCAATGGACTATAAAATAACGAATGATATTCACCAACATCTGGCTATAGGCAGAAGTTGTTCTTTCTACAAAAAAAATCATACTTTAACCATCACAAATCCATCTACGTGGTGATTATAAATCCCCTACAACCGATTAGGATTTGATGAATGTTAATGAAATGTGGTCTAACATGGGGTGAAGTCTATTCGCAGTCGTAGGCCGATGGTACGGTTACGTGTGCATAGCAACTGTGACGCAACTGCGCCGCGATGCAATTGTTTCGACGACTAGCATGACAACCGACAGTTACCTGCTACTGTGATTTCGTATACGGCTTCAATTACAAGCGGAAGCGATTTATAATTTCTTAATTTTTCTAAATATCCTTATTATGTCCACTGTACTAAATATATACTAAGTAATGGCACTATAATACTAGGTGATGATAATGATACTAGGTGATGGCACTATTTAGTCATGTGAGCCGTGAGAATTTTGAAATAATTCATAAAAAAAATGTCTTCCTGGCCGAATTTCGGTCATGGCAGCCAATCTCACTCCGTTGAGACATGTTAACTAGCCATCTGCATGAGACATACTAAAATAATTACGACGTTGACAAAGGAATAGGTCAACAACTGCAACAGAGGTTTCCCTAATCATTTACAAAATCTCTCAACATTCCTGATTTGTTATATGCTGCAAGTTCTTTTCAAATACTAATTTACAACTAAGGCATTTTTTGTTGAGTATCAAAGGACCAGCAGTGGACGTCTTTCGGCTGAAATGATGATGATAATGATGATGATCAAAGGACCATTTTTGTATAATCATTTCGACTGCATTTTTTATAAATTATTGCTTCTCAGTGTATTATTCTGACAGAGCAAGTCAATTGAGAGTACCGCAGTGCACATCCTAAGCCCTCGGCTAAAGGTAATCATAGGAACACCGTGGTGTTTTTGTCGGTAAGAGTCCGATATCGGCTCCGTCTTGCCCGAGCCGAATGCGTCCATTCCATGAGGCATTTCCCTACAATAATAAAAGAGTACCGAAGTGCTTTGTGTTTAGCTTATAACTTCAGAATCATTTACAAATCGCTTCCGCCTTCAACCCGCTATCGCGTCCTCCTATAACTTAGCCCAAATTCAGCTTGATTACAATTTATTACCTGTTTACGTGAACTTAGACAACAACCGTTGCAATTTTGCTTCGATTAAACTTGCAAATGTGTTGGGAAATCGCACTTAATAGCATAGTTAAGTGGTTGTTTTTCTGTTCTATTTACATAGCGTGCTGGTTTTCTGGGTGCGGTCGATTTAAATCATGACGTACGTATTGATTGGAGGTTGTAATTAACTTCTCTTATTGGATAAATAAAAACGATCTAAGGGCTCTTGTGAACATCTGAAACGACGGGACGACGCCCGAATTTCGGGTCGAATTTTTGTAGGAACATTGATCGCCTAAGGACTGAATTGTGAATCGTACTACTGCCGAACTTGAAGCTACTTGTTAAAGAATTGGCACTGTGTGGCATGCTATAGGTCCACACACTAGGATAACTAACAATACTTCTTCTTATTCGTGTCGATGGTACAATATTCATATCCTGCTGGCTGGGCCAGCAATTTCTGGGGAAATTGGCCACCTTAATTGCATTGTCTGTAGCATTGTTCAGATTGCTCAATGTGCGGGTGTAAGGGCAAAGAGAGCAAAATAACAGATGTGGCATTGATTGAGGATCAACGCCACCAGAAAACCTCCACGTGTGTCTGACGGCTGCTTGTCCTTCTGGACACGTCTAGAGGGAACGGCAGTTGTTGGGCCGGTGCACCCTGGGCACGGGCAATAAGTCTCCTTTGGACCTTATTGCCTGTGTGCGAATATTCTGGCACGGGAGGGGCCCGAAGTGGGCCAATGGGAAGTTGCTCCGCGTGTCCTTCTGAGAAAGCAGAGGGCACTGTGGAGGAGAAGGGGTGGGCCCGGTGTGCACTCACCCTGCCACTGGGCAGGCAGCGGGAGGACTGTCCTTCCCTGCCCCCGTCGGTCTCGTAATCCCAGGAGTGCCTGCTGAGTAGTGTTCTTGCGCCTCTTGGGACCGAGGGTCTTGGCTTTACCGCCCAGACTGCGAGGAAGAACACCTCTATAAAAATTACAGGAGGATGGGCCTGCGAGCAGCAGACTCGGGGTAGTCTGCTGCCGGACCATCAGCTGGCGTAGTTGGTGCAGCTGGCGTAGCTGGTAAAGGCCCGTGAGGTGAGATGGTTGCAGTGTTCCGTGTGCGCCACAGAGGAGGGTGTGGCCGTCGTTAGGCCGCATGGGGAGAAGGGGCTCGCCTGCTTGTGGCGAGCCGGGACCTGTCGGGGGTGGTTGTGTGAATACTCACGGGTTCCCACACCCCCGGCTAAGGTAGTTGAAGGAACACCGTCGTGGTTTTAGTCGGTAAGAGTACGACACTGGCTCCGCCTACCCCGGGCGGAGTGCATCCATGAGGATTTCCCCACATGAAAAAAAAAAAAAAAAAAGGATCAACGCCACAGGTACAAGCTGTATCCGTTTTGTCTACGTAGCCCCATTTGCTCATGTTCAGCTTACATCTGCCTACCTGGGTCCGCAGACGGTTTAGGGACTTCCATGTAGGCCAGGGGAGATTATGACCAGCAGGGAGCTTCTCACTGGGTTGGATATAATTTGCGGGTGGAGGTAATTTTTCCAACCACAGTTTTCGATGGGCCTCAATTTGACAACCTTGTAGGGCAATAACTAACAATACTAATAAGCCTATACGTAACCACAGCATAATATTAACATCCTTACTCTGTGACGTAACAGGCAGAACATGTCTACATGCAGAACTATAATTTATGTAACCCCAGTATGTACCATGTTTCGTACAAATAAATATTTCGTATTTCATTTAATGTAATTTCATTTTATTATGCTGCTGCTGATCAAGGTCACGGGAATCCGCTGGAAGCGGGAAGCGCAGGACCGGTCGTTGTGGCGATGCTTGGGGGAGCCTATGACCAGCAGTGGACGTTTTTCGGCTGAAATGATGATGCTGCTGCCATATAATTTTGTATGTCACTTTGTAGAGAAAGTCTTATCGATAAATATTATAGTTATCACAGCATAAATTTGGATAAACCTATAAAACCTATAAAGCTTCAACAAAGTTTGCTTCACCACGCAGTTTTCCACCTAAAGTCTACCCCAGTCTTCAGCCAATGTATGGGAATGACATATCTCAACGAAAAAATCATTCGTTCAGATATGTCATTCCCATACATTTTGTTTGTTTTCCATTAGCGTTGACAATTGTAGATTGTGTAGATTGTCAACTTGGCTAGGGGGGCAGGTCGGCACTCACTCGGTATATTACATTATTTAATTACACCAATGCTTACAAAACCACAACATATTTTTACCACTGTAATTATCGCCATAAAAGTACCAGGCTGGTATAAATTAGAAGAAGTATAACACTGCGGGACGCTCAGCGTAGTTTCCTTTATTATTTGTTTGTCTGCATTGTGCCTGTTTACAACCCCTGTAGCTGTACAATGGCGGACAGAAACAGGGATAAAGTATATAATACATACATATATGAAATAAACATGAAATAAATCATCTTAACTATAACCAGTATTGTGTATTGTGTACTAGTTTATTTACTTTTACCTCGGAATTATTTTTTTACAAGCTTAGAGCCATGGCAAAAGTCAAGCGTAAGTTAACCTTTACCACAACTTGATGCAGAGGAAGTATCTCCAAAAATTTTCCTAAAAAGGGAAAGCGCATAGCAACTAGTAAAATTTCCTCAGATTTATATCTTATTCGTAGGTATTCTGCCATGTGCCATTTGTCCAAAGAGACTCTGAGCAACTAATTTCCATCGTAGATACCCTAGGGTGCCCTAGGTCATCAGTTTCAACAAAAATGTAATAAGTAGTTACGATACAATTCTCAGTAGCAGCCCGGAGTCCGGATTAGTGCCAGGTTGATGGCAATAAAAAAAAAAGTATATACGTATTATATCCATTGTCTAGTACCCATACCACAAGCTCTGCTTAGTTTGGGACTAGATGGTGTTGTGTAAAAATGTCCCAAAGATATTTATTTATTTATTTATTTTATTTAATATAAAATAAAATATAAAATATTTGACGACCTCTGTGGTCTAGTGGATCGAGTGTCGGACTGCTGATCACGAGGTCGTGGGTTCGATTCCCACAGGACACAAATATTTGTGAGATGAACATGAGTGTTTGTGTTGGTCTGGTTGTTTCTTATGTATTATAAGTATGTATTTACAACAAAAAAAGTATATAAGTATTATATCCATTGTCTAGTACCCATAGCACAAGCTCTGCTTAGTTTGGGACTGGATGGTGATGTGTAAAAATGTCCCAAAAATATTTATTATTTATTTATTTAATAGGCTCGCTCCCTATGGCACTCCTATGGGACTTACCTATAACATATCTGGCAAAATGTGGGTGTATATGTACTAGATGTTATGTTATGTTTCGTTACGATAAAAAGGCCAGGAAAATAACGAAAAAATATATTTTAATCTACCGTACAATTTATACATATATATATTTTTTTTAATATCTGTAAAGACGCTTGTCATCTTACGGCCAAAATTAATATCCAATCTATCCACGATTTGCCCTACTAGAGATAGGAATTTGACATAAGCTCCATACAAAATATGTCAAATTTCTATCTCTAGTAGGGTAAATCGTAGATAGATTGGATATTAATTTTGGCCGTTAGTCTTCCTGCGACCACTAACGCTGCAAAGCTTTCGAAACGTCAGGAAAAACAGTCTAAATAATATACGCGATGTAATTTGGTTAAACTTGTTTTATTATAATGTGTAGTGATCGCGAATACCAAGAAATTATTAGGTGATAACCATTTAAAATGCCGCACTGATTGTACTTAAATAATCTTTCTGTAAACTACTGTCTTTGTTTTCGTTTGTTGTATGTACAATAAAGAATATCATAGATAAATAAATAAACACATCTCGGTACAAAAGGAGTAAGAACGCGGACTTGGGGTAGTCCGTCGTTCGTCCAGTCAGGGTCCGTGACGGTGGCGCGTCGTGTTCCACTCGCGCCAGTCAGGAGGAGGGTGCGGCTGATGTTGAGGCCGCACGTAGAGAAGGGATTCGCCTGCTTGTGGCGAGCCGGTATCTGTAGGGGTTGCTTGGCGAACACAGTGCGTATTCCACGCCCAAGCCAAGGTAGTTAGAGGAAAACTGTGGTGGTGTAAGTCGGTAAAAGTCCGACACTGGCTCCACCTTTCTTGGATGAAGAGAGTCCATGAGGACATCCTCACGAAAAAAAAAAGACAGATTCAACCAAAATTTATAGCTGATGCCTTTTACATACGTGGGACACTCAGAAAGTTTTGCGAAACTAAAAAAAATTGTTCTATACGTACATATATTTTTATCAAATCTTTTCAAAGTACTTTCCACCAGCCTCTATACAAAGATTCATGCGCCTAAACCAGTTTTCAAAACACTTTTTCCAGTCCGCCGCAGACACCTCGTTTACAGCCTGCTCGAACGCAGCCAGCGCATCTTCCGGCGACGAAAATTGTATCCCTTTGAGCTGATTTTTTATTTTTGGGAATAAAAAGAAGTCACACGGTGCTAGATCAGGGCTGTAAGGAGGGTGACCCAGGAGTTTGACTGGCGTGCTGTCCAGGAAGTCCCTCGTTTTGAGTGCGGTGTGCGCAGGTGCATTGTCGTGGTGGAGCAGTAGCCCGCGGAGCCCTGTGTTTGGTCGCTTGTTGCTTATAACAGAGAAAACTTCTGGCAAACATTTGGTAGTATACCATTCGGCATTAATGCTTCTTTGATCCCGTAAGGGAATTGATACCAAGTGGCCAGTCAAATTAAAAAAGCTAGCGATCAAAATCTTACCCCCGCTTCTAGATCGCTTCACTTTGGTAGGCGTTGGCTCATTTTGAAACACCCAAACAGTCGACTGGCGCTTGGTTTCTGGGTCGTATTGATAAATCCAGGACTCATCACCTGTAACGATGTCGTAAACACGCCGAGACGAGCCTGCTTCAAATTTGTTAAGCATATCACGGCACCATTCCACCCGGGCCTGCTTCTGAGCATCGGTGAGGTTGTGCGGCACCCAGCGTGATACTATCCTCCTCACGCGAAGATGGCTGTGTAGAATCTCGTGAACGCTTCCCGATCCAATCTTCAATATGTGTTGAATCTCCTGATATGTAATTCGCCTATTGTCTTGGATTAAATTTTTCACTGCTAGCACGTTTTCTTCGGTAACAGCCGTCAAAGGGCGACCGCTTCTTTCGTCATCCCCCAAAGTTGGTCGACCGCGCTTGAATTCGTTATACCAACGATACACGGTTGCCTTGGAAGGGCCTTCATCCATGAATGCCATTTGAAGTCTATCGTACGATTCATCCGGTTTCAGGCGACACTTGAAATCGTATAAAATCATAGCTCTAAAATGTTCCCGGCGCAGATCCATATTTCAGTGAGACACAATACTTTGAATTAACTCGCAAAAAATGTGGAGGGAAATTTTGAAATTGGAACTTACTTATTTTTACTTATAAATAATCATATTTTCGAAAAACATTATAACTGGCCAGTCTCCCATATATAAAAACTTTTTTTCGCAATACTTTCTGAGGGGCCTGGTAAATCTTAATGATGACGTCACATGGCACTCCTTGACACTTTATTAACATGAATGTGCTACTTGACTCTCGAAAACCTGTTTAATTGTATAAATATAGCCTTACAATGTAACAGACCTTTAACTTCCGACCGGAAATTTAAGAAAAAAAGCTGATGTTTGTTTTACTTTATTACTGTTTATCGAAAGGACTTGAATTGAGGTGTAAATTGTAACTGTCAATGATACCTGTACCTCTCGGACGCATATAAAAAGGCGGACGGAATCACGTTAACAAAAATTGCGGCACTTAATTTTTTCTTACGCCCAATATAATTTAGAAACCATTTCAACACACCAGACTTACCGTGACACGATACTTGTTGCGTAATCGCGGATTTTTGTTTTACTTTGTTTGATGTGAAGTAAAAGATATACTCACCAAGTGGTTGCAAAAGTTGTCACATGACGAGACTGAAAATCTTATTGTGATAATCTCATGAATTGGAAATACTGCATGTAGTTTAGTTTTGTTTATTTTAGTAGCACGTAACATTTTGGTAACTGTTTTAAGGATATACTTGCACGACTGTTTTTAAAACATATTATAGTTGTTTGTCGCTGTAATTTTGGGGAACATTGACTCCTAAGATACAGGCTTCTTGCCTAGTTTAGGGGTCTGACGTTCGACTTGTAATTGTCACTGTCGTACAACTTATTCATAATTCTCTGTGTACTTCATATTATTATGTTGCTTTTTGGTGTACAAATAAAATATTTTTATTATTATTATTATTTATTATTACTTTGGGTGTGAGTGTGTGCGTGCAAGCCCGTACTTTTAAGCGAGGCGTCTCACTTTGGTGCTTCACTTATTGTTTAGCGAGATTCCGTCCGCCTTTTTTATTCATCCATGCTATACCTACAACTTGAATCATGAAAACAAGTTTATTGAATAATGTCATAAATGCAAAGGTGTGGGTGGATGTTTTTTTGTTTGTTTATTGATTTGTTTGCTTATTTGTCTTTCAATCACGATGAAACGGCTAAACGGATTTAGATTCAATTTGGCACACAGATAGACCATAACTTGGATTAATATTTCAGGGGCCGAAACCCGTAATTCAACAAACTAATGCCAATCCCGCTCAAAAACTACTCACTCTATAGTACTGAAATTAAAATACGTGTTACTGAAGGATAGACGTAACAATATTATTAAGTCCAAAACTTGAATGCATTTATTTGGCTAGATCATAAAAAAATCCAAACATACCTCGGAAACTGTTTATTTTCAAACAGTTTCTTAAATATGTCCAACATTTATTGGTATTTTGGTATGATATTTTACCTAAATATTGTTTTATTATTTTGAAATAATTTTACTGAGCTATTTTATCGAAAATACACATATTTTCTGAGTAATATATTTTTTTTCGCTTAAATGCACTTTCATTCGGAGTGGCATCAACTTCATGCCGCACTACTCCTTCCCGGCAAGCCTCGTATTTTGCTTCCCGCTCGCTCTCATTCCGCGGCGTTCTGGGCCTTAAGCTACGATTCATCCCGGAAAGATAAACAGTTTCCGAGGGATGCGTGATAATATCTTTGTGTGATAAACCGAATAACAAGCGGGCGAAGCCGCGGGCTTAGGCTAGTCCTACTACTATTATATATGCGAAAGTATTGGTGTTTTTGTTTGTCCATTAATCACGCTGAAACGGCTAAACGGATTTGGACAAAATTTGGCACACAAGTAGACCACATGCTGGATCAGTTTAAAGGGTACTATTTATCTACATAATAATAATAATGTCCTCCCGGCCGAATTTCGGTCACGGCGGCCAATCTCAATGGAGACTAGCCATCTGCGCGGGACATAATATTATAGTGCACAAGTGTGTGCGCAAACACGGGTGCACTCTCTACATACGATGGGAGTGAAGCCGGGGACGTAAGTTAGTACGAAATCAATATGCCGGTGAAATTACAATCACATGAGACTTTCCATCTTCATGTCTCAGTTTGGCGAACCGACTTGCGATGCCATTTAGGCAACAGCCTAGGTGGTATTGAAGTTGTTATGGGCAAAGGTAACCGTTTAACATCAGGTGGGCCTTTAGCTCGTTTCCCCATCCAATACTATAAAAAAATTAAAATTAAAACTGAATATTACCCAGCCGAATTTCCTCCCAGCCTAATTTCGATCACGGTAGCCAATTTCAATGGGGACTAGCTGCGCGTGAAATTATAGTGTATAAGAGAGTGCGCAAACACAGGTGCACTCTCTCTCTTCCCTCACTTTCATAATCAGATGAGACGGCAATCCGATACGATCGGAGAGATCAGGTGCAGGACCAACGGCTTTACGTGCTTTTCGAGGCACAAAGTAAACGTAGTGGTTATATTCTCTTTGGCACAAAGGGGTCTAGATGTGTATCTAAACGGTCACCCATCCACGGACTGACTGCGGCTAGTACAGCTTAACCTCGCAGACACTACAATCTGCGCCTTTGTTCTTTAGCCACGTGTTGTGTACGCAATGTATAAAAAAACCTCTAGAAATATTGTCACGTCCCATTATTTTGTCCGCCACTGTCTCTCAGTTACGTCTGGGAAGCACGTTAAGGAAACAACTAGTATTTTTTTCAGCCAACTTCCGGCAGTAGTTAATAACTTTCACAATGTACAGACATGTAGGCTTCGCTTATTCTTGTGCATCGCTTCCAGTGGCAAAGTTTGAACTTCTGTAATGGGAAATTTGTTGTGTGGCAAGGTTGTTGGCGTAAGTATATTAATGAAAAAAAAAAAAATTTTTCAGACAAGGCACAAGTTTGACATCATTCGTATACATATTTCATAATGATTGTAATTAGAATTAGATTGTTTTTTTTAATAAATTTAAATATGACAATTATTATTATTGCAGGTCTGCTGGAAGGAATTTCTTAAAGAAATAAGCAGTGCCTTTGTACCATTCGTTTCTATGTAGTTTATTATTATTTCTCTGTGTGTGCATAAATTTAATAAATAAATAAATTATTGTTTAACAAGCTTGTTTTTAAAGGTATAGGCAATTTATATAGTTATTTAGTTAACTATAATAAAATTGTAAGTATCGAAGAGTCTCTACATAGATTCATCATTACAGCCGAAAGACGTCCACTACTGGACATAGGCCTCCCCCAATTAAGGGGGGGATATGCCATAATCGCCACGCTTGGCAGGCGGGTTGGCGATCGCAGTTGGTTGGTTTAATACTCAGAGAACGCTGCTGCCCATCCTCTGGTGAATCCCTTAGTCGCCTTTTACGACACCCATGAGAAGAGATAAGGGTGGTGCTATTCTTTAAGTCCGACACCACACGGACTATACTACATAGATTGTTTTCGCGAAAACCTGCTAACCAGACTAGAAACAACCAACAGAACACAAGTTAATTGCAGCCAAGGTCATACAAAATATGGTAAAGAAAATGAACCGGTCCCTAGCAAATAAGACAATAAGACAAGTAGGCAGTAATAAAGACATTTAATTTATTTTTACATCGGCGTTATGGCGCATTTGCATATGCGAAAAAAACTTGAAAATCTGTAATTTGAATAAATATAATGTTAAAAATATTTTCGTCAGCATTCAACATTTCAGGTATTAACCCTTCAAAACTCGCTGACGTCATTCCCAGATATAAGCCGACATAAAAATGGCTTCCATCCAAACCGAGGTCGAAGGAATCAGTCATAACATATTTACGTGAATAAATAAGGTTTTCACCATTTTCAGCTTTACGTCAATATCCGAGCGCTGTTACTGAACATTTCAGTTACCTGTAACAACTGGATTGAGGGATGGCCTTGTGGAAAATTGTAGGGAAGACGAGAGGTATGAGTGAGGTGGTAACGATTTTGGATAATGTGTTTGTAAAATACAGTCAAACCTGGGTGAGTGAGAACTGGATAAACGAGAAAACTCTACAAGTGAGAGTAATTGCCAGGTCCCGTCATTTTAAGCCTCGAAAACCTCTACAAGCGAGAAACAGAAACCTCTATATGAGAGAGTCGGTTTTCACGTCTGGACCTCTATAACTGAGACTGCCATGCCCTTACCTCTATAAGCGAGAGTTGAGCGTATTTATTATCTGTTATGTTATGACACTTTCTAAATTTCGCGGAACTAACGCACATATGATTCGCCTAACTAACAAAAAAAAAAACAACAAATCGAGCGTCTTTGTGTCCCACCCAGGTCATTGTTTTTACACCACATTCTTTTAGAATGGCCAAATGTGCAATGTACATCTGCACCGACCTTCTTGTCAAACTTATTACAGTTGATATGTATTAATTGCGAAGAAAGTGTCTACAGCTATTTAGTTACCTCTGTAAGTGAGAAAAACCGCTCCTGTACTTTTATAAGTGAGAAACTTGGTTAAGTGAAAAACCTCCATGAGCGAGAAAAAGATTCCGGTCCCTTGAACTCTCGCTCATCCAGGTTTGACTGTAATTGATAAAACATTATATTAAGATTATGAGTTTTTAAACTAAAATGGTAGCTAACACATATTATTGAATGCCACAGGATATTTACCATGTATTTCCTTTTTTAGGTTTCTATTCGCCCCCTATTACATGGGACTATAACATAACTTCGAACGTTTCAAGTTCCTTCATGACACACATACACGATACTTAAGATCATCGGAAAACTTGGGGCTTCTGATGCCAATGCATTCTACAAAATTTTATGATAAATCTTTTACTGTTCAGGCTGTGCGTCTGTGGAATGAGTTACCTGTGTCTATACGGCGAGCTCAGTCACTGTTTTCATTTAAAAAATTAGTTAAAGAATACTACCTTTCCAAATAAATTGTAATTTATTAAGACATTGCCTATGTATCCAATCTCTATTCTAAATTGTAAGATTATTTATATATATATTATATATATTTATGATACCTATATGTGTAATATATTTTGTGCTATTTATTTATTTTAGTTTAGTAGTACGCCACGGATTGCCCCCATTATCTAGATCTTACGTCTTCTTTGTCCATCCAAAGGTTGTCTGGAAGATATCGCTTTTAGCGATAAGACCGCCCATGTACCCATAATTTGTACGTTGTTCCTGTTTACTACTATTTTCATGGTGTACAATAAAGTATATTCTATCTATCTATCTATAACTGGCGAAATGTGGGTGTACTATACACCTCTGCCTACCCCTTCGGGGAAATACAGGCGTGATGTTATGTTATGTATTCGCCCTATTCTATAATTTTTAGGTCGCCCCAGATATCGCTGGGGAGATGCTGTGGAGACTGATCTACGTAAGCTTCACTTGGCTTATACATTCCCCTTAATTTGTGCCTATGGTATAATCACAGATTTGACATCTACCCGCCTCAGATGTCAAATCTGCGGATATAATTGATGAATGTTTTTCTGCTATCTCTCTAATTACAAATTTTTCTTCAAAGGGGCTGCACTGAAAAGAAGGTCATAGTTTGAGGAATTTCACTATTAAAATTTCTAACTTATTTCAAAATTTTAAGAAACGTATATTTTCAAACAATTGGCATGAAACTCTTCAGTTTAACAAAAATGATGGATGGATTTTATCATTCAAAAAATGTGCCTGTAAGCACTTGATTTGAATTCAAATGAATCAATGTTCAAAGTTCTGTCAGAAAAGCTATTTTTTTACTTGAAAATTTCTATTGTATGACTAGCGCCCCTACTTTACTCTTTTATGCCAAACTGTACCTTAATGAATTCATCATCATTCCGAGAACTTCTTGGGCCTTTGCCAGTCCAAATAATCTCCGAAAAACCACCCTTAATACAGTCGTTCACCCCCCATCATCCCTTAATGCTGTGTAATCTGGTTGAGTAATCTGAACTACTTTTTGATATCGCTGCCGTTAGCCGGGATGGTTAATTTAAACCGACTGGTTGTTAGTTAACTAATGAACCGGAGGATACCACTATCCTAACCTACCGTTATCTATGTAGGGTGATTGTGTAAAAGGATGCGAGAAGACAATCTATTTTTTTTAATGAATATAATGACATGATGTAGGTACTGAGACGTTATTAAGGCGGAAATGACAATGAGTTAGACGTGTGCGCCGATGCTAAAATCTCCAGCGGCGGGCGCCGGTCAAAAATCTGCGGCGGCGGCGTGTTTTCGGCGTGATTTTGGTGCGAAGAATTTTAGAATTGTTTTTATTAAAAAATCATATAAAATTAAAAAAAATCACAAACATAAATATACAATCAACAAAAAACAGCAAAATAAAAGTATTTTTAATTAACGGCTGCCTTGCAAAGGCTTTTACAGAATGAAAAAATATAATTTTGTTGTAAAATATAGAATAATTTTGTAGGTGGTTCATTATCATCATCATTTTAGCCGAAAGATGTCCACTGCTGTACATAAGCCTCCCCCAAGCATCGCTCACCGGTCCTGCACTTTCCGCATCCAGCGGATTCCCATGACCTTCACAAGGTCGTCAGTCCACCTTGTGGTAGGCCATCCACGCTGCACCTTTCAGTACGCGGTCGCCACTCCAGAAATTAATTAAATCAGCAAAAAAGTACATTGAAATAAAATTAAATGCGAGTGCCAAAAGGGCCGCCAGCTTGAATGATGTAAGGCTGTACAGGCACTGACTATGAAGTTAAACTCAACGCTAATACACTGCACTTGAAATAATGTCAACTTCGCTCAAGACTTTTTCCTTGAAACAAAGCGTTGTACAAGCATTAATAAATAAATATTTTCCGGACATTTTTACACAGCACCATCTAGTCCCAAACTAAGCAGAGCTTGTACTATGGGTACTAGACACTGGATATAATAATTATATACTTTTTTTTTTGTAAATACATACTTACAATACATAAGAAACACCCAGACAAACACAAACACTTATGTACATCACACAAATATTTGTGTCCTGTGGGAATCGAACCCACGACCTCGTGATCAGCAGCCCATCACTCGAACCACTAGACCACAGACGTCGTCAAATAAGAATATAATAAGAATATTGCCGAATGAATCACTAGAAAAAAGATCCAGATATTAAAAGGAATTATCCCGGGCTTTTTATCAACTCACAGAAGCCCTACTGGGGGTACATTCTGGTACATTAGACCCCCGAACATTACAAGAATAATCTCGCGTCGTTCCGTCGACGATTAAAATTTATACTGCGCTGATGACAATCCTTTCAGAAGGTCTTCTAATAGTTATAATGGATAGGACCTGGTGTTTGGGTCTGGTTCAGATGATAAATAGAGCATTTTGCCAGCGGTTCTTTTGTCATCTCGGTAGATACCTTTATAATAAAGTTAATAGGTTCCTGTCCATTTTTGAATTTAACAAGATTAAGTGTAAAATGAAATTATACAGTTGGTTTCAAGAGTTAAACTACCTTGATACCGAAAAGCTACTTTTTATCCCGGTATAGATTATATATTTATATGTATAGTTATACTACTGATATGGAAAAAATACCTGATCACTTACAACATTATTAACTTACACTTAAGAATCTTATTAACAGTACCCTCACTTATTACACACACTAACACACTTCCACCACACTCACACCTACACACCATTATACTAATCTTACTAACACTATATAGAAATAAAATGTACCAAATTTTGAATGGTGGAGACCTGGTGTCCTGAAATACAGGCCTCGAGCCTAGTTTAGGCACCAGTCTCCCACAATATATACCTAAATATGTACTTATATAAGAAATGTTATTTTAAATGTAATATAACAATAAAATAATAAATAGTAATATAATAATGTAATATATAGTAATGTAATATATAGATATTATATATAATAGAGATTCAACTGCAACTTTTTGCTACGATTGATGTAAACAAGTTATTAGTGCGGCGTCGGAGCAATCACCTAGCACCCGTAACACAGGTTGACTCCTAGCTCGGGACTGGGTCTTGCTCTGTCTCCCACATAAAATTCCAGATGTATCTGTCGCTCAATCTAGTACTTAAGTTGACCTGTACTCATACGTTTATAAATAAAATTTATGATTTATTTTATTTATGGATATTGTGGAGAGAAAATAAATATTTATCTTATCTTATCTTATATGAACTAAGTACTGATGAGTGTATGTTGGTGATCATCAATTAACTTCATGTGTATTTTCAGGCAAGCTGAAGTGGCGGTGGGCTGGCCATATCTACTGACGGACCGATGGCCATTGGAGTAAACTAGTCCTTCAGTGTAGACCGCGAGCGTAGGGCATCCCCCAGCCAGGTAGACTGATGACTTGAAGGTAGCTGGAGTGGACTTGATACGGAAGGAGGACCAAGTGTTACGGCGCAACTTGGGAGAGGCCATGTCCAGCAGTGGACTGAGTTCATGAATTGAGGTAAAGTTAGGGGTTTTTGGAAACGCGCAACTAGATTCATAGTTAAAGTTTTGAAAGTGCATGTAAATGCGGTGCTTATTCGAAATAAAAACCTTTGACTTCGACTATTTTTGACTTTGGATTTTTTGCCCAGCAGTAAAACAGTAATGGGCTGGTCATGTTATGTACAATATAAATCATGAAATCAATAAGTGGACGCTGTTTTCCATCCATCCATTTTTTCTTTGCTGTACCCACGTACCTAATAGGTTTAGAACCTGACCTACAAGTACAAAAGTTTCGTAAACCCGAAAGGGTACTGAGAGCAAATCTAACAATAAATAAAATAATGGACTCGCGTTACGACAGCCATGAGCGACAGGCAGTTAGCGAGCACGAGCGCTGTGACCTTTCCATCACTCGATACCGTTCGTCGTGAGCTGAATTCGTTGTTACTGTGGGCTTAATATTTTTGATTAATAACTAGCTGTGAACCGCGGTTTCAGCCGCCATGCGTCGCATCGCCCGCCCGCGCTATTACTTGGTTTTAGCTTCGCGTTCTTTCTGACTTTTTTATTTTTGCTTGTCTCCTAAGGTTTGTAGCGTGATGTTAAATAGCCTCTCTTCCTCATGAATTTGGCTATCATATATAAAAATAACTTTTTGGTAGTTTTAGAGATTATTTATTATTACAAATAAACAAACAGTGAAAAAAATAAACTGCAGCTTTATTATATTAGTAAAGATTAAATTAAATTTATTAAATTAAAATTATCTTTATTCAGGCAAATTACACCCATATATAACAAAACAAAAACAAGGTAAATAAATGTCACAACTAACTAACTCCCACGGCTTCGCTACCGTGATATTATGTCTATAAAAAGTACCAAGAACTTACCGCGACTAGTGCAGCTTTTCCTCGTAGATCTTGCAAATCTTTTATTTTATTTCGGGCTTGCGTTTGACCGCCATAGCCAACTCACCTCACTTAAGCGATGATGCGGTCGACGACGGTTCACGCTTGCCCAGCAAAAACCTATTCACTCGAGCCTTGAAGACCACCAGATTATACTTCTCGGGAAACACTGACGGCTGGCAAGGAATTCTACTCATTATAATAAAACAAAGTTTAACCGGATTAAATCGCGTATATTAATTAAATTGGTTTCCCTGACGTTTCGAAAGCTTTGCAGCATTTCGTGGTCGCAGGTAGACTAAGATGACAATCGTCTTTACAGATATTTCTAAAAAAATATTTTAATCTACCGTACATCAACTCGGCCTATCGCAGTCCACTGCTGGACATAGGCCTCTCCCAAGTTGCGCCACAATTTAATTTCAATAGCCTCACGGAGCATTCTAGGTACATATCGGTTTTCCTTCGCCAGAACTTGTGGTTTATCAAATCGAAGAAAATGGTTGGGTTTGTCTAGGGCATGTTCACACACTGCAGACTTTGTGGAGCGTCTGTTCTTGACGTCAGCTATATGTTCTTTAATTCTAGTGGCTATACTACGCTTTGTTTGCCCTATGTTCTACCATTCATCAAAGGGGTCACCGACAGAAGTGGTCATATCTTGAAGCGTGCTTCTATCAAAACCTATTTCAAGCCCCAAAGAAAGATCAGCCAACTCCTCAGACCGGTAAAGTGTCACATTCCCTTACAAGATGCAGGGTTCTACAAGATTGATTGTGATTGTGGGTTATCATACATAGGGAAAACAAAGCGTATTATAGCCACTAGAATTAAAGAACATATAGCTGACGTCAAGAACAGACGCTCCAACACTCCACTCCAACTTTGTGAAGTCTGCAGTGTGTGAACATGCCCTAGACAAACCCAACCATTTTCTTCGATTTGATAAACCACAAGTTCTGGCGAAGGAAAACCGATATGTACTTAGAATGCTCCGTGAGGCTATTGAAATTAAAAAACATCCTAATTTTAATAGAGAAGATGGTTGGCAGCTACCACCTGTTTGGAACCCAGTCCTAAATATAATCAAGTCCCAAACAGCACGCAACACTGTAAAAGATAATTATATTGTGAGTGATTACTGCGTGCATCGAAACGATTTTAATTAATAAACATTGTACGGTAGATTAAAATATTTTTTTAGAAATATCTGTAGAGACGATTGTCATCTTAGTCTACCTGCGACCACGAAATGCTGCAAAGCTTTCGAAACGTCAGGGAAACCAATTTAAATAATATACGCGATTTAATCCGGTTAAACTTTGTTTTATTATAATGTGTAGTGATCGCGAAAACCTAAGAAGTTATTAAGGAATTCTACTCTTTAGCGGTACGCATGATAAAGCTATTAGAAAAACGGTTCTTGCGTAAGGGTGGAATATATACCATATGTAAGGTTTATGATTTTTATAACAATTAATAGAACATTTTTATATTCTAAAACCGAATGACGGTATAATCGAAATGGGTAATCGATATCATGGGTCGATGACATTCAGCGAGCGCGGGCATTCTTGGTTTGACAGCTGTACTGTACGGATGTGGGTTGGTTATTATATTCTGGCTGAGGAAGATTGGAGGTGGAATAAACGATTATAAAGTACTTGGACCGGAGTATTACTACACGAGTAAGGTTAGTGATATAATTTTATTGTATAGACTCTATTAAAATACTACAGACAGAAATGTGTTGCTGGGGAGTTTGTTGCGCCGTTTCTTCTCCCCAGCTCAAGCACTAGGAAGCGGTGACGGGCGGGCGATTTTGGGGCTGTCTCTATTGTCGACGATGCCATATTGATTTAGCAATAAATATTGTTATTGCGTTGATTGATTAGTTAGATAGAATAGATAGATAGAATATACTTTATTGTACACCATGAAAATAGCAGTAAACAGGAACAACGTACAAATTATGGGTACATGGGCGGTCTTATCGCTAAAAGCGATATCTTCCAGACAACCTTTGGATGGACAAAGAAGACGTAAGATCTAGATAATGGGGGCAGTCCGTGGCGTACTACTAAACTAAAATAAATAAATAGCACAAAATATATTACACATATAGGTATCATAAATATATATAATATATATATAAATAATCTTACAATTTAGAATAGAGATTGGGTACATAGGCAATGTCTTAATAAATTACAATTAATTTGGAAAGGTAGTATTCTTTAACTAATTTTTTAAATGAAAACAGTGACTGAGCTCGCCGTATAGACACAGGTAACTCATTCCACAGACGCACAGCCTGAACAGTAAAAGATTTATCATAAAATTTTGTAGAATGCATTGGCATCAGAAGCCCCAAGTTTTCCGATGATCTTAAGTATCGTGTATGTGTGTCATGAAGGAACTTGAAACGTTCTTTGAGATAAAGGGGGGTCTTGGGATTAAACAGAATACTGTAGAGAAGTGATAAAATATGGGTATTCCGGCGAAGACGTATAGGGAGCCACTTGAGCTTAGTGCGGAATTCGGAGACATGATCATATTTGCGTAAGCCAAATATAAATCTGATACAAACATTTTGAAGTCGCTCAAGCTTATTTAGTTGTTTCCATTATATGGTTCCCTTCTGAGGTGTGTTACTACAAATCAGAAGTGGTATGTACATGCTCACATATTTGGTACTCGGTTTCGTTAGAGCGTTGCTTGGCGGTTTCGGGTACAAAATTTAAAGCCGAAACTGACGGTTGGCCGATTGTAATGTATAATTGAACACAGTTTCTAATTGGAGTTAAATTGGATTTGGGAACGTTTCATAACGTTCTTTAGGTTTCATAGGTGGGTGCAAAGAAAAAAAAAAACCGTAAGGAAATATTTTGTCTTTTAAAATCACTTTAATGCCATCGATGCCAGGGGGGGCGTCAACATAATTATAGAATGCAATTTTGTTGGTGGGATTGGTGGCTGGGGCACTGGCGTGCTGAGCCGGGAGTCGCTGTGCTGGTTGGAGTCCTGCTCGTGAGCGATTCTTTCCACAATTTAGATCGTTAGATTTCGCTTTGCATGCGTAAATGCGTTGGAAAAAAAAAAAAAAAAAAAGAAAAAAAAAAAGGATGCAGTTTTGTTTTTCGGCGTTGTGATTGGGTATTGATAGGACTTACAGAAGGGTGGTCTGCATGGCGTGTAGGTAAAGCAGGGAATGTTTTCAGTTGAATTTGTTCCAGAGGTAATTTTGAGGTTCATTGATTATTTACGTTTATCTTGTGGTTCCTTCTGGTTGTCCTTATAGTTGTTTCTGTTTGCAACGGAGCGGCAACTTTGCAGTGATATGCACGGGAACATTGTATATGTATGTATTTATGTATTGCATGCATTGCTGGACAATGGGATGCATATTTTTGTCAATACAGAATTATACCTTGAGTCTAGGTGTTATGGTTTGTTTTCATGTAATGGTGATGTAAGCGGAAATCCAAAAGAGGGGGAGAACTGAGAAGCGACCTGTGTGTTCCTATCTGAGGAATTGCTAGCGTAAAATGGAAATTTCTGTAGTGGTTTTTAAATCAAAATTATAATTTTGTAAAGTTCGATAATACCGCGCATCTATGGCACGATAGTGTGAAATTCGAAATGGTTATGTAAGCTATTATAATGTCTTCCCGGCCGAATTTCGGTCACGGCGGCCAATCTCAACAGAGACTAGCCATCTGCGCGGGACATATTATAGTGCACAAGTGTGTGCGCAAACACAGGTGCACTCTCTATTCCCTCACTCTCATAATCCGATGGGACGGCAATTTGACACGACCGGAGAGAGATCAGGCGCAGGACCGACGGCTTTACGTGCTCTCCGAGGCACGAAGGGGTCTCAATGTGTAACGAAACGGTTACCCATCCACAGACTGACCGACAGTCACAGTCACAGTCTGTAAGCCATTAATGGGGGTAGAACGTACTATTTTGTTACGTATTCTTGATGAATTTTTAAAATAATATTGGTGGCGTTTGAATGTCAACACTGATTTGTCATATTGACAGCAATATTATGGCGGTTTATTGTAATTTTTCATGATTCCGAATTTTCAGTATACTTTATTATAGGGTGGTGAAATTTTGTTGCGTGCGTGGTTGTAAGAAAGAATAGTATCCTGGCTGTGGCTTATCTTTTCACAGGTGATGTGTTTTCATATGGTTTTCATATTAACAAGGCACTGACACACTAGGGTGACCATGCGTTGTGTGCACGGGTGTGTTTGGTTTGTTTATTGGATCCCAAATGTAACATACCTCAGAAGGGAATCATATAATTGAAACAACTAATCAATCAACGCAATAACAATATTTATTGCTTAATCAATATGGCATCGTCGACAATAGAGACAGCCCCAAAATCGCCCGCCCGTCACCGCTTCCTAGTGCTTGAGCTGGGGAGAAGAAACGGCGCAACAAACTCCCCAGCAACACATTTCTGTCTGTAGTATTTTAATAGAGTCTAAACAATAAAATTATATCACTAACCTTACTCGTCACTCAGGCGCCTCGATCTAGACTGAATCTGGCGGTGACTTCTAATAACAATATACTTTAATGTCAAAATGACTTGACAGCTGACAGTGACACTTTAATATTAACTATGACATAAAGTTGATTCGAATATTGTATCTGGCATAACAAGACCTATCCATAGACTCTTCAGTAGCAAATAATCAATATAACTACCCACAACTAGATACGTCTTGTTACAGTCGGCCATCCTTCAAAAACGAGTCCCTTCGTTCCCTTATTTGTCTATTTACAATCGTAACTTCTAAATAACTATACAACAATATTTCATGATAGTGTCTTATAGATCTTAGTATCTTAATTCTTATTACATAATTGTTACGTTATCATATAATCTGGGATCACAAATCAATGCCAATCCTACTAAACTCTCAAAGATATCTCAGTCATTTTATTATTATAGCCATGCGGTGTGAGGGTTACTTCCTTCACCGTCACATCGCGAGACTGCGATGTTATAGGTCACTCATGGGCGGCGAGTTCATACGCCAATTCTGCCCGACCCAAATATCCTCACTTAATCTATTATTATAGCGGTACGGTGTGAGGGTTACTTCCTTCACCATCACATCGTAGGACTACAATGTCATGAGCCACTCATGGGCGGCGAGTTCATACGCCAATCCTGCCCGACCCAAATATCCTCACTCAATCTATTATTATAGCCGTACGGTGTGAGGGTTACTTCCTTCACCATCACATCGTAGGACTGCAATGTCATGAGCCACTCATGGGCGGCGAGTTCATACGCCAATCCTGCCCGACCCAAAACACTCTCACTCAGTCTATTACTATAGCCGTGCGATGTGAGGGTTACTTCCTTCACCATCACATCGTAGGACTGCGATGTCATGAGACACTCATGGGCGGCGAGTTCATACGCCAATCCTGCCCGACCCAAAACACTCTCACTCAGTCTATTACTATAGCCGTGCGATGTGAGGGTTACTTCCTTCACCATCACATCGTAGGACTGCGATGTCATGAGACACTCATGGGCGGCGAGTTCATACGCCAATCCTGCCCGACTCACAACGTCCTCACTTTTCTCCATGGGAAGTTCATTATATAACTGGCAAGTTCATATGCCAGTCATTATCCAACACATCACTTTGACTCACTATCACTTATCCTGATCATCAACCTAACACATACAACTCTATAAACACATAGCTTTATCAATCAGTTCACGTTCTAATTTTAAGTAATCAATGTATTATATCAATTCAGTTTCACAGTCATTCGTATAATCATAAATCAGTAACAATGAAATCCTGACAGTAACATTAGTTTAATCCTGAACAGTTCTGAATCAGTTCATGTTCTAATTTTTAATTTTAAGTAATCAACGTATTTTGTCAATTCAGTTTCGCAGTCATTCATATAATCATAAATCATTAACAAGAAGATCCTTATAATAACATTAGTTTAATCCTGATCAGCTCTGAATCAGTTCGCAATTTGAAATAGGTAGTCATCGTAGTATAATCATAAATTTAGTTTCAGTCATTCACATAATCATAAATCATTAACAATGAGATCCTAACAGTAACATTAGTTTGATCCCGATTATCATTATCACTTTCATCGTAATTTTCTTCGCTGGAAGAGCAAGTAGGGTCGTTAAACTCAACCGTGGGAATGTTTCGTAATTTTCCTCTTTTCTACATAAAGGGGTGTCTTGTACGAGGAACCCCTGACACTTCGATTCTAACCCTTCAGATTGACCCGGTGTCGTTATTATTGTACTAGCTATTCTAATAAGATCACCTTCTTTGTAATCCGTACCCTTTTATCTATGTTTGTCATAACGATATTTATTTATTGCCTGATTTTTCTAGATTCGTTCACTTAACCTAACTTCTTCTTTAATGTTCATTTATTCTTCTGTTCTATATAGTCAATCACGTTATTTAATAATATTCCTTTCTCAGGTTTGCAATTACTGTTCTACCTAAAAACAGCTGGTTTAGTCTCTTTACAGGTAGTTCTTTTTTTATCCGACTGTGCCTGAAGGAGGGTAATGTTTTTATGTCATTGTCTGTCGTATTCACTCCTAACTTGTGTATGATAAGTATCTATTTACAAAAAAATAAAAGTATTATATCCATAACTTGTAACATTTTAAGCGATTGTTAATTTTCCTTAAACATTGAACTGAATCGCATTCATAATCATCAGGTTCACCTCCATGGTCCCTGGGGGCATAAGGTACATTTTTCAACTATTAAATATCCGACTTCGTCATTATTAAAATGGATACGAGACCTAAAGTTAATACTTTTTGTGACAGTACAGCTATTGGTCAAATGTTGGGAACATAACTTTTCCCTAATATTTTGAAATATATCAACGGATTCTTTCTCTACGAGGATGATTTGCTTTTGATAACTTCAATTCTAAAGATTTTTTCTTTATACAAAATTTTGTTAGGAGCATTCCATGTTGATTATTGTACTGTGACCATTTAAAATTTCATAATATTCTCTTTTACTAATATGCGGGTTGAGAAAATAACGTACCTTTTTATTTTAATTAACTTTTACAACTTTTAGGTCCTGTATTGAGCAGTGGGGGTTATTCACAAGAAGTTTTCTTTTAGATTTATTTATCTTTGGACATTTTTTGAAGCCCAAGTGCTTAAAAGCTCCTTTTGAGTAAGAACCCTACATTAGAAGCCTTGTCTTCTTTCTTAATTTTATTTGCTCATGAAAGTTGATGCTTTGTAAACACTCGTTTGTCTTTGGTACCTTTGTCTTTCTTGTTACTCTATTCACCGTTCTTGTTATATCGCTTCCTGTTTTTTTCTGCTTGAATTTTGTATACGTATGGTATCATTAATTGAATTGACGGCTTTGAACGATCTTTAAAAATAAATCTACGTTAAAACTAAAGTTAGAACCTATTCGACAGCTTGACGTGAAGACGAAAAGGATTTTGTAGGTCTCAATCTTCTTGCACTACCATCACTTTATGGTCTTTTTTAATGTTTGTTTTGAATCTGGATTGAGTATTTGTTGCTTTCAAATTATAACTAACTAGAAACCCGCCCCGGCTTCGCACGGGCGCAATGCTGCTATATTATGCATGTATTTAACATAAAAACCTTCCTCCTGAATCACTATCTATTAAAAACCGCATCAAAATCCGTTGCGTAGTTTTAAAGATCTAAGCATACGTAGGGACAGAGAGCGGGAAGCGACTTTGTTTTATACTATGTAGTGAAGTATTTGGTAGTCATAGTCATCATTGGTTTTCCTTTATGTATATCCGTGCCAACATGGCGGGTATGTAATCGTTTAAGACCTTTTTGCTTAATTCCTTCATAGTATTCGTAAGAATCATATATCGCAGGAATACAAAAATGCACACTCATGCGATGAGTGTTCTCTTTGAACCACACTAGCTTAGACCCAACATTTTGAACTGAAAGATTACACTCAAAATCACGAATCTAGTATTCTCCTAGTAAAAAAATTATACTCCTAACTCATACGGCCCATTACAGATCCACTCATATAAATATTTCCATTGTAAGCAACGTTTGGTGAAGGTCGCGGGAATCCGCTGGATGCGGAAGGCACAGGACCGGTCGTTGTGGCGATGTTTGGGGGAGGCCTATGTCCAGCAGTGGACGTCTTTCGGCTGAAATGATGATGATGAATGATGAAGCAACGTTTCAACTCACAGGAACAGACAACCTACGTCGACTATGAGGTCATCATCATCCTCCTGCCCTTAGCCCAATCTATTTGGGGTCGGCACAGCATGTCTATTTCTTCCATACCTCTCTATCAGCCGTCATCTCCGAGTTCACTTTCTTTTTATCCATATCATCTTTCACACAATCCATCCATCTTTTCTTTGGTCTACCTCTTTTCTTATAGCCATCCACATTCATACTCAAAACTTTTTTCGTAACATGCTCCTCATTTCTCCGCATCACATGTCCATACCATGACAATCTACTGCATCTCAACTTTTCCGTCACTAGCCCTACTTCCAAACTCCCTCTCACATATTCATTTCTTATCATATCCATTCTCGTTACACCACATATTCCTCTTAACATTCTCATCTCAGCTGCATGTAATTGCCTTTCATTCCTCCCTTTCGTAGCCCAATATTCCGATCCCTACAAGAAAGCAGGTCTAATCATGGTCTTGTATATTTTCCCCTTTAGTTTAAACTTTAACTAAAAGTAGAGGTAATATATTCTATTTGATCGAATAATTCAAATTTCAAATCTATTGGGGTCTTAATAATCTTAAGTGTGGTCTTCGGTAAAACTATGTCCAAGTAATACATCATAATTAATCAAGTAATCAAGTGGTCATCTACAATAACCATATCAATTTTTTTTTCTGAAATTCCCTGTACGTCTACATTCAGCAAACCACCTAATGGTTTAAAAATTCAAGTGCATCATCAGGTTTTTCAGACTTAGCTGTCCGAGCACCTACGCGACACCCCCACCCCTTGTATTTAATACCATACAGTAACAATCCACTGCTTGCCTTCCATGTATCTTACATCTATTCAGTAATTGTATTTTTGAAATAAAGTAAAGCTCAAAATATTGTCCAGAGCGTACTCGTCCATTAAGCATATCTGTCAAGTCAATATTTCCGTGTAATTTTCCGTTGCAGGAAATTATTCTGTTAGCATCGTTTTCTATTCAGCCAAGTATGCTTGATAGAGGGTAGGCTCTGGTACCACGTTTTAGCCAGTCCGGTGAATTTGGGCAGGGCAAAGTGAACTACTTGTTTATTGTTCCAATTATAAATTTCTGAAAAATTGTCAATTTTATCGTGCCTGATATTAATAGTCTGCTCTTTCGAAATGAGGTTGAACTCGGGGATTTTATTATTTAAGTTGAACTGGAAAATGATTCACGATCCCCTGCCTTTTAATTATATTAATTGTATAAAATTCTCAAAATGTTCCGTAGTCATAAGTTTAGGTTTCTTATTCTCATAAATGTTTTCATTTTTATTATCACTGGGCGAGTGTCGTTTTTAGGAATCGAGTTTACATCATACGCGTTCCTTTGACCATGGTCTCTTGAAAAAGCCTCAGGTGTCTCTCACGTCTGCGCGATTCACCCCGTTCAGTTAATCTCTCACGTTTCCTACGTACCTCCTTCTCAAGTGTCCCCAACTTCTCTCTCTTGCGACAGCTTACGTTCCAGCTCGTGTAACATCCGCCTGCTGCTTGCGCTTCGGTCTTGACGAAGACTGCTGCGATGGTCAAATAATTTTGCTGCGGCGATTTTCACATACTAGACTACATCCCCGAGACCATTTCATTCGTAAGCAACCATCACCACGATGACTGCGACTACGGCTACGACTGCGGTTACGACTCTCGCATCCTTGTAGGTCTCGATTTCGATTACGGGTCGCCTCAGGGTGTCAGCGTTGCCTCTCATACGGGCGAGACAGGCTGCTAGCGCCGACAATCCGCATCGGGTTCTTTGTCACTCATTTCCCTGGAACTCGAAAACATTTTCTTCATGTACTATGCTATAATAGCGAAGTCGCTAAAGTTTTTAATTGTACCTACATGTAACGAATGAGAAACTAATTTAAGCTCGTTATTTTACTAGTCGCAACTTTTACAATATTATAATTTTATTAGTAGACTAGAATACTCATGTTTTTAATCTGTATGAATCGCAAAAAAATCATTTCGTTTCAAGATTTATTTATTGTCTCTGGTCATTAAATTCACTTTAATACTCTATTCAACTAATATTTACATTTCTAAACGTATTATCAGTTTGTTTTAGTTAACTACAAAAAATTTGAAAACAACATTTCATCGAATCATTAGCTACTAATATTTTCAATCTGTATGCATCACAAATACTGCAAATCATTTTATGATAATTTTACCTTTTCAAGAATTAAATTCAATTATATCTCCATTTTAAATTAATATTTCTTACATATAGTTTCAATCGGTGTGGGTAGAAAAACAAAATGTAGCTAGATCACTAATACCATTGTTATAATTATTTTAACATGGTATGTTACCACTTTTAACTAATATTACAACCCATTTTTATCAGCAGCAGCTGCACCAGGCTTAATTAATTTACCTTTTGTAAATTATTAAGAACATACATTTTATCGAAATCGTAAGCCATTTATAAATTTTTTAAATCTGTGTCCATCTTATGAACTATAGATAATTTTATGTCAACCATTTCTGGGAATTGATTCATCTATATTTCCATTATAACCCAATATTTCAATACCTATTGTCGTGAAAATATGTCTATTAAAACAACAACAAAAATATTAAAAATGGCCACGTCAAATAATATATTGCTACCTCACCCGTTTTAATCGAGTGAATCGAGGTTCATACAATAGTCACGTAGCATGTAGTATTCATATTTCTTGTATTTCTTTCTACTTGTAATTGCGTTGATTTATTAGTTGTTTCAATTATATGATTCCCTTCTGAGGTATGTTACATCTCAGAAGTGGGATTCGAACCCACGCCCACTTCTGTGGGCGTGGGTTCGAATCCCACTTCTGAGATGTAACATACCTCAGAAGGGAATCATATAATTGAAACAACTAATCAATCAACGCAATAACAATATTTATTGCTTAATCAATATGGCATCGTCGACAATAGAGACAGCCCCAAAATCGCCCGCCCGTCACCGCTTCCTAGTGCTTGAGCTGGGGAGAAGAAACGGCGCAACAAACTCCCCAGCAACACATTTCTGTCTGTAGTATTTTAATAGAGTCTAAACAATAAAATTATATCACTAACCTTACTCGTCACTCAGGCGCCTCGATCTAGACTGAATCTGGCGGTGACTTCTAATAACAATATACTTTAATGTCAAAATGACTTGACAGCTGACAGTGACACTTTAATATTAACTATGACATAAAGTTGATTCGAATATTGTATCTGGCATAACAAGACCTATCCATAGACTCTTCAGTAGCAAATAATCAATATAACTACCCACAACTAGATACGTCTTGTTACACAAAGATGAAAGACAGATAACCCAAAAACCCCACAAGGTCGTCTGTCGTCTTTGGCGTGTATTTTGAATAGAATTTAGAATAGAGATTGGGTACATAGGCAATGTCTTAATAAATTACAATTAATTTGGAAAGGTAGTATTCTTTAACTAATTTTTTAAATGAAAACAGTGACTGAGCTCGCCGTATAGACACAGGTAACTCATTCCACAGACGCACAGCCTGAACAGTAAAAGATTTATCATAAAATTTTGTAGAATGCATTGGCATCAGAAGCCCCAAGTTTTCCGATGATCTTAAGTATCGTGTATGTGTGTCATGAAGGAACTTGAAACGTTCTTTGAGATAAAGGGGGGTCTTGGGATTAAACAGAATACTGTAGAGAAGTGATAAAATATGGGTATTCCGGCGAAGACGTATAGGGAGCCACTTGAGCTTAGTGCGGAATTCGGAGACATGATCATATTTGCGTAAGCCAAATATAAATCTGATACAAACATTTTGAAGTCGCTCAAGCTTATTTAGTTGTTTCCATTATATGGTTCCCTTCTGAGGTGTGTTACTACAAATCAGAAGTGGTATGTACATGCTCACATATTTGGTACTCGGTTTCGTTAGAGCGTTGCTTGGCGGTTTCGGGTACAAAATTTAAAGCCGAAACTGACGGTTGGCCGATTGTAATGTATAATTGAACACAGTTTCTAATTGGAGTTAAATTGGATTTGGGAACGTTTCATAACGTTCTTTAGGTTTCATAGGTGGGTGCAAAGAAAAAAAAAAACCGTAAGGAAATATTTTGTCTTTTAAAATCACTTTAATGCCATCGATGCCAGGGGGGGCGTCAACATAATTATAGAATGCAATTTTGTTGGTGGGATTGGTGGCTGGGGCACTGGCGTGCTGAGCCGGGAGTCGCTGTGCTGGTTGGAGTCCTGCTCGTGAGCGATTCTTTCCACAATTTAGATCGTTAGATTTCGCTTTGCATGCGTAAATGCGTTGGAAAAAAAAAAAAAAAAAAGAAAAAAAAAAAGGATGCAGTTTTGTTTTTCGGCGTTGTGATTGGGTATTGATAGGACTTACAGAAGGGTGGTCTGCATGGCGTGTAGGTAAAGCAGGGAATGTTTTCAGTTGAATTTGTTCCAGAGGTAATTTTGAGGTTCATTGATTATTTACGTTTATCTTGTGGTTCCTTCTGGTTGTCCTTATAGTTGTTTCTGTTTGCAACGGAGCGGCAACTTTGCAGTGATATGCACGGGAACATTGTATATGTATGTATTTATGTATTGCATGCATTGCTGGACAATGGGATGCATATTTTTGTCAATACAGAATTATACCTTGAGTCTAGGTGTTATGGTTTGTTTTCATGTAATGGTGATGTAAGCGGAAATCCAAAAGAGGGGGAGAACTGAGAAGCGACCTGTGTGTTCCTATCTGAGGAATTGCTAGCGTAAAATGGAAATTTCTGTAGTGGTTTTTAAATCAAAATTATAATTTTGTAAAGTTCGATAATACCGCGCATCTATGGCACGATAGTGTGAAATTCGAAATGGTTATGTAAGCTATTATAATGTCTTCCCGGCCGAATTTCGGTCACGGCGGCCAATCTCAACAGAGACTAGCCATCTGCGCGGGACATATTATAGTGCACAAGTGTGTGCGCAAACACAGGTGCACTCTCTATTCCCTCACTCTCATAATCCGATGGGACGGCAATTTGACACGACCGGAGAGAGATCAGGCGCAGGACCGACGGCTTTACGTGCTCTCCGAGGCACGAAGGGGTCTCAATGTGTAACGAAACGGTTACCCATCCACAGACTGACCGACAGTCACAGTCACAGTCTGTAAGCCATTAATGGGGGTAGAACGTACTATTTTGTTACGTATTCTTGATGAATTTTTAAAATAATATTGGTGGCGTTTGAATGTCAACACTGATTTGTCATATTGACAGCAATATTATGGCGGTTTATTGTAATTTTTCATGATTCCGAATTTTCAGTATACTTTATTATAGGGTGGTGAAATTTTGTTGCGTGCGTGGTTGTAAGAAAGAATAGTATCCTGGCTGTGGCTTATCTTTTCACAGGTGATGTGTTTTCATATGGTTTTCATATTAACAAGGCACTGACACACTAGGGTGACCATGCGTTGTGTGCACGGGTGTGTTTGGTTTGTTTATTGGATCCCAAATGTAACATACCTCAGAAGGGAATCATATAATTGAAACAACTAATCAATCAACGCAATAACAATATTTATTGCTTAATCAATATGGCATCGTCGACAATAGAGACAGCCCCAAAATCGCCCGCCCGTCACCGCTTCCTAGTGCTTGAGCTGGGGAGAAGAAACGGCGCAACAAACTCCCCAGCAACACATTTCTGTCTGTAGTATTTTAATAGAGTCTAAACAATAAAATTATATCACTAACCTTACTCGTCACTCAGGCGCCTCGATCTAGACTGAATCTGGCGGTGACTTCTAATAACAATATACTTTAATGTCAAAATGACTTGACAGCTGACAGTGACACTTTAATATTAACTATGACATAAAGTTGATTCGAATATTGTATCTGGCATAACAAGACCTATCCATAGACTCTTCAGTAGCAAATAATCAATATAACTACCCACAACTAGATACGTCTTGTTACACAAAGATGAAAGACAGATAACCCAAAAACCCCACAAGGTCGTCTGTCGTCTTTGGCGTGTATTTTGAAATTAAAAACTCATTCATTCAAGTCAAAGAAAGGGTGGATTATTCCTATTTACGTTGAATTATGATGGAATTCTGAATGCGCCCATGGTTGTACCACATTCTAAGGAGCTCTAAAGCGCAAACCACACACAGAACGGGTGCGGGTCGGGCCCGCGTTGGGTGGAGCATGACGAATACAACATCTGCTTCGAAGTCGAAGATGGCGGGCGCGACTATTTGAATAAAATTGATGCGGATATCGTTCTCGAGGTTCTGGGGGTCCTTGTACTGCGAATATTTTGAGATCCAAGATGGCGGACGTGATTTTTTAAATAAAAATATGAACATCTTTTACTATGGGATTAACCCCAAAAAAAAAACAGCTATTCCTTTAATTTTTCGATTAATGTGGGACAGATGCAGGGAACGGCTGATTACTGATGAGTGCAATCCCCCCCTTAAGGGGTTTTGAGTTGTTTCAATTACACGTTGCATGGGATCTTTGCACACGTAGAGTTAGCAGGGTGAGCAATGGTGTCGATTCTCTTCTTCATGAACTAAACTTGTTTTAAACTATCGCTTTTTTACTGATAGGAGATAAAAGAATTACTTATTTTATTACTTAAAATGACTTTTAAGAAGTTAAGAATGACTTTGCCTATCGTAAACCAGCGGGCCGTGTTGACAGTGCCCATGCCTGCTTCCTGCTAATATTATAAATGGAAAGGTATGGATGTTGGTTGGTTCTTCCATAACACTGAAACGGCTGAACGGATTTGATATACTGATTCTACTCGGGGTAAGAAAAGATATATAGATGGAGTCAAAGCATATAATCTGCTTCATTATGAGTGCAATGATCCCTCTTCGGTTTCAAAACGACAACATTGGGTTTGAGAAAATCCACGACTAAATATTGTTTGGACTTATTACTTACTAGAGGGAAATGCAGTGGTTTTATGGACCTCTCGCTGGGCTTGTTTTTGGTTACATGGTGCTCTGTCCTACTTATAGATTCATGGATATGCATTATAGGTAGGTCAGCACCTCATTTTCGAGATTACTGCCACGACCTTGGCTTTTCAAAGGTCAAGATCATTTTGTTGTTACGTTAAGATATGCAACTAGATTCATTATTAACGTTTTGAAAGTGCATGTAAATTAGAGATGTCATGGATATGATATTTCGGATCTGGATACGGATATGGATATAGGAATAAAGTTATATCATTTTCGGATACGGTTACGGTTACGGATATGTTTTTTTTATTTCGGATATCCGATAGTTTCGGTTACGGTTACGGAGCTCCATAACATCCATCTCCATAAATGCTTATTCAAAATAAAAACCTTTGACTTTGACTTTGAAATTGGGTGCAACTACCTGGGGGTTATAAAGGGGACATTTATTGATCATTTTTGCGCTAGAACGTACCGTTTCTGAGATATATTGCGTTTTACGTTTTTGTTTGTTATACATATTTTGATGAACAAATTCAAACCATATGTTCCGTTTCCGAGTTCCAGTTATTGGAGCAAAGTGGAAACGGCTTAATCCGACGTTTGGAGACACCTGAGCGGACTGCATCGAGACGTGATGGTGAAGGAGGCAAGCAGAGTCGGAGTCGTTTACGTAGCGAGACGCAGGGAGCGCGCCGAAGCCATACGCGCTATTGATGCCGCAGTTCAACTCGTCACAGTGGGCGCAGTAGGAGCATTCGGGAGAAGAAACTGGAATTGGAGCGGGAACAAGACAGAGTCAGACGCCTGGAGGCCTTTATTTGTTAGGTCGTTCAGACCATTTTTACTTGGTCTGAGTTTAATTATGATATGTTTTATGAATGATTTTTGTATTTTTGAATTTGAATGTTTGAATTTGAATGGCTGAGAATTTCTTGCTAGAATTGGATGGGTTAGCAAGTATTGGATTTAACTTTGCGAGAATTGAATGGGTTCGCAAAGAAAATGATGTTGTGTTATCATTGCCGTAAGAATTGGATGGGTTTACGGTAAAGATAACATTTACGATAATTGTATTTTAGTTATAATGTCTGCTATTCTTGCCAGAATTGGATGGGTTGGCATGTATTGTAACATTATATTGTTTATAGTAGCAGTTCTTGCTAGAATTGGATGGGTTAGCAAGAACTGTTACGACGGTGGCCAATCTTGCTAGAATTGGATGGGTTAGCAAGTATTGGATTTAACTTTGCGAGAATTGGTTGGGTTCGAAAAGTAAATGATGTTGTGTTATCATTGCCGTAAGAATTGGATGGGTTTACGGTAAAGATAACATTTACGATAATTGTATTTTAGTTATAATGTCTACTATTCTTGCCAGAATTGGATGGGTTGGCATGAATTGTAACATTATATTGTTTATAGTAGCAGTTCTTGCTAGAATTGGATGGGTTAGCAAGAACTGTTACGACGGTGGCCAATCTTGCTAGAATTGGATGGGTTAGCAAGTATTGGATTTAACTTCGCGAGAATTGGATGGGTTCGCAAACAAAATGATGTTGTGTTATCGTTGCCGTAAGAATTGGATGGGTTTACAGAACTATTGTGTAGTTTGATGAAAATATGTGATCTGTAGTTTTTTTCCTTTTTGCCTGATGACTGTATAAAAGATTATGGATGCTCTCTCTCGCCGAGTGTAAGGTTTATAAGTGTCATCCGGTCCGTGTATGAGGACATACACGAGGTCAGGATGGACGAGTGTAAGGTTTATGATTTTTATAACAATTAATAGAACATTTTTATATTCTAAAACCGAATGACGGTATAATCGAAATGGGTAATCGATATCATGGGTCGATGACATTCAGCGAGCGCGGGCATTCTTGGTTTGACAGCTGTACTGTACGGATGTGGGTTGGTTATTATATTCTGGCTGAGGAAGATTGGAGGTGGAATAAACGATTATAAAGTACTTGGACCGGAGTATTACTACACGAGTAAGGTTAGTGATATAATTTTATTGTATAGACTCTATTAAAATACTACAGACAGAAATGTGTTGCTGGGGAGTTTGTTGCGCCGTTTCTTCTCCCCAGCTCAAGCACTAGGAAGCGGTGACGGGCGGGCGATTTTGGGGCTGTCTCTATTGTCGACGATGCCATATTGATTTAGCAATAAATATTGTTATTGCGTTGATTGATTAGTTGTTTCCATTATATGGTTCCCTTCTGAGGTGTGTTACTACACATATATAATTCTCGCGGTTGTTACTAAGCCACGAGCCACGCCTAAAGTCTCGTGATTTTCTACTAATAATACCAACAAGCACAAATATGGACATCAGCCAAGACATTTTAAGTATCAAAACCAGGCACTTTAATCTCACGCAATCAGCTCAAAGTATTACTTTGACATTTGAACCGCGCCATTAAATAAATGTCACACAGAAATTTAAAAAAAAATACTTTCCTTGTTTTAATAATAATAATGTCATAAACATTTAAATGAAACCATTGAACATTTTAATTGCAAACTACCTCTGAATGTAGGGCGTTGCCCGACATTTGCTAAGGTTACATTGAACTTTTGATGTTGCGAAAATAAGCGACGTAGTGTTGTGCCGCGCCATCCCGGAATTATTCGGAAAATAACGGGACTCGTTACCGCGGAATTTAATGGTGGTGGTTATAAGCAACTTAATTTAATGAAACTCTTAGCCAAGCGTTATTTCCACCCCTCTTGGATTGCTGTGGTGGGGAGAAGTGGCTTAATCTTCTCATTAGTTTCAAGTAAGCGTAAGTAAGTGGCATCTTAACTTAAGTAATAAGTGCTTACCGTGGTCTGTTAATAAATGAACTCTAAAAAGGTGGCATTCAAGAAGATTATACCTGTGAGGTGCATGAGTTAGGAATAAGTAAAAAGAGTTCTATGGATCAAAATGTAGTGTTAAGTACTTTTTACACATTTAGTTTCTCCTTTTTACACTCATATAAAAGAAGGATATTTTCCGATAGCTCTGTATTTCTTAAAAGTCTTAGTACTTATTGTACAAAAGGAAATGTTAATAGATGTCTGAAGATTATTTTATATAATTTATACAATAGCAGAGGGCGCCCGCGGCTTCGAACATGTGAATGTCGTTTATAGATAGATAGATAAAACGTTTATTTAGTACAAAACAAAAGACAAACAAGTAAAAAGACAACTTCACCAAAGAAAAAACAGGAACTTGAAAATCTTAGTAAACTACATCTGAAATTATTTAAAAAGACATTATTCAAATTGTTATTAAATAAAAATTATTATTGTGTAAATGAATACTTAGAAGATAAGTCAGTAATATTTACAATATAGATACAATACGAATATAATACCATGTAATTATGTAAGCCTAATTAATTTTGTACCTAATGTTGACATTTTGCTATTTTTAGTTATTTTTAAAAGCACCCCAAGTATGGTTGTACGTCATACGTGACAGGATATGTAAGAACACAAAATTTTTGTAACACTATTCTATGTACCATATTCTAGCAAATAAATAATTTGAATTGAATTGAACTCGGAAGAAAGCACAGTGACAGTGTGAGTGTGTATTTTGCAGTTTTATTGCGCTTCCCTCTGGACCTGTTTATCTTCCGGGTTATTATCTGTGTGTGCCAAATTTCATCCAAATCTGTTAGCCGTTACACCGTGAAAAAGTACCTCCAAAAACATACACACACACTCACAAACTTTCACATTAATAATATTAGTGCGATACAAAGAAAACGTCAAAAAACTAATAGAGAAGACATCTCGAACAAAATGTTTGTAGCACGTTTTAGAGCTCCTGCACTCCCACTCGCTTAGTGACGCTCGCCGCGCGCGTGCTCCGGGGCCAGCAAGTTGCGCGATGTTTTTTGTTCGTAATGTCTACTCTAGTACGTAGTAACATATTACCTCAGTGCAAAAAACGTCGAACTCTTTCGAAACATGAAAAAATCTTAAGCTTTAAATACCCATCCCACTTATCTTGGCCACATCACTAGCAACCTATGCTCCTCACGGATATTATTCGAGATGGTAGTAATAAATCAGCGGCTCCCGAACGTTTCCACTACATCGCGCATCGGTTCGCAGCCGCGCCGAATTAGACGCAGTGTATACCTACCCTTATAATGTTATTACTACAGATAGGTACATAATGGCGACCGAGTCTAATTGAAATTATTGTTTTAGTGGTTTGTTTTGTCCCGAAATCGTTTCCATTGGTGTTATGGTTGCATTTTGTGGTTTCGGATACAAACATTTTGTTCGATTCCTTGAAAAAAAAAAGAAATAATGTAAAACGATACTCAAGTTTTCCCTGGCGATTATTTAAGTTGTCCAGCTGGTGACCTAAAATACATTTTTTTTTTGTATATTAGGAACCGGTCTCCCACAATATATTGGTTAATTAAGTGCATATAACTAATCATATATTTTCATATTGTGAAGAGATTGATCGATTGATAGTTTAGTTTTTTTTTATTCAGCAATTAGACTCAATAAATAAATAAATATTTTGGGACTTTTTTAAACAGCACCATCTAGACCTAAACTAAGCAGAGCTTGTACTATGGGTACTAGACAATGGATATGATACTTATATACTTTTTTTTAGTAATTACGTAAGAAACACTCAGATCAACAAAAACACTTATGTTTATAACATAAATATTTGTGTCCTATGGGAATCGAATCCACGACCTCGTGATCAGCAGTCCGACACTTGAACCACTAGACCACAGACTTCAGAAATAGTCAGAATATGTGTAATTCCGTACCTATACAACCTTATTCTTAGTTTATACTAAACCTCTTAAGGGGTCATTGTACTCATCATTATGAACAACTTCTAGGTACTATGGAACCAACCCTGAAATCGCGAAACAAAATCATGACTAGGTATTTAAGAGGTTTAGTATAAAATAAGAATAAGGTTGTATATTACGTCTTCTTTGTCCATCCAAAGGTTGTCTGGAAGATATCGCTTTTAGCGATAAGACCGCCCATGTACCCATAATTTATACGTTGTTCCTGTTTACTACTATTTTCATGGTGTACAATAAAGTATATTCTATCTATCTATCTATATTTCCATATTCATGTCTCAGTTTGGCGATTGCAATATCGTTTTGGCAACAACTTAGGTGGTATTGCAGCTATTAGCGCCAAAGAGGGCCTTTAGCTCGTTATGCCATCCTATACCAAAAAAAATTGTTAGCTAGTTCCTTTCTACAAGCAAATAACAAAAATATACGCTATAAAAACGTCCATATCCACTTATGGTACCCGTAACCATAGCAACGGAAGGAAACTCCTATGATTGATACCGTTACAACCGGGAAGCTTTTAGCCGATAGAACGATAAAGCCTTATATAGCCTCTCCTTTGTTGGCTATCTGGCCTCAACTCGTTGCTTAGATACGGCGAGATAAGCGTTTTTAAAAGGAAAAGATAAAAATATAAATGGTTAAAATATAAATGAAGTTTTAGTTTCGTAGCAACTAAGCGTTGCTAAGAAACAATTTTTGGGTTGTTCCTATTACATAGTGTGGCTTTACAAAACTTGATTATGGATTAAGATTAATGGTTTTAGAATCAGATAGATAGATAGATTCAGTATACTTCATTATTTGCACAACATAAAAATAAAACTAAACTTAAATAAATAAAAAACTGGCCAAGTGCGAGTCGGACTCGCGCAGTAAGGGTTCCATACCTTCAACGACCTGATACCCCATAAAAACTGGTTTAATTTACGAGAGTTTATCAAAAGACATCAACGTACAGTGCGCGAAATATGAATTTTTGCATGTCTTTCTTACGAGGTATCACCACATATGTCTGTGTTTGTCTTATTTTTAGTATTTGTTGCTAAACTACATAATAAGCACTATAATCTGACCAAGTTTGACGCTGGTATATATAACCGTTTTGAAGATAGAGCAGGAACAAAAACGTTGAAAAAAATGCATATTTTTTGAGGTTTCTTGTATGGGGACCCCCTTTGTTTTTAGACTTTTTTTTGTTTTTAGTATTTGTCGGGATACACCTCATAGCAACACATAGTCTGAGAAAATTTCAACCAGTTACCTATTACTGTTCAAAAGATACAGCCCTGTGACAGACAGACGGACGTACGGATGGACGGACGGACAGCGTAGCGAGAGTAACAGGGTCCCGTTTGTCACCCTTCGGGTACGGAAACCTAAAAAGCATCTTAGATTCAGATAGAATATAATATTATGTCTGTGTTTCCCGTTAAGTATAATCTGGTGGCCTTCAAGACTCGAGTGAATAGATTTTTGCTGGGCAATCAAAAACCATCGTCGACCGCACCATCGCTTAACATCAGGTGAGGTGGCGGTCAAACGCGAGTATAAAAAAAAGAAAAAAAATATATGTTGGATAATTTAATAAAACCGCAAAATACCGCAGTATCTCAAGACGAAAGTCTTTAACCAGTGTGTGTTGCCAGTAAATTACTTACGGCACATGGAGAGGGCTATGCTCAGAGTGTCCCTGCGTGATCGAATCAGAAATGAGGAGATTCGCAGGAGAATGAAACTAACCGACATAGGCCGAAGAATTGCCAAACTTAAGTGGCAGTGGGCGGGGCACATGCTCGCAGAACGGATGGCCGATGGTGTAGTAAAGTTCTGGAGTGGCGATTAATATCTGTAGTCTTGACGAGTCATCATCATCATCACCATATCAGCCGAAATACGTCCACTGCTAGACATAGACGTCCCGATGCATCGCCACAACGACCGGTTCTGTGCTTCCCGCATGCAGTGGATTCCCGCGACCTTCACCAAGTCGTCGGTCCACCTTGTCGGGGGCCTACCCACGCTGCGCTTTCCAGTACGCGGCCGCCACTCAGAAAATTTTGGGCCCCATCAGCAATTCGTACTGCGGATAGCTTTAATAGATTAAAATTAAAAAAAACCGGCCAAGAGCATGTCGGGCCATGCTCAGTATTATAGGGTTCCTTAAGTAGGTGTAATTACAAACGAATCAAATCGAATATTAATCATGGCTATTTTAGTTTTTGCAATAATCGGCAGCATTCGCGACTCAGAGCGTGTTATTAGTAGCGCCATCTAGCGATAAATTCAAGAAGCCAAATTTAAGAAGTGTGTCATTTCAAAGTTACTTTTTGTGATTTTTTCAAATAGAAAGTAGCTAAAGGAGCATTATTTGCTATAATAATTTTTCTCTAAGGTCAATGACCTTTGAACTAGGACGTTTTAAGTATTTTTCAGTTTTCTCTCTATAACTCAAAAAATTATAATCACATTATACTCAAAATAATTTTAAAAGAGAATTTTCACAAATGTCTATCAATGTGGAAGATTATAAGTTTCTACATTGCATAGTTTAGAAATGGCAGGGGGGGGGGACACATTGCAAGCCAATTTGGCGTGCTATATTTCGCAGATGGTACACCTGATAAAAAAGTGGTGTATGAAACATTACCTTCATTTTAGTAGACCTATTCAATGATATCCCACGCGAAAAAAAAATATTTTTCCCCATTTCACATGTATGGACGCCACCCCTAAAATACGGAAAAACGATTTTTTTATTCTTTTAAAATTGATATCTATATGTAGACTATTTTTTAACAAAATTTCATTTACTTATGTTTATAACTGTAGAAGTAATTAAGCTGTAAAGGATTAGGACAGACGGACAGACGGACGGACGGACAAACGGACAGACGGACAGACGGACAGACGGGCAGACGGACAGACGGACAGACGGACAGACGGACAGACGGACAGACGGACAGACGGACAGACGGACAGACGGACGGACATGACGAAACTATAAGGGTTCCTTGTAGGACTTCGGAACCCTAAAAATACCTAATGAATAATTTCTGCATCTCATATATTCAGTTATTTGCATAATGTATTTACTCGTTTTTACATAATTTATGCCTTAGTTATACGTAAAGTTGTTTATTTACGGTTACCTAATGATCACGTGATGCTTAGGTCTCATTTCCGACCTAGATTTAGTACTAATTGTTAGGAGACCCATGGACTCATAAAGGTCTTCGCACATTATACAGACTCGACACCAATCTAACACCGTTCCAACTCCAACTTTCTGTTCAGCATCAACGAGTCGTCGACTAGGCGAATAACCCGACAGTCATCAGTGAACAACATGGTGTCAATACTGTCAATGATGATGTTGTTGACGACGTCTCAACAAAATCAAATCTTATCAGCTTGAGAGCTTGTCGTAATACTCGTAATAGATATTTAGGATATGTTGAAAAAAAACTTTCAAAGGTTTCACTGCTTTTTAGGGTTCCGAAGTCCTACAAGGAACCCTTATAGTTTCGTCATGTCCGTCCGGCTGTCCGTCTGTCCGTCTGTCCGTCTGTCCGTCTGTCCGTCTGTCCGTCTGTCCGTCTGTCCGTCTGTCCGTCTGTCCTAATCCTTTACAGCTTAATAACTTCTACAGTTATAAACATAAGTAAATGAAATTTTGTTAAAAAATAGTCTACATGTAGATCTCAATTTTAAAAGAATAAAAGATTAGTTTTTGCGTATTTTAGGGGTGGCGTCCATACATGTGAAATGGAGAAAAAAAAATTTTTTTCGCTGCACCCCCTCGTGTGGGATATCATTGAATAAGTCTACTAAAATGAAGGTAATGTTTGATACACCACTTTTTTATCAGGTGTACCATCTGCGAAATATAGCCCTCCAAAGTGGCTTGCAATGTGTCCCCCCCCCTGCCATTTCTAAACTATGCAATGTAGAAACTTATAATCTTCCACATTGATAGACCTTTGTAAAAACTCTCTTTTAAAATTATTTTGAGTAAAATGTGATTATAATTTTTTGAGTTATAGAGAGAAAACTGAAAAATACTTAAAACGTCCTAGTTCAAAGGTCATTGACCTTAGAGAAAAATTATCGTAGCAAATAATGCTCCTTTAGCTACTTTCTATTTGAAAAAATCACAAAAAGTAACTTTGAAATGACAAACGTCTTAAATTTGGCTTCTTGAATTTATCGCTAGATGGCGCTACTAACAACACGCTCTGAGTCGCGAATGCTGCCGATTATTGCAAAAACTAAAATAGCCATGATTAATATTCGATTTGATTCGTTTGTAATTACACCTACTTAAGGAACCCTATAATACTGAGCATGGCCCGACATGCTCTTGGCCGGTTTTTTTTTGTTTTGTTTTGATTTAGTATGATTTTGATATTTTGATTTAGCCTGAATACTCAGGCTGAATCAAAATATCAAAATCAGGTTTATATTTGTTTTAGTTTTAATTTATGCACGTAACGTAACGTGTAATTCAAATTTTTACTTCTCTTTGGCAAATTATGTAGCTCTTTAATAAAGAGCCAAATAATTATAAGTGTTATGTACGCCGTTATTGTCATGTACATCAGACCAGTTACAGGTTGAGTATAGTGATTGTCATGTACATCAGACCAGTTACAGGTTGAGTATAGTGATTGTCATGTACATCAGACCAGTTACAGGTTGAGTATAGTGATTGTCATGTACATCAGACCAGTTACAGATTGAGTATAGTGATTATTTTAATTTATTTGATGTGGCTGTACTTTTATAAATAAATAAACGTCTGTGGTCTAGTGGTTCGAGTATCGGACTGCCGATCACGAGGACGTGGGTTCGATTCCCACTGGACACAAATATTTGTGTGATGAACATAAGTGCTTGTGTTGGTCTGAGTGTTTCTTTGTGTTATAAGTGTGTTGTTGTGAGTGTTTATAAGTGTGTATTTACAAAAAAAATGCATAAGTATTATATCCATTGTCTAGTACCCATAATACAAGCTCTGCTTAGTTTGGGACTAGATGGTGCTGTTTAAATATGTCCCATCTATTAATTTACACAATGAGTGGGCAACGCATCGTCATCTACTATCAGACCTGCCAGTGCCGGTCACTTGCTACCAGTCGATGTGGGACCGATGCGTGGGCAACGCAGGTTCAACGAATGACAAACGGGTCGGACATGGCCATAAGTTTACGACGCGTGGAGTACACTTCTTTTAAGTAAATGTTAAAAATTCTACCGTAAGAAACACGATATAAAGCTCACATTTCAATGCTTTACTGTGTTCGAGTTGGAGTGGAGTCGGAGTCGAGTCTGTGTAATGTGTGAAGACCTTAACTGAGACTTGCAATGTGTGCAATCCGAGTTCATTGAACTGTAATAACGTCTGTGTTTACTAATGTTTTTATGTTATGTAATAAATATAATATTGTCCTCTCGGCCGAATTTCGGTCATTGGCGGCTGAACTTAATGGAGACTAGCCATCTGCTCGGGACATATTATAGTGCACAAGTGTGTGCGCAAACACAGGTGCACTCTCTATTCCCTCACTCTCATAATCCGATGGGACGGTAATCCAACACGACCGTAGAGAGATCAGGCTTAGGATCAATGGCATTACGTGCTCTCCGAGGCATGGGGGTGTAGCACCGCCAATTTCCTGACTCCGGGCTGCTACTGAGAAATTTTCTTGATAGAAAAATCACACTTCTTGCCTGACCCGTGCATCGAGCCTAGGACCTAACGATCTGCGGTTGAATACGATACCGCTAGACCAACGGGGTAGTATGTTATGTCTCACTTATGTATTAGCTACATATCTAACTATGCACAGTAGGTTGTTATAGTAAATATGATAATAATGTTTTATGCATGGACGAAAAAAAAAGCAGGACGGAATCTCGCTAAACAATAAGTGGGTGCTTCCCATAGTAAGACGGCTCGCGCCTGGCACGCACACATTCATACCTATAGTAAGACAAAAAGCCGGGATTGTGCAACAAATCTCATGTGACGGCAGTTGTTGTTATAGTGTCACAAATAAAATAAAAATGTGCTGTCTGGTGTGTTAAAATGCTGTCGAAATTATAGTGGGCTTAGGAAAAAATTAAGCACTTCAATCTTTTCGTAGCGAGATTCCGTCCGCCTTTATTTATTTGTCCGTGGTTTTATGTACGTAATTATATACACACCGGCACAATTAGCGGAACAGAAAAAAAAGTGAGACTATGAGATAATAACGCATATATTTGACGAAAATGTAATTAGACACAAAATAACAAATTGATTAACATCTTTTAACAACGACTTTGAAAAGTCTTCGTTATTTTTTATTGAAAAATAAAGAAATTTGAAATAAGTGAAATTTTTAGATGATTATGAACCATCACAAAAAAAAAAAAAAGTAAGCATTAAATGATTTAACAATAAAATTTAAGCAAAATTAATAACGAGTGTTTCCCCCTCTTGCTCTGATTACGGTTTCCATTCGTCTGGGCATGCTACAGATTATGTTATCGATGATTTCTTGAGGCAACCGCTCCCACTCCTCAAGTAATGCGTTTCCAAGTTCATTCAGATTGTTGGGGGGTGGCATTCTGGATTTAACCCTACTTTTTAGCAAGTCCCAGACATGCTCTATCGGATTCATATCGGGAGAATTTGCTGGCCACTGCATCACCGGTATACCTACGTGGCTCAGATATGCCTGTACCGATTGTGCACTATGAGCACGAGCATTATCTTGCATTAGAATAAAGTCGTCACCAATAAATGGGGCAAATGGTACAACATGTTCTTCTAAAATGTCTCTGATGTATCGATCTACTGTCATGGTCCCTCCTGTGACTATCACTAACTCCGTGCGAGCTCCCAAACATATCCCTCCCCAAACCATAATCGAGCCGCCACCATAAGCCACTGTGTGTTCAAAATTAGACTGTATGTGACGTTCTCCTTTGCGTCTCCATATTCGCTGTCTCCCATCGATCTGTTTTAAAAGAACTCTGCACTCATCAGTAAAGAGAACCTGCTGCCATTCGTTCAAATCCCAATGACGATGTTCTCGCGCATAGCTTAATCGGTTTACGCGGTGACGTCTCTCAAGTTTTGGGCCTTTGGCAGGTATATACGACCCTAAACCAACTTCTTCAAATCTCCTGCGAACTGTATTTACTCGTACTCCTCGAACGTCTTCCAGTTCATTTCGAGCTTGTACAGCCGTTAATCGCGTATTCCTACGAACTCCAAGTTGTAAAAAACTGTCATCTCGCCTCGATGTACATCTTTTTCTACTTTGACCCCTCCTCCTCACAAGAGAATTAGACAATCTGTACCGCTGGATGCTGCGATGAATCGTTGATACTGGTCGACGAAGCCTTGAGGCAATCGATCTGTAGGTATGGCCATTTCTTCTCATTTCATCAGCCCTAATGATTTCCAGTGATGTTAAGTCAGGCATAATAAAGAGCTTTTAATAAACAAAATTGCCTATAGAATAACAAATTTATAAAAAACCATTAAGTGCAATTTTTCAAAAAAATTACAATTACGTACTTATTACTCGAACAATAGGGATTCACCAGAGGATGGGCAGCAGCGTTCTCTGAGTATTTAACCAACCAACTGCGATCGCCAACCCGCCTGCCAAGCGTGGCGATTATGGCATATCCCCCCCTTAATTGGGGGAGGCCTATGTCCAGTAGTGGACGTCTTTCGGCTGTAATGATGACTCGAACAAGTTGACAAAACGTATTGTTCGGGAAAATAAAACAAATGAATGAAAAAAGTGTATGTCATCTAATTTTCTATTTTCAAATTTGACAATAAATTAAAAAAATATCATAACTGGCCAGTTCCTCAAGTAAAAGATTTTAAAATCCTGCTTTTTTCGTGTTCTGCTGTTGTGCCGGTGTGTATATTTTGTTTTTTGCGTAAGTATTGTTTGTGAGTTGTTTTAATGTATTTTTCTGTAATACCTTCTATGGGCAATTGTAAGAGAATAAAGATTATATTATTAAATATTTGTATAGACTACAGATCCGTACGTATAGCAAATAGTTCTAGGTGTGGACGTATTTGCATGTGACATAAGTGTCTGTAAAAGTAGCCATAGAAGACAACACAAGGAAAAACCTAGGACGGGTTCGTTAAAAAATTGGACAGGACCCCAGTACCGTACCCTTGGAAGCCATGTTTGCGAACTCTAGACCGAGAGTCATCCATGACAATATTAATGATGAACAGATAAATACTTTATTGATTAGTTAAAATTATACGTCACAATTTATAGAAAAGTACATTTTTCATTCATCAAGCAGAATGTGTAACATACTAAAAATATAAAATACCACATATAAAATACAAAAATAGTACATATATAAAAACCAGCCAAGTGCGTGTCGGACTCACGCAGTAAGGGTTCCGTACCACCCATCGACCTGATACCCTATCCTATAGAAACTAATTTAATTTACGAGAAATCATCAAAAGACATCAACGCACCGTGAGCGAAATATGAATATTTGCATATCTTTCTTACGCAGATACCACCACATATGTCTATTTAATTATATTTTTGTTTGCCTTATTTTTAGTATTTTTTGCTAAACAACATAGTATAATACACTATAATCAGACCAAGTTTGACGCTGGTATGTATTACCGTTTTGAGGATAGAGCAGGATCAAAAACGTTGATAAAATTGCATGTTTTACGAGGTTTCTTGTATGGGGACCCCCTTTGGTTTTATATATATATATTTTTTTGTATTTGTCGTGATAGACACCATAGTAACACATATTCTGTGAAAATTTCAATTGGTTATCTTACCGTTACAGAGATACAGCCCTGTGACATACAGACGGCTGGACGGACGGATGGACGGACAGCGTAGCAAGAGTAATAGGGTCCCGTTTGCACCCTTTGGGTTCGGAACCCTAAAAATCCCTATTTAGAAACTTTGTCAATGTAAATTATTATACCTAACATTAAAAACATTGATAATTCATCTACAAGATTTAAATTGTGGAAAAAAAAAAAAAAAAAAAACGGTCACGAGCAGGATTCAAACCTGCGACTCCTGGCTCAGTACGCCAGTGCTTTAGCCACTAAGCTACCGTGAACAATGTACGGTAGTACACGTTAGCTTAGTGGCTAAAGCACTGGCGTACTGAGCCAGGATCGCAGGTTCGAATCCTGCTCGTGAGCGATTTTTTCTTTCCACAATTTAAATCGTTAGATTTCGTTTCGCATGCGTAAAATGCGTTAAAAATAATAAATAATTCATCTACAATTTGATTTATAAAAATAAAACTAAAAAACCATCAACGTGTGACTAAATTGATTAAAAATGTCTCTGATATAAATGAAAACAATATTAAATAATCATAACAAATAATAATAAAATGTGGCACATAACCTCAAACCCTGCTTATCCTATAACACTAAAAGGGCGTTCTCAACCCGTATACTTAACAACAGAACATAAGTGATGGCTTACGAAATCACTTCATCATCGCACACCTTGAAATTAATACCGATGACACTGTACACACAACACGAATACAGAAGGTTCAGTCCTAAATAAAAATAAAAAACTTATTTACCACAATCAGAAATTATTTATTTTAAGAATGTAGCACATATTACTCATTTTGTAAGGTTGTTCCAAACTCTGCTAACGAAATTGTCTACTATTCCTATCCGGGTATCGTAAAGGAAAGGGTACATTCAGACAGGCCATGCCATAGCCACACCGCAGCGGTAAGAAAAAACGCCAGGCAGTGACGTATTTGAATGGTTTCGCTGCAGTCACTTGAGTGCCTAGTGCGAGTTTTAAACTTACGTATACACGATCGATTGCGTCGACTTTCATTCATAAATTAGTAGCGCCCGGGCCTCTGGCAGAAATAAGGAGGAATTACTGGTTTATTAATGAAAGTCGACGCATTTGGTAGCTTTCGATAGCGATAGCGTACGTTTAAAACTCGGAATCAGCACTGAGAAGTTGCGTTGTCGCAGCCACAAATCACGAGTGGTTGCGTCGTGGCCCCAATTTTGCAGGTAAGTGGCCGGCCGCTTGCGTGCGAGTGCTGATTGGTTACGTTGTGGGTTGTTGCCCGTCTGAATGGACCCTCATTGACAATAGACGTATTGGCCGAGAAATCGGCAAAACGGCTTTTGCGAAATGGGTCGCGGATTAGGTCAAACATTGACTGCACGCGCATAAAATCTTTCGTTTAATCAAAAACCGAAAAATTCTCCATTTTAAATGTGGTTTGGATAAGAACTTAGGATAATTGGGCTTAGAACCGCAGTGGTCACACGCAGAGTGAAGCAAAAGTTTAAATTGGCCTTAAAATGCTACGTTCAGTAGAGCTTACGCACACCTAAGTGTGTGTCGGCGAACATTTTACGTGCCGCTTGTTACACATCGGTTGTTTTTGTGCTTCTTTTAGCGGAACTTTGAATGAAACTATCACTCTATGTCTTATTACTCTAAGGATAAGATAGATTTTATTGATATTGGCTGTATGTGCACTTATGTATTTGAATTGTATTTTTATATTGCCTGGAGTGGATATTCTGTTTCTCTTTTGTAGCTGGAAAGTACTTGCATAACCAAAATGCATATGTGCATAATAAAAATTGTAGCTGAGCCGATTATGTAATGTGCTTCGATTATTATCAATTTACATTAATCCTTATTTGTAGAATAATAAGTGCCTTAGTACAATTTGAAGTTACGAGTTCAAAATAATTTAACAATAATAAACCGTGGTCAAATTACATTTGTATTAAGATTGAAATCAAAAGTAATAAATTGTGTATTTTATGAAACTTTTATTCAAATTTTTTACTCATAAAAGGGTAAGCTTTCAGGCGTTGATTCTTAAATATACGAAAATAATATTTATTTCGACACAAAAATATAATTAAAGAAATGTTTATGACACATAATTTAAGGTTTCAATTATTTAAATCCGATATGCAAGTACAATAATATATTTTCACCTTACAGTATTAATAATATTGACCTCTTAAGTCCTGAGGTCAGACGTAAGAATATAAAACCGTCTGTTCACTATGCGTTTTTCTCGCAAAGAATACATAAATCATATAGGTAAGTTACCTACAGGTTTTTAATATAATTGTTACCTTAGGTAACAATTATATTAAAAACTTGTGTTTAGTACGCAATACTTAACAACATAGATAAAACATAACAAATAAATCAGACATCAAAATAAAATTACAATATTAAAACATTTGCTACACTTTTGCTCCATTTTGCTGCGAGTAGGAAACTTTCAAAAGGCTGCTGACCTCATGGAGGACGGAGGCAGGGGTGTGTGGGATGGGGTGCTGGCCAGAAAACCTCCACGTGTGCCTGACGGCTGCTTGTCCTTCTCGACACGTCTGGTGGGAACAGCAGTTGTTGGGCCGGTGCACCCTGGGTACGGGCAATAAACATCCTTTCGAGGGACCTTATCTTATTGTCCTTTGGGGGATCTTATTGCCCGTGGCGAATATTCTAGTGCGGGAGGAGCCCGTTCTGGGCGAGTGGGGCGTTGCTCTGCGTGTCCCTCTGATGATAGCAGAGGGCACAGTGGAGGAGCTAGGACGGGCTCGGTGTGCACTCACCCTGCCACTGGGCAGGCTGCGGGAGGACTGTGTCCTTCCCAGCCCCCGTCGATCTCGCAACCCCGGTAGGAGTGCTGTGGTTACGTCTCGCGGCTCTTATTGGGATCGAGGGTCTTGGCTTAACCGCCCGGATCATGAGGAAGAAAACCTCTATAAAAAATTACCCCGAATCCCAAGCGGCGGCGCACCGTAAGGGGATGCATGGCTGACGGGTGTTCCTCAGGAACGTTCAGTCTCTAGTGCGACCTCCACCAGGGTACCAGCCGACCCCCTGGTGGGTTACGTTAGGCTTATCCGAGTATAGGGGGCACTGCCCGGATGGACCGTTTATATCCCCCATACTCGTGGGAATATTAATGGAAAACACTAATATTAATTTTTAAAAAGTCGAGCAGATGGATGCGGTGTCAGTTTCTGACACTTCATCAAGCAGGGCGACCGTCAGATCGGTGAGCGATGAGAACCGCAAGTTCTACCGCAAGAGACCACGACAGTCAGCAGAACACTTGGAATCGGGTTCGATCTCAAGTGAGGATGAGGTTCCAGCTTCAAAGGTTGGTACTAGCAGACGGGGCAGAGGCCGGCCGCCAACAACAGGCAAGTTTGTTGGTTTGGCCAAAGCCCAGAAGGAACTTGCAGCAGCTCAAAAAGCTGCTGCTATGGAGGCGAAAGTCGCAGAGGATGAGCGACAAATAGCTGAGGCGACCCGCAAAGTGTCTAGGAGTAGGGTTGCTCGCCATTCGGGGTCGTCAGTGGCCTCGAATGAGAAAGAGCCGGAAGACATGTCCACCTTGGAGCTTAATTCCAAGCTCGAGGACGCCATGCAGGCAATAAAAAGGGTTGCCAGGGTTTCAAAGGGCTTAAGTGGCGTAAGCCAAAAGGCCCTAAAAGAGGCCACGGCATCAATTGCCGAGATTGCAGTTGCGCTTATGGAGCGTACCTCCTCAGTTGAGACAGCCAGACTGCAGGCTGAGAATGCCCGCCTGGCTGCTCAACTCGCTGAGCTCCAGAAGGAGCACGATGAGTTCCGAGCTGATCTTGCGAAGGATCGCCAGGAACGCATGCGAGTGGAGGCAGGCCTCATCAAGCGGCCAACACTTGATGAATCTGAGGTTGTCCGTATTGCTCGGAAAGAAGTGGCTGAACGGTTCTCCGTCTTAGAGGGCAGGCTTTTGCGTCCACCCTTGGCTGCGGATCAGAAGAATGTTGGACAAAAGATGGCCTCAACATTCGCGGCCAAAGCCGCAATGCCGAGCCCGTCGAATGATCAGCCCAGCCAGGCCAAAGCCGCAATGCCGAGCCCGTCGAATGATCAGCCCAGCCAGTCGGCTTCGGTAGCGTCGACTTCGACTGCCCTGAAGCCCCAACAGGGGCAAAAAGGAAAGGGAAAAGGCAAGGGCAAGGGAAAGTTTGTAGCTGCCATTCAGGAAACTTCTGCCACAGCAACTCCCCAGGCAACGTCTGCTACAGCTACTTCCCAGGAGCCTCCGACGGCTTCCGAATCCCATGAAGGTGAATGGCAGACCGCCGGGGCACAGAAGGAAAACAAGAAGGCAAAGAGGGCTGCCAAAAAGAAGGCGGGAAAGAAGGCCAAGGTGGCTAAGCAAGAGGCAGCTAGGCTTCATGCCCCTCGTTCCACGGCTGTTGTTGTTACACTGCAGCCTCAAGCGGAACAGAAAGGCATGACTTATGCCGGTGTCTTGGCGGAGGCCCGAGCCAAGATAAACATTGACGATCTTGGCATCGAGGGCATCCGATTCAAGACAACGGTAACGGGTGCTCGCTTGCTGGAGATTGCTGGGGCCACCAGCGGTGAGAAGGCCGATTCTCTAGCTGAAAAGTTACGGGAAGCATTTCAGGGGGACGATGTTAAAATCACCAGGCCCGTCAAGTGTGCAGATCTATGAATTTCGGGCCTGGATGACTCAATCACGATTGAGGAAATCAAAATGGCTATCGCCAAAGTCGGAGGCTGCCTCCCGGAACAAGTAAAGTCTGGTGTGATTAGTAGAGGCTTTACTGGTCTGGGAACGGTTGTGGTTGGCTGCCCAGTTACTGCGGCCCGAAAGTTAGCAGATGGCAACAGGCTGCTCGTTGGGTGGGTGTAGGCGCAGGTAAAACTGCTGAAGCCGAGACCACTGAAGTGCTACCGATGTATGGTCGAAGGTCACGTCGGTGTACGGTGCACCTCAGAGGTGTGCTATAGGGACAAGTGTTTCCGTTGCGGTCAGTCCGGTCATAAGGCCGGCTTGTGTGAAGCTACACCGCACTGTATTGTTTGTGCGGCAGTAGGAAAGCCGGCGGGGCACCGGGTGAGCAGCAAGACTTGCGCCGCACCCAAGGGGCAAAGACGTAGAAGAGACAGAGCAACTGCACAAGATCCCAAAGCTCCAGCGAATACAGTTGGCCGTCAGGAGGAGACAGAAATAATGGACCTTTAATTATGGCCTTTACGTCCTTACGTTTCCTCCAGGCAAATATCAACCACTGCGCCAGAGCTCAGGACCTTCTGCTCCAGAGCATGGCGGAGTGGTTGGTTAATGTCGCCGTGGTCTCTGAACCGTACTTTGTCCCACCCAGGGACGACTGGGTGAGTGACAGTGTCGGCTTGGTGGCATTAATCTCGAGGGCTGCCGCTGGCTTCCCGTCCTTCGAGGACATCACGAGGGATCGGGGATGCGTAGCGGCAATTTTCGGGGAGGTAGTGGTTGTGGGAGTTTATTTCTCCCCAAATCGACCTCTCGCCGATTTTGAGGCTTTCCTTGTGAGGTTGGGCACCGTCGTCAGTCGTAGCCACCCTCATCCAGTGCTAGTGCTCGGGGACTTCAACGCCAAATCCAGGGCTTGGGGTTCCCCGTCCACGGATGCACGCGGTGAGGTGCTGGAGGATTGGGCTGTGGAGTCTGGACTTCTGCTCCTTAACCGGGGTTCCGTCCAGACATGCGTACGACAGCGGGGTGGGTCCACAGTGGACTTTTCGTTCGCTAGTCCCGCTGTGGAGCGACATGTCCAGGGCTGGCGTGTGATGGAGGAGGTGGAGACGCTGTCGGATCACAGATACATCCAATTCGACGTCTCTACCCAGACCTCTGTCAGTCCAGTCCGGGCGGCCCCAGCCGGGGTAGGTCCGCGATGGGCTCTTGCCAAACTAGACCGGGAGGCTCTCTTGGAGGCCTCGATACTACAGGCCTGGGTGACAGCACCGGACAGGCCTGTCAATATCGATGTGGAGGCTGGGTGGTTCCAGGAGGCAATGTCGCATGTGTGCGATGTGGGGATGCCTAGGGCTAGACTTGGTCCTGCTAGGCGCCAGATGTACTGGTGGTCTTCGGACATAGCGCGACTACGAGTTGCGTGTGTCGTCGAGCGACGCCGGTACACTAGATTCAGGAGGCGGTTCAGGAGGCGTCCCCGCACCCCGGAGGAGGCAGCCATAGAGGAGGAGCTGTACGAGGGGTACAGAGCAGCAAAGGTGGCCCTTCAGAGGGCCATCGTGGAAGCCAAAGTGGCAGGCTTTGACGCCATGCGAGCGACTCTGGACAGCAATCCGTGGGGGCGTCCATACCTTATGGTACGGGGCAAACTTCGCCCGTGGGCCCCACCACTATCCCAGAGTCTCCGGCCTCAGCTGCTGGAGGGCGTGGTGAGCGCTCTGTTCCCCTCAAGGTTGGAGCACACCCCTCCGCCGATGGTTCCTCCTAACATGGTGCCCAACGCGGATAACGACGACGACGTGCCCGAAGTGACCCGGGAAGAATTGATGACGGCGGTGAAACGGCTTCAGGCTAAAAACACCGCCCCAGGGCCCGACGGCATACCTGGCCGAGCATGGGTCCTGGCTCTGAAAGTCCTCGGGCCCCGATTGGGCGGGCTCTTTAGCGCATGCTTCGAGCGGGGCCAGTTTCCACGGAGATGGAAAACTGGAAAGCTGGTCCTGCTGAAGAAGGAGGGGCGTCCTGCAGATTCACCATCTGCATACCGCCCCATCGTGTTGTTGGATGAGGTGGGCAAGCTCTTTGAGAGAGTAATTGCAAACCGCCTTGTCCAGCACCTGATCAGGATGGGGCCGGATCTGGCGGACAACCAGTTTGGTTTCCGCCGGGGGCGCTCCACTGTTGACGCTATCATGCGCGTAAGAGCTCTGGCGGAGGAAGCAGTGGCCCGGGGGGAGGTGGTTTTGGTGGTGTCTCTCGACATTGCCAACGCTTTTAACACCTTGCCCTGGAGTTGCATCAGGGCGGCACTCGAATTTCATCGAGTGCCGACCTACCTCCGTCACATTATCGGGGCCTACTTGACGGACAGGGCCGTCATCTACCCGGGTCGGGAAGGATGGGGTCGACGAGAGATGTCGTGCGGTGTTCCACAGGGATCGGTTTTGGGGCCGCTCCTGTGGAACATCGGTTACGACTGGGTGCTACGCGGTGCACTTCTCCACGGCGTCGGCGTGACGTGCTACGCCGACGATACGCTGGTCACGGCGAGGGGGAAGACGCACCGTGAGGCGACCATGCGGGCGACAGCAGGGGTTGCGCTAGTCGTTGCAAGGATCCGGCGGTTGGGTCTCGAGGTGGCTCTACATAAGTCTGAGGCCCTGTTTTTCCATGGGCCTCGAAAGGGGCTGCCTTCGGGATCCCATATAGTAGTAGGAGGCGTCCGAATCGGCATCGAGTCGACGATGAAATACCTGGGACTCGTCCTCGACAGCCGGTGGGACTTTGGGCCGCACTTTAAGCGGTTGGCGCCCAAGCTGTTAGGGGCCGCGGCTGCGCTATCGCGGCTGCTGCCAAACTTGGGAGGGCCAAATGCCTCCTGCCGGAGGCTCTACCAGGGGATCGTACGGTCCATGGCCCTTTATGGGGCTCCAGTGTGGGCGGACACCCTGACGCCGGGCAATGTCACGCTGCTGCGTAGGCCGCAGCGTGCGATGGCCATCAGGGTGATTCGAGGATACCGTACGGTCTCCTTTGAGGCGGCGAGCCTTCTAGCCGGATCAATGCCCTGGGATCTGGAGGCGAGGGACCTTGCGCTGAGGTATCATCAGCGTGAGGACCCACCTGATCGGAGCGAGGTCCGCCAGATCCTAGTGGCTGAATGGGAGGAGCGACTTGCGCAACCCAGCGCAGGGCACGCCGCAATAGCGGCGGTAAGGCCCGTCATGGAGGAGTGGCTGGAGAGGGGCTATGGCGCCCTCACCTACCGGCTGACGCAGATACTCTCGGGGCACGGTTGCTTCGGGAAGTATCTGTGTCGCATAGGCCGGGAGCCGACTCCCGAGTGTCATCACTGCGGGAGCTGCCTTGAGGACACGGCGCAGCACACACTGGCGGAATGCCCAGCTTGGGCCACGCAGCGCCGTGACCTTATAACTGCAGTAGGCGGCAGCGATCTCTCGCTTCCGGCTGTTGTTTTGGCTATGGTTGGGAGCGAGAACGCTTGGGAGGGCGTCGTCTCCTTTTGCGAGGAGGTGATGCTCGCTAAGGAGGCGGCGGAGAGGGTTCGAGAGGCAACGACCTACTTCCCCACCCGCAGGAGACGGACCGGGTGTCGCAGGAGGTCGTACGCCGACCTCCAGCCACCCTAGGAGTGGGCCTGCGGGCGGCGGACTCGGGGTAGCCCGCCGCCCGATCAGTCAAGGCCCGTGACGGTGGCGCGTCGTGTTCCACGCGCGCCAGTCAAGAGAAGGGTGCGGCCGATGATGCCGCACGGGGAGAAGGGGCTCGCCTACTAGTGGCGAGCCGGGACCTGCCGGGGATGGTTGGACGACTATAAGTTTCCCACACCCCCGGCCAATGGTTGGAAGAGGAACACCGTGGTGGTTTTAGTCGGTAAGAGTCCGACACTGGCTCCGCCTTCCCCGGGCGGAGTGCGTCCATGAGGATTTCCCCACGAAAAAAAAAAAAAAAAAAAAAGGGTTGTGTGGGATTCTTTTCCACTAAAAAAATCCCCCCCAGTGGCCGTCTACAGTACAATAAAGGGGGACTCCGGGAATGTAATATGCCTCCGGAACCCTCCCTATGCTACGCCTCTTAAGAGCGACTATTTGTTTCCTTGTATACCTTCCCGGTGCACATGGTGGCACGTGACATAGCGTGCCGCCGCCATCCAGAAGTAAGTTAGTGCAGAGTCAGAGCTCCACTCTAAATGCCCGTGACCTCAAAGGCCCCCCGCACTTCGGTCGAGTATCGATCGCGCGGGGGGTACAGCCCTGAAGAGCTAGGTACTGGAGCGGGTGCCTCTCCAGAGCCGCCTTCTCTGAGCAGGATTGGCTCTCTTCCGATTCCGCTCCGCAGCCTATTTCTGAACCATGGCGGTCTCACAGAAGGCTACTTCCCTCCAATTTGTTGTCTCTGCCAGTATAGCCGACACTACTGCTGGCAGAGAGAGATCTTGCCCGATTTTGTCAACCAGGAAGCATCGCTCAGAGTTCCACGCAGGACACTCCGCGAGCATGTGTTAGGCGGTATGTATCCTGGTCACCACCACAATGGTGGCACCTACAAACATATGGTTACACGGAGACCGATCCAATATTTTAGGAGCATTGAACAGCAGTGTCCTCGTTTTCACTAATAACAACCTAGTTAGTTTAAACAACATGCGTACTGAGATTTCCAATTTACTGATGTTTGCTGAATGCATTAATATTTCCACTGAATGCTTAATCGTAGTGATCGATTTATGATCTTACATAATTATGCTGTCTTCGTGTCTTCACTAATCGTACTCGCTTCGTTGAATATTGAACGACTTCTTTATTCAAAACTTGTTGATGCTTCGGCTTCGCTCACAGCGCCCACCTATTGGGTCCAGATTTTATGCTTTTATTTTTGGCACTAAACCAATAATATTGTGATTATTACGGTGGCCATACACCATGCTGCATATATACCTACTATGGCAACTATTTTTACGTTTATTTCTAAAGGGAATATTCTCATTCTTTTAAACTCTTGTTTATTTCTGATATTAACCTACATTATACTCACATTATTGGAATGAATTTGATGTAATAAACAATAACCTATTTTAAAAAGAATATATCCCCGGAGTTTCATGCCGGTTCTTCTCTATAGGACCCACAATTTGGAACCGTGCAACTAGAGTCTGACGTTTCAATAGTGCCTGTAATTAGGTTTTTTTTGTTTTATTTATTTATTTAAAAATGGAATTTAAATCTATTTGATCTTAGCATAGCTATGAACCATCGTCTTGACAAAAACTAATAATATACTATGTGAATATGACCTCAATCCAATGATAGATACGTCATACCCTAACAAAACGAACGAAAACAATGTGCCGTTGCCTCAATCAGTTAAGCTGTTCATAAGTTATACGTAACAGACGTACGATTAATATAAAGCATGCTTCAATTAATGTGGAATCTTCAGCAATATAAGACGATTTCAGCAAACAGATTGCTGATATCTTTAGCGCCATATGCGTTTACGTTGCGTGGTGAATATGCATCTTTAAATTTACATATTAATATAGGTGTATCTGTTAAAGATATCACCTTGGATTCACGATAATTTGTTAGTGGTTACAACGATATTATTGTTTCCTTCCAAACTGAAGAAGGTAAATAATGACATCCTTGTTATTTTGATGGTTTTATTATTTTTATTGAATGTAGCGAAGCAAGACACTATCGCCAATATGACTTCAATAACTTCGATTAGCACTTGCTTTAACGTTGAAGGAAAACATCGTGAGCAAACCTGCCCATCTGAGATTGCTCCATACAGTTCTCAATGGTGTGTTTAGTCCGCCAACCCGCACTAGGCCAGCGTGGTGGACTAAGGCCTTAGCCTTCTCGTACTGAGGCGAGGCCCGTGCCCAGCAGTGTAACAGTAAAGTAAAGGGCTGGTGTGTCTAGCGACAAAATAATATAATAATAACAGTTACTTTATCGTTTTTTTTGAAGATGCTTCATACTACGTTTCCTACTTCATGATAAATGTGTTGTTCATAGACACAAATCCCACATGCATAACCCAAATACGGTACAAATATATGTTCCATATTTATTTCATGAGGGAACCGACCGGTGACTCGAAGCACAGAAGTCAATTGCTGCGCCAATTATACCTCAAAGTAAGCATGTAACTAAGTTTACATGCGGCTACGCCCGCGTGGATGTTGTTTATATCGATAAAAATAACACCAGTTCCAGACTATCTCTGTACTAAATTTCATCAAAATCAGTTTAGTGGTTTCGTCCTGATGAGGTAACAAACAGACGGACAGAGTCACATTTACAATAGTATAATAATAAATATAAAAATAAAAATCATTTATTTCAGACTAAAAGTGTCCATAATTTTGTTAGTAACAATATTTATCTTAAGAAGAATAAGAATAATTTATTAAAACTAAGTTAGTCACAGATATTTAAAACAAACAAACATTCATCACAATACATAATTATAATAACAAGCGAGATTAATTAAGAACTCATCAGGTGACATGCAGCCTGATGAGTCTACCTACAACTGCAGATTCTGGTCTCTCGGCAATCATCTTAATGGATCATTATAATGGATGGATACTATTTCCATTTGCTTACCCCTCTAAAGATTTCAATATAACACACTTCGACATGTAAGTACTATCGGATAGTTATAAATCAGCTGCTACTCCATTTCCTTCAACCCCTTCTCGTGAGAACATTTCAATAAATTTTCATTAGCCCAACACTAGAGTGAAATCGGGTCAAAAGGACATCTACAAACTTCAAGCATTATAAATCCTCCATCTTTATTATTTCACAACGCGGTACACAGGACGCTATCCATCGATGCGTGAAGCTATAAATTGTGAAGGCAGGCACGCTTGTCAGCAAGTAATGTATTGCAGCCAACGGAGGGAAAAGCCTTTTATTACGTTACGTTGGGGTTAACTTGCATGAGTTATCGTCTGACGGTATTTGCATTAATGAAGGGACCGCGTGATTGGTTAGAAAGGGATGGGTATATAGGAGATGTGGAGTAGGAGTGAGATGGGACATGGATAATGCATTTCGGTCTAACAAGAATTGGATCTTTATGCAAATGCCGGATATAGAGACAATATCCTCGACATAGTGATATTCCAATTTAGTTTTAGGGTTCCGGTGCAGTCTCTTGAATATGTTTTTGTTTTATTTTAGAGTAGTTTTGAGACGATTAAAATATATTTTTTTACTTTCTACGTTGCAGTTGGGAATTGGATTTGGTTTGTTAGATCCCCGCGTGAGTAATGTATTTAAATGGCCTGCAGATATTTGTTCCAGGACCAAGTTACTATTATGTAAAGACTTACAATTGTATTTTTGGTGTATGAGAAAAAAGAAAATATAATTCTCATCGGCACTCGGCAAGTTTTATCAGGATTGATACTGACGTTGAAGCGACGTCACAATAAATGCAAAATTATTTTGTTAGTTTCAAGTGGAAACAGTCACCGCTGATACGCTCAAACTTTCGTTTCTCAAGCTAAAATAAAACGTTTACTTCGCTTACAAAATTGGACTACATACGCTTCTTTTAAGGACAAAATATATCATCGCCACGATTTTTTCATAATACGCGAAATAAGAACCCAACAAACAACTTCACGGTTAGGTAAGTAACCCAATTGTTTTGTTTATTATTTTACAATAGTAATTCTACACTATTGCTGATTCTTTTCCTCCTACAGATGTCATATTTAAACATTTGTAGCTAATTACGAAAATAAGGTTGTTTTCCTTGGTTACCTTTGTGTTTGTAGGAATAAACAGATTGAAGGTAGCCGTAATAATAACAGGTGTAAGTTGCTTTGATTATTTCTTGTATTATGATTTTATCAGTTTGGAAAGTTACATTTTACTTAAGAAGATTTGTTCGTAGTTATGATTACCTTTAGAAGTTGGTTAATGGAAGAAATCTCCGCCAAGATAAATGAAATGTATGAAATAGATTTTCTGGTAGTAATGTCAATCAATAATACATTATTTTTACACTCTTATTTATACTGGATTTTTGCATGCTTAATACAAGCAGAATATAGCACTGTTCCTAAACCACCAATTTTATATCTGGTACCACCTGTATTCTACGCAAATAAATGATTCTTTCTTTCTTTCTTTATTTATTTATTTATAATTTATGTACATACAATAACATATGAAAGGAGACAGCATTAAAATTATTTAGTACAAAGGTACTGCTTATTTCAAAGAAATTTCTACCAGCAGACCTGCGAGAGGAGAAATAAGTAAGAAATGTAGACAATAGTGAACAGTGTTCTTTATTTGAAGAACACAGAACGTCACTCTTATTTTTAGATTAATTAGCTTGTTATTGTTTAATTATTTAATCAATCTTTCGGTGGACCCAAATTACAAATTCAATCCAAGTTCCACTGTACCAATCCATGTTTTCTAAAAAAAATCGTAATCAAATAGATTTAATTCCCCCAATTTCCCCCACTTACGATTCTAATTAATTACTAAGTAATCCCCGAGTGGTGTGCAAACATGGTTCCGTCTGTCCCCTGTCTCCTCAAAACACGGTTACCTTGTGATATTTCATAAGTATTGGCGGGGTCGTTCGGCCAGACAATCTTGCTAAGTGCCCCCTTGGGGGGTCTCGGTCAAGCTTCACTTGTAGTTATAGGGTTAAGAATGGTTATAGGAAGGTTCTGGTTGTTTGCTTATGATATAAATGGGTTTGGATGTTTGGAAAGATTATGTTTTCGAAACAGTAAAAAAGGAGAGAAATATTAATTAATCTGGTACTGGAGGGTTATGTGTGGATCGTAGGATGTGGCCATAGAAATCGAAATAATTAGGTTATAGAAATGTTATCTACTGTATTTTACTAAAAAAACGCATGTCGCCGGTTTTCCGCCATAAATACGCAATCACGCTCACCATATTTCTAGCATTCAATGCCAAATAAATTATGCAAAAAAAAATCGCTGCTGGATATGCTGCAAAATAAAATTTTGGTGACTCTGCGTCCAAAACAGCACTGATGATCAAGCTAACGGTTCGCGCACTGGTGTCCTAAAAGACACCGGTACGTGGCGTTAAGCACCTTTGCCACTTCTATTACCTTGATTTAGATTTCTATGAATATGGGAGCCGTTTGTGTCTGTCTATAACTATTTAAAATGGCTATGAAAGAAATTCAAACCAATGGTTATTAATTCTAATAGCTCAGAAAACAGGTAGGTACCAAATTTCATTTACTTACATAACATAACAAAACCAGCCCATTACTGTCCCACTGCTGGGCACGGGCCTCTTCTGAGTACAAGAAGGCCTAGGCCTTAGTCCACCACGCTGGCCTAGTTAGTTAGTTGCCACGTTGGCAATATTCTTAAATTATTAGATAGATAGATATATAGAATATTCTTTATTGTACACCATTAAAATTATTTAAACTAAGGACCAACATGTAAATTAAGTGTACATTGGCGGTCTTATCGCTAATAGCGATATCTTCCAGACAACCTTCGGATGGACAAGGAAGACGTGAAAAATAGACGGGGGCAGTATGTGGTGCACTTTCATAAAGATTACTAATATTTAATTTTAATATAATAAATTAATAAATGTTTACCTACCATGAAAAATATTACGTGTTAACTTAAATTATAATTAAAATATAATGAAATTAAATTCTAATATATATCCATTAATACATACCAAATATATACAATAAATACAAATTATTAAAATTTCCTTCATCATCATCATCATCACTTCAGCCGAAAGACGTCCACTGCTGAACTTTCCTTATTTGGTGTTAATTTAGAACCAGGTTACATAACCAGTATTTCATCACCCAGAATCCAACAAATAAACATGGGCAATTTGGACTACAAATGACCACAGCAACGGTTATCTGCATGAATTATTAATTTGTCCTGATATCGTGTCTTACAAGGGAATCGGACCCATCTACAAATGGAATGGAACAGGCTTCACAGCTGCATAGCAACGGATAAAGGAAACTGAAGCCATGACTATGGTACGTGTACTTCCTGAAATACTTCCTGTCTAGACTGGTTTTTTCTATAAATATAACTGAATCTACAATAAATAATATTGTACTATAGAATGGAATAGAAATAATTTACAGTATTCCAGATAACTTTTTTGAGGAGTAACTTGGAGTAAAAAAAAAATTATATGGATTCAACACAAAACTGCATTATTTCACAAGAGTGTGTTTTATCTAATTCCTGACAATATAATAAATTGCCTAAATCTGTTCGTTTCCAAAGATATATTACTTAATACGTTCAAAAAATCGTTATTCCGATTATTAATTGAAAAATGTCACTATAAGTTAGATGTCACTATAAGTTAGATGTCACTATAAGTTAGATGTCACTATAAGTTAGATGTCACTATAAGTTAGATGTCACTATAAGTTAGATGTCACTATAAGTTAGATGTCACTATAAGTTAGATGTCACTATAAGTTAGATGTCACTATAAGTTAGATGTCACTATAAGTTAGATGTCACCATAAGTTAGATGTCACTATAAGTTAGATGTCACTATAAGTTAGATGTCACTATAAGTTAGATGTCACTATAAGTTAGATGTCACTATAAGTTAGATGAATATTTGAATGATGTTTCTTTATAAATTTTAATTTGATAAATTTGTATAAATAATTATCTAATATTTACTGTAATAATTTGTCCTGTTTTAAATTTATTGTATGCCAATTACGGCGGGTCATATCAGCACAACATAATGTACCTATTTAATACCTATCTTTATTTTACATATGTACAATATAAATTGAATAAAATGAAATTAAAATTGAGTTTTCTCGTCGCCTATACCACAAAGTTTGAAGACGAAGATCTTCAACCAGTACGTCCTGCCTGTCATAACTTACGGTGTCGAGATGTGGACACTGACAGTTGGGCTAGTCCACAAATTAAAAGTCGCTCAGCGAGCTATGCTTGGAGTTTCTTCGAAAGATAAAATCCGTTACGAGATTATCCTGCGAAGAATCAGAATGACAAACATAGCTTGTAGGATCAGTAAGCTGAAGTGGCAGTGGGCTGGCCATGTATGTCGAAGGACTGATGGCCGTTGGAGCAGACGAGTCCTTGATTGGAGACCGCGATTTGGCAAACGCAGTGTAGGGTGTCCCCCAGCCAGGTGGACCGACGACCTGAAGTAGGTAGCTTGGCTAGCTTGTACTGAATACGGAAGGCAGGCGGAGGACCAAATATTGTTGCGTAACTTGGGAGAGACGAGGCCTATGTTCAACAGTAGACTGCGACAGTAGGCTGAGTTGATGCTATCTTGGAAATTGCTGGACTGGTTCTGAAAATTCTTTGCCGTGATGAAGATACGGCTACAATTAATTCAGATAATAGTGCAAAATTGGAATGAATATATAAATATGACAGTCCCGCCTACAAAGTGGACCGACGGTGAACCACCAGGTGGTGAAGGTCGCGGGATTCCGCTAGATGCTGGAAGCGCAGGATCTGTTGCTGTGGTGATGTTTGGGGAAGGCCTGTCCAGCAGTGGACGTCTTTCCTTTTTAAATTGATGACGATATAAATTTAAATATCTTGGTCAAAGTATTAAAATAAATTTTATTGTGATTGTTTAATTAACTGAGGTAAACTGTAAATTGTTTTAACTATTAATATTACATTTTTTTATTATAACTATCACTCATCAACAGCTATTTAGAGATCACAGGAATAATATAGTACCTAAACTATTTAGGTCAGTACCTCACATTGTTTTTGCCTATACAAAATCCGCTAGATAAGTGTTAAAACAGCTAAAAACTGAATAATTAACTAAACTGATTAATCATGACTTCCGTTGTACGGTAACTAGGCAAAAACACTAACTGAGAAGATTTTTTTAACTATAAGGTAGATCACAGACGACCGACATATCGATGACCGGTTTTGTCGTAGAACCGATCAACCGACACTAATTTCACGACGTGCTTGCCACTATGCATGTTTGTTCGCCAAACTGTTTAAACAGCATAGAATTACTTAATCTAAGTTAAACAGTTTATAATTTCGGAAGGGAATACCATTCAAACTTTTGAAAATACCGCAGTATCTCAAGACGAAAAAAACGACGGTCTTTGACCAGTGTGTGTTGCCAGTAATTACTTACAGCACTGAAACGTGGTCGCTCACAATGGGCCTGATAAAAAGGCTCAACGTCACTCAAAGGTCCAATGGAGAGGGCTATGCTCGAAGTGTCCCTGCGTGATCGAATCAGAAATGAGGAGAGATTCGTAGGAGAACGAAAGTAACCGACATAGCCTGAAGAATTGCCAAACTTAAGTGGCAGTGGGCGGGGTAAATTGCTCGCCGACCGGATGGCCGATGGGGCAGTAAAGTTCTGGAGTGGCCACCGCGTACTGGAAGGTGCAGCGTGGGTAGGCCCCCCACAAGGTGGACCGACGACCTGGTGAAGGTCGCGGAATCCGCTGGATGCGGAAGGCGCAGGACCGGTAGTTCTGGCGATGCTTGGAGGAGGCCTATGTCCAGCAGTGGACGTCTTTCGGCTGAAATGATGATGATGGTGATAATGATAATGTGTAGTGATCGCGAAAACGTAACAAATTATCAAATAAAAGAAACATTTTATCGCTCCTACAAAAACCTGTCGTATGTAGTCACCCTAATGAGTTGAAATAGATTAAAAACAATATTATTAACTCCGCATAAAGGCACGGGAAGTGTAATTATGATATTATTGTGTAGTAAATTAATTTATTATGTTTAGCTCATGTGTGTGTGTGCGCGTGTTTCCTGTGCCTGCGGCCTACCTATCGTAAACAATACTCAGTACTATTTATGTCGCATTGTTTGTTATTCAAGCTGATTTTGCAATTATGTTTTTTACGGTGTATTTTCTTTACCTCGGCTAACGTACCGCGATCAATTCACGGACGTTCTCAAAAAATGCCAGGTTAAGAGTTCTCTAAACCGACGAGCATGCATATTGACGTTAATGGGCGTAGATGAAGCGAAAGAGGTGTGTCAGGATCGTAGCAGGTGGAAATCCATAGTCTCTGCCTACCCCAATGATATTTCTGAAATATCATTGGCCTAACCCAATGGGAAACAGGCGTGATAATATGTATGTATTTTCTTTATAGGATTCCTCATCCTCAATAGAGGCGATAGGATTAAAATTTCATGGTACCCAACCCCAGTAAAGAAAACGTTACCAAAGGGAACAGAAGAGGTCAACAGACGATGGGTAGCACCAGCAATCAAGCCCTACCAACCTCATTTACATTACAAAAGTGATGTTTTTTACTTAATCACATATGCCTATAGGGCTGAACAGATCTCGATGAAACTTGGCATAGAGACAGCCTAAAACTCGAAAAAGGATATGATAATTATTATGATAATTTTTTTTGACATGCTATAATTTTTTTTCATATAAGTATAACGTTATTTTTTTTTCGACGATTTCTATTAGAACTCTGTTTTTTTTTTCTAAATCACAAAATTCACAGCGTCCACCTATTGGTATCGTACGCATCGGACAGATCGCATTGTATTAAAAAAGTGGATGACGTCATCGGCATCAACCGATTGCTCATAGAAATTCGTCGGCAGTCCGTACGCTGCGGATAGGTGGACGCACTACGCTATACGGATTCGTTAAATACGATGCGCACTATACCAATAGGACAACGCGTGCCTTTAGTAACCCAGTTCTGTAATGTTGTTTCTTGGCAAATAAATGAATTTATTATTATTTATTAGTTGTTAGTGGAGAAAGTGAAAAATGTGCAGGGAAAATAATCGAGTTGAACTTGAGGACCTATTCATGATCCGCTGTTGTACTGAATTTAACCATAATAACCTTAGATCGACGTTAGACGTGGACACTGACAGTTGGGCTAGTCCGCAAGTTCAAAGTCGCTCAGCGAGCTATGGAGCGAGCTATGCTTGCAGTTTATTTGAAGGATAAAATCCGTAACGAGATTATCCGGAGAAGAACCGGAGTGACCGACATAGCTTGTAGGATCAGTAAGCTGAAGTGGCAGTGGGCTGGCCATGTCTGTCGAAGGACCGATGGCCGCTGGAGCAGAGGAGTCCTTGAGTGGAGACCGCGAATCGGCAAACGCAGCGTAGGGCGCCCCCCTGCCAGGTGGACCGACGACCTAAAGAACGTGGCTGGGGGGGACTGGAAGCGGAAAGCAAAGGACCGAGTGTTGTGGCGCAACTTGGGAGAGGCCTATGTTCAGCAGTGGACTGCAATAGGCTGAGTTGATGAACCTTAGATCAAATATATTAACCAAACTGGGTTTTAATACTTTTTTTATTCTGAAAAAACTATTATTTTCTCAAAAATTGCGCAAACAAAAAGTTACCTTGTTTATATAATGTTATGATAATAAAACCTTTAATCATAATACCTAAATGACGAAATTTCTCGATTACATTAAATTCATATCAACAATGTTATTATTAATTTAATTATCATTTGAAGTAAACTGAAAACACTTCACCGCAAGTATTGTTCAATAATATATATAACATAAACATTGTTATTTTTGCAATATACCTATATTAATTACAATTATCAATATAGGTGGCCACTATCGTAGTAATTAATATACAGAAGAATTAATACTATAAAATACAATAATTGTAGATGAATGGTGTTAAGCAACACAGCACACTATTATATTATCTGTAACAGCACGTAAGCACAGATAATATAGACGTAAGTAACAATAATTCCGTGTGGTGCCGGACGTAAAGAATTTCACTACCCTCCCTCTTCTCATGGGTGTCGTAAAAGGCGACTACGGGATTCACCAGAGGATGGGCAGCAGCGTTCTCTTAGTATTTAATAAACAACCAACTGCGATCGCCAACCTGCCCGCCAAGCGTGGCGATTATTACAATGGCCTCCTTTGTCCAGCAGTGGACGTTTTTCGGCTGAAATGATGAACAATAATTATTAGGCATTGATTACATCCATTGTCTAGTACTCTAGTACCCGTAGTACGGTCGACCGCACGTCGGTAGTAACACTTTGACATTAGTAGCATCTTTATTTCGTAAGCAGTAAGGGTGGTTTTCGAACTGAAGTATTACCACTGTTATGCAGTCGACTGTACAAGCTCTGCTTAGTTTGGGACTAGATGGTGCTGTGTAAAAAAGTACCAAAATATTTATTTATTTATTGTTACAGCTTATTAGGAGTTGGTTAAAGCTTATTAGTTATAGCCTAATTTTAATGCTATGTGCTAGTTGGGAGTATCAACCCACACGACTATAATATTGAGAAAATGGTGTATGAAAATTTTATGACATTAAAAATAGTTTTGATAAATGGGCAAAAATGGGACACCTTTAGGATCATTTCTCTGTCACATCACAGGCATATATCTTGAATAGTGGCCCAATTGATGTCGCTATGTAAAAAAAAAGGTACAAAATCAATTCGGGGGATGGGCTAAATTAGGAAATGGATTTCTTTTTTCCAAAACATCGTGTAGATTAGTAAAGGAAAGCTTATTGAAACACGAATTCTTGTCAAATTTTGTCCATTTTTTTAGGTTGACACTGTTACTTAACATCGTCCAATTACTATGAAATAAGTCACATTGTATGTTTTGCCGTGCGGAGTTCGGAATTAGGTCACTTTATCTCTTCCCATATATGTGGTTTTATATTAATTTGTGTAGCTGTAAATGCTGTAATATAAACTAAAACCCGGCCCACACCACTGACTTTTTGAATTCATGTGTGGATCAGAATTTGATTATCACTTTCTTTAACGGTGACGGAAAAAAATCAATATCATAATTAAAACACTTACAACTTACAAGTCATGATCGTTTAAAAATCGACTACATAATAACAACATTAATTAATTAACAATGACATTAATTTGCTTTTGAATGCTCTTATTGTTTGTTCTTTTATTTTTTGTGGTATTTTGTTGTATAATAAGGACCTACATTATTAATCCGAAATATTTGAACTGGTGAATCTACTCATCATAACAAACAACATTTACTATGGGATTTCATTTACTATGGGATTTCATTTACTATGGGATTTCATTTACTATGGGATTTCATTTACTCTGAAATCGCGAAAGAAAATCTGTTGGTCCCTACATTTGTGTTAATTTAAATCGATAAAATGTAGGGACCACCAGTTTTTTTTCATCCCTACGTCACTTCTCCAGCGAGTGGTGCAGAATATTGAGCTCAGATTCCAATAATGTGTCCGACGCGACAGTCAACATTTAGAGGAAATAATTTAAAAAAATAAAACCCGCACTTTTCTTCTTTCTAAAGTTATTAAAATAAATTAATATCCTTTTTACATAAACTAAATTTGAAATTCTAATTTTGCCACCGGACACCATACATAAGTTTTAGAATATTTATAAAATATGGCCCATCATATAATTTTAGTTATATATTGACTACATATTCCCAACAGATACCTCAGACTCCGTCAGAGCCACCGACACGAATTGTTCGCCCAGCCGTCATGAGAGAGAAGTAATAGAGAGTCCAAGAAAAGCGCGAGTGAAAGACCTCAAACCACCTGGGTGACAAATATCCATAGGGATATGAAGAAGCTAGGCCTTAGGAAGGATGATGCCTACCAGCGGGAGAGATGGCGCTGCATGTTTAGAAAAGCCGATCCCGAGTAACGGGAAAAGGCGAGGACAAAGAAGAAGACACAATCTACTTACAAGGCTACTAGTAACCACAACAACCCACCACCTTATCCATTAACCATCAACCATGAAAACGTCCAATCAAATAAATTGCAACATGCGTCATTCACGTGTTGTTTGCCTGGCAGGTCCCCGCACTGTTTTACATGCATTTTGGCAGCCAACGCTGTCCAGTTGTTTTGAATAAAACTTTCACATTTCATAATATGTGCTAAGTAATCTAAACAATTATCATAAAACAAGTATAACCGGATTGCATCGCGTATATAAAAATCTAAGAAATTATTAATTTATAAAAGAATTTAATAAAATTTAAATTGTTAAGCGCTTAATGTTGCTTGCTGATTTTAACCTGAAAATTATCATCCTTAAAAATCTGTACACCTAACTAATAGGTAATCTGTGCTTAAGACAACACCTAAAAAATCAGACCTCTGCGGTCACTGTCGTTTTGTACAGAACTGAAAGAGAGGCAACGAGTGGAGGGACGTCGGGTGCGCCGCTCAACTTGAATGAAAATTAACAATATTATTTTTAAATAAAAAACTAAAAGCTTATTTGAAAAACAGAAACAACTATGTTTTAGATTATTGTCTTTCTTAAATGTGTTCTTAATTTCATTTATGATTTTTGGTAAATAATAGAGATTGTTTGCTTTAAAGTATGTTTTAAAAATGTTTTAATGTATCGAGAAAACTTCAAGAAAACGTGTTTTGGGCACAATAGAGTTTTAGAAAATACGATCAAGATTAACATTTTTTTATTCACTGCCACAAACTGAATAGATACGGCTAAAAATGTTTTTAATAGAAGCCTATTTAAGGTATTTGGCTGTTGTTGTTGTTTTGACAACAGCCAAATAAGACGCCGGCGCCGTCTTAAGTCCAATGCTATTTCGTAAAGCTACTGCTTACTGCCCTAGAGGTGGAGCATACATTGAGTGCAGCATGAAAAAACTAAAGTTTGAAGACAAAAGTCTTCAACCAGTGCGTCCTGCCTGTCATGACTTACGGTGCCGAGACGTGGACACTGACAGTTGGGCTAGTCCACAAGTTTAAAGTCGCTCAGCGAGCTATGGAGCGAGCTATGCTTGGAGTTTCTTTGAAGGATAAAATTCGAAACGAGATTATCCGGAGAAGAACCGGAGTGACCGACTTAGCTTGTAGAATCAGTAAGCTGAAGTGGCAGTGGGCTGGCCATGTCTGTCGAAGGACCGATGGCTGCTGGAGCAGACGAGTCCTTGAGTGGAGACCGCGAATCGGCAAACGCAGCGTAGGGCGCCCCCCTGCCAGGTGGACCGACGATCTAAAGAACGTGGCTGGGGGGGACTGGATGCGGAAGGCAGAGGACCGAGCGTTGTGGCGCAACTTGGGAGAGGCCTATGTCCAGCAGTGGACTGCGATAGGCTGAGTTGATTGATTGATGAAATAACTGAAGGCTACACAAATCCTGTCCGTTCAAATCCGTGCCGTGTGGTGCCGGACATAAAGAATTGCACCACCCTATCTCTTCTCGTGGGTGTAGTAAAATGCGACTAAGGGATTCACCAGAGGATGTGTAACGCCGGTTGGTAGCAAGATTGCAGCACGATAGCTAATTGATGAAAAATCTGTAGACTTCCAGTAATAAGGTGTATTGTGTTCCTCCGACAACAGAAGAATGAGCCCGTTTTAACGTTAACACCTATTTTTATAAATAATCAGCGGTAGTGACGTCACAACGTTTTCGAATAACATAATTATGAAATTATTATAATACCTCCTTATTGAATGTTGATATTTAACTCGATAATTAATAACTATGGATGAATAAATAACCTTAATCAATATTACTTCTAATCACAAAGTATTGTAGACATTTAAAATGTAACCTATTTGTAGGAAGTGTTGGTGGCGGGAGCCGGAAGTTGTAACAGATGGGCAGCAGCGTTCTCTGGGTATTTAACCAAGAAACTGCGATCGCCAACCCGCCTGCCAAGCGTAGCGATTATGGCATATCCTTTGGGGGAGGCCTATGTCCAGTAGTGGACGTCTTTTGGCGGAAATAATGATGATGATGACACAAAAGCTGCAGAAGAGAGAGAAATGTGATGAAGAAATAAAGTCTATTGTTGAAAATATATCGTCTATCTTAGACAGCAGATAACATAACCATAAGACTATAACGTAGAATTAAATCCTTTCTCCAGTTGCATACAAAATAATAAATATTCCACGCAGGGCGGCATGACAGCACTAGTGTTACGATCGCAAGTTGTTGACCTGCCACAACAAGCGTGCGCGTGCGCACGTACGCGACGATAAATAATTATTCCTCGACTCCGCCCCTGGCTGCACGTCACAGGTTCCGGGATTGAGTCCTGGCAGATGAGAATATTTTATTATATTTTTTATAGTAGTAGATTAAAATAAGTAGGACACATACCTATGTAGTTAGAATTTAATTGAAAACAAGAGTTTCAGTTGCCAAAAAAATTCAGTATTCGGTCCAAGGCCGCTGTACGCATTTCCTGTTGCTGTTTCGATTTATTTATTGGTCACGCAGTACCTTTTCAAAGTATCGGTTAAAAAACCTTATTCTTAGTTTATACTAAACCTGAAAAGGGGTCATTATACTCACCATTATGAACAACTTTTACCAATTACATTCTGTTGATTTATGTGAACACAAAGGTAGGGAACAGCAGTTTCAGTTTGCGAATTCAGGTTTGGTCCCATAGTAAAAGTTTTTCATAATGATGAGTACAATGACCCCTTTTCAAGTTTAGTATAAACTAAGATTGTTGTATATTTGCTCTGAAAGACCAATGTTATCATGAAAGATCATGATAACTTTTATAGGTATTTACTTTTAAACTTTTGCGTTCCATTATAACTTGTTAATTTAATATGAAACGGGATTTAGACGACCTCTGTGGTCTGATGGTTCGAGTGTCGGACTGCTGATCACAAGGTCGTGGGTTCGTATCCCACAAGACACAAATATTTGTGTGATGATCATAAGTGTTTGTGCTGGTCTGGGTGTTACTTATGTATTGTAAGTATGATTTTAAAAAAAAGTATGTATGTATTATATCCATCGTCTAGTACCCATAGTATAAGCTTTGCTTAGTTTCGGACTAGATAGTGCTGTATAAAAATGTCTCAAAAAAATTTTTTTTTTAAACCATATTTATCACACACATATCTAATTTAAGACTGAAGTTCCACTGGTCGTGTTCACGAGCAGACTGATGCAGCGGTGTCACTCCGATTCCGAGGTAGAAAATGTTGATCCACCCTCAGTTTTTTTACAATTGTCTTTAAGGCGGATTCACACTATCGCATTCATCGACATATACGGACACAGTGTAAACCAGCCAAGATTATAAAGCTATCATTATTATACTGCAGAAATATCATTCCTGAAGCTTTGGAGATCAGATGTCAGTTCCTGTACTTATAACCAGAAACTCATCAAAATTAAAGATATTTTATTTTATTTATTATCTAACGACCCATACCAAAGACCATTTTTATTTATTATTTTTAAGGAAAGATGTAGGGGTCTTGAACGCCCCTAAGCCACTGCGACCTAATAAGATCTATTGTGACGCCTCTTGCAGCATTACAGCACTTCCCCAAGCTGCAAGTCAATCATAAAGTCGACTAGGACCTTGGGGGAGGAGGATTTGATCTCCTGCATTGAGATGACGTAGCCTACAAGATGCTGGTTTCTGATCCTTTCCCATCCTTTTCGCGACAAAACCTGCAAACTGTGTTATCACTGAGGCCCATCCTGTGAAGGTATTTGTTCAGCTTGCAGTGCCCAGTAAGGGTTCTTGTCAGGATTCTTATCTGATTCTTGTTCAACAGAAGCGCTTCTTTCGTAAACCTTTTTTTGAAGCCCAAAAGTAGCGCTTTCGAGTGTTCTTGGCCTGGGGATTTTTCCCAAAGGCTAATACTTTGGTCAGTTCCCCAGTTTTTAAGGTAGGCTGTAGTGGTGCATTTAGGAATGCCACAGATTGGCTCCGGGCCCACATTGGGGCTTTCAGCACCAGCTCTAGCCAGTTCATCAGCAGTTTCGTTGCCCCTAATGCCACAGTTTCCATGTACCCATCCTAGTGTCACCGAGTTTGCCGCTCCTGGTGAGACCATAGCTATTGGTCCATAAAACATGCTACGTATTACACGACACGTTACAATAGGGAAGTGCCCATAACACAAGCTGTAACAATCTGCCGTTCGGCCAAACGCACTCGTCTTCGGCCTCATGCGTTTTTAAAGTGTCATTGAACTATAATTACCTAATAGTCACCTAAAAATAGGGTTACCAGATCAATAAACAGTTTTTCGGTGAAAAATCCGATCATGTCCTTCAAAATTGAATTTTTAATTTCACGACATATCAATCTCTTGTCGGTCATTGTAAGTAGCAAAGTGATTTTTTTCACACATATTTTTGGAAATTTAAGACTTATCATAACTATTTCGGCATTTTGGAAAAATGGCTAAGTTTATGGATTTTTCCGTTTAATTCCGTACGTTTGGCAACCCTACCTGAGACAATCTCTTAAGAGAAAATAACTAATTAATGTCTTTTTGGTGACTAATCCGACTTTTTTGGGATATATTTTAGGCCGGATTGAGTTTTATTGTTCGGAGAATCGTCGTAAAGTAATGGTGTGTTTGTTTAAGCTAATTATGACGAGGGGTGAAACAATATATACGGAGTTTTATTTTTGTCCTTTGTCGCTTTTTTAGACTTTTTTAATTAGTATAATTGCGGTGCATTAGTAGTCAAATTATGTGTGGAATTAGGTAACATTAAATGTTATATAATTAAATTAAATTAAATGTTATTGTTGTCGGAGTGACCGACATAGCTTGTAGGATCAGCAAGCTGAAGTGGCAGTGGGCTGGCCATGTCTGTCGAAGGACCGATGGCCGTTGGAGCAGACGAGTCCTTGAGTGGAGACCGCGAATCGGCAAACGCAGCGTAGGGCGCCCCCCTGCCAGGTGGACCGACGTCCTAAAGAACTTGGCTGGGGGGGACTGGATGCGGAAGGCAGAGGACCGAGCGTTGTGGCGCAACTTGGGAGAGGCCTATGTCCAGCAGTGGACTGCGATAGGCTGAGTTGATTGAAATGTTATATTCTGAATTTTCTTGGTTAGAAAAGCTGTATAAACTTCAGTAAATTAGTTTTTGTAGGACAAAGTACATAGTCTATTCCAGCGGTACAATCCGCGGAACCCTAGGGTTCCGCGATACCCCTGTAGGGGTTCCGCAAGAATTTAGAAAAAAAAAACAAAACACCTCTCTCTGGTCACTGGTCGAACGTTTTGAAACCGCCCGCCGCGCGTATACTTGTGAGCGCGCAGTCCCTTTGATAAAAGCCGCCTCTGAATTAGACGCTATAGTTGTGAACAAGCGACTTTCGGCTCTATCTTCAAAAGCATAAAGTCGAGATTGTTTACAACGCATTTTTTTGTATTTATATTTTTATTTCCGCTTTTTGTTTATCAAAGGCGCCGACTCGAGTATTTTTGAGAATGTTCGAGTTCGAGTCTAGGACTAAGTATAAAAGCGCTATTATATAAAAAAAAAAAAGTCGCGCATCGATTCACGCTCTGACACTCGCCCCGAGAGGTCGTGCTGCTCCTGCTCCGTCCTCTCGTGACGAATTAAGTGCTCGAATATTTTTCGCTACGGCTCACCGTAGCGCCCTCCGCAGTCGCCCCGCCGACTGCAGCCCGATAAGCACATTCGCTGTCTTTTTCAAGACAGCGGGCGCGCTTTTGTCTCTGTCTGAGGAAGTCAGTCAAAACGTTGTGTCCCTTCAGGAAAAACCCACTTATTTACTGTGGTTCTCGGTGGATACCTAACGGTGATAACAAACCGAGGGGCGTTGACCCGACACGCCAGCTGCGCTCCTTAAGGGCAAAGCAAAATTGGAAGAAGCTAGGGCCAGAAGGCCTTGGGGGATCTCCTAGTCTTCCCTAGCTTACCCCCGTTTCGTCCTATCTAGCATTCTCTAGGGGTTTACACCCATTGCACACTAGAGACTTAGGGACCTGTTTGCACATTAAGACTGGCAAACAGGAGTGCAAGCTTAGGGCTCACCAGTAGGCACACAACCTCCCCGTCTATACCCGGCGGGGAGGGTTTGAACACACTCCCGGGAACACCCACCCGAGGAGCAAACCCCCATGTTAGTACGCCACTAATTTTCTCCCCCTCTCATTGTTGCTAGGCTTGGCTTAGTCATCATCTATATGATGGTGTCTGATGCCGAGTTCCTCAGCATCTTAAAAAACGTCCTCTTCAAGGACCCTACCTTTATCGCCAACTATGGCGACTTGTTTGGCAGCGCTTTTGCCGCCAAACAACCTGACGTCCCCGACTCTCCAGAGTCGCCCGATACCCCCCCACCCCTAAGGAGGAATAGGCGCCCCGCCCGTTCCGACAGTGATGAGGAGAGGCCGAGGTCTCCGCGTGGTCCACCTAGGCGTTCAGCCAGCCTGGACCATAAGGACCGTACCCCCTCACCTCTCCCCACCCCAGCCCCCACTCAATACCCTGATCGCTCCCCAATCCCATCAGACCAAGAGATGTCTTCGGACAGTGAGGTCAACTCAGACGAAGCCGGTGCCTTTACCACGGTAGTGGGCAAAGGTAAAAAACGCAGCCGGAAAACAAACAAGGCCGAGGCTCTCGCCTCAAAATCTTTAAAACTTTCCGAGGCAAACTCTGCCCCGGCCCCTACCCCCCGTCCCGCCTCTCACTCCTCCTCGCAGGATAACAGGCCCCCCTCCCCTCAGGAACATACCTCACCTTCCCAGAAGAAGGTGCCCATCCCGCCTCCCTTATTCATCCAGGATAAGGCATATTGGACCAGGATATCCGACTGGTGCAATCAAAATAAGATTAATTTCACTAGTGCCCGCCCCACACAGCAGGGCATTAAAGTAGTTGTCCCCACCCCCACTGATTACCGCAACCTTACCAGGTTGCTACGCGAGCGTGGTGTGTCTTTTCACACCTACGCACTCCCAGAGGACCGACTCCTTAGAGTTGTGATCCGAGGGATTCCGTCCGAAGTCAGCTGCACGGAAGTGCACGCCGACCTCGATCGTCAAGGGATCCCGGTTGCAATAACCCACCGTATGTTCCGTGGTAAGCACGGTGAACCCTACAACATGGTCCTTGTCATTTGTCACCCTGGCGAAAACGCCAAAAACATCTACAATATAAAGACCGTATGCAATTTATCAGGCATCACGGTCGAGCGCCCCCACAAGTCAAACCAGCCTGGTCAATGCCACCGTTGCCAGCTGTATGGTCACTCCCAGCGTAACTGCTACGCAAAGCCCAGGTGCGTTAAGTGCCTAGGCGATCACGGGACTACCGAGTGCGAGCGTCCCAAGGAGAGGGACCAGTGCACGGAGCCCCCTAGCTGTGTCCTTTGCCGCAAAGCCGGGCATCCAGCAAACTATCGCGGATGCCCCAAAGCCCCCAAAATGCGCAACGCCAAAACGGCAAAACGCGCCTCCGACCGCGTTGCGAGGGAAGCCCCCTCCTACGCAGCCCCCTTCCATTACCAACCACCAAACCCTAGAGGCCCACTCGGGCCCTCCCCTAATTTCCACGGCCCACTCGGGCCCAACCCCTGGTTTAAGGGTAATCAAAAGCCCCAATACCCACCTCTTCCGACCTCTCGTCTCGCGCCCCCGGCCTCAGAGCCCCCCGCGCTGATGAACTTACCCATCCCCGCACCTTCTCTCAGACCCAAAACTGCACCAGCAGCTAAAGCCCCCCCCCCATGAGAACCCCCCCTCCGGTAAACTACCCCGGCCTTCTGCCGAGAGAATACCTCGAACCCCAGACAGGGGAAACCCGAATTGACGCCTACTCTAGACTTTGGGCCTTTACCCAAGGCATCCACGAGCAGCGCCTTCAGGTACTTACCAAGTACCAAGACATCTATAGAATACTTAATTCCAATTATAATGTATAATACGGCCCCACCCAAAAGATTCAAACCCCGTTCCCTAAATCTAGGCTTCTTTAATGCCCGAGGCATTAGTGGTCAACGCGATGACGTAGCTGTCTTCTTGCGTGAGCACCAACTTGACATATTACTCGTTCAAGAGTCCTTTCTCAAGCCCCACTGTCGTAATCCCAACATAGCCAATTATAGGCTGATTAGAAACGACAGAACGTACACCGCACTAGGCGGAACGCTAATCTATTACCGCAATTCTTTATATTGCATCCCCATTGATCCCCCAGAGCTAGCATGCCTGGAGGCTTCAATCTGTCGCCTAGGCATGACAGGGCACCAGCCCATCACCATAGTCTCGGCCTATAGGTCCTCAAACAAACCCGCGAGTCTGCTCGAGGACGACCTAAAATCCTTACTCGATCTTAGTAATTCTGTAATTATAGCAGGCGATCTAAACGCCAAACATTGCTCATGGAGCTGTGTCTCCAATAACACCGCTGGTGTTCAATTAGAAGCACTTAGCGACAGACTTTCCTTTGACGTCATCGCCCCGATGCGTCCCACTCACTTTCCCGACACAGTAGGGCAACGGCCCGACATCCTAGATATAGCCCTCTTAAAGCGCGTAAACCTCGGTATTCGCTCTATCGAGGTAATTCAAGAATTAGACTCAGATCACCGACCTGTGATCATTCAACTGGGTCCCCGAGGTGGTCCCTCGGATCCCGGTACTCCACCCTTAACTAAAACAATAACCGATTGGAGGAGACTTGAGGACCGCCTCAAATCTACCTCATCCCCCCAACTAGATTCAATCCCTGATTCCATCGAGACAGTCGCGGATACGGTGGCCGCGATCACCTCGCTCACCAACCATGTGCAGTCCGTAGTGGGCGAATGCTCACGGCAGGTTCCGATGCTGGATGACCAGCGTCTGAAACTGCCGGACGATGTAAATGAGTTGAGGACCGAGAGGAACGCGGCCATCCGTGCCTATGACGCTTTTCCCAACGAAGCCAACCGTGCCCATATGCGCTCTTTGCAGAATACTGTAAAAAGACGTGTAGCTCAGGTACGGGAGGATCGCTGGGACAAGGAAGTCAGCGAAATCCAACCGTCTCATTTAGCCTTCTGGGCACTTCAACGCAAACTCAAATGCGAGACCACGGCAGCTATGCCCCCCCTAAATCGACCCAATCAAAGACCGGCCTTTTATGATGACGAAAAAGCCGAATGCTTAGCCGACAGCTTGGAGTCTCAATGCACTCTCAGTACGCTTCCCGTAAGCCAAACCCACCTTGACAAGGTTAATTCAGAAGTAGAGCGTAGGTCAGCCCTCCCCCCCCCCCCCCAATAGATGACCCTGGTGACCCGCTCCCACCGATCACCCCTGACGAAGTTCTCTCTATAGTCAAGGATCTTAAGCCCAAAAAAGCCCCCGGCGCAGACGGCATCACCAATAAGGTGTTGAAACGTTTCCCTGCCACCCTAATCGCTCTAATGACCGTCATCTTCAATGCGGCATTTAAAAACAACATCTTTCCCCAGGCTTGGAAACAGGCTACGGTAATCGGTATTTCCAAACCGGGCAAACCAAAAGCCGAGCCGAGTAGTTACCGGCCGATTAGTCTCCTCAATGCCTTCGGTAAAATCTACGAGAAGCTTATTTATAAGCGACTCAAAGATTTCACCGACTCAAATAAACTCCTTCCCGACGAGCAGTTTGGCTTTCGTACAAAGCACTGCTGCGTTAATCAACTGCACCGCATTGTAGAACACATCAGTGCAGGCTTCGTACGCGGTCAAATGACCGGCACTCTCTTTTTCGACGTAGCAAAGGCTTTCGATAAAGTGTGGCACAACGGCTTATTATATAAGCTGTACGTGGGACACTCAGAAAGTTTTGCGAAACTAAAAAAAATTGTTCTATACGTACATATATTTTTATCAAATCTTTTCAAAGTACTTTCCACCAGCCTCTATACAAAGATTCATGCGCCTAAACCAGTTTTCAAAACACTTTTTCCAGTCCACCGCAGACACCTCGTTTACAGCCTGCTCGAACGCAGCCAGCGCATCTTCCGGCGACGAAAATTGTACCCCTTTGAGCTGATTTTTTATTTTTGGGAATAAAAAGAAGTCACACGGTGCTAGATCAGGGCTGTAAGGAGGGTGACCCAGGAGTTTGACTGGCGTGCTGTCCAGGAAGTCCCTCGTTTTGAGTGCGGTGTGCGCAGGTGCATTGTCGTGGTGGAGCAGTAGCCCGCGGAGCCCTGTGTTTGGTCGCTTGTTGCTTATAACAGAGAAAACTTCTGGCAAACATTTGGTAGTATACCATTCGGCATTAATGCTTCTTTGATCCCGTAAGGGAATTGATACCAAGTGGCCAGTCAAATTAAAAAAGCTAGCGATCAAAATCTTACCCCCGCTTCTAGATCGCTTCACTTTGGTAGGCGTTGGCTCATTTTGAAACACCCAAACAGTCGACTGGCGCTTGGTTTCTGGGTCGTATTGATAAATCCAGGACTCATCACCTGTAACGATGTCGTAAACACGCCGAGACGAGCCTGCTTCAAATTTGTTAAGCATATCACGGCACCATTCCACCCGGGCCTGCTTCTGAGCATCGGTGAGGTTGTGCGGCACCCAGCGTGATACTATCCTCCTCACGCGAAGATGGCTGTGTAGAATCTCGTGAACGCTTCCCGATCCAATCTTCAATATGTGTTGAATCTCCTGATATGTAATTCGCCTATTGTCTTGGATTAAATTTTTCACTGCTAGCACGTTTTCTTCGGTAACAGCCGTCAAAGGGCGACCGCTTCTTTCGTCATCCCCCAAAGTTGGTCGACCGCGCTTGAATTCGTTATACCAACGATACACGGTTGCCTTGGAAGGGCCTTCATCCATGAATGCCATTTGAAGTCTATCGTACGATTCATCCGGTTTCAGGCGACACTTGAAATCGTATAAAATCATAGCTCTAAAATGTTCCCGGCGCAGATCCATATTTCAGTGAGACACAATACTTTGAATTAACTCGCAAAAAATGTGGAGGGAAATTTTGAAATTGGAACTTACTTATTTTTACTTATAAATAATCATATTTTCGAAAAACATTATAACTGGCCAGTCTCCCATATATAAAAACTTTTTTTCGCAATACTTTCTGAGGGGCCTGGTACACTATGAATGTGCCACATCGTCTCGTGCTCATCATCCGAGACTACTTATCGAATCGTACCTTTCGCTATCGCATAGAAGGGGCTCTCTCCTCCCCCCATCCCATTCACGCCGGTGTGCCACAAGGCTCCGTGCTCTCCCCCCTACTGTTCACGCTGTACACCAGCGATATTCCAAAATGCGGTGCAGCCCGTATGGCCCTTTTCGCCGACGACACGGCAATCTATTACTCCGGCAGGACCCATGTCGCCATTTCTCGTACCCTCCAATCCGCGGCCAACACCCTAGGTGAATGGTTCCGGAAATGGAGAATCGAAGTAAATCCCGAAAAAAGTGCAGCGGTCCTCTTCGATAAGAGACCCCTGTCACAGTATCGTAAAGAATTAAGCGTACCAGTCTCAATGTTCGGAAAACAGATCCCATGGCAACGAGAAGCCAAATACCTTGGCGTGATCCTTGACCGTAGACTGACTTTCAGACCGCATATCCGCAAGGTGAAAAACCGTGCCGCCTTCGTCCTCGGACGTCTCCACCCCCTACTCAATGCGCACAGTAAGTTGCCCACTCCTCTCAAAGTAAGGATATACACCACCTGTATCCGCCCCATACTCGCCTATGCTAGCGTTGTGTTCGCACACGTTAAGCCGGTGAGAATTCACATACTCCAAACCCTCCAAAACCGTTTCATGCGAAGGGCCGTAGGCGCCCCCTGGTACGTACGCAACGTCGACCTCCACCTAGACCTCAAACTGCCGACCATCAAGCAGTTTTTCAAGCGTGTCTCAAAACGCTATTTCGATTCCGCTCCCAAGCACCCCAACCCCATGGTCGTGGCGGCCACCGTCTACCAGCCATCTGCTATTAGCAAAACCCGACGTCCCAGACACACACTCATTGAGCCCGATGACGCTATTACACTCCTCCAGGAGTCAGATAAAAGTACAAGCACACTCCGACGCCGTCGTCCAAAATATCGTCCCCGCCGGCGAGGACCGACGCGACACACACACAGAATCCGAGAGTCCGACTCTCGAGAAACAGAAACACATGCCGACGCAGCACCGGCTGCTGGGGGGATCAGTGGCGGGGTCCCCCTGCTGCACCCTGAGTCGAGGTCCGAGCTCCCCCCTGGGGACGCCCTCACGGTGTAAGCAACCGGAGATAATCTCGTCACGCGAGACCGGCCCTATGCTCTAGAGTAGTTCCTAGGAGCAGGCTATTGCGTAGCCACTGGTTAGGTTTTCTAGGTAGGTCTTAGCCTCGCCGGCGAGGCTTGCCGCTTCACGGCGTTTAGCACGTCACCCGATAGGGACCGAAAGTCCGCTACTTTCGAGGTAACCAATTCGATGCAGCAACGGCTGCTAGGGGGACATAGGAACTGCGGGGTCCCCCTGCAATGCCCTAACGAGGTTCGATCCCCCCCCCCCCTTGGGGGGCGCCCGCTTGCGCGCGGTATTGATGCCGCGCGCATCTAGTTTGTAAGTATGTAGGGAAAAAACCTTCGGCGAATGGAGTCCCACATGGGACTCTCCGCCAACTAAGTCCGGTTAAGCAGAAATGGGACTTCGGTCCCACCTGCGAGAGCCCATTCGAAAAAAAAAAAAAAAAAAAAAAAAAGTCGCGCCTCGTCAGTCAGTTGACGATTAGCGTTCGGAGCGATAAGTTCGTACCTACCTACTTACAAGCTGGCTAGCCTGCTGCCTTCTTGTAAGTTCTACTGCCCGCTGTATTCTGATTGTATCAGTTTTGTACATTTCTTCTTTGGACTAAACTTTGTCTCATAAACGCAGTAACGATTGTGCATTATTTTGACCCTACCATCCTGACGTGTAACATTATTAATAAAGAAGAATGGAACGTTGGCTTAAAGGTGTTAAACGTGTTGCAACGACATCTTCTAATGACGCTGAATGTTCAAAAGCAGTACGCGCGGAGAATACAGCAATTACCGATCCAGACGATGATGCCACGACGTCAAGCTCCATTGTTTCAAAGACGAAAAAAAGGAAGTATGATGAATCATATATCAGTTTCGGATTTGTTGATTCCAACGGCTCACCTCTCTGCATGTTATGTAGTAAACTGCTTCCTAATAGTTCCATGGCACCTGCCAAATTACGCAGACATTTAGAAACTGTACACCCCGAGTCTAAAGACAAGAATAAAGAATTTTTTGTTCGTAAAAAAGAACAGTTATTGGAAAGTCAAAAAAATATGATGCATGTAACACAAACTATCAATGAAAAGGCCACGGAGGCATCATATTTAGTTAGCTATCGCATTGCACAAGCAGGTGAAGCGCACACTATCGCTGAGAATTTAATAAAGCCATGTGTGTTAGACATAACAAAATGTATGCTCGATGAAAAATCTGCAAAGCATCTTTCTACTGTACCGCTATCAAACGATACTGTTTCACGGCGAATCCATGATCTGGCAAGCTACGTCAAACAAGAACTAGTTGCACGTCTACAAAAAACACGATTCGCCTTGCAAATGGATGAGTCAACTGATGTCACTGGTCTGGCTATCTTGCTGGTTATCGTGAGATATCCATATGAACGTTCTTTTGAAGAAGACATGCTTATGTGTTCACCGCTGCCCACAAACACTACCGGGGAAGAAATTTTTAATAAAATAAACATATTTTTTAAAGAAAATAATCTTAGTTGGAACGATTGCATTGACATTTGTACAGATGGGGCCAAGGCGATGACAGGTAAAACAGCAGGAGCAGTATCACGAATAAAAAGTAAAGCGCCTAATTGTAGTTCCAGCCATTGTATTCTGCATAGACAAGCACTTGCGATGAAGCAAATGCCGTCAAATCTAAAATTAGTTATGGATGAAGCGGTAAAAATTATTAATTTTATCAAATCACGACCACTACAATCCCGATTGTTCTCATTATTGTGTGAAGATTATGGCAGCAAACATAAAACACTGCTGCTCCATACAAAAGTGCGATGGCTGTCTCGGGGTAAAACTTTAACAAGGCTATTTGAACTTAGAGCCGAGTTACAAATGATTCTTTCAGCAGATACAGTTTCTTTTAATTTGAAAGACCGTTTGTATGATAAAACTTGGTTGTTCCGATTGTCTTTTATGGCGGATATCTTTCAAAAACTGAACGAATTGAATTTATCATTGCAAGGTAAACAGACAACAGTGTTCCAGGCCTATAACAAAATAACTGCCTTCAAAAGAAAATTAGATTTTTGGATTATTTGCGTTGGTAAGAGAGAAATAGAAAGCTTTACGTCACTCAGTGAGTTTGTTAGCGATAACGACTCGGAAATGTTTCAAGATGATGTGTTTGAAGAATTGGTCCAATATCTCACTTTGATGCACGCATCTTTTGTAAAGTATTTTCCCGAAGAACATAATACAAAAATGAAGCTGAATTCATGGATTCATAATCCTTTTTTACCCAACTTGCAAAAGCCCGAAAGTATGTCAAACGAGATATATGAATCTCTTTTAGAAATGTCATCAGACACAAGTATGGAGTCACTGTTCAAAACGACGCCTCTCAACGATTTTTGGTGCAGAATCCGTGATGAATATCCAATGCTTGGCAGAATGGCTCTGAATATTCTTCTCCCGTTCCCAACAACATATTTGTGCGAAACAGGATTCTCAACCTATGCAGCCACGAAAACAAAATATCGCAATAGACTGGACGCCGAACCTGATATGAGACTTCAAATGTCTTCTATCAAACCTGATATCAACCAATTGATGAAAAATAAAAAACAGTTTCATACCTCCCATTAGTTAAGATTTTTTCATTTTTAATATCTTCTATTATTGTACTTGGCATGTGGTTAAAGTAAGTAATAATTAGTAACTGTTACATTGTACTTTTATTATGCTTATATAATAAAGAATACACTTTTAAAAACTATTGTTTTATTGTAGGGTTCCGTCAAGTATTTTGCTTGTCAAAAGGGTTCCGTGACCAAAAAAGTTTGAGAACCGCTGGTCTATTCAATTTGATCTAGTCTAACGGCCGGTTTCTGATTTGAGAATTTCAGCTTTACTTAACTAAGCGGCGCTCAAAAATTGAGTTTACTTAAAACGAATATTTAAGTATTTTGTGTTTCACATGTTGAAAAATTTTCCACTCAAACCTCCATTAACTAAGTAACTACTTAAGTCTAGTGCCAACGTTCAGGCAAACATTTCTACGTTTCGATTCATGTGCGGAAACCGGATATGAAACGATAAATTCAATCATATGTAAGTCTAAAGAAAAGAGTATCGACATTTAGAATTCAATAATATTATGCCGAAATAATTATAAAATGCTACAAAAATAATTATATTCTCTATTTTTTTAACAAAGTATGATGTATAATTTTAGAACGCAGTGGCACGATATGCCTAGAATGGATTGCACTTCCCAATCCAACGAAAACAATTTACGAACGTCAACAATTTACGTCAACAATTTAAAGAAAACCACGGTATTTTAATTTACTGTATCATTTGTACCTCTATTGATTTATATACATACATCAATAGAAATGAAATTATTTCTGCAGTAGGTATTCGTATCTTGTCACACAAGAAACGTGTGAGAAATCCAGCAATGATATAACTTCGTTAAATCTTAACCTGCTACCTATAACTAGTGACTGGAATACGAACATACTATTAATTAATAATAAAATCGTTATGTTGGGGTCGTTGGTTGAATTATAACATAAATATATTATTACTGGATTACAACCTTGCATTGGTTGATTCAATATGTGAGATAGTGGACATATGCCGTCACAGATTTAGTGAACTGCGAAGATGAGACGCGAAGAATCAATCTGCAGGCCGTACAAGCATGTTTGTCTTTCGGAGGAGTACATGCTGATAATATCTCATTCCTATTAAAACATCAACTAATATTGAACCAGTTTCTTCCAGTCTGCGCCGATCAATCAATCAATCAACTCAGCCTATCGCAGTCCACTGCTGGACATAGGCCTCTCCCAAATTGCGCCACAACGCTCGGTCCTCTGCCTTCCGCATCCAGTCCCCCCCAGCCACGTTCTTTAGGTCGTCGGTCCACCTGGCAGGGGGGCGCCCGATCGCGATAGACAAATAAATCTCTCCAGCTAGGCAGATGGTAGTGATTATATTATCTTTGGGCATCTGCCCATCTGTTTGTCCATCTGGACTACGTAGGTGTGGACCCGAGTACACCAAGGATTGGGATTGTCTACCAAGGATTGGGAAAAACCAGTGATAGTGTCAGTGAAAGTTACAATCATAAGTTAAAACAGTTTAATGTTGTATAAGTACCGAATGTTCATAGTTTATTTATTCAAATACCTACTTATCAGATCAAAGACATTCAAGGTATCTATCATAAATCTCCAGTTCCAACAAACATGTGGAAATAAAAATGACAGACTCATAGTGTGTTTTTTCATTCATCAAAACAATATTATGTTTGTTCCATGTGTGGTTCCATGGATGTATGACCTAATGGTTCTTAGTTTTTTCCATAAACATTGGTTTTTTCCAAGTATTTTCATATAGATTTATTTACATAATTTTTCAATATTTTTGAAGTCAACAAATGTATCACCATGACGACGTATGGTTTGTTTTTTCTCGTTTTTCTAGGTGGCATTGATTCCATAAAATACCTAAAGAGGTTGCATAACAATATTCAAACAAAAAGTTTTGTTATTAACTTTTCGTTTTACCATAGAATACTGACTTCATTCTTACGAGGTATTCTATTTTACATACATTCATAATATCACGCCTGTAGGTATTTCCCTGAAGGGGTAGTCCGAGGTGTATAATAGGTACATTCACATTTTGTTAGTTATGTTATCAGTCCCATAGGGGCGAGCTTATTGCCACTAACCGAGCACAGATCCAGACTTCGGACTGCTACTGAGAATTTGCTAATTTAAAAAAAACCTATGCGGTCAGGGGACCCTCGGTCAGGAACGATTCCTCACGCACACACACACACAGACATACTAGAAAGAAAAAGAAAGAGAGAACGTGTGGTGTGCGTACATGCCTGCACATATCACAAAAATCTTACGTGACGTTACATTTCCTCCAGAATCACACCTACTGCAAGCCTCGTTAAGGAACTTCGTTCGAAAAACTCAAAGCTGCTCATTTTTTTTTTCCGTGGGGAAATCCTCATGGACGCACACCGCCCGGGGTAGACGGAGCCAGTGTCGGACTTTTAGCGACTAAAACCACCACGGTGTTCTTTCAACTACCTTAGCCGGGGGCGTGGGAACCCGTGAGTATTCACCCCCGACAGGTCCCGGCCCGCCACAAGCATGCGAGCCCCTTTTACCCGTGCGGCCTAGCGTCAGCCGCACCCTCCTCGGTGCCGCTCATGGACCACTGCACGCAATCTCACCTCACGGGACTTTACCAGCTACGCCAGCTGCGCCAACTACGCCAGCTAATAAATGGCTTATTCCCGCGCGCTCCAGGATTTCCTTCCCACGGGCTCCAAAACGAAAAAATATTGTAATATTAATAAAAAAATCGGTCCCATGAGCTCCAAGGATTTCAAAGTACAGATTGCATAAAAGTTAATACGTTAAAGATGTTTTTTATTTTTTATTTGATGAAGCAATCATACTAACGAACTGGAGAACTGCGAGATGTGAGTCTGACCATGCAGGGCTGCTGGCCAGAAAACCTCCACGTGTGCCTGACGGCTGCTTGTCCTTCTGAACACGTCTGGAGGGAACGGCAGTTGTTTGACCGGTGCATCCTGGGCACGGGCAATAAAATCCTATAGAGGTATTAACCTTCGGGGGATTTTATTGCCTGTGGCAAATATTCTGGCGCAAGAGGGGCCCGTACTGGGCCAGTGGGGAGTTGTTGCCAATAGAGGGCATAGTAGAGGAGCAGGGGCGGGCCCGGTGTGTACTTATCCTGCCACTGGGCAGGCAGCGAGGCGACTGTCTTTCCCTGCCCCCGTCGATCTCGTAATCTCAGGAGTGCCCACTGAGTAGTGTTCTCGCGCCTCTTGGGACCGAGGGTCTTGAGGGTCCATGAGGTGAGGTGGCGTGCAGTGTTCCGTGTGCGCCACCTAGGAGGGTGCGGCCAACGTCAGGCCACACGGGGAGAAGGGGCTCGCCTGCTTGTGGCGGCCAGGACCTGTCGGGGGTGGTTGTGTGAATACTCACGGGTTCCCACGCACCCGGCTAAGGTAGTTGAAGGAACACCGTGGTGGTTTTAGTCGGTAAGAGTCCGACACTGGCTCCGCTTACCCCGGGCGGAGTACGTCTATGAGGACTACACCAAGGCAAAAAAAGAAAAGTCTGACCATGCAGTTCACACCGCCATCGTCGCTGCGTCTCGTTACGTTTTTTTATATAGCATAAGATCGATCGAAGATTGTGATATCCAAAACTGTGTTTTTTTACTTTTGTGCAATTGATATTTTATGTACCTACCTGACCAGTAGCATAATAATGTCTAAGATCGACGTGTAAAATCTGAAACCGATTTTTCATATTTTAACATAACATAACATAACGCCTGTATTTCCCCGAAGGGGTAGGCAGAGGTGTATAGCACACCCACATTTCACCAGTTATGTTATAGTCTCATGTATTAGGGGGCGAGCCTATTGCCACTAACCGGGCACAAATCCAGATTCCGGGCTGCTACAGAGAATTTCCTAATGAAAAAACCCAATAACACTTTGCCCGACCCGGGAACCGAACCCGGGAACCGAACCCAGGACCCCACGCTCAGTAGTCGCGCTTGCAACCACTAGACCAACGTGGCATATTTTATTTACTTATAAATCATTTTCATTTTAAATATACATAAGGCCGATTTCTGATATCAGAAACATTGATTCCTGGCTAATTTTAACTTATCTGTAATTGATGTTTATAAATTTTTAGGTCGATTTGTGATGACAGAAATTTTTAACTACCTATTTTTCACTCTTGAATTTCACACTATAAGTGTAACCTATCGGTCGATTTGTGACTGATGCCTTAAACTATATTCAGCAAATTATAAATATGAATGTAAGCCATAAGCGTTTTATTTTGCTAACCATACACAATTTCGCTTGGAGCTCTCGGGACAAAAATAGGTAGGTATATTAATCTTTATTTAGTTTGTTCTACAAAATTTGGAGCTCTCGGGAACCAATGTATGAAAACATTTTTTGACGAGAACAATAGTTTTGAAGCTCATGGAAATAAGCCGTGCCAACTACGCCAGCTGTGCCAGCTACACCAGCAGGCGTAGCATGACCACTGTAGACAACCGATTTGTCTACGGAAGAATCAACAAAACTACATTGTGTAGAACTTTATCTGTCATTTTGTCTAATATTTCGTAGACAAAACGCTTGTCTACAGTGGTCATGCTACGCCTGCAGCTGCTGATCGGGCAGCAGACTACCCCGAGTCTTCTGCTCGCAACCTCCTGTAATTTTTATAGAGGTTTTCTTCCTCGCCGTCTGGGCGCTGAAGCCAAGACCCTCGGTCCCAAGAGGCGCGAGGACACTACTTAGCAGGCACTCTTGGGGTTACGATATCGACGAGGGCAGGGAAGGACAGTCCCCCGCTGCCTGCCCAGTGGCAGGGTGAGTGCACACCGGGCCCGCACCTGCTCCTCCATTATGCCCTCTGCTAGCATCAGAGGGACACGTGGAGCAACGCCCCACTGGGCCCACATCGGGCCCCTCCGGTGCCAGAATATTCGCCATAGGCAACAAGATCCCCCGAAAGTTAATCCCTCGAAAGGATTCTATTGCTCGTACCCAGGATGCACCGGCCTCAAAACTGCCATTCCCTCCAGACGTGTCCAGAGGGACAGGCAGCCGTCAAACACACGTGGAGGTTTTCTGGCCAGCACCCGACCCAAAGCTGCTGGTCCTTCTCCATACGTCTCGAAAGAACAGCAGTTTGATGAACCGGTGCAACCCGGGCACGGGAAATAACTCTTTTTCGGTGTACTTTATTTTCCGTGGTGAATATTCTAGCACGAGAGGGGCCTTATCTGGGCCAGTGGGGCGATGCTCCGCGGGTCCCTCTGAAGTTAGCAGAGGGCACAGTGGAGGATGCAACGCACGGTGTGGTCACGATGTGCAACGAAATGGTCACCCATTCACGGACTGACCGCGGGAACTGTAGCTTAACCTCGCAGATCATACAACCCGCGCAGTTGCTATTGCTACTTAACTACGAGCCCCTCATAGCAACGTCACATTTCATTCATGAATTAAAAATTAATTATTAATAGTTAAATTCATTTAGAAATATACCTATAGACCAAACCACGGACGGGTTTGACTATCATTTATTTAATAAAGAACCGTTAATACCTATTCAAACCTAACCAATAGAAAACTTTGTTAGAACGACTAGAAAAAAAAACACTACTGCAACAAGGTGTTGTATGGTCAATTCTGGACTATAATGACTGTTTTGAGAATACCAGCTACACTTAACAAAGCGGCACTCAAATTTTGAGCAATACTTAACTAATTTTGTGTTTCACACGCCAAAAACTCTTCTGCTCAATCGTCCATCAACTAAGTATTTCTCAAACTCTGCCTAGGTGCAGTACCAACGTTCAGGAAAACATCAATGTACGTTTCAATCAAAGAGGATGTAATACTACGTATAGGTTCAACCCACCCAAATCGAAAACGATTTGAAAAAATAATAATTACATGTTAGTATAGCAATCGATACATCGTTTTTTTATTAATATTATTCCAAAACCATTGAAAATTTCTATAAAAAGGTGGTCATAAAATAAATTGAATGCACAATGTATGAACTAAATGTAGTATATTATATACTCTTTGGTATGTACCTCGCCGACCTTGTTTCGTGCTTGGCCAGTTTGGCCACGTCAAACCTTTGCGTCAAACAGAGAAAAAAATCACTAACGCAGTGTTGCCAATGCTACGGCAATTACCGTGTTCTACGGTTTTCAGGCTAAAAAACTACAATATCTACGGCCTACGGCTGTAACCCCATGGCCGTAGCAAAATCTGTGGCTTTCAGTCACGGTAATCATGTTTTCGATAAATATATCACTCCATGTATCCAAATGTATCTAGTGCGTGTTCATCTTTGCTTGTAAATCCGAATTCCAACTTTGCAAAGTAATTGTGAGTGAGTGTTATGGACAGGTATTTCCCGATTAGATTACCCATTTAAAATGAAATGTTGTTAATACGTTTTTTATTAAAAAGAAAAAAAAAAGAAAAATGACGAACAATTAAATATGCACGAAAAACTTAAACAAAGCGCCATTTGGTTGATGCTGAAACGTATCTCCTTTTTTTTGGCAGTGCTACGCAAAGTACTCTGTGGTGCTTCGGCCGACCGTTGATCATTTCCATATAAACACGGCTTTTCTACCGAACGTACACAGCTGCCTAAAAATTATTATTGGCAACACTGTACTAACGTCCAAAACTCAATAAATCAAAAAAATGTCAACTGCAAAATTCTATAATTTTAACACGAATAGTTGAACTTATTTGAATTAAAATAATATAAATTAAATTATTTCTACAGTACTCGTGTACGCATAGTAGTATCTACGTCTAGTATAAGCTACGTGTGAAATCGAGCAATATAAGATTAATTACATAAAAAATTAACGTCTTACGAAAGTCTAGTAAATTGGAATACGAAATAATTATTGTAACATAGAATTACAACCATTGGTTGATATGTGAGAAAGTTATCCCATGTTATTGCAGCTATAAATGCGACGCGAATTCCGTAGGTACGTTGTTGAGCAGTCTTTGATTATATACCTGCCTCTGGGCAGTATACATTGCTCATTTTTATTACTTCATCGACAAAGATCAGCGATTCTCCTCCAGTCTGCTGTCTATACAGATGTCTGAGCTACGACGTGAAGTCATCACTCGCATCATGATATAAATCAATGTCTGACCTCTCCAGCCAAGCAGACTACCAAGGCGTAGACCAAAGTGTAATCAAGGATTAAGAAAGAATTTGTTATAGTGCCAGTGATATTGAAAGTTAATAACCATTGGGTTACAACAGTGTATGAACTTGAAGCAATGTTATTTATGTTATAATGATCAAAATTTTGTAAAGTTATGCAAATTAATTGATACGTTACGACTTTACGACTAAAACCGAAGTGCGGCTACACCCAACGCATCGACGCGGCGACTGTCAGCTGGCCTTCCCCTGGTGTCACCGATGTCCATGGGTGGCGGTGATCACTCACCACTCCGCCCGGTTACCCACCTGCTCGTTTGCCCACTCTGTTATTGAAATTAAAGCCAGTTGTATTCGGATATAACTAGTTCTAGCCTTAATCATGCTGGCTACCAATCCAATTGGTATAAACAGTATGGTTAAAACTATGGAGGAGTGGCTGGAGAGGTGCTATGATCTCCTCACCTACTGGCTGACCCAGATTCTCTCGGGGCATGGTTGCGTCGGGAAGTATCTGTGTCGCATAGGCCGGGAGCCGACGCCCAAGTGTCATCACTAAGGAACTTCCCAGAGGACACGGCGCGGCACACACTGGAAGAGTGCCCAGCTTGGGTCACGCAGCGCCATGACCTCATCACTGCAGTAAGCGGCAGCGATCTGTCGCGTCCGACTGTGGTTTTGTCTATGGTCGGGAGTGAGAGCGCTTGGGAAGGCGTCGTGTCCTTCTGCGAGGAGGTGATGCTCGCTAAGGAGGCGACGAAGAGGGTTCGAGAGGCGATGGCCTCCAGACACCAGGTGCCCAGGTGGCCTGCGGGTGGCGGACTCGGGGTGTCCCGCCGCCTGACTAGTCTCTAGTGATTACATTACATTGTAGGAGAGTGTCGCTTTTACATATCTATTATAAATCCTATGTTTGTACTATTTTGTAATTTGTAGAACCTACTTATTATTTATAGTCCTATGTTTTATTTAGAATAACACAAGTATGTACATTTAAGACAGTGATTTTGTGGAAATAAAAATAAAGACAATCTTTCACAGAATGTGTGGTTTTTATTCATTATCATCATCTTTCTCCTGCCCTGATTGCAATTTAAAGAGGCTGAGGTGGAAGACTTGGGTTCTTTAGGTTCTCTAGGGTTTCCTCATAAAAGAGCTTGAGTTACTCAAGGAGCTATGGAAAGAATAGCTTTTCAGTTAGGGGTTTGCTCAGTGGGTAAACTTTGGGAGTAAAGATGATAAGGTCATCATCTTTGTTTAAGAATAAAATTAGCAAGTAGACCTGAAACGATTTCCATTAGGAAACAGAACGCAGTATGGCATCAAAGATGGATCGAATATATAGGGAAGGTCGTAGAATGTGCTAGATGATAACCATAATAAAATTGCAGGGAAACGAAAAAACCCCTATTATTTGCCTCCAAAATATATTGAGTGGAGTTTAAGTAGCCAAATTCGGATACTTAAATTTCTTCCGCTCAAATCAGATTTAAGTAAGTATTTGAGCGTAGGTAACGTGTTGTGAAATGCAAATTTTGATTTAAGCGAACGAAATTTAAAATTTTAAAAATACTGACGGTTGAATGCTTATCTTTGAGAAATGCTCAGATTTTTCCTTAAAACCATACTCAAATGATACCTAAGTACTCCGTAAGTAGGTGATGTGAAACGCAATTTTCTAGTTAAGCGGACGTAATGTCAAAATTTAATGGGAATTTGAGAAAACTTATCCTTGAATGCTTAACTTTGAGAAATACTCAGATCAGAAACAGAATTTCGTTAAACCCATACTCAAACCACACTTAAGTACCACTTAACTGAGTTTTCTCAAATCAGAAACCGGCCGTAACTCTATAGAGTCTAATAAGTTAGAAATACATACAATGAGGTTTTTGTTACCAAGTGACTTCTTAGTGACGTATGTGGTCTGGTGGTTCGAGTGTAGGACTGCTGATCACGAGGTCGTGGGTTCGATTCCCACAGGACACAAATATTTGTGTGATAAACATAACTTTTTGTGTTGGTCTGGGTGTTGCTTATGTATTATAAGTATGTATAAAAAAAAAAAGTATATAAGTATTATATCCATTTTCTAGTACCCATAGCACAAGCTCTGCTTAGTTTGGGACTAGATGGTGCCGTGTAAAAATGTCCCATAATATTTATTATAATTAAATATTTTTTCCGTCTCATCATACGAATACCAGGCGAATCCTAATGCCTTTCCGACTGACAATATTATATAAGTTGCTTTTTACAAAATTGATAGAATGACCTATAATATGTTTATTTTCTAATACTCTTTGTCGTTTGTAGTTTAAAAATAACAGGCTCATGAGACTTTCCAACTGTGTCTTGACTGACAACGCATCAGTTATGAGGCGACTGTAACGGTAATAGGCTACATCCCATTTGGTAAACATCCCATTTCGTAAACTATAACTGTTGTATAATTGTTGGTATACTTCCCGGCAAATAACTTGAACATGTGGAGTGATCGATTTAAGCGATTCTTACCTTTATGTCATTAGTCATTATACTAACATGAGCAGTGCCGCCATTTTTGTTCAAGTTATTTGCTGGGAAGAATATCCCTTGTACACAATATGTTGTGGCGAAAAAATTATTTGATTTCATTAAAAAAAAAAACTACTTGAAATTTATACTAACTGAAACCAAAGTATTTCACTACAATGTAGGCATAATTTATGTGCTCACATTATAAACACAATTTCGTAATTCCTAGAAAGTTCTGCAACAACAAACATATGACATAACGATGTTGTTTTCAGTATTATTTGCAACGTTTTGGAAGCGTACATTGAATTGTTCGCGTAAAATGTCATGTCTAATTATGTCCTACTCATGAGATTGTGTGGGACGATCAGTGCACCGTTTGTAGTGCACAAAAGATCTTTAAGACAAAATAAACGTATCTAACAAAGTATTAGTAGAGCTCTTTTGAAAGAGTTCGTCCGGAGAAGTTCTACCAGCACCGGTGTACCGTGTCCGCCGTACATACATTTTTTTTATTTTTATAATACAGGTTGGCGAAACGAGTTAAAGACCCACCTGATGTTAAGTGGTTACCTTTTCCCATAACAACTGTAATACCACCTAGGCTGTTGCCTAAATTGTACCGCAAGTCGGTTCGCCAAACTGAGACATGAAGATGGAAAGTCTCATGTAATTGTAATTTCACCGGCACCCGTACCCTTCAGACCGAAACACAGCAATGGAACACTATTTGGCGGAGAAGTAGGTACGGTGGTAGTACTTCCCCGGATGAACTCTTTCACAAACTTTTTTCTTTCTGCCTTCAAACCAACTTCAAACAGTTATGTTTGCCTTACTGTGTTCCGGTGCAAAAGTGCCGGTGAAATTACAATCCCATTCTTTCCGGTGAAATTACAATCCCATTCTTTCCATCTTCATGACAGTCTGGCAAACGCGATTTGCAGTACCTTTTAAGCAACAACCTAGGTCACGGGTTCTCAAAGTGGTAGACGTGATGACATGTAAAAAGGGGCGTAGGCGAGGCATTAAAAGACGGATACAGGATAATTTGCAAGAACTATTTAATTGCGGCGATGGAGAGGGGGCGCGTCATTTTAATTTTAAGTAGTAAGGGAGCGTGGTAGACTAAGCTTTGGGAACCCTTGACCTAGGTGGTATTGCAGTTGCTAAGGGAAAAAAATACCCTTTAACATCAGGTTGGCCTTTACCTTGCTCAGCCAATCTATGCCAAAAAAAAACTAGTAAGTGACGTTTAAAAAAATAATAACCGGTAGAAGTTCTTTGGCAGTAGCAGTAGCCATGTCTTTCGAAGGATTGATGCCCGTTGGAGCTGGAAAGCCCTTGTATGGAGACCGTGGATCGGCAGACGTAAGACGCCACCAGCTAGTAAGAAATAAAGAAAACAAAGTTGATTCCCACCAACAGTAGAAGAAATAGGCATACAAACTTAAAACAAAGAAAATAATTATGTTTCCGCGTAGCAAAAGAACAGGAAAGTGGATTAAGGGGTGTAGACTAGCGGAAGGTGAATACCCTTCGCCTGGAGAAGGCGGAGGGGTATGTTGGGCTCCAACCGACTTAAACAACTCAGTGGCCGATTTCAGCACAAAATAGATGACCTACGGAAACTCCTGTGGAACGCGCTGGTGCTATTCCCATTGGCACGTCCCGGGAGGACAATGTTCTCAACTCCACATCAGCATGCCACCACCACGTGCTGGTGTCCTCCCCATGGTTGCTTAATGGATGCCTCGAGTCCCTCACTCTTAGCACCTCCAATGCTCAAGGGACCTCTGCCAGTACATGGTGACAGGGAATGCGGCATGTAGCCCTATCTGGGCTGTGTGCCGAGGCGGTTGCCTCCCCTTCGCCTCAGACCTCTCCCTTTCCTTCAAACTGTGACCGTGGTTTTTTATTTTTCTTTATTTCAATTAAAATTAAGACTTGAAGATCGTAGTAACTATTACTGATGGAGATAAGGAAAGTTATTTAGGCTAAATCTCCTATTATTCACACAAAATATTTGTGTGGGAAGATCAATGCATCTTGTAAAGTTCATATCTGATACATCTTTGTATTGATTTATGAACAGAATCAATTATTGCTCGATTGATAGCAGTATTATTCATAAATTATTTATACAGATTTAGCAAATCCTCATTGTTTATTGGTTAGTAAATTTAAGGTTTAAATGTCTGCTTAGGCTCTATACTGTTTAACATAAATTTTCATTCAAATCTCTTTGTTGAAGGAGTGAAGTCCTACTAACATTGTAATTGCGAAAGTATGTATGTTTGTTCTGTTTGTTTGTCCTATAATAACGCTGAAACAGTTGAACAGATTTGGATGAAATTTGGTACACAGATATACCATGTCCTGGAATACCAGATAGGATTATTTTTGTCGACATAACAATTGAAGTGACTATTTGAGACCATCAAAGACCAAGATAATGACAAAAATCTTATCTTATCTCTTTCTTCTTAGAAATTGCTTTAAGCGATAAGGCCGCCAATTTTTAGTACTGTGCTCATGTTTGTTATAACTTTATTTTTATTTTTATGGTGTGTAAACAATAATTTATACTCTATCTATCTTATATCGTTTAACTAATTTATGCAACGACTTCAAATGAAAATCAATGAATTTAGGTTACAGGTTACTTGCTTGTCTTAATATTGTATCCTGTGGTTCGATTCATGAGAACATAGTCACCTATGTTTTAATTACATAAGAGACGCAGTGCAAAAAATTGTTGCGGATAAAACATAAAACAGCAAGTTTCCATGCATCGTGTTCTTGGATAATAAATAACTCGCAAGTCAGGCTGACACGGATATGATAAGAAGAAAATAATGGCAGCAGCCTCGTCCCTTGTTATGTATAGTTACAAGTACCTATTTAAAAAATCTTCCTAAGCCAACAAGCATGCATGAGGAGTAGGTATATTGTGAATTAAGATAAAGCGAAAGATGTGCATCCAGATCGTGGCGGGTATAAATCTATAGCCTCTGCCTACCCTACAAAATTTGTCGATAACTATACGATATCGCAAAAACGTATGCTAGGAGCTCTATATTGAAGAAATCTATATATATTTTTTTTTTTTTTCGAATTGGCTACTCACAGGAAGCACTAGAGTGCTCTTTCTGCTTAACCGGGCTTTGGGGGCGGAGAGTCCCGTTAGGGACTCCATCCGCCGAAGAAATCTATATTTAACATCGATATATATGTACTACGAACTAGATGTGCTGTTCAAAAGAACAACATGGTTACACAAAGTTGTGGTTCCGGAACCACACTGTCATCTGTCATTAGTTCACTTGACAGCTGTCTCGCGAACACACGTAAAGGACATTGCTAAAGATCCTTAGTGGCTTCGCCTTAAGGCGTTCCATATTAAAGTTGATGCTCACCATATACAACTCAATGAAGCCAATGTATTTCAATACATTCATATACACGGACAGTACTAAATATAATTTTAGATTTTTAAAATATTTACTTTTTTGACACATATAATCACAGATATCTGTGCTATTTTGGTGTCATGTTTTGCTTTTTTTGTTATGTCAAACAACCTACAATGTCGTCAAGTTGTCAGTCGATACCATATTTTTTGGAATTTCTTGTGTGAAAAGGAGTATATAATATTGAATCATAGACTATAGAGTATCGAAATAAAAATATGGATGATACACAGATATCATGGATGATACAATTTTATCCGGTTACGTCATTAATGTATTGATATTCCTTAAAATATTGTTACGACGGAGGGTTAAGCAGAGTGGACTGAAATACTTCAACCTCGATTTTCCTGGACTTAGAGACGTTTTCAGCAGGCTGAAATGCATTTTCAGTCCGTATCAGAGGAGGCTCTATCACATACCAAAGAATCGAAATTTTGAGTAAGTTGCCGTTGTTTTCAGGCGCCTGAAACATGTTTTCAGGCCGTTTCAGGAGCCAACAAATCCGATGCCGACATTTCCTGAAAACCCATTTTCAGGCGTTTTCAGGACCCCTTATGGCCATTTGACATCCACATGTAAAATCGTTGATGAGTGAGCGAGATAGAGCTAAATATCAGACAAGGATAGACGAAGAACCTTCTGGAAGAGAGTGAGTAGGATAGAGCTAATATAAGACAAGGATAGACGAGATTCGACAAGCTTCGAGAACATTCCATTCTAGAAGTGAGTGAGTGAGATAGAGGATAGATGAGGTTCGACGAGGTTCGAGAACTTTCTATTTCGAGAATGTGCAAGTGAGAAAGAGTTATCTAATGACAAGGATAGATGACGTTCGAGGACTTTCCAGTACCACGACTCGCGGCCTATATAAACGGCGCAGCTGAGCGCCAGTGGAGTTCAGTTGGAGTTCAGTTTGGATCAAGCGATACAAGCGATAACATCGAAGCGATACTTGGAGCGATTTAACTAGTAACTTTGTGTGTTAATTAGTGGTTCAGTGTAATTGTTCTGTAATAAAGTGTTCTCTACGCATTTAATCGGCTTTCTATCTATATACGAACCCCCAGCTCGTAACATTTGGTGTCAGAAGTGGGATAGAAAATGCCGATTACGCCAAGAGAGGAGGAACCAGCTGGTAACGAAACGCCGAGTCGGATGCAGACGAGACAGTTAACGGCGAGACAGACAGCTCAGGACGCATCAAGAACTATGAATCAGGAGGAGGTTGTCCAACAGGGACCTCAGCCTCAAGGTGGGAATAACGATATTGCCAGCTTATTCAATTTGATGCAGCAAATGGCAAGAAGGCAGGAAGAGCAACTACGCGAAACACGCGAACTAGCTGCAAGGCGGGAAGAGCGGTTCCGTAGATTGGAGAAGGTACTTGATCAACAAAGAGCATCATTGAAGGAACTTGATCTCTCTTTTAAAAACAAACTAGATAAGGTAGAGGTTGATCAAGCTATCGCTAGTGACACATACACATCCAAACAAGATGAAGCCGAGAAGAGCCAAGAATTGGACGATGAAGCAAATGAAGGTGAAGATGAAGTTAATATGTGTCAAAAAACTGAAGATGACTCAGAAGATACAGATGGCACGTTCAACCCGAGCGGGTCGGAGGAGGACGATAGCAACTTCTACCCGGAGGTGGGCAAGGGAGTGGTGGGCGCCACACAGCGCCACAAGTCGCTGAGCCGCTGCCGCTCCGATGGCGAGCCCGCCAAGCGCGGCCGCAAGGTCAAGGGCAAGAAGGGATGGCCAAGTAACCTGAGTCACGGTCGAAAAGCAGAGTCAAACAGCGAAGAAGAAAGTAAAAAGTCGGAGAATGAGAGCGAGAACGAGTCCGGAAGCGATACAAAGGAGTCCGAGCAGGAGCTCAAGTCGAAGCGTGGGCGGACAGCGGCAGCAGCACCGGCACTCGTGGCGAGAGGCCGCAAGGGTGCCCTGGCTAAGAATGTTAACGCTAAGGCCACGCCCGTCAAGCGGAAAGCACTCACACCACCTGCAGAGAAGAAGGCACCCGCTGCCAAAGACGCGGGGCCACCAGCGAAGAAGAACAAGAAGGCTTCCTCAGACAAGAAGTACGGCGAGGGCAGCGTGAAGCACAAGGAAGAAAGCAGCGCCGAGGAGTCCAACACGCCCGTCGACGAGAAGACCAAGAGCTCGCCCACTGACGAAGAGATCAAGACGTATGACCCTGGAGGGTGCAAACTTTATTTGGATGGCCCGTCACGAAGATCAACGATGTCACCTACTGAATTCGGAAGGACGGACGCAATCAACCGAAGATTGTACACATTGATCGACTGGCCCGGTACTACGGAGATAATGATGCTCGGGACGAGCATGTCTTAGGAGGGGGTAGTGTTACGACGGAGGGTTAAGCAGAGTGGACTGAAATACTTCAACCTCGATTTTCCTGGACTTAGAGACGTTTTCAGCAGGCTGAAATGCATTTTCAGTCCGTATCAGAGGAGGCTCTATCACATACCAAAGAATCGAAATTTTGAGTAAGTTGCCGTTGTTTTCAGGCGCCTGAAACATGTTTTCAGGCCGTTTCAGGAGCCAACAAATCCGATGCCGACATTTCCTGAAAACCCATTTTCAGGCGTTTTCAGGACCCCTTATGGCCATTTGACATCCACATGTAAAATCGTTGATGAGTGAGCGAGATAGAGCTAAATATCAGACAAGGATAGACGAAGAACCTTCTGGAAGAGAGTGAGTAGGATAGAGCTAATATAAGACAAGGATAGACGAGATTCGACAAGCTTCGAGAACATTCCATTCTAGAAGTGAGTGAGTGAGATAGAGGATAGATGAGGTTCGACGAGGTTCGAGAACTTTCTATTTCGAGAATGTGCAAGTGAGAAAGAGTTATCTTATGACAAGGATAGATGACGTTCGAGGACTTTCCAGTACCACGACTCGCGGCCTATATAAACGGCGCAGCTGAGCGCCAGTGGAGTTCAGTTGGAGTTCAGTTTGGATCAAGCGATACAAGCGATAACATCGAAGCGATACTTGGAGCGATTTAACTAGTAACTTTGTGTGTTAATTAGTGGTTCAGTGTAATTGTTCTGTAATAAAGTGTTCTCTACGCATTTAATCGGCTTTCTATCTATATACGAACCCCCAGCTCGTAACAATATGAAAAATGGTTCTTGTACTGTCCGCATTAAATACAATATATATTATGAAACGAAAAAATTCGCATGTAATTTTCGTATATTGTTCATCTTTGTAACAGTTTAAGGCTATTTTTATCCATGTCCTTTATCAACGGTTGCGTCAACTGAATTTGGGACATGCTGCTTATATGAGATCGCGTGTCTATATATTTACGTCGTTGATATTTAATCATGTTTTTGAAGCAAAACAAGAGAAGTACATACCTGTACAATTCTTGTTTTATCATTACAACTGTACTTAGGTAGGTATACAAGTATCAACGCATGGTGATAAAACATAAATAATACACAATAAAACTGTAATAAAACATTGTTTTTCTTCTACTTTTAGTATAAAATGGAATCATGGAAATGCAGCTCATAAAACGATACGTGACGGACATCAAAATGCCATAAACGCCGAGCCTGACCTACCACAATCTATTTTAACGTGTGCCATAAAACTATAAAACAATGTGCCACAATGAAGCGGAATTCAAGTATAAATAATTTAACAATGTATGCAAATACTGTAGAACAGTAATCCTATCGACCATACAGCCCAATAGACGCCTAATGTTGAATATAATGTGTACAATAAATTCTGCCACTAAGTGAGGCGGGGTACTGCAATCCGATTGGCTTTATTAAGGCGGCTATTGGCTAATCACTAGCGCGGTAGTTTTGACGGTTCATTTAAGCCATCATCATCAACTCAGCCTATCGCAGTCCACTGCTGGACATAGGCCTCTCTCAAGTTGCGGCACAACACTCAGTCCTCTGCCTTCCGCATCCAGTCCCCCCCAGCCACGTTCTACGCTGCGTTTGCCGATTCGCGGTCCCCACTCAAAGACTCGTCTGCTCCAGCGGCCATCGGTCCTTCGACAGACATGGCCAGCCCACTGCCACTTTAGCTGATCCTACAAGCTACGTCTGTCACTCCGGTTCTTCTCAGGATAATCTCGTTACGGATTTTATTCTTCAAAGAAACTCCAAGCATAGGTCAATCCATAGCTCGCTGAGCGACTTTGACTTTGATCATTTAAGTGGTCGAAACTAATTTGAAGATTTTAAGTGGCGAATAGTGGCGACCTACACTAGTGCAATTTCATAGATGTGTGACAGACATCGGTTGCCTGTTATGAGGCGTCTATGGCGTGTATGATCGATGAGTAAACCTAACCTAACCCTTATTTTACATGTTAGTCCTAAGTTTAGTAATGTTATTGGTGTACAATAAAGAATATTCTATCTATCTATCTAACCTGTATGTTGAACCCTGTTAAAACATGCATTGCTGTGTTTCGGTCTGAAGGGTACGGGTGCCGGTGAAATTACAATCACATGAGACTCCATCTTTATGTCTCAGTTTGGCAAACGCTATTTGCGATACCATTTAGGCAACCGGCTAGCTTGTATTGCAGTTATTATGGGCAAAAGTTAGCTTAACATTAGGTGGGCCTTTGGCTCGTTTCGCCATCAATCAATCAATCAACTCAGCCTATCGCAATCCACTGCTGGACATAGGCCTCTCCCAAGTTGCGCCACAACGCTCGGTCCTTTGCCTTCCGCATCCAGTCCCCCCCAGCCACGTTCTTTAGATCGGCGGTCCACCTGGCAGGGGGGCGCCCTACGCTGCGTTTGCCGATACGCGGTTTCCACTCAAGGACTCGTCTGCTCCAACGGCCATCGGTCCTTCGACAGACATGGCCAGCCCACTGCCACTTCAGCTTACTGATCCTACAAGCTATGTCGGTCACTCCGGTTCTTCTCCGGATAATCTCGTTACGGATTTTATCCTTCAAAGAAACTCCAAGCATAGCTCGCTCCATAGCTCGCTGAGCGACTTTAAATTTGTGGACTAGCCCAACTGTCAGTGTCCACGTCTCGGCACCATAAGTCATAATACACCATAATTGAGGAGCGTCTCTGAAGAACAGTTATATCCTAATTACTATAAGGTGGAAATGAGTTACGTTTTGTTCAGCTAAGGATGCTAATTTGCACCTTATGGTCATTTGGATGAAATTGTTTTTGAAAAGACGCTTCCCAATTAGGCTTGTGACAATAAGCAACTTAATTAGAAGTCTTACAGTAACTCCTTAGAGGAATTTGATGTCCATAGTCTCTACTTTAAATTAACCTTGCCAACCTCTTCTGAGCAGCTGGATTTTGTACAGCAGGTTGGGGATCTAAGCAAAACACTGATTCCCAGCTGATAAATGCCAATCGAGAGTCTTTTTACCCGATTGCCCCAGAGGAGGGTAATGTTTACCTCAACGGTTATGGATTATGTGAACCATAGGACCATAAAATTTTATGAGTTATGTTGGTGACTGTAGCTTTCCATAAATTCTTTCTTGTATTCCTGTATCATCTTGATTCGGTGGTAGAGAATAGAGGTATAGTCTTGTTAGAAAACTGCAAGGATGGCTCCTACATTTTCAGCTTGTATATGGTTCCAACCATAGATATAATAAACAAGGTAGATATTGTGCGTGTTTCAGTGTCGTTTTCTCCCACTTATTTTACAAACACAGAAACAATAAAACTTTTTAACAAAAAATTTAACTGACGAAAACAGAAACTGAAAAGCGAAAAATGAAATGAAGCTTTCAGTATTAATAACTATTCTCCTAACTAAACTAATGTAAATAACTAATTATGAGTTCTACATTGAAGTGTGACGTTGATATGTGACATTGAAGTAATGCCATTTTATTTTGAGTAAGGAATAGGCTAGAAGAAACATTTTTTATTTATTTGCTGGATAATATACCTAAACCTAATCGCATGCTCGTTCGAGGAAACCGAATACTCTATGCATATGCCTATGGATGCAACAAAGGATTAATTTATTGTTAGATATTTATTACCAGGTGCATGGTAGTTTCTACTACACTGCATCACTGACTATCAAGGCTGACCTACGACAATCTACTTCTACGTGATATCACGTAAAATAAGTACTCAATACGGAAGCCAGCAATGTACGGAAGCAACAATAATCCTTCAGCGGTGGACGGTAACTGTCTGAGTAGAATAAATATGATGAGGACAGGGTTTATTTATGTAGGTAAGCTATTTATTTGTCAGCACAAATTTTATCTCCACGATTGATTCTGACAACAAAATCCCCTTCGTGAATCTTCTGACTCTCAAGTAACTGTCAAAATTATAACGTCATCCTAATAATTATGCTAACTTAAAAAAATTAAAGTTTACTGAGATAAATTGTTTTAGACACTACTTACGCTGTAGTGTCGGCTATGCTGGCAGAGCCAACGGCTTGGATGGCCGTGGCTTCCTTCTGTGAGACTGTCATGCTCCAGAAGGAGGCCGCAGAGCGGGATCGGGAGAGGCAACCGTCCTGGCGCACAGCCCAGATAGGGCTACACGCCGCATCCCCTGTCATCATGTACTGGCAGGGGACCCTTGGGGATCGTGGGCGTTAAGAGTGGGGGACTCAAGACGCCCATTACACGACCCTGTGGAGGACAGTAGTACGTGGTGGTTGCGTACTGCTGTGGTGTGGAAAGTACCGCTTTCCCGGGACGTGCCAAATGGCATAGCACCAGAGGGCCACCGGTGCGGTCCACAGGAGTTCCCGGAGCTCTTCTATTTTGTGATGGGGTCGGCCACCGTGTGGTTTTAGTAGGTAGGAGTCCGATATACCCCTTTGCCTTCCCCAGACAAAGGGTTATCCATGAGGATTATCACTCGTAAACAAAAAAATAACAAAAAAAAAGGCACTGCTTACGCTGACTCCAATATTTGCAAATCAAACACCTAGTCGGTGTAATGACGGATTTCATTTAAACTATAACGATTTGTAGCCGTCTAAATACCACAGTGTCTCAAGACGAAAGTCTTTGACCAGTGTGTGTTGCCAGTAATTACTTACGGCACTGAAACGTGGTCGCTCACAATAGGCCTGATAGGGAGGGTCAAAGTCACTCAAAGGGCAATGGCGAGAGCTATGCTCGGAGTATCCCTGCGTGATCGAATCAGAAATGAGGAGATTTTCAGGAGAATGATGGTAACTGACATAGCCCGAAGAATTGCCAAACTTAAGTGGTAGTGGGCAGGGCTCATTGCTTGCAGAACGGATGACGGGGCCGTAAAGTTCTTGAGTGGCGACCACGTACTGGAAGGCACAGCATGGGTAAGCCCCCCACAAGGTGGACCGATGACCTGGTGAAGGCCACGGGAATCCGCTGGATACAGGAAGCGTAGGACCGGTCGTGTGCTTGGGGGAGGCCTTTGTCCAGTAGGGATGTCTTTCGGCTGAAATGATGATGATAATAAATTTGTAACTAATTTTAAGCAAATAAACGTTATATCACATCTCAAGAGTTGTCAAAAGTTGACTTAAGATCCTGTAAGTCTAGATGAGGACCTTATGGATGACATCAGTCAGTTCAACTACCACTAAACATAAACAATAAACATAACGAAGGCTGACCTGCCACAATATTATTTTAACGCGATCAACTATTTTAAGTCACAACATAAAACAATGTAATTATGCAGACATGAGTTATTGGTACATAAATTACTTACAAAGTAGACAAATATTACGCTAGCGCATTAAAATTTAATTTTATGAGCACGTTAGAAACTTGATAGTTGTAACTGGAACATAATAAACAATAGCATTATTAGGGTTTGAACCAAAAAAGGAACAATGGATCCTTTAATAATAATGATGGTGGGACACGTCCGTCTGTCCGTCCGTCTGTCACAGTGGTATATTTCAGCAATCACTAATGCTATTGGGTTGAAATTGTGAACAGTTTTAAATGTTGCTTAGCCAATCTCATTGCAAATGAAAAAAATGTTTTTTTATAATGCTATTGGGTTGAAATTGTGAACAGTTTTAAATGTTCCTTAGCCAATCTCATTGCAAATGAAAAAAATGTTTTTTTATTTTATTTTCGTTTTTGGTCCGAAATGGGAAGTCGAAATTTAAAAATGGAGCAACTAGTTCAGGTGGGGTATCAAATAAAGGGCCTTATTTCCACATTTCTAAACTGTATTTTTTATGCTGCGTATTTTTCGATTTATAATAAAAAATTACCAAAGAAGTTTGTAAAGCAAAAAATCTGAAATAATTACAGATGATACAAATTTCAGCGCAATTTTTTTTCAGCGCAGCACCGGTCTTTATAGCGATGCTTGGCCTATGTCCAGCAGTGGAGGGACGTCTTTCAGCTGTAATGATGATGATGATGATATGATATGTATATAAATATTACATAACAAATAGAACGTTGTTTCTAACTAGCACTCATCTCTCATACTTATCAAGTTGATGACCCTATCTCAAATTATTATTTGAGTTTCTAGGGTCATAAGTTAAAAGTGATTTATTCCATAACGAAAATATATTTTTTTCCAAAATAAATATAATCTGTAAATAAGCTACACAATAAATAAATAAATAACATTACTAAATGCAATAATATTTTTCCAAAACATAAACCAGTAGTCTACATAAAACAATACATTAACTAACTATGGTAACCAACTAACTGTGCTCCGCATCGCTGCCACTGTGGTGGGTGAAGCTGTCGACTGCCTCGGACACCACGGCTTGTCTTGCAGCAGAAGTGCAGGTCGTATAGCACGGCACGCCAATATAAACGACATTATCCGTCGTGCTCTTGTCACCGCCGGCGTTCCAGCTATTGTAGAACCAAGCGGCTTGGCACGTGACGATGGCAAGAGACCAGATGGTATGTCTTTGTTACCATGGAAGATGGTTAAGTCTCTGGTGTGGGACGCAACGTGCGTCGACACCCTTGCGCCATCCCATCTTCCTAGCTCGGCAAGCTGTGCTGGCGCTACCGCTGCCGCTGCAGAGAACCTCAAACAGCGAAAATATAATAACTTAGTAACAATTATATTTTCGAGCCGTTTGGGGTAGAAACCCTCGGGTCGTGGGGTCCGAGTGCCCACCTTTTATTTATAAATATTTCTAGGCGCTTAGTCGACACTTCACGTGACCAGAAGGCTGGCCTTTACTTTGGTCAAAGATTAAGCATTGCCATACAACGCGGCAATGCTGCCAGTCTTCTGGGCACGTTACCAGTTGAAAGCGACGCAGAGGGATATTTTGATACTCCTTTTTAGTTTTTAGCTTTAGGTGTAGTTTTATTTAAGGTTTTTTATTTTTAAATAATGTATTTAATGTTTTAATTTCGATGTGAGTAAATGTACTATGGTAACTTAGTCCGAATAGTAACAAGAGACCCAAAATTTTTTTTGTTTTATTACCTTTTTTTTTGTTTTCGGGTGGAAATCCTCATGGTTACCCTCCGTCTGTGGAGGGCGGAGGGGTATGTCGGACTCTTACCGACTAAAACCACACGGTGGCCATGCTCTGCACAAAATAGAGGAACTCCATTCGACCGCGCCGGTGCCCCTCTAGGGCTATGCGTTTGGCACGTCCCGGGAAAACAATATTGTTTCCCCCACAGTAGCACGCGACCACCACGTACTGCTGGCCTCCCCAGGATCGCTTAATAGACGCTTCGAGTCCCGCCACTCTTAGCGTCCACGATCCCGAAGGATCCTGCCAGATGTGGCGGCAGATATGCAGCCTATAGCCCTATCTGGGCCTTGCGCCAGGGTGGTTGCTTCCCCGACGCCTCCTTCTCTGAGCGGGATTGGCCCTCTCCCGATCTCGCTATGCGGCTTAACGGTCTCTCAGAAGGAAGCCATAGCCTTCCAAGCCGTCGGATCTGCCAGCATAGCCGACACTACTGCTGACAGAGAATGATCCTGGCCGATCCGGCTGACCAGTTTGTTCTAATACCTACTTAAATATCAAAAATAATAAACTTAATGATAAAAAAGCCAAATCATACTTTAGAGGGTAGGTCAAAGTTACTCATGAGGCCAAAGTGGCCCTGGTTGCATTAGGTGCAGCCAGTCTTTTTCTTCCATGTATCTTTATCAGAGGGGTTAACGTATCCACATGGATTATCATCATCATCATTTCAGCCGAAAGACGTCCACTCCTGAACATAGGCCTCCCCAAAGCATCGCCACAACGACCTGTCCTGCACTTTCCGCATCCAGCGGATTCCCGCCACATACACATCCACATGGATAAAAACCCCAAATTCAAAATAGATTTTTTTTTAAATCTTTATCAGCCGCCTGTTTTTTTTCTGGAATTATGATACAAAAAGCAGTGATAGCTTAGTGCTTTGAACGCTTACCTTCGATGCAAGAGGGTGTGAGTTCAAACACGACCCATATCTCTGACGTTTACAATTCATGTGCGGATCGGAATTCAATTCACGACGACGTCTGTGGTCTAGTGGTTTGAGTGTCGGACTGCTGATCACGAGGTCGTGGGTTCGATTCCCACAGGACACAAATATTTATGTGATGAACATAAGTGTTTGTGTTGGTCTGGGTGTTTTCTATGTATTATAAGTATGTATTTACAAAAAAAAGTGTATAAGTATTATATCCATTGTCTGGTACCTATAGTACAAGCTCTGCTTAATTTGGAACTAGAAGATGGTGCTGTGTAAAAACGTCCCAAAATATTTATTTATTTAATTATCACTTGCTATATCGGTGAAGGAAAACGGGTTAGTAGTCAATCCGCACGAATTAGATTGGCACGAAACGTGCGGATCGACTTTTTTAAATATTATTAATGTTTTGGGAGTTTATTCGTATGAAGAAAATTTATTTTGTGCAGATCGACACCTTTACTTATACACTAGCACTAGAGCGTCAAGGCCTTAGCCTTCTCGTACTGAGAAGAGGCCCGTGCTCAACAGTGGGGCATTAGTGGGTTGGTTATTATTATGATACAGAAAGATGCATGTGGGCATATACTGTCACTCAGTAATTATGAAACATCTACCAGGCCCCTCAGAAAGTATTGCGAAAAAAAGTTTTTATATATGGGAGACTGGCCAGTTATAATGTTTTTCGAAAATATGATTATTTATAAGTAAAAATAAGTAAGTTCCAATTTCAAAATTTCCCTCCACATTTTTTGCGAGTTAATTCAAAGTATTGTGTCTCACTGAAATATGGATCTGCGCCGGGAACATTTTAGAGCTATGATTTTATACGATTTCAAGTGTCGCCTGAAACCGGATGAATCGTACGATAGACTTCAAATGGCATTCATGGATGAAGGCCCTTCCAAGGCAACCGTGTATCGTTGGTATAACGAATTCAAGCGCGGTCGACCAACTTTGGGGGATGACGAAAGAAGCGGTCGCCCTTTGACGGCTGTTACCGAAGAAAACGTGCTAGCAGTGAAAAATTTAATCCAAGACAACAGGCGAATTACATATCAGGAGATTCAACACATATTGAAGATTGGATCGGGAAGCGTTCACGAGATTCTACACAGCCATCTTCGCGTGAGGAGGATAGTATCACGCTGGGTGCCGCACAACCTCACCGATGCTCAGAAGCAGGCCCGGGTGGAATGGTGCCGTGATATGCTTAACAAATTTGAAGCAGGCTCGTCTCGGCGTGTTTACGACATCGTTACAGGTGATGAGTCCTGGATTTATCAATACGACCCAGAAACCAAGCGCCAGTCGACTGTTTGGGTGTTTCAAAATGAGCCAACGCCTACCAAAGTGAAGCGATCTAGAAGCGGGGGTAAGATTTTGATCGCTAGCTTTTTTAATTTGACTGGCCACTTGGTATCAATTCCCTTACGGGATCAAAGAAGCATTAATGCCGAATGGTATACTACCAAATGTTTGCCAGAAGTTTTCTCTGTTATAAGCAACAAACGACCAAACACAGGGCTCCGCGGGCTACTGCTCCACCACGACAATGCACCTGCGCACACCGCACTCAAAACGAGGGACTTCCTGGACAGCACGCCAGTCAAACTCCTGGGTCACCCTCCTTACAGCCCTGATCTAGCACCGTGTGACTTCTTTTTATTCCCAAAAATAAAAAATCAGCTCAAAGGGATACAATTTTCGTCGCCGGAAGATGCGCTGGCTGCGTTCGAGCAGGCTGTAAACGAGGTGTCTGCGGCGGACTGGAAAAAGTGTTTTGAAAACTGGTTTAGGCGCATGAATCTTTGTATAGAGGCTGGTGGAAAGTACTTTGAAAAGATTTGATAAAAATATGTGTACGTATAGAACAATTTTTTTTAGTTTCGCAAAACTTTCTGAGTGTCCCACGTATATTTATAAACCGCTTTAATTTGAAAAGGCTCGTAAGTGTCGTTTTAGTATCAAACATATTTAATTAATTAAGCAATATGCTATAACATACTGATTAGGTTCTTAGCCTCTCTGTAACAAGGAAATGTTTCATGAAAAATAAATCATTATAAATATTAGCGTTAACTGCTGTGCCATAATCTATAGCTTATAGAAAAAATAGGCCAGCCCACAGAACTGTAAGTGAAGTTAAAAACAACAAAGACATTTTGTACAACTGATCTTCAACCCCTGTATAACAACACCAAAAAATACAAAAATTGACTATCACTTCGTTTTTCATTATTTACAACGATGTTGGTATACAGCACCGACATCAAAAAATATAGACGAACTGCTGCTAACAATCATAGTGAAGCCAAGAAAAACTGTGCTCCTTCGTGTACAACCAGCGCTCACGCACACACCATGCACCTGAAGGATATTTGCTTTCGCGATGCTTACTGGACGATGCCGTGACATGAGTACTGAGAGGGGTGAGCACGGTTTGAGATTCATGTGTGTGCGTGAGCGCTGGTTATACACGAAGGAGCATAGTTTTTTTTGGCTTCACTATAACTGTTCGCAGCACTTCGTATTTTTCTACTATGTATGTGGTATACAGGGTAGGGATGACATAACATAAAATAACATAACATCACGCCTGTATTTCCCCGAAGGGGTAGGCAGAGGTGTAATAGTACACTCACATTTCGCCAGTTATGTTATAGTCCCATGTAATAGGGGGCGAGCCTATTGCCATTAACCGGGCACAAATCCAGACTCCGGGCTGCTACTGAGAATTTCCTAGTGAAAAAACCCAATAACACTTTGCCCGACCCGGGAATCGAACCCAGGACCCCACGCTCAGCAGTCGCGCTTGCGACCGCTAGACCAACGAGGCAGTCCGAGTCGAGGCGGTCGTGTCTAGTGAAAACATAAAGTTGTTAATCGGTTTTAATAAGAAGCACAACATCTTCACACTTCGTATTGCCGTGGTAAGCAGAATAGTTACTATGACGTATTCATTCTATCAGTTGGTACTGGTTTCATCACTATGTTTTTATTCGCAGTGATAAATATATTTCTTACGTATGAAGTTGTTTTGAAAAACATTCATTCCAGTGGTTCGCCCCAAACCCCTCGCGATAAACGTTTTGACGAAATAAATAGACTCATTTTTCTAAAAAAATAAGGTTGAAAGCAAGGCTCGGAACCGGTTTGAGAAATACCGGTTTATTGCGATTTAGCTCCGAACTTTTCTTCATCATCATCATCATTTCAGCCATCGCCACAACGACCGGTCCTGTGCCTTCCGCATCCAGCGGATTCCCGCGACCTTCACCAGGTCCTCGGTCCACCTTGTGGGGGGCCTACCCACGCTGCGCCTTCCAGTACGCGGTCGCCACTCCAGAACTTTACTGCCCCATCGGCCATCCGTTCTGCGAGCAATGTGCCCCACCTACTGCCACTTAAGTTTGGCAATTCTTCGGGCTATGTCGGTTACTTTCGTTCTCCTGCGAATCTCCTCATTTCTGATTCGATCACGCAGGGACACTCCGAGCATAGCCCTCTCCATTGCCCTTTGAGTGACTTTGAGCCTTCTTATCAGGCCCATTGTGGGCGACCACGTTTCAGTGCCGTAAGTACTTACTGGCAACACACACTGGTCAAAGACTTTCGTCTTGAGACGGTAAAGAACTTTATTAAACCTAAATTAACCGGTTTAATCGACGAGTGCCAAGTAAGAAAGAAAAGAAAAGTAGATATTTACCCATTTTTGGATTTTTTGCAGCGGATCTGATTGAAGCAGTGAAATAAACGTTCATCGCGAAACAGAAATTGTCTTTCTACTAAAGAAAAATAAAAACTAAACGGCGTTTGTTTGTATTAACCGGTTTTTATTGCTCTGAACCGGTTAATCCGAAAAAGCCTTTATGTAAAGTTCCCTCAAAATACCGGTTTAAAAAACCGGTTTATTCGAATGAAACCGAAATTTAAAGGTTTTGCGTCAAGTACATAATAGCGGTTTCAAAATTTTACCGGTATCCGAGCCCTGGTTGAAAGACTCTGAAATTGGTGTTGTGCATATTAGTGCGCATATAGTCACTGAGCTAGTACATAGTACCTCAATGCATATAGCAGCCAAGTGGCGCCCCCTTCAGTAAAAAAAAAGACGTGTGGCACTCGGATACTGCCGCGGTAAAGCTATTGCATAGCATTTTTTATGTAAATACAAAGAGGAGGTGCCCTAACGCCGAAACTCTAAGCAGGCATGAGTCACCAGATTGCGGGGCGAAGAGGGGCTTACGCATGCGCAGTAACGCCGATACAATCAATGCCACCTAGAGGCGATTTGCAGAACTAAAGAGACAAGCGTGATATTTCAAAAAGTCATTAAAAGTTCTGCTATTCATCGATAGATGGCAAAACTAAAAAGTATCACCGCTGTGCCGGTCGGAGTGGGGGGTGTTAGGTTATTTTCGTTACGGAATTTCTGGATTCGGTCTCCACGCTCAAGGCCCGCGATAGAAGCTATGCAATAGCTTAAAAATTTTACTCACTGAATACATCATTTATCGAAAATTAGTTTTTTACAATTAAAGTAGGTACAGGTACTTTAGTTTAATCAGAAACTATTAACTTTGTTACTTATAGTTCGCTGTAGTTGCAGATGAAAAAAGTGCCAAAAGTGGCAATTTTTCGCACTTTTTCTATCTACACCTTCTATCTATTTAAGAAAGAAAAAGAAAATAAAGAAAAAATATTTATTGCCAAAACAAATACTGTTGGGGGCGCAACTTGGCTGCTACATGCGCCTTAAATTATCTTTTATAAACATAAATCTTTTTTTTGTTTGAATATTGACTTTCGAATACAACAGAGCTCAAAGACTGCCCAGCCCTGCACCCACTTAGTGGGTAATACCAACATTCGGAGGTTAGACCAGTTGTCAGAGTTTCAGGCTTCTGACTACCCGTAACGACTGTCATAGATATTCGTATGGCAACTGGTTGCCAACAGCTTGTTAACGGCCTGTTATCCCAATTTGCGTCTTGGGAAATTCGGTCTAAAATAGTCAAATTGTGATAAAGAAACCCGAAAAAAATATATGTTACAGATACATGCTTATGTTAGCGAATTTAAAAGATAAAAACAAGATACATTGTATTTTTGTCGATTGAAAAAAAATCCGAAAAAATGCCGATTATAAAAGCATTTTTCGTTTTAATGTTCTAAATACAGCACGAAATGCTATAAAAATTACATGCAATAAAAAGATAATGGTATTACAAAGTAATTCCTACAGTTAATTTTTTGATATTAATAGTTATGTTTTAATTAAAATTTAAATAAGTGAAATGGCTCGCGCACAACGCATTTAGTGACATTTTAGTGTCCATCCGGACGTCGTCAAGGGTGGACCTGCGTCGCCTTTTTACGATGCGCTCCCCCCGCTTTTGTTCGAAATGCAAAATAAATGAAACAATAAGCGCATCGAGAATAAATACGTCGCGCTGAATTGGCGGGGGCTGGGGTAGCGTTATTTAGCTCACAGGCCTGCGATAACCTCGCCTTAAGTTAGTCTTACACAAAGTTTCAAAATATACTTGATAGGTTTGCCCTCATATATTTTTGGTTTACCTGCGTAGCCACTGCCAAATGCTTGGCAGATAACACACTTCAACTGACAGAGCGATGCACGATAAATTGCAGCCAACATCCATGCATCACGTACAGAATACAATATAATACATTCTGAGATAAAACTGAAATAGAAACAGCACATCAGTGTCCTATAATGTTTAACATATATGTGTTGAAAGCCATTAACAGGCATTTACCAGTACCCATCATGCATGAACATATAGTTTTCAAAGCGAGCTCAGCGTTGCATAGATATTGCAATACCTCAGGTCACTGGCCGACCTCGAGGATTTGTCGCACCATGCGAAATTACACCCTATTTGTTACTCTATATAGTTGAGTTTCTATTGAAGGAATATCTCCGTTTATAAATTAGATATGGCAAATGAAAAACTATGGAACAATCGATGATAATTTTCCTTTGTAACTAATTGTGTTGTGTTTTTCTTAATTGAAAAGTTTATTTTATTTTTTTATGAATCGCCAGTATCGGTTTTGCTTCGATCTTTGTTTTAAAAGTGGAAGTTTCTAGAAATTGTATGAGTATATACCTACTTGAGAATTAAGATGTTATGTATTTACAGTACTTATGTACAATTTAATGAGGGGTAGACAAAACAACAGATTTCACGATTAAATGTATTTGCACGTGATGAAATAAGACAAAGATATAGTGGTAGGTAGGTACTTATTTTTAAACCAGTTCCTGAATATTGTACGGTTATTTTTAGAGTTCACGGTCGAAAAGCCAAAACGAGGAAAAAAGTTATTTGCTTGTAAATATTAATTGATTATTTTGATTAATTTTGTGTTGCTGTTTCTGAATAGGCGTATATTGGCACAGGAGTTGGTTTTTTCAGTGACGATAATCTATGTCCACAGTATCTATACTAATAGTGTGATGTAGTGCACCTCATGAGAAGCCAGCATCAAGGAGGTCACGTCATCTCAACGCAGGAATCAGGTCCTCAAAGTCATAGTCGACTTCATGATTGACTTGCAGCTTGGGGAAGTGCTGTAATGCTGCAAGAGGCGTCACAATAGATCTTACCAGGTCGCAGTGGCTTAGGGGGCGTTCAAGACCCCTACCTCTTTCCTCAATTAATAAATCTATACTAATATTATAAAGAGGAAAGATTTGCTTGTTTGTTTGTTTGTACACTCAAACAAGAACAACTGTATACTCTGATAACCGATTTTAATAATTAATTCACCATTAGAAAGAAGAAGAAGTTACTCTATCCAGAAGAATAGAATAGAATAGAATAGAATAGATAGAATAGATTTTTATTGTTGATTTTTATTGAAGTAACATAGGTAGGCTAAATAACTACTAACTAACATAGGTAAATCATGTACCTAACTTGAATAGGTCATGCACTGATTTTCTTTACTTTTGTGGATTTCTAATTATTTATTGAAAATAAAACGACTTTTCTGTTTGACACATTTTTAGTTCTTTTTAATTCGCCACCTGCCAAGATATACTCAACGATCTTTGGTATAATACTCCACGGAGGCACGGCGTTAACATCCTCCCCACTTTGAAAGTAGCTACTGCTTTCAAGAATTGCTGCTTGCCTGTTCACTGGATGCTTCTTGTTTCTTCTCCAGTAGCCGCTTGCTGTTCCACTGGTGCATTTTCGTCCAGTGGCAGTGGGCAAATTTTGGAGAATGCACGGCGAGTAATGCTCTTTGCAGTTTTGATGCTGGCCACCCTTGAGACACCATCTTTGCCTGGAAAAACTTCAATAATGCGTCCCAGACTCCATTTCAAAGGAGGCTGGTTGTCATCCTTGATTAAAACGAGGGTGTCCTTCTTCAAGCTGTCAGTCCCCTTCTGCCATTTCACTCTCGCTTGCAGCTCGGAGATATATTCTCTGGACCACCGGTTCCAAAAATGTTGTCTTATTTGTTCAACCCTTTGATAGCAGGTAAGTCTGGATGATGACACGTTGCTCAGGTCGGCGCTGACAGGTGCATTCAGTGGACGGCCAACCAAAAAATGACCAGGGCTTAGTGGAAGGAAATCCTGTGGATCTGACGACAGTGGAGTTAGAGGACGGGAATTTAGCATGGCTTCAACCTCTGCCAAAACCGTGCTGAACTCCTCAAACGTTAAATGTGCGATGCCCACAACACGTCGCAAATGATGCTTGCAACTTTTCACGCCAGCCTCCCACAGACCCCCAAAATGGCTTGCATACGGAGGGTTCATTTTAAATTCTATACCTTGAGACAATGCGTATTCTTTTATCACATCGGAACAATTACTAAGAAATTTTTTAAATTCATTCATCAAGCCTACGAAATTCTTTCCGTTATCAGAAAATATAACAGCCGGTTTACCTCGGCGTGAAATAAATCGCTTGAGTGCAAGTAAATAAGCGTTAGACGAGAGATCACTGACTAACTCTAAATGAACTGCCCGTGTTGTGAAGCATACGAATAAACAGATATATGACTTGACTGTTTTTGCACCCCGACCTCGACGGTTCAATATAAGCACTGGGCCGGCGTAGTCGACGCCGCAATGTATGAACGGGTATCCTGCATCCAATCTTTCATGTGGTAAGTTTCCCATTATAGGTGTAAGAGTTTTACCTCGCATCCTAGCACACGTGACGCAAGCATGACAAGTAGTTCTCGCCAAGTTCCTCCCACCTACGGGCCACCACGATTCCCGTATCGAATACAACAGTAGCTGCGGCGCCGCATGCATTAACTGCTTGTGCTTATACCGAAAATATAGAACGGCAAAATGATGTTTACTTGAAATCAAAATGGGGTGCTTCTTATCAAAATTAAATTTAGAGGAATATTCTATGCGACCTCCAACTCTAATTAATTTGTTTTTATCAAAAAATAACTTTAATTTTGACAAGTGAGCCTGCGTTTTACTAGCACAACCGTTTTTAAGCAAAGAATTATACACGTCAGGAAACGCTTCCTGTTGTGCTAACCTTGCTAACGTTAAGACAGATTCATTCAACTCGCCCGCACTCAACATGCCTCCTCGCCTGAGACTACGATTGCGCGTGTTATGTATAAAGCGGAGTACCAGGCCCCTCAGAAAGTATTGCGAAAAAAAGTTTTTATATATGGGAGACTGGCCAGTTATAATGTTTTTCGAAAATATGATTATTTATAAGTAAAAATAAGTAAGTTCCAATTTCAAAATTTCCCTCCACATTTTTTGCGAGTTAATTCAAAGTATTGTGTCTCACTGAAATATGGATCTGCGCCGGGAACATTTTAGAGCTATGATTTTATACGATTTCAAGTGTCGCCTGAAACCGGATGAATCGTACGATAGACTTCAAATGGCATTCATGGATGAAGGCCCTTCCAAGGCAACCGTGTATCGTTGGTATAACGAATTCAAGCGCGGTCGACCAACTTTGGGGGATGACGAAAGAAGCGGTCGCCCTTTGACGGCTGTTACCGAAGAAAACGTGCTAGCAGTGAAAAATTTAATCCAAGACAATAGGCGAATTACATATCAGGAGATTCAACACATATTGAAGATTGGATCGGGAAGCGTTCACGAGATTCTACACAGCCATCTTCGCGTGAGGAGGATAGTATCACGCTGGGTGCCGCACAACCTCACCGATGCTCAGAAGCAGGCCCGGGTGGTATGGTGCCGTGATATGCTTAACAAATTTGAAGCAGGCTCGTCTCGGCGTGTTTACGACATCGTTACAGGTGATGAGTCCTGGATTTATCAATACGACCCAGAAACCAAGCGCCAGTCGACTGTTTGGGTGTTTCAAAATGAGCCAACGCCTACCAAAGTGAAGCGATCTAGAAGCGGGGGTAAGATTTTGATCGCTAGCTTTTTTAATTTGACTGGCCACTTGGTATCAATTCCCTTACGGGATCAAAGAAGCATTAATGCCGAATGGTATACTACCAAATGTTTGCCAGAAGTTTTCTCTGTTATAAGCAACAAGCGACCAAACACAGGGCTCCGCGGGCTACTGCTCCACCACGACAATGCACCTGCGCACACCGCACTCAAAACGAGGGACTTCCTGCACAGCACGCCAGTCAAACTCCTGGGTCACCCTCCTTACAGCCCTGATCTAGCACCGTGTGACTTCTTTTTATTCCCAAAAATAAAAAATCAGCTCAAAGGGATACAATTTTCGTCGCCGGAAGATGCGCTGGCTGCGTTCGAGCAGGCTGTAAACGAGGTGTCTGCGGCGGACTGGAAAAAGTGTTTTGAAAACTGGTTTAGGCGCATGAATCTTTGTATAGAGGCTGGTGGAAAGTACTTTGAAAAGATTTGGTAAAAATATATGTACGTATAGAACAATTTTTTTTAGTTTCGCAAAACTTTCTGAGTGTCCCACGTACATACGCGAAGGCACGCTGCATGCGTACGAACTGTGAATATCTAAAAAAGGGAAATAGTGTTATATTATTTTGTTGTTTTGTACCACAATAATAAATATGTGTGGCGTGTGTAGACTTTAGTTCTGGCAGATCTAATATAGGGGGTGGACTAGCCTCCAATGTATGCTCAAATTCTCGGTTTCGTAGGAACTGAGGTCCTCCCCACCACAAAGTGGAAGTACTGAGACTATCTACATTACAACCGCGTGACAATAAATCGGCAGGGTTTTCTTTTCCATTTACATTTATCATCAAACTTCAAAATTAACTTTACAGAAATTAAGTTTACAAAATTAACTGACACAGAAGATGGTACATCCCGTGAATTAGGAAGAACGAAGAAGAATAAACTCATAGGTCAAGGTTTCTTTTAAAAGTCCAGATATAATCTTGTATTGAGAATTGTTATTAATTTATATTTTATATAATATCATAGCCTTACTTAAAGACCATGGCCGATATATTGGTTTTCGCCATCAAGTTACCATTAGCAAACAGGAGACCGGCCAACTGCTAGTATACAAACTTTTTTTCCGCAACATTTGGCCAACAATATTTATAACCAATGTGAATTTAGCCGAGAATAAGGTCAAAGTTTATTCTACTTCTAATGCTAATAAATGAAGTTAAGTTTAAGAAGTTGTTCAATGTAGTGCCGGACATAAATAATGGCACCACCCTGTCTCTTCCCATGGGTGTCGTAGAAGGCAACTAAGGGATTTACCAGAGGATGGGCAGCAGCGTTCTTTAAGTATTTAACCAACTAACTGCGATCGCCAACCCGCCTGCCAACCGTGGCGATTATGGCATATCTCCCCCTTGGAGGTGGCCTATGTCTAGCAGTGGACGTTTTTCGGCTGAAATGATAAAGTATACCTAATTACTTAGTTGATATATTATTATGTAAACAATACCGTTTAAGGTTGTTCCTTTGATATTGTGAATAAAGTTTGTATAATATTTTATATTTACTTTAATGCTCTTTTCTTTTTTGATAATTTTATTGTTTGTGCCAATAAATACATTTTCTTTCTTTCTTATTTTTATTTAACCGTGTTGCTCACTAAGCCACTTACACTCTTTCAATCAAAACTCCTCAACCAAAAACAATAATTGTCAATCTATTCTCCTCATTTAAAATTCGAACTTAGGGACTAGTAAACAGTTTGAAGTGGTTGTTGTTAACATAAACAATATAAACATGTAACAAACACGATGTTTACTGCGGTGGCCGACCTGTAAGTAGGTGACGGTCGCGATCCATGTTGTTTGTAGTGGTACATTCTCTTTGCTGATACCTGATTGGTTGGTTTGCTCTTAGTTATTCAAGGGTTTTAGGGTAACGTGAGAAAGTATAATAATTTCTTAGGTTTTCGCGATCACTACACATTATAATAAAACAAGTTTAACAGGATTACATGATCATTTGATAAACCACAAGTCCTGGCGAAGGAAACCGATATGTACCTAGCATGCTCTGTGAGGCTATTGAAATTAAAAAACTTTCTAATTTTAATAGAGAAGATGGTTGGCAGTTACCAACTGTTTTGGCACCCAGTTCTAAAAATAATCAAGTCCCAAACAGCACGCAACACTGTAAAAGATTGCAACATTGTGAGTGATTAGTGATTACTGCGTGCATTGAAACGATTTTAATTAATTAAAAATTGTACGGTAGATTAAAATATGTTTTTTAAGTATTTTGTAAAGATGCTTGTCATCTTAGTCTTCCTGCGATCACAAACACTGTAATGCTTTCGAAACGTCAAGAAACCAATTTAAATAATATACGCGATGTAATCTGGTTAATCGTATTAAAAGTATCGGTTAAAAGTAATGTTTTACTATAGTGAGAAAGTATATTAATTAAGATATTAAACCTACAAATGTATGTCTTCATTCATATGGATTGCTTGAGAGAAGGTGGATACATATTGAAGAAAAACAATTTGAGCAGCGTTTTGAAGTTTTTCTCTTCTTTTCATTTCTTTTTTCCATTTTTTCTTGGGAAAGAAGTGTGAAGTAAATAAAAAAAAACATCACACGTATTATCTCGTTGACTTTTGAAATCAAAAATTTTTACTTTAGTAATTTAATTTTAGTTTATTGTCAGCCCACAATCTTCAAAATTCTATATTATGAAAATACAGTCCGAAATATTCAGAATATATAAAAATGTAAATTGTGGAAAGATAAAATCGCTCAGCAGGATTATACACTAGTGCTATAGCCACTAAGCTAAGCTAGTTATTTTCGCACCCGTTAAAAGTAATAAAATATTCAAAATATTACAGAAAGTCTTAAAGTAGGCAACGCCAACATCGCTTAATGATCCTTCGCAGGTAAAACAGAGTAAATAAACTCGTTTCCAGAGGAAATGCGGAATAATTAATGTTAAAAGAAACTGCATAATTTGCGGTTTTATCGATAACAACAATCATTCACAGACATCCTTTTAATTAAAACAAGATTTTTAATAATAAAAAACGTTGAAAGCACAACGGTTGACCGCTTGCCTTCAACATAGAACAATTTTGATTTCGGCCTCTCTCTGACTTTTTAAATATTAGTGAGGACCATAATTAATTCAATTTTTTGTTAAAAAGTTTTATAATTAAATTAAATTCGAAATTGGTAATTTACTAACATTAGGTTGTAAGGGCAATGTTTACTAACAAAATGGATACAAATCTGAAATAAATGATTTATTATTATATTATTATTATTATTAGTGAGGATCACATTTTTATTATGTTAGTCAGTACTGATATCCGTGACTAGTATTCATAAGTCTGTATTTAAATTTAAAGCCATTCACACATCCTCTACACAGTACACGTACAAAAGCACCATAGACAAAGAGAGGTTCATCATACACATCTAATCACTGTTTTAGTTTAGTATATAAGTAATTTAATCATTTGTCAGTACTTACCTAAGTTATATAAAAAAGGCTAGTTAAACTATAATTCCAGCGGGGAGTGGCGCCAATTGCTGAATTCAATACAGGTTTTTGACCTAGTTCGGCAGTGGATGCTGTTTTTCAAAAATGTTAGTCATAAAATTATCTAGCTCATTTATGTATACAAAATTGTGAACCAATTTTTGAAAATAAAATTATTTTTTTAATTTATTTAATTATTTAATTGTTACTGGGAAAGTTTAATATGGTGAGGAAACCTGCATACCTCGAATGAAATGATTTATTTACAGTCGAATTTTATGAAGGAACTACCAAAATTTGCTGAAAACAGCATATATAATTTGTAACATTACAATTTGTAACCGAATCTGAGGTGGAGGTATTGATTTTAAAGTTCAAAATTTATTCATCGACTGTTTGCGTTGAACGTATCTAATTTTTATTATCAAAGTACTCATTGTTGCCTCTTCGAGCTCTACTTACCCTGTTCGACGAAAAGGCGTGAGTATATCACGCCTTTTCTAAAGAGATAAAATATAAAATAAATAAATATCTTTGGGACATTTTTACACAGCACCATCTAGTCCCAAACTAAGCAGAGCTTGTGCTATGGGTACTAGACAATGGCACGTTAAGATGTCGGTCCTGCAGTGCGATTCAGAACATTTCGATAACTTGCCGAATCCGTTCGATTGGATATCTTACTCGTACCGTATGTTACTTTCGGGGCTATTCAGAACAATCGATATGAGCGTTCGATTCGGTTTCGGGTACGGTATCGATATTGGTTACATTACATGAGATTACATGGTGCGTTTATGAAGTTTTCTTTTGTATCATAAATAGAAAGATTTTTAAACCCATATCTAGGCGATGTAAAAATATATCCGAAAGTATTTATGGTTTTGTTGTTCTAATCTTACTACAAAATAATTAATTACGGCTGAATAACGGCTGTTTATAAAAATAAAATTATGAAAGTACTTACTAAGAAAAGCTAGCTTTGTAAACACCCATCTGTCAAAATCATTGTCAATGTGACGTTTGACGTTAAAATACTTGGTTGGTAGATTGGGGGTTTTTTTCGCAATTTTGGGGAAAAAAAAGTAGTTCTTGGGGAAATTTCGGGGAATGAAATCCTTGGGGAAATATTTGGAGAAACGAAAATACAGATGTAATACTGAAATTGTACTAGTTTGTGTAGCCTCCACGTGTGACGATATTTAATTGATCGTCCGGCGCACTCAGGGCAGTCAGCCCCGCTATCAACCTGCTGACTGGCTAATCTTTTCCCCACGACATGAGCTATTATTATTATGTAGCTCATGTTGACACGAAGAAGAAGAAGACTAGTTTGTGTAATGTCATTGGGAAAATAATTGAGGGTTTGAATGAAGACGATATATCAAAAGTTTTAAATATCATCCACAATACACTATAAAATATTTTTTATAGTTTTTGAATAAACATAGTCTTTTATTTTAAAATTTCTGTGCGAAAAAAAATTGGGAAAAAAGTTGAAAATCATCATTTTGGGGAAAAAATATATGAATATGGGGAAAATTCAGAAACTCGATCTAGTAACCCAGTAAAACATCTTGGACTATGGTGATTATGTTATCTTTGGACTATTGGTTTTATTGTTGTTTAACAGTTAAATAATATTTTTTTTGAGTTAACATACGCACTCAAAATTGAAAGAAGTAACATTCTTTTTGGAGAAAAGTTCATCATGAATCTTTGTGAGAATAGTAGAATGGCGACTATCGCTGTAATCGAGCCTTAGACGATGAAATTACACAGTCTGTCAGTGATTCTACAATAACGTTCACCAAAACTTGTAAGTATCTACTCACCTCTTATTTATTAGCTCATCAGCGTCTACAACGCTGGCCTATAGCACAACACACACACCACACTAGCAGCAGTGTAGCAGGCCACAAGATGTTTTCCTTCACCGTGGGTATACAAACGTTTACAAGGCACATGGATTTTTTATAGGTACATGTAAACAAATAAATAAGTACCTAAACTCCTAAGGCGACACTGACCAAACCGACAGCATAGGTATTCATGTGTCGAGAGAGAAAAATGACACTACTGTAATCATGATTTGTTAACATTAAATACATTTTCTATCTTTCAGGTAAACAGCATGACCATGACCAAGCTTACTAGGACTTGTTTCAAACACCATCTGTTGATGAACAAAGACAGTTTGTCTCTGCTGTAGATGTTCTCTTGCATCAGTGTCAGTCACCTACTTGACACTGGCTCAACTCGTGAAATAACAATTTGTAATATTATACAAGAGTGGATTATGCCTTAAACTGTAAGTTGAATCAGTCTATAAAATATTTTTCACAACTTTACTGCTAGTCAAATTGATTTTTAATTACTTTAATGATTATGTATGTTTGTATTATGTACACAAAATACACATGTGGAGTTGAGGAAACAGCCCGTTATACTATACTATGTATGTTTGTTGCAGGTAGAAGCAGTAAGTTGCATAATATGCCATGCTTGTTGTGTGCTTGCAGACCGAGCTGCTTTTCATATAGTTTCCAGCTCAGTGTATACTCAATGATAATACAGGCACACAGTTCTTCCTGCTGAGCATCTAAATGAAGAAGTGAGAATGAACCAGCCCATACCTACAATTGTATTATTAGACTATAGTACAGAAAGCCAGATTATAGAAAGAATATGCTTTATGGTTTCTAAGAGGTTGCATTCAATCAAGATTTATAGTCAACACTTCTCGCAGAGATATTGTAGCTTCCTCCGGGGTTGCCTACAGTTGGTAACCACACTGCCACGCACTTTAAAACATTGTTACTGCATCATAGGCAGACAAACTGTAGGCTGCTGCACCCATATATTATCTATAATATGGTATCTTAATTGGGCTAGGTACCAAGACAATAGTAAGACATTATAATTGAAAAGAAATAAAAATAAAATATAAAATGTGTTTTTATTTTTAAATATCTCTTTTACCTGTGTTTTTTTTATGTATGATTTGTGAGTTTCTCAACACTCCACTCTACAAAATATAATAATTAAGGTAGCTACTATGCACATAATTTTTTTTCTGCTCTTGTCTTATTTAGTAAACAATCTTGGCATGTCTCTTTACTCAAATAACTACTGATAATATATAATTACTTATTAGTTCTGCACATGTAATAAGGTTAAAAAATGTTAGGTAGGTGTAACTGTGTAAAATTGTTAACATAATTCTTATAATAATTATTATTGACGAATTGCATTAAAAAGACATGCCAAGATTGTTTACTAAATAAGACAAGAGAGAAAAATAGAGTGTACATATAAATATATCAATTGCACTTCACAAATCAACTGCTAAATAATATTATGTTCTTAGATATGTTGTTACATAGGTACCTAACCTCACTTTTAAATATTAAGAGCTTAGAGTCTGCTCTCAGCTTGGCAAAATCCGTAGAATTTTCAGTGATAGTTTGATATGTTTGCCAGTAATCATTGGTACAGGTCAATGCCAGTAATACACAAGTTACACAACACCACCTCATCTTTTTACACTTAGGTCCAAGATTTTATGAAAGCGTATTCGTCTCCCTTGTTTTTTTTCTTTCTTCTTTGTTTCTTCTACTAGGATAATAGGGCCAGTGTAAGGTCATGCAGTAACCCATATTATTCAGTGAATTATCCGGCTGTGCATGAAAATGCATCTCGCAATGAGCGCAAAATGCAACTGCGTGTCTGGGTGAGTTGAGTTCTTCTCGGAGTCTTCAGCGTCTTTTCTCAACAATTACACTGCATTGTTTTTGTTTTTTATGTCTTATATTAATTTTACGGCTCAAACTAACAAAAATAAAATTTATCGGGTGCCCAGTAGCTCCCGTTAAGTTGTCGGGGAAAATAATCGGACGTTCGGTAATTCTCCTTCGATAGCAGCGTTGTGAATAGCGTTGATAGCGTTACATGTCGTGTAATGTTGAGGGAAATCGTACGGTATGACGTCATCTTCGATTCGGTATCCAGTTCGTCAAATTGATCTGGGATACGGTTATTCTGAATAGAAAATTTTATTTATCGTACGATATCAATCGGTATCGACCGACAACTGAGATATCGTGTGGTTCTGAATCGCTATACTGGTTGTCATACGAATATCTATGGCAGTCGTTACGGGTAGTCAGAAGCCTGAAAATCTGAAAACTGGTCTAACCTCCGAATGTCAGTATTACCCAGTAACTGGGTTGCGGGGGTCTGATGGCAGTCGCTCCGTGTAAACTACTGTTGTTCAGCCGCATCTGGCTAGACTGGAAGTCGACCCCAATATAATTGGGAAAAGGCTAGGAGGATGATGATACTTTTTTTTGTTTTGTTAATACATACTTATAATAAATAAGAAACACCCAGACCAACACAAACACTTATGTTCATCACACAAATATTTGTGTCCTATGGGAATCGAACCCACGACGCTAGACGCTAGATGCTCCGACTGACTGATTCATCAACGCAGAGCCCACAAAATAATTCTATGGCAGAGCCAAAACAATCTAAAAACGAGAACATAGACATAGACAGACAAAGACAGACACATATAGACTTAGACATTTGGACAGTAGGTTCCTTTTGTAACGTAACTAAAAAAGTATTTTCTGAAATTGTAACCCAAGGGGGTGAAGTAGGGTGTTAGAGTTTGTATGAAAATTATTTTTTCCTGGATCGATTCATTAAAAAATGTTCACAAATATTCTTTAAAGTAAATAATCATCAGGTGAGGTGGCGGTCAAAAGCAAGCACATTAGGAATTAAAAAAAACTTAAAAAAAAAATCTAATATTTCACCAAGAAGTGGCTGCAATAGGGTTATAAATTTAGTATGGGATAATAATATTGCGTGTCTGGATTAATTAGAAACTCGGTACCTATAAGTAATCTTTAAAGCAATCAAAGAAATACGTATTTTTGAATTTTTCGAAAATTTTACCAAACGGGGAAAAAGAGGGTGTTTTATTTTCACCCCATTTGATACAATAACTCTTCAAAGTAAATAATAATAAAGAAATAGGTATTTTTTTTCAAAACTAAGACGGGATACATTACGCGAGCGAAGCCGCAAGAGTTGCTAGTCTTGACAAGAAAGTTTGATAATAACCACTCAGTTTTGATGACGGTTATTTTCATGTTCGTGTGTAATTTAAAGTTTTACGCTGGAATATAATTATCTTCGAACTTAATATAGATGTATAATCATTTATAATTGCGCTGATGTAAGTTCTTTTCCTAAATACTAAGCAAAAACGTATTTAGTTATTATTTCCAGTCAGCACTAGCGATATGGAAGGATTATCTATTGTATCAAGTAAAACAAATTAAAGCCTTTGTATTTTTTTTGTATTTTGGCTTCAAAATGGAATCAGGCATCAATTTGTTGAAATCCAGTTTCTATGAAATGGTATTCCATAGTCTTCACAACATCTCACTCATTATTCATTTAAATACACGCCTTACTCATTATTAGTTATATTTTAGTTTGTAATATTAAACATTATTTGTAATAAACATAACATAACATCACGCCTGTATTTCCCCGAAGGGGTAGGCAGAGGTGTGATAGTACACCCACATTTCGCCATTTATGTTATAGTCCCATGTAATAGGGGGCGAGCCTATTGCCATTGACCGGGCACAAATCCAGACTCCGAGCTGCTAATACTGAGAATTACCTAATGAAAAAACCCAATAACACTATTATTATTACACTATTATTTGTAAGATTTAGTTTGTAATGTTGTAAATTATTAGCAACTAGCTTTTGTCCGGTTTTGCAAGCGTGGAATACTGAAATCTGTATAATATTGTTGGAAACGTTTAATAATGTCCTGCACTTTGATCAAGAACGTGTAGTAAGTAGAGATGGCCGATGGAGTAAAGCGTTGACCGAGTGGTGGCCAAGGTCAGGTCGGAGAAACCCGGGCCGTCCGAAAGCGCGCTGTGTTGATAATATCGCCAAAGCCGCAGGAAACACCTGGATGAGGGATGCACAAGATCAAAGAGGCTGGCAAAAACGAAAGGAGGCCTATACCCAACAGTACTGATACCGGGCTAAGATGATGATGATGATGATGAGTACAAGAATAGAGGGGTTAAGCTGTTTCTCGGAATGATACATACAACCCATAGGCCTGCCGCATATTGCATCCATGCACGAATTTTTTAGATCTAACTTCAAAGTAGACGGATTTTCATACACCCCTTCTCAACCCTTTAGATATGATATTTCAAGAAATCCTTGCCTAGCGCTCTTTTAAATAAATAAAAATAAATATTTTGTTTCTAAATTTCAAATATCTAGGTTCACCGGTTAAGGATGTGCGTTGTCTGTCATTCAGTTTTAGAATTTTAATAAGTAGATATTTAAGTCAATATAATATTAAAAATTATAAGTTATATTTTGAGGCCTATGTCCAGTAGTGGACGTCTTTCGGCTGAAATGATGATGATGATGAAGTTATATTTTAGTTAGTAATATTGTAAATTAATTGAAATATTTTAGTCTGTAATATTGTGGAAATAGTAAGAGTAATTTCTTTTAAAGATTGGCTTTATATCCAACTCACCTTGGCAATCGAATTAATAATTACAGCCTGCTCTTTAAGCGACCACGAGGATGCTGCTGCCAGACGAAAGATGGAGGAGAAGTACCTACACAGTAATTTTTTTCATTTTGTTTAGCGTCAGGTACTTTTTATCTGACAGCTATGGGTTTTTATCTTGTTTATTGTGTGCTTGCTGGTTTGTGGAAGATAAATACTTTATTCTTTCTCAATCAATCAAACCAAGCCTATCACAGTCCACTGCTGGACATAGGCCTCTCCCAAGTTGCGCCACAACACTCGGTCCTCTGTCTTCCGCAGCCAGTCCCCCCAGCCACGTTCTTCAGGTCGTTGGTCCACCTGGCAGGGGGGCGCCCTACGCTGCGTTTGTCGATTCGCGGTCTCCACTCAAGGACTCGTCTGCCCCAGCGGTTATTCTTTCTAATGACCCTTCACTATTATTACGACTTCCAACTTATCTTACCTACCCTGTTATGTAACCAAGTGTCCCACCTATTGAGCCTACCCGATAGTAAGGTCTATGACCTGCCCCAAAGCGACGCATGCACAGTCAGATAACGCAATGATTTATGTCGTGTGCGCTTGCGCCGGTTTTGATAGCGCTAGACAAGGAGGCAGGGCAGCAATGGATGTGCCGAACAAATTCTACCTAGGTCTGATGCCGTCGGTGCAATCCCAGTAATATAAATGTGAAATCTAGTCAAGATGTTTGGATGTTTGTGACGCAATCACGCAAACGGCTGAAGGAATTTGAATGAAGTTTGGCGCACAGATAATATCCTGTATTCTTCTTCTGCCATGTCGACATGAGGTATACAATAATAATGGCAAATGCCGTGATAATATTAATATAATAGTATTCTTGAATATTTTACACCAAATATAGCATAACGAGCTAGTTTAATGTTTTCTATGGGTATTATTCAGTAGATGTATTGTCGTTACTATCGCCAAATCAATAAACACCGTACAATGGAGCTATAATTTGCCACAAACGCAAGAAATTCTGAATTTCGTGGGCTACTGAGCCATCACTTTATTCAGACAGAGAAGAGGTCCATGTCCAGTAATTGGATAGTAGACATGATTGCCATTAAAAGGTCTGTGGCCATACTCTGAAGCGTTAAAGCTATCGTTATTCTGTTGTTAGAAAGGAATAGAGCTAGACTTTTTTTGCGGTGGGGAAATCCTCATGGACGCACTCCGCCCGGGGAAGGCGGGCCAGTGTCGGACTCTTACAGACTAAAACCACCACGGTTTTCTTCTTCCGACCCTTGGCCGGGGGCGTGGAAAACTTGTATTCGCTGAACCATCCCCGGCAGGGCTCACCACCAGTAGGCGAGCCCCTTCTCCCTGTGCGGCACCAAAATCAGGCGCACCCTCCATTTGAATAGCACGCGTAAAACACAACGCACGGGCTAATCCGAGTCCACCACGCACAGGCCAATTCCTAAGGTGGCTGGAGTTCAGCGCCACCTGGTCCGTCTACTGCGGGTGGAAAAAGAGGTCGTCACCTCTCGAACCCTCTCCGCCGCCTCTTTAGCGAACATCACCTCCTCGTAGAAGGAGACAACGTCCTCCCAATCGCTCTCGCTTCCGACGGACTAATAGCGCCGTCCTTCTCTCTCTCAACGGAACCACAATAGCTTTAACACGTCATAGTAAGGCCCCAGTAATCAAAAATGTCTTGTTTTGTTTATATAATTTTGGAGATGATGGTAAAAAGGGCTATAAAGGACCTTTTATATTTTTTTAAACGTTATTTTAAGTATGCACCCCTGCTTTGTTTTGTGTTTAACTGTTCAATCGTAAGTTCCATTATTCGTTTGAATGTATTCAGTAGTTTTCCAACAATAACTCGGGTCAAAGCTTATTCAAGCAGCTGTCATATCAAATACTGAAACATAGTGAATGTATTAGAAGTAATGCAGTGAATACCTACAGTTTTACTGTCAACAAAGAACGAAGTAACCTCTGAGATGGTAATTTTGAACCTTGGTGCTAAGAATATCCTTGTGACAAATATAATATTAAAACTTCAATGAAGATGTAGAACTAAGTTACAAGGAAACTTGGGGAAACGAAACGCGATAAAAATGTGCAAATAGATAGAAATGTGCAAATAGATAGAAATGTGCAAATAGATAGAAATGTGCAAATAGATAGAAATGTGCAAATAGATAGAAATGTGCAAATAGATAGAAATGTGCAAATAGATAGAAATGTGCAAATAGATATAAATGTGCAAATAGATAGAAATGACGTGTGGCGCAATTGTGGCACGGACGTGGTTCGGACGTGGCGCGGAAGTGGCGTGAACGTGGCACTGTCGTCTTGCCACTCTACTGGCATTTCATCATCATCCTCCGCGCCTTTTCCCAACTACGTTAGGTCGGCGTCGTCTATTGCCATTTCATACAAAGTATAATTAAGACGCTGATACACATGCCTGTAACTTCCACGCTTGCATACCAGTTCCTTGCCAGCTACTTTCATGTGTATACGTTAAATCGCATGCCTATATCTTCGGCAAACAAGTAGATTGCACAAAATTTAATTTACTGGTATGGAATCAAAGACATTAAAATTTAATCTCTTTGTATGGAATATAAGGGACGGTCGCGTCGCGGGGTGCTGCAGAACCGGCACGTGTGAACGGCAGCTACAGGCATGCCAGTGTCAGGTTGACAGTACCAACCTCTCAGAAAAAGGGCCGGTACCATTTGACGGCCAACTCTAGCACCACGCGCGCTCATTGGTCAAATCAAATAGCGCTCGCTTCCCCGGCTTCCTGTAACACACTTCCGTCCCTTTTCACGAAATCACTCGCACAGTTTGCAGGAAAGCGAGAGGAAATTTGTTACACATCAAAAGAACACTGAAGGCTCGTGCTAAGACTGAATGTACAGCCATACACATCTGATAATTTATGTGTGTTACTAAACTATAGATAATAATGTTCATAGTTCATATGTTTATGTTGTTCATATGTTTGTTACTCTTTGCCAAATGAACATACTTGGAACCCCAGCGTCATGTTATTATTAAAGCTATATAATGATATCGCTTGCACAGCATATTTTTTTAAACGTTATTTTAAGTATGCACCCCTGCTTTGTTTTGTGTTTAACTGTTCAATCGTAAGTTCCATTATTCGTTTGAATGTATTCAGTAGTTTTCCAACAATAACTCGGGTCAAAGCTTATTCAAGCAGCTGTCATATCAAATACTGAAACATAGTGAATGTATTAGAAGTAATGCAGTGAATACCTACAGTTTTACTGTCAACAAAGAACGAAGTAACCTCTGAGATGGTAATTTTGAACCTTGGTGCTAAGAATATCCTTGTGACAAATATAATATTAAAACTTCAATGAAGATGTAGAACTAAGTTACAAGGAAACTTGGGGAAACGAAACGCGATAAAAATGTGCAAATAGATAGAAATGTGCAAATAGATAGAAATGTGCAAATAGATAGAAATGTGCAAATAGATAGAAATGTGCAAATAGATAGAAATGTGCAAATAGATAGAAATGTGCAAATAGATAGAAATGTGCAAATAGATATAAATGTGCAAATAGATAGAAATGACGTGTGGCGCAATTGTGGCACGGACGTGGTTCGGACGTGGCGCGGAAGTGGCGTGAACGTGGCACTGTCGTCTTGCCACTCTACTGGCATTTCATCATCATCCTCCGCGCCTTTTCCCAACTACGTTAGGTCGGCGTCGTCTATTGCCATTTCATACAAAGTATAATTAAGACGCTGATACACATGCCTGTAACTTCCACGCTTGCATACCAGTTCCTTGCCAGCTACTTTCATGTGTATACGTTAAATCGCATGCCTATATCTTCGGCAAACAAGTAGATTGCACAAAATTTAATTTACTGGTATGGAATCAAAGACATTAAAATTTAATCTCTTTGTATGGAATATAAGGGACGGTCGCGTCGCGGGGTGCTGCAGAACCGGCACGTGTGAACGGCAGCTACAGGCATGCCAGTGTCAGGTTGACAGTACCAACCTCTCAGAAAAAGGGCCGGTACCATTTGACGGCCAACTCTAGCACCACGCGCGCTCATTGGTCAAATCAAATAGCGCTCGCTTCCCCGGCTTCCTGTAACACACTTCCGTCCCTTTTCACGAAATCACTCGCACAGTTTGCAGGAAAGCGAGAGGAAATTTGTTACACATCAAAAGAACACTGAAGGCTCGTGCTAAGACTGAATGTACAGCCATACACATCTGATAATTTATGTGTGTTACTAAACTATAGATAATAATGTTCATAGTTCATATGTTTATGTTGTTCATATGTTTGTTACTCTTTGCCAAATGAACATACTTGGAACCCCAGCGTCATGTTATTATTAAAGCTATATAATGATATCGCTGTGCACCCTGGCTCCTAGCCTACAATGCTATTTCCATAATGTTGCAACTTTGCACGTTAATAATAATTGCCGCATAATGAGTGCTGCAACTGAAGAACACGGCACAGAAGGCTCACTCAAAGCAAACCGAAGAATTTGCATGTCGCGCTCGAAAACGATTTGCATTTGCAGATAGTACACGTTTTAGAATATATTTTTAGTTTAATTCATCGTCCGTCATGTAGTTCCACTCCTGATTAATCTACTACTATTATAAAATTGTTAAATGTCAGTTGTCTGTTTGTTTGTTTGTTTGTTTGTTCCAGCATCACGCTAAAACTACTGGACCGATTTTGATGTTTTTTTTTTTGTTTGAAAGCTGATGATCTGACTTAAAAACTGGTATGGGTTTTGAGAAAGAAAGAAAGAAAGAAAAAAAGAAAAAAATTAATTCGTGGGTTGCGTACTCACCCGACAGATCGAAGCTTCTATGCATTTGCACGAGCGGATAGTAATGTAAGATGGAGTGGAGTGGAGTGGACAGGGGATGGGACTGGGGATGGGACTGGGGACGGGACAGGGGACGGGACTGGGGATGGGACAGGGGACGGGACAGGGGACGGAACATGGGACGGGAAATGGGACGGGACATGAGACGGGACATGGGACAGGACAATGGGACGACACATGGGACTGGACATAGGATGGGACATGGGACAAAACATGGGAGATGGGACGGGAAGATAGTGATATAGTGAGACAGTGGGACAGGATATGGGACATGGGACATGGGACGATTGTGATATAGTGATATAGTGAGATAGTGAGACAGTGGGAAAGTGGGACAGTGGGACAGTGGGCAGTGGGACAGTGGGATAGTGGGACAGTGGCACAGTAGGACAGCGGGACAGTGGGAAGGTGGGACAGTGGGACAGTGGGTCAGTTGGGCAGCGGGGCAGTGGGGCACCGGGGCAGTGGGATAGCGGGGCAGCGGAGCAGTGGGGTAGCGTGTCAGCGGGGCGGCGGGGCAGTGGGGCAATGGGATAGTGGGGCAATGGGGAAGCGGGGCACAGGGGTGGCGGGGCAGCGGGGGGCAGCGGGCAGTGGGGAACCGGGGCAGTGGGGCAGTGGGATAGTGGGGCAGCGGGGCAGTGGGGTAGCGGGGCAGCGGGGCAGTGGGATAGTGGTGCAGCGGGGGCAGTGGGGCAGCGGGGCAGTGGGGCAGCGGGGCGGCGGGGCAGTGGGGCGGCGGGGCGGCGGGGCAGTGGGGCAATGGGACAGTGGGGAAGCGGGGCAGTGGGGCATCGGGGCAGTGGTGCAGTGGGGAAGCGGGGCAGCGGGGCAGTGGAGTAGCGGGGCAGCTGGGCAGTTGGGCATTGGGGCTGCGGGACAGCGGGGCAATGGGGAAGTGAGGTGCCGGGGCAGCGGGGCAGTGGCGCAGCGGGGCAGCGGGACATTGGGGTAGCGGGGCAGCGAGGGCGGGGCAGCGGGGTAGTGAGGCAGTCGGAAAGTGGAGCAGAGGGGCGGCGGGGCAGTGGGGCAATGGGATATTGGGGCAGTGGGGCAGCGGGGCATGGGAAAGCGGGGCAGCGGGGCAGTGGGGTGTCAGGGCAGCGGGGCAGTTGGGCAGCGGGGGGCAGAGTGGTAGTGGGGTACCGGGGCAGCGGGGCAGTCGGATAGCGGGGCAGCGGGGCAGTGGGGAAGCGGGGCATTGGGGCAGTGGGATAGTGGGGCAGCGGGGCAGTGGGGCAGCGGGGCGGCGGGGCAGTGTGGCAATGGGACAGTGGGGCAGCGGGGCAGTGGGGCAGAGGGGCAGTGGGGAAGTGGGGCAGTGGGACAGCGGGGCAGTGGGGTACCGGGCCAGCGGGGCAGTGGGGCAATGTGGTGCAGGGGCAGCGGGATAGTGGGGCAGCGGGGCAGTGGGGTAGCGCGGCAGCGGGGCAGTGGGGCTGTGGGATAGTGGGGCAGTGGGGCAGTGGGGCAGCGGGGCAGTTGTATAGTGAGGCAGCGGGGAAGTGGGGCAGTGGTGTAGAGGGGCAGTGGGGCAGTGGTGTAGAGGGGCAGTGGTGCGGCGGGGCAGTGGTGCATTGGGATAGTGGGGCAATGGGTAAGCGGGGTAGCGGGCCAGTGGGGTGGCGGGGCAGCGGGGGACAGCGGGTTACCGGGGCAGTGGGGCAGTGGGATAGCTGGGCAGCGGAGCAGTGGGGTAGCGGGGCAGCGGGGCAGTGGGATAGTGGTGCAGCGGGGCAGTGGGGCTGCGGGGTGGCGGGGCAGTGGGGTGGCGGGGCAGTGGGGAAGCGGGGCAGTGGTGCATCGGGGCAGTGGGGTACTGGGGCAGCGGGGCAGTGGAGTAGCGGGGCAGCTGTGCAGTTGGGCAGTGGGGCAACGGGACAGCGGGGCAGTGGGGAAGTGGGGCACCGGGGCAGCGGGGCAGTGGGGCAGCGGGGCAGAGGGACAAAGGGTTAGCGGGGTAGCGAGGGCGGGGCAGCGGGGCAGTGGGAAAGTGGAGCAGTGGGGTAGCGGGGCAGTGGGGCAGATGGGCGGTGGGGCAGTGGGGCAATGGGATATTGGAGCAGTGGGGCAGCGGGGCAGTGGGAAAGCGGGGCAGCGGGGCAGTAGGGTGGCAGGGCAGCGGGGCAGTTGGGCAGCGTGGCAGTTGGGCAGCGGGGGGCAGCGTGGCAGTGGGGTACCGGGGCAGCGGGGCAGTTGGATAGCGGGGCAGCGGGGCAGTGGGGAAGCGGGGCATTGGGGCAGTGGGATAGTGGGGCAGCGGGGCGGCAGGGCAGTGGGGCAATGGGACAGTGGGGCAGCGGGGCAGTGGGGCAGCGGGGCAGTGGGGCAGTGGGGAAGTGGGGCAGCGGGGCAGTTGGGCAGCGGGACAGTGGGGCAGTGGGATAGTGGGGCAGCGGTGCAGTGGGGCAGCGGGGCAGTGGTATAGTGGGGCAGCGGGGCAGTGGGGCAGTTGGGCAGTGTGGTAGTGGGTCAGTGGGACAGTGGGTTAGCGGGCAGCGGGGCAGTTGGACAGTGGTGTAGTGGGGCAGCGGGGCTGTAGGGCAGTGGGGCAGCGGGGCAGCGGGACAGCGGGACAGCGGGACAGCGGGACAGTCGGACAGTGGACTGGAATGGACTGGACTGGACTGGACTGGACTGGACTGACGTGGGTTAGCAGAATTTAACGCGAGCGGAGCCGCGGGTAAAAGCTAGTATAAAATAAAATTAAGAGGAAAAAATGCTTATTCCAAGTCACACCAGTGCCAGTGCCGTCATGCTTGCTGAGGCGGTATGTTCGGTGGAGCTCGCAGACACTAAATACTCCGCCGTGTACATACTTTAGCTTTGGGTGGTTGAGGCTTTATTAAGTGTGTTCTTGTATGTTGTTATATTGGTATGTTGAAGACCTTCTGAAACTATAACTTTAGTATGGTTGCACAATGCTCCTCACACGGATTTGTCCGAAATAATAGAAATAATAATATCTTGATACTTGACAGGTGAGGTCGTTATTAAATTATACTCGTTAGAAAGTAAAAAAATAAATTATGTATTTTTATGTAATTATTTTTGTAATTTAGATCTTTGTTCTGGCTGCAGGATGTTTATTTAATTTTGTAATGTCATGGACATACTTAACCAACTTACCTGTCTGCTGTAGTTTTATATTTCATGATGCGAATAATTTTTTTGCACCACGAAAAAAATTGTTCATTGATTTGTCTGATTTTAACAATATAACATAACAACAACAACAACATAACATCACGCCTGTATTTCTCCGAAGGGGTAGACAGAGGTGTATAGTACACCCACATTTCGCCAGTTATGTTATAGTCCCATGTAATAGGGGGCGAGCCTATTGCCATTAACCGGGCACAAATCCATACTCCGGGCTGCTACTGAGAATTTCCTAATGAAAAAACGCAATAACACTTTGCCCGACTCGGGTATCGAACCCAGGACCCCACGCTTAGCAGTCGCGCTTGCAACCACTAGACCAACGAGGCAGTGTAAATGTTTTTGCCACTCATATCCCAATTGTGTAAATTTAACTGTAGTCTAATTACACGTAGAAATGTTTATAAAGCCATTTTTAAATTTTTTGGTCGTATCCTACCTTTATCGTACGGTCGACAGCACGTCGGTGGTAACACTTTGACATTAGCAGCATCCTTATTTCGTGAGCAGTAAGGGTGGTTTTCGAATTGAAGTGTTACCACTGTCATGCAGTTGACTGTTCCTTTGCTTTAGTTTATTTACTGCATCTTCTTTGCCTCACTTTTTCCATGAAAACTGGCAAAAATATAGATTTCAGATACCCACTAACAGAATTACTAGGTCACACATGGATCTGATAACAAATTACACAATATATTATTACTTTGTTTTATCACTTGGCAAACGTAACAATCTAAAAATGGCAATAGTATGCTCTCCATAACCTGCCAGCAAAGATAACGAGCTGACGACACCATGACCTGCCCCACTGCCAAGCTCCCAACAAACAAGGATCATAAAATCCATCACCAAGAGGAAGAGAATCTCATAAAACGAACAATTTATTCTCCAACAGTTAATATTTGGCCGTAATTTAAAGCGTGGCCTCAATTTAAACGGAGAAGGAACACGATAATGGCGGTGTCAAATAAATAATAATACAACTCGGAACAATTGATTTTAATTTGATATTTAATATCGCGGGTTTTAAATATAATGTTATTTTGGGTATCATGATGTCGGGGGCTTAAAAATAGGTGCCATCTTCTTTGTTTCGTGTCGTCAAAAACTGACGCCCTTAGTGAAAAAGTCAGGGAAAGAGTTCGGCGTAACTCTTCGTAAAAAAGCCTTGTGTTTTCCTGTACCGATATTTTCTCTGTTCTCTTCACTCTGTCATCTTAGGAGCTGAAAACACGACGTTATTTTGAGTTATCGAAAACGTTGTTTTTATCATTCCTTTTGAGTATTGATCTCTTTGCTGTAGTTTCCTGTACCGATCTTTACTCTGAGGAGCTGAAAAGACAACGTTCTTTTTGAGTTGAGCCGTATGTGACGTTTCATCTGTTCAGTGCCTTAATGCACTCTGTTTCATCTGCTACCATTATCAGTGTCACTGTCTATTTCGATTTTTCTGCAAATCTTATCAAAGTTACCAGCCATCAGAAGCTTAATGCTGGACATTGTCCTGTTCAGAACAGGAAAAGTAGGTAGTGTTGCAGCATGATGGAGTCAAGCAAGTAGCACTGTAGAGCCAATCCTTGCCCACATCTGTCACTTCTGCATTGCATCGTATTTGGTCTGCCTAAAAAATTGCTAGTCATCAAACAATTAAGTGGGTTACTTCAGTTAAATCGAATTGTGTACATAATTGGTAAACGCAGGGTAGGGCACTTCCCAGCCAGATGGAGCGACGACATGAAGATGGTAGCTGGGGTGGACTGGCCGGATGCGGAAGGCGGAGGATCGAGAGTTATGGAGTAGCTTGGGAGAGGCCTATGTCCAGTAGTGGACTGCGATAGGTTGAGTTTATGAAACCTTCGCTCGTCAAATGTCGGGTGCTGCTAAGATTTATGTTCGAAAAACCTGTTAGCACTCCTTTGTCCCTGCACCTTTGGATCGTGTGGTTAATAAAGTGTCTTCGCTTAAGCAGGTTTCAGCACTCCACTACCCAGGAACAACACTACCAGACAAAACACTCTTCGATGAGAACACCACTCCTTCTGACACACATTCTAAGCCAACATTTGGCTTTACCCAAGTGTCTCCACCCAAAGGTCGCGTCGGTGTGAACAAACATTGGAGAATTGAAATTGATTGCAGCGCCAACATTGCTCAGGTGGCCAACGTTTGTACACATGACAGGTGTTTTAACAGCATCATTTGGCGGATTAGTCATACGTGCTTTTGTTTTAAAGGATGGAATGTGGATTGTGCTGGTGGTGGAAATAAAGAAGTCGATTCAGTCATAGGAGGCTATGAAGGACCTATAAGGAAAGAAGAAAGGTGGAAATTGGTTTATTTACTTGCTTAAACTTATGATGTAGTTTTACAATGAGTCTAAATGGATAGAGACAATCAGAAAACGTATGTGTGAGAAAGCTTAACCATGTTCTGACTTCTGCCGAAGTTTGACTTCAGTCGTGTGCTCTAAAGCACACTCGTTTTTTTTTTAAATAATCAATTTCATCGCATTATCAAAGAAATCATTATTTTCTTTATCCAATTCTTGTAAACGAACATACTTATTTAACAGTTGCTGGAATCTCTTGGCCTCAATTGCTGCAGCAATTGCATCTTCCGATGAAACATTTTACACGCATTAACAAGATGACTATAATTAGGTATAATGCTCTCTAGTTTAGGATAGAATCAGTAGATAATTAGGTATAATTAGGTATAATGCTCTCTAGTTTAGGATAGAATCAGTAGATAATTAGGTATAATTAGGTATAATGCTCTCTAGTTTAGGATAGAATTAGTAGATAATTAGGTATAATTAGGTATAATGCTCTCTAGTTTAGGATAGAATCAGTAGATAATTAGGTATAATTAGGTATAATGCTCTCTAGTTTAGGATAGAATCAGTAGATAACTAGGTATAATTAGGTATAATGCTCTCTAGTTTAGGATAGAATCAGTAGATAATTAGGTATAATTAGGTATAATGCTCTCTAGTTTAGGATAGAATCAGTAGATAATTAGGTATAATTAGGTATAATGCTCTCTAGTTTAGGATAGAATCAGTAGATAATTAGGTATAATTAGGTATAATGCTCTCTAGTTTAGGATAGAATCAGTAGATAATTAGGTATAATTAGGTATAATGCTCTCTAGTTTAGGATAGAATCAGTAGATAATTGTCAAAATGGAGCTCAATCACTTTAATAGTTTGCAGATTGGTAAAATTTTCCGTAAAGACGTTTTACAAAATGTTTAAATTCTTGTTTACTGGTGCTGGTTTGTGGAAAATAAATACTTTTTAGTTTTTGATGAACTTTCATATGTTCTTTAAAATTTATGCAAAAAAAACAAGTTATTTATTATTACCTTATTTTCGTGACTTGTGCGCTATCTTGTATACTTTTCAACTTATTCAGACACAAAGTAATTTTTCTTGTTACTGATGACTCAACAACATTAACTTAAAGAAAAATTCTTTGGAAAAATACTTTCGCTACATATTGCAGTTGCATATTAAAACACATGTGGCAAAGTAGGTGTACCATTAATTACATATTTAAACAAAGAAATTAATTAATAATAATAAGAAGCGAGTGTTCTGTTCCGTATTGTTGCTTTTCTTTTGTTACAGTCTTCGATGAGTCACAGGAAACAAGACGGCATTGTTTTACTTCAAATGCATAATATATTGAAAGGTGAATCAGAATATACGCTTTGTATGCATTTTATATGTCTGTTGTCTAGTGGTTCGAGTGTCGGACTGCTGATCACGAGGTCGTGGGTTTGATTCCCACAGGCCACAAATATTTATGTGATGAACATAAGTATTTGTGTTGGTCAGGGTGTTGTTTCTGGTATTATAAGCAGTATGTATTTACTACATGTATGTATGAATGCTCGGAGTGTCCCTGCGTGATTGAATCAGAAATGAAGAGATTCGCAAGAGAACGAAAGTAACCGACATAGCCCGAAGAATTGCCAAACTTAAGTGGCAGTGGGCGGGGCACATTGCTCGCAGAACAGATGGTCGATGGGGCAGTAAAGTTCTGGAGTGGCGACCACGTACTGGAAGGCGCAGCGTGGGTAGGCCCCCCACAAGGTGGACCGACGACCTGATGAAGGTCGCGGGAATCCGCTGGATGCGGAAGATGCAGGACCAGTCGTTGTGGCGATGCTTGGGGGAGGCCTATGTCCAGCAGTGGACATCTTTCGGCTGAAATGGTGATGATGCTGATGATTTACTACAAAAAAAGCATATTTTTATAAGTATTATATTCACTGTCTAGTACCCTTAGTACAAGCTCTGCTTAGTTTGATGCTGTGTAAAAATGCCCCTAAAATATTTATCAGATCAAGACGGCAAAAAATATACAAAAAACTGAATTTATACACGTTAACTTTTTCCTATTACCAGCTTTGGTTTTTAAGTGATGGTATTTTTTTCGGAGTGAATTGTATTTTATACTTTTGCAAAGAAAACGTAATTTTTGAACCAAATAGTAATTCAGAAATAGTAATGACAAAATTACAGGCAATGACGATAAAATACAATTAATTTTGAAAAAAATACTGTCACTTAACAACTACAGTTGCTAAAAGAAAAAAGAGAACGTGCATAAATCCTTTTTTTTATATACCTATATCTTTTGCCGTAGATAAAAAATATGTCTTAGTTTCATCCAATTCATATGTGCACTTTAAGGGGACTCATACTGTATTAGGACTGTTTTTTCTGGTAGTAAAAACAACACAATGCAACTCTTTATTGTACTCAAAACCAAACAACTTAATTTAATTACCGTTTTACTTTCTTTCTTTCTCGCTAAAGGCATAAACACATAGGATATTCATAGCAACAACACAATTGAAATCTATTTCTTACGCGCTGTTAATCGGTCTGACCTATTTTGCTGTATCGGGCGCGTATTGCGTATGTATATAGACTTATGGCAATAGACTATAGTTTTCGGACTGTTGCCATCAAAACTATTAGGCCAAGCTCACACAGCGATTTTTACTCGCGCTATTTTTAAGCGCAAACCACACACAGAGCGGTTGCGGGTCGGGCCCGCGTCGGTTGGAGCGCGAGAGATGCGCGTGGCTCCCGACCCGCGCGTCCCGCGCTCTGTCTGTAGTGGCGGGAGAAACGCGCGGCTCCCTTGCTCCAACCGACGCGAGCCCGCCGCGGGCCCGACCCGCGCCCTCGTTTCGTGTGATGTCGTCCATATAAAAACAGGTTAATATACCCGCCGCGGGCCCGACCCGACCCGCGTCCGTCCCGCACCCGCCTTGTGTGTGATTAGCGCTTTATTCGAGCACTGAGATGATATTTCCACTGCGATTTTTAATCGCGAGTGTGGGCACCTACATGTGATTCCATGTCAAAATGTGAATTTTATGAAAGTGGTGGGCGGGTAAAAGTACTTTCAAAGACTTTAAAAGAATAAACAAGTGCTTGCAACGATTATGTAACTAATCTCAAAATTAAGTAATTTTTTGGACTTCCAATAAACTTAACTCGGTATAATTATAAGAATTTCATTTTCTAAAAACCTTCGACTTAATAGATGAGTTGAGCTTAAATTAAATTAATTAATTATGCAACGAATCGAGTGCAAAGACAAAACTTGAAAGAAGTTTCGTTTCCTGAATAAATACAATTAAACTATTGCAACTTTGAATAAATGGGCTACTTTTTCATTAGTTCTTGTAACAAAATCGCTCACGAGCAGGATTCGAACCTGCGACTCCTGGCTCAGTACGCCAGTGCTTTAGCCACTAAGCTACCGTGAACACTGCTCGTGGTATCGAAATTATCCTTCACTATGGTACGTCTCTGTGCGATTTTTTCTTTTCACAATTTAAATCTTTAGATTTCACTTCGCATGCATAAATGCGTTAAAAATAATAAAATAATCATTCTTAAATTTAAATAATTTAGGTACAAATTTTTGGAACAAATATTAAATTTTACTTAGTTTTTGTCAGTATCCCAATTAATTAATTTAAAAAAATAGATGAAGTTTCAATTTACATGAGAAGTTTATTTAGTTCACGAAATAAAACCTGAATGAAACATTTATTTGTGCTATAAAGATGCACATCGTATTAACATACATGACGGCTGTCACAAACTTTGAAGGCTGGGTCAAACCAACTGCAGCGCATCGCAGCGCCGCTGCGCGTAGTCGTGCGTCTCCTGCGCTTGGTGTGTCATCTCCCATACGATTTCATACATTACAACGTCACCTGTTGCAAGGGGGAGGAAAAGCGTTGTGATGCGCTGCAGTTGGTTTGTTCCAGCCTTTATCCTAATGCAAATTCTACTGCATGTGACATCTGAGTATCTAACAGTATTCTTATACAACAGCATCCATACAACAGTAAAATGACCAGTAAAACAGACTCTATTACGTAACAGTACCTTAAACCTCGATCGACACGTAATGAAGCACATGTGCCTAAAACCGGACCAATCCGGTTCTACCAACCTACTTTATTATCTTCCTTTTTGCAAATCGCTCGCACTATCAACTATTCACTGCAGCAAAAATTCCACCTTATTTTTAATTCGAAAAAGTCTATTTTATAATACAATGATTTAGGGAGTTACGATATTCCGTGGTTAAAGATTAATCTATTCAAATAATATTTTAGTTCTAGTGATAATATAAATTCGTATGGAGGTCGGGCCAGTTCGCTGTTATCTCGTATGTAGTCTGTTTATTGTTATATTAATATAATTTAATGTTTATAGTGTTTGGGAGCTCATCCTGGCACGACCTTGCCGTGTTTGCCAATTTTTTTATGATGTTATGATAGAATCGATTTGAATTGTATGATATAATATGCGGATGCGAATCGGTTGGATTTGGTAATAAATCGATTGAGGAAGAAATGATAGCGATTTATCAATTTTAAATCCTTCTGATATTAAATTAAAGAAAACGGAAGAAATTGTAAGCCTTTACTGGCACTTATCAATGTTCATCGTCTTTTAGGGATTCTGGATATAATACAAATTATTAAAATTACTGGCTTCTGCCCACTGCTTTATAAATTTTAATGTGACTAAATCTGCACACCTGAGAGTACTCCATACAGTTCTCGATGGTGCCCTGTGCCCAGCAGGGGGACAATCAAATCAAACACTTTATTTCGGACAGCTAAAAGATCCATCGATCTAAGTTCGATCCCCGGGTCGAGCAAAGTGTTATTGGGTTTTTTCATTAGGAAATTCTCAGTAGCCGCCCGGAGTCTGGATTTGTGCCCGGTCAATGGCAATAGGCTCGCCCCCTATTCATCATCATCATCATTTCAACCGAAAGACGTCCACTGCTGGACATAGGCCTCCCCCAAGCATCGCCACAACGACCGGTCCTGTGTCTTCCGCATCCAGATTCCCGCGACCTTCACCAGGTCGTCGGTCCACCTTGTGGGGGGCTTACCCACGCTGCGCCTTCCAGTACGCGGTCGCCATCCCAGAACTTTACCGCTACCGCTACTTGCCGCACTTTGCCGCCCCCTATTACATGGGACTACACATAACTGGCGAAATGTGGGTGTACTAATACACCTCTGCCTACCCCTTCGAGGAAATACAGGCGTGATGTTATGTTTTGTTAAAAGATCCATAATTTGTTAGTAAGAGACATGAACTTAAATACTAATATTAGTAACATAATAAAGTGACCTATATTTTAATTTTTTGCATAGATCACCCGTGATCACTCTATGTACAAATTTTTTAATCATAGCAGAGCAAGTATCTGCTGCTATCGCCTTCAGGATATTGTTGGGACTGCCCCTTATTCTTCTCAGTAGTGATGCCGTTTTTTTGCGGATGATAGCATCAAATCCATCGGTATGAGTTACCGCGAACATAGCTGAGGCACTGCAGAAACGAGGCAGTCGCAACAACATCTTAAAGGCATTATTGTATTGGATGCGCAGGACATCCAACGATCTTTTCGATAATAATGGGCTACTTATGCTATATGCCCACAGAAATATATCACAGAAAATCGTTTATCACGCATCACTCGGAAACTGTTAATTTTCCCGGGATTAAAAGTTTCAAAGTCCTTCTTCAGGTCCCAGTCTACCTCTCTGCCGAATTTCATTACGATCGGTTCAGAGGTTTAGAGGTGAAAATGTAACAAACAGTCAGATAGACAGAGTAATTTTCGCATTTATAATATTAAAATTAAAAATCTTTTATTTCAGACTGTAAGTCCATTTGGTTAGTATACAAACAACTTAGAAACTAATGTTAGTACTATATATATATTAGTAGGTAAAAAAAAAGTATATAATTTTTCAGTAAACGTTCAATAGTTGCCAGTAAAATTATATTTTCTTAAATAATAATATTATTTATTAGCTCAAATAATAACGGTAAACAAAATTTTGCACTATAATGTAACTTGTTCAAATATGGTTATAAGATTGACGTCAAAAACGACTTTGGAAATGAACAAATATACACACCTGTAACCTAAATTTGGTAATTGTATGCTATCTTCATACATATAAGATGGTTGGAAGACCTCGATTGTCACATAGCAACAAGGACTAGGTACCGACTGTTATTCTTTATGACCATTATAATATCAGCTTTTTTTTTTGTGGGGAAATCCTCATGGACGCACTCCACTGGGGTGACGGAGCCATTGTGGGACTCTTACCGACTAAAATCACTACGGTGTTCCTCTACAAACCTTTCTCCAGGGGCATGGGATCTGCAGTCTCTAACCACCCCGACAGGTCCTGAATCACCACTAGTAGGCGAGCCTCTTCTCCCCATGCGACCTAGCGTTGTCCTTGGATCCATCCAACCAGTGCGCACGGAATACGATGCTCCACCCTCACAATTATAATATCATGCGTACCTCTAAAGAGTGGAATTCTTTGCCTGTCTGTGTTTCCCGATAAGTATAATCTGGTGGCCTTCAAGACTCGAATTAATAGGTTTTTGCTGGGCAAGCGTGTATCATCGTCGACCGCACCATTGTTCCACATCAGGTGAGGTGGCGGTCAAACGCAAGCCCATTAGATATTAAAAAAAATCAGCTTGTATCTCTATCCGGAGGGAATCAAAAGAGAACTGATCCTGCTAGAAGAAGCCGGCGCCGAAGATGAAACCACTCTGGTGCCTAGCTCATTAGGGCTACACGGTGCATCCGCTGCTCTGTCAATAGGACTGCTACGCGGGGGCTTTTGAGGTCACGGCCGTCCAGATTGGCGGATTTAACCCATACCGTCCACTGGATGACCTCAGGGATGAGGGTGGCACGTGGTAGTCCGTGTTGCCTAATACTTTTACATCGGGAAGGTGTTCAGGGAGACAAAATGTCTCCCCTTCGACGTGCCTTACAGGTGTAGCACGGGGGGGCACCGGTAGTATAACTCATTCCCGGAGTCAGCCCTCTATTGTGCTAAACATGACTACCGGGGAGGTTGTAGTGCGGTAAAAATCCCAACCACACCCAATAAACCACACTAGGTATTGACCTAGTGTGGTTTATTAGCAGCAAATTGACTTGGTGCCAATAAACCACATACATATTACTGTACACATTTCAATTTCAATTTCTTTATTTGCTTAAATGTGGTAGATACAGATGTCAGGTACAATTTTATTGAGTACGGCACATTTACCATAAATAGCATGCAAATGATAGATAAATCTGAATATAAAGTCACAAAACACTAAAACATTCATAATTACTAACAAGAGTTACATTAAACATTATTAAATTCATTTTTCTATGAAAGTCATCATCATCATCACAATTAATAAATTATTTTAACATTCAATTTATTTAATCATATTATTATAATCATTTTTACATTATTATTATTTGATCAGTAGGTACATAATATTATAATTATTTATGTCTAAATTTCAATGCCATATCGTAGCTATAGAATTTGCAAGGATTTTTTATGAAGTACTCCTCTATTGAATAGAAACTTTCTTGTAACAACCACTTTTTTAACATAATGCAGAATTTTTTGTAGGGTAGATCAGTAATCGATTTAGGTAATGAGTTGTAAATAAGGGGAGCCATGTAAACACAACTCCGCCTAAACAGTTCCAGTCTAAGTACAGTAGCAGTGTACAGTAGCCTACAAAACCACACTAGGTCAGTGTGTAGTCTGCTAAACCACACTAGGTCAGTGTGTAGTCTGCTAAACCACACTAGGTCAGTGTGTAGTCTGCTAAACCACACTAGGTCATTGTGATGCTATCACACCACGCTAGGTCACGTTTTCCTTAGTACCAGAAGGCCAAAAAAAGAAACTTGATTTTTTTGTACTGAAATTATGTATGTGTTTTCAATGATAATATTATTTGAATTTAAGGCTGTATTCACAGCAATTGTTTATTAACTGTACTAAATATAATAAAAATGAAAAAATCAGACACATCTTTTGATCCTACTAATCAAAAAAAGGCGGACGGAATCTCGCTAAACAAAAAGTGAAGCACCCATAGTAAGACGGCTCGCTTAAAAGTCCGGGCTGGCATGCACACATTCACACCCATAGTAAGACAAAAAGCCGCGATTACGCAACACATCCTGTGTGACGGTAGTCATTGTCATAGTGTCACAAATAAAATATCAATATATACCTGGTGTGTTGAAATTCTGTCGAAATTATAGTTGGTTTAGGAAAAAAACAATGTGCTTCAATCTTTTCTTAGCGAGATTACGTCCGCCATTTTTTTTTCGTCCGAGCTACTAATATCATAAATGTGAAAGTTTGTGAATATGTTTGATGTTTCTTACTCAATCACGCTGAAACTAGGCTACTTTTAATCACGGGAAAATAAACAGGTCCCGAGGAATGTGATAAATCTTTTTGTGATAAGCCGAATTATACGCGAGCGAAGCCGCGGGCAGTCTTTTTTTAGGGTTCCGTACCCGAAGGGTGACAAACGGGACCCTATTACTCTCGCTACGCTGTCCGTCCGTCCGTCCGTCCGTCCGTCTGTCTGTCTGTCACAGGGCTGTATCTTTTGAACAGTAATAGGTAACTGGTTGAAATTTTCTCAGAATATGTGTTGCTATGAGGTGTATCACGACAAATACTAAAAACAAAAAAAAGTCTAAAAACAAAGGGGGTCCCCATACAAGAAACCTCAAAAAATATGCATTTTTTTCAACGTTTTTGTTCCTGCTCTATCTTCAAAACGGTTATATATACCAGCGTCAAACTTGGTCAGATTATAGTGCATATTATGTTGTTTAGCAACAAATACTAAAAATAAGACAAACATAGACATATGTGGTGGTACCTCTTAAGAAAGACATGCAAAAATTCATATTTCGCGCACTGTACGTTGATGTCTTTTGATAAACTCTCGTAAATTAAACCAGTTTTTATGGGGTATCAGGTCGTTGAAGGTACGGAACCCTTACTGCGCGAGTCCGACTCACACTTGGCCAGTTTTTATTTATATTTTTTATTTATTCAATATATGTATAAAGTTACAAATGTGTGTTTCTGCCAAAATGTAAAACAGTTTGTCGGCAGTTGTACTCGTTTCTGATAGTTATACAAATATTGATAATTTATGTCTAGTTTACCGTAAACTCGCGTGTTGATAAAACTTAGTCCTCTGTCTCTTTATTTTTATTTTTTTTATAGTATAGGATGGCAAAACGAGCTAAAGGCCCACCAAATGTTAAGTGGTTACCTTTGCCTATAACAACTGCAATAGCACCTAGACTGTTGCCTAAATGGTACCGCAAGTCGGTTCGCCAAACTGAGACATCAAGATGGAAAGTCTCATGTGATTTAATTGCACCGTCACCCGAAACACAGCAATACAAGCATCACTATTTGGCTGAGAAGTAGGCACGGTGGTAGTACTGCCCCGGACGAGCTCTTTCACAAAGGAGCTCTACTACTACTAAAACCACCCACCCACACCATTGACTTACCACTCCTACTCCTGGCCTACCACAACAGTCTGCGATTTGTCAAGCAGGCAGATGGTCCTCAATGCTATTCTCTTAATAAGTCTGCTTAGCAACAACATATTGATAAAGACTTAGCGATTTAGCATACGGATGCGACCTCGATATAATGACGTGTTCTAGCCTCGAATAATCTTTTAATGCTTGCCCAATGCTAGGACTTACGTATAAAATGATGGAGAGATTTTGATAATGTTGTCATATGCTTTTAAGGGACTTATACCCTTACCGGTTGAACCACAGAAATAGATAGAATGGCCATGTGGGCAGGGTGCGCGTGGCAGCACCATGCACCATAGTACAGGATATTTCAAAGCCTTTCTCAGAGTATACATTACGAACAAAAAATATCGCGCAACTTGTTGGCCGCGGAGCACGCGCGGCGCGAGCGTGGCTAAGCGAGTGAGAGTGCAGGAGCTCTAAAACTTGCTACAAACATTTTGTTCGAGGTTTCTTCTCTAGTACGTAGTACATATACTACATATTACCTCAGTGTTCTCAGCACGCCTTATGACTTGTTTCTATAAATACTGTAACAAAACCCGCAAAAATTCCTTATTGTGCTGTTTCTAAGTGCAGAAACAAAAGCTGTAAAGTACATTTGATTAAAATTAATATTAAAAAAATAATGCAGTCAAAATGTAAGGCGTAGTTTGTTCGGAAAGTTGCCACGCATGAATCGCAAGTAAAATTGTGATTACAACCATTCTATCTATTTCTGTGGGTTGAACCCTTACCTTCCGTGTAGGAGGGTCTGAATTCGAACATGGCCCGCACCTCCGATTTTTCGGATTCACGTGCGGAACAGAATTTATTTTCTTTGACTTTGATAATTCTTGGTGGTGTGTGTAGTCCGCTAACCAGCAATAGGTCAGCGTGGTGGACTAAAGGCCCATGCCAAGCAATGGGACGGTAGTGGGCTAGTTATGTGATATTTTATGCTTCAGTGATTGGAAGCTGCCTTCTATGGCAAAGTGTCGGATTAAGGAGATGTATGTCCAGTTGCCTAGAACAATGATTTCTTTTATCTGCTCTTGACCGCAATCTAGACAGCTTTGTCAAGATGTGGTCGACGTTGGAGCGAGCAAACCTATTAGGTGCCGATTCACTCCAGCTTTAAAGGCGTTAGGGTTGTAAGTGCCCGGAAATACAGACACAACTTGGCTGTGCGCATTATGAAAGAGTTCTCAAACCGCTTGGTCCTGATAGTAGGGATTTCTACCAAATGTGGATGATATCCTGCAGTGCGTCGTGCAGTCATGAATTAAAAGAGTAAAGATAGAGGTAGCATAGTTTTCAACATCATCATCTAGAGCAAGGGTCTTCAACCTTTTTGATGTCACTAACCCAGGATATTGGTCTTTGGTTTCCGCGGCCCGCAACATATTCGAAAACTTGTTTTTATTTCTCAAGTTTACGAATCTAGAACAATTAAATTTAGTTATGCTATCGCTGGACCACAACGTAGCTTCGGTGGCAAACTAGAGCCTGCTGCTGAGGACAGACCTATCGCCCTAAAGAATGTTTTTGGGCCAGAAACATCGCTGTAGTTACAAAATCTATTCAAATGTAAAGACCTATCAAAGGGTAAATCATGAACCAAAATCACTTTTTAACAGAACAATAAGCATGTAACTCTAATCTCTAATTACTACATCTTATTAACCCTTCTATATAAAATTTTCAGAAAACACACACGTCTCTCGGCTAAGTCCTAAGTTTAATAATGTTATTGTTGTACAATAAAGAATATTCTATCTATCTATCTTTCAACAAGTTATATTCATCAGACATACTAACAACAAATTTAGCCAAACTTTTCTCTCAAACAAACAAAATAACATACAACTTAGATGCATGTCACTAAGAAGCTTAAGTTACAAATGGCCACAAGTTCTCAACATATGGTGATAACTAATTATAGTTGTCCACAACGGGTTGGTGCTGTAGAAAGTTGCCGCAAAACAAACGAACGGCCCAAAAGGAGACAAACATGCAGAGTTAGATACGGGAGTATGGTGACCATGTATTGTGGGAAAGGATGTTGAAGAAACTATTTTTTTTTAAATATCTATCTGTCAAATTCATTCCTTCCCTCGAGTTTATTGAACATCTTAGCTCACTTGTATCATAATGTACTATTCCTCTGCGCTCTAATTAAGGGCAAGTGTTGACTTTTTAATTATTTACAAGACAAGCATTATTTATTTTACTTCATTTGGGAAGCAAACAGATAGTAACAGACATAAGCTTACCAACATCCACGTTTTGCTCTTTGTATACTTGCATGTATCTTACAATAGTAATGTATAAATCACAAAGCTTGTACAATATTTTTGTGTCATTTAAACGGGGAAGGAACTGATTTCTGACACACAGTTTAGATTATAGCTTGGTTTAGAAACCATAGCTTTCAACAAATTATGAACTTACTTGGTGTCAAATAATTAAATAAACAAATAAGTAGAAAAATTGGTAAAGATTTACACCTAATTATTATTATTATATTGCATGTTCTTTCGTTTGTTACCTGCTACATATTATACAGGTATACCACTGTATTATTTTGCAAGTTCTACAAAAACAAGAAACATAAAAAAACACTTGCATTCAAACACAAATATTGACTGCAATTAAACTTCTTTTCAACATACATGCATGCATGTTAAAATAATTAACACAGGTATTGTGTAAATTGTATGTAAACCGACATAAATTATTATAATAATTGTCTGTTTTTTAATATTATTGTATTAATTATATCAACAGGCTGCTCCTTAACGTGACTTGTATAGAAACAGATAAAGGTATGTAGGTATGGTTTTCCTGAACAAATACAACGTAGACGGAAGCCTTAAAAATTGCATACACCTTTATAAAAGGTTGGCAACGCATTGACGACTCCCTGGTGTCGCGAATGTTCATGGGCGGCGGGAGTCACTTACCTTCAGCAAATGAATAAACATCCATCAGAAGCCAAGCTGAGCTGGCGCAAGGCGGTTCTTACCACAGCGGAGCGTACGTGAACCCGTCGGTGAATATACGCACACAGCGTCGCACTATGGGTGAGTGTACCACAGTGGCCAGCTTTGCTTCTGTATGAATTTTTATTAAATTAATGTTCCTTCAGTTGTTCTTGTTTGTCCCTGACAAGTATTATAAATAAATTAATTGTATAAAAAACACTAGAAAAACACGCTTCAAAGTCCATTACGTGGCCTTTCTCACAAGTGCAAACACGACTATGATACGATATTCCATCATGGAATGCCGGTGCCTATCTTCCGGCTTCATCATCAGACCTTGAAACCTAATCGTGGTCAAAGTTCATTACAAGACTTTTCTATGAAATCCAAAACATCTATGATACGATTTTCTATCATGATGTTCCAGTTCATATCTTCCGGCTCCATAATCAGATCAGTTCGACAGTACCATATTATTGTATTGTCATCAGAACTACATACAGCTGCCAATTTTCATTACGCTACGACCCTTGGAAGATGGTTAAATTTGTTACCATAGATTCCATTACTTAGTTACATACAGGTCGACCGAATAAATACGTGTTAAAAACATGACCCTCCTTTTAGGCTCCGCCGCATTCTGGTATAAATCATTCAATGTTTTTCTTGTCTTTCAAACATCCAAAAATATATTTCGTCATTTCAACCCAATGATCCTCTTAACGATTTCATCTACCAATGGTCATATTGCCATAATTCATCATCCTCCCCCAAGCATGTTGAGGGGATATGCCATAATCGCCACGCTTGTCAGGCGAGTTGGCGATCGCATTTGGTTGGTTAAATACTCAGAGAACGCTGCTGCCCATACTCTGGTGAATCCCTTGGTCACCTTTTACGAAACCCATGAGAACATAATTACTGCGCTTGAAATGCGGGTTGCTGATCGCAGTAAAATAAATTCTCATCAAAAAAAATCTTGTCACGTTTTGTCTTTCTGTTTCATGTCACATGGCGACAGTACCCGCCATCAGTTGTAAGTCACGCTAGATAAAGCGATGTCTTCATTCCGCTTCCAAGCAAATACTCAACTTGTAGACACACACACACTTCACTCCGTTTCTAAGCAAATACTGACACACACAAACATAAGAATGCAGTGTGAGTTAGTTTGTAACTTGTTACGACACACGTGTCAAAGAGACAAAATTTATGCGTTACCATTGTGTTACTGGGCTGAGGAAAATATGGTGTGGATGAAAATGAAGGAAATGTGAACTGTAGACATGGACAGAAAATACCATGGTGTCGGCTTTTTAGGACGTATTCAGAAGAACCTTAAGACGTCGGTATTACCTAATAACTGGTTCCGGGGGTCTGATGGCTGTCGCTCCATGTAAAATACTGATGTTCAGCCGCATCTGATTATTATAATGGAATCCAATCCCAATATAATTTTGAAAAAGGCTCGGTGAAAGAGAAAGAAGATTCAGAAGAAAGTTTTTGTATTTATTGTGGACAATACCGCGTTAGTATGATATCGGGGAAGCAAAGAAAGGATTTATACGGGCCTTCAGTCGGTAAAGGTCAACTTAAAAACCCATACAACCAAGAACTAGCAAAAAAAATTCTGGACGAAGGAGACTGGACCATCAAAATGCCGCCGCTAGGCTGAATCACCTAATTACGCACACTATGAAAGTAGACAAAAATCAGCCCCGCAGGCAGCGTGTTAAAAACTCATACAACCAACAGCTTAAAAAAAAATCAGGACAAAAAAAACAAGATCCAGACCCATTATCATATCCATTGTCTAGTACTCATAGCACAAGCTCTGCTTAGTTTGGGACTAGATGGTGCTGTGTAAAAATGTCCTAAAAATATTTATTTTTTATTCTGTTCTTCTTTCAAGCAGCAACGGTGCAAAGGTTTGACGTGATTTTTTGGATAGGGATAGTTTAAGGACCGGAGATTTGCAAAGGCTATTTTTGTCTGGGAAAATTGCGCAATCCCTGTGGGATAATGACCCACGGAAGCAAAGCCAAGGGTATAAGCCAGTAAATGATAAATCTTCTCATCTAAACCCACGAATGTTAAATAGAAACGAGTGGACACTCGTAACACGTTACGTAACGCGTACGTGTCTCCAACAGAACTGACAGAAACTATGCGCAACGTATTAAGTCTGAATTTGCATCCATGATATTGTTTATTTTATGTATAATAATTATCATTATTAATTAGTTATCTTTAGTAAATTGCTGATGTGGGCCAAACACCTGCCAAGCTTAAGTGGAACTGGGCTGGTCAAATCTGCCGTATGCCGGAGGAGCTATGGGCGAAAACAACCACACAGTGGGTTCCATACAGCAGCAAACGACAACGCGGCAGGCCCAGAAGGAGATGGCGGGACGAACTTGACTCTTATCTAAAGGATTGGCCCCAGAAGGCAAAAGATAGGGACAAGTGGAAAAAGGGCCTTTGCCCTGCAGTGGGACACTACAGGCTGATAATAATAATAATAGTAAATTGTCTCACTCATTAACCTACATTGTTCTCACACAATCATCATCATCATCATTTCAGCCGAAAGACGTCCACTGCTGGACATAGGCCTCGCCACAACGACCGGTCCTGTACCTTCCGCATCCAGCGGATTCCCGCGACCTTCACCAGGTCGTCGGTCCACCTTGTGGGGGGCCTACCCACGCTGCGCCTTCCAGTACGCGGTCGCCACTCCAGAACTTTACTGCCCCATCGGCCATCCGTTCTGCGAGCAATGTGCCCCGCCCACTGACACTTAAGTTTGGCAATTCTTCGGGCTATGTCGGTTACATTCGTTCTCCTGCGAATCTCCTCATTTCTGATTCGATCACGCAGGGACACTCCGAGCATAGCCCTGTCCATTGCCCTTTGAGTGACTTTGAGCCTTCTTATCACGCCCATTGTAAGCGACTACGTTTCAGTACCGTAAGTAATTACACAATAACTTTTACAAAATAATGTAACATACCTTTGTACTATTTGACATGAAAAGAGTATTTCCATGAAGTTTCTTGCTGGCTGTTCTCCATAGATGGACGACCTCTGTGGTCTAGTGGTTCGAGTGTCGGACTGCTGATAACGAGGTCGTGGGTTCGATTCCCACAGGACACAAATATTTGTGTGATGAACATAAGTGTTTGTGTTGGTCTGGGTGTGTTGCTTATGTATTATAAGTATGTATTTACAAAAAAAAAGTATATACGTATTATATCCATTGTCTAGTACCCATACCACAAGCTCTGCTTAGTTTGGGACTAGATGGTGCTGTGTAAAAATGTCCCAAAGATATTTATATTTATTTATATAGGACCAACATTTTGGAACCGTGCGACTAGATTCTTAACGTTTTGAAAGTGCATGTAAATGCTTTCGAAATAAAAACTCTTGAATTTGAATTTGAATTTTGTATGTCTTCGGTTCTTGCACATCGAGACATCCGAGACCCCTTCGTGCCCAGGGACCAGTGTATGGAATCTTAGTACAAAATGCTTGAAATAACATCACTCGCTATCCGACCAAATTGACGAGTACTGAAAATGCTCAAACGTCGTTTGACCACTACGTATTTTGAATTTATCAATTTTATATTCGACTATATGCCAACGGGTAAAAACAGATGTCGCTAGGCTAATGATCTGTGTAACAAGGTACAACTCATGCGCTGTTGCCTAAAAAAGGGTAATAGATGGCGTAAATTGTAAATTCGTACTTACAGTCAATTATTTACCAAATTATGTTTTCCAGTTTATTTACTTTTAAATTTCTTTTTTTTTCTGTATGTTTAATTTGCCTATTTAATAAGGAAACTTTATAAATCTTTTTCCACAATATTATGAAAGTATAATTATGTTTGAAAACGTAATTTGGTTTACAACATCAACATGTAAACCTATCAATCGTTTTTTTCTAATTAGGTATATTATTATTTTTAACACATTTACGCATTTGAAGCGACATCTAAAGACAAAATTTTATTTGGAAAAGAAAAGTTCTGACGTCATAGAAAGACGTAACTGAAAGCTAAATTCAGCAGATATTGTAAAAGTCACAGTAGCCCCATGGTTTCAGCGTTAGATTCGTGAGACAGTAGTTGTAAGTTCGAAGCCATCTAGTGATCCCGAAGTGAAATGAAGTTGTAGGTCCATACCTTAAAACCAGTGGCGCCACTTGGTCTATACCTCTATTCGGGTCGAGTTTCCTCTCTATTTCAGTATATTAAAAAGTACTCTGTGTGCCTCAGACAGCAGGTTAAACTGTGGGTCCCGGTTGCCATACGAACATCTGAGGCGGTCGTTATGGGTAGCACAAACATAGTAAAAAAATATAGACGAACAAACAACAACAGTTGTAGTGAAGTAAAAAAAAAACCGTGCTCCTTTCCTTCGTGTACAATCAGCGCTCACGCACACAATGTACCTCAAACCGTGCTCACCCTCTCAGTACACATGTTGCGGCATCGGCCAATAAGCATTGCGAAAGCAATATCCTTCAGGTGCATGGTGTGTCCTTGAGCGCTGGTTGTACTGTCGACTCCATGACAGTGGTAACACTTCAATTAGAAAACCGCTCTTACTGCTTATGAAATAGAGGCGCGGTCAATGTCAAGCTGTTACCACTGACGTGCGGTCGACCGTACACGAAGGAGCACGGTTAATTTGGATTCACTGAGATTGTTCGCAGATCTTCGTCTATATTTTTTACTATGTCTGTGATGGGTAGTCAGAAAGCCGTAAATCTGACAACTGGGAGTCTACTCGCTCTCATCATCCTCCGTGCTTATTTACTCATTATATTGGGGTCAGTTTCCAGTGTAACCAAATGCGGCTGAACATCAGTATTTTAGACATAGCGACAGCCATCAGACTCCCGCGACCCAGTTACTGGGTAATACTGGCATTTTGGAGGTTAGACCAGTTGTCAGACTTCCAGGCTTTGACTATCCGTAACGACAACCGGCCCCCCGATTCAGAACCACACGATAACCAGTTGTCGATCGACTCGGTTCATTATCTCTTTTTCTCTCGTTGCGTGAATTGTAAGACGAAACGAGATAACAAACCGAACCGGTCGACAACTGTTTATCGTGTGGTTCTGAATCGCGTAACGGGACCGACAGCTTAACGTGTTCTCCGAGGCACGGAGGGGTTTTGATGTGTAACGATATGGTCACCCATCCACATACTGAACGCGGCAAGCGCAGCTTAACCTCGCAGATCGTACAATCCGCACGCTTGTTACTTCGCCACGAGCCCCTCTACAACGTTTTACTGAACAACTGAAAACCTCTTAAGGGGTCATTGTACTCATTAGTATGAACAACTTTTACTATGGAAACAATCCTGAAAACGCGAAAAAAAAAAAACAGCTGATCCCTACAATTTGTCGATTCATGTGAACTAAAATATAGGGGACAGCTGTTTTTTTTTGGACAATGCAATATTAACTCGCTTTCATTTTAAGAATGTGGTATTAAAGAAGAACCTTACGATTTAAATTTTGGAAACAAAAAATCGCTCACGAGCAGGATTCGAACCTGCGACTCCTGTCTTGGTACGCCAGTACTTCAGCCACTAAGCTACTGTTAACACTGCTCGTGGTATCGAAATTCTCATCCACTTGGCACGTCTTTGGGTAACGTCAGCGATATCTTATTAAGAAACAGTGTTTCTTAATAAGATACCTTAACCTTAAGAACCTTTTTAATCAATTCATTTACGTAACAGCTCGTCAAATGTAAGCGGGAGCGGGTAGCGGGTAGGCCAGCGAGTACCGTCACCAGTGCGAGAGAACTGGCCGAACTGTGGTATCAGTCCTGCTAGCGACTGATAAACTTTATCGCGCCCATATATGTGTTCGAGCCTAAATTATCGCGACTGTGATACCGGAGTCACGTTATAACAAACATCATTAATCATTATAAAAAATAAGGTATCTGTACCTATATTTATAAAAACTTCTCATCCGGGGTCGAACCTGTGACATTTCGATAATAAAACACTACTCGAAGTATCGAGACAGAGGTTATCACTACTTCTATTTCAACTACTAGAAAAAAATACATTTAAATTGTAAATAAAATTAACTGAAAACAACCTTCAAACGCTGTTCCACATATGCTGCGCAGACGCAAGTGGGCCAGCTGTGCCGCTGCCGAACCTCGAACCCGCGACCTCATTGTATGCTAAGTGCGCCTGAGTCATTGCTGCTATCGATACACTGATAATATAATGTAGCGCAGACTCTTTGCCGCCACTGATAACGCCTCTATTATATTTAGTAGAGCCACAGATAATATAATACTATAGTAGTAGAGCAAATAGAGACAGTACGACTGAGTCGATACATTTCTTATCTATATTTAATTTTACATTACATAACATCACGCCAGTATTTCCCTGTATGTGTAGGCAGAGGTTTGTAGTACACCCACATTTCGCCAGTTATATTTTATGTCCCGTATCGTACTAGGGGTCGAGCCTATTGGCAGTAACCGAGCACAAATCCAGACTCCGGGCTGCTACTGAGAATATTTTGATGAAAAAACCCAGTAACACTTTGCCCGACTCAGGAATCGAACAGTTCCGCTTGCGAACACTAGATTCTCAGTCTCAGACCAATGCGCCCTGCTTGTCATGACTTACGGTGCCGAGACGTGGACACTGACAATTGGGCTAGTCCACAAATTTAAAGTCACTCAGCGAGCTATGGAGTGAGCTATATATACTTCCTTTCTTAATTGAAGGATAAAATCCGTAACGAGATTATCCGGAGAAGAACCGGGGTGACCCACATAGCTTGTAGGATTAGTAAGCTGAAGTGGCAGTGGGCTGACCATGTCTGTCGAAGGACCGATGGCCGCTGGAGCAGACGAGTCCTTGAGTGGAGACCGCGAATCGGCAAACGCAGTGTAGGGCGCCCCAGCCAGGTGGACCGACGACCTGATGAAAGTAGCTGGTGGGGACTTGATGCGGAAGGCAGTGGACCGAGTGTAGTGCCGAAATTTGGGAGAGGCCTATGTCCAGCAGTGGACTGCGATAGGCTGAGTTGATTGAGGCAGAAATCTCACTCGCACAAACACCTAACCACGAAACTATCTGTAGACCATAAGAATCTGTTCTGTGTAGTAATCGAATTCGTGAACAGTTGCGCAGAAGCCGATCACTCGTGACAACAGTGCTACTGCGCTAAATATCTAAATATCGGAACTAAAATCAATTGTGTAGGAGTGTATTTTTTTTTTTGTTCTAGAAACAATGTAAACAAGTAAGTATTTACAAAAAAAAAGCATAGCATATAAGTATTATATGTTCCATGTGGTGCCGGACATAAAGAATTGCACCACCCTTTATCTTCTCATGGGTGTCGTAAAAGGCGACTAAGGGATTCACCAGAGGATGGGCAGCAGCGTTTTCTGAGTATTTAACCAACCAACTGCGATCGCCAACCTGCCAAGCGTGGCGGTTATGGCATATCCCCCCATTTTGGGGGAGGCTTATGTCAAGCAGTGGACGTCTTTCGGCTGAAATGATGATAATTATGATGATATCCATTGTCTAGTACCTATAGCACAAGCTCTGCTTAGTTTGGGACTGCTGTGTAAAAATATCCTAAAAATATTTATTAATTTTTAATGATACTTAATATTTATTTTTCACAAGTGCGTTCTAGGAACGATGGAACAGAAAGAAAATGGTTGAAGGATACTTATAAACTTTTTTTGTAAATAAAGTTATGCTAACAACTGCTAAAAAGATTTTAGATAATATAATTTGCTGTTGCTTGTCTAACCTTTGGATGTTGGTATTACCCAGTAACTGGGTTGTGGGGGTCTGATGGCAGTCACTCCGTGTAAAATACTGATGTTCAGCCGCATTTGGAATGGAAGCTGACTGACCATAACAGCATAATTGGTAAGGGTTCGGAGAAAGATGTAGAAATTGGGTGTTAGAAAACCAAATTGAACGGTTACAAAACTAAAAATTTTGAAATATAACTAAATTATTTCCTGATATTCTATATACCTACATACATAATCATGTAAGTAAAGACAATTATTATCTGACTGATCTGACTCATACATCGCGTGGTTTTATGTTGCTAACAGACGATCTTATATTTTTTGTACGAGTTACAACTTAAAATAAAATTTGAGAACTTCTTTATATGTTCTTAGTTTTTCTGTGGTTCTTATAATGCCTTCAGCTCATTCGGACAACATTCTGGAGATCATAAAAATAATACAATGTAAAAAATAATTGCAAGTAGGCAATTAAATAAATCAATATTTTTGGGATTTTTTTACACAGCACCATCTAGTCCCAAACTAAGCAGAGCTTGTGTTGTGGGTACTAGACAATGGATATAATACTTTTATACTTTTTTTTTGTTTACTTATAATTTATAATACATAAGAAACACCCAGACCAACACAAACACTTATGTTCATCACACAAATATTTGTGTCCTGTGGGAATCAAACCCTCGTGATCAGCAGTCCGACACTCGAACCACTAGACCACAGACGTCACCAATTGACACCTAAGTCATGATTTCCTTGTCAATATTTTACTGTAGCGGTCAACAGATACACATGTTCAGTGGTGGATATTTTATTACCTATTCTACATATTTATATAATGCATAAGTACTATACTTACACTCCTACCTATCATGTTAACGACGAACTATAAATCAAAGTTGTTTTTCAGAAACACTGTGACTTATTTCCTAGACGATGAAGAATTTAGTTGACACTAGGTCTTGAATTTTAAAACTATTGTCACAACAAAATTGTGTATAGAAATTACACTCCGTACAACGTATGATAATAAGCCCACACATTATGAAACACCGAACTACACAAAATAAAAAACGATCTATTTTATAAAACAACTTATTATTCTGTGATTTAGCTCATGTGGTTTGTCATAGTATAATTTAGTTAAAGCGCGAACAATCAGAATTGCTTCAAGAATGTTCCATTTCACCTCTACGTACCGAGTCGAAAGTGTGTCTGATTGTCTTATCGCGCGTTACAAGACGTTGGGCTTTTGTTTTCCTCTTTCATGTGTCATAGGTGAGAAAATTTCAATACTGACCTTGAGCCTTCAGTGTTTACCACAAATATCTTTCGTATAATTTAAGCGAAATTCTACTTTATTGCTTTAATCTTGAGGTGGTTGGTGATAGTAATTATAAATTGGTTTTTCGCTGTTATCGAATAAATGTGCATCAAAAACATGTTTACGCTACATTGGGTGTGCTTACGTAACGCGATATTTTTTTAATTCATCCTTGAGATACGCTATCTCGAGTATGTCTGTTTGTGGCAGGGTTCAATATGTATGTAATAATTGATGTTATGTGTATTATTTAATTGATTATAACTGAAGGTGCCACCTACTAGGTAAAGAAGTAGTGAGGATGGTTAATTTTATAGTGCCCTGAAGAACAAAGTAAAATGTCTTGAGCTATCTGATTGGTACCAGAATGGAATCGTATGTAAACTTGGAATAAAATTCACCATTCATCATCGCTTATACCGCAAAGTTTGAAGACGAAGGTCTTCAACCAGTGCATCCTGCCTGTCATGACTTACGGTGCCGAGACGTGGACACTGACAGTTGGGCTAGTCCACGAATACAAAGTCGCTCAGAGAGCTATGGGGCGAGCAATGTTTGGAATTTCTTTGAAGAATAAATTCGTAACGAGATTATCCGGAGAAGAACCGGAGTGACTGACATAGCTTGTAGGTTCAGTAAGCTGAAGTGGCAGTGGGCTGGCCATATCTGTCGAAAGACCGATGGCTGCTGGAGCAGACGAGTCCTTGAGTGGAGATCGCGAAGCGGCAAATACAGCGTAGGGTGCCCCCGCTTCTTCAGGTGGACTGACCACCTGAAGAACGTGGCTGGGGGGGACTGTATACGGAAGGCAGAGAACAGAGTGTTGTGGCGCAACTTGGGAGAGGCCTATGTCCAATAGTGGACTGCGATAGGCTGAGTTGATGATGATGATGACTCAAGGACTTGTCTGCTCCAACGGCCATCGGTCCTTCAACAGGTGTACCAGTTCGATTACCTGTGTTATTTTATTTTGAACTGTGATGATAGCTAAAACTGTTTTCCACCTTGGAACAGCACATTGACTTCCTTTTCAGCCCAATTTGACTTCCTAATGTTATATCTTATATGCTGAGCCTACCCGATAGGAAGACCTTGAAATCGAACGTATATAGTTATATTGAAGACTCCATTTGTCACTTGCATTTAAAATTCAAACTTGTTTTTTTGTTTCAAATTGATCAGATTACAGGTGTTAACGAAGTCAATAACCGGTGCAAGGTCGAAAATTTAAAACATCTTGATTTTTTATTGAATAGTATGGCGAATCGCAGAACGGATGGCCGATGGGGCAGTAAAGTTCTGGAGTGGCGACCGCGTACTGGAAGGCGCAGCGTGGGTAGGCCTCCCACAAGGAGAACCGACGACCTGGTGAAGGTCGCGGGAATCCGCTGGATGCGGAAAGTGCAGGACCGGTTGTCGTGGCGATGCTTGGGGGAGGCCTATGTCCAGCAGTGGACGTCTTTCGGCTGAAATGATGATGGCGAAACGAGCTAAAGACCAACTTAATGTCAAGAGGTTATAGTATATATATACCTTTGCCCATAACTCAAATACCACGTAGGTTGTTGCCTAAATGATATTGCAAATTGCTTTCACCAAACTGAGACCTAAAGATGGAATGTGAAGTGTTATTGTCTGTCTCACCAGTCGCGCAGGCGCACTTATAATTTCACCGACACCCGTACCCTTGGCGCTGGAACACAGCAAGCATTCTGTTTGGCAGCAGAAATTATTTTAAAGTTATCTTAAAGTTTTGGGTATAATGCCACTTTTTGCAAACAAGCATGCCTGCAAACATGGGAAAACAAACAAAATTTAATTTAATTTATTTAATAATTATTTTATAATATTTTATTATTTTTATCGCATTTACGCATGCGAAGCGAAATCTATTTAAATTATGGAATTATTTAGAATAGAATAGAATAGAATAGAATAGTATTTATTTGCATCAAACATGGTACAATAAGGTGTTAGAAAACATTATTTTGAACTAATACATGTTCCACCAGGTACTGGCATACAAATTTTTTCATAATGCATGTTAAATAAATAAATAAATATTTAACAATACTTTTAAATTACAATGGAGTTCATTATAGTTTTTTTTTCTTTTAACTTACAAACTTTAAAAAAAAAACTAATTAACATTCTACAACATTATTAAATCAAAATTTATCCCATTATAATAAAACCTTTACAATTATTATTATTACACTAATTACATTCATAACATATATCAAATAATAAATTTTTAATAAAATTTTTTATTTTATTTTACATACTTCTCTGTAAGCCCATCTAGAGCAACTTCTCACTGGCCCACATTGTGCCCCTCCCGTGCCAGAATATTCGCCCCAGGCAATAAGGCCCCCGGTCCAAAGGAAAGTTATTGCCCGTGCCCAGGGTGCACCGACTTAACAACTTCTGTTCCCTCCAGACTTATTGACAAGGACCAGCAGCTGTCAGGTACACGAGGAGGTTTTCATACTGACAAGGTTAGACCAGTTGTCAGGTTTTCGGGCTTCTGACTATGCGTAACGATTGCCATAGATATTCGTATGGTGGTAATACATATTTTGAATACGTTTTTCTTTATTCAATCTACCTATCTACGGAACCCTAAGTCAAATGACAAGCTCACAAGTATCCGGTAACAATTGCAAATGTTTGCCTGATAAGGTATCAGTATGTTGTTGCTCAAAATTTAAACGTGCCTCCCTCTGTGTCAAAGGTCACACTTCCTGGAACATTGTGGGCTCGCCTTTTTTGGGTTTCTGTAATTCACAAGCAAGACACGTCTTAACTGTGCGTCCATGGTCAAGAAGGACGTAAGTTCCATCTAAAATTATTAGACTTAGGGTTTTTTGAAGGACTTATGACCATTGGAATAATCTAGGTCTTTGAGTGGAGACCGAGAATCGGCAAACGCAGGCAGTTTCTCCTGCGACCATATTTTTGTTAATTCTAACATCTAACATGTTTTTTCTTTTCTAACAAAATGGGGGCGGATCCTAGCTGTTTGGCCACATTTGATTGGATTAAACAAACTGAACGGTGACGGCGCGACACTCATATTTTCTCGCGCACACCAAAAAACTCAGCAACATAGCACAGTTTCTGTGATAATAGTTAACATACTAATTGTTGACTGCCTCGTTGGTCTAGTGGTCGCAAGCGCGACTGCTGAGCGTGGGGTCCTGGGTTCTTTGGTCCGGGGTGCTGAGTGTTATTGGGTTTATTCATTAGGAAATTCTCAGTAGCAGCCCGGATTCTGGATCTGTGCCTGGTTAGTGGCAATATGCTCGCCCCCTATTATATGGGACTATGACATAACTGGCGAAATGTGGGTGTACTATACACCTCTGCCTACCCCGGAAATACAGGCGTGATGTTATGTTATGTTATGTTAATTGTACACAGGCGAAAAATGGTCATGCAATGCTTCAATCTGTGGTAATTCCGTCGGTGGTATGATCATTTTGCGCATATTATAGCGTCAAGCATAGTTCCTACTTGACAAATCTTACTTGCTTTATTCTTAATGACTTAAAGAAGGTAGCTAGGATGTATTGGATGCGAAAGGCTGAGGTCTGAGTATTGTGATGCAACTTAGGATTTACAATAGAGGCATAGAACCATATCTATTCTATACTATAATAAAACTGTAAAGGTCGAAAAGTCTGTACATTGAGTTTTTTTTTCGCGAAAACCGGCTCGGGGGACTAGAAATAAGCAATAGAACACGAATCAATCGTTTTCAGAATTTATGTCTGTCTGTCTGTCTGCCGTCTGTTTGTTACCTCATCACGTGAAAACAGCTGAACGGATCGTAATGAAACTTTGCGTTTGTATAGGTATTAGTCTAACTTAAAAGATAGGGTATGTTTCATCTTAATCGGTTGAGTAGAACCACCGATACAGCTTGACCCCTCTGTTGTATTAAGTTTTTACAAAGTAGAGGTCATGATTGTTGGCTGTTTGCAGGTTCCTAAAAATACAACTAGATTTCGTTAGTATTATAGATAACATAGTCAGCCCATTACTGTCCCACTGCTGGTGAGGATTGACCTCTTCTCGGAATGAGAAGAGTTAAGGAACTGGATATTGTTAGTGTAATAGATTATCTAAACATAATCAGTCAATTACTGTCCCACTGCTGGGCATGGACCTCTTCTTAGAACGAGAAGAGTTAAGAAAATAGAGAATAACATAGCATAATCAGCTCATTACAGCTGTCCCGCGGCTGGGTATGGGCCTCTTCTCAAAATGAGAAGAGTTAATGAACAGGATATTGTTAGCGTTATAGAATAACATACTAGCATAGCATAGCATGGCCCATTACTGTCCCACTGCTGGGCACGGGCCTCTTCTTACAATGAGAAGAGTTAAAGAACTGGATGTGGTTATTGTTATAGAATTAAATAACATAATCAGCCCAATTACTGTCCCTCTGCTGGGCACGAGCGTCTTCTCAGAATAAGAAGAGTTTAGGGCTAATTCCATTACCATGGCCGGTTGGTTGTACAAACAAAATATAGAATGGTAGGTGAATAGTGTAATCGTCTGTGTAGGCGCTTATGTATATTAGAAGACATTGTGTTCATAAATATGACAGGATGTTATTTTCCGACATCCACGCGGACGGAGTCGCGGGCACAGCTAGTGTGTAATAAATTAGAATTTATTTCATTTAGATAGAACTATGCGCTAAGAAAATATAAAGGTTGGTAAAAAACGAATATGAGGTAAGAAGACCTTCATTCGTTTCTGTTAATAAATGCAAACACTCTTATCATATTTACTTTCAGAGAATAAGCATGTACAGAGATAGTATAATCTAAGAATTTAGCTAACCTTCAGAGGACTTAGATAAATACTATTTTCTTCCTTCGCATCTAGTTAAGTATCAACAAAGTGTCAATTTTGCAGAAAAAGTCATCAATAATATTTGTCGCGTGACTAGACGATAAATGATATTGATATATCAATAACAGACTTCACAATCATAATAGACTTATATCAACGATATTATAAATATAATTGATTATTTATGATAGGATAATTAATCGATCAATCTTATAGATCTGAGTCTGATTAGGAAACTATACAAAGTGTGACTATTGCTAGTAATATTTGTAATACTAGCCTACGCCTGTAGCTTCGCCCGCGTATAAATTGATTTTATTACAGAAATAAGGTATCGCACATTCCTCGAGAGCGAACTGTTTACCTTACCGGGATAAAAAACCAGCCGAGTGCGAATCGGACTTACGCAGCGTCAGCGTCGTCGTTCGTCGCAGGTCCCGAACCACCCATCGACCTGATACCCCATAGACACTGATTTAATTTACGAGAGTTCATCAATATTTGGTGATACAATAGGTCTCATACTTATTTATTGGGAACTCAAAAATCTACCCACAATTCAAGAAGTTAAGAGACTTAGGCGGATGGAGTCCCTAATGGGATTCTCCGCCACCCGCCCGGTTAAATAGTCAGGGTACCTATTTTGGGTACCGATCTGCGAGAGTCCATTCGAAAAAAAAAAGGAAAAAAAAGAGACACTGGCACATATGACATAACACACTAGCACTGACACTGGTTACATTGTTGCATACAATTGAACAAAAAAATTCAACAACACAAAATATCAGTTCTGAAACATTATATTGGCTTTCGGGTAGATGGCATAAATCAAAACCTCGGACGAATAAAAAAGGCGGACGGAATCTCGCTAAAAAGACTGAAGCACTTATTTTTTTTCCTAAACCCACTATAATTTCGAAAGCATTTTTAACACACCAGATTTATACTGTTATTTTATTTGTGACACTACAAAAATGACTACCGTCACACTAATTTTTTTGCGTAATCGCGGCTTTTTGGCATACTATGGATGTGAATGTGTGCGTGCCAGCCCGTACTTTTAAGCGAGCCGGAATACTATGGATGATGCTTCACTTATTGTTTAGCGAGATTCTGTCCGCCTTTTTTATTCGTCCGAGGTTGACACCAAACCAAAAATACGCTGCCCAGAAAAATATCTTGGTGCTAGTTACGTTGATTTGTTATGTGAGGGGCAAAATATGACTTTATAAGACACAAGTTCTAATAGAGATAGGCCAGCAAGGTCGTCCTATTCTCAGCAGGTCACATGTCCTGTCCACGTTATCATCCCATTATCAGTAGTAATGGCCGAGGCAGTCGACTACCCGCAATCTTCGCCAAAACGAGGGTAATGATTTACACGAGTCTACCTATGTACAGTGGGACATAGAAAACAGTATTCAGGGTCGCCAGATATTGTAGGTGAAGATTTCTTAAAAAATATGCTTGTTTTCGAGATAAATATTATTTGTACAACCACCCTTTTGTCACAACTCTGAAACACATACGACGCATGATTGTCACTGACAGTTTTATTTATATCTCTTTTCACTATTTTAGCTTTATTTCTCTCTTTTTTAGGGTTCCGTACCCGAAGGGTGCCAAACGGGACCCTAAACGGGACCCTATTACTCTCGCTACGCTGTCCGTCCGTCTGTCACAGGGCTGTATCTTTTGAACGGTAATAGGTAACTGGTTGAAATTTTCTCAGAAATTGTGTTGTTATGAGCTGTATCACGACAAATACTAAAAACAAAAACAAGTCTAAAACCAAAGTGGGTCCCCATACAAGAAACCTCAAAAAACATGCATTTTTTTCAACGTTTTTGTTCCTGCTCTATCTTCAAAACGGTAATATATACCAGCGTCAAACTTGGTCAGATTGTAGTGCATATTATGTAGTTTAGCAACAAATACTAAAAATAAGACAAACATAGACATATCTGGTGGTAGCTGCGTAAGAAAGACATGCATAAATTCATATTTCGCGCACTGTACGTTGAAGTCTTTTGATAAACTCTCGTAAATTAAATCAGTTTTATGGGCTATCAGGTCGTTGAGAGGTACGGAACCCTTACTGCGCGAGTCCGACTCGCACTTGGCCGGTTTTTTTTCTTTTCTATCTATTACTCCACGACTTACCCAGTTTCCTAAAGTTTGATCTACACAATAATTAACTAATCAGCGGTCAAATCTCATGTCAAGTGATGTAATTGGTTGTTAGCATTTTGGCCGACCAATCACAGCAAGTGAAATGAGATTTAAAAACAGAGTAAATTAAATAAATTAAGGGGCTCGTGGCTAAGTAGCAACCGTGTGTATTGTATGATCTGCAAGGTTAAGCTGCACTAGCCGTGGTCAGTCTGTGGATGGGTGACCGTTTCGTTACACATCGAGACCCTTTCGTGCCTCGGAGAGCACGTAAAGCCGTCGGTCCTGCGCCTGATCACTCTCTGGTCGTGTCGAATTGCCGTCCCATCGGATTATGAAAGTGAGGGAATAGACAGATGCTCTCTGCACCTGTGTTTGCGCACACACTTGTGCACTATAATATGTCCCGCGCAGATGGCTAGTCACCGGTGAGATTGGCCGCCGTGACCGAAATTCGGCCCGGAGGACATTAAATTAAACAACCTTTCATGAGCTGAAGGTTATTCTTTATCTATTTCGTGTTTATGTATGTTCTTTTTTTTCTGTTTCAATGTCAGTTGTGTCATTTTTTTTTCTTTTTTTTTTCGATTAATGAGAAAGTTGAACTCAAAACTATGTATATTCAAAACTTTCAGTCATGATTTCTTGGAAAAACTTCATCTTTTACTCGAGTTCCTATCTACTTATCGCGTGGTTCGACTGTACCTACATTATTTTATCAGATATCTACGTACTGCCATTAAGAATATAGACCATCGTTTGTGTGTCGGTTAATCGAGCACTTAATTTTAATGTAATGTAGCGTTACAGTGAGTTTTTAATGTGGTGAGCAGCATGACGAGTGGTATTAGCGTCGACAGTCTATCACAGTCCAGTGCTAGATTTTGACATAACCAAAGATGTGCCATAAAAGAAAAGGTAGCAAGGTGGTTAGAACTTGGTAAGTGTAAGGCGGAAGACCAAGCGTGAAGAGGTTTATTCTAACTAACTATCTATATTTATTTTTATTATAAAGAGAAAGATTTGTTTGTTTGTAATTGATAAACTCTGAAACTTCTGAATCAATATTAATCATTCTTACACCATTAGAAAGATACTTTATCGAGAAATGAAATAGGCTATATTTTATTTCAGAATGCGGGCGAAGTCACGGGCAATGTCTAGGTTCGTAAATAAAGTTCATCATCATCATCATCATCATCATCGTCATCATCATCATCATCATTTCAGCCGAAAGACGTCAACTTCTGGACATAGGCCTCCCCAAGCATCGCCACAGCGACCGGTCCTGCGCTTTCCGCATCCAGCGGATACCTGCGACCTTCACCAAGTCGTCAGTCCACCTTGTGGGGGGTATAACCACGCTGCGCGTTCCAGTACGCGGTCGCCACTCCAGAACTTTACTGACCCATCGGCCGTCTGTTCTGCGAGCAATGTGCCCCGCTAACTGCCACAATACTCTGGACTATGTCGGTCACTTTCATTCTCCTGCGAATCTCCTAAAACAGTAAATAAAGTTATGCGGAACAAAATCTAAAGATATAAATTCTGGAAAGAAAGATTCCCCACGAGCAGGATTCGAACCAGTGAATAAACCTGTTGAAATGACTGGTGTTGAATTAGAAGTCACAGGTTCGAATCCTGCTCATGTGGTTTAAAAATATTCGAAAGTCGATCGTGAAATAATTGATTAACATAACATAACATCACGCCTGTATTTCCCCGAAGGGGTAGGCAGAGGTGTAACAGTACACCCACATTTCGCCAGTTATGTTGTAAGTCCCATGTAATAGGGGACGAGCCTATTGCCATTAACCGGGCACATATCCAGACTCCGGGCTGCTACTGAGAATTTCCTACTGAAAAAACCCAATAACACTTTGCCTGACCCGCGAATCGAACCCAGGACCCCACGCTCAGCAGTCGCGTTTGCGACCACTAGACCAACGAGGCAGTAATAAAGGATTAAATTCGTCAATCAAATTTACATAATGGATAGTTTTTATAGGAAAATCTCATAATTTACATAAATTCGGTTCCAACTCCTCATATTTTGCATAGCAACATCGCTAAAATATTGGTAAAACATGTTTCGCAACTAAAATTTATTACTCAATAACCAAAAATAATACAAACAAATAATGATTTATCAGCTGCCTTTCGATAAAATATTCCTTCGATAATGTCAATAACAAAATATTATTATGTATATTTTTCCACTAAAAATATTAAACACAAAGATATATATTTTACTCATGTTTGCATAAGCGTTGACACTATGACATTTTTCAATATTTTCGTATTTTTTTCCATTCGTTAGTTAGGTGGTACCTACCTTATTATTTGCTATGTCTGTAGGTTGGTACGTCGTAATAGGTCTGATCGACGGCACAAGGGTACCAGACATACAAGGGCGATGGGTATTTACTCAGTAAACACATGTCTTTTATGTCAATATTATGTGTAGTTTTTAAAAAAACACACGTGCAAGATATGGGAAAAGATTGGCACTTATCTAAAGGGCTAGCCCATATTTACTGAGACGGGGATGGGGTAATAGAAAAAATATTACATAATATAAAAGTAGATCTCGCTGACGGCTTAAGCAGTTACAAAATATTTATGTATTTATTTTACTTTAATTACAAGACTCAACACACAAGACAAAACAAGACTCAAAACAAAACAAGACAAATACAAAACAAAAAAAAAAAAAACAAAAAAAAAAAAAAAAAAAAAACTAATTACAGTAGCAATAGTTTTAGTAGTTTTTAGTTTTAGTTTTTTAGTTTTTAGTCATTTTTTTTTAGTTTTTGTTTTTTGTTGTGTTTGCAGTAGTTTTATTTATTTTTATTTATTTATTTTATTAAAGATGACATACCTATAAGATACAAATTTAATACATATAGGGTTACGATATCGAAACGAAAGTATCGATACTGTACTCGATACCAGGGGGTCTACTCCCGTTCGACGATATTCGATAAATCGTACTATTCATCGCACAATTTGCTACTCCGGTCAACCATCGTTCCCTTATCGCATGTGATGATCGTGTTTTGACGTTTGTTTTTCACATCTCCGGTAAATTGTATACGACTATGAACCGTAGTCTATCTTAATTGTGCCTTTTTTATGTGCCTATCTTTATTATGTAAGTATCAGTCGGAACGAAAGTTCGTACTTCGTTTGTCGTTCGTAAAACGCGAGTAGACCTACAGTATCGCACCAAAAGTATTGATACCAAGATAAGTATCGAAACAAATGTATCGTTTCTATAAGGTATCGAATACTTTTTGCGACTTTAACTAGATTATGCCCGCGGCTTCGCTCCCGTGGTTTTTTTTTTCATATACATAATACATACTTACCAGTTTTCAAGTCTAACCATTAGGTTTTAAACACAAAAAGTTTCATCAAAATCGGTCCAGTAGATCTTGCGTGGTGCTCGAACAAACAAACAAACAGACATACCTTTACAGTTTTATAATAGTTCGATGATATTATGGTACCATAGAGCTCCCTAGCAGTCGCCTAGTTCGCCTAAATGGACGGGCCGGCCCTGATCACATTTTATGACTTAAATATAGTGACTTATTTATGTGAGTCATGTGTTAAAAACATTAAAAAGTATCAATTACATTTGAAAGTATCGATTCCTGGTGTAGTATCGCAAACAAAGTATTCAATTACAAAAATACTCGGTATCTAAATAAAAGAATCGATACCAATAAGGAGTCAATAATTTTTTCGTATACGTATACATATAAAAATGACGTAAACAAATTGTAAGAAGTTTTAAGGCAATACTTTTATTGCCTTAAAACTTCTTACAATTTGTTATAAAAAATTAACTTATAACAAGTATTTAGTTATTAAGTTATATCTTTTGTACTTTTAAATATCATTGACTTTCAGGATACCTGTGATGTGTCAGCACTAGCACTGATATATTTGTAGGTCGCGGGAATCCGCTGGATGCGGAGGGCGCAGGACCGGTCGCTGTGGCGATGCTTGGGGGAGGCCTATGTCCAGCAGTGGACGTCTTTCGGCTGAAATGGTGATGATAATGATGATATTTGTAGTAAAACGACAACACGGACACGGCGAAGACTGAAAAGAACTTAATTTTTTGAGTTAGTGTAGTGAATAGTAGTGAACAAAATAGTGATAATGCTGTTATACTGTAGTGTACATATAACACATGAACAAAGTGATTTATGTTATAATACCAGACTCCAAGAAAATGCAATGGACATTATTCTTAGTTAACAAACATTTGTAACGTAGAAAAATATTAGATTAATAGTACATTATTGTCGAGGCCTGAAATGAAGCAATATGCGGCCGAGTAATATTGGATACTTCCCAAGTGATTTTAAAAGGACGAGGCGCTAGCTGAGTAACAAATCAATTCAACAGTATCTAATTTTCATTCGCGCCAATTCGCCCGCCCACGCGCGGTGCTTGGTTTATTTTAAAAATTTTGAAAAAAAAAATGTGCATTCAGCATTTATAATGATAAATATTTTGTACCTAAAAACACCAAATTTATGTAAGTGGTGTATACTTAAAAACCTCGGTAGCATAATGTAAAAAATAATGATTGTCCAGCAATTTCTATTATTGTCGTACCTATTGGATATTACTGGCCTGTTATTTCGTTGCGTACGGGAAAGAGCCGATTGATGTATGTCTTTTTTAGGGTTCCGTAGTCCTACAAGGAACCCTTATAGTTTCGTCATGTCCGTCCGTCTGTCCGTCTGTCCGTCTGTCCTAATCCTTTACAGCTTAATAACTTCTACAGTTATAAACATAAGTAAATGAAATTTTGCAAAAAAATTGTCTAGATATAGATCTTAATTTTAAATGAATAAAAAAATCGTGATTACGTATTTTACGGGTGGCGCCCATACATGTGAAATGGGGATGAAATATTTTTTTTCGCTGCAACCCCTCGTGTGGAGTATCATTGAATAGGTCTACTAAAATGAAGGCAATGTTTCATACATAACTTTTTTATCAGGTATACCATCTGCGAAATACAGCCCGCCAAACTGGCTTGCAATGTGTCCCCCCCCCCAGCCATTTCTAAACTATACAACGTAGAAACTTATAATCTTCCACATTGATAGACCTTTGTAAAAACTCTCTTTTAAAATTATTTCGAGTATAATTTGATTATAAATTTTTGAGTTATAGAGAGAAAACTGAAAAATACTTAAAACATCCTAGTTCAAAGGTCCTGAAGACCTTAGAGAAAAATTATTAGCCAATAATGCTCCTTTAGCTACTTTCTATTTAAAAAGATCACAAAAAGTAGCTTTGTGTTATATTGAAATTACAAACTTCTTAAATTTGGCGCTGTACAGCGCTATCTAGCGGCTAGTAGCAACACTCTCTGAGTCGCCAATGCTGCCGTCTATTGCATTTGGCACTATAGAGCGCCATCTAGCGGCGGCTACTAACTACACTATCTGAGTCGCCAATGCTGCCGTCTATTGCAAAATCTAAAATAGCCATGATTAATATTCGATTTGATTTGTCTGTAACACCTACTTAAGGAACCCTATAATACTGAGCATGGCCCGACATGCTCTTAGCCGGTTTTTTTGTATAATGAACCAATTTTCGAGCAAGCGGGAGAAAAAATTGTTATTAGTCTTGTAGGGTAGATTGTAATGCATTATTAAAGAGTACTTTTTAATCAGGATTTTTTTTTGTATTTTTTATAGATTTCCCACTTTTACTTAATTTTGCATTCAATTTGAACAACACGCTTGAGCTTATAAGCTGGTGATGATGACTAACTTTTAAATACTTATTTATTTTCTACTTTCTGCCTTTGATTTTGATGGTATATTTCGACTCTTTTATAACGAATTTCTGTATGAAATAGGCATGCAGTCTAAGCCATTGGTTATTGTCTTCAGATGCATAATTTCGATGTGTAAATAAACACTTAAACTTAAGTGATTTACGCCACAATAGGCCCGACGCACCGGCTAATATAATCCAGAGAATTATCACTAGATATACGTATAATATTACTATTTATATTATTATATGTCATGGGATATTTACCATATAAATATCCCATATATAATCCCTTTACTATTATTTATTAAACATTCAAATCTTCAATAAAGCCCACACACAAAATGGCGGCATGAATCAGACAGCTTTCCAAATGTCAATGACATTACTTTTGGGTGACAGCACAAATTGTTCAACACTTACAAAGCACTTAGACGAATATAACATTAAATCAGTGACAAAATGCTAGAAAAAATCTAGATCAAGCGCGTCTACTATACGCCTAGTCCATAAATCTCAGGAAATATAAATACAGACCAAGCCGTAGCCAAAAAGCTTTCAGACATGATTATTAACAAAGAGGTAGGCAGTGCTAATCATCATTTTAAAATATCCGTTTCTTTGGAAGAATTCCGAATACTGCAATTACGAATCAAATTGTTTTCAATTAAAGAAAAATGTTAATGTTATTTATTAATGTAACGCTTTCTTTGTGTGGTCTGTAATAAGTAGACCACAGAATAAAGAAAACTGTAGAGACATCACTTACTTAAACTATAAAATTAATTTAATTATAAATGCAAAAGTATGAATGTTTGTTTGTTTTTACTTCAATCATGCTGAAATAACTAACTATACCTAAAAAAATGTACCTAATGAAGTTGTTTTTTACGTTCACCTACCCGCATGTCATCTTGTTGTGGCAATAAATCATTTTTCTTTCTTTCTTTACATAGTTGAACGGATTTGGGTGAAATTTGGCACAGAGATAGACCTGTGTCCTGAAACAACTCATGAACTTTTTACCGGCGGCATTTTAAACTTTAAATGGTAGGTACACAACTATAAAATACTAACATCCTAATTATAACAGAGAAGATGGTTGGCAGCTACCACCTGTTTGGAACCCAGTTCTAAAAATAATCAAGACCCAAACAGCACGCAACACTGTAAAAGACAATGACATTGTTAGTGATTACTGAGTGCATCGAAACGATTTTAATTAATAAAAATTGTACGGTAGATTAAAATATTTTTTAGAAATATCTGTAAAGACGCTTGCCATCTTAGTCTTCCTGGACGTCAAACGTCAGGAAACCAATCTAAATAATATACGCGATATAATCCGGTTAAACTTGTTTTATTATTTTATGTGTAGTGATCGCGAAAACCTAAGAAATTATTATATAAAATACTAGCTGACACTCACGGTTTCGCCCCCATAGTAAGTCTGTAAAAAGTATCTTATGTGTCAATTCAATACATAGTCTATCCATGTGCCAAATTTTATCCAAATACGTTCAGCCGTTTTAGCGTGGTTGAAGAAACAAACAAACATCTATAAATACGCGTAATATTCTTGACTATTTTAACTGTTCCTAGAGCTCGTTTTCTGGCTCAATTTTTTAATTCAACTTCTTCAAAAGATGTTTAATTTCTTGTCATAGTTAACATAACATAACATCACGCCTGCATTTCCCCGAAGGGGTAGGCAGAGGTGTAATAGTACACCCACATTTCGCCAGTTATGTTATAGTCCCATGTAATAGGGAGCGAGCCTATTGCCACTGACCGGGCACAAATCCAGACTCCGAGCTGCTACTGAGAATTCCCTAATGAAAAAACTCAATAACACTTTGCCCGACCCGGGAATCAAATCCAGGACTCATGTCATAGTTATCATTCTTTAAAAAGCAAATTATGGGCACCGTATAAACGTGCCTGTCATCCCCATTCTTAGGGGAGTGGATGTGTGTCAGGATTGTAGCGGGTGGAAATCCATAGCCTCCGCCTACCTCGAAGGGAAACAGACGTCATCATAATTTCAGCCGAAAGATGTCCACTGCTGGACATTGGCCTCCCCAAAAGGGGGATATGCCATAATTGCCACGCTTGGCAGGCGGGTTGGTTAAATACTCAGAGAACGCCTCTGGTGAATCCCTCAGTCGCCTTTTACGACACCCATGAGAAGAGATAGGGTGGTGCAATTCTTTACGTCCGGCACCACATGGTACACGAAACAGACATATGTACGTATAATTAAGGTTCGCTCAGAGATGGAACCCAGCCCAACCCAAACCAGCCGAATGTTATACGGCGCGTTTATGTTTTCTGTTCTTCCCATATACTTATACCGCATATTGGTCCCACTTGACCCAGTGCCACGTGGGACCATTATGCGGTGCTTTATAAATTTTACAAACCCATCCACACCGTGCACTGTGCTTGGGCTGGGTCTACATGGCGTAACCACCACTGCCTTATCTTGAAAGTAAGTAATAAGTAAGCTGAGCTGGGTGATTCTGTTTAGTACTTATCCTGTAGTTGCCTTATCTTAGTAAGGCGGACTTGTAACATGTTTCCATTTAGATTTGCGTAATAGTTTTCTCGTAATTTTCTCATTATATCCTTGAAAAATAAAAAGCAATTTCCAAAGATACTTTCCTGCGGTAAGCTATGACAGCAATCAATTTTTTTTATGACACGAGTAAACAGACGTACGAGTAATTATGTAAATTTTCGCGCATTTGTCTGCGTCTTTTACGCATTAGATTTATTTTCGATTTCGTACGAGTGCGTAAAAAATTGGGTCGTGTAAAAAATGCATTGCCGACTCATAGACATAGCACACGAAAATAGTCTGGCAGTCACAACACAGAACAACTCAATATTTGGACTGTGATATTGTGATAAATTCATTGTGCTACCACAGAAATATACAGATAGAATAGAAAAGTGGGCGAGGCGCGCGTGCCGACTCTGCACCATAGTGCAGGTCATTTCAAAACATTTCTCAGTACGCCTTGATTTGTTTCTGTAAATACTGTAACAAAAACCCGCAAAAATGCCTTATTGTGCTGTTCTAACTGTAGAAACAAAAGCTATAAATTTGATTAAAGTAATTTTTAAAAATTAATGACGTCAACATGGGAGGCGTAGTCTGTTCCAAAGTGGCCACGCATGAATCGCAAGTAAAATAGTGATTACAACCATTCTATATATAATTATAAGATAGCAACATAGTCTTGTAGACCAAGATCTTCCTTAAATAAAGATAATAAAAAATAAAAATAAACTATAAATCTATTTCTCTGGCTTATACTGTTATAGTATAAGCCAGTATAACAGTATATATAGTTATAATTTACTAGCTCACGCCCGTGGTATGTTGATAAGAAGTATCCAATATATTCTGTATGATAATTCTTACTTTATTACTTTCATGCTGTTTAGAAAGTGTTGTAGTAGAATAATAGTTTCAAACATAAATCTCGCTAGGGCACAACAACATGTATACAACGCGTAATTGAAATAGCTGAAAATCTCTTAAGGGGTCATTGTACTCATCAGAATGAATAACTTTTACTATATGACCTACCATGAAATCGCGAAAAAAATCAGGTGTTCCCTTGTGTTTACATAAATCGACATGTTGTCAGTTAATTCAATTAAACGTTATACGTCGTATGTATCTATGTGTGCCAAATAAATCCGTTCAGCCGTTTCAGAGAGATTGAAGGACAAACAAACAAACAACCATCCATACTTTCGCATTTATAATATTAGTAGGATACATTAAATATATATTTAACGCCTGCATTCGGCGACGTCTGTGGTCTAGTGGTTCGAGTGTCGGACTGCTGATCACGAGGTTGTGGGTTCGATTCCCACAGGACACAATTAATTGTGTGATGAACATAAGTGTTTGTGTTGGTCTGGGTGTTTCTTATGTATTATAAGTATGTATTTACGAAAAAAAAAAAAGTATTTAGGGTTCCACTGACGATGCATCCAACAGTACGAATAGTGTGGCCACGTTCCAAAATCTGTTCGTGAATATTGAAAACGCATGTTATTCCTAAAACAAGTAATGTTTTTTTTGGTTGTAGTCATTAAAATGACGTCCGACTGGATGCATCGTCAGTGCCTACCTTTATATCCACTGTCTAATACCCATAGCACAAGCACTTATTTTTTTTTATTTTTTTTCCTTGGGGAAAATCCTCATGGACGCACTCCGCCCGGGGAAGGCGAAGCCAGTGTCGGACTCTTACCGACTAAAAACCACCACGGTGTTCATCTAATGACCCTCGCCGGGGGCGTGGGAAAACTCCTGTAATCGCCGAACCATCCCCGGCAGGTCCCGGCTCGCCGCTAGTCCGCTGGCCCACACCTAGGGTGGCTGGAGGTCGGCATACGCCCTCCTACGACGCCCAGGTCGCCTCCTGCGGATTGGAAGAGAGGTTATCGCGTCTCGAACCCTCTCCGCCGCCTCCTTAGCGAGCATCACCTCCTCGCAGAAGGAGACGACGCCTTCCCAAGCGCTCTCGCTTCCGACCATAGACAGAACCACGGCCGGAAGCGAGAGATCGCTGCCGCCCACAGCAGTAATGAGGTCACGGCGCTGTGCGGCCCAAGCTGGGCACTCCTCCAATGTGTGCTGCGCCGTGTCCTCTGGGCAGCTCCCGCAGTGATAGCACAAGCACTGCTTAGTTTAGGACTAGATGGTGCTATGTAAAAATTTCCCAAAATATTTATTTATTTATTTATTCTTCGTGGTAGACAGAAGTGTCAAATTTCACAAAAAAATTGCCAAAGACGGTATTTACTTTAACGTCATAAAGCGTTTATCTGGTACAAGACCACATTTTGTACTACTACTGAAAACCTAAAATAATCCACCAGTAATCTTTCCAACATGGAAATCAAATGCAGAACGTCAAACTCAGTTGCCACAATATCGTCAACATAACAATGAGGCTGTCTAATGTTACCTAGACATTTCTAATATTAATATAAAAATGTTTTAAGAAATGTAACAATAATATGTGCGATTTTCTTTGCGCTGTAACCTTTCATGTACGTTTTCCTGACGATGACAGCTCAAGGATGTATATTACTTTGTGTAAGGCTACATTGTTTGCATATATATGTATACCTACAGCTTTGGAATATAATTATTAACAACTTATTTTTATTTAACTTGTAAGTACGGCACATCTTACAGTCGATATCAAAAGAAAAATATGTATGAAAAATGATAGAGTAGATAATTCTAAAAAAAAAAAAAAAACATTTTGATAATTCAGACCTTCACGATCCATAACAGTTTTAAAAGTATACAAATTTATAAAAACAAGAGTTTGTTAGTAAAGAGATAACTTATATACTATGTTAGTAGACATCATTATACACACATACACTTACTTGCAGGCTGTTCCAGTGGCCACTAATGCGACTGTCCAGCCTGCTCGCTATCATTTCCAGGTTGTTGTTAGTGCTGGCGCGGACTCTGCAGAGCGTTGCGGCGCTCCGCTTGCGTAGTATGGCATGGAAGCCGTCGACGAAAGAAATAATGATATAATGATAATTGTGATTATTGTACGAAAAGAAACTAATGAACTCTTTAGTTAGTTAGTTCTGAAATTCAAATCAATTATTAAATCCCATTATCTAGATTTACAACGATATCTTCAAAACGAAGATGTATCATCTATAGATACATTGACTGTTCACATCTCCATGTAATGCAAGCATGCTAACAAGAAAACCGCATGAAAATGGCTTTAGCAATTATTGAGAACAGAACAATACAACTTACACATTCCAGCAGTCATCGACTTTAACAATATATTTGTATAGGGTTTCATGTCCTTTATAAGGTCCTACATTATTAATCCGAAATATTTAAAGTGATGAATCTACTCAACATTATGAACAACTTTTATTATGGTAGGTACCAACCCTGAAATCGCGAAAAAAAACAGGTGGTCCCTACATTTTATTGATTTAAGTGATCACAAATGTAGGGACTAACTGATTTTTTTCGCGATTTCAGGGTTGGTACCATAGGAAAGTTATTCATAATGATGAGTAGATTCACTACTTCAAATATTTCGGATTAATAATGTACGACCTTATATACATTAAACAGTCTTGTCATTGTCAAGTCATTTGTCATTTAATATAACAACTTTTCATGACACTTCAATAAAGCCAAACTTACATTTTACGAAAGTCTTCGATGCTATTTTCGCAGTTTAAAAAAATGAGTCGATAACGTTTTCGTTTCGTGTATCTAGCAAAAGCAATTTTCGCGTAATATTCATTAGAAAAATGGTACATGATCATGTTCAACCAAGTAAGTTCATACGACGATTACATTTGATAAAGTATTGTCGCGAAATCATATTCGAGATAAAATTGTACAGTAAAACGCATTTTTGATCGTCGTAATTATCATAATCGAAAAAATACAATAAAATTTAAGATAATAGATATAGAAATGTTAAAGATCTTATATTATATTAAATGCCCACTTTGTTCTTCCTCGTATATGGTAAATGGTGTACAAAAATAAATAAGAAACAGTTGCGAAAACAGTGTTTCTGTAGCGAAACTGCGAATAATACGCAAAAATAATAAGAAAGTATCGTCGCGGCGGTGTTGTCGGCCGCGCGATACGTGAATTATATTTTTTTCGTATTTAAAAATAATTGTACTGTTATGGTATCTGATATTTCTTTAAAAATACTATGTAAACCTACAAGATCACACGTCCCGACTCTTGATCCCGTGATCAGCTGACTTGAATTAAATGATGAGTTAATTAACATTAGTTGTTTCATTAACATTAGATATCGATACCCATAAATTCAAAGATTTATTTTGCACCACATCACGTGTGTGAAGTTTCGCCAACTAATTTGATTTAACCTAATATAATATATTTACTGTGGCTTAAGTGTGTAAAATTGTTGTATAGCTAGAAGACGTTTCAGTGCCTTAAGTAATTACTGGCACCACATACCGGTCAAAGACTTTCGTCTTGAGACACTGCGGTATTTTGGACGATAAAAGATACTGGAGTACTCTTTGCAAGCATTGATTGACGCTTGCTTTCCATGCAATAGCGTCTGAGTTTGAACCCAGCCCTCACCTCTGACTTTTTAGTTTCATGTGCGGATCAGAATTTGATTATTACTTGCGTTAACGGGGAAGGAAAACATCATGAGGACACCTGCACACCTGAGAGTGCTCCATTATGGAGCCTCCATACAGTTCTCGATGGTGTGTGTAGTCCACCAACCCGCAGAAGACCAGCGTGGTGGACTAAGGCCTGAATACTTCTCATTCTGAGAAGAGGCCCGTGCCCAGCAGTGGGACAGTAAACGCCTGGTTATGTGTACTAATTTTTAACCGACTTCAAAAAAAGGAGGAGGTTATGTATTCCGCGGGTTATTTTTTTTTATTTTTTTTTTTTGTATGTACACCGATTACTCCGAGATTTGTGGGTCGATTTACGTGGTTGTTTTTTTATTTGGTAGAGAAAGTCCGCGCGGTAGTCCCATATAAATTTTATTGACTTAGGTTGAGTAGTTTTTTAACTAGCTTCAATAAATCAGTTTATTTTAGCTTCGCCTATCTAGATGATCTGCTCATTGGTTCGTTTTTCTGAGAATTCTTGGCCGATATGCGTGTTTTTTTTCACGATAGTGATTGGACGTTTGGAAGAACATGAGCGAGACCTTTGCCCAGCAGTGGGATAGCAAAGGTTGATAAAAAATATATTCTCAAATTGGTTATATAAACATTTATGAATCAACCCTCAACTAAAAAGTATGAAATAAAAACTTTTTAACAAAAAATAAAACCGACTTCAAAAACCTTAACTAAAAAGTAAAAAATAATCATTGTATGTATTTTAAAATCTTAACATAAACCAAAATTTTGAAGGCGGCACGTGATTTTCATGTACGTTCACATAAACTGTTTTTACTATAGATATTGCGCTCGACTGTATGTCGCAAAGGGTCAACCACGCGCCGCCGCCGCCTTCAAAATTTTGGTTTATGTTAAGATTTTAAAATACATACAATGATTATTTTAGTTAAGGTTTTTGAAGTCGGTTTTATTTTTTGTTAAAAAGTTTTAACTACTTTTATTAAGAGTTTAAATAATCCTATCTTATGCTATCCTACTAATATACTAAATGTGAAAGTTTGTGAGGAAGTATGGATATATGGATGTTTGTTACTCTTTCACGCAAAAACTACTGTGTGAATTTCAATGAAATTTGGCATACAGATAGAACATAACCCGGATTAATATATAAGCTACTTTTTATCCCGGGAAGATGAACAGTCTCCGAGGTATGCGCGATAAACGACAGGACCGGTCGTTGTGGCGATGCTTGGGGGAGGCCTATGTCCAGCAGTGGACGTCTTTCGGCTGAAATGATGATGATGATGATGATGATGATGCGCGATAAACGACATTCACGCGGGTGAAGTCGCGGGTATAGGCTAGTTTCTATATAAGGGTCTAAATTGTATAGCATAATCTTATAAACCAATAAAAACGAGTTGTTGTTAATAAACTATTATGTCAAAGGATTTACATAACGAATCGTGCGCATCTGGCCACGTGTCGCATGCTCATGCGCATGTGTGTGTGCGCTACGCTCACTAAACTTCATTGAGCGTAATCATGTCAAGGTCTTGTGTGAATGAACTCGAGGTGTTGGTGTGCGTGATCATTGTTTGTGTGGGTGTACATTCAATTACATAAGATCTTTTTTTTGAAAATTGAGATTATTGTTAAAGCGATCGAGTTTGATGGCGATACTGATAGTTTAATTTTTGTTGGTAGCATGACCTTCGTATTTTTTATTGTACTTGAATATTTGGTACTTCTATATGTACTTATTTTCTTACTACTAAAAAACAACTTAAATAAAATACTTTTTAGGGTTCCAAAGGGACACAAAGGGCGCCAACTGCCAACAAGTCTGCCTGTCCATCCGTCCGTCCGTTCGTCTCAACTCGAACTCGAGCCTTGAAGACCACCAGATTATACTTCTGTCTGTACAGGGCTATATCTTTTCAAACTTAACAGATATTCAGTAGAAATTTTCACAATATTATTATGTGTTACTATGCCCTCTGTCATGACCATGGCAAAATGCAAAAATAAAAATAAGTAAATAAGTCGGCGGTCTCCATACAAGAAACGTCCATAACATAACATAACAACACGCCTGTATTTCCCCGAAGGGGTAGGCAGAGGTGTAATAGTACACCCACATTTCGCCAGTTCTGTTATAGTCCCATGTAATAGGGGGCGAGCCTATTGCCATTAACCGGGCACAAATCCAAACTCCGGGCTGCTACTGAGAATTTCCTGATGAAAAAACCCAACAACACTTTGCCCGACCTGGGAATGGCAACCGAGGCAGAAACGTCCAACCATCTTAAAAACGGTAATACATACATAGAAGATTCGAACTTTGTGTGATTGTATTGCAAACTGTATAGTTTAACAACAAGTAATAAAAATAAGGCAAACGCAGCCATGTGTAGTGGTACCTGCGTCAGAAAGATGCAATCAGTTTCTACGGGGTATCAGCTGCTGAATTGCGCCAAATCACTCGCGATCGCAATTAATACGATTTCAATGTTCATTGCTCTGTGTGTTTTGACAATTCGTTTTATCGGCAACTATATACCACGCAATGAATATTTCAAAATGAAAGCTAATGTCAATGTGAATGCATTACACAATTACCCCACAGGTCGATGAATAGTACGGAACCCTTAGTGCGCGACTCTGACTTGCGCTTGGCCAGTTTTATTCTTACTGTCTACAGGTAGAGAACAGGAAACGGAGCGTTAGTGCCAACAGTCCGTTTACTATACAAGATTTATAGCTTGACCTTATTCTAACTTTTATTTCAAGAAACTTTACCTTCTATAAAACTTAGGATCTTCTAAAATACCTTGTAAACCTTTGATTAAAATTTTACAGTAAGATATAAATTAACATAATTATAATAATTAATATAAATGAATGAATGTTCCGTGTAGTGCCGGACATAATGAATTGCGCCACCCTTATCTCTTCTCATGGGTGTCGTAAAAGGCGACTAAGGGATTCACCAACATCAACATCATCAACCAACTGCGATCGCCAACCCGCCAGCCAAGCGTGGCGATTATGGCATATCGCCCCAACATGCTTGGGGGAGGCCTATGTCCAGCAGTAGACGTCTTTCGGCTGAAATGATGATGATGATGATATAAATGAATGATTGCATACCACATTCGTATATTAAAGGCGTAAATAATAAATCTAGCAACTTGTCGTAAGAGTGTTGTCATGTTTGCAAATAGTAACAATTTTTTTATCTAATTTTATGTAATCAAAAATGATCTTATTTCATGTAGTGTAGGCTATTTCCCAATATTAATACTACTGTTGTTATATTGAAAATTGTTGTGAAGGTTTATATAAAAAAAATGTACTTAATACATAGCATGTAAGAAGTTGTAATAAGTATGCATGTAACGTTATCAAAAATGTAAATAAAATAAATTCTAAATCACTTCTTCTGCTGATTGTACTGAATGACGTGTGATTAAAAACCGGCCAAGTGAGAGTCGGACTCACGCAGTAAGGATTCCGTACCACCCATCGACCTGATACCCCATAGAAACTGATTTAATTTACGAGAGTTTATCAAAAGACACCAACGAACGTACGCGAAATATGAATTTTACCCCATAGAAACTGATTTAATTTACGAGAGTTTATCAAAAGACACCAACGAACGTACGCGAAATATGAATTTTTACATCTCTTTCTTACGTAGGTACCAACACATATGTCTACGTTTGCCCTGTTTTTAGTATTTGTTGCTAAACTACATAGTATGCACTATAATCAGACCAAGTTTGGCGCTGGTATGTATTACCGTTTTGAAGACAGAGCAGGAACAAAAAAGTTAAAAAAAAAAACATGTTTTTCGAGGTTTCTTGTATGGGGACACCCTTTGGTTTTAGACTTTTTTTTATTTTTAGTATCTATCGTAATAAACACCACAGTAACACATATTCTGTGAAAATTTCAATTGGTTATCTATTACCGTTACAAAGATACAGCCCTGTGACAGACAGACGGCCTGACTGACGGACGGACGGACGGACAGCGTAGCGAGAGTAATAGGGTCCCGTTAGCACCCTTTGGGTACGGAACCCTAAAAAGGCAATAATTACATTACCAATGTCACGAGTGTATGTCTAGTTCTAGCTTCTAATTAAATTGACATATATTTGTAACCGATTTCAAAAAAGGAGGAGGTTATGTATTTGGCGGGTTTTAATTTTTTTCATGTGTGTACATCCGAGATTTCTGGGCCAATTTACGCGGTTATTTTTTAATTTGGTAGAGGAAGCCTGCGTGGTAGTCCCATATAAATTTTATTGACTTAGGTTGAGTAGTTTTCCTTCACCGTTAAAGCAATTGTTAATCAAATTCTGATCCACACATGAATTCTAAGTCAGTGGTGTGGGCCGGGTTCGAACTCAGACCCTCCTGCATGGAAGGCAAACGCTCAACCGCTGGGCTATCACAGCTTAATTAACTACCAATTATCTAAATATAACATAAATAGCTTCTGCCCGCTGCTACTTTCGCGTGGAATTAGGTGTATCATAGAAAGTCACAATTGTGCATCCCTCAGGAACTGTTTACCTTCCCGGGATAAAAAGTAGCCTCTGTCCTTTTTCAGGTCCCAGGCTACCGCTTTGCCTAATTTCATTACGATCAGTTTAGAGAATTAGCCGTGAAAAGGTAACAAACAGACAGAGTTACTTTCGCATTTAAAATATTAGTCTGGGTTCCCCGCAAAACATTAAAATAATGTGTCGTGTAACTATACATGTGCTTAGGAACCTAATAATGAACTAAGGGAGTTTCTTCAATATGTTATACCTACACACGTAAAAGTGGCGTGAGTATGCATAAGTACAAGGAAGAAATAAATACAGAAATCCTACTCCATCCAAAACGCAAGAACAGGCTTGCGCATACGTTAAATACATCCATTCATACAATCATGACTCAACTCAGCCTATCACAGTCTACAGCTGGACAAAGGCTTCTCCCAAGTTGTGCCACAAGACTCAGTCCTTCGGCCTTCCGTATCCAGTCCCCCCAGTTACTTTAATCAGGTCGTCGGTCCACCTGGCTGGGGGGTGCCCTACACTGCCTTTGCCGATTCGCGGTCTTGTCTGCTCCAATGGCTATCGGTCCTTCGACAGACACACAATTTCCTATAAATAAGGCTGCCAACTAAATAACTGCCACGTTGGTTTAGTGGTCGCGCGACTGCTGAGCGTGGGGTCTTGGGTTCGATTCCTGGGTCGGGCAAAGTATTGTTGGGTTTTTTCATCAGGAAATTTTCTGTAGCAACCCGGAGTCTGGATTTGTGCCCGGTTAATGGCAATAGGCTCGCCCCCTATTACATGGGACTTATAACATAACTGGGGAAATGTGGGTAGTAGTAGACGACCACCGCCTGAAGTCGTGAAGACGTGGTGCAGGGAGGCGCAGGCTGCCGTACTGGAGCAGTCGAGGGAGAGGCTGGAGACGCCCAGTTCCGGACACTGGACCGTGGGGGATATCCAGCCAATTCTTGAGGAGTGGCTGCAGAAGCGACATGGGACGTTGTCTTTCCGTATGGTGCAGGTATTGTCGGGCCATGGTAGCTTCGACAGATACCTGCACAAGGTGGCGAGACGGCAAGCTACTCCCGTGTGCCACCAGTGTGGCTGCAGTGAGGACACGGCTCGTCATACCCTGGTGCACTATCCTGCATGGGAGGTGCAGCGCCGTGCTCTTGCTGCAGTAATTGGGGGAGACCTCTCGCAGCCAGCCGTGGTCAGGGTCATGGCTGACAGTGGGGGGGCCTGGGAGGCAGTCACGTCCTTCTGCGAGGATGTCATCTCGCAGAAGGAAGCGGCGGAGCGGGTCAGGGAGGAAGACTCCCTCGCTGATCCGATACGCCACAGGAGGACGGGACGGCGCAGACGGCTTTATGGCGACCTGATGCCGCCCTAAGAGAGACCAGTGGGTAATAGATTGGGGATTCTATCATCCACGCTGCAAGGCCCTCGAGCTGCAGTGATGTCCCACGTGTGCCCGGACATCGCTGAAGGAGAGTTTAGGTTGGAAGTGGAAGGCCCTGAAGTGGGCCGCGCTGGATGGGTTGCGAATGCCATGCATTGCAGTTCTCGTAGCCCATCCACCCAAGGTGAGAGTAGGCACACGGCGGAGTTTTAAGTGGGTGCGAGTCCCACATACCCACACCGCCTCCCCGGGTGGTGTGACATGCGATAGGCATTTTCACCGTCTCAAAAAAAAAAAAGGTACGTGTAATGTAGCAGGATTCGTTCAAGGGACTTTGTCGACAAAATGTATCACGGGGTAGGATCTTGACTGTACATTAACCTCCTTATGCCTTCTCGCCGGTATTAGAGTGCTAAAAACCTGGCCTTTTTTGGAAACGTCTGCGATTTGATTCTACACGTAACTAGAGCGATTCAATTATCAATTCCTACCACATTGACTTAAACATGACTATGATAAGATAGATCAGTACCTCTTCTGCTCCAAGAGTCCACGAGATAGACCTATATCTGTCTTTTCTGACTGCCATAGATTTATTTGTCAAGTTATATGAGACCAATGAGACCACCAATTATTACCTATTCTATGCCACCAACTTAAGTGGCTTTCAGAGTGTAGAGGTTAAATAGGATCTACAAACATACAGTCATCAGCCAGACTGCTAGTCTCTGAGAATAGTACCTACCTATTATAATCAACCTCAGTTTCTGAGGAGTTAAGATGGACCTTCCTTTTTTTTTTTTTTTTTTCGAATGGACTCTCGCAGGTGGTACCGAAGTACCATCTCTGCTTAACCGGGCTTAGTTGGCGGAGAGTCCCATGTGGGACTCCATTCGCCGAAGGTTTTTCCCTAATCCTAAATACTTACAAACTAAATTCGCGGTTACAATACCGCAAGCGGGCGTCCCCCAAGGGGGGGGGCTCGAACCTCACTGGGGCATTGCAGAGGGACCCCGCCGTTCCTATGTCTCCCTAGCAGCCGTTGCTGCATCGAATTTTTCCTCGAAAGTGGCGGACTTTCGGTCTATCGGGTGACGCGCTACACGCCGTTAATCGGCAAGCCTCGCCGGCGAGGCTAAGACCTACCTAAAACCTAAACAGTGGCTACGCAATAGCCTGCTCCTAGGAACTACTCTAGAGATGAACCTTCTGCACCCTGTTGCTTTATATTGTGTACCGATGCGTGCCCCTGCCAAGATCTATTTGTGCATGCGTTTGCGCACCCCCTACCCTACACCGCTTCCCCCTCCATCACCGTAGCGTGCGATCACCTCATCGATTAAATTGTTCTCGATGTGTGAAGCAACGCAGGTGAAAATTTGACGTGCGTTGCGAAAGAGATGATAATCTGATGTTGGACATGCGTTTAAGATAGTTGGAATTGAGGTTTTGTATAAATAGGTTTTTCTTTCCACAATTTAAATCTTTACCTAAAGGTACTTTTTATTTCAAGGGAAAATATTCATGAGTACCCTCCATCTGGGGAAGGTTAAAACTACTAAAACCGCCTGGTCACCGTCCTCAGTACAAAAGAAAGAAGCCCCGGAAACTCTCGAGGTCCGCGCCGGTGCCCCTCTAGTGCTATGCATTTGGCACATCGAAGCAACAGGTTTTTTTGGGAAATGCCTATGAACTTCGATAGTTTTTTGATGATGATGAATCTTTATTGAAACTTCAAGTAAGAATTTTCGCTGATGAGTTATGATGAAAGTCCAGGGTCAATGTACTACATCAACCCGAACACTTAAGCAAACTTCTGGATATTCCTGAAACAACATAGGTACCTAGACTTCTTGCCTTTGAGCATTTAGTTGGTTAAATACTCAAAGCTTCTTGCACATAACCTGAACCGAGCACAAAACATCAAAATATGATAGATGAGTGTAATTATCAACTCAGGCCTTCACAGTGAGTATTAATTTATGAAGTACCATGTAATTCCCAACACTACATGGAGCTAGTGTCACACAAGAAGCGGTGCTGTTACGAGACAGAAGCTACAGTGGGACAAGGAGCTATATTTGCTGCGCTTCCAATTTTAATAGGACATCGTTTTATAAAAATTTAATACATCAAAAAACGTGGATCCTTGATTTATTATTTATTTCTATTGCAATGGGCATGCGTTTGACCGCCAGTGTCCCTTCACTTGATGTTAAGCGAGGGTGCGGTCGACGATGGTACATGCTTGCCCAGCAAAAACCTATTCACTCGAGCCTTGAAGACCACACTATTCTACTTATCGGGAAACACAGACCTACGCGCGCAAGGAATTCCACTCTTTAACGATACGCATGATAAAGCTATTAGCAAATCGGTTCGTGCGTAAGGGTGGAATGTTTACCATACAAGAGGGGCGCATCGCCATGCGTCTGGTTGTCTGGTGATGGAAAGGGCTAGAAAAGCCTCGAATGGTTATGTACTCGTATAAGGTCTAATTGATTTAAAAGTAGAACATCTTCCGTGCTTAAATACCGATATAGACGTTATTGGCGTTAAGTAACAATTTTTGATTTTTTTTTTTGACGACCTCTGTGGTCTAGTGGTTCGAGTGTCGGACTGCTGATAACGAGGTCGTGGGTTCGATTCCCACAGGACACAAATATTTGTGTGATGAACATAAGTGTTTGTGTTGGTCTGGGTGTGTTGCTTATGTATTATAAGTATGTATTTACAAAAAAAAAGTATATACGTATTATATCCATTGTCTAGTACCCATACCACAAGCTCTGCTTAGTTTGGGACTGGATGGTGCTGTGTAAAAATGTCCCAAAGATATTTATTTATTTATTTATTTATTTATTAGTCGAGGAGACGCAAAATCATCGTATGGCAAGCGGATTGGTGATTGCTGTATTTTCTATTTAATCCTTTCTAACACAAACACTTTATTTACACATAAGGTATTTTAATAAATACACATATTATAATTAATTACTACCTATCTACATTAATATAAATAATATATACAATATAAACATGTATAAACATGTATAAAAAACAGAAACAATAATATTAAAATATCATAAAAGTAGACTTAGGCGTCGAAGAATTCCTCCACATCACTGTCATCCGGAAGCGTGCCCAGAAGACTGGCAGCGTTGCCACGTTGAATGGCAACGCTTATTCGTTGCCCAAAGAACAAGCCAGCCCTCTGGTCACGCGAAGTGTCGACCAGTCTCTTAGATATTTCCTTGAAAAGGAGCCGAGCGCTCGGACCCCATGGCCCGAGCGTTTCGACCCCAAACGGCTCAAAATCATAGCATCCAATAAGATTACTATATTTGCGCCGCTTGAGGGTCTCCGCAGCTGCAGCGGCAGCACAGCCACAGCCCGCCGAGCTAGGAAGATGGGATGGAGCAAGGGTGTCGACACAGGTTGCGTCCCACACCAGAGGCCTACCCAACTTCCAGGGTAATAACGTCATACCGTCTGGTCTCTTACCATCGTCACGTGCCAAGCCATTAGGTTCTAGTACGGCTGGTACGCCGGCGGTGGCAAGAGTACGACGAATAATGTCGTTAATATTGGCGTGCCGTGATATGCGACCTGCACTCCTGCAACAAGAAAGGCCATGGTGTCCGAAGCTGTCGACAGCTTCACCACAATGACACCGATGTGGAGCAACGCATGGAGCGCCTAACCGTAGGCAGGTAGCGAACCGAAAAGTTGTGTTGTCCAACATAGTGCCTAAGTTGGGTGACGGGAGGGCCTGAAGCCACAGTCCCGCCTCCCACTCACCCACAGCCAGCAGACGGGCACGCTCGGCAGTATTGACTGACGTATTTAATAGATGATTCCGTGTCAAACTGCAGAGCGGCCCGTCCCACCGTCTCTGGGAAGATAAGATGAGGGGCAACTCCGTATTGGGACAGGCCATTTTCCAAGCGTTGACAGCGTCGGTCAAACACGGTACCTCAAAATCAACCAGTGAGGATGCTAAAATTTTCCTGGTTAATTTCTCAGTACTGTGGACCGAGGACAGGAACGCCGGTAAACTAATACTGGAAATTTTGCGGACGCCGAGACCACCCATACGAATGGGAAGTGTGGCTTGTAACCAGGCTCGGTCGTCCAGGGCCACATTTAAAATTGAAGCTAATGTGTTTCGTATAATTTTGTCTACTTTTTCCAAAAGTTGTGGGTGCTTCCATAAGTGAGAAGAGCGTAGGATATACGTAAATTTAGGTCCAAAACAACAATATCGAATAATAGTATACGCCGAATGCATATTAATTTTAAAAAGCCTTTCCGAAATATCATTAAAATTTTGTATTTTCTCCTCAATGAATGTTGAGAAGGATTCGTCTAAGATTGGAGATCCTAGGAGGTGAAGTGAACTTTTTTCAACTATTTTGATATTTGGCGCTATTGCATGAAATTTTTGAATCGTCAGTTGTCGGTCAGTCGAGTGAGGAAGGTAGATTTCACATTTAGATGAATTGAGGTCAAGGCCAATAGAATGAAATTTTTGTTTTAGAAACTCCAGATCTTTAACAACTGTGTCCACGTCACCTCCTAGAGTCCCGTCGTCTAAATACCACACATTAAATTTTGAATTTATCTGTCGAATAATTGGATTTATCGCCAAACTAAAAATGGCCGGCCCAAGGGGGTCACCCTGTTGACATCCAACAGCAGATTCTAATAGGTGGTCCTTATAAAGTAATTTGGATGGATGCCGGTAGCATTGCCAAAGAAAACTGTAAATTTCGGGTATTTCTTTTTTTATTTCAGACAACAGGGTGTCCCGGTTTACAGAGTTGAAGGCATTTTTGATGTCAACCTTAAGGATGACCTCGCCTTCATTGCTATTTACAAAGGTGGATAAGGCGGGTACGGCAGCCTCACAGCCCCCTTTAGAGCCGAAACCTAATTGCAGGGGCTGGAATTTGCTGGCCAGAGTTTCACTGTAATAGGCGCAGCAAATCTTGGCTGCCATACGTCGGTATGTGCAACCTACGGCAATGGGACGAATGCCGCCATCTTTCTTTCGCAGGGCACATAAATTGGCCCCGTACAAAATATCAATGACGGCTTCGTTCACATTGCCGGAGAGCATTAAATTGATCAGGGCCGTAAGCTCCCTCAAGAGCGACTCACCAGCTTCACCGGCGCCCGAACACGTAAGGTCTTTTACGTGCTGGGGAGTCAAGCCGTCGAGACCGCCCGCAGAGCCGCTCCGGAAGGAGCCCACGGCTGTGACCAATTGGCGAGCTGTAACTGAAAGATTATGGGAATCAGGATCAGGGGGGTCGGGGAAGGAGAGGTCATCCGCAGGGGCTGGGTGCTTACTCTCCAGAGCAGAAAGTGTTTCTGAAGAGTAAGGCGCCACCACATCGCTACTGAAGATTATTCTGGCCGCGCCACTTATATCACCCTCGCTTAATTTTGATTCCACATGTTGCAATAGCCCTTTATGTGAGAGGTGATTCTGCGCTGGTAATTTTGGGTCGAGAGATGGGGTCGAAAAATTGCAGTTTTCTTTAATTTGTGCTGTTAGGGTTTTTTTAGATGCCAAATTTTTTTGTACATGCAGAATCCTATAAGGAAAGGTGAGTAGCTGTTCCCAGGCACTTTGTGAGTTTTCCCGGACGGCGAGACGGACACAACGGGCTAAACTTAATGCAACGAGCGGCCTCGCGCCGCGGGGTATTCTCTTTAAAACGGGGGTTGAATTTTTTAATTTAGATAATTTTTGCCAAAGGGGTTCACTATTGGTTGTAGTAGGTACTGGGGATAAATGTGTAGTTGAGGGGCCTGAAGGTACATTGAGTGGTTTATGAACCTTGCCGCAATGCACCTTCAGACCCCGTTCACCCTTAAAAAAACGTGCCTGAGAACAGTGCGGACATCTCACCAAGACATCCAGCGATGTGGTAGGTTGACTACCACCGTTTTCGGTGTCGCTACTGCCGACATTGCTTATCATGTAAAACTATTTAAAAAAAAAATTATAATGAAACTAAAACTATAACTTACAAGCTAATCTAAAACACATAATAAATATACAAATGACATCATGGTATAAAACACAGACTACTAGGGCATATGTATAAAAGCTGACGTTGACGTTTATTTTACAGTGTCCATGACAACCGTCGTCCAGGCGAGGCGGCGTTATTGTTTATTAAAATATGAACAAATTGTTTATAGCTTTTATCCGACTGTCACTTGGATAAACAATAAATAGGTAAAATAGATAAACGCCTTGCATTAGCATGCATTACATGTTGACACCTTGTCACCCAAGTCTGCGCCTAGATCACTTTGTACTATTGCGTTGGTCGCGACTGGTTGTAAACAACGATGCTGATACACACAAGAGCAAGGTCTTCTCGTGGGCTTAACACTCAACTAAAAGCCGTCATTTTGGAGCTTATCGGGGGTGAAATATTCATTTATTGATTTTAAATCGATTTTTCTTTTGCCCCGCCGAACTTGTAGGTGCTGACAGTTGCGTTCCGTTTTTCTTTTTTTTTTTTTTTTTTTCCTTTCTGTCCTTTTAAGAACAATGTTATACCTAAACACTTAAACAGCAATCACGAAGTATCAGCACAGAGATACAAAAATTATCGCCACTATCCCGCTTTCTCTCCGCTTTCAATTCTCCACGTTCCTTACGCACGAGTTTAAAGCTAGTCGAGCAGTGTAATGTAGATGAATTGGCCCAATTGAGCAGATAAGCGTAGATTGGCTAATTGTGTGCGTTATTTTTAGTGTCCGCCATTGTACGATTAGATTAGGTAGGTAGGTACCGCACATGCTTTCTATTGCGAGACAGGACGTCTGTGGTTACTCGTGGAGAGATTGTGGACACATTCATTCATTCATTTATTCATTCATTTTTTCATTTTTTCACATCCTGATGTTTTTTGGGTTGGACAACCTTCCAAGTTATCTCAAGATTGAATGTTTGTTACTCAATCATAAGGTAATAGATGAACGGATTTAGATAAAATTATTACAGAATTTTCCGCGCCATGTTTTAATTTTTTTCAAGAAAATATTTTTATTATTTTTTATTTAAAACAAATTATAAAAGTTTACAGGCAATGCATTATTGCGACAGGACGCTTCACATATATGTTGCACTTACGCATGCGAAGCGAAATCTAACGATTTAAACTGTGGAAAGAAAAAATCGCTCACGAGCAGGATTCGAACCTGCGACTCCTGGCCCAGTACGCCAGTGCTTTAGCCACTAAGCTACCGTTAACACTGCTCGTGGTATCGAATTTAACTTCCATTTTGGTACGTCTTTGGATAGCAGGTTCGAATCCTGCTCGTGAGCGAATTCTTCTTTCAACAGTTTAAATCGTTAAATTTCGCTTCGCATGCGTAAATCTCAGACTACATGGCGTAAATGCGTTAAAAATAATAAAATAATCAAAATGTTCTCCTTTAAATTATGTAAATAACTCGTTTAAATCTCGCGCCCACATAAAGTGAGTTCGCACATTTTCTTAAATTTAAATAACACTGTAATGTCGTGCACTTTCAGAATGTTATAATTATGTTTATCTCTCGTGGGTGCCGTTACAACCAACTATAGGGTTAGTAGGTAAATGGACTGAAGAGGACTAACTTCAAATATTTTGGATGGAATAGAAGAGGTGATGAGGTGTTAGAGGTGTTTTGTTAGAAGAACATAGTTTCATTTGATGATTGGTTCGATTCTCACAGGACACTAATATTTATGTGATGAGCATAAGTATTTGTGTTGGTTTGGGTGTTTCTTATGTATTATAAGAATGTATTTACATTTAGTTTGGGATATTATCTGTCTGACACAAGTCCGACGTGATTTGTGTTTGTTTTACGGTGTTACATGTGTTTTACAAGATTTACTTATAATAGGCATAGTACATTCTGTGAGACAAATCCCGGCTAATAGAGTGCTGATTCCGAGTTTGAAACTTACGCCATCGCAATCGAAAACACTTTACCATGCGTCGACTTTAACTTATTTTTTTACTCATCGTCCCTTTCGAACAAACGGCAAATTGCGCGTGGGAGAACAGAGCGGAATCGCGCTGTTTTGATGTTTTTTAACATTTTTGAAAATATCTCTGCGAATAAACATTTAAATGAAAATCTGTTATACCAGAATTTAGATATGTACAAGATATATCTTATTCACAAAAAATAATAGTAAAAACTATTGTAATTTCTAAATGCAATGCGAAATAGTGCAAAAACAGACCTTACTTTGGAAAATAAACCTATCCAACAAATTTCATTAAATCGTGTTTTCCCTAAAACAAAATCTAGTAAATATTATGAAAAATCTTAAATATGAAAATTAGATCAACGTCGTATCCACAAATGAAAATATTTTGATTCTAAAATCCCTATTTTTCCCAATCAGATGGTCCTCCTCGTCTATTCCGTAGGCAAACCTCTCTGAAGAAACAATAGTACACTTTACATGTGTACATGTAACAAAATTATTCAATCATCTTATATTTCATGCACCGCTTCCTGTTATTCCAACATCAACACTTTAATTTCCATATCAATTAGTCGGAGAGCCAGTCGAAAACGCTCATAACATCCCACTTATAGTATAGAATTACTAACACTACTACACACGTAATCCTACCCGCTTCATAGGCCTACTAATTCAATTTGATGGTCATACACACACACACACAAAATCACACGCTCCTAAAAATAACACCAAACATGAAGGGCCATTTACCGTGCTTACAAATTTAGTTATGCACTTCTAAAACACAAAAACATGCCTTATTCCGTTAGTCATAAAGTTGAAAGTCACTCTGTCGAATTGTTTGAATAATTTGGTTTATATGAACGATTTTATTACGCACAGTTAATTTATTTGTTTGTTCGTTCGCTGTCGTGACAAAGACGTGCCTTTGGTTAATAGAATAAATATGGCTTTTATACTGCTAATTTAATGGCTAAAATAGTTTAACTTTTATTAATTTATCTTTTTAAGAATTCGACTGCGCATGAGAGAAAAAAAACGAAATAAACATAATAAAATTATACCTTACTAGCCTATGCCCGCGAATTTTCCCGCGTGAATGTAGTTTATCGCGCATCCCTCGGGAACTGTTCATCTTCTCGGGATAAAAAGTAGCCTATAACTATGATATTCCGAGCTATGTCCTCTGTGTGCCAAATTTCATTGAAATTCATACAGTCGTTTTTGCGCCAAAGAGTAACAAACATCCATACATCCTCACAAACTTTCACGTTTATAACATTAGTAGGAAGTAGGACATTGGAAACAAACATAACCTCGCTTCTTAACCATATCCACAGTAAAATTATTATATTAATTAGTAATATAAGGGAAAAAGTGTAGTCAAAGCTGCATTATAAACATTATTATCTGTCAATTATTCGAAATTATCTGTTAGTTATCCTTAAGATAACTTTTCTAATTAACTAATCTGTTAAAAAGTGATAAAGTACTCTTTTTTAGGGTTCCGTACCCGAAGGGTGCCAAACGGGACCCTATTACTCTCGCTACGCTGTCCGTCCGTCCGTCCGTCCGTCTGTCTGTCACAGGGCTGTATCTTTTGAACGGTAATAGATAACCGGTTGAAATTTTCTCAGAAAATGTGTTGCTATGAGGTGTATCACGACAAATACTAAAAACAAAAAAAAGTCTAAAACCAAAGGGGGTCCCCATACAAGAAACCTCGAAAAACATGCATTTTTTTCATCGTTTTTGTTCCTGCTCTATCTTCAAAACGGTAATACATACCAGCGTCAAACTTGGTCTGATTATACTGCATACTATGTAGTTTAGCAACAAATACTAAAAGCAGGGCAAAAATAGACATATGTGGTGGTACCTACTTAAGAAAGAGATGCAAAAATTCACTTTTCGCGTACAGTCGTTGATGTCTTTTGATAAACTCTCGTAAATTAAATCGGTTTCTATGGGGTATCCGGTCGATTGGTGGTACGGAACCCTTACTGCGTGAGTCCAACTCACACTTGGCTGGTTTTTATAGCACATTTCAGTGTATCTATTTCTAATTCCTACTCCGCTCAAAGTATGTTTCTTAAGCTTATTCTTTTGCTAGGAAATGTTTAGAAACTTCATCATCTAATCAAACCAAGGATTCCCAATATCAAAACTGCAGTTAGCGTCCATTGCGGCTCAGAATTTGATAATCACTACAGTTTTCCTACATTCTCAAGATAATCAAGTCAATGACTTTTCCACGCTTTGTTACTCTGTATTAAAATCAATTTCTTGTTCATGTATATGTATATCCTTTCTTTGGTATGTGTCTCATTTGTTTTTGGTATGAGTCAAATAAATGTTTTTCTTTCTTCTTTATTTCTTTCCTACAAAAAATATCGTGAGGAAACCTGCACATCTGAGAGTGCTCCTTACAGCTCTGGATGGTGTATGTAGTCCACCAACCCACACTAGTCCTGCGTGGTGGACCTTACCTTAACCTTCTTATTCTGAGAAGAGGCCCGTGCCCAGTAGTAGGACAGTAATGGGCTGATTATGTGATACATTTCCCAATTGCCCACTATAGTGGAAAATGCCTATGTCACACAAAGTTTCCACTGATCCGCCTCTTAGCAACTCTTAATACAATTCTTATTAGTTTTTAATGCCTCTCTCATCTGCCTCGATGCTTGTCCCTAATGAGTCTGTAATACTCCAGCGATTATGTAAATGTGCTAGTGTTTATAAAATGTTGTTTTTCCTTTTGTTAGAGTGTGCTGTTTGCTGATTCTTGAATCACGATCGTTTGTCTGTCATGTTTCTATACGACAATTAAAAGTCATGTAGTTAATCAACTGGAAATCTTTGATGCTACAAGGCAAATTACTTGGCCAGAAATATTTTTAATTATCGAGAAAACAAACAATTTCGTGGCTACGTGAAAGAATTCTCTTTTGAAAGGCTAATTCAAATCAAATCAAATCTCCTTTTTATATTTAAATAAAGATAAAAAAAAAAAAGGCTAATTGTAGAAAAAAAACCTTATTTAAATCAGTTATTCAAATGTTTCAACAACAAATTTTTCTAATCTTGGCGTTATCCCAGAAGCCCTTATTTACGTAAAACGTGTCTTTTATCAAATCATCCAGAAATTACCGTTTAATCTAAAACACGTGTAAGGACGAGGAATATCTCCAGATATATGCCTAAAACATACAAAATAGTATATACCAACTCAATATCAATTACGTTGATTCACTGAAATAACCTTCTCTGTGTAATAAGTACACCACTTCAAAATAAACCTTTTAAAACAGACTCCATTCAAAAAACCAGTCGATTTCTAAACAAGCTTATACCAAAGAACATCAGTGTCAGTCGAATTTACATTAATAATACAGAATTAGAAATAAGACCCCCATTCGGAGAGATTTTGTGCTGAAAATAACCGAATAAACATTGTAAAATTTAATGGTAACAGACTGTCTTACTGTTTGATTACACCACACTGTTTATAAACATTACTATTTAACCCTTCCGTCATTTACCATTCATGGCTGAGTTTGCACCTCTAGCCTTCAAAGTTCCCCATACCAAATCAACGATGCATAAAGATGAATGCGAATGACTCGCTACAGAAGAAAAGGATTTCGCACGCAGTACAGGGGTATGGAGTAAATCCAGACTGCTGTCGGCTGTGGTAAACAACACAATTAAGGCCGGGGTTTCAATTGACGACGATGCGCTTTCCAACCAGCAGCACAATCAAACACAGTGCCTCACTAACTTCGCGTTAAACGTACACAGTGTTGGTTTTTTTCCAGAAATCTGTTGAGTGCGTTAAAGCGGGAAGCATGTGAACTTATTTAGATCACGTTGCTATGCGAGCATGTCCAATTTGCTTTTCCTATTTAGAAAAACAAGTGGGCTTGTTAAGTTCTTTGTGGTTTATGGAAAAAAATTGCCATGACGGTGAATCGAGGGCAACCGTATAGTTACGAAATTAATAGCAGCCATCTTGTGAGCTACTACAGATGTTTCCTTATCGACGGCTGTGTCATTAGCTGCTATTTTCTTGTACTTTCATGATTATGTGTTTTTTCTACGCTTAGAAGTACCTACTTATAGAGTTCATGCTAGAGTATATAGTTCGTTAAGGTTTTTGTGTGCTCAACTGGTTTTTTGTTACTTGTCTGACCTTTTTAATCTGATGATATGATTTAAGTAAAAAATGTTATCATCATTACGTATCTTTGAGGATCTAGTTACCTCTTAATCTTCTTATAAAACTTACAGATCATTTCCTTCTGTGGTATTTATAATTACTTGTTGCTATGGTTGTCCTCTCTTAGACTTTTTTACTTCACTTTCTTAACTTTTTCTGCAGATTTTGCTGGTTTGAGAAACATGCATGATTTATCTTAGTTTAACCATCCAGAGAGTAAATATTATTTTATACAATTCAAATAAATCTGACAATATTAGTTAGTTACATTTCTTGGCTAGTAAAGTAAACAAGGTGGACCGACGACCTGATGAAGGTCGCGGGAATCCGCTGGATGCGGAAGGCACAGGACCGGTCGTTGTGGCGATGCTTGGGGGAGGCCTATGTCCAGCAGTGGACGTCTTTCGCCTGAAATGATCATGATGATAATGATGAAAGTAATTTGATAGCACGTATGGTGTTGCGGTACTACAAGTCGCGGGTTCTCATCGATACCTACCTATGTCTCTATCTAAATATATTTTGACGAGCTGTGATTTGAAGACCCTTTTGAGGCCCTTCATCACTGCTGGACATAGATCTCCTCCAATAGGGGGGATATGCCATAATCGCCACGCTTAGCAGGCGGGTCGGCGATCGCAGTTGGTTGGAAAATATTCAGAGAAAGCTGCTGCCCATCCTCTGGTGAATCCCTTAGTCGCCTTTTACGACACCCATGAGAAGTCTCGTCTCTCGTCTCGTCTCGTCGCTCTCGTCGTCCGGCACCTTCTTTACGTCCGGCACCATACGGAACGCGAGGCTTATAGTTTATGATTTCACATAGGTTACACAAACTTGAGTTTGTGTTTAATTATGCTCTGTGGTTTAATTCGTTCGGAGTCCAGACGGATTCAGATGGAAGCAAGAGTCTATAGATTGTATGTCGTCGACGTTTTCTTTTTAACAATAGAAATTATGTAAACCCAGGAGTAGCGTTGCTATTAATAGTCAAGGGCATATTGATGGTGAAAAACCAGTACAAGCTGAGCCTTTCTTGTATGAAATTTACATACTACTAATCCAGTTCCAATTATAATAGGTTTGTTACTATTGATACGCGGTTGATTGTACCTTAACCTTTGCGGTATCATCAGCTATGAAAACACATTAATTACTGTAGAATTTGATATATTACAGTGGCTTGAGGTTGAAGTTTGTTTAAAAATCTTAGTGAAAACAACATGGTTATCTAAACGAAGCATTGTTATTTTTTGTGAGCACACGTAATATTAACGGTCGGTAGATCCGGTTTGTTCTTGAATGTTTTTTTATTCCAACTGAGAGATTTTAATTAAAGTATACACCTTTTTGGTCCCGTTACTAACATATTAGAGTCATTTCCGAACGGTCTGAATTCAATTATAGTCAAATGAGTATTATAATAACTTAAGTGTGTTGTTAGAGTAATATCACTCATGTCAAACATATAAATCTCTCCTTTTAAGACTGGTTAATCGTTGTAGTAGCAGAAAATGCGACTGTAGATCTTTAGGTACACACGGCTACACACCAAGCTGTAAAAAACCAGTAAAGGCTGACCTCGCGTTGTAAGGAAAACCTATACAATGCGAGCTCAGCTTATACTGGAAATGTACAGCTTGATGTGTAGCCGTGTATTCGATCCAGATTTGCCAAGTATTGTAATTTTGTACTAGAATGATTAAAATAAAATGAACTTTAAAAAAAGTAACAACCGTCCTCAAAAAGGATAAAATAGTTTGTGTAAAACAGTTTAGGAAGTAGGTGCCTTTGATTCGGTTTAATTTAAGAAAAAATTTACACTGATTTCCTAAACTGTTTCACACAAATTATTTTATTGTTTTTGAAGTCAGTTTTTAAGTTTTTTTAAGTTTAAGTATTTTATTTTTTTATTTTGAGTGGCATTAGCAATAGAAACAAGCGATTGCTGCAATCCCCAATGATTTGCTGTCATCCATTGAAAAGTTCTCTTCTTTATCTCCGACGATATTCGTCAGATCTTCGCCAAATTATACTTTCTGAATGGAAATGCAATTTGTTGATTACAATATAAAAATCTATATAATAATAATATAGTATGTCTATAATATTTGAGGAGTTCCCTCAATTCCACATGGATCCCATCATCAGAACTTGATTTCGATAATAATGGGACCCATCAAAAAGTATATCCTTTCAAATAAAAAAAAAAATTCAAATTGGTTGATAAATGACGGAGTTCTGAGGTAACAAACACACAAAAATAATACAATTGAATTGAGAACCTCCTCCTTTTTTTGAAGTCAGTTAAAAAGTATTTTAGAACATGAGTGCCGTACGTAGTACGTTAGCTTAGTACCGTAGAGACCATAATAGGTCACCTTGTATTGCACTGGTGCTGGCGCGGTCCACTTCAAGTTCCCGGAACTCATCTATTTGGTGCTGAGGTTGACCATCGTGTGGTTTTAGTCGGTAGGAGTCAAAACTACCCCTCCGCTTTCCCCAAATGGAGGGTAAAGGTGCTAGCACCGGTGTTCGCAAAAGTCTGTCAACATTTAGAAACATCAGGTGTGGGAGCACCTATGCAAATTCTAAATGTTCACTTCATGTTCACTTCAATCACTTCGATGTTTCTAAATGTTGACAAACATTTGTGAACACCGGTGTGGGAGCACCTTAATATCCATGAAGATTTCCACTCGAAAACAAAAAAAAATGTCACCTTGTGAGTATTCATTTCAAAGTTAAAGAAAATAAAATATAATTTACTCAATTATTCCGCTCCTATCTTAATAGGATACAAGCCGATAGTAAGTATAATTTGTATGTAAAAAGGATAACAATTATAAATGCAATAGTGGTACCTATCAGATTGATGCTAATTGTTTATCCTTCAACTAATAACAATATAAAGATCCATTGTACAATTATCGCGTCTGTTTCGCATAATTGACACCTTCTAACAACGGAATTATTTCAAAGTGGATAGTACGGTCAAATGCATATAATTGGTAACGAATCCATTATAAGCGGAACTAGCTTTCATACGAGACAAGCCCTGCTTATACTGGTTTTGTTATAATCGATCACTTATTTAATATTTAATTAGATTATTTTTATTAAAGAGTCGAGTTGTGTCCTTACGTATGAATATCGATTCTGGTAACGTACCTCACAGGAACAACAGGGTTTTAGTTACATATTGTATGTAATGTAGTTTTTTCTATTCTTCCGTAGACAAATCTTGTCTACAGTGGATACGTGGGACACTCAGAAAGTTTTGCGAAACTAAAAAAAATTGTTCTATACGTACATATATTTTTATCAAATCTTTTCAAAGTACTTTCCACCAGCCTCTATACAAAGATTCATGCGCCTAAACCAGTTTTCAAAACACTTTTTCCAGTCCGCCGCAGACACCTCGTTTACAGCCTGCTCGAACGCAGCCAGCGCATCTTCCGGCGACGAAAATTGTATCCCTTTGAGCTGATTTTTTATTTTTGGGAATAAAAAGAAGTCACACGGTGCTAGATCAGGGCTGTAAGGAGGGTGACCCAGGAGTTTGACTGGCGTGCTGTCCAGGAAGTCCCTCGTTTTGAGTGCGGTGTGCGCAGGTGCATTGTCGTGGTGGAGCAGTAGCCCGCGGAGCCCTGTGTTTGGTCGCTTGTTGCTTATAACAGAGAAAACTTCTGGCAAACATTTGGTAGTATACCATTCGGCATTAATGCTTCTTTGATCCCGTAAGGGAATTGATACCAAGTGGCCAGTCAAATTAAAAAAGCTAGCGATCAAAATCTTACCCCCGCTTCTAGATCGCTTCACTTTGGTAGGCGTTGGCTCATTTTGAAACACCCAAACAGTCGACTGGCGCTTGGTTTCTGGGTCGTATTGATAAATCCAGGACTCATCACCTGTAACGATGTCGTAAACACGCCGAGACGAGCCTGCTTCAAATTTGTTAAGCATATCACGGCACCATTCCACCCGGGCCTGCTTCTGAGCATCGGTGAGGTTGTGCGGCACCCAGCGTGATACTATCCTCCTCACGCGAAGATGGCTGTGTAGAATCTCGTGAACGCTTCCCGATCCAATCTTCAATATGTGTTGAATCTCCTGATATGTAATTCGCCTATTGTCTTGGATTAAATTTTTCACTGCTAGCACGTTTTCTTCGGTAACAGCCGTCAAAGGGCGACCGCTTCTTTCGTCATCCCCCAAAGTTGGTCGACCGCGCTTGAATTCGTTATACCAACGATACACGGTTGCCTTGGAAGGGCCTTCATCCATGAATGCCATTTGAAGTCTATCGTACGATTCATCCGGTTTCAGGCGACACTTGAAATCGTATAAAATCATAGCTCTAAAATGTTCCCGGCGCAGATCCATATTTCAGTGAGACACAATACTTTGAATTAACTCGCAAAAAATGTGGAGGGAAATTTTGAAATTGGAACTTACTTATTTTTACTTATAAATAATCATATTTTCGAAAAACATTATAACTGGCCAGTCTCCCATATATAAAAACTTTTTTTCGCAATACTTTCTGAGGGGCCTGGTATGCTACGCCTGCAGATCTCATGATTTTTATCAATATAGATATTACCAATTCAGTTTGTTCAGTGTGTTCAGTATGTTATTATGAGTCTGGCCCACTGACACACCGACAAAATTTTATAAATGGCCCTTTAGAAAATCCAGTTTCACACCCCTGCATTAATAGACGATCAGATTTGGATCGGTCCGGACCATGAGTTTGGTCATCTATCGAACAAAATCTATTAGAGTAGTCAGCCGAGACTATGATTATTATTTACGGCCAAAATTAATATCCAATCCATCCACGATTTACGCTACTAGAGATATAAATTTGATATGTTTTGTATGGAGCTTATGTCAAATTCCTATCTCTAGTAGGACAAATCGTGGATAGATTGGATATTAATTTTGGCCGTTAGTTCGCTAGAAATCTATATCCGTTGATTCCGAATCTAACTCAACGGATATGGTCCTTCTTTATGTAATGTGGTATCATCTGTCCAGCCAGGAAAATAGTTAAAATTTAGGTAAACACAATTAATTGTTTCTATTATTTTCCTCAATGATTACTGTTATTGGTGTAATATAAGAGAAACATTATAATTGAAACGGCTTATCATCTCTCCCGACTCGTAAAAGTTAACAGGAAAACGCAACAGATAAATGCTCTTTGTTTGCTATGTACATAATATTATGGAGTTTATAAATCATTTATGTAGGCATACAAAATTACCAATTAGTTTATCAGGGATCCTACCTAGGAGCAGTCAACATAAAAAGTATGTTCCTTTGTTTTATGAACGAAAAATCTACAACAATTCGTATTTTTGGTGACAAGAAATAATAAATAAGTAAGTCAATTCTTCATAGAATAGTAATTATAATGTTTAATTTAGACAATTGACTCCTAAGATAATTAATTCATTTTGAAATTCCAAAATATGTATAATATGTATATTTTTTTGATAAGTATTTAAAAAAAAAAAGCCCAAGTGTGAGTCGGACTCACGCAGTAAGGGTTTCGTACCACCTATCAACCTGATACCTCATAGAAACTGATTTAATTTACGAGAGTTAATCAAAAGACATCAACGACGTACACAAAATGTGAATTTTTGCATCTTTTTTTACGTAGGTACCACCAAATATGTCTATGTTTGCCCTGTTTTTAGTATGTGTTGATAAACTACATAGTATGCACTATAATCAGACCAAGTTTGATGCTGGTATGTATAACCGTTTTGAAGATAGAGTAGGAACAAAAACATTATAATAAAACAAAGTTTAACCGGATTAAATCGCGTATATTATTTAAATTGGTTTCCCTGACGTTTCGTTTATTTGTAAAGACGCTTGTCATCTTAGTCTACCTGCGACCACGAAATGCTGCAAAGCTTTCGAAACGTCAGGGAAACCAATTTAAATAATATACGCGATTTAATCCGGTTAAACTTTGTTTTATTATAATGTGTAGTGATCGCGAAAACCTAAGAAGTTATTATAGGAACAAAAACGTTGAAAAAAATTCATGTTTTTCGAGGTTTCTTGTATGGGGACCCCCTTTGGTTTTAGACTTTTTTATTTTTAGTATTTGTCGTGATAGATAGATAGATAGATAGATAGATCATTTATTTGTCAGAATATGGTACAATACAGTTGTTATTAAAAAAAAAATTGGGTCCAACATATTCTGCCGTTTCCGGCGTACAAATATTTAAATTTTTTAATGGTATTGGAATAATTTTAGAATACAAAAATTTCATTATACTACAATTATCAGATAATTTATAATTGAATAATCGTAGAAAATTAAAATACTTACTTAAAATACAATTTTTGTTACAACATTACAGGGTGTATCAATAATTATTTAACAATAACAATTTATAATAATAATTTTAACATAAAATAGAAATTAAAACTGAATGCGAGTCAAATTTGTCATTTAGGAAGTCATTTACAGAATAATAACATTTATTTAACAAAAATTTAAGTAATTTAGTTCTAAAGATATATATATTCATTGTTTTGAAACATTCAGGCAATTTATTATAAATATGTATTGCCATAGAAAACACGTTCCTAGAGAATAGCTGTATTCTTTGCATTGGTATATACAGTTCATGTATTCTTCGACTAGGTCTAGTAACAACATCATTGTGTTTTTCGAACAAATTTATATGTTTGTGAACAAAGACGCAGATTTCATGTACGTACATTGCTGGAAGCGGTAATATTTTATGTTTGCGAAAAAGAGGAATACAACTATCTAATTGATGTGCACCGCATAAAGACCTAAGACATTTTTTTTGTCCACGAAAGGCTCTAATAGAGTCAACAGAATTACCCCATATTATTCATCCGTATCGTAGGATTGAAGAAACGTATCCATGATAGGCAGCAAGTGCGGCCTCCATGTTAGACAAAACTTGTCTATTGTTATACCTAAAAAGTTAGTATTGTCGACTTCATCTATTACATTATTTCCATATTCTACTTTAAGTGATCCTAGTTTGCTATTATGTGTTTGAAACCTGATCATCTTAGTTTTTCCGATATTAATGTGTAGATTGTTATGTCTCAACCAGTCTATAATTTTTTCTAAAGTCTTGTTTATTTCGTGTTCGTAGTCAAAATTATTATTATTTTTAATATTAATAGTAATGTCATCAGCATATAGCACACATTTGTGTGTGGTGACGTTGGGCAGATCATTTATGTAAATGATAAATAATAAAGGTCCTAATATACTTCCCTGGGGCACTCCACATTTATTTTCGCAATATCGTGATCTGTGAATTTTCTTCCGGTGTCCAGAGTAGCTTGACACCTCAACACATTGTTTTCGATGACTTAAATAATCTTCTAATAATTTTAGCGCGTTTCCTCTTATACCATATCTGTCGAGTTTATGTAACAGTAGTTCATGGTTAACAAAGTCAAAAGCCTTCGACATGTCGATAAAAATAGAAGTTATAGGAATTTTGTTGTTTAGGCTGGTTGTTATTAATTTTACTAAGTTAAAACATGCTAATGTGGTTGATTTGTTTTTTGTGAATCCAAACTGCTCAGGTTTCAAAATTTCGTATTTGTTAAAAAATTTATAAATTCTGACGTGAATAGCCCTTTCAAATATTTTAGATAAGACAGGTATTAGTGTTATAGGGCGGTAATTATTAATATCGCTTTTGTTGCCTTTCTTAAATAACGGCTTAACGATCGAGTATTTCAGTCGAGAAGGGAAAACTCCTTGAACAAAAGATAAATTGATAATGTGAGTAAGTGGGAAGGATAAATATCTTGAGCACTGTTTTAAGACTTTAGTACTGATATCATCATAACCAGTCGAATTTGTTTTTTTTACAGAATTGATTATTTTTATTATGTCAGAGTTATGTATTGGGATCAGATAAATGGAATTAGGATATGAAATCAAATTAGATGTATAGTCAGTTTTTATTTTGGATTCATTCGAGGTTTTAATGTTATTAGTTAAGTTTATAAAAAAATTGTTAAACTCGTCTGCGTCTATACGGTTGAGAAAAAGTCTTCCCACCAGTAGTTATTGTAATTATTTCATTATTATCAACCACATCATTGTTAACGGTTTTTATAATTTTCCATGCTGCCTTGCTTTTGTTACCAGAATTAAGTATGTAGCGGGTATTGTCAAATTTCTGTGCTTGTAGTATACATTTTCTCAAAATATTAGCATATTTATAAATTATAATAGATTTTCATATTTCTTTTTTTACTTGCCCTTAAAAGACGGTATTTTAAATACAAACTTCGTTTATTAATACAACATTTTTTTATACCCCTTGTAATCCACTTGTTTTTAATAGGTTTATTTGTATTTTTTGCAATAATTTTAGGGAAACACAAATTATAAAATAAGGTCAGAGTATCATGAAAGTAGTTGAAAGCCAAGTTAGTGTCTTCAGCCTCATAGACATCAGAAAATGATAAGGCAGAAATGCAAGACACGAATTTTCTAATATTTTCACTGCTTAGGTCCCTTTTATCTTCAAACCAAAACAATTTCTTAACCTGATTTAAATTTAAATTAGCTTGAAAAGTTGTCGTTTGGCAAGTCTCGTGATCAGATAAACCTAAATAGTGAATATTTGGCTGTATATTCGGAATGTTACTAGCGATAAGGTCAATACACTTAAGTTTTCTGGTTGGTTTAAGAATATGGTTATCTAAGTTATGATTACTTAAAATAGAGTAAAATTCTTTAGAACTATTATCGTTTACTAATATATTTATGTTCCAGTCTCCACAAACTATGATTCTTTTATTACTTTTCTTAGTAAGTTTTTTTAGGAGTTCCTTCAAACTTTCAAAAAATATTTTTATATCGGAGTTTGGAATCCGATATATACATACAACAATAACATTCAGAGTGACAATTTCAATAGCACAAAATTCAAATGAATATAATACCGGGATCGGTAGGTTCTTTATAGGTTGACAATCAAATTCTTTCCTTACCAGTATGCAAGTCCCACCTCGACGCTTAGTTGTCCTTGAAAATGCCGATGCTAGTTTATAATTTTCAAGTACTAAATTAGACTCGGTACCCTTTTTCATAAAAGTTTCACTAATGCATATTATGTCAATATTAATATTTTGATTTTTAAATTCAATTAATGCTATTTCAAGCAAATCTTTTTTATGTAAAACTCCAGCGATATTTTGATGTAGCAAGGTACATGTTTTATTATTTACGAAAAAATTTAGAATCAGTACAATTTTTTATGGAAGTATTTTTTGTGTTTGCTTTTTGTTCCACTATCTGCTTATTAAAATAATATGGGATAGTTCCTTTTATTTCGTTGAGTTCTTTTACGTTTAGTTTTTTTAGAAATGATTTTCTTTTCATGCCAGCACACCGTGATCTAAGTAACGATCGAACAAGTTTTTTGTAATTAATATTATCTATTTCTATATTTAATTTAGAACACATAAATTTTTTCGGTATCCAATGCATATTTCTATCTAAATTTACACTTACGTCAGTAAAATTACAATTTGAAAAATTCTGCATATATAGTTTAATTTCCCTATTCAGTAACTGAACATTTAAGTAGTCATTATGGATTTTTGTCATTGCTTCCTAAACCTAAAATTATAATGTCATCGCTGTTCAGCGTCTCTAATATATTGTCAATGCTGTCCAAAATGTCTGCGGTAGACGCATTTGTCTTGCATATTCCTGAAACTGAGTAAACGTCGTTCCATCTGTTTTGACATCTCTGCTTATAAATTTCTTGAGCAAATCCGTTTACTTGCTGATCTCCTAAGATTACGATTTTTGATTTGGACGATAGCTTGTTTTCGTGTTTTTCATGACAATTGTTTGAAATTTTTTTTTCTTTGTTTGTATTGGTGGTAATTTGTTCTGTTGTTATATTCGTATTGACATTAGAATTCATAAATGTAAGTTTTTTACACACTGTTTCGGAAGCATGTAAGGGTGATAGGTGTAGGCAGCATAGAAACACATATTCTGTGAACATTTCAACTGGTTATATATTACCGTTACCGATACAGCCCTGTGACAAACAGACGGATGGACGGACGGACTGATGGATGGATGGATGGACGGATGGACGGACGGACGGACAGCGTAGCGAGAGTAATAGGGTCCCGATAGCACCCTTTGGGTACGGAACCTTAAAAACACACATTTAATTACCTATAAGTACTTCTGCAACTAGTAAATTGTATATAATTATAACTAATTATCGACTACAATAAAATTGTACAGATAGATAACTTATAGGCTCAACTTCCAGTCCATAATGACTTAAAGAAACTAACTTGTTACTAAAAGTAACTTGTGCGTTAATTACAAAAGTTGAAACGAACCAACTTCTACTTGATGTAATAACTTATTTTTATGGTTCTGTTATAAAATTGAATATTAATTGGTTCGTGAGTGCTGGCTTCCTAATTTCTTTTAACGGTTGGAAAATTAATGAAAATAATAATTTGTATTTGTTATTTGGTTTTTGTGGGACGATCACCTAACCTAGGAAACCTAAAAAGATATAACTCACTTGACAGTGGATGTAGAAAAGTTTTGTTTTTTACGTCTGCATGTAAAAAAGTTAAAGGTTGAGCGCTTGCCTTCCATGCAGGAGGGTCTGAGTTCGAACCCGGCCCGCACTTCCAACTCTTCGCATTCATGTGCAGATCAGAATTTGATTATCACTTGCTTTAACGGTGAAGGAAAACATCATGAGGAAACCTGCACACCTGAGAGTGCTTCATACAGTTCTCAATGGTGTGTGTTGTCCGCCAACCCGCACTAGGCCAGCGGGGTGGACTAAGGCCTTAACTTTCTCATTCTGATGAGAGGCCCCCGTGCCCAACAGTGGGACAGTATAGTGCTGCTGATGATGATGAATATTTTCTGTTTGTTACTGCAGGATTTGTGGTAAGATCTTCAATAAAGAATCACATATAAACAACTTACCTCACAGTTCAATTGAATTCAATTCAAATAATTTATTTGCACATCACAGCGGTCGTAGAAATAAATAAATTAATAATTTTGGGACATTTTACACAGCACCATCTAGTCCCAAACTAAGCAGAGCTTATACTATGGGTAAGTACTAGACAGTAAACATAATACTTATATACTTATTTAGGGTTTCGTACTCAAGGGGTGCCAAACGGGACCCTATTACTCTCACTACGCTGTCCGTCCGTCCGTCTAGGTCACAGGGCTGTATCTTTTGGATGGTAATAGGTAGCTGGTTTAAATTTACTCAAAATATGTGTTGCTATGACTCCTATCACGACAAATACTAAAAATAAAAAAAGTCTAAAACCAAAAAACATGCATTCTCTTCAACGTTTTTGTTCCTGCTTTATCTTCACAACGATAATACATACCAGCGTCAAACTTGGTTTGATTATAGTGCATACTATGTAGTGTAGCAAAAAAATACTAAATATAGGGTAAACACAGACATATGTGGTGGTAACTGCGTAAGAAAGAGATACGAAAATTCATATTTCGCGCACGGTCCGTTGATGTCTTTTGATGAACTCACATAATTAAATGAGTTTCTATGGGGTATCAGGTCGATGGTTGGTATGGACCCCTCACTGCGTGAGGTCACTTGCACTTGGCCGGTTTCTTTCTAAATACAAACCTACTAAAATGCTTAAGAAACACCCAGACCAACACAAACACTTATAGAAAAGTATTAGTTTATTTACAAGTTTTTACGTATGCATGCAAAAGAGAACACCTAGATAAAAATTATAAAACCGTTTTAGTAATAATAAATGTCGGTTGAGATATCTGAATGAATATTATTATAATCTACCCACTAACTAAGGGGTTGCCGGGTTACGATAACCGCCGTTCCAAATAACTATAACATCAGTGACAGTTGTTACATTGACCTTTATAACGTCATCACTAACTGAAAACATTATTAGGTATGTCTCATTCTTTAGATTATTGATACATATTTCTTTAATAATGAGCTAAAATGAAAGTCTCGCCTATCCTCATGGACGAATATAAAAAGGCAGAAGGAATCTCGCTTAACAATAGGTGAAGAAGCCATAGTAAGTCGGCTCGCTTTAAAGTACGGGCTGACACGCACATATTTACACTCCATTACGCAACAAATCTCGTATGACGGAAGTCGTTGTCGTAGTCACAAATAAAATAAAAATATCCCCTCTGATGTGTTAAATGCTGTCGAATTGATAATGGTTTCAAGAAAAAAATTAAGTGTAAAGGTGGCCACTGACGATGCTTCCAACCGTACGAATGGCGTGGTTATATTCCAAAATCTGTCCGTGAATGTTGAAAATGTATACTATTTTTAAAACGACGTCCTGGCTGTGGAATTCTAATCGGGTAGAAATCCACCAAGCCACGCCCCTTGGACGTCATTGCGTTGTGGTTTTGGAGTGATCGTCAATGCGAAAAACTTGCACTACGCCACCCGGAAGATGTCGAAACGCTCCGTGAATGTGCAAAACTACGTCCATTTTTATTTCATTCCGCGTTGCGCCGCCGCATGCGTAGCATCTCTAGTACGTCTGTGGCCGCCGCAAGTAAAGGACGCAGATACTCGGCCCGCATTTTTGCAACATCGAAACTTTTGGCTATGTGCAAGTAGTTCACGCATTTAGTTTACCTGTATTTCTATCAAGTACCTACAATGACGTGAGCGCGTTGATGAAATTCTAGAACCAAGAACGTATACGCGATGGATTGATCATCAGTGTGCTAAAAAATAGGACGTCTTTTTGTTGGAAGTGGTCATTAAAACGACGTCGGAATGGTTACGTCGTCAGTGCCCACCTTTAGAATAGAATAGAATAGTATTTATTTGCTTCAAACATGGTACAATAAGGTGTTAGAAAATATTATTTTGAACTAATACATGTTCCACCAGGTACTGGCATACAATATTTTTCATAATGCATGTTAAATAAATAAATAAATATTTAACAATACTTTTAAATTACAATGGAGTTAATTATAGTTGTTAGTTGTTTCAATCTTTTCTTAGCGATATTTCGTCCGCCTTTTTTAAATCGTCCGTGTCTATCCTACTACTGTTGTTTGTTTGTTTGTCCTTCAATCACGCTGAAACCGCGGAACGGGTTTGGACGGGTACACAGATAAACTATACCCCGGATTAACATATAGACTTTTTATCCCGGGAAGATAAACAATTCCCGAGGATTGCGAGATAACATATTTCTGTGATAAACCGAATTATACGCGGTTGAAGCCGCGAGCATAGTCTACTTACTGATAAGATTTCTGTTGTATTTCGAAAATCCGAATAAGTTATTTCAGGCAATGCAATATTTGTTCCGAAAACCAAAACATAGAAAAACTGTACCACCTGGATCTGACACTATGATCATCATCATCATTTCAGCCGAACGACGTCCACTGCTGGACCTTTGATTATTTGCTGAACATAGGCCTCCCAAAGCATATGGTGGGGGGTTATGCCATAATCGCCACGCTTGGCAAACGGGATAGCGATCGCAGTTGGTTGGATAAATACTCAGAGAACGCTGCTGCCCATCCTCTGGTGAATCCCTTAGTCGCCTTTTACCACACCCATGAGAAGATACATATATGTAGACCTATATATATATATATATACCTGTCACTAGCGCCCACAAAATTTAGAAAGAGCTGCTAAACTCACTTTATCAAACCTACTCACGTCACTGCAAAGATACAACATCTTCTAGCACAACGTCTGCACATAACATGCAGTCTACGATAACCACCAGCCACCCATAGTATCAGCACTTGGCAACAGTTCGGCTAATCTATACGACAGTTCACCTCTTCGAAGCAGATGGACTTTCCCTGCGATGACATGGTCAAATACTATGGCTTATCTACAAATGATTGGGGTAATATTGTAATCTGAAGGTGATATTGAGGATCATAATGTACTACGGATAACATAATTTTATATGTATTTATTGTTCATACATTTTATAACATAAGTCCACAGAACAAGACAATGAAACTTACAGTAACAATTTATTGGGAGTTGCTGGTACTCGAATTAGGTAGAAATTCTATGGAGGCTTTCTTCTTCTTGTCAATGTTCTCACTCAGTTCACACTGTATTCATGGCAATATGTGGCAACTTCTATGTGACAGTACAGGGTACATCAAGTAAGCAAATGAGCCATGGATTGAATAGAGCCCCGCAATCGCATTCAGTATTGGAGGAGTCTCGCATTCTCCATTTGCACAAATTTTCTCTGCAACCAGCGGGCGAGGTGACCTGATGTTACCCTAAGCCCCAAAACACTCAGAAGCGACAGGATGCGGACAACGGACACGGACGAGGCACTGATGCTTGGGGTACTAACCAGAAAACTTCCACGTGTGCCTGATGGCTGCTAGTCCTTCTGAATACGTCTGGAGGAAACGGTAGTTGTTAGGCCTGTGCATCCTGGGTACGGGCAATAAATATCCTTCCGAGGGACATTATTACCAAATCCAAAGGTAGTGAGAAGAACACCGTGGTGGTTTTAGTCGGTTGGAGTCCGACACTGGCTCCGCCGTCACCGGGCGGAGTGCATCCATGAGGATTTCACCACGCCAAAAAAAACTCGTCCATTGCATGTTTTTAAACGGTGCAATGCACACAGAAGTTACGGGGCGCGGACGGGGCGAAGACGGAAGGGACACATTACAGTCATGTTCATATCTTCTTCTTCTATCGTCTCGACATGAGCTACATAAAGATAATAAATAGCTCATGCCGTGGGAAAAAGATTAGCCAGTCAGCAGGTTGGTAGCGGGGCTGAGGTGTATGACTCGTGGTCCCACCAATTTGAGCCACCAAAATAGTATTTTGTATTTTGTATGCCTCGTGACTGCCCAGGGTGCGCCGGACGATCAATTAAATATCGTCACTCGTGGAGGCTCTTTTTTTTTTTTTTCATATCACATGTACGTCTAGTCCATACCATGTCACTTCAGTGTGCTTTGCGCCTAACGGCCAAAATTAATATCCAATCTATCCAGGATTTACCCTACTAGAGATAAAATTTGACATATTTTGTATGGAGCTTATGTCAAATTCCTCAAATCGTGGATAGATTGGATATTAATTTTGGCCGTAAGAGAAGCCAGTAGGATATACATTAGGGAGTCTATCGTCCGCATTGCACGGCCCTCGAGCTGATTTGTCAATAATCTGCATCTCAAGGTGGAATACACTGCCCATCATTTTCATCAAATCGTTTAATTGCCTATTACGACATTGGTGAACATTTTCCAAGTTTCAAGAGTACCTATTTGTAACCAAAACCACACAGAACTCTTCGATAAAGCAAACCTATGTAAACTTAAGTATATTTATCATATCGTTGAATTGTACCAGACATGTTGGCGCCAGTTGCAGGAACGACACGGTTCTGTGGAATATTTTAATATTATTCTACAAGTTACCGATGTTGCCGAAAGATGGCAGACAAAGTGTTGGCGGACTAACTAGATGGATGGACCACCTGCATAGGATTGCGGGCAAGACTGGGATTAGATTACCACAGACTAGGCAAGCATGGCACTAAACGGTGGAGGCCTGTAGGTAACAGGTACAGGTATACTCTTACTTCTTTGCCTATATTTAAAAAAAACTGGTAAACGATCATTACCTATCATCACTGTAATTCCCGGCAGGTACATTATGTAATATTTAGACATATTGTATTGTATTTATTATGTTTATTGTATCTTATATTTATGTAGTTTTGTTATAGATATGTATAGTATTTATGTTATGTAGTATATGTATTCTATTATGTTGTTACACTGCGTACTACCCCTCTCTTTACTTGCCCATATTGTCCATCCTAAGGTTGTCTGGAAGAAATCGCCTTGAGCGATAAGACCGCCCATTGTACATGTGTTCTATATAAGTCATATATGTTGCTATCTTCTTTTGTGTACAATAAAGAATATTTGTATTGTACAGATATACTAGTAGCAGGAGTAGCCCGGAGGTTGAGAGTCGTGGGTTGTAGGCTGGTGAACCCCGTAGGCGACGAGTAGGTGAAGAAGGCGACTCAGGAAGCAAGAAACAGGAGGCAGAAAGGTCAGGAGGTGGTTGGAAGTACTCAGGTATGTGTAGGTAGGCAGGTAGGGTCAACACAAATAAAACTCAAATATGTTTGATAACTGTATTTCACACAACTGGTAAACTGATCCATGGACTAAATGAATATAAAATAATAATATGACTGTACGACATTGTCTCACATCGACACTCATCTCATGTCGACACACATGAGTATCGGTCGGCGTATACGTAATTAGATTGGGTCAAAATATTAATGTAGACCAATTTTTCAAATTATTTTAAATTTGTATTAATAAAATGTCCAGGAAAACGAAACAGGATGAATTTTTGAATTTGAAATATAACAAAGTGGCAGGGAAAAGGGCGCAGCCTTCACCTCGCGTGATACGTACAGTTTGGCCCTGAGTCTCTTGTAATACTAGATGTAATAGATAACTCGACTGCTAATAGTCGTAGAAGGGCCTCTAAGGCTAAGCCCGCACAATAATTTTTAATCGCGCGATTTTTATTCGCGCTGTTTTTTCCACCCCAATTTTTTATCGCCAGTTAGAAGGGCACCTGCTTAGACCCCGTTCACACGGCATTTACACCACACGTTTTTTGAAGGATAAATCTTACCGAATACATAGTGGCACACACATTGAGTATAGAACTGTTCACACGTTGTTTGTACTGCAAAAAAACGTACACAGTTTTATACGTTTATTGAATACTCAACGGACTTGTCAACTTGTCAAGCAAACCGAATAAACTTTTAACATATTCGGTTTGCAGTAGCGCATACAGTTTCACGATCTCTTTTACTATTCGTCTTTTACACGAATGGAAATGTATCGTGTGTACATCCTGCTGTTTATCCGTCAAAATCGAATACCGCAAAAAAACGTGCAGTACAATGCCGTATGAACATAGGCTTATGATTGCTTTTGCGATAAAAATCGCGCGGGTAAAAATCGCTGTGCGGTGTAGGCCTTAATAGTAGGAGTCCAAGTATACGAAGCATGTTCCTTTCTTTCTTTTACTTCTGTGTGCAAGAGATATAAGTAGAAATCAGAAGTATTTTGCTTTTGAGACATCTTCATGTTAATTCCAGCTTTTGATACTGATAATTAATTATACACAGTAAATAACACATTAAAATATAAAGATTTAAATTGTGGAAAGAAAAATCGCTCACGAGCAGGATTCGAACCTGCGACTCCTGGCTCAGTACGCCAGTGCTTCTTTTTGTGTTCTTACCACAATTTAAATCTTTAGATTTCGCTTCGCATGCGTAAATGCGTTAAAAATAATAAAATAAACATAAAAAATAATAAAATAAATAATAAAGATACATTTATGATAAAGCTTTGCAGCGTTCGTGCTCGCAGGAAGACTAAAATGAAAGAAAAAAATATATGTAGAGATCGCGAAAACCTAAGAAATGATACATTTGTATTTTTTTTAACAATACAAATACGCCTTGCCTTTTTATGTACCATAGGTCTATAGGTACCACTTTTGTGCATTCATTAATTAAATTTCTAAAAAAGAGAAGTACGTATAGATACGTCAGATACGTTCCGTGTGGTGCCGGACGTAAAGAATTGCACCACCGTATATCTTCTCATGGGTGTCGTAAAAAGCGACTAAGGGATTCACCCGAGGATGGCCAGCAGCGTTCTTTGAGTATTTAACCAACCAACTGCGATCGCCAGACGCCAACCGGTCTGCCAAGCGTGGCGATTATAGCATAGGGTAACCTGTCCAGTGTACCGGCCTCCACCAATGTCCGTCCACTCGACATCATTTTAAAATAAATTAAGAATATATATATGATTTTGAGCCTACAACGAATTTTATAAAAAACTATGTTTTATTACCTACAACCTAGACGTAGCTGCATCTGTCGTAAGTAATCAGCGGAGTTTTAATTTGCATTTAAAAACGGGGGCAAGTGCACGCGTGTAGAATAGACAAACAAAACAATAACAAAAAAATAGTGGAGAGGTGTTTTTAAATGGCGAGTTGCATGTTCCTAAAATCATAATATCAAAATAGGTTTATGTTTTATGACTGGATATACGTCTATTTACTCGATTTAAGTGTCAACAATGCATTATTGTGTACCGTTATTAAAAAAATCGGCGGCCGGTGGACTGGAACAAAAAAGAAGCTACTTCCAGTGTCTGGCCTACCCCGGCCGGACACTAGCTTCGAAGAATCAGATTATTTAGTACATTTTATTATATATCAGCATGCTGTGAAGGAAAATTGTATTAGTATTATCTCTTTCAATTTCTAGTTAACCTCATATCCAGTCTCCGGCCGCAAAAATAAGCTCTACAAATATTATAGTTACAAAATCTTGTATGAGAATACGCTGGCCGGACTACTGGTAGTATTGTCTAGTGCACCGGCCCTTGAAAAGACTAAGCGGCTGAAGCACTGGCTATAGTTCCAGTTTCCGGCCACTGTCTATACATAAAATTAATCAAAATAAAATGTATATAAAAATAAAACCAAATTAAAACACAATTCATGCACTTAAAACTGTTTTGGTATTGGACAGTGTTTTTCTCTGCTCTTGTAACATATTTATGAAAAATAATACACTGTTTCTTTTAAATAAATTAAATTTGAGATTTTTTGAAACAAAAAATAACAAAGTTTGTTTGTAGTTAGATTTTTTTTTTTGAAAAAACAAGCCTATTCCAAATCATACTTCAAAATGTAATTAATATGTTTCATTTAAGTTTTGTTTTGGTATTACGAATGTATGTGTGTTTCTAGGGAACGCTACTGTCCCCGGAGCATAAACTTGAGTAAACCCGTAAGATAATAACCACAGTATAAAGGGATAATATAACTTAGTATAACTAGTGATTCTTAATCAGTAATAAATTGTATCAACATTCAAAAATAACTCTTATTTTTTTTTTTTTTTTTTTTTTTTTTTTTTTATTATTTCTTATTTTATTATTATATTATGTCCCAAAGATATTTATTATTTATTTATTTATTATTCTGAGAGCCCACTGGCCATTCACTAGCAATTTAGAAAAGTTAATTCCTAGCGTCCGGCCTCTAGATTTCTGTTAGGTGGCCGGAGACTAGGCCTAAGCTGGTCAGGCACTGGATTGGGGCGGTCGAACACTGGAAAAAACGTACTTTTTCGAAAATTTATTTTTCATATGAAAACTAGCAACCTAAGTATTTTAAATCTATTTTTAAGTATATTTATGATTTAATGAAAATATACTTATACACTGATTACACTGGAGAGCTTAGTTATAAGTGCAATAAGTCAGCTGACTTCTTAAGAGGCCGGGTACTGGGCATGTTACCCTATCCCTCCAAACTGCTTGGGGGAGGCCTGTGTCCAGCAGTGGACGTCTTTCGGCTGAAATGGTGACGATGATGATGACGTATAGATAAGCACTAATATGCTAATTGTCTCTCTGCTTATCTCGTCAGGGTAATAGGTGGGGTTTAGAGCTATATGCTGTAATTGGGGTACCAGAACATAGGTAGGTACCTGCCTACCTACATAATACATTTTCAACGTAATATTACCTCAGTGTGTTCAACAAAGGACAAAGCTGGTATGATGATAGTGATGACCCTAGATCGAAGACAAAATATTAAGTAGGTATAGTGTTTTTGTTCCAAACCAGGCTCATAAAATAATAATAAATTCTACTCACTGAATCACCAAGTATTTTCTATTTTCGTTCAAAACACCGCTAGCGTGATGTTAATATAAATGGAAGAAACAAAGTTTTGGAAAAATCCGGAATAACACTATAAAATCATCTTTATGATGGTATCGACATAAATACGTGGGACACTCAGAAAGTTTTGCGAAACTAAAAAAAATTGTTCTATACGTACATATATTTTTATGAAATCTTTTCAAAGTACTTTCCACCAGCCTCTATACAAAGATTCATGCGCCTAAACCAGTTTTCAAAACACTTTTTCCAGTCTGCCGCAGACACCTCGTTTACAGCCTGCTCGAACGCAGCCAGCGCATCTTCCGGCGACGAAAATTGTATCCCTTTGAGCTGATTTTTTATTTTTGGGAATAAAAAGAAGTCACACGGTGCTAGATCAGGGCTGTAAGGAGGGTGACCCAGGAGTTTGACTGGCGTGCTGTCCAGGAAGTCCCTCGTTTTGAGTGCGGTGTGCGCAGGTGCATTGTCGTGGTGGAGCAGTAGCCCGCGGAGCCCTGTGTTTGGTCGCTTGTTGCTTATAACAGAGAAAACTTCTGGCAAACATTTGGTAGTATACCATTCGGCATTAATGCTTCTTTGATCCCGTAAGGGAATTGATACCAAGTGGCCAGTCAAATTAAAAAAGCTAGCGATCAAAATCTTACCCCCGCTTCTAGATCGCTTCACTTTGGTAGGCGTTGGCTCATTTTGAAACACCCAAACAGTCGACTGGCGCTTGGTTTCTGGGTCGTATTGATAAATCCAGGACTCATCACCTGTAACGATGTCGTAAACACGCCGAGACGAGCCTGCTTCAAATTTGTTAAGCATATCACGGCACCATTCCACCCGGGCCTGCTTCTGAGCATCGGTGAGGTTGTGCGGCACCCAGCGTGATACTATCCTCCTCACGCGAAGATGGCTGTGTAGAATCTCGTGAACGCTTCCCGATCCAATCTTCAATATGTGTTGAATCTCCTGATATGTAATTCGCCTATTGTCTTGGATTAAATTTTTCACTGCTAGCACGTTTTCTTCGGTAACAGCCGTCAAAGGGCGACCGCTTCTTTCGTCATCCCCCAAAGTTGGTCGACCGCGCTTGAATTCGTTATACCAACGATACACGGTTGCCTTGGAAGGGCCTTCATCCATGAATGCCATTTGAAGTCTATCGTACGATTCATCCGGTTTCAGGCGACACTTGAAATCGTATAAAATCATAGCTCTAAAATGTTCCCGGCGCAGATCCATATTTCAGTGAGACACAATACTTTGAATTAACTCGCAAAAAATGTGGAGGGAAATTTTGAAATTGGAACTTACTTATTTTTACTTATAAATAATCATATTTTCGAAAAACATTATAACTGGCCAGTCTCCCATATATAAAAACTTTTTTTCGCAATACTTTCTGAGGGGCCTGGTAGCTCGGCCTTAGCAACACTTGGATCAATATTAGCTTAGTTGTGTAAATAACTAAACCACAGTACCTACATTTTTATGGTGGGTATACCTACTGCTTAACAAATACCAGGCCCCTCAGAAAGTATTGCGAAAAAAAGTTTTTATATATGGGAGACTGGCCAGTTATAATGTTTTTCGAAAATATGATTATTTATAAGTAAAAATAAGTAAGTTCCAATTTCAAAATTTCCCTCCACATTTTTTGCGAGTTAATTCAAAGTATTGTGTCTCACTGAAATATGGATCTGCGCCGGGAACATTTTAGAGCTATGATTTTATACGATTTCAAGTGTCGCCTGAAACCGGATGAATCGTACGATAGACTTCAAATGGCATTCATGGATGAAGGCCCTTCCAAGGCAACCGTGTATCGTTGGTATAACGAATTCAAGCGCGGTCGACCAACTTTGGGGGATGACGAAAGAAGCGGTCGCCCTTTGACGGCTGTTACCGAAGAAAACGTGCTAGCAGTGAAAAATTTAATCCAAGACAATAGGCGAATTACATATTAGGAGATTCAACACATATTGAAGATTGGATCGGGAAGCGTTCACGAGATTCTACACAGCCATCTTCGCGTGAGGAGGATAGTATCACGCTGGGTGCCGCACAACCTCACCGATGCTCAGAAGCAGGCCCGGGTGGAATGGTGCCGTGATATGCTTAACAAATTTGAAGCAGGCTCGTCTCGGCGTGTTTACGACATCGTTACAGGTGATGAGTCCTGGATTTATCAATACGACCCAGAAACCAAGCGCCAGTCGACTGTTTGGGTGTTTCAAAATGAGCCAACGCCTACCAAAGTGAAGCGATCTAGAAGCGGGGGTAAGATTTTGATCGCTAGCTTTTTTAATTTGACTGGCCACTTGGTATCAATTCCCTTACGGGATCAAAGAAGCATTAATGCCGAATGGTATACTACCAAATGTTTGCCAGAAGTTTTCTCTGTTATAAGCAACAAGCGACCAAACACAGGGCTCCGCGGGCTACTGCTCCACCACGACAATGCACCTGCGCACACCGCACTCAAAACGAGGGACTTCCTGGACAGCACGCCAGTCAAACTCCTGGGTCACCCTCCTTACAGCCCTGATCTAGCACCGTGTGACTTCTTTTTATTCCCAAAAATAAAAAATCAGCTCAAAGGGATACAATTTTCGTCGCCGGAAGATGCGCTGGCTGCGTTCGAGCAGGCTGTAAACGAGGTGTCTGCGGCGGACTGGAAAAAGTGTTTTGAAAACTGGTTTAGGCGCATGAATCTTTGTATAGAGGCTGGTGGAAAGTACTTTGAAAAGATTTGATAAAAATATATGCACGTATAGAACAATTTTTTTTAGTTTCGCAAAACTTTCTGAGTGTCCCACGTATATACCTAAAAGTTTTCTCACAAAGTTGAGATTACGTTGGAGCGCTAAACGTTATTTTGACATAACTATTTTCAATATTATTAAACGATAATTTTATTCTGTGACTGTAAAAATAACGGTACACATACCATGTTTCAGTTCTGTTAAGGTTCTTATTCATGAGAATAGTTCCACCAAGCGATAGCAGATGGCGTTAGTCGTCGCTCGCGTCGCGTCGCTAAACGCGCCTCGCCTAGCAACAAGAAATAATCAATGCTTTTCAATGCCTTATAAATTGATTTTAGTTTAGTGCTTGTAATTTTCTTTTAATATACCAAATGGGATTGTTGAAATAATTCGAAAATCCAGAACATAAAATAGAACGTAAACATATCTACCCAACTCGTTTATCTAAAAAGAAGAAACTTGCTGTTCCGAAAGTTACAAACTATTTTGGTTTACGTACAAGGAAATATTTATTACCAACGCTATTAAATGAACTACCTCAAAAATTGATAAAACATGTTAGATCCAAACATCTACTTAAAAGAATTCTTAAGAAGCATTATTTAACTTTGTGTCCATGACAATTATAATTCACTCCTCAAGTTACAAGTCTACATGTTGACTTTACTGTACCATGTTCGATTAAAAACTATGGCTTTGCAAAGCAGTTTGTAAAAAATAAAAGTAGTATTAGCATAATAATGAGATTATAATTTAGATATAATTAGCACATAATTTACCAATATTTGTACAACTATCAGAAACGAGAACAACTGCCGACAAACTGTTTTGCAGTTTGGCAGAAAAACACATTTGTAACTTTATACAGATATTGAATAAATAAATTGAAAAAAAATAAAAAAAAATAACATGAACTTATCAATGGATACCTACTTGTGCTATTCAATGAAAGTGTTAAATTAAATTATCTAGATTTTATGCCATTTAAAATCAGTCGATGATACCTATCGAGTTCCCGACGTAATTGAAAATAATTTCTTGCCTAGTGATGGGCAGCGCTCGCTGGTCGAGTGTCGATAATTGTAGCCATGTCAAAGATAAGTCGGCTCCGTCACGATCGTTGCTACAATCACGTCGTTGGTTTGCGGTTAGAAAGTGAAGTAACCCTTGTTTTGGTATAAAATTTAATATTACACAAATTGCGAGATTTCGTTGTAACTTTAATGTTATTATGGCTTATTATTTTAAGTAGCACTTATAAAACAAAGTCTGTATTTTGTTGTTAAGATGATTTTCAAGTTGTCAAATAATCAATGTAAATTTTTTTAAATTCAGGTTTAACTTTTACATATCGCTTCCAAAGTCTAACTTTATGTTGATAAGTGAAGCTAAATAAATCAATTCACAAGTCATAAAATAAACATGAAATACTACAAGACATAATTCTTTAGTCACACATTCGGAAGTAGTTGCCTATATCTTAGCGGATTAAAGGCGATAATTTATGTTTGCCAAAACCGTCCAGTTATGTTCTATCCCATAGGATACTAGGCTTTATTTTCTTACAAGTAAAGGCAATAATAGCATGCACGTCTTTTCCACCAAAACGTGTTGCTACGTCCGCTGGTCCAATTTCTTTAGATTCGATACAAAGACCTCAGCATGTTAATTTGTTTACTTGGAACGGAACGAATTTATTTTTATGTTTTCACATACATAAAAACTTTACACGTTCGCTAAGTCGACAAAAAAGTGAAGCGAATATAACAACCAAATGAAAATTGATGATTGCTCCTTAATTTTGAAGAACAATCGATCGAAAGATATTATTGTATCGTCATTAGGTATGTATGAGACTCAAATGTTTATAAAACAGTGATCTAAAGACTAGATAATAAAAATATGGAGTCTACGATAGAATACGATCATAAAAAGCTATGCCAATTTACTGCAAACGGGAACTCAGTTTTCATGGATAAGAACGTATATTTTATCCATATAGCTGTTCTTGCATTACCGAAGCACATCAAAGCTATTTGGCACCATCCACCGACACGAGCAGGCAATGTAATTTATCTCATATCGCAATCTGCAAATATTCCGAGTCAGCATAGATTCCTTCTCTATTCATGCAGTATAAATGTAGCAACATAGCTATAAAAGGAACGTATGTAGAAACTGTACTAACTTGCCTGTACTTACCAATTATACAAAAAATACGTGAGGATGGGGTTGCACCAATCTCTATCAAGGCCCGGTCTCAGACCGGTCCCGACCAGTTCTAACCGGTCTTATTAAAATATTACTCTGCGAGTCTCTGCTTGTTTTTACCTAGCTTAAATTTATGATAATGTATGGAAACGATGTTCTTCGTTCTCTTTGTCTTTTTAAGTGTCATCTGTATGGAATATTTAATCCTCTTTAGTATTATTGTAAGGTATATTGTTCGTGTGTAAGATAGCAGTCTTCGGCTATGAGGTAATGTGGATGTGTTCATGTTCTTTGTTATTCTCTTTCTTCTCATATTGTGTTGTAGGAGCGGGATGGGTATTGAAACAATAACTTTCCATTTTGAAACTATGTATTTTTTTTCTTCAATATTTCTACATTTTCTTTTACGGTCTATCAAATAAATATCAATTATAAACAATTGATACATTTATTATTATTGTTAGTTTTTGTATATGTCGACATTTCAAGTTTTAGAAGTAAAATGTTTTTGTAGCTTTTAAAATCTTTTTATTTATCGATGAAAGTGAACTCTAGTACTATGATATTGTGCGTTTAAAACACTGGACCCTACAAACATTTAGATTTCGTTTAAAAAACGGTTAGTCTATTGATTTACATTTAATGTAGTAATTACACTGGATGAAGAAAATGCAATCTGCGACATTAACATCTCGTCAATTATTGTGTACTGTTAGTACAAAATGTATCTCTTATCACCCACTGGACTATAGTTACGCAGCTTCGCGCGGCGATAGAAAATAATCTTACAAAAAATTTCATTTTATATTAACTTAAATAACTTAATACTTTTAATAACTATCAATAATATAACCTGAGATCTTTTGCCTGCAGCAGTGGGGCGAGGCGGGGCGGGGGTGCGCGCACGGCCTACACCCCCGCCCCACCCCACCCCCGATTGCCTCCTACTCACCACTATGATACACATCTCTAATATTTATAAATCTGCATTCATGTTTTCACATTCATAAAAAGTAATATTTTTTCTCGCATTTAAATTTTATACATTACAAAAGTAGTATCACAAACAAATGTACAAACTAGTACAATTACGAAAAACGTACACATAGTGGACCTCTACAGAGATCGCCTCTAATAAATACAGTTACGATACATGAAAATACGAACTCTACGCAACTTCAGAATAGAATTGAACTCGAAACAAAGAATAATACCTAAGACTATATCGTTCAGGGTATCATTATCACACGCGCGGCGGCGGCTGAGATCAGAGGGTGCGCACGAACGCCGCCACGCCACTCACGCGACCAACCAGCACAACTCAATCATTAAAATATCCAAAATACGAACAATGATCATACAATGATTAACACAAGTACGAGGGCGCGGGGGGGCGAGCGCAGCGGTGGGCAGACAAGACAACCGACGTCCAGAGGGAGGGAGCGAGATCGACGCTCGCCGCCGCGCGCCGCACGCGCCGCCCGCCGCCGCCAGCACGCTCGACCAGCGACCGAATATCGACACTTTATCGACAACAAAGTGCATTTCGCGTCACTATCGACCGTGCCCGCGACCGACGAGCGAGCACAACTAAAACCTGCGCTCATCCGCGCGCTTATACTACAACTATACGTTACATATCACGCTGTGCTTTTTTTCTCTTATTAAAAATATATAATAATTAATATAATATATAATAATATGATATTTGTTAAAATAACGATACGTAGATATCGAGGAGGGCTGTCAGTCGGCTCGCTCGCATCACGCGCTTATCACAGGCCAGTTCACTCCGCCTGGCTCCTGAACAGTTTCTTCTTTTCTATCGTGAACTGGGGGCTGATGATGATGGTGCCGCCTCGCGTTAAATTTCTGTAACAAAAGAGAGATGGCGTTAGTATCGGGCTGTTGCTACTGTTGCTTTGCTGGGCTGATGCAAGTTCATTACGAGGCTGACAACACCTAAAAAACCAGACCTCTGCGGTCACTGTCGTTTTGTATAGAACTAAAAGAGGCAACGAGAGCCGTCGGGTGCGCCGCTCAACTTGAATGAAAATTAACAATATATCTTAAAAAAAAAAAACTAAAAGCTTATTTGAAAAACAGAAACATAGTTGTGTTTCTAAGGCGACACTCTGACCAAAACTTCAAGAATTTTAGAAAAAAAATCAATCTGAATACTAGTTTTTAAAAGAAGCCTATTTGGGTATTTGGCTGTTGTCAGCGTCTATGAATCGTTCGGTTTATCGATCCGCGATATGAGAGCTCAACTTACTTTAAGAATTGCGGCAACAGGCTAGTCCAGTTCGTCGCATCGTGTTCCAGATGCAGGTGTATCTCGTGCGTGGTTAATGTGTTGGGGTCTATTTTGAAAGCTGCTAATCTTCTCCCCGCGACGTCGACTATGACCGCCGCCCCTCGAGACCCGCAGGGCTCGCCCTCGGCTAGCGCCAGGGTCTCTCTGGATGCTCTGGTGAGTAGTTCCGCTGGTACTAAGACCTCAGCTGTGGCTAGTTCGCTGGCTCCTTTCGCCGCTCGAAGTTCTCTCTCGAGCCTCTGAGCCAGCGCCGTTTCCGTCGGCACCGGCACCGGCGCTTCCCGCCATGTTGGCCCATTCCAGGCTATAACAAAAGAAAACAAACTTTATATTTCATCCCTTAAAGCTTAAGTTGTAAACACCTAAGAAATCTTAAGTCTTTGCAAAGTTGCACATCACTAATCTTACTAGAATTATTCAATAAACAAAGACTATTCGTTCTATATTCAACATTCATACTATTGCAATATTGGATTATAGTTAATGCAAATGTGTATCGAGCCAGTGCGCACAAGGGCGAGGGAGTGCGGCGCAGCGGAACAGCTGACACGTCAGCTGACACTGACGTTTGGGCCCCGGCCGGCGCACTTGCTACTAAATGTTGTACAAAGTTAGATCACTTAACTAGGCTACTGTTACGACTTATGCAGAAAACCAAGTTGGATCGTCATGTAAGAGTGACAGGCGGCTGAGCGCAGTGCGCGCGCCGCATAGCAACAACCGTCAGCCGGTTAGAAAGCCACTTCCCTCCCTCGCTTCGCCACTCCGAATAGAAAGTCAACTCACCTTTTTCGCTATTGAATCCCGCAAACTGATTCGTGACCGGCAGGATCTCCATGTTTTCCAAATTTTTACTTATATTGTACACTTTTTAGACGACAAAAAAATTAAAGCGTTCCGCTGCGGAACTTAATATTACTAGAAAAATATCACAAGTCTCTTTTGTACTGCGAATGCGCACTGAATGAACCGGCTTCACACCACCGGCGACTAGTTATCGTGGTGAGATCGATGGGAAATTGATAAAATGTCCGAAGCTCACGACCGCATCAGATCTGATCTCGTAACCATAGGGCTTCGTTACTCGCCCACGGCTCACTATTCGACCCACCCAACCCTGTCGCTCTCTGTGACGGACTGGCGATACCGGGGAACCTCGCATGTTATATAGAAGGCCGAAGCGGGGGTGCGGGGAGACGCTCCGCGGGCAGCAGAGGGGGCCCCGCGCGCCAGTTTCGCCGGGCCTCGGTAGACGGAGGTCGTCTCCACGCCGCTCCGTGCCGGCGTTCGGGTACAAGCCGGCCGGCTTCTTTGTTCGGGTCCCACCGGTGGGACGGCTCGGTTCTGGCAAATAACAAAGTGTTCCTTGGTTCAATTCTCGTGTGTTACTTTATGTTCTCATATTGTCTGTATGAGTTTCTTTGTCCGTTGTTCTGGTAGTTTAGAAATTTCTAGAATGTAGATATGTATATCGTAACAGTAACTATATCTTCGTAGAGAAGATTATGGAAATTGTAGCTATCTGCTGTGTAATCGGCCAGACTGCTCGTACGTTTCTATATAAGATAAAGACTTTAGACAGATAAGCGGTTTTCATTGTTCTTTTATTGTGAATCTTTGTGTTTTGTTCATAGTTGTAAGGTATAAAAAATATATGTATTTCAATGAGGTAAGTTGTGAAAAAATTATGTTTAAGAGATTTTCTGAAAGTTTAGAAAAAATAACCAAATTAATTTATCTAACAAGATTTTTGTATGACATGTTCTCTGATCTCAATGTAAAAAATTGGTTAAAGCTACCTCAGTGATAACTTCCTTAAAGATAGTAGGTATTTATTATCAATAATATGAAAAATAGCGATACTCAATAAATTGGTTCCATTTGCTGCCGATAAGATAATTCGCTGCAGTTAGATAGCTACTGTACAAACATACTACCTAAACCATTTATTTTATTTTATTGAAAACTTAAAATATTTGTTAGAATCTATAACACTGGGACTACTTTAACAACATAAACGAAATATAACTGAAAACACAAATATAACAAAAACTATAAACATCATAATAAATTAAGACCCTGATATAACTATGAACAATAAAATAATTAGTTTAAAGAGTTTACTGAAATCGTTAAAATCCCACACTTGGCAACTTTTCAGAGTGTAAATCGTCAATCATCGTCAGATAAAATGACACTTGACTTTTTGGACGGAACAGAAAAAAATAACAAGCTACGTTACAAGAAGAACATGCAAAAACTATAAAAAACTAATGAAAATTGGCCATCGATGCCGGAATAAATTAAAGGTGTTTACCTAATTCCAATAAGAAAACATGGCCATCGAAGTTATAAAGAACTCTTACAACAATATTAATAAAATTTAAAAAACTAAAAAAGTAATCATCTGAATCGAATGCTACCGTCATTAATATTCTATCACGTCAACTTCAACAAAACCAATAAGTCTTTTAAAATTATAAACATAACTAATATAGGTATGTAACTTGCAGTAAAATAATTTTCTCGATATTTAACGCATCAGTAGTCTATTTAAATCTAATGGGTGTAAAAAGTGGCCTACGTGACGATCTGACCGGCGATAGACAATAGCACAATGATTTAATGCCAATAATGAAATAGGTACAATAAAAAAGATGAGAACTCCTTAGAGACTACAAATAGAAATTGATTCAAAACAGTTTATAGAGGTTCATGCAATACAATTGTTTACCAAGCTTGAACGTAGACCAACACAAAATAAGTGCAGTAAAAATCTTGGTTAAAGTTATAAAAGACGCCGATAATTTAGAAAACAATAATGTATTTTCAAATCGAGTTGCATCAGCCGTCTAGAAATTTCTTTCACTAAAAACCACTTTACATGCTTGCTTGGGCGTACAAAATCAAAAAAAGCGCCTTAGGGATCAGCGTTTCGAATCATTAAAGATATTTTGGGCAGGTTTTCAAATTGTTTTGTTTTTTTACCTACCTTTCAAATAATTTATCGTAGGTACCTATGAGTTCTTGTGTAGGTATCAAAAATTTACATAAAAAGCAAAATGTTAATGTTTACATAAAACAATGTCGTTTAATGTAAATAAAGATTGGATTCATTATCGCGTGTCTTATCGCAAGACCAATGTTTTGCATAAATGAAAAACAGATTTTCAAACGTTTTTTTTTGCAATGCAAAGAGGCATTAAAAGTAGAAATTGTACAAGAGATTAAATATGAAATAAGTACAAGTGCAGAAAACAGAACGATTTCAAGTATAATAACTGGAAAGCCACAAAAACAATTGAACAAAAAGAAATGAAGAAAAAATTGGTTCGGTTGCCAAGCGATGCCGGCCGGCGTTTCGGCCTTGGACGGATATGACTCACGATTGACAAGCGAGCCGAATCGCTCATGCCACTTGCCTATGTTCGTGACTATAACTCTTTGCTTCTAATGTTAATGCCAATTCATATCTAATCAAAGTTCACGGGTCGATTTAGCTGTTTGTTTGTACTACAAACTCGTTAAGCTACCTATTTTTGTGCTTTACATCTTTAGGTGTTTTTTGTGTATGAGCATCTTAAAAATTGGTTGCATTTGATATTAATACATTTTGCGGTTTATGCAACTGATGGGCGCCCTGCCAAATGTTCTTTATAGTTCCAAAATGTTGTTTCGAAAAAGGAAAGTTCATTCAGTAGGTAATAAAATCATCGTTATCATGACTCCTTCCTCAAACGGTTTATCGTTAAACACACATTAAAGTAAATAAATGATAATGAATTATAAAGAGTTCGGTTCATTATGATACCGGTGTATCTTTGTTTTATTAATGACAATGATGTAATTGTTTAAACGAACGTAGTGATTATTAACACTGTGTATCGAAAGTTTCGTGACTAAACTAATGTTTATATTAAATGTCTTGGCGATAAGCTTGTCTGGCTTGCGCAGCTCGAAATTTTAAAAGTAATCAGTTAAATTGATATTTATTCTAGATAAATCTTATACGATGTTCAAACAAGTTAAGAGAGTTTAAATATTACGTTTATTGAAATTTCGTTTCCTTTAATTGAGCCTGTGTTTTGGTAGTATAGAGTTTCAACAATGGACTTTTGAACGTTTAGGTTATCTAAACTTCCAATTTCGGCATTAATCATTCCTGTTTTGTCATCTATGTCAAAAAGTCTTCAGCTATTTTTATTGTCCACCCTGTCGCTCTGAATATTTCTAAAATCTCTACCAACAGAACTAACAATAAATACGATCAAAAGAAAAAAATAAATAAAACCTTACAAAAAAGAAGATGAAGGGAAAATTGAACCTTAAAGGGAAGATTAAATAAAACCCAACGGAAATTAAAAGAGCGACCAACCTGTCGCAGAAGATTCCCGTTCGCCACACAATACATCCCTTATTCCCTTCTTACTCTTACAATCCCTTGACAAAGGGACAATAGGGCTTAACAACGCACTGTACGCGAATAAATGTCCCAACCTGTCCTACTAGACTATTCTCGTCCTTTATGATTCAGTTTAAGATTCATATTTAAAAAAATTGTGATTGAAATTTAACACACTTTAACTGAAAATTTTCAACTTAAGTTAATAACATTTCATTTACAATTTAAAACGAAACAAAATGGAACTAGATTATTAAATATTAAAATGTTAATTTGTACATTATTATTCTTTGTGTTCACAACATTACAAACATTTGCTCCAACGTTGGTAATGGTATAACACGAGTAACGTATGTGGCTGAGTTTGTAATTGTATCAACAACATTTTCATTTGGCCGGGTTTTAGATGATTTGTATGACCAATATTTGCTGTAATTTGTATTCAACGCTCGTGCATACTTCATGCCGAGTTTAGGCAACGATTCATTAGCAATTTTAATATGTTTCTGTTTATGTCTTCTGTGTCCACGTGCATACCTATTGTATCATAATACTACATGTTTTTGTACTCCATGTTCGCCTTGTATGCTTTTAAATTTATCTAAACACCAATATTGTCTCATTAAGATAAGCGTCGTAAGCTGACATGAATTATTATTTTTTATTTACATTTTTGTAAACGGCTAACTACATTTTAAAATAATAATTCATAAAGTTGCATTATTCCACCGTATCTACTTCTCCGCCACATAGTGATGCTTGCATTGCTGTGTTTCGTTCTGAAGGGTACGGGTGCCGGTGAAATTACAATCACATGAGACTTTCCATCTTCATGTCTCAGTTTGGCGAACCGACTTGCGGTACCATTTAGGTAACAGCCTAGGTGGTATTAAAATTTTTATGGGAAAAGGTAACCGCTTAACATCAGGTGGGCCTTTAGCTCGTTTCGCCACCCTATACCATATTAAAAAATAAACAAAAACAAATAGGTAACTGGGTTCATTTTATTTTAGTAGTGGGTTTATGCAAACACTGTTTTTATCGAAAAAAAAATTGTGAAAAAGATTTTTGTTGAAATAAACGTTGTATAACAGATTTACGCATTTTTATTTCCCCAATTACCTACTGCCTTGTTAGGTTAGTAAAAAGAACAATCACAACTCAATAGTTGCCCAATGGCAACAGTATTCTTTTTTTTATTTGATAGGAAGCCCAGATTGCTAAATAAAGATCCTACTAAAGGCCCAAAAATAATATCCTATCTATCCATGATTTAACCTACTAGAGATAGAAATTTGACATATTTTGTACGGAGCTTATGTCAAATTTCTATCTCTAGTACCTAGGTCAAATCGTGGATAGACTGGATATTAATTTTTGCCGTAAGTCAACCAACTTGTACTAAAGCTTCTTCAGTTCCTAATCCTATTTGACTTATAAGAAGCATGTTTTAAGCAAAAAATATTGAAATTGTTTCCATTAAGTTTTCGTGAAACTTTTATAGGTTTTATAGTATATCAAGTTTATTCTCAGATAACTTAATACATAAGTCATCATCATCATCATCATTTCAGCCGAAAGACGTCCACTGCTGGACATAGTCTTCCCCCAAGCATCACCACAACGACCGGTCCTTGGCTTTCCGCATCCAGCGGATTCCCGCAACCTTCACGAGGTCAATAATTTAATTTTAGTATACCTTGCCAATCTTTTGTTTGAATACAGGTGACATAACAACTTAGATTCATTTTAGAGACAATTTAGATATGTATAAGAAATTTCAAAATTGTGAAATTGATTTTCACAATTTCTGTCAAGAAAATACAAAGAGATTAAAATATGAAGCTCAGAAGATTCCTTACTTAGTAAGGGTTATAAAAAAATGTGTAAAAAATCAAGTAGGTACAAGCTAATATAGTATTATATTATTGTCTGTGGTACAAGTATATCAGATCACGACAAGAAACTTCAAAGGAAATAAGTCGTCATCATTATCCTAGCCTGGTATCATGCACTGCTGGGTCATATTGCCAGCCTCTTCGATCTTGTGCATACCTCATCCAGGTGCTTCCTACGGCTTTGGCGATGTCATAAACCCAACGCGCTTCCGGACACCCGGGTTTCTCCAACTTGACCTTGGCCACCACTCTGTAAAAGCTTTACTCCATCAGCCATCCCCACGCCGAGCCAGATTTCCTGCTCAACTCCACTTGAGCTTAATCACCCTATCACCGACATAAAACGAAGAAACCAATCGAAGGAAATAAGTATTAAATTAATGCGAATACTAGATAATTTTAAAATATAGGTTATCTTGCGGTTCTTATCTCAGCTCAGGTCATTATGGCACTCCGTGACACAGTATTTGGCAATTTAGATACAATAAATGATAATTATGAATTTACATAAGTTTTTAGTAAAACAAACCAACTGAATGACGAATTGGTAAGGTCAGAAATTTGGGGTCACAAAAGCGAATTCAGTGATACGCAGAGTTCTGGAGATATAGAAAAGTAAAGTAAAGCAATCAAACATAAAGGTAAAAACAAGTTTTTCTACGGAGTGGCGCATGGCTAGGCTATGAAGATTCTACGCGACAGACTGGAAAGCAGGAGATTCAAAAAAGGATATTCTAGACAGTTTGGGCACTAAGTAAGTATTTTCATGCAATGACAAAGATCTTTCTCGGCATAGAAACCATTCAGAACATTAAGTAAGTATATGAAGAAGAGAAAAAGATAATTTAAATTCAGTCAAGGTATTACAGAGAAATGTCAAAGGAACCCCTAGCAATAATCTTAATTACTAATAAGGCTATTTGAAAACATAACAGAAGGTAAAATCAATGAAGTAGGTACTTCAACATGAATGGTAAATGTCTCAAAACAAAGCCGTATACAAAATATTAATAACAAAGGCTACAAATTAACCTATCCACATAAAACCGTAGATTAAGTATTTAAAGATCAGTTAAATTATACATGTACACATGATATAAAACAGACCCAAAATCCTATCAATACAAGGAAGCTAAACTAACCTAACATCCTTTGTTTAATTTGAATTCAGGGTATTACATCAAGGTAGTCAAAACATTATAACTTTGATAACATAATATGGACCATCAGCCTTATTATCTAATTCCATTTGTTTAGTCAAAAATAACGAATTGACGTCATTCGACATTGAGGTTAAGTCAAATACAGCCCATGGCCTTTTTACCCAAAATGAAGGAAGAAATTCCTAAACATAGAATAATAATAATTATAAAATAGAACAATAATAATTATTATGTCTTGGCGCGTAGTACCTAGTAAGTGAAATTTTAATCTGTTCATCAATACAGACTAGAAAGGTAGTTAGATATAGACCATCTTTAGGCCTATTTTTATTGTTGCTTGGCTTGCTATACATATATACTTGAATCAAAAACCATTTTAAAACTTAGTAAAAATATACCCTATATCTTCTCATGGGTGTCGTAAAAGGCGACTAAGGGATTCACCAGAGGATAGGCAGCAGCGTTCTCTGAGTATTTAACCAACCAGCTGCGATCACCAACCCGCCTGCCAAGCGTGGCGATTATGGCATATCCCCCCCTTTTGGGGGAGGCCTATGTCCAAAAGTGGACGTCTTTCGTCTGAAATGATGATGATAATGATGAAAAATATACCAAAATCAAATCAAGAAGTTTTAAAAATAGCTCAAAAGTACCGATAGATGTCTCTGCATGCATCATAATATCACATTCGTATCATGTCATGATTTTTTTATTATAAATTAGTATTGTATTAATTACATTTACAATTAATATTACTTATTTAATGATGTAGGTAACTTGTGTGTTCGGTGCTTACTTGTGTGTTTCTAAGTAATAGGTAAGCAACACAATACAAAAGACTAAGGAAAAAAAATGCAAAAAAACACAGTTATAAAACAAATACCAACACCAATGCAATTTCCTAGCAGTTAAAGGTAATGTTTAAAAATAAAAACAATTTTCATGCAATAACGTTTCATTTTTGCGCAGAAAAGCAATCAGAAAGCAATTCTGCTGAGCAACAGCAACTAGAAAGTTGCCAATGAATTGCGAACCGACACGGAAGGGGTGGAAACGATTATGCCGGCAATAAGCCGACCCTTTCACCCCCTGAATGACTCGTAAAAGTGCTTATTGATTCGTTTTATTTAAAAAATCGTTCAGACCAAGTTTTTCTTTTTTTTCAAAGGTAAAACTGATTGCCGGGTTGACGATTTTAGGATTGGTTTTGTTTTTTTAAGAACTTAAGTAGATAACTTTTTAGGTCTTTTTATTTCAGTCTAGAGAATTGTTATAAATATCTGTTTTTAAAGCCATCCTTTTGTGTTTATCTACCTGTTTTAAAACAAAGTAATTCGAATTTTTTGTGTAAATCAAACATCTATTTTCGTCACAATGGCGGAGCCTTGCTTTGAACCGAAAAATCGTCAGCAAAAACATTTTTAACAAAAAAGGTCTGTTTTTATTTTAATAAAATAAGCTTGCTAACCCAATTCCAATTCCATTTGAATGTAAACGAAACAAAGTTTATTTTTAAATCAAGTTGCTTACCTACGGAGCATCCCCCGATTCAACCCTATACAAACACTCCATACACTGAATAAGCTCGAAATTACTAGCATTTGAGGTTATTTCATATGATTTACGGCCAAAATTATATCCTTTGCGGCCATTACCGTATAGGAGTTAAGCGATTTATAATTATGGCCACACTTCTAATGGGTTCGATTCCGTGGTACGTGAGAAGGTAGGCAGTGATTGCGTTATGAATATACATTTACCTACCCAAAAACATACCAATACCACAGATATTATAATACTATCAACCCATTTGAAAAAAAAAGTTAGGTCAAAAGTTATTTTACGGCTTTGGAAATTGAGTCATTCGGTTTACTTTTCTGTTGTAATAAAAGATATCGAATCATATTACTATTATATTATTATTTATATTACATATGAATATCTAGATATATATCTTTTTATATTATATTTATATCAAAAGCTGTTTCAATCACGTTGAACAATATTTATCTACAATAAAACAGACCTTTAAAAACGGAAATAAATCACAGCAAAACAGATTCGATTTTAAAAATCATTGTAACAGCAAAAAACATTTATAACTCAAATAATAAATTGAAAACTTGCACCTCAAAAAAATAATACCTACAAATAAAATATACATACCATCAAAACGGTACGTATCTCAGTTAAAATCGTTTGCGATTATCACAAAGCGATTCCAGTCACGCACGAGTGACGGACAAAAAAACAGGCTAACTGCTTTAATTGTCAATAGACGGTAGCTGTTGCTACCCGACCCCCACCGCTGACAATACTGCCATTGTCACCAATAACAATCTGTAAGTAACTGAATAACGAATGGTATTATGTGTTTCTAGAGTCAGTTGGCGGATTGTAATAATGACACATACGCGAAATGTTACATTTCGCTTGGACGAATAAAAAACTTTTTAACAAAAAATTGAACCAACGAAAACAGAAACTGAAAAGCGAAAAATAACTAATTATGAGTCGGCTCCAAACAAACTTTTAACAAGCAAAGTGCGTCCAAGTTGCAAGTGGCCGAACCGAGAACGCATTTTTGAAAAGTTATTGTTTATCGTTGAAAATTTCACGTTGTATTTGATGTGACGTTGTTTTTATTATTTATTTAAAGTAATTTAATGATCTTCGTTGATTGGTTGTTTGGCGCCGACTCATAATTAGTTATTTTTCGCTTTTCAGTTTCTGTTTTCGTCGGTTCAATTTTTTGTTAAAAAGTTTTATTTTTCATTTTTTTTGTGGTTAAAATCTAACTCCAGGTCTCCATTATGTCGTAGTGTCTAGAACTATATTTATGTGTGTCAAGTTTCAACAGAATCGGTTAACAGGTAAGAATTCAGTGGGTGAACAAACACTCATCCCCTGTTTTACTACCCTTAGGGGTGGATTTTGATTTTGAATTTTAAATGGGACCAACTTCGAGATATACCCTATCCATAAAAAAAAAATCATCTAAATCGGACCACGCTGTAAAAAGTTATGCGTGGTCATACATAAAAAAAAAATATATATATATATATACGCGTCGAATTGAGAACCTCCTCCTTTTTACGTCGGTTAAAAAAAGCGGACGGAATCTCGCTAAACAAAAAGTGAGGCATCCATAGTAAGACGGCTCGCTTAAAAGTACGGGCTGGCACGCACACATGCACACCCATAGTAAGACAAAAAGCCGCGATGGCGAAGTATTCCCATTTGAGCACCTAATTTTAGGGCACCAATGCTTAGAGCACCGATGCTATTCCCTTTTCAGCACCAATCTGTATTTTTGCTTGGTGCTCTATTGGGAACAAAATAAATAATTCGACTTTATTCCCCTTTGAGCACCTACGGTACGGTAGCTTCTAGTGATGTGGTGTATTGTAAAAATTATCGAAAAAAATCACAATATTATTATTTTTAGTAAATCATGTATTGTTATTATCACAAGTTTCCTCTAATAAAATTTTGTATACACAAACCAATTTTAGGCAAAACTAACAAAGTAAATTACCTATTTTAGTATTAAAAGGAAGAGCCTAGATAGATAGGTAGAATATTCTTTATTGTACACCAATAACATGATTAAACTTAGGACTAACATGTAAAATAAGGGTACATTGGCGGTCTTATCGCTAATAGCGATATCTTCCAGACAACCTTTGGATGGACAAGGAAGACGTGAAAAATAGATGTGTGTGTGCAGTATGTGGTGCACTTGTATTGCTTCTTTTTTTCCTAGTTGTACAACGTGTATCAGAAATGCGTGGTCATATTTAAAGAGCTTATTCAGGGGATGCTATCGAACAACTTTTACTATGGGACAAATCCTAAAATCGCGAAAAAAAATCGAGACATCGGTGATTTAGTAGGAAACAGCTGATATTTTTTTCGCGATTTCAGGGTTGGTCCTATAGTAAGAATAAGCTCTTAAAATATGACCACGCATTTCTGATACACTTTGTATAGTTTAAATGTAACCCCAATGATGTACACTTACCCCTTTACTAATAAACGTTGTATAGCGGTTGTATAGTTACACAATGCTTTGTCTTCTTCTTTCAAATGTCAAATTACTGATGACAGAAAGTGAGAAATCGTTGTGTAACTATTCAACCCTATACAACGTTTATTAGTAAGGCCGTTAGTTAGTATGCAATAAATCTTTGCATTTTGAATCTACAGCATCAGCTTGGGTGCCAACGATTTTAATGAATAACCGCTGAAAGTGCGACATTTGTTATACTTCATGTTACTCGGGCGGGATATCCCTGAGACCGGTACAGTCGGCGCAGGTTGCGGCCCTTTCAACTTACGAAAAAATTGAAGGAAAAAAAGTGCACCACATACTCCCCCCTATATATTTTTCACGTCTTCCTTGTCCATCCAAAGGTTGTCTGGAAGATATCGCTATTAGCGTTAAGACCGCCAATGTACCCTTATTTTACATGTTAGTCCTAAGTTTAATTATGTTAATGGTGTACAATAAAGAATATTCTATCTATCTATCTACGCTCTTCCTATTAATATGAAAATAGGTAATTTACTTTGTTAGTTTTGCCTAAAATTGGTTTGTGTATACAAAATTTTATTAGAGGAAACTTGTGATAATAACAATACATGATTTACTAAAAATAATAATATTGTGATTTTTTTCGATAATTTTTACAATACACTACATCACTAGAAGCTACCGTACCGTAGGTGCTCAAAGGGGAATAAAGTCGAATTATTTATTTTGTTCCCAATAGAGCACCAAGCAAAAATACAGATTGGTGCTGAAAAGGGAATAGCATCGGTGCTCTAAGCATTGGTGCCCTAAAAATAGGTGCTCAAATGGGAATAGTTCGCGATGGCGCAACAAATCTCGTGTGACGGTAGTCATTGTCGTAGTGTCATAAATAAAATTACAATGCATACCTATCTGCTGCCGAATTGTGTAATTCACTCGCGATCGCAATCATCTGGATGTCAATGTTTATTGCTCCGTGTGTTTGGACAATCCGTGTTATCGGCAACTATTTATTTATTTAAAAGCTGCCTATTGTACTTACAGTTTCCCAACACGTACAGTAGGCTATGTTATAATTTAGGTACATATATAATTCTTATAAGTCTAATTATAATCAGTTTAATAATTTATGACAAAAGCTGACAAATTTGTTTATTTTGGTATAAAAATATCGATTTCTGGTTGTTCAGCGATCAGAGCGTTGAGCAATGAAACAGCATTATTATTTGGAGCATACTGGGAAGTGCATGTGCGAGACAGTGGCGCCGCCAGTAGATGGCGCGCGCGCAGCCGTGTGTACTTGTCGGGTACGGATAGGGAACAGCGAGCGAGGCTTGTTGGATTGTCGATCTTGCCGTTTATAATTAAATAATAATTTACCATAACGCACATTTTCGCCTTAACTCTAACGTATTTAAGCCAACCATCAATCAACTCAGCCTATCGCAGTCCACTGCTGGACATAGGCCTCTCCCAAGTTGCGCCTCAACGCTCGGTCCTCTGCCTTCCGCATCCAGTCCCCCCCAGCCACGTTCTTTTGGTCGTCGGTCCACCTGGCAGGGGGGCGCTCTACGCTGCGTTTGCCGATTCGCGGTCTCCACTCAAGGACTCGTCTGCTCCAACGGCCATCGGTCCTTCGACAGACATGGCCAGCCCACTGCCACTTCAGCTTACTGATCCTTTTTTTTTTTTTTTTTTTTTTGCCGTGGGGAAATCCTCATGGACGCACTACGCCCGGGGTAGGCGGAGCCAGTGTCGGACTCTTACCGACTAAAACCACCACGGTGTTCCTTCAACTACCTTAGCCGGGGGCGTGGGAACCCGTGAGTATTCACACAACCACCCCCGACAGGTCCTGGCCCGCCTCAAGCAGGCGAGCCCCTTCTCCCCGTGCAGCCTAACGTTGGCCGCACCCTCCTCGATGGCGCACACGGAACACTGCACACCACCTCACCTCATGGGCCTTTACTAGCTGCGCCAACTACGCCGGCTGTGCCAGCTGCTGGTCGGGCAGCAGACTACCCCGAATCTGCTGCTCGCAGGCCCTACCTCCCGTAATTTTTTATAGAGGTTTTCTTCCTCGCGGTCCGGGCGGTGAAGCCAAGACCCTCGGTCCCAAGAGGCGCGAGAACACTACTCAGCGGGCACTCCTGGGGTTACGAGATCGACGGGGGCAGGGAAGGACAGTCCTCCCGCTTCCTGGCCAGTGGCAGGGTGAGTGCACACCGGGCCCGACCCTGCTCCTCCACTGTGCCCTCTGCTGATATCAGAGGGACACGTGGAGCAACTCCCCACTGGCCCACAACGGGCCCCTCCCGTGCCAGAATATTCGCCACAGGCAATAAAATCCCCCGAAGGTTAATCCCTCGACAGGATTTTATTGCCCGTGCCCAGGATGCACCGGCCAAACAACTGCCGATCCCTCCAGACGTGTCCAGAAGGACAAGCACCCGTCAGGCACACGTGGAGGTTTTCTGGCCAGCACCCCCAGCTTACTGATCCTACAAGCTATGTCGGTCACTCCGGTTCTTCTGTACCCCACTCCACAACACTATCCATATCCCGCTGGGCTACGTACCACGCATTAAATATTGCTTTAATTTCAAAATGAAAGCTAATTTTAAAGTTAATGCATTATACAATTGCCCCACTGGTGTGTTAAAGTGATATCGAAATTATAGTGGATTTAGAAAAAAACGAAGTTCAATCTTTTCTCAGCAAGATTGCGTCCGCCATTTTTATTCGTCCGAGCTAGGGTGTTTAACTTTCGGCTAATTGTTGTGATCACACCTTGAGTTGATGATGAATGAGAATTTTAAGGTGTGTTCCTTTGCAAGTCAGATTTTTGGGCTCATATTATTGTTAGATTTTCTCAATTTCAGTTTTGAAGCAATTAGTACAGTCAAACGCGAATAGATGGTGAATAAACCAGTATAAGCAGACCCTGACTTTTATGAAATTTCCATACAAAACCAGTTCGGCTTATAATGGTTTTATTACCATTGATATGCTGTTGACTGTAGCTACTGTTACTATTACTCTTAGCCTTAGCCTCCGTCATGTATTTCCATGTGGCACAGTTTTGCGCAATTGTTGACCAGTCGTTACAGTATTGTCTAGCAGCTAGACTCGCTAGCTCGTCCCGCCATCGCTTTCACGGTCTACCTTGACGCAGCTTCCCTGTGTCAGGGCACCACTGTGTGATAATTTTGGCCCACAGTTCAGAAGGTATCCGGCAGACGTGGCCAGCCCAATCCCACTTTAGTTATGCGGCTTTGTGAGCACCATCATAAAAGTTTTGTGTTTTGGAGCGCAGTATTGTGTTCCGAACCATGCTGCGCTTCATTGCACGTTGGCAGACCTTGAGTTTTGACTTCTGAATGTCAAGGACCAAGTTTGAGCACCGTAGGTAAGGTTCCACTAACCGTCAAATCTACTGCTAGATGAAAAAAAAAAACAACGCCGAAGAAATCTTATAGGTATTATAAAAGCAGATCTATATCCAGTGATTGCAAACTAGACTATAGAACATCATGTTGTCTTGAACTCGGTTCCCGGGGTTCGTTCCCTGTGTCGTGGGATCGATCCGATACCATCATTGGCTAAAAGTGGGTGTGTACACACACACCTTGTGGTGTGTGACACCTTTGTCTGCCTTTGGAGAGTCAAAACCGTGACGTTTTGTGTATGCGTGCCGCATATAAAGACATTTATAAGTAATAACTTTAAAGACTGCAATACAATTGTCTAGGAGCTATTAACGAATCCATTTCCCTCGACATTTCAATGTCAATAGCGAAACACGTCATCTATCGCTGGATAGTGGAACTAATATAAAGTGTTGCTATGCCGATCATAAAGTTAATGGAAATGGTACCATTAAGTACCTCAACTGTCATAAAATGTCTGCAATGTTTTATGACAGAAGAGGTACGTACACACGGCTACACATCAAGCTGTACATTTCCAGTATAAGCTGACTTCGCATTGTATAGGTTTTCCTTACAACGCGAGGTCAGCCATTACTGGTTTTCTACAGCTTGATGTGTAGCCGTGTGTACTATTGTGCTTTGTTCTATTGTTCAGGCTTATCTCGGAAACTCCTGAACCGATTCACATACAGTTTAAATTGTTCTGAACTCCATTATTACGCTCAGTTAGTGGTTGGTGGATTGGGCTTGGAGAGGAAAGTCTTCAGTTTTTCTTTTATGTAAATATGAATAAGCTCTAAAAACCGGCCAAGTGTGAGTCTGACTCATGCAGTAAGGGTTCCGTACCACCCATCGACCTGATACCCCATAGAAATTGATTGACGAACGGACGCGAAATGTGAATTTTTGCATCTCTTTCTTACGTAGGTACCACCACATATGTCTATGTTTGCTCTGTTTTTAGTATGTGTTGCTAAACTACATAGTGTGCACTATAATCAGACCAAGTTTGACACTGGTATGAATCACTATTTTAAAGATAGAGCAGGAACTAAAACGTTGAAAAAAATGCATGTTTTTCGAGGTTTCTTGTATGGAGACCCCCTTTGGTTTTAGACTTTTTTATTTTTAGTATTTGTCGTGATAGGCCCCATAGTAACACATATTCTGTGAAAATTTCAACTAGTTATCTATTACCGTTATGAAGATACAGCCCTGAGACAGACAGACGGACGGATGGACGGACGTACAGCGTAGCGAGAGTAATACGGTCCTGTTAGCACCCTTTTAGTACGGAACCCTAAAAAGTTAATTTTTATTTCATGAAAATAGTGTCAAAAGGTTAAATATAATTTAATTATTTATATCTACGTTAAAGCTTATTGATTATTATGTTTGACTTGGCTATAGAAAATTAAAAAAGACAGACATTGATACTTTCTTTTCTTGCTAAAATATAATTATAGATAAAATATAGGTTGCTATATAGAAAAAATATAACGACCTTAGATAGCATTTACCACAATTATTTAAATATTCAAACCAATCTTGTTTTAACGTTGCGTGAAAAAAATAACAGGCATCTGTCCCCTGTCTCCCCTCAATCAACAGCAGGGTAGATGGGGGAACACTGGCACAAAATATCAAATCGGGTAAGCGGCAATTTGGTTTAGTATTACGTTTGGACTTTCAATTTCAGAATAATTCGAAATCGTAAGTAAGTTTTAGAAATAGAACTTGATTTCTGGAAGATAAACCAGAGATATAGGGTTGTTAGATGACATTGATTTTTCCACATGAGTAAGCGAGAATAAGGAAGATGAAATTCTTAAAACATGTGTTTGCGTAGGGAGACAATCCAGGGAAAGTCGGACCCCAATGTTACCCCACAAAGATACACGGCACCACTTAAGCCGTATAGCAACAACAAAGTACTCGTTTCTAACCAGCATTAATCCAGTAATTTTCCTAACTCAACGAAGCATTAAGCATCATTAACTGTGCACGGTTCGTAACGAGTCATTATACCGTTGCCAAGGATAGTTGGCAAGGTCACAATACTGCGGTGACAACCCTAGGGTGGCAGCTGACGACTCAGCGTAATAATAAAATGCTTTATTAATAATAAAGTATTCGTGTTGCCACCCGATTGATTCGGGAAAGGGAGATTGATTCGAATTTCGAAATGTGTTGGAGTGGGTAATAATAATGACGCTGGGAGCTGTTGCTGGGCTAGAATTGAAGTAGGGTTTGAATTTGAAAATTTTGAACGTGTGTTATAGTTGATTAGGTATGTGATTAATAATAATAATATGTATTTTAGTTACATGTTTGTAATAGTCCTGCATCTTCTTGGGATGATGCATGGCTGCGGACAGTCTCTGGTTGGTGCCCATCATAGATTAAAGTTGTCAAAGAGGCGACTGCGAGCTGGACCTGTATCCTCTGGCAAGCCTTCCAAAAGTCCGGACTTTTTCTTAGAAAGATAGGTTGTGATGATTAAAGACATCATTTCAGCCGAAAGACGTCCACTACTGGACATAGGCCTCCCCCAATTAAGGGGGGGATATGCCATAATCGCCACGCTTGGCAGGCGGGTTGGCGATCGCAGTTGGTTGGTTAAATACTCAGAGAACGCTGCTGCCCATCCTCTGGTGAATCCCTTAGTCGCCTTTTACGACACCCATGAGAAGAGATAAGGGATCAAAGACATACAAAATAATAATTTCAAATTCAGTTGCTAGGTTAATTGATTACATAACATACATAACCAGCCCATTACTGTAACACTGCTGGGCACGGGCCTCTTCTCAGTATGAGAAGGCAAAAGCCTTAGTCCACCACGCTGGCCTAATGCGGGTTGGTGGACTGCACACACCATTGAGAACTGTATGGAGCACTTTCAGGTGTGCAGGTTTCCTCACGATGTTTTCCTTCACCGTTAAAGCAAGTGATAATCGAATATAAATCCGCACATGAATTCGAAAAGTCAGAGGTGCGGGCCGAGATCGAACTCACACCCTCCTGCATGGAAGGCAAGCGTTCAACCGCTAGGCTATCACTGCTTATTTCCGTTTGATTCTGTGTCAAAGATTTTTTTATGGATCTATCCTTGTTTGGATTTTTAAGTGTCCTGACCAACCTTTAAGAGGCGAAGTGCCTAAATTATAAAATGAAATCAAGGCAAGATTTTTTCTGCATAACTTATAAAACTCGTCCATTAATTTTAAATGTGAGTCTTTGCAATAACGAATTAACATTTATTTTTAGGCAGTTGCTGTCAGCGGGCCGTCTCTAAATGTTTAGTTGTTCAATCAATCACATTGAGCAATTGATTGGAAGACAAAAGATGATTGACTTGAAACAAAAAATACTGTTTCTAACAAGTATCGATTATTATTATTTGTTGCGATATCTTTGAACCTGTATAGCAACTGTGAAGTTCACTGTATCTTAGCGGCCAAAGCACTGGTGTACTGAACTAGGAGTCACAGGTTCGAATCCTGCTCGTGAACAAATTTTTCTATTCACAATTTTAATAATTTAAAACTATTAATTGTTTCCTTATGTAATACCTACTACTTATACCTAATACTATCTACCTGTAATGTACCTCTTAATGAAATGTAAAAACTACAGTTATTTTTGGCAAATAAATGATTATCTTTTCTTATCTTATTACTTTTTATACACCTACATATTTTTTATATATATTAATAATCATCATCATCATCATTTCAGCCGTAAGACGTCCACTGCTGGACACAGGCCTCCCCCAAGCATATATTGGGGGGATATGCCATAATCACCACGCTTGGCAGGCGGGTTGGCGATCGCAGTTGGTTGGTTAAATACTCAGATAACGGTGCTGCCCATCCTCTGGTGAATCCCTTAGTCGCCTTTTACGACACCCATGAGAAGATATAGGGTGGTGCAATTCTTTACGTCCGGCACCACACGGAACATAATATAATGGTGTACAATAAAGAATATTCTATCTATCATCTATCTATATACCCCGCTTGCTTTACATAACATCACGCCTGTTTCCCCGAAGGGTAGGCAGAGGTGTTAGTACACCCATATTACGCAAGTTATGTTATAAGTCCCATGTAACAGGGGCGAACCTATTGCCACTAGCCCAGACTCCAGATGCTTAGAATAGAATTGAAATCATTTATTTGCATACGATTTTGGGTAATGTATCAGCTGATATTTTTTTCGCGATTTCTGCGTTGGTCCCAGAGTAAAATTTGTTAATAATAATGAGCAGAGTTAAAGTTTTTTTGTAATTAAAAAATAGAGGTGTATATGTTAAATCTTTTTTTAACATAATTCATATCGATAATAACTTTTAACTGTAGTTAATTCTAGAATGATTGATTCATATAATTATGTTTAATAACATGCTGCTTAAATCTATAATTTCTTCAGCAGTCTAATTTAATTTGTAATCATGGCAGTACTAATAAATTATTACTTAATGCTTTAGCTTACCTCGAGTTCACTTAAATAACTTGGTTAAAATGATTTATGTACTTAAATTAGTATGTTAAATATTCACAAACACATGTTACTTAACTTTCGTTTAACTTTAGTTAGTTTAACTTACAGTTAGTAAAGTAACGAACATTACTTAAGTTATAAATAAGTTAGTGTACGTACATAACGGTTTGGTAACTGTACCGAATTGTGTAAGAATTGTCCAGTTTGAGTTGAGCTGTTGTTAAGTGTAAATTTTTGGTTACCAGGGGTCTAACTTAACTGGTGGTGTTTAACGAATGAAAAACCTAATTGTATTGTTATCAAATGTATCTATTTCTGGAGTATGTAATATGTTTCTATCGTAAGTTCTTTAGTCTTTTCATCAGAAGTGCCCATATTGCGTTGGTTTGCCTATTTCTTAGAAATATGAGAAAGATAAGATACCCCGATTTTAAAACATCGATGTTTTAATTCGGACTATCAAAGTCAAAAAACCTAAACCAGTCTTGATGTTTTAAAAACGTCACCTTTTAAAGGTTTTGGTGAGGCGAGAGTCTATTGATTATTAAATCAAAAACTATATGTATCGACACAAGGTGGACCGACGACCTGGTGAAGGTCGCGAGAATCCGCTGGATTGAGGTCGCGGGTTCGATTCCCGCACGGAACCAATATTTGTGTGATCAGGTAGTTGTTCCAGGTCTGGGTGTTGCGATTTGCGTTTGGAGCACTCCCACAACACAGGGGAGGAGAAATCTAAGTGAGAGGCAACGTTTAAAAAAAATGGTACAGTCTAACAAAGAGATTTCAACCAGCTACCTATTACCGTTCAAAAGATACAGCGCTGTGACAGACATACGGACGGACAGACAGCGTAGCGAGAGTAATACGGTCCCGTTTGGCACCCTTTGGGTACGGAACCCTCAAAATGAAATTTCTTATATTTTGGCAAGCGACCTTGATGATTTTGTAGCGAACAGTTTTTTTTTTATGATTTCAGGGTTAGTCCCATAGGAAAAGTTGTTGTAGTACGTTAATTGGGCTACCAATGTAGTAAACAAAAATGTCACGGTGTATACCTGTGTGATGAAGAAAGCAAAAAATAAATAGGTACAGTCTAACAAAGAGATGTATATCCAGGGTCGCCAGATATAGATGGAGATGCAATGATGAGTACCTACATTATCTGGGCCACCGATGTTAGACGATAAAAATGTTACGGTGTATACCTATATTACTTTGTATACTTATTGTAATCTTCCATCATCATCATCATCATTTCAGCCCAAATACGTTCACTGCTGGACATAGGGCTCCTCCAAAAGGGGGGAATTTGCCATAATTGCCACTCTTGGTAGGCGGGTCGGCGATCGAAGATGGTTGGTTAAATACTCAGAGTTCGCTTCTGTCCATTCTCTAGTCAATCCCTAACGGCCAAAATTAATATCCAATCTATCCACGATTTGCCCTACTAGAGATAGGAATTTGACATAAGCTCCATACAAAATGTGTCAAATTTCTATCTCTAGTAGGGCAAATCGTGGATAGATTGGATATTAATTTTGGCCGTTAGTCGCCTTTTACGACACCCACCGGTGTAAGACGACAAAAATATCACGGTTTGTGTATGACTCTGTATACTTATCATAATCTTCCACGTTTCACTAAAACTTTCCTTTATCGTGTTAGATCTGAATGTTTCAGCAGCGTCTTATTCCCTGAAGGTAGCTGTAGCGACAGTAATACGGAGCAGTTTCCCACATTCAAAGTTGTATAATTAACAGCCGGTATTAGGCGTTGGTTGGCCTACTAAAACGACGAACAAATACCGCCTTCCACTGGTAAAAGTCTAAGTTAGAAGCGAAATTACAATTACATGAGTCTTTCCATCTTCATGTCTCAGTTTTGGCAAACCGACTTGCGGTACCATTTAGACAACCGCCTAGGTGGTATTGCAGTTATCAGGGGCAAAGGTAATCAGGTGGGCCTTTAGCTCGCTTCGCCATCTTGTAATATTAAAAATCCAGAAAATCAAGAGGACCTGCAATTTTTTAGTACAGTGTAAATTTGGGCGTAAACCCAGTCCCCGTTTAATTTGAATAGTTTTGAAGACATAGATTTAATTAGTTTGGTATAGATAACTATGTACATCAGTGGTGACTGGCGAAGGGTCCATATAACACGATTCCCACCGGCTTCCCTTTAGGAATTGCTTAAATACAGATCAACGACATTTCTGTGCAAATTTATTGTTCTAAAGTACAAAAAAAATGTAAAATTCAATTAAAAGTTGTTAAATTGTTTATTTTATTTTATTAAAGTGCGATCTTAGCTATTTTAGGATTTTTAAGTACCTACGGCTTTCCTTTTGAAAATATTCACCCATCGTCACTGGTGTACATAGTTCGTAACTTCGTATTTCCTATAACAGCCCACTAATTAATGGTGGACCTCTATCCTTGGCCACTCTGATCTCAGCCACTTTCCGAAGATTGTAACTCCACCCAACATGAGTCGTACGCTTTGAATTTTTGATAACGCGCTTTTTTGATAATGCTCTTTTTTGATAAATCGCTTTTTTATAAAGCGCTTTTTTAAAATAAAGGGTAACATTTGGTAGAAGGAAAAAAACACTCATATTGCTGAACCCACCGTCTATTGTTTGTGATATGTCTGGGATTTTTTGTTGGCTAGTTGAATATTTAATTCATTATTTACCTATTGACGGCTGATAGAGATGTATGGAAGAAAAATACATGCTGCGCCGAGCACTAATACACTGGGATAAGGGCAGGAGGATGATGATGATGATTTACCTATAATATCAGTGGAAGTGGGATACACAAGGAAAGCTGGATGCTGTGCGTTTAAAGAATTGTTCAAAGACAAATAGTTACCCAAGATAAACAATAACCATCTAAAATGGGTCACTGATCAATATAATATGGCCAATGACCACATCACTCGCTACATCTTACAACACAGACAGTGTACAAACTGCTACTGTTTGACTTGGCATCGTAATTTTTACAGCTACGCTATTAAGTTAAATTCACGTCTCACTTAAATGGCCCTACGTACGTGCAGGCAATGTATGACCATTATTCTCATAAGTTTTGTACATATTTATTTATCATACAATTTATCTGTTCAGTTTTTTGTGTGTCAAGACGAATAAAAAGCAAATAAGTTACATACTACGATGAAAGAACCTACTTACTACAAAAGTAGGTTCTTTCATCGTAAGTTGCAGATGACATTGATGTCGACGACGACGTCTGTGGTCTAGTGGTTCGAGTGTCGGACTGCTGATAACGAGGTCGTGGGGTCGGCTTCCAGTCTAGCCAGATGCGGCTGAATATCGTCGTCTATGTATTATAAGCGTGTATTTACAAAAAAAAGTACATAAGTATTATATCCATTGTCTAGTACCCATAGTACAAGCTCTGCTTAGTTTGGGACTAGATGGTGCTGTGTCCCAAAAATATTTATTTATTTATGTATGTATGTATATCGTAGTTTAAAAGTTTGTTTCTAGTCCACAGCACTCCTACTGGGGTTCCAAGATCAACGCAACAGGGCAGGGAAGGACGCAGTATTCCTGCTGCCTGCCCAATTGCAGGGTGAGTGCACACTGGACCCGTCCCTGCTTCTCCACTGAGCCTCTAAACATCAGAAGGACATGCGGAGCAACGCCCAGATCCCGTGCCAAAATATTTGCCATAGATAATGATATCCCTCCTAGAAGAATTACTGCCCGTGGCCAGGGTAAAAACAAACTGTTGTTTCTTCCAGATGTATCGAGAAAGATCAGCCGCTGTCGGGCATGCGAGGAGGTTTTTTGGCCCAGACCCCCACTCCCTTGACATACGTAGAGACCTAAAGGACGCAATGTTTGCCCACAAAATATTTGCCATCACTGCCATCAGGCACATGAGGAGGCTTTTAGCACCACTAATACATATGGAATAGTAATACGCGGTTTTCAAATGAAACCACGGACGGTACGGTATAACTTTATACACTAGGTAATTTTGTGTTTTACGTGGGGAAATCCTCATGGACCCACTCCGCCTGGGGAAGGCAGAGCCAGTGTCGGACTCTTACCGACTAAATCCACCACGGTGTTTCGCTTCCAACCCTTGGCTGGGGGCGTGGGAATCACCCATTCGCCCAACTATCCGTGGCAGGTTCCGGCTCACCAGACAGTCGAGCCCCTTCTACACGTGAGGCACCTACATCGGCCGCACCCTTCTTTTGACTGGCGCGCGCGGAACACGACGCGCCACCGTCACGGGCCTTGACTGATTGGGCGGCGGGCTACCCCGAGCCGCCGCCGCCGTCCGTACCGTAGGTAAATTAAAACTTGCAGCAAACATAATTATGCAGCTGTAAACTAAGATACGATAAGTTGAAAACGTTGTTTCCAATCACCAGGCTAGACACTGAATAAATAAATAAATTTATTTTTATTTTACTGTAAATGGTGTACAATAAACACGAAGTTATTCAAGTTAACCTAATCGCAGTCTCAAGTTAACAACTCGTCTGTTTTATCTCCAATCTCGCATTTATGCAAATTTTAAGGAAGATTGACTAGTCTCCTCTCTCTTGGCTTTGCTTCCTCGTGCCGTCCCTGACCTATACTGCTCAGAAACCAGGAAATATCATAACTGTGAAGTCATTGTTACACCTAAAGCAACGGTCGCGTAATTGCTGTATCGATTTAAAAAGTGCAATAATGTCATGATACCTTCCTAGACAGTTAAGTAGGTATTCGCAGTGATAAAACATGTGTCTCGTATTTAGACAAGATTTCGTGACACTTTCTCGTTTCTGTCCACAGTATTGTATGCTAGGCCTATCTGCTCTTGGAGTCAAAAATCAGAAGACCAGGTGGTTTTTGTTTTCGGGTGGAAATTCTTATGGATACCCTCCGTCCGGGGATGGCGGAGGGGTATGTCGGACTATTATCGACTAAAACCACACGGTGGCCATCCTCTGCATAAAATACAGGAGCTCCGGGAACTCCATTGGACCGCGCCGGTGGCCCTCTAGTGCTATGCCTTTGGCACGTCCCGATTTTGAAGTTCAAAGAATGGTTTTGCTATTTTTTATCGGCTAAACCCATCTTAGGGATTGATAGAACACAAATTATGAATGCAAAATATCAACCAAAGCTTCCAGTCAAACCAGCTTCCCGATTCATTATCTATATCTTCGATAAACAGTAAAGTTGTCGACCGATTCGGTTTGTTGTATCTTTTTCTCTCGTTACGTGAATCGTAGACGAAACGAGATGACAAAACGAATCAGGCGATAACTGCTTACAGATAATGTTTTGAATCGGGGAGTTGATGTGGCTATTATACCTGTATTTTGTTTCCATACAGCATACAGACTATTCTATTATTTTAACGCATTTACGCATGCGGGGCGAAATCTTACGTCCCTCAAAGACGTATGCAAAGTTTAAGTAAACACCTACTAGTGCCGAAGACGTGTAAGACGTAATCATCATCATCATCATTTCAGCCGAAAGACGTCCACAGCTGGACATAGGCCTCCCCCAAGCATCGCCACAACGACCGGTCCGTTTCCGCATCCAAAGGATTCCTGCAACCTTCACCAGGTCGTGGGTCCACCTTGTGGGGGGACTACCCACGCTGCGCCTTCCATTATTTATTTATTATACATCAACAATTGAACAATCATTACACATTACAATGATATTACATTGGAGTGCATGAAGCCTGTTAGGGCACTGCAAACATTGAATAGGTGTTGAGTCACATTTTGTAAAAATATTTAGGTACAATTTAAAGAAAAATAAAACATACAATAATTATAGTTCCCGGCACGAGACGTGAGCACAAATTGTGCCTGCGTGATAGTCTCTATCGTCACCGTATTCTAGTATTCCGTTTTCTACGTATATTCAATTATGCATTATCATGTGATTAAGCCAATGCAAGTGCCAGTTTCTGGTCTGTTGTACTGTGAACAGAGATTCGACCACTTACGCAGTGGAATCTGTGCTCACGACTCGTGCCGGCAACTATACTATTCAAAATTGCATTAAATTGATTGTTACAGCTGAGATTTCATTATAAATAGATTTTTACTGATTAATTTGCTAAAATAATTTATTACAAATTTACTAGAAATTCATTTAAAATAAATAATTTAAAACAATAATTAATTTAATAAGTATGTTAAAAATATGACAATATGTTAATATTTTATATACGTCATATCATTTCGAGTCAGTTATTAGTGTCAGGTTTAGTTATGGTTGGAGATTAAATGTTTATGGTCTAGAAAAGGTGTCCGATTTAAATTGTTCCACAGTATAGTAGGCTTTTTAATCAATAATGTTTTTAATTTGTTATAAAATATCGTATCGTTTTCCTCGTTCTTAATATGTTCAGGTAATTTGTTGTAATCATTCTGTAGTCGGGACTATTCTTCATTATTTCTATATTCTTCATTATTGATTACGCGGTCGCCACTCCAGAACTTTACTGCCCCATCGGCCATCCGTTCTGCGAGAAATGTGCCCCGCCCACTGCTACTAAGACTGTCAAAACACACTTCTATTGTGTCTCATTAACAGCGCTCGAAAGAGCATTTAAAGAGTGACGATATTTAATTGATTATTCGGCGTACCCTGGGCAGTCAACCCCGCTACTAATCTGCTGATTGGCTATATTTTTTCCATGGCATGAGCTGTTATTATTAGACCGACACGATAGAAGAAGAAGCGCTCGAAAGTGTTGGCCAAGCCAGCACAGCGATTTTAAATCGCGCGATTTTTTTCGCAGAATCTGTAACACATGATATCATTAGGTGCCACACTGGTGAATAAAAATCGCACAATTGAAAATCGTTGAGCGGGCTTGGCCTTTTAAATTCGATTCCACGAGCAGAGTTCACGGTAGCTTAGCTGCTAAAGCACTGGCGTACTGAGCCAGGAGTCGCAGGTTCGAATTCTGCTCGTTAGCGATTTTTTTTTCCACAATTTATAGCTATACAGACCTACAGTATGTAACAAAAACCCTATTGTTCCTGTGAGCTACGTTATCAGAATCGATATTCATACGTAAGGACACAACTCATTGGAAAAACTCTTGAATAAAAATAATAAAATTAACCTTCCGGCCGCGTGGTTCGATCGGACAGTTCGATTAATCGAACGACGAGGAATTTAAAATCCTTTTGGTGCGATCCTATAGTCGAACCACCAGGACATACATTTGACAAGTTTGTGTGGTTCGATTGATCGAACGACGAGGATTTTAAATATTAAATCATTATTAAAAGTGCAATTGTGTGTTTTGAAAGTGCATGTAAATGCCTCGGACGAATAAAAAAGGCGGACGGAATCTCGCTAAACAAAGACTGAAGCACTTGATTTTTCCTAAACCCATTTTCGAAAGCATTTTAACACGTCAGATTTATACTGTTATTTTATTAGTGACACTACAACAATGACTACCCTCACACTAGATTTTTTTACGTAATCGCAACTTTTTGGCATACTATGCATGTGAATGTTTGCGTGCCGTATTTTTAAGCGAGCCGGCTTATTATGGATGCTTCATTTATTGTTTAGCAAGATTCCGTTAGACTACAATCACAAGAGATTTGTTGCATAGTCGCGGCTTTTTAGGGTTCCGTAGTCCTACAAGGAACCCTTATAGTTTCGTCATGTCCGTCCGTCTGTCCGTCTGTCCGTCTGTCCGTCTGTCCTAATCGTTTACCGCTTAATAACTTCTACAGTTATAAACATAAGTAAATGAAATTTTGACAAAAAATAGAATAGATATAGTACTCAATTTTAAAAGAATAAAAAAATCTTGATTACGTATTTTAGGGGTGGCGCCCATACATGTGAAATGGGGATGAAAATATTTTTTTCGCTGAACCCCCTCGTGTGGGGTATCGTTGAATAGGTCTACTAAAATGAAGGTAATGTTTCATACACAACTTTTTTATCAGGTATACCATCTGCGAAATACAGTTCGCCAAAGTGGCTTGCAATGTGTCCCTGGGGGGGCCCCTGCCATTTCTAAACTATGCAACGTAGAAACTTATAGTCTTCAACATTGATAGACCTTTATAAAAAATCTCTTTTAAAATTATTTCGAGTATAATGTGATTATAAATTTTTGAGTTATAGTGAGAAAACTGAAAAATACTTAAGACGTCCTAGTTCATATGTCATTGACCTTAGAGAAAAATGATAGTAGCAAATAATGCTCCTTTAGTTACTTTCTATTTAAAAAAATCACAAAAAGAAACACACTTCTAAAATTTAGCTTCATAAATTTAGCGCTAGGTGGCGCTGTTTGCAAAAACTAAAATAGCAATGATTAATATTCGATTTCATTCGTTTGTAATTAGGCCTACTTAAGGAACCCTATAATACTGAGCATGGCCCGACATGCTCTTGGCCGGTTTTGTCTTCTATGGGTGTAAATGTGTGCGTGCCAGTCCGTACTTTTAAGCGAGCCATCTTACTATGGTTGCTTCACTTTTTGTTTAGCGAGATTCCGTCCACCTTTTTTAATCGTCCAAGCATATTAATAATAACTTAATATTTAATTTGTTAGGATAAAATCACTGAGTGAGTGAGTTTTGAGTGATATAATCACTTTCAATTTACAATTAATAATGATTTCATATTTAATTTGATTATTTTTACCGAAGAGTTTTTCCAACTGAGTTGTGTCCTTACGCATGAATATTGATTCTGATAATGTAGCTCACAGGAACAACAGGGTTTTCATTACATATTGTATATGACTACGAGGTATAAAATAAAATTACATACATTTTACATTGCTAGGTACATTGTCGTACATGTATCATTATGTGATTATCATTAGACAGATAATCTACCGTCCTTCCCAGTCACGTAGCAACAAAATCTAGATAACGATGACGAAATAGTAGGTAGGTACTTACCTGCTTTTTAAGTACGCGTTGCTAAGAGAAGAAAACATACGCAAACGTACTATATTTTAAAAAGACATCTTCAACAAGTTATTTTGGGGTAAGTCCGCCATTTTGTCCCAACTACTGCAACTCCTGTATGCCAGGATCTACAACGGCGATCTACAAGAAAAAACGCCGAAACAACGAAGGCCGGTTCGTCCCGGGGAAATGATAATAGAATTAAATAAATAATAAATGAATAAATATCTTTGGGACATTTTTACACAGCACCATCTAGTCCCAAACTAAGCAGAGCTTGTGCTATGGGTACTAGACAATGGATATAATATACTGTTTTATTTCTTTCCAGTCAAAATAAACAATGACTAAATTCATACAATTTCATTAATCTTTAGATAATATTTACAACTTAAGAATGTAAACTTAAAAAAATAAAACTTTATTGTACATAATATCTGTTGTATTTAAGTATTCTTCCATAAAGGAAAATAAATAAATAAAATAATAAATATATATCTTCGGGACATTTTTACACAGCACCATCTAGTCCCAAACTAAGCAGAGCTTGTGGTATGGGTACTAGACAATAGATATAATTCTCATATACTTTTCTTTTTTTTCGTAAATGCATACTTATAATACATAAGAAACAACCAGACCAACACAAACATTCATGTTCATCACACAAATATTTGTGTCCTGTGGGAATCGAACCCACGACCTCGTGATCAGCAGTCCGACACTCGAACCACTAGACCACAGAGGTCGTCAAAAAAAAAATAATAATAATGAGGTAGGAAATATTTTTTTTTTTTTTTTTTTTTTACTTAATTTAAAAAAAATGGAGACAGGGTGGAAAGTAATATCATGAAACAAGCAAAACCTAACCTTAGTAACGTACCTACACTGAGTTATTTCGTTTTAATATTTAGTAAGCAATTACTAAAAGAAAATAAGTTATAAAAAAAGTACATAATACTTATATACTTTTTTTTTGTAAATACATACTTATAATAAATAAGCAACACCCAGACAAACACCCATAGAAACTGATTTAATTTCCGAGAGTTTATCAAAAGACATCAACGACGTCAGCGAAATGTGAATTTTTGCATCTCTTTCATACGTAGGTACCACCACATATGTCCATGATTGTCCTGTTTTAAGTATTTGTTGCTATACTACATAGTATGCACTATAATCAGACCAAGTTTGACGCTGGTATGTATCAGGGTTGTTGCTGATCCAGAATTTTATCACATCAGCGGATGCTGATGCTGTTGCTGATTTTTGACATTGACATCAGCGGATGCTGATGCTGATGCTGATTTTTTTGAATTGGGAATGTGTACTGATCCTTATGAATTTATATAAAAATTTAATTTTAATTTCTTTTTCAGGATTAGAGAAAACGTTACTCCTTTTTAGGTGCATTTTAAAAGGAGTTTTACGGCTTTTCTTTACATATTGAACTATATTTACGGGACTTGTCGCGCACAATTAAATCAAAATATAACAAACATATTATATGTCTGCACGTGACCACGGCCAATGCAACTTGGCCGAAACGTCGAGGTTAGCCAAAATGTTTGTTATATTTTGATTTAATTGTGCGCGACAAGTCCCGTAAACATAGTTCAATATGAGTGAAATTCGCGAAAGTTTAAAAACTTTTCTTTACATACAAAAGCATTTGAGCCTTCTTTCACTGTGCAGAGATAAATGTACAAAGTTTTTGCATATAAAGAAAGAAACCTTTTGTAAGTGAAATTATTTAGACTGGACCTACTTTGATCGCACGAAAGAGCTGAAGGCCAATTCACATAACTAAAGAAGTGCAGTTGCAGCGCAATGCTTTTCGTATTCTCTTATCTACGGCGATCGCTGTCAGAAACGAACTGCAGCGTCACTGCAATTTCATCGGCGCGTCATGAAATTACGTGAATTAAGGCCCAGCGCGAAAAACGCCAATGTTTCTTTGTTTTTAAAAATGTAGAGCTTCTCTTACTATCTTAAGTTGCTTAAGTTAAGTTAGCTTCTGTTATGATTTGCATTCGTTAATGAAAAGGTTGATAAAAATAAAAGGCAATCCAGCATAAATTATTTTCATCTTTGGGTTTTTATTAGCTGACTATAATAGCTCCACATTGCCCTTTTTGTTAGAACGCCTCTTTCAACTGCACTGTCTGCTGTTGATATTGGTCGTAATAGACAAGTTTGTGTTGGTTTTGCTAAAAATCAACGGAGTGCAATAATCTGTGCTATAACATAACATAACATCACGCCTATATTTCCCCGAAGGGGTAGACAGAGGGGTATAGTACACCCACATTTCGCCAGTTATGTTATAGTCCCATGTAATAGGGTGCGAGCCTATTGCCATTGACCGGGCACAAATCCAGACTCCGGGCTGCTACTGAGAATTTCCTAATGAAAAAACCCAATAACACTTTGCCCGACCCGGGAATCGAACCCAGGACCCCACGCTCAGCAGTCGCGCTTTCAACCACTAGACCAACGAGGCAGCCTGTGCTATGATTGGTCAAAACCATAAACTTATTATACTAGCGGTCAAAACTCACAAGCGAAACAATAAAATGTGCCATAAGCCCCTTCCCCTTGGGTCGCGTTACGACACGAACATCAGCATCAAATACCAGCATTAATTAATGCTGATGCTGATGCTGATGTGGGAAATGATGCTGATGATCAGCGGATGCAGATGCTGATGCTGATATTCGCAACAACCCTGGTATGTATTACCGCTTTGAAGATAGAACAGGAACAAAAACGTCGAAAAAAAATGATGTTTTTCGAGGGATCTTGTATGGGGACCTCCTTTGGTTTTAGACTTTATTTTATTTTTAGTATTTGTCGTGATAGACACCATAGTAACACATATTCTGTGAAAATTTAAACTGGTTATCTATTACCGTTACAAATATACAGCCCTATGACAGACAGACGGACGGACGGACGGACAGAGTAATAGGGTCCCGTTTGCACCCTTTGGGTACGGAACCCCAAAAATCAATAGAGAAAACGTTAGCTTGTTTTCAGGCAGTTATTTATTTGTAAATGAAATGGTTACATTTCAAGATAAACAAAATATCGTTGTATCAGTTCTTTACGAAAATCCATCGACCATACAGCCCAATAGACGCCTAATGTTGGATATAATACATACAATCAATTCTGCCACTAGCTGAGGCGGGGGTACTGCAATCTGATTGGCCCTACCAAGGCGGCTATTGGCTAATCACTAACGCGGCAGTTTTGACGGCTCATATAAGTCGTCGAAAATGATTTGAAGATTTTCAATTGGCCAATAGTGGCAACTTACATTAGTGAAATTTCATAGATGTGTGACCACAGAATTAGAGTAGAATGGTTGTAATCACAATTTTACTTGCGATTCATGCGTGGCAACTTTCGAACAAACCACGCCTTACATTTTATTTATTTAATTTATTTAGAGTTTGGAAGATTTACAGTCAAACAGAATCTATATAATACTGAAAATGGGTAATCTTGTGCCATTTACAAATCTTCACAGGTATATTGACGTCATTAATTTTTAAAAATTAACTTCAATCAACATTAAACAACCAACTGCGATCGCCAACTCGCCTGCCAAGCGTCGCGATTATGGCATATCCCTCCTATTTGGGGGAGACCTTTGTCCAGCAGTAGACGTTTTTCGGCTGAAATGATGAATGATGAACTTCAATCAAATGTACTTTACAGCTTTTGTTTCTGCAGTTAGAAACAGCACAATAAGGCATTTTTGCGGGTTTTTGTTACAATATTTACAGAAACAAGTCATAAGACATACTGAGAAAGGCTTTCAAATGCCCTGCACTATGGTGCAGAGTGTTGGCACGCGCGCCCAGCCCACTTTTCCATTCTATCTATTTCTGTGTGTGTGACAGACATCGGGCGCCTGTCATGAGGTGTCTATGGTGTGTATGGTCGATGTGAGAATCGAACCCACAACATAGCGCAGAAGGCGATATCAGAAATAATTCATTTGTTACTTGTTACGACTCCCGCACAGGAATTCCCTTCTTTATTGTACCTGTGTTTGTAAACTATGGAAATAATAATGTGATTGATGATGTTATATTAAAGTATATAATTGAGTGTATCTGTCTCGATCACGTACTGACAACGAAACTAGACAAAGGCGATGACGCAAGCGTGTGTTGCTAGCTGGCGACATCACGTTGCGCACGCGTCGGGGCTGCGCAGGCGCTGCAGCTCAACCGTCACAACTAAAGTCCTTCAAGGGGAACAGAGCTGTATGCAATAGTATGCATAGGAAGTGAAACAGTCCTTTAAACTACACTTTTTTTATATTTTTATGTCGACTGTCCTTGCTTTATATTTCACCTCATGAATTTTTTTCAACGTTTTTGTTCCTGTTCTATCTTCAAAACGGTAATACATACCAGTGTCAAACTTGGTCTGATTATAGTGCATACTATGTAGTTTAGCAAAAAATACTTACGGAAGAAAGAGATGCAAAAATCACATTTCGCGTACGATCGTTGATGTCTTTTGATAAACTCTCGTAAATTAAATCAGTTTCTATGGGGTTTCAGTTCGGTGGGTGGTACGGAACCCTTACTGCGTGAGTCCGACTCACACTTGGCTGGTTTTTTGTTTTACTTTCTTTGTAACCCCACCTGTTAGTTACCTGCTTGTGTTTATCACTGTTGTTTAAATGTTGCGCGTAAACCATTTTTCTTTCTTTCTTCTTTCTTTCTTTCTATACATACTGAAATTTTAAAGGCTTCTTTCCCGAAAAGGGGTCATTGTACTCATCATTATGAACAAACTTACTATGGGACCAACCCTGAAATCGCGAAGATACAATCAGGTGGTCCCTACATTTTATCGATTTAAGTGAACACAAATGTAGGGATAAACAAATTTTTATTTCGTGATAATCAGATTCTAATCCACACATAATGTCGCAAGTTTAGAAATAACAGGAGACCTGTTCGTGAGCGAATTTTTCTTTCCACAATTTGTACCTTTTCGGTGTGATCGTTTGATAAGAAAGAAAGAAATGTTTATTTGTACGAAACAAGGTACATACATACTGGTGTTACATAAGGTATTAGGTGGCTGGTGGCTGGTGCTGGTGGTGGTGGTGGCTGGTGTGGTATATGTTTCCCGTTGGCCTAATTATCGTAAACACTCAAGCATAATATTTAAAGAAGTATTAGCAAGCACTTTATTTTAAGGCAAGCACATTAGCAGGTTATTTGCAATACACTTTTATCATACGGATTTGATTGCTCGATTAGTGCAATGGCTGATCATTTACATTCAGCTTCTTTGACACGGGTCGCGGGCATGATTCCGGTATGAAGCAACTATTTATTTATTTATTTATAATTTATGTACACACAATAACATATGAAAGGAGACAGCATTAAAATTATTTAGTACAAAGGTACTACTTATTTCAAAGAAATAATAAGAATATTTATGTTGCTTTAAGATATTTTTCAGGGTCTGGATGAGATTTGTATCTGGAAATGCACACACGATACAGAAGAAATTCTTGTGGACCTGGAAAAGGATGTCCAGATCACTGCACTTGCCGTCCTTACACATAGAGATGATAGAAAAAAATACCTAATGTAAGAAATATTCAAGCAAAAAAGAAATTGGTTTATTTTATTTCTAATGACAAATAAAATCAACGTCATCATGTCATCAACAAGGCAATGAGACTACAGTCACGAAGTCATTACATAAAGGTATTAATCACACCGCCACGTTTCTAGAAGGCGCGCGGACTTCACCTTCTGTACACGCGTGCTGTGACGTGCGCCTGACTCACTGCACACACACACACACAGCGGCTGTTGCCATGCGCAGGCGCACCTCCGTGTGCGATTGTGAAACTTCTTTAACTGTGCTATGATGACGTATGGCCGTATTTTTTGTTGAAATCGCTGCTGAAGTAAGTGTAATGAAATTTTGTTTTTTTTTTTCGGAAAAAAATCTTTTATTGGAGCAGGTTTTTTATAACTAAATGGGCTTGTGTTTGAACGCCACCTCAACTGATGTTAAATGATGGTTCGACGATGATATAGCTACGCTTGCCCAGGGTGGATAATTAATGCTGTATATGTATAATACCTATTTCGGTTTCAGGGGTAAAAGTGCAAAATAAATTCTAGTCAATCTGAATAAATTAATTTTAATGATTTCCTTATCATAATGAGGCTACAATAAACTTCAAAAAGACTCATTTACAAGTTTACATATTTAAAAAGGTAGATTACAATTTCTTTTAGTATTTTTTTTCATGTTTCAAGGTTGTCTTCAACAATAAACACGTGTAAACACAAAAAAATAAGTAGGTCGATTAAATAACTTTTTGTACAATCAAGTAATGTTATTGCTGGAGTTTTTGCTACCCATGATAACAATTCTGGGTCTATTAAACTGTCACAAATGAAAAAAAGCATGAAAATGGTATAGGTACGGTAAACCGTATAGCATTGGTAACTACACCATTATTAACAGAACTGGCGTAGTCATCATCAAAGACGTCCACTGCTGGACTTAGGCCTCCCCCAAGCATCGCCACAACGACCGGTCCTGCGCCTTCCGCATCCAGCACCTATGTCAATCAAATCAATCAAATCAAATCAGATAAAGGTACAAAAGTAACTAAGTAAATAATTTAGTAACAAACTTTACTATTTAGAAAGTACCTAACATTTTTGTAGAAAGAAGCAGTCGATATTCGAACTTGCGACCTCTGGTTCAGTACAGACGGCCAACGTTAGGGGGCTCGCCTATTAGTGGCGAGCCGAGCCTGTCGGGGATGGTAGGAGAATACATGTATCCCAGGCCGAAGGTAGTTGGATGAATACTATGGTGATTTTAGTCGCTAAGAGTCCAACACTGGCTCCGTTTTCCTAGGGTGGAGCGCGTCCATGAAGATATCCACACGAAAAAAAGGCGCCTAATTATACATTACATACGAATAACTAACCTACTTACAAATCAACTGAACTACAAATATAAACAAGTTTGAAATAAGGAAAGCTACTGTACCCTCTAAGCCCGCTGAAATTTTAATGGCTGTTTTCTTGAAAAGGGATCATTATACTCATCAATATGAACAACTTTTACTATGAGACGTACCCTGAAATCCCGAAAAAAATATTAGCGGGTCCCTACATTTCTGTTCACTTAAATCGACAAAATGCAATAATGTGAATAGTGAAAGTTGTTCATAATTATAAGTACAATGACCCCTTTTCAGGAAACAGTTGTTAAAATTTCAGATTGAACAATCTACAGGAAAGTCCCACCAATAACCTAAAATAATTATTTATTTCGTCATGCCTTGCAAATTAGTACTTTCAAACTAGCAGATAATTTGCAAGCGAATGAGGCACTGTCTACCAGCTACTGGTCACGTACGCAAGAAACTAGCATTTAATGATACAAGTGATTAAGTGCCAGTTATAATACCAGTAATGTCTTCATCTACAGTCAAGCGCAAACCAGCATGGTAAAAACCATTATATGCGGAACTGGTTTAGCATGTAAGTTTCATACAAGACAAACTCTGCTTATGCTGGTTTTTTATATGCGCTTGATTGTACAATGACTACCAGTTTCAGAGGAATTATTTGAAAGTTATTAGTTAGTTAGTTATTAGTTAGTTGTTAGTTGACCTGTACTCATACGTTTATAAATAAATTTATGAATTTATGATTTGTTACTAGTTATATTAACTGTTTAATGACATTTAAAACAATAGTATCTGTGCCCCGCAATGCCCCAGTAAGCCGAGGTCCGAGCCCTCCCTTGGGGGACGCCCTTATGCGGTTTTGCAACCGCGATAGTTTATAAGTTAGGTTTAGGGAAATTTTCGGCGGATGGAGTACCTAACGGGATTCTCCGCCACCCGCCCGTTTAAGCAGTTAGGGCACCTATCTTGGGTGCCATCTGTGAGAGTCCATTTGGAAAAAAAAAGCTTGTTTGGCGAGACAGTGTTAAAAGTTAAAAACCAGTGAGCGGGTGTTTCATTTCTTTTACCACATAACAATGTCTAGCATCTGTTTGCTTAGGCGCTGTCTACCGGCGTGCTCTTAGGCGCTGACCTTTTATATGCAACATGGAAAATCCCAGAAAAGGTTTCGTTGTAGCCAGTTGCAGGTAGAACTGGTTTGATGAAACAAATACATTTTGGGGTGAAATATTTCATTATAGTAAAAAAAAATATAACCATATAAGCTAAGTACTTTTGTGTGCTTATAATTTGGTTTCTGTTCATATAAAGGCATTGGAAAACAAAATAATATTTTTCTTGAAAATGAATGTTTGATGAAACCCCATTCAAATCATATCAAAACTTATAAATTATTATCAGAAATTTCTGGAATGACCACAAGCGAATTTAAGGTGTTAGACAATGGCGAGACACTTTTAAACATACGTTCGTGGCTGTTTAAAAATGTGGGGCTGTTGCTCGACATTTCATACAAGCCATGGTACACTTCCTATCTTACATAACCGTCCAACTGCTGGACACGGGCCTCTTCTCAGAATGAGAAGGTTATCAATATATAGTATATAGATAATCAAATTCTGATCCAAACAAGAATTCGAAAAGTCAATAAATTCTGGAAATTTCACAAAAGCCATGATACGCTGTCTATCCTATGTCCTACTTACATTATAAATGCGAAAGTATGCATGTTTATATGTCCTTCAATTGCGCTGAAACGGCTCAACGGATTTGATAGAAACTAGCACTCAGATAGACCATAACCCTTATAAACTATAGGCTACTTTTTGTCCCAGGAAGATAAACAGTTGCCGAGGAATGTGCGATAACATATTTATCGGATAAACCGATAAAACTTTGAACCTGAATTACCTGAAAGCAGACAGGAGTGTTATCACACTCCTTAATTTTGGTTAGGTATATTCAGTATTAAGTAGATAATAATTATTGTGCAATAGCTGACAAGTTTATTAACATTTGCCTGGCAGAGTGCCAAACCGAGCTATAACTAAAAATCTGGAAAATGTAGAACAGGAAAACCCAATTACAGTTCTAGCTTGACTAAGGCTTATTAAAATAGAAGGAGATCGGGGCGAAGTATCAACCACGCGGATTGAACCAACTGCAAGGTTAAGCTGTTCTTGCCGCGGTCAGTCTGTGGATGGGTGACCGTTTCGTTACACATCGAGAATCCGTGCCTACTGATCTCGGTTGTCATACGCATATCTGTGGCAGTCGTTACGGGCAGAAGCCTGTAAATCTGACAATTGGTCTAACCCCCGAATTTCAGTTTTACCCAGTGACTGGGTTGCGGGGGTCTAATGGCAGTCTCTCCGTGTATAATACTGATGTTCAGCCGCATCTGGTTAGACTGGAAGCCGACCCCAACATAAATGGGAAAAGGCGCGGAGGATGATGATAATGAAAATAGATGGAGATTGCTAATAAATTGATATTGTATCAGAATTATTTGTTAGTTTGATATTATGTTACTGTTACAATTTTTTATTGTCAAAGTTAATTATGATAATTTATTTAATTACTATCTTTATCACGACGAAATCGTGTCCCCTATAAATATTCATTCTGTGAATCACCTTTCATCAATACCTATCCGAACTTTGGACTTTTCATGAATACAAAATTAGCTAATAAAACGTGTCCCTACCAGTTCTTGGTATGACTCATAGGTTACACAATAACGGATTTTCTTTTATAGTAAGCATGGGTAACTCCGGATACATCTTTATCTTCGGATATATATCCCAAAGCGGATAATATGTATCACTCCTTCACTTAAAAAATTTTCACATATCCTATATCCGAGTAACTCACTAACTCCGACATCAGACATTCGTCACTGACGACAACAGTATGGAACGCATTTGAATGATTTTTAAACACGCCTTTCAAATTTTTCATTTGATAGATAGTCCTAAGCCTGTAAAGTATGAAAGTAAATCAATTAGTGTGTTACTATGTCACTTAAACGTTTCGCGGATTTATCAAATCGGCTAAATTATGTCCAACCTTACTCCGGTGGATTTATTTAGAAGCCAGAGTTCTCTATCTCGGAAATAGCATGCAACGTAAAGATACTTCAGTCATGGATATATTAAGCGAACATGGATATGCTAATCGGGAACATATCTTTACTTGGAATGATCAATATATCCAATCTCTTACTTGAGCTAATTAGCCCATGTCTATTTTATAGTGTGCTCTTAGTTTTAATTACCTCTCCAATGATATTATTCCGTCATATCACGAAATTCATGATATTGCAAAAATGGTGCCATTATTGTCGCTTGCTCGAACGGAAGTGAATTAACTATTGATGAATAATACTTGCTACGTACGAATTGAATGGCCATTGTTGTGGTTGATACCTTTAAATGTAGGTAAGGAGAATTGAGGGTATCGGCGAAATAAATAGGTTATCCTGTTTACCAGGTTTTTAAGAGAAATATATGTCTACCACGTGCTATTTTTACTTTGGGATATTTCTTTAAATTTTTCTTCCCTATTGCATCATCATCAACTCAGCCTATCGCAGTCCACTGCTGGACGTAGGCCTATCCCAAGTTGCGCCACAACACTCCGTCCTCTGCCTTCTGCATCCAGTTAACCTCAGCTACCTTCTTCAGGTTATCGCGTCGGTCCACCTGGCTAGGGGGTACCCTACGCTGCGTTTGCCGATTCACGGTCTCCACTCAAGGACTCGTCTACTCCAACGACCATCGGTCCTTCGCTAGACATGGCCACCCACTGCCACTTCAGCTTACTGATCCTACAAGTTATGTCAGTCACTCCGCCCTATGTCCTCTTTAGTACCTATTTCTTACAGTAAAGTATATCCACTGACTCAGATTATCACAGTCACAGATAATATAATACTGTCACAGTCCACTTCTGGGGATAGGTATCTTCCAAGTTTTACCACGACATCCGGTACTTGACCATTTTTCCATCCTTTAATGTGTCTATTGCTTTCCTCGAATCGAACCTTTAAAAGCTGTAAGCACGTGGTAATTTTTTTTCTAATAAAACCACCAATCAACCAACCTACGACTTTTTAGTAGCCTATGGGTATGTTGGAGGCGTTAGGCATCACTACGGCCGACATGAGACAATCGTTCCAGGAGCGCTTCTTAGGCCGTCTAAAAACGCCTCTTGTAATAGACTGGATCTTTTTATTTGGTAATTTCGGCCGTCGATGACACAAAATTAAAATTCAAACCTGTCTAGCAGAATAGCCTTTTGAAAAAATTACATCATTAGAATAATCAATTTTCATTCGATGTAACGTAATGTATGAACGACCGATAACAGTCAGGTTAAAGATAACTGAGGTTAGTCATGTAGATTGTGGAGACACGTAGCGACTTGTTACTGGCATGCTGCCTATTTCACCATAGCAACTAACTAACACGTCATCTTAACTCAGTTGACTAGTGTTAGTCATATGAACGATTTCAGTGGAACTGGAGCAGTATCAGTGCTTTACCGAAAATTTGCCATCAGCTGGTACCTACTTACCTATACTGCATCGTCGGTCGATTTTTAGAACAGTTTAGTACCACAGACATATAGTAGAAATATAGACGAAGTGCTGCGAACAATCATAGTGAAGCCGACAAAACCATGCTCATCCGTGTACAAACCAGCGCTCACGTACACACATGCACCCAATGACCCAAAGGATATTTGTTTTCGCGATACTTACTGGACGACGTGCCGCGACATGCGTACTGAGAGCGGTGAGCACGGTATGCGGTGCATGTGTGTGCGTGATCGCTAGTTTGTACGCGGTGGAGCACGGTTTTGTTGGCTTCACTATGATTGTTCGCAGCACTTTGTCTATATTTTTTACTATGTCTGTGTTTAGTAAAAAAAGTATCCATGTTTATTACAATTCAATTTAATTTTAATTTCAATTTATTTCCAAAAAAATAAATGTAACAGTACAGTTAAAAAAACAAAGAACAATATGATATTTTTAATCGCATTTACGTCGAATTTTAACATCAGTTATTTCGATAAAACAGTGGCAAAGACGCGCTGGGCCCCAATTCTCGCGTTATACTGGGTGTAAGGGGAACGCTTCCGAAAACGAAGATAGGTGCTGGTGATTACTGATACGAAACCACGAAAAAAAAATGCGATTCTTTTTTAGATTTTTTCATATATATTTTCTTAGCATATTTCATACAAAATTAGCTTTAGGCAGTTAAATAAAACTCATACATAATGAAAAATGCAAAAAATATATGAAAAAAATTAAAAAAGAATCGCTTTTTTTTTCGTGGTTTCGTATATTAATAATCACCAGCACTATCACCTATTTTCGGTTTCGGAAGCATTTCCCTGACACCCGGTAGAGATAAATAAATAAATAAATATCTTTGGGACATTTTCACACAGCACCATCTAGTCCCAAACTAAACAGAGCTTGTACTATGTGGGTACTAGACAATGGATATAATACTTATGTACTTTTTTTTTAGTAAATACTTACTTATAATACATAAGCAACACCCAGACCAACACAAACACTTATGATCATTACACAAATATTTGTGTCCTGTGGGAATAGAACCCACGACCTCGTGATCAGCAGTCCGACACTCGAACCAATAAACCACAGAGGTTGTCAAAAAAAAAATTGCCTAATTCGAGATAATCTCTAATTTGAAATCTCGACGAAAAATGTCGCTGGTAATGTCAACTGCAATGAACCACTCTTTGTATTTAGAATACTAGGCGTCGCCATATCTCTAACGTAACGCTTTGAGAATATGAACAATTATTTTCAATGAACATTCGCCATCTTGTTTCGGCATTATGTCGAGTTCGAGATAATGTCTACAACGCGAGAATCACCCACCCTGCTGGTCATCTTCTCTTTTTCCGTGGATATTAATGGGCGATAGCTGCAATATTTTCGATATTATATCTTAGATAGTTTACATTGCATAGTGCTTATTTCAATGCTTCTTCAATACATACATACATACATAAAATCACGCCCGTTTCCCATAGGGGTAGCCAGAGACTATGGATTTCCACCTGCTACGACCCTGACACACCTATTTCGCTTCATCTACGTTCATTAACCTCGTCATGCATGCTCGTCGGTTTAGAGTACTCATAAACTGGCATTTTTTAAGAACGTCCGCGATTTGATCTCGATACGTTAGCCGAGGTCATCCCCTTCCTACTCTTCCATCCACACTCGGTTCGTATACTTGTTTCGTCAATCTCCTCTCGTTCATCTTCTCTGTATGTCCAAACCATCTTAACATACTTTTCTCAATCTTTGTCACTACGTCTTCTTTCACTCCACAACGCCCCCTTATCACGTTATTCCTTCCTTTATCTCTCAAAGTTACACCACACATACTTCTCAAAGCTCTCATTACTACTGCATTTATTCATGTTTCTTCTGCCTCTTCTGCTTCTTCAATACCATAACTATAAAGTTTTGATAATAGACCTATATTCAGGAGCAAACGTTTAGGCCAGGCTACAAATAGAGTGACACACCTTAAAATGCCTTCTCATTTTGGGTTATAATTTCATCTTCAAGCCAGCGTAGCAACATCCAATCGAACTAAGTAATGGACGTTATCGTGATGCAGATTCAATCGGTATTGTTGCAAAACATTCGGTTCTCGGAAGCCAGTGTTTAGTAAATTTTGCGGCGGCGAGACGATCACGCTCTGATTTCTGAGTAAGACCTTGATTGTTGCTAAGGCAGACCAAGTTAAACGTGGTTTATTCAAATTTCTATAAAGATGGTGATGGTTGTGTGGTTATCTGTTTGTCCGTTATTCAGTATTATGCTAAAGCTATCGAGGCATGTTGAGAGAAATGTTGAAAACCGAATCCCTAGGCCAGATCGAATTAATTTTATGTAGCAATAAAAACCGGCCAAGAGCATATCGGGCCTTGCTCAGTATTATAGGGTTCCTTAAGTAGGTCTAATTACAAACGAATCATATCGAATATTAATCATTGCTATTTTAATTTTTGCAAACAGCGCCAACTAGCGCTAAATTTAAGAAGCTAAATTTAAGAAGTGTGTCAAATCAATATAATAATCAATCAATAAGTTTCTTTTTGTGATTTTATTAAATATCAAGTAACTAAAGGAGCATTATTTGCTAAGATCATTTTTCTCTAAGGTCAATGACCTATGAACTAGGACTTCTTAAGTATTTTTCAGTTTTCTCACTATAACTCAAAAATGTATAATCACATTATACTGGAAATAATTTTAACAGAGAGTTTTTATAAAGGTCAATCATAATCAAAAAAATAAAAGGTATCAATGTGGAAGACTATAAGTATCTACGTTGCATAGTTTAGAAATGACAGGGGGGGACACATTGCAAGCCACTTTGGCGAACTGTATTTCCCAGATGGTATACCTGATAAAAAAGTTATGTATGAAACATAACCTTCATTTTAGTAGACCTATTCAATAATCCCCCACACGAGGGGGTGCAGCGAAAAAAAATGTTCATCCCCATTTCACATGTATGGGTGCCACCCCTAAAATACGTTATCAAGATTTTTTTATTCTTTTAAAATTGAGATTTATATCTAAACAATTTTTTAACAAAATTTAATTTACCTATGTTTGTAACTGTAGAAGTTATTAAGCTGTACAGGATTAGGACAGACGGACAGACGGACAGACGGACGGACATGACGAAACTATAAGGGTTCCTTGTAGGATTAAGGAACCCAAAAAAAGACAATAGTCCATGCAGGATCTTCGAATTACGGCTTAGACAGAAAAGCAAAATTTTGGTCTTGCAAAGCAAATATGTCATGAGATAGTTTGAGTGATTTAAAGTGCGGCTTGTCTAAGGCTTATATTCATAAACGAATCTAAGCGTGAAATTTTGTAATACCAAAACATAGCCAATTAATATGTTAAAATAGCTGTATAGTTTCTTTGTCATTAAAGTTTTTTTTTTTGTCAATAAAGATTATTATTATTTTGTCAATAAAGATTATTGTCAATAAAGATTATTATTATTAAATCATGCTTCCAACCTTGGACGAATAAAAAAAGGCGGACGGAATCTCGCTAAACAAAAAGTGAGGCATCCATAGTAAGACGGCTCGCTTAAGGGGCCGAATCCCGTAATTCAACAAACTAATGCGAATCCCGCTCAAAAACTACTCGCTCTATGGTACTGAAATTAAAATACGTGTTACTCAAGGATAGGCGTGACAATATTATTAAGTCCAAAACATGAATGCACTTATTTGGCTCGATCATAAAAAAATCCAAACATACCTCGAAAACTGTTTATTTTCAAACAGTTTCCTAAATATATCCAACATATATTGGTATTTTGGTATGATATTTTACCTAAGTATTGTTTTATTATTTTGAAATAATTTTACTAAGCCATTTTATCGAAAATACACATATTTTCTGAGTAATATCTTTTTTTTCGCTTAAATGCACTTTCATTCGGAATGGCGTCAACTTCATGCCGAACTACTCCTTCCCGGCAAGCCTCGTATTTTGCATCGCGTTCACTCTCATTCCGCGGCGTTCTGGGCCTTAAATGTACGGGCTGGCACGCACACATTCACACCCATAGTGAGACAAAAAGCCGCGATTACGCAACAAACCTCGGTAGTCATTGTAACAGTTTCATAAATAAAATAACAATATACGTGGGACACTCAGAAAGTTTTGCGAAACTAAAAAAAATTGTTCTATACGTACATATATTTTTATCAAATCTTTTCAAAGTACTTTCCACCAGCCTCTATACAAAGATTCATGCGCCTAAACCAGTTTTCAAAACACTTTTTCCAGTCCGCCGCAGACACCTCGTTTACAGCCTGCTCGAACGCAGCCAGCGGATCTTCCGGCGACGAAAATTGTATCCCTTTGAGCTGATTTTTTATTTTTGGGAATAAAAAGAAGTCACACGGTGCTAGATCAGGGCTGTAAGGACCCAGGAGTTTGACTGGCGTGCTGTCCAGGAAGTCCCTCGTTTTGAGTGCGGTGTGCGCAGGTGCATTGTCGTGGTGGAGCAGTAGCCCGCGGAGCCCTGTGTTTGGTCGCTTTTTGCTTATAACAGAGAAAACTTCTGGCAAACATTTGGTAGTATACCATTCGGCATTAATGCTTCTTTGAATTAATTTTTCTTTCTTTGTAAGGGAATTGATACCAAGTGGCCAGTCAAATTAAAAAAGCTAGCGATCAAAATCTTACCCCCGCTTCTAGATCGCTTCACTTTGGTAGGCGTTGGCTCATTTTGAAACACCCAAACAGTCGACTGGCGCTTGGTTTCTGGGTCGTATTGATAAATCCAGGACTCATCACCTGTAACGATGTCGTAAACACGCCGAGACGAGCCTGCTTCAAATTTGTTAAGCATATCACGGCACCATTCCACCCGGGCCTGCTTCTGAGCATCGGTGAGGTTGTGCGGCACCCAGCGTGATACTATCCTCCTCACGCGAAGATGGCTGTGTAGAATCTCGTGAACGCTTCCCGATCCAATCTTCAATATGTGTTGAATCTCCTGATATGTAATTCGCCTATTGTCTTGGATTAAATTTTTCACTGCTAGCACGTTTTCTTCGGTAACAGCCGTCAAAGGGCGACCGCTTCTTTCGTCATCCCCCAAAGTTGGTCGACCGCGCTTGAATTCGTTATACCAACGATACACGGTTGCCTTGGAAGGGCCTTCATCCATGAATGCCATTTGAAGTCTATCGTACGATTCATCCGGTTTCAGGCGACACTTGAAATCGTATAAAATCATAGCTCTAAAATGTTCCCGGCGCAGATCCATATTTCAGTGAGACACAATACTTTGAATTAACTCGCAAAAAATGTGGAGGGAAATTTTGAAATTGAAACTTACTTATTTTTACTTATAAATAATCATATTTTCGAAAAACATTATAACTGGCCAGTCTCCCATATATAAAAACTTTTTTTCGCAATACTTTCTGAGGGGCCTGGTATATATCTGGTGTGTTAAAATTATGTCGAAATTATAATGGATTTAGGAAAAAACGAAGTGTTTCAAACTTTTCTTAGCGAGATTGCGTCCGCCATTTTTATTTGTCCGACTTCCAAGTGTCAAAATGCAGTGCTTACGTAAAGATTTGTATTCAGAGACATACGGAACTCCGCTAAAACACATCTCAAACTAAGTTAAGCGTAAATAGTGACTATCGACTACTTTAGCTCGCTAAGTGTCGGATGTGGCGCCGCCAAGCGGGAAAAGGTGTAATAATGATGTTATACCTACAGTACAGACCTACCCTTTTATAAGTGTAATTGTTGTATATTATTCCTGAAAATAATAATTTTTACTCACGTCTGGCTGGCTGACATAGTTTTAAAAAGATTTAACTCGAAAAATCTGCCATAGATAACAGAGTGTAACCTTAGCTGAGATCGACGTAAGTTTGATACGAACTTTGTTTCTGAATACGAAATATGAAGATGCATTTAGCCGACCCTCGGCTAAGACTAGTATTTGACAGTCTTACGTTCATATCTCTAAATATATGCCTTAGAGACAGCGAATTTAAGTATGCACGTTAGACGCTTTTCATACCAAACACAGCACCAATTTCTACTAATATAATACAATATTAAAGCATTGAAATTTAAAACAGATGAAGGAAAACCTATCTTCAAAGACTTAGAAGAGAATGACAAGGTTCTCTGCAAGGAAAACATTTGATACAAACGGCGATAATAAAGCTGTCAAGGTCTGGCACAAAATGATTGTATCAACTCTTAAATTGCTCCATTTTTCCTTTAAATGACTTTGATATATTTAGTAATTAGCTACGTGCTATATTTCTACGTGCTATAGGTCATTGGAAAAAACCTGGAATTGCATAGAAATTATTACTCAATTAATTCAATGAAATAGTCCTTCGTCAAGCTTGTGTCGTAGGATTGTTGGAACTAAGTTCCTTAACGCGGCTTACGGTAGGTTTGATTTCGGAAGAAGGAAGACTCCCTCACTGATCCGATCCGCCGCAGGACGGGACGGCGCAGGCGGTTTTACGGCGACCTAATCCCTACCTCCTCCTCCTCCTGACCTGCCCTAAGAAAGAACATCAGTGGGTAGATTGGGGAATCTATCATCCGCACTGCAAGGCCCTAGAGCTGCGGTGATGTCCCACGTGTGCCCAGAGATCGCCGAAAGAGTGTTTAGGTTAGAAGTGGAAGGCCCTGAAGTGGGCCACGATGGGTGGGTAGCGAATGCCATGCATTGCAGTTCTCGTGGCCCATCCAGCCAAGGCGAGAATACACGGCGGAGTTTTTAGTGAGTGCGAGTCCCACATAACATACATAAACATAATCAGCCCATTACTGTCCCAGTGCTGGGCACGGGCCTCTTCTCAGTATGAGAAGGTTAAGGCCTTAGGTCCACCACGCTGGCCTAGTGCGGGTTGGTGGACTACACACACCATCGAGAACTGTATGGAGCCCTCTCAGGTGTGCAGGTTTCCTCACGATGTTTTCCTTCACCGTTAAAGCAAGTGATAATCAAATTCTGATCCGCACATGAATCCGAAAAGTCTGAGGTGCGGGCCGGGATCGAACTCGCACCCTCGTGCATGGAAGGCAAGCATTCAACCACTAGGCTATCACTGCTACCCCATAACATGAGATAGGCATTTTCTCCGCCTCGAAAAAAAAAGGTGTAATTGGGGAGAAAACGTTACGTCACGTTGATATTTTTGCGTAAAAGCATATACGCACACCGCGCGCTCTCTCTTTCCATTGTGTCTGTGTGTGTGTGTGCGTGAGAAACTTCGTTCCTGACGGGGGTCCCCACAGAAATAGATAGAGATAGAATGGTTGTAATCACAATTGTTCCGGTCGTTGTGGCGATGCTTGGGGGAGGCCTATGTCCAGCAGTGGACGTCTTTCGGCTGAAATGATGATGATGATGAATCACAATTTTACTTACGATACATGCGTGGCAACTTTCGAACAAAATACGCTTTACACATTGACGTCATTAATTTTTAAAAAATTAATTTAATCAAATGTACTTTACAGCTTTTGTTTCTGCAGTTAGAAAAAACACAATAAGGCTTTTCTGCGGGTTTTTGTTACAGTATTTACAGGGACAAGTCACAAGGCGTACTGAGAAAGGCTTTGAAATGCACTGCACTATGGTGCAGAGTGTTGGAACGCGCGCCCTGCCCACTTTTCCATTCTATATATTTCTGTGAGGGTCCCCCTGACCGCACACTTTTTTTTTGTCAGCCATTATAGCCACCTAGCTACTTTTTGTAATCTTGGAAATTGGAAAAAAAAACTTTGTAGAACTTATAAGCTTGTGAAATATTTGTGTGGTTGCGGTAGCCTAGCGGTTAAGCGCATGCATTCCATGCAGGAGGGTCTGAGTTCGAACCCGGCCCGCACAACTGACTTTTTAAATTCATGTGCGGATCATAATTTCATCATCACTTACTTTAACGGTGAAGGAAAACATCGTGAGGCAACCTGCACACCAGAGACTACTCATACAGTTCTCGATGGTGTGTGTGTGTGTAGTCCGCACCCGCACTAGGCCAGCGTGGTGGACCAAGGCCTTAATCTTCTCATTCATAGAAGAGACCCGTGCCCAGCAGGGAGACAGTAGATAGATAGATAGAATATGTTTTATTGAACATCATGAAAATAATAGTATACAAGAACAACGTAAAAATATGGGTACATTGCGATCTTATCGCAAAAAAAAAGGAAAAAAAAAATTCATTTCTCCACCACATAAAGGATTTTTACAATATAAATTAAAATAAGTATTTGCTTAACTTTGTTGTGGAGACTGTAGCCTGTACTAGGTGAACTATGAAAGAAACCTTTCCATTCCTTCTTCCTGTATTAGGTGAATGTGTTCCAGACAACCTTTGGATGGGTAACCAAGCAACCTTTAACAGTAATGGGCTGATGATGATAATGATAAATGAAGACTGTATGGTCATCCCTGGGCTTAACGAAGTCGCGCGAATAGTAGTTTTTTACTCCGATACGAAGGTTATCTTTGTATTGTTTGTATATGACTTTTCTAACTTTTCTATTATTTGTTTTTTCTTTTCTTCATAGTGATGCGACTCGAGTCCGATTTTACCACTCGAGTAATTCGAGTCATTTCATAATTTTATTCGAGTACTACTCGAGTGGTCGAGTCACTCGAGTGGTTCACGAGTCACTCGGTCACTCGCCTCTATCGAGTAACCTGTCACAATCCTTGAATTAATTATTTTTTATTTTGTCAATAAGTTGAGGCTTAAAACATAGTAGACATAAAATGGAAAAGCGTTCTTAAGAATAAAAATACTACGTTTCGCATGTCTCTGCGAGTGAGTGACGAGTGAATCGAGTCCGAGTGAACTCGAGTCGATATTTTTTTCACTCGAGTGTGTTTTTTTTTCGATGACACTTCTTCTTCTGTCGTGTCGACATGAGCTACATAATGATAACAGCTCATGCCGTGGAGAAAAGATTAGCTAGTCAGCAGGTTGGTAGCGGGGCTGACTGCCCAGGGTGCGCCGGACGATTAATTAAATATCGTCACTCATGGAGGCTCTTTTAATGCACCCCAAATGTCACTCGATGACACTCGAGTCACTCGAGTAAAAGTGGACTCGAGTCGCGTCACTAATTCTTCACTAACATAGCTTACAATACAAATTCAAATTTGAATTTTATTTCCTTTGTCCAGTCGTCAGTATTTATTGTTATAGAATCGTCATTGATGAACGTGGTAATCGTCAGCTTGACGTCAGCTCAGCTGATATAAAGAAGTCAACTCCTTTCAAATCGGCACGTCTTGTACTGAGATTATTCTTTTACGTAAGAACAGCGCAAGATATTATGCATAATGGACGAACATTAAGTAACGGAAACGCTTTCAATAGAATTTACTTAATAAGTCCATTACTGTCCCACTACTGGCGTGAGCCATCTCACAGACTGGGATAGGTTTAGGCTTTAGTCTACCACGCTGTCCTAGTGCTGTCCGCCTAATTTATAGCTCTAAGGGCTCGTCCACACACTCAGTCTTACCTGCGCGCTTGATTACCTGTACACACCTGAGGCCGGCAACTACAGAATAACTAGTTCTTCCGTGCCGGCAACAGAGTAACTCGCGCAAAGTCAAAATGTTCGCTTGAGCAATCGTTGATTTGTCGAAGATTGGACTGCACAGTTTTGACTTGCACGGTTTTACTTGAGCTGATAGACGGGTGTTGAAAACCAAATGACGTCACACATATTTAGTTTACGTAAGCATACTTGTACCATGTGGCCAATGTTCCATGTTCCGTTTGTTACTTAGGTTTTCTCTAGGGCACGAGACCGCCACACTTTCTCAACCACTGCAGCTCCTATAAGCCAGGATTTGTAATGGTTCAGCTCAAGTTAGGAACTGCACAGTTTTGGCTGTGCATGCAAGATGGAGCGTGTGGATGGGCCATAAGAGACTATAGAATAGTCTATTTCATTGAATCATTAACATTCACAATTGAACACAAGCCTCTTTATCTACTTGAACAGATATTATTTTTGGAATATTGCGTGAACCATCACTCTTAGTAAACGGTTCTGTAATTACAGTATGCTCATGTAGGGCCGGTTACTTTGCTATCAAGGATTGCTAATTTTATAATATTGATAATGCCTGTTGGTGCGAAAGGTCCCGTACCTTTTTGGTGAAAGGACATTGCCCATTCTCTTAGGAGCTTTAGGCCCCTCAAGAACAATTGCTATGTCACGACGGTTTTAGTCTTATTTTGAAGACCAAGAATTATCTTTTATTATTCTGCAAACGATTTTAATTTTTTCACCCTGGTTTAAGAGAATTCTAATTTTTTCCAACTCCTTAACTGATTGATAAGTACGTTCCGTGCATCGTTGGGCGATATAACTGAACGCACCCATAAGGACATCCAGAGACACCATGTATGGTGTTGCAAGATATAATTATTTTGTTAATTCAAAAAAAAAAAAAAACTATTCAAAATTATTTATTGGAACAAACAATCGATTATATCGATTATTATTATTTATTTATTTTCGATCGATTTTTGAAATCGATTGTAGTATTTTTTTAATAATAACATTGCAAGTTTTTAAGTTTTTTGGGGTGTATTAATTAATATCGATTTTATAAGTAATATTTCACTTAATTAAAATTATTATAACAATATTTACAATAAATGTATAGGCATTTTAAAGCAAAGAATCATCTTATTTTTCTGTAGTAAAAGATTTCAAAAATATGTTTTGCAATGTCTTTTGATTTGACGTCATATGAGTGATTTTTTATAATTTTTACGGATTTACGCATGCGAACTGAAATCTAAAGATATAAATTGTGAAAAGAAAAAATAAGAAATCAATCAATCAAGATAAGTCTAGTATAATAGCATCTGAAACACAGTAAAAGTGAATTCATAGAAGTATCTCTATTTAGAATCGATTCCGATTATTTGTTGAAATAGTCTGATAACTGGCAACATTTTCGTTCGGTTTGAATGGAGGATATACTTACGATTCAGTTTAATACATATTTATTATGTTTTTTAATACTAGGGTGAAAGAAATGTTGATAAAGAACAAATAAACATGTAAAAATAAGACGTAATTTTTGAATAACATACAGTTTTGACATGGCGCCAAAAATGGGCCCATCCGTGGGCATTGTCCTTTCAATGACATAAGACTTTCCATCTTCATATCAGTTTGGCGAAAGCGATTTGCAGTGGCAATAACCAAGGTTATATTTTAGTTGTCATGAGCAAAGGTAACCGCTTGACATCAGCTGGGCCTTTAGCTTGTTTCGCTATCTTATACTATAAAGAAGCACATAAAAGCACAAGTTAATCACACTAAATAAATTCAGCTTTCATATACTTTCACTGAGCTTTAAAAATATCGTAACTCACCCTTCATGAATTATAAGCGTGTAGTTAATATCCATATGATATTTATCCCTCCTAAGTACCGCCATCTAAGACTCACTTTCCATTTCCATCCTGCCGGGCTATTTGTCTAGACAAATCGCTGGTATAATGTCTAGACAAATCGCTGGTATAAAAACTAGTTGGACCAACACTTTCTATGACATCGTGCTAGGTCATGCTGGCTAGCATTAACGGCCGAAGTCTAGTTTAGTACCTACAGCAAAACACGGTGACAATTTAAAACTAGTATAAGCTGAGCCTGTCTAGTATAAAACTTACATACTACACCAGTTCCGCTTATAATGGTTACTCGTTTAGAACTATTTGCTAGTTAACATCTTTGTCCACTTAGCCTTTCATTTATTCAGAAAATTGAATGTTAAAATATCACTTTTACAAGCACTAGCCGAAGTGCTGCGAACAATCTAGTGAAGCCAAAAAAAAACTGTTCCTTAGTGTACAACCAGCGCTCACGCACACACAGCACCTCAAACCATGCTCACCCCTCTCAGTACACATGTCGCGGCATCGTCCAGTAAGCATCGCGAAAGCAAATATCCTTCAGGTGCATAGTGTGTGTGTGAGCGCTGGTTGTACACAAAGGAGCATAGTTTTTTTTTGACTTCACTATGATTGCTCGCAAAACTTCGCCTCAAGTCAGTTATTTTTAAACTAGATGGCATTGGCATTGGCATTTTCTATATGACTACCTCTAAGAATAAATACCGAAACAAACTCAGGGATCATAGTCTCGTTTAAAGTCCAGACATATTGTATTAAGTATTTGTGTGAGGACAGGCTCGTAGTGATGCAAAGACTGCGCGGATTGTAGGATCTGCAAGGTTAAGCAACACTTGCCGCGGTCAGATGGGTGACCGTTTCGTTACACATCGAGACCCCTCCGTGACTCGGAGAGCTGTCGGTTCCGGTTTTCATACGAATATCTATGGAAGTCGTTACGGATAGTCAGAAGCCTGAAAGTCTGACAACTGGTCTATCCTCCGTATATGTCAGTATAACCCAGTAACTGGGTGCGGGGATCTGATGGCAGTCGCTCCGAGTAAAATACTGATGTTCAGCCGCATCTGACTATACTGGAAGCCGACCCCAATATAATTGGGAAAAAGGCCCGGCGGATGATATTTGTGTGAGGACAATGCAGGGCAACAACGCCTGGATTGGCCTTTTGAAGAAAATGCGGGTCGTTCCTCGTGATCCCACTACTTTGCCCCACTGGTGGGACCACGAGGAAATGTTGTTCCTCGTGGTCCCACTCAGCAGTGGGCCCACAAGGAATACTCTTTGCCGTTCCTCGTAGTCCCACTACGTTGCCTCACTGGTGGGACCACGAGGAAATGTGGTCCCACCAGTGGGGCAACGTAGTGGGACTACGAGGAACGGCAAAGAGTATTCCTTGTGGGCCCACTGCTGAGTACGATTTGAGAGGACCTGGCCCAACTGATGGCACGCATGCATTCGCCATCGTATAGGTACGTTACGAACGTTTAATAAACATTGCATCACCATTAGCTAGACACAGAAATGTTCTCTCACAATATCACAAACCACCGAACCACCTTCCACTTAAATATCCCCGTCCTTTAACTCATTTCTTAAACACTCAACTATTTCAACTCACCAAGTAATTTGTCAGGGCTTACCAACTTGGGGTCCTCGTTAGAACCCCTGGAATTCCCTCAGTTCCGCCATCTTGTGTGCCGAGGTATTGCATCATCATGGCCCGGCGATGAGTAGACGTTATTGAAGGGTACCCTACTACCTATATTTGGGTGTAAACACACGAGCGGGTAGAACGTTGCGGTTTTTTGGCGTTTGCAGTGGAACCATTGCTGCTATGGCATCATAAGGAGTCACGAGGGAATTTCTGACTAACACTTTTTGAGGAAGGAAAGTCAAGCGTTTTGGTTTATACAAAATTTTGATTTGATTTGGGAATGATAAATTTGCAAGCGAAGTTGTGATACATGATATGTCCTGTTGTGATTTACTGCTGCGTGAGCGTTACCATTTTAATACTATATCCATGATATTAATAAGTTTCCTGTATTAAATAATTTTGCAAGCCATGAACATTTAGGTTAATAATGTCACTTCCAAGGGATCTTTGTAATTTTTCAGGGAACCAGGATATCACAGTAATTGTCTGAATAGTGTCCACAATTTGAAATAAAATCTCACCATCAATCATCTTTGAGATTATTCGGAGAAGAACCGGAGTGACCGACATAGCTTGTAGGATCAGTAAGCTGAAGTGGCAGTGGGCTGGCCATGTCTGTCGAAGGACCGATAGCCGCTGGAGCAGACGAGTCCTTGAGTGGAGACCGCGAATCGGCAAACTGCCAGGTGGACCGACGACCTGAAAAAGGTGGCTGGGGGGGACTGGATGCGGAAGGCAGAGGGCCGAGTGTTGTAGCGCAACTTGGGAGAGGCCTATGTCCGGCAGTGGACTGCGATAGGCTGAGTTGATGATGTCCACAATTTAAAACGCTCACTAAAATATAACTTACCTTTTATCTTTTACGTACCTTTAACTTGTAAAGTCGACCACACGTCAGTGGTAACAGTACGACCTTGACAGCGTCTTTATTTCATAAGCAGTAAAGACGGTTTTCGTAATTCAAGTGTTACGACTAACGTGCGGTCGTTTTTACTAAATACACAAATATTTCATCAATATGATCAAATATTCTTTACTCAATTGTAGAAGTCCGCCCGTCTGCATAGATTCATCCAACAATCACACAAATGAATCGAGAATTTACGAGCCTGCGCAGGTGGCACCGGCCCGCTTTTATAGCACCGTTCTGGAGCAGCCTGTATATCATATACTGCTGATATACAGGGCGTTACTTCAGGTTGCTTTGGTTTTGTGTTTTTATTCTGCGGGTTCTGGCAATATTGTAAGAAAGAACAGGTAGGCAGATTTATTTCAGCCTAACAAACTTTATGTAGTTTTTTATGTAGTCGTTTATATGTTCATGCTTACGTTAAGCAACAAGGGTAGTAAATAATAAGTTTACAGATGATGTCTTGATGAATTCTGCTAGTTAATTTAATATTTTTTCTAAAGTTTTTAACGTTGAGCTTGCTGCTTAACAATGTATTGAACGGAACGATAAATGACGGCTTGAATTTCCAGCGGAACAGTCGCTAGTGACGTATTGCTTCCGCTAGTGTTGTACCTACTTTTAGTAATTACTTAGTTTGCGTAGGCACTATCTATATCTACCTGATAAACTAAATTCCCTACAACAATCCTATATAAAAATACCTACAAGTTGCACCAGTACCAACAGTTTAATCGATTGTCACATTGTAAATCGACTCTGTCAACACATTCGATTGTCCATCTTTTTGATTTATCGGTCATAGTTCCCAAACTAGTTCTATATTATCAATAATATCATCAGTGGCATTCGATAACAAATCACCATCAATTACCTTTTCCTCCGTCTAAATAGAATTTAAAATATAAATATTTTCGGTAAAAATCAGCTGTTCCCTACATTTCTGTTCACATAGATTGACAAAATATAGGGAACAGCTGTTTTTTTTTCGCAATTTCAGCTTGGTCTCACAATACCAAAAGGTTGTATATTATGATGAGTATAATGACCTTTTTTCAGGTTCGCTCCAACAGCCATCGCATAGATGGCTGTTGGAGCAGACAATCGAATCCTTGAGTATGAGTGGAGACCGCGAATCGGCAAGCGCAGCGTAGGACGCGGTCCACTGGAGTTCCCGCAGCTCCTCTATTTTGTGCAGAGGATGGTCACCGTGTAGTTTTAGTCGGTAAGAGTCCGATATACAAAGCTGGAGTGAATCGGCACCTAATAGGTTTGCTCGCTCCATCGTCGACCACATCCTGACAAACCTGTCTAGATTGTGGTCAAGAGCAGATCTAAAAATCATAAAAAAAAAATACCCCTTCGCCCTCCCCAGACGGAGGGTATCCATGAGGAATTCCACTCGAAAACAAAAAAGGCACCCCCAGCCAGGTGGACCGACGACCTGATAAAAGTAGCTGAGGGGACTGGAGCTTGGAACTTGGGAGAGGCCTATGTCCAGCAGTGGACTGCGATAGGTTGAGTTGATGATGCGTTAAAAGAGCCTCCACGAATGATGATATTAAATTATTCGTCCGGCGCATATTGGGGAGCCAGCCCAACTAGCAACCCGCTGAGCTTTTTGTTGTTAACTGTAGAACCGGCCTCTGAAACTTTTCAGCTCCCACAAAAATCATAACAAACACACAGCCAGTCTGACGACGTACCTACCTAGCATATCTCCAGCGGTACATTAAGTCTGTATGTTTAATTAACATCAACTTTACGAGAGCGCACCAGTTAACGGTAGATGTCGTAAAACGTACCAGAAATGAGGTATCACCAGCAATAAGGAGAATTACAGAAGGTCCACTCCTTACAATGTAAGAAGATGCACTCACTCTACACTAACGGCCTTACCAATAAACGTTGTATAGCAGTTGAATCAACACAACTTTTTCTCACTTTCTGTCATCAGTAATTTGACATTCGAAAGAGGAAGACAAAGCATTGTGTAACTATACAACCGGTATACTACGTTTATTAGAGGTAAGAGTACAGTTTTACCATCATCAAAACTGTGGTAACAGTTAACCGACTTCGTCTCGAACTACTGTGTTGCAGGCTTGCAGGTCATACTCGCTATTTTTGTTTCAATCAGCATTTTCTTCCACCGAGCCTTTTCCCAACTACTTTGTGGGTCGGCTTCCAGTCTTGTAACAGTTAATATTTTACAAGGTGCGACTGCCATCAAACCCCTAGTTACTGGGCAATACAGGCATCCTATGGTTAGACCAATTTTCAGATATCAAGGCTTCTGACAACGTTTCAGTCAGCATCTAGGTGTGTTTAGGTTATCCCGAAGAAGATCAATACCGCGACCATACAGGACAGAAATAAACGGAGAAGAAAGACAAGGAGATGAGTCCCTAGGTGGGACAAGGCTACGAAAAGATGAAAAATGCATCTACGTGCAAGTTAGCTGTTAGCGAGCATTTGCTGAGTGAAATCCACATTGAAACAAACGCTTTTTGAGGTAGGGCAGTAAAGGATGTCAATAACTCTTACCAGCTCGAGACATTTACGCTGGCAAATTGAATGATTATTCTGCTATTATTCAATCGTTAAGGTGCATTTAGTCAACGGCACGGTCAACATTTTGAAGAAGATAGATGTGGAACATTTTTTTAAATTCTTAATGGGCTTGGGTTTGACATGTTTAGCGAAGGTATGGTCGACGATATAACCTCACACTTTCCCTGCGTGTGGACCTTCTGTCTTCACTTTCACCACCCCGAGGTACGGAAGTAATCCCCATCTTAAGATAAGTAACCCCAAATTTCGGGGATAAGACTTATTGCGCGTTGCAGTACCTATCGCAATGAGTTATAGCCTGTTATGGCTGCGTCTTCCGCGAAGCAGCTCGTAAATGGGAGTTCCTGTTAATCATCTGCGCGGGCGAGGGTTATGAGGGTTTAATGTGTGGTGCAGGGGTGTTCAGGGGCGGCGGTGGATTAGGGTTGATAATTTTTGCGAATTATTTAGATGTTGTAATGATGAAAGAGACTTAAAATTATGCATGTGCTATCTACGCTCCTCTTTTACACGTAATTATAAAATCTCCACAAGTATTGAAATTTGAAAGCGCTGGACCGGTCGTTGTGGTGTTGCTTGGGGGAGGTCTATGTCCAGCAGTGGACGTCTTTCAGCTGAAATGATGATGATGATGATGGAAAAAACATATTTTTTTACAAAAATAGCCAAGTGGCTCTTTGTGGATAAAGTTGGACCATTTTGTCTTGATTGTCTACTTAATTATAAAAATGTTTTTTTTTTTAATGATTACTTATAAATTACCTACACCAAGATTTTATTGCATTCTTTAATTATGTTTTTTTTATACAATCTGCTTGATGAATGAAAAACGTATCTATAAATTATGACGTATAATTTTAACTCATTATTCTATAAAATGTTTATCTGTTTATCTGCTCTATTGAAAATCATCTCACTTTTCAGTTTCCTTCATAAGCAGCTGATTTCATTTAATAACTTCTGAATCCGCCGATGCCATAGAAATAAAGCTAAATTGCAAAAAAGTATTGCGTACTTGTCTAGACGATAACTGCAAAATGCATTGTAAGCTAAAATAACGCAGTACAATGCATACGCTGTGGTTGGCCGAATATTGTACTGTTGGCTAAAATATTATGCATCATATACGTATTCGTATATAATTATATATTAGTCACGTACATCTACCTAATTACTGTATTGCTACATACACAGTAATCGTATGAAGGCACCAGAATGTCTAGCGGCCTAGGCAAGATAGTGTTCTAAGAATTTGCAATACTACAATGTCACACCACAGCTGTTGTGTCTTATAGAGTTATTCTTCTCCTTTCGAGTCGCTATTCGAGGATAGGTCATAAGGGAACGTACCCATATTACGTGACCCATTAAAAAAAAATACCACCTCCCCCCCCCCCCCTCGGTGACCACCCGTAGGATATATGCTAACCGCCCCGCTCTCCCTCTAGATTTCATGTAATACATAAATATGGTTTTGAATCATTTTTGAAAACAAAAAATAAAAAAGAATTGCTTAAATTTGTCTTTGCCATATGTGCGTCAGTGTTGCCAACTGTATATTTGAATACAGCTCAAAAAAGCGCGAGATTTCCCTAGAGGATAATTGACTACGTGACGAAAATCTAAGCCTCCCCAATTGTGGCCAGCCATGGTATTTTGAAGACCTCCCTCCCCCCGAGACCCCCTGCACGGGTCACGTAGTATAGGTACGTTATGGATAAGCTGAGGTGGCAATGGACCGGTAATACTAGCAGAAGAACCGATGACCATTGGGGTAGACGTGGTCTTGAGTGGAGACCGCGAATCGGTAGACGAAGCGTGGGACACCCTCAGGTGGATGTTACTCCTTGCAAGGTGGCTGGTAGTAGCTGGATGACAGTGGCCGAGGATCGACGTCATTGGCGTGCTATTGGAGGGGCTGTTGTCCAGCCGTGGTCTTCAATAGGCTGATTATGATGATGACTGCCTCGTTGGTCTAGTGGTTTCAAGCGCGACTGTTGTGCCTGGTCCTGGGTTCGATTCCCGGGTCGGGCAATGTGTTATTGGGTTTTTTCATTAGGAAATTCTCAGTAGCAGCCCGGAGTCTGGATTTGTGCCCGGTCAATGGCAATAGGCTGGCCCCCTATTACATGGGACTATAACATAACTGGCGAAATGTGGGTGTACTATTACACCTCTGCCTACCCCTTCGGGGAAATACAGGCGTGATGTTATGTTGTGTTATGTTATGATGATGTTGTTAGCCAGTCTAGTCAGCATCTTTGGTAGCGTGGCTGAATGGCCAGGATACGTCACTCGTAGAGACTCTTTTAACTCGTCAACGGACGCAAAACCGCCGGCGCGACGCGTCCAAACAGATTATTATTATCTATTGTGTCTCTTTAAAAAAACTTTTGTATGAAAACCGTTCGAAATTCATTAAAAATTGAACACAATGTAGGATTTATCATAATCTAGATACCTAGATTTTATCTAGACAGGTTTTATGTAGCACAAAACCCAGTAACATCAATGAAATACATAATATCTTGATTTCTTGAAACTGCCTTACCTGTTCCTAGATTTTAAGGTCGGAAGTTTCGTTTAACAGCGCAATCTTGATAATATATTATTAATCATCATTATGGCGTGATTGTTATTGCTGTATGACTCATAACATTGGTATACTTTCGCTGACGACGATGGCTGATGCAAAAGTCATGACAAGTTACTTTATTTGCCTCGCGACTTTGTTTACGTGGTATTAAAGTATTGGAGTAAGTTAGAACATCATTAGTTGAAAAAATACTAGCACCATCAGACGCCGTCGTCCTAAATTTCGTCCCCACCGGAGGAGACCGACGCGACACCCACACTGATGCCGAGAGTCCGACTCTCGAGAAACCCAACACGATGCAGCAGCGGCTGCTGGGGGGACCAGTGGCGGGGAATCCCCAGCTGCACCGTGAGCCGAGGTCGAGCTCCCCACCTGGGGACGCCCTCACGGTGTCGCAACCGGAGATAATCTCGTCACGCGAGACCGGTTATGCTCTCGCTCGCTCCTATTCTTATTCTTATTCTACTCCGCGTTATGAGCAGTTTTGATCACCGATCAGTTAGGATTAGGTAGGTCCTAGCCCTCGCCGGCGAGGCTTGCCGCTTAACGGTGATTCGCGAAACTCGTCTCCCCCCCCCGTTATACCGAAAGTCCGCCGCTTTCGAGAAAACATTTTCCGATGCAGCAACGGCTGCCGGGGGACGTAGCGGCGGTGTCCCCCAGCAATGCCCTAAGTCGAGGTCCGAGCCCTTCTCTGGGGGACGCCCTTATGCGGCATTGCAACCGCGAAATTAGTTTGTAAGTTAGTAGTTAGGAAATCTTTCGGCAGATGGAGTCCCTCACAGGACTCTCCGCCCCCAAAGCCCGGTTAAGCAGAAAGAGCACTATAGTGCTTCCTGTGAGTAGCCAATTCGAAAAAAAAAAAAAAAAACATCATTAGGTACCTAGCATTTGTAATTGCGGTATTATTAATATAACAGCAAAGGCATAATATTGAAATGTAGGTATTGTGTTAGTAAAACATTTATATGATAAAAGAGAAATTTTGTCTTGAAAGGAAAATGGCCAAATTTAACTCTTTACAGCTATAGCATTTTCCTACACATGCCTTAAGGCCTTATGGCTTATGGCCTTGTATGTTTAAACGAAAGATCTTAATTGTATACAAACGTGTAAAACTTGGGAAAATAATGGATCAACTATTAGAAATGGGATTCGTACTCATTTTCGAACTTATAAAATTGAGTTCTTGGCTTTCCTGTAAATATTAACAACATAACATAACATCACGACTGTATTTCCCCGAAGGGGTAGGCAGAGGTGTATAGTACACCCACATTTCGCCAGTTATGTTATAAGTCACATGTAATAGGGACGAGCTTATTGCCATTAACCGGGCACAAATCCAGACTCCGGGCTGCTACTGAGAATTTCCTAATGAAAAAACCCAATAGCACTTAGCCCGACCCGGTAATCGAACCCAGGACCCCACGCTCAGTAGTCGCGTCGTTGTCGTCTGTAAATATTACGTATTTCGTATTGCCTACCGCAAAATACGCATTTCATTTCGTCACAACGCTGAATATTTCTAGGAAATATGAATAATTGATATGACAAGAATTTTACAATTGTCCAAGTTAGGGCTGACCCATCCGCCATCCAGTTAATTTCCTCGAACTTCGTTAGTGATAAGCATTATTTTTGTTCATAAGGCCCGGTCCCTTAGTATTTTTTTTCTAGGAAATTATTATTATTTAAATTGGACTGTGTGAATCCTACATCCCGAGAATTCGTTGAACAGGAACAATGCATCAAATTGGAATAAGAAAAAATTATGACGAAACCTATTGACTGCTAGTCTTATTTCAAAATATGTTCATCATACACTTACAGCATGACTGGAACGAGGGATATAATTATTTAAGAATATGGTAGTATTTTTTGGGTACCAAATCCACATTCTTAACAACAGAAGGCAGCACGGTTAAAATAACACTATTACATACTGTCAAACATTTTACACCAGCAGCCTTTGGGCTAATCATACCCAAAAACAGTGGCGGCGTAGCATGGGTTGGCACCCGGGGCAATTTTCTATTGAGCACCCCCCAAAATAAAACAATAAGTACTATACGTGCATACATGACTTTATTTTGCTAAAATATTCAATGACATTATCAAGGTTAGTCGCGCTTGGCTCTTGGATCTTAAGTAGTACGATAACATTACTTTAATTTTGAAACGCTTTTTTCACATGAAGTCGACAAATCTTCGACACAGCACTAGACTCGGAACTGACTCAGAATAGTCCCATTTCACAGAATAATCTCAGAAGCTCCAAGGTAATACACTGGACCGCCACTTGGGAAGAAATACTGGCGGCCCCCAACGCCCACCCTTTACAGCGCCAGTGCCCAAAAAGCAGCCAACACCTTGCGCATCAAATAAAACAACGCCTTCAGGGTGTTGTTGAGGCTTCCACCTTATTGTAGTGCCTCAGGTATGTTCGCTGATGCATGTACTGATGATTACTTCGCGGTAATGCGTCAGCAAGTTGCCTCAATAAAACGCAGAGTGCGGGGAAGCACCAACAGCATCCTGAAGGTATTTGCAGAGAGGCTGGAGGGCCTACAATGGGAAGGTTTGTCAAGCTACATGTACCTACTAGGTTGACAAAGCTTTCTGTGATTGTGATGTTTGTTTTTGTGTAATGTTCTACTAACATCATCATCATCATTTCAGCCGAAAGACGTCCACTGCTGGACATAGGCCTCCCCCAAAAAGGGGGGATATGCCATATTCGCCACGCTTGGCAGGCGGGTTGGCGATTGCAGTTGGTTGGTTAAATACTCAGAGAACGCTGCTGCCCATGCTCTGGTGAATCCCTTAGTCACCTTTTACGATACCCATGATAAGATATAGGGTCTACTAAGATAGTTCGAGGATTTTTTTAAATAATAACACGCTATGGGCTTCGATGCCTGACAATATTTTTTATCATTTTTTTATTTAATTTTATTATACTACGCTAATTAAACCATGTAATTACATCATTATAATTTTAAGCAACAGGAAAACATCCATAATATTATATGTAGTACATACTTATACCTACACCGATATTTTAATTAGGGAAACCGCTAAACTGACTCACTAAAATTTAATAATTTTCCCTGACTGACATTGAGTGCTCTTGCATTTCTTGCATCATCAATATGGCGCGATGTGACGTCACAAGCCATTCAGTATGACGAATGCGCGGTGCCTTTCCGTCTGCGAAGAAAAGGAGTGATACGAGTAATGCGACAGGCTTTGACTTATTTATACCTATTAATGATAAGATATGCGTATCTGAGACCTCAATTCTAGGATTAGGTGTTCAATGACAGTTTTAGAAAGCACGTGTCACGAATTTTCAATGAAAAGTGATAAGTTTTTGGCCTAATAAAGTAATCGGCGAATTGTCTGTGCGTATCATTATTTCGGTAATCACTTAGAAGAAGCGATTTTTGTGCCTTAGAGCCCTCTCACATTTTTTTGACGGTAACCGCAACGAGAAGTGGATTTTTGGAATTCTTGTTCTATTCGATAGAAAGATCTATAGAAACCATGACTGAAGTAGATATTCCGAAGTAGATATATTAAGCCCATTAGGCCAATTCACGTAACTAAAGAAGTGTGATTGCAGTTAGGTTTTGATCAAAACAATGCTATTCGTATTCTCTTATCTACGGCGATCGCTGTCAGAAACGGACTGCAGCGTCACTGCAACCTGAACAGCACCTCATAAAATTACGTGAATTAGAGCCCAGAATGCCCAGATCGTGTGGTACAGAGCCCACGACGCGAGGGCAAAGAAAATGTAACTAATAGTGTTTTGATCTTAATTTTATGATAAGTTTTTTTCAATTATTTTCAAATTTCAATTTTATCATGTTGGCAAAAGTCTGAAATCTTATGTGGTATATTTTTTCTTTAGAAACTGTATTTGTTTCAGGAGAAAATTGAGGTTTATAAAACCTATTTTCTGGTTAGAAAAAAGGTATTTCAAAGTTATTTTTTTTTTCAAAGTTGTAAATTTTGTATCAATGGGAACATATTCCAAATTTTATGGTCTATTTTTACACAGTTTACAGCAAAAGGTACCTAACTGAGATCCAGGACGTTAAAATATTAACGCTTCTTAGCGTTTAACCAACATGGGGGCGGGGAAAAAAAGTTATTATTAGTCTTAGACACAATAAATAAAAATTCTAAACATTTTGTGACCACAAATAAAAATATTATATTCCACTAACCGTTCCGTGTACTGTTCCGTTAACTGTTCCGTGTGGTGCCGGACATAAAGTATTGCACCACCCTATCTCTTCTCATGGGTGTAGTAAAAGGCGACTAAGGGATTCACCAGAGGATGGGCAGCAGCGTTCTCTGAGTATTTAACCAACCAACTGCGATCGCCAACCCGCCTGCCAAGCGTGGCGATTATGGCATATACCCCCCTTTTGGGGAGGCCTGTGTCCAGCAGTGGATGTCTTTCGGATGAAATTATGATGATGGTGATTCCACTAACAAAATTTCAAATAAACGCATCTATTACTGAGATCTAGGACACCAAAAAGTAGCATAAAACGTAGATTTCTTGTGTTTTTTGTGATGCGGTTCTTAAAGGTACACACATTACTTTCAGTTTCAATATTTTGACTTTCAGTTACTAAAAAAGGGTTAAAAAAATAATTAAGGTTATTTATGACAAAAATTATACGCTATTTTAGTTAAGTACCATTCCTCTAATAGTTCAGATCTCAGTTGCAAAAAACAGGACATGTATAAATACACAAAGCTTCTCTCTGTGTGTCAGTATATACAACACAAAATAATATCATATTCTAACATACCTATTCGCCTACTCGGATGTAAACCGGCCCAGTGCGCTATCAGCCGCTATCTGACAAATAACATCGTACGACATTGTGTGCGCGAGATAAGACGCGCAGGCGCACCACGACCCGTGTGGTTGTTCCTCTTTAGTGCTCATGCTCACGTATGCCAAGTGACGTCATCGTACTGTCATACAAACTGGGATAGTTCACAAAGGCGAAAATGTTACAGGTTACGTGATGATTCCTTATTTTTTAACCGACGAAAAAAAGGAGGAGGTTCTCAATTCGACGCGTATATATACCAGGCCCCTCAGAAAGTATTGCGAAAAAAAGTTTTTATATATGGGAGACTGGCCAGTTATAATGTTTTTCGAAAATATGATTATTTATAAGTAAAAATAAGTAAGTTCCAATTTCAAAATTTCCCTCCACATTTTTTGCGAGTTAATTCAAAGTATTGTGTCTCACTGAAATATGGATCTGCGCCGGGAACATTTTAGAGCTATGATTTTATACGATTTCAAGTGTCGCCTGAAACCGGATGAATCGTACGATAGACTTCAAATGGCATTCATGGATGAAGGCCCTTCCAAGGCAACCGTGTATCGTTGGTATAACGAATTCAAGCGCGGTCGACCAACTTTGGGGGATGACGAAAGAAGCGGTCGCCCTTTGACGGCTGTTACCGAAGAAAACGTGCTAGCAGTGAAAAATTTAATCCAAGACAATAGGCGAATTACATATCAGGAGATTCAACACATATTGAAGATTGGATCGGGAAGCGTTCACGAGATTCTACACAGCCATCTTCGCGTGAGGAGGATAGTATCACGCTGGGTGCCGCACAACCTCACCGATGCTCAGAAGCAGGCCCGGGTGGAATGGTGCCGTGATATGCTTAACAAATTTGAAGCAGGCTCGTCTCGGCGTGTTTACGACATCGTTACAGGTGATGAGTCCTGGATTTATCAATACGACCCAGAAACCAAGCGCCAGTCGACTGTTTGGGTGTTTCAAAATGAGCCAACGCCTACCAAAGTGAAGCGATCTAGAAGCGGGGGTAAGATTTTGATCGCTAGCTTTTTTAATTTGACTGGCCACTTGGTATCAATTCCCTTACGGGATCAAAGAAGCATTAATGCCGAATGGTATACTACCAAATGTTTGCCAGAAGTTTTCTCTGTTATAAGCAACAAGCGACCAAACACAGGGCTCCGCGGGCTACTGCTCCACCACGACAATGCACCTGCGCACACCGCACTCAAAACGAGGGACTTCCTGGACAGCACGCCAGTCAAACTCCTGGGTCACCCTCCTTACAGCCCTGATCTAGCACCGTGTGACTTCTTTTTATTCCCAAAAATAAAAAATCAGCTCAAAGGGATACAATTTTCGTCGCCGGAAGATGCGCTGGCTGCGTTCGAGCAGGCTGTAAACGAGGTGTCTGCGGCGGACTGGAAAAAGTGTTTTGAAAACTGGTTTAGGCGCATGAATCTTTGTATAGAGGCTGGTGGAAAGTACTTTGAAAAGATTTGATAAAAATATATGTACGTATAGAACAATTTTTTTTAGTTTCGCAAAACTTTCTGAGTGTCCCACGTATATATATATTTTTTTTATTTTTTTATTGTTAAAACGATTAAAGGTAAAGATAAATCACGTGTGCCGGAGTAAAAATGCTCGAGCAAGCTCTGATTGTCTAGCGGTCTGCGTATATACACGCTGAAATTTGAGTCGCTTAATTCCCGGAAGAGGGTCATTATACTCATCATTATGAACAACTTATACTATGGGAACAATCCCGAAATCGCGAAAAAAATATCTGTTGGTCCCTACATTTGTGTCCTCTTAAATCAATAGAATGTAGGGACCACCTGATTTTTTTTTTTGCGAATTCAGGGTGGGTCCCTTAGAAAAAGTTGTTTATAATTCCCGAAAAGGGGTCATTGTACTTATGTACAATGACCCCTTTTCGGGAATTAAGCGACTTAAATTTCAGCGTGTATATATATACGTATAATATTTATTCTTTGCGGAAAAATAACCCACAACCCTACACCTACAATAGACTCGATCAGTTGTTTAGACAGCCCTAATTAAAACACACCAAAGGATACTCAATACTCATACATCGTGGATGCATTTTAGGTACATATAGATCGATGCATTTTAGATAAAATACACAAAACCCGAAACAAACTATCCGTAGGCTATTATAAATAAATAGGTAAGTGTTGCCGTTTTAAAAATATCTGAAATACTATAACGACTATCAAAATCTACTAAAGGTTCACAGAAAATAACGGATGATTAATAAAAAAACAGTCAATTAAATTATTAAACTAGTACCTAGTCAATCTACTGAAAATGGCAACGGTAAACCACAGATTATATAATAGTGCTGAACCCCGCACTTTAGGCACTGCTAATAATAGCAAGCGCTCCGGTGCGAGGCACGGCGCGGCACCCCTCCTTCCGCGCGGGGCGGCACCGGTCGCGGGGTCGCCCCGCGGCCGGGGCCAATCAGTCGGCTGTCACGCGCGAGCTCGTTGTGACGCACATTCGTATTAAAAATTGCTTCGGTTTTTCACTGCCAAAGAAACTTTACTACACTTTAGTTTTTAATTATGGCTGCTCGAAGGAAAGCGAAAAAGTACTGCATAGCATTCGGGTGTTTAAATAGTGACAGAGACCCAGAATTATCATTTTTTACGCTTCCCGTGGATGTTGAAAAGTAAGATATTTGTACAATTTATTTACCTATTTAGATTATTCCTTTTTAGGGTTTCGTAGTCAAACAGTCCTTATAGTTTTTTGTAACATTCATTTCATTCGAAGATTGAGAGTTCTCATGACGCTTACAAAGTTATGGCAAATCTGTAATTTAAACGTCATTTTAAGGTTACACCCCAACATGTAAAGTGGTGGGGCTCATATGTCTTTGAAAATTCTGTATAACTTGTACTACTACGGAACCCTACCCTGTGCGTGGTCAGACACGCACGTGGCCGGTTTTTTTTTTTCATTGCTTGTTCGTTGATGTATGCTCGGGGTTAGCCGGGAGAAATTTCGACATATAGGTACGATGATCCCTACCAATACCGTACCGGATACGGTACCATCTATTGATGGTTGATGTATACCTACTTTTTAATGTTAGTCGACCAAATTATACATTTAACAATCTCAGACCAAAATAGATAGACGGACCGCGTAGTACTAACGAATGAAGCCAGAAAAAGGAATACAAATGGCAAAGGAGTACCTACTTACTATTCCGCCCACCGCCGTGTTCACGAGCCGCAGTCTCGAGCGTACGTCTAATCCTCAAACTAAAAGAATATGATTGTCGCTCCCGACCGCGGCTCGCGATCCCTGTGGGTTGAATTTGCCATTTTCTATTATTTTTTCTAGCTTCATTCGTAAGTTCTTCGCGCTCCGTCTATCTTATTTTGTTGGTCTGAGTTAACAATGCTTCGTCTATTTCAGGCACCGGAAGTGGTTAGAATTACTACATAGAGAAGATTTGTTAGCCAAAAAAGATTTGATATCAAAGAGCTATTTTGTTTGTGCGGCACATTTTGAAAATTCTGCGTTTAAGAAAGGCCTTAGATATGACTCACTTCCAATTAAAGTGTCACCTGACAATCCAGGAGAAGGCCTGAATCTCGCAGCCATAAAAAGCAGATCGAAATTTGAACTTATATCGAATATAGAAACACAAAAAGCAAATACAGTTTCAATCGAAACTCAGACTGACTCTGTGGAACTATCTGAAATGGCAACTCAGACCATTGAAGACGCAACACCGTCCCAATCATTGATAACTCAAAATTCTCGGAAACGCAAACTTTCAGAAGTTCCAGAAGATGAATCGTCTACATAAATGCTTAGCTTAATACGAGAAATAACAGAAATAGCAAGAATACAAAAGAAATCGGAAGGAAAGAATACAATTATTACATGACTAAGCATCCTGATGATGAAGTTGGTAGAAGATTTGAGGAGTTGATCGACTGGCAGCAGAACAACAAATGATTAAAATTAATCGACTCAGAATTCAAAGATTTCTATTTAAATAATCTTACTACCGACTTTTACATAACTTAACAATAAACCTATATTTCCCCGAAGGAGCAGGCAGAGGTGTATAACTGTATAGTACACCCACATTTAGCTAGTTATAAATCTCATGTAATAATAGGTTATATTGCCATTAATCGGGCACAACTCGACTCCGAGCTGTTACTGAGGATGACCTATTGTAAAAAACCCAATAACACTTTGATGACCTAGGAATCGAACCCAGAACCTCACACTTAGCAATCGCTTGCGACCACTACACCAACGAGGCAGTCTACCGATTTTCAACTAAATAAATGTAATTATATTTTTATAAATAATTAACATTACAGACTAAATTTATTCATAGATTTAAAACTATGTATTACTTTATTATATTTACTTCGTAACATTGTAACTTATTCATTTAAAATGAAACGCAAATAACTAATATATTAAGACCGACGTTTAGACCAGGTTTCAACGGCCGTGGTAAGAAGCAGGCTGATTCAGCGGTGTTCCTCCGTTTCCGAGATGAAAGAATGTGCTCGTTAAATCCGTTTTTAGGGTTCCGTAGTTCCTACAAGGAAAAGGAAGCCTTATAGTTTCGTCATGACCGTCCGGCTGTCCGTCTGTCCGTCTGACCTAATCCTTTACAGCTTAATTAGTTATTACTTGTTTATTTATACTACACTACATATTATTACCACATGATTATATACTTATTAAGTCTGACAACTGGTCTAACCTCCGAATGTCGGTATTACCCAGAAACTGGGTTGCGGGGGCCTGATGGCAGTCGCTCCGTGTAAAATACTGATGTTCAGCCGCATCAAGGGGTCTACTCCCGTTTGACGATATTCGATAAATCGTACGATTCATCGCACAATTTGCTACTCCGGTCAACCATCGTTCCCTTATCGCATGCGATGATCGTGTTTTGACGTTTGTTTTTCTCATCTCCGGTAAATTGTATACGACTATGAACCGTAGTCTATGTTAATAGTGCCTTTTTTATGTGCCTATCTTTATTATGTAAGTATCAGTCGGAACGAAAGTTCGTACTACGTTTGTCGTTCGTAAAACGCGAGTAGACCCCCTGGTTAGACTGGAAGCCGTTGGGGTCGGCTTCCAGTCTAACCAGATGCGGCTGATGGGAAATGAAATAGATGGGAAAAGGCTTGGAGGATGATGATGATGTTTATATACTTATTAAAACTATTACTTAAATCGTTTTGAAATTTTACTATTATTTTGGCTGATGACCATAATAATAATGTAAGTACCTACGCTAGTTGAGATAAACTATATCTAATTCGAAATAAATTCTTAACTATTTCTGCCTTTTGTTGTCATGAATACGAAAGCACACAGATATAGCCGATGTTATTATATTTCGACCTACATACGTTCACGTTTTTGAATAGATAATATTTATGTAGCGTATACCTAGATAATAATATACTTGATAGTATTATTATGAAAGCGTTTACAATATATTGATAGAATAGTAGAATAGGTCATATTTTCTGTCTACGCAAGAGATTATACAGGTTGAAATCAAATAGAGGCGACAAATTATATGGAAAAAAAATGCTAATTAAATATAGAATTGCATTGAATTACAATTTTAAAGGTGGAAAAGAAAAGAAATAAAAAGAAAAAAAATGTATTTATGTATTATGTATTTCTTCCAATGTAAAGAAAGAAAGAAAGAAAATATTTATTTCAGTCTCGGTACAGGAGAGAGAAAAATAACTAAAAAAAGACGTGTGGCACTCGGAGACTACCGCGGTAAAGCTATTGCATAGCATTTTTTATGTAAATACAAAGAGGAGGTGCCCTAACGCCGAAACTCTAAGCAGGCATGAGTCACCAGATTGCGGGGCGAAGAGGGGGATTACGCATGCGCAGTAACGCCGATACAACCAATGCCACCTAGAGGCGATTTGCAGAACTAAAGAGACAAGCGTGATATTTCAAAAAGTCATTAAAAGTTCTGCTATTCATCGATAGATGGCAAAACTAAAAAGTATCACCGCTGTGCCGGTCGGAGTGGGGGGTCTTAGGTTATTTTCGTTACGGAATTTCTGGATTCGGTCTCCACGCTCAAGGCACAGAGTAACCGTGCTCAAGGCCCGCGATAGAAGCTATGCAATAGCTTAATAACATAATAACAAAAAACATAAAATTGACATGCCTGTATGAGACTAAAAAAGGCCCCCATCTCAGCATATGCTACAACACCGAAGTTGCAGCGCTGGTTTTCGGATGGGTCCCGGAAATGTACCTACCAAACCCAACCTTATTTTTCGCCAACGTTTTTGTATGGAAAGTCAATTTTTTTGTCACGAGAGAACAGCATGCAACAAGAAGACTTAGTATGTCACTATAAAAGAACAAATATGAGTACTTGTTGTCTAAAAGATACTAAGTACAAAAACTAAACTGATATAATTTGGCTGTGTACGTGTACTCGTAGTTTTTTAGATGATAACAATAGATAAAACTATTGAAAGTATTTGTTTTCACTATTACACTAAAAAAAGGTCATTGACAACCATCAATGTAGCCCTTATCTCTGAAGACCTAAATACAGCTCAACAACACAACATTACAGCCAAATACCCCAAATAGGCTTCTTTTAAAAACATTTTTAGCTGTAACTATTCAGTTTGTGGCAGTGAAAAAAATATATGTTAATCTTGATCGTATTTTCTGAAACTGTATTGTGCCCAAAACACGTTTTCTTGAAGTTTTCTCGATATAAAAGAATTGTAAACTAACCTCTTAAAACATGCTTTAAAGCAAACAATCACTATTATTTACTAAATATTATAAATAAAATTAAGAAAACATCTGAGAAAGACAATAATCTAAACATTTGTTGTTTCTGTTTTTCAAATAAGCTTTTAGTTTTTTATTAAAAAAAATACATGTTAATTTTTATTCAAGTTGAGCGGCGTATCCGACGTCCCTCGGCTCGTTGCCACTCTTTCAGTTCTGTACGAAACGACAGTGACCGCAGAGGTCTGATTTTTTAGGTGTTGTCTATACCAGTTCAATCCTGTTAGTATTCACCTTTTCATATTTACATAAATATTATTTTATTATAATGTGCGTGGATATTGTAACGCCAACGATTTCTGAAGGGTTAAGTTCTTTTAATCATTGATTAAACGTCACTTCACCAATGACATAACCGACATTTTAAGTAGTAGTAGAGCTCCTTTGTGAAAGAGCTCGTCCGGGGAAGTACTTCCGCCGTATCTACTTCTCCGCCAAATAGTGATGCTTGCATTGCTGTGTTTAGGTCTGAAGGGTACGGGTGCCGGTGAAATTACAATCACATGAGACTTTCCATCTTCATGTCTCAGTTTGGCGAACCGACTTGCGGTACCATTTAGGTAACAGCCTAGGTGGTACTAAAGTTGTTATGGGCAAAGGTAACCGCTTAACATCAGGTGGGCCTTCAGCTCGTTTCGTCATAATATACAATTAAAAAAAAAAAAAAATTAAGGTCAAAACAATCAAAAAATCAAAACAAAATAATTTCTTCGATTTGATAAACCACAAATCCTGGCCAAGGAAAACCGATATGTACCTAGAATGCTCCGTGAGGCTATTGAAATTAAAAATTATCCTAATTTTAATAGAGAAGATGGTTGGCAGCTACCACCTGTTTGGAACCTAACAAAGCAATTAGTATACAGGGTCACCAGATATAGATGAAGATTTTTCAGGAAGTTATTAAAGAATGGTTTGATTAGGGTTTTGTTAAATTATATTATAGTTTAACTTTGTCCGTTATTAAAATGATATTACACTCGAAAACATCCATAATCTTCTGAGAAAACATCATTTATATCTCTCTACCCTGTATACCAATTGCTTTGTTAGACTGTACTATTAGATATTCTGTGCCCAAACTAAGCAGAGCTTGTGCTATGGGTACTAGATAATGGATATAATACTTAAATGTAAAAACATACTTATAATACATAAGAAACACCCAGACCAACACAAACACTTATGTTCATCGCACAAGTATTTGTGTCCTGTGGGAATCAAATCTACGACCTCGTGATCAGCTGTCCGATACTCGAACCATTAGACCACGTCGTAGTCGAGAGTATAAGCAGGGATTAGATAACCCACTTCTTCTTTTCGTGTCAATGGCTATTGATTAGATGGTATTTGACCAAATAGTGACAATACCTCTGTTCGTAGCCTGTAGCAGGTGTTCCCGGGAACAGGCAGGACACAGTGGGTAGGCAAGTAGACGTGCTTTGCGTAGGAGCCCCGCAATCCCACTCACATTGATGGAGTCTCGCCTGGCTAGATTATACTTGCAGTGAACAACTCACAGAAATAGACAGAGTAGAATGGTGGTCATCACAATTTTACTTGCGATTCATGCGTGGCAACTTTCGAACAAACTACGCCTTACATATGGACGTCATTAATTTTTAAAAGTTATCTTTAATCAAATGTATTTTACAGCTTTTGTTCCTGCAGTTAGAAACAGCACAATAAGGCATTTATGCGGGTTTTTAACCGACGAAAAAAAGGAGGAGGTTCTCAATTCGACGCGTATATATTATTATTATTATTTATATTTTTTTTATGTATGACCACGCATAACTTTTTACAGAGTGACCCGGTTTTGATGATTCTTTTTTTAATGGATAGGGTATGCCTCGGAGAGCACATTAAGCTGTCAGTCCCGGTTGTCATACGAATATCTATGGCAGTCGTTACAGGTAGTCAGAAGCCTGAAAGTCTGACAACTGGTCTAACCTCCGAATGTCGGTATTACCCAGTAACTGGGTTGCGGGGGTCTGATGGCAGTCGCTCCGTGTAAAATACTGATGTTCAGCCGCATCTGGCTAGACTGGAAGCCGACCCCAATATAATTAGGAAAAGGCTCGGAGGATGATGATGAGGGTATATCTCGAATATGGTCCCATTTAAATTTCAAAATCAAAATCTACCCCTAAGGGTAGTAAAACAGGGGATGAGTGTTTGTTCACCCACTGAATTCTTACCTGTTAACCGATTCTGTTGAAACTTGACACACATAAATATAGTTCTAGACACTACGACGTAATGGAGACCTGGAGTTAGATTTTAACCACAAAAAAATTAAAAATTAAACTTTTTAACAAAAAATTGAACCGACGAAAACAGAAACTGAAAAGCGAAAAATAACTAATTATGAGTCGGCGCCAAACAACCAATCAACGAAGATCATTAAATTACTTTAAATAAATAATAAAAACAACGTCACATCAAATACAACGTGAAATTTTCAACGATAAACAATAACTTTCCAAAAATGCGTTCTCCGCTCGGCCACTTGCAACTTACACGCACTTTGCTTGTTAAAAGTTCGTTTGGCGCCGACTCATAATTAGTTATTTTTCGCTTTTCAGTTTCTGTTTTCGTCGGTTCAATTTTTTGTTAAAAAGTTTTATTGTTATAGTATTTACAGAAAAAAGTCATAAGCCGTACTGAGAAAGGCTTTGAAATGCACTCCACTATGGTGCAGTGTTGGCTCGCGCGTCCTTCCCACTTTTCCATTCTATCTATTTCTGTGGCCCCACTGGTACCTAGACTATTTTTCGTTGAAATCAGATTGATGATTGATTTTTTTGATTATTCATGAATAAATAAATAATAAATAAATAATAAATAAATAATGATTACAACAGCGAGCTACGTAACATTTCACACATGACAACACTGCTTTAAATACCAGCCATGCCAGCTTAAATAAGTAATTTAGGTGCGGTTAATGAGTTCGTAAGTAAGCAGCGATTCGCTAATGACTAATATAAAATTATAAAGTCGGTGAGTAATAAAATACCTACCTATTTTCAGAGACTTTGTTGAAAATCAATTCTTGATACCTACTTAGGTATTTGATATTGATTGAATAGGATAAACTCATACCTATCTTGTATTGCACTTTGTCTTAAATAGGTACCGTATAAAAAATTAGAATAGTGAAACAATATTAGGAAACTTGGTATATTTTATTATTTAGTAGCAGTGATAGCCTAGCGGTTGAACCATGGAGAACAGACTTTTCTTCGTGGGTTGAACGCTTGCCTTCCATGGTGGAGGTTGTGAGTTCGATCCCGGCCCGCACCTCTGACTTTTCGAATTCATGTGCGGATTTATATTCGATTATCACTTGCTTTAACGGTGAAGGAAAACATCGTGAGGAAACCTGCACACCTGAGAGTGCTCCATACAGTTCTCAATGGTGTGTGTAGTCCGCCAACCCGCACTAGGCCAGCGTGGTGGACTAAGGCCTTAACCTTCTCATACTGAAAAGAGGCCCGTGCCCAGCAGTGGGACAGTATTAGGCTGGTTATGTTTATGTTTATGGTATAATCCGAAAGAAACCAGCGCTCATGCACACAGATGCACCCTAAGGATATTTGTTTTCGCGATGCTTACTGGACGATGTAGACATAGACATGTGGACATGTCTATGTTGGTGGTTATATTATTGTGTATTTTCTAAATTAATGTATTTACCTAGTAATTTTTACCTAATAATTTTGATTTATTGAATTGTAACTCGAGTGATTATGTTTCAAAAACAATGTAAAAATTGTTTCTGAATAAATTGAATTGACTGAGAGCGCGCTCTCAGTAGGTCCACATGTAGCGGTGAGCACGGTTTGAGGTGCATGTGTGTGCGTGAGTGCTGGTTTGTACCTACACGGAGGAGCATGGTTTTGTTGGCTTCACTATGATTGTTCGCAGCACTTCGTCTATATTATATACTATGTCTGTGTTCGTAACATACTACTTACTCATAAAAATAGTGTGAGGTGTGATATTTCTTAGGTATCTCAACCGATTTTTTGTCCTAAATGCGGATTATTATACAAACTAAATTGGGGTACCATAAAAACTCAATTCTCATGGTGTTCGGGAGAATCCTGGACGGAAGGCCGCCATAAAATTCCCGGAATTAAGAACGCCGTTACGGGTTCCCTTACTTCCCTTACAAACTGCTTTCGACAGCTGATCTAGGGGCAAAAAAATATTCTACATCGGCTGTTTATTATCGCACGCAAGGCGTTATTCAGGCTAATGGATTTTGTTACGATTGTATGCTGAACTGTACAAAGTTTTGGTTTGAATACTTATGGATAAAGTTCACATGTAACCATATTCCTACTGTAACTATATTTAAAAGCAGATAAATATTTGAATTGAATTGAATGAAACATATTATCAAAAATTCACTTGTGTAGGTTTACGCTTAAAATTCTGTCCACGCCACATGAACAAAGCACGAAGATAATCAAACTCGGCATGAATACCACGCTTTATTAAAAAAAACTGGCCAAGTGCGAGTCGGACTCACGCCGTAAGGGTTCCGTACGACCCAGTGACCTGATACCCCATAGAAACTGATTTAATTTACGAAAGTTTATCAAAAGACATCAACGATCGTCGTACGCGATATGTGAATTTTTACATCTCTTTCTTACTTAGGTACCACAACATATGTCTACGTTTGCCATATTTTTAGTATTTGTTGCTAAAGTAGTATGCACTATAATCAGACTAAGTTTGACGCTGGTATGTAACTATTACCGTTTTAAAGATAGAGCAGGAACACAAAATTTAAAAAAAAAACATGTTTTTCGAGGTTTCTTGTATGGGGACCCCCTTTTGAGTCCCTTAAAAACTTCTTAGGTTTTCGCGATCACTACACATTATAATAAAACAAAGTTTAACCGGATTAAATCGCGTATATTATTTAAATTGGTTTTCCTGACGTTTCGAAAGCTTTGCAGCATTTCGTGGTCGCAGGTAGACTAAGATGACAATCGTCTTTACAGATATTTCTAAAAAAATATTTTAATCTACCGTACAATATTATTAATTAAAATCGTTTCGGTGCACGCAGTAATCACTCACAATATCATTATCTTTTACAGTGTTGCGTGCTGTTTGGGACTTGATCCAGTTAAACTTTGTTTTATTATAATAGGGTCCCGTTTGGTTACGGAACCCTAAAAAACAGCGCGCGTCACGTCTGCGTGACGTCATGGTGCCAGCACGGCCGGCGTCAGTAAGGCGTGATCACGCCGTGCGAGTAGACGGGTGCCCACGCGCGCGCGCACCTCCCCCCTCGCCTCACCACACCTCCCGCCACGCCGTACACGCGCCCTCGCACGGATACGATGCGTAGGAACAAAAGCTCCGCCGAAATATTTCAGAACACCGTACTGCGCATCAATGACCTGAAAACTATGCAATTAATACATGAGTACAAAAAAGAAGAATGTCTCTGGAACACCTCTCTAGATGACTACCCAAACAGACACAAGAGATTACAAGCCGCAGGAAAGATAGCGAGGATACTTAACATACAAGACTTCGATGGGAAACATGTCATGATTAAATTCAAGAATCTGCGAAACTCTTACTGTCAGGAATTGAAGAAGATAGCGCATAGTTTGAGTGTAGTCGGGTCAGAAGATTCGCCCGCTTTGTACCGACCTAAAGTACGATGGTTTCCTCTCATGGACTCGTTCATCCGTCCTCATTTGCAGAAACCCCATCCAGCATTATTTCCGACGCTAGTAAGTTTTTTTTTAAACACACATTAATTTCTATTCCGTGCCTAAAAACTTTAAAACTAAATATCATCAACTCAGCCTATCGCAGTCCACTGCTGGACATAGGCTTCTCCCAAGTTGCGCAACAACACTCAGTTCTCTGCCTTCTGCATCCAGTCCCCCCAGCCACGTCCTTCAGGTCGTCGGTCCACCTGACGGGGGCGTGCCCTACGTTGCGTTTGCCGATTCGCGGTCTCCACTCAAGGACTTGTCTGCTCCAGCGGCCATCGGTCCTTCAACAGACATCACCAGCCCACTGTCACTTCAGCCTACTGATCCTACAAGCTATGTCTGTCACTCCGGTTCTTCTCCGGATAATATCGTTACGGATTTTATCCTTCAATTAAACTCCAAGCATAGCTAGTTCCATAGCTCGCTGAGTGACTTTGACTTGTGGACTAGACCAAGTGTCAGTGTCCACGTCTCGGCATTAAGTCATGACAGGCAGGACGCACTGGCTGAAGACCTTCGTCTTCAAACTTTACTTTCAACTATTGAAAACTAAATATAGGTACTAATATTTCCAGATACAACAGCAAGAAAACGAGACAAACGCCAAAATTGAATGTTATGAGATTGATGAGCAAGAGGACTGGGAGGTGCCGTCGAGAGACAGCATCATCCCAGAGACGAGCTGCTCCCAGTCTGATCAATTTGCCAGTGAAAACGACGAGCTGTCAAACGATTCTCGAGTGAAGCGGCGGAGGCTGTCCAACTCGAGCAATCAGAGTCAACATATCATCCGGAACGAAGTCTTCCTTCCAACTGATGGGCCTGATGGTCAGATAGCTCCTAGAGAAGACACGTTCGATAGTTTTGGGAAGTATATTGCCTCGTTGCTAAGGAATCTGCCGCTGGAAAAAGCCTTGAGGCTGCAGCCAAAGATAGTTACTATGATCGTGGAAGTCGGAATCAAAGAGGAAGAAAAAGTAAGGGAGATAGAAACTGACAGGCTCGAAGATTTTGTTGAGTCAGAGTGATGGCACCGCGTTTATATGTAAAACCTCGGACGAATAAAAAAGGCGGATGGAATCTCGCTACACAATAAGTGAATCATCCATAGTAAGCCGGCTCGCTGAAAACCTGCTGTTTACATCTGTTCTACCCGTAGAATTGTATTTTTGTATTTTAAATACAATTTCATTACAATCTACATACAAATTTGATTTTTATGTTCTACGGGTAGAACAGATGTAGGCAGTAGGTTAAAAATACGCACACATTCACACACATAGTATGCCAAAAAGCCGCGATTGCGCAAAAAATCTAGTGTGACGGTAGTCATTGTTGTAGTGTCACAAATAAAATAACAGTGTTAATCTGTTATGTTAAAATGCTTTTGAAATTATAGTGGGTTTAGGACAAAAATAGTGCTGCAGTCTTTGTTTAGCGAGATTCCGTCCGCCTTTTTTATTCGTCCGAGTGTAAAACGTTGTTTTCCCCGATTTTAATGTAAAAGTAACACGGTATACATAATAATTATTATAATGTTATAACAGCTGTGTCATAATAACTTGATTTTATTTATTGTATAAGCACAGACATAGTAATATGTCTTTGTGTATAAGTTAAAAATAAGATTCTGTATGTAACTTTGTAATTGGACCAATTTCAGTACATTTCAAAGTAAATGATTTAAATTTTCTCCTGTTAATAACTGTTATAATATTTGAAGTTGAACTTGAAGACGTGTTAATTCTTGCTAAGATTGCTAGAAAACGTGTTAATCCATGAAAGTTATGTAAGTAGATTTTTAAGATACTTAATTACTTAATTAAATAAGGTTAAAATGTTAATTGAAATGATTGCTACTTATTTGTACTTGACATTCCTAAAAAAATAAAGCTATATTTTGCAATTAGTGTTTTCTATTTTCTGCAACGTGTTATTGAAATAACTGAAATTCCCTTCAGGGGTCATTATAGTCATCAGTATGAACAACTTTTAGTAAAGGATTCACTGAATTCACTTAAAAAATTTGCTGATCCCTACATTTTAACGATTTATCAGAAAAATTTAGGCATCAGCTGATTTTTTGCGATTTCGTGGTTGGTCCCATAGTAAAAGTTGTTCATGCTGATGAGTATAATGACCCCTTAAGAGGTTATCAGTTATAAAAAAAAAAAAAACTTTATTTCAGGCAAGGCGACGACATACACATACACCCATATCACATTATTACAATTAGATTTTTTTTTTTTTTTTATTTTTTTTTTTTTCTCCTGATTATAAAGAACACGGTTCTTAATAATACATTACAATCTAGCCTACAAGACTAATAAGTAATTTTAATCTAACTTATTTTTCTACGTTGTATATGTTTGATAACTAAGAATAATGTCCATTGCATTTACTTAGAGTCTGATAATATAATATAAAAACACTTTGTTCATGTGTTATATGTACACACGGCTACACATCAAGCTGTACAAAACCAGTAAAGGCTGACCTCGCGTTGTAAGGAAAACCTATACAATGCGAGGTCAGCTTATACTGGAAATGTACAGCTTGATGTGTAGCCGTGTGTACACAGTAGTACTATTTTGTTTACTGTTGTTCACTACACTAACTCAAAAGGTTTAGTTCTTTTCAGTCTTCGCACAATGTCCGTGTTGTCGAGCAGCTGGATGGCTTCGACATTCACATGTTGATGAAGTCTACGTTCGTGGACTTCAGCAATTTTTTTTATTATTATGTTGTTGACGAATTCCATTTTAAGGTCACGATGGAGGTCGTCGTTTCTTATATATCAGGGAGCGTTGACAATTTCCCTGAGCACTTTATTCTGGAATGTTTGAATGATTTTAATATTACTCCGGCAAGTACAGCCCCAAAGTTGGATTCCGTACGCTGCCGTGTCACTCGCAGGTCTGTTATCTTAAGATACATGAGTTACGCGTAACAGGTCTAAATCGTATTTTTACATGATCCTCTATCACCCAGTAAAATAATATTTTAATTAACTATTACCAATTAGTCACAATTGCCTATCACCTAACTCTTGAAACTATGATTTTGCCATTGTTAGTTATGGTAAAATACTGTATCTTAAGTTACATCAATTACGCGTGATAAGTTGCGAGCGCATCGAGCAAATCCTAACTCTGCTAACTACTAGATACATTATGTATCCGTGACTGTAGTGCGCGTATTAACTGATGATGATGTGGATATTATGAGAGCTTCACGAACAAACATGGTTCTAAAAGTAATAGCCCACGGCAACATGTGGACCAGCTGAAGAAAAATAACTACCTTTCTGAAATCAATAGGTGGATTAAAAAAATCGCGGTCGAATATGCAGGAGTAATGTTCACAAACCTATTTTTTTTGGTTAGTATATCAGCTTGATGTATCTCATTTACCGGGTTTTTGAAAAGTGTACGTACTTTAAAATAATTTTCAAAAGCCTTCAAAATACGCACTGTCTGTGGTTGGTTTTCCACTGGTTATTTTATGAAAATGTGTGTTAATAAATTATTATTTTATTACACAAGAAATTGAAGTAAATAGGTCCTAAACAAGGCAATGAAAAGCCAACTGGCACCTTAAATTATGGATTTCAGTCATGGTTTCAGAGTTTCAGATAATTTCTAAACGCTCGAATTGTGCTTAGATAAAACCAAACAGTTTTTAGTAACTTCGTTGGTAATTTTTACTGTTTGACGTTTATTCAATAACTACAAAATTTGTATAAAAAAGTGCAGTTATAAATGCAGTTTATGACGATACCCTTTAATCAGCAGTCGATTTAGACCCAAAAAACTGCCACCATTACCTTATTTTCAAAATAATCACCTTATGTCGCTTCGAGGCTAGTAGTTCTGGTCTATACTTTTCTTTTAAGTATTTTTTGGTCTTACTATTCTGTTATCTTAGCTGGACCCTAGTATTATTTATGACAACTAATTTGCGTAAAATTTCTTATATATCGGCACCAAACGAAATAAAAATTTGCGTGAAGTACTTAGCCGGTTGTGTTTTTGTTCGACTCAAAAGGGCATCGGTATCTTTCTTTTAGATACCCTGGGAAATCAGAATTTATGGCAAATATTGCTTCTTTATCACTTTTTAAAACATCTATTACCTAGCTATTTCTTTAATATTTCATTGTTGATTTCCTACCATGAGATTAAATATCTTTTCGGTGTTTTGTGCTATAGTGGAAGTTGAAAGTTATTTACAGTAGAGGACATATTCTACGCTCTGTCTACTGGGATTTAATTTAGCTAACAGATTTTTAACTACAGCATCGGAGGCAATAGATTCTCCTTATTCCGTCACTATGTAGTTTTATGATATTTTGGACAAAATTTAAAACGGACACGTACTGACAGCGCATTTTTGAGATATTTTTTTTCGAATGCAAGAAATTTATCATCTGGCTCTGATTAAATCCTTCTAAATCTCGAAGCAAAAGTAATACAACAAAGAAATTTAGCGTAAAATCATCTGAAGGGTTGACGATTATAATGAAATCAAAAGCATTTCGATTGCATTATTATTTTTATATAAGACCGCGAACTTTTCAATCCACGTATTTAGGCATTAAGAATAGTTGCATTTTGAAGATAGTTGCATTTTGAAGATGCTCAACTTACATAGTCGTCAAGAAATCATACGATGAAAAATTATTCAAAGATTTGCATGTGTATTGCAAAACTGTGTTGGACTTAGTTAAAAAAGAAGTACCCCGGGAAGTAAGGCGAAGGAGTGTAAGTGAAAGAAAGAAAGCAGACTTAGATGCAGATGTAGATTTAGATAAGATCTTACATATCTAGGATTTAGTTTTTTTTTGTACCTCTCTAAAATAATTTTGATAATACTAAGTTCTCATTCCAATTTTTATGTTAGTTATGAAGTTTATTAAGTTTATTTGTTTTAAAAGTTATCGAATCTTGGTTAGAAGAAGTTTGAGTTTTCGTTTTACTTTTTGACTCATTAAAAAGGATATTTTCATGCATTTGAAAATTTGAGTTTTTACTAGATAAGTCATAAGTCATTATTCATTTGTTTAGATGAGTACTATTTTTTCTATTCCTTTATAAACTAATTTAATTTAATACTAAATAATCAGTCAGACAAACTTTAGTTAAAGATACCTGTGTTTAGCAAAACATTCCATATTACACTTTTTGCGGCTAAGTCACGTATCTTAAGATAGAGAGCACCGCGTAACAACCAATGTATAGAGAGCTTGTCACACCTATCTCTGTTATAGCTAATAACTCTGAAAATTACGAAGTTTTCAAAAATCTATAAATTGCCCCGTTTTCCTCAGACTTTAATACAACCAATTATGTAAAAATATTTCCCGAAAGTTTTGAAACATTTAAGATAATCGCAATTATCTGTAAAAAACTTTAAACGGTGATATCTCAAAACTATGTTTCGTGAGATACAAGAGATAGGCCTGACACGGCAGTACGTCCAAATCGGCATGAGTATATGCTTGTATAATAATAATTTGCTAGGTATTGATAGGCAGGATTTCCTACCGAGTAACCAATACATATTTTTGTATCGCATATCGAGTTCCTTCCTTTTCTTTTTAACGTGAGCTTTCCAGCGGAGCTTTGCGTCAAGTGTAATGCCAAGGTATTTGGCTGTGTTTGCATAAGGCACTTCTGCCGTGTCAGGCCTATCTCTTGTATCTCACGAAACATAGTTTTGAGATATCACCGTTTAAAGTTTTTTACAGATAATTGCGATTATCTTAAATGTTTCAAAACTTTCGGGAAATATTTTTACATAATTGGTTGTATTAAAGTCTGAGGAAAACCGGGAAATTTATATATTTTTGAAAACTTTGAAATTTTCAGAGTTATTAGCTATAACAGAGATAGGTGTAACAAGCTCTCTATACATTGGTTGTTACGCGGTGCTCTGTATCTTAAGATAGGTGACTTAGCCGCAACAAGTGTAATATGGAATGTTTTGCTAAACACAGGTATCTTTAACTAAAGTTTGTCTGACTGATTGTTTAGTATTAAATGAAATTAGTTTATAAAGGAATAGAAAAAATAGTACTCATCTAAACAAATGAATAATGACTTATGACTTATCTAGTAAAAATTCAAATTTTCAAATGCATTAAAATATCCTTTTTAATGAGTAAAACGAAAACTCAGACTTCTTCTAACCATGATTCGTTAACTTTTAAAACAAATAAACTTAATTAACTTCATAACTAACATAAAAATTGGAATGAGAACTTAGTATTATCAAAATTATTTTAGATACAAAAAAAAACTAAATCCTAGATATGTAAGATCTTATCTATCTTCATCTGCATTTAAGTCTGCTTTCTTTCTTGCACTTACACTCCTTCGCCTTACTTCCCGGGGTACTTCTTTTTTAACTAAGTCCAACACACTTTTGCAATACACATGCAAATCTTTGAATTATTTTTCATCGTATGATTTCGTGACGACTATGTATATTGAGCATCTTCAAAATTCAACTATTCTTAATGCCTAAATACGTGGATTGCAAAGTTCGCGATCTTATATAAAAATAATGATGCAATCGAAATGCTTTTGATCTCATTATAATCGTCAACCCTTCAGATGATTTTATGCAAAATTTCTTTGTTGTATTACTTTTGCTTCCAGACTTAGAAGGATTTAATAAGAGCCAGGTGATAAATTTCTTGCATTCGTAAAAAAAAAATCTCAACAATGGGCTGTACATGTCCGTTTTTTTTCTTCCAAAATACCACAAAACTACATAGTGACGGAATAAGGAGAATCTATTGCATCCGATGCTGTAGTTAAAAATCAGTTAGCTGAATTAAATCCCAGTAGACAGAGCGTTGAATATGTCCTCTACTGTAAATAGCCTTCAACTTCCACTATAGCACAAAACATCGAAAAGATATTGAATCTGATGGTAGGAAATCAATAATGAAATATTAAAGAGATAGCTAGGTAATAGATGTTTTTAAGAAGTGATATGGAAGCAATATTTGCCATAAATTCTGATTTCCCAGGGTATCTAAGAGAACGATACCGATGCCCCTTTGAGTCGAACAAAAACACAACCAGCTAAGCACTTCACGCAAATTTTTATTTCGTTTGATGCCGATATATAAGAAATTTTACGCAAATTAGTTGTTATAAATGAAACTAGGGTCCAGCTAAGACAACAGAACAGTAAGACCAAAAAATACTTAAAAGAAACGTATAGACCAGAACTACTAGCCTCGAAGCAACATAAGGTGATTATTTTGAAAATAAGGTAATGGTGGCAGTTTTTTGGGTCTAAGTCCACTGCTGTCGTCATAAACTGCATTTATAACTACACTTTTTATACAAATTTTGTAGTTATTGAATAAACATCAAACAGTAAAAATTACCAACGAAGTTACTAAAAACTGTTTGATTTTATCTAAGCACAATTCGCGCGTTCTGAAATTATCTGAAACTCTGAAACCATGACTGAAATCCATAATTTAAGGTACTAGTTGGCTTTTCTTTGCCTTGTTTAGGACCTATTTACTTTAATATCCTGTGTAATAAAATAATAATTGATTAACACACAGTTTCATAAAATAACCAGTGGAAATCCAACAACAGACAGTGCGTATTTTGAAGGCTTTTGGAAATTATTTTCAAGTACGTACACTTTTCAAAAACCCGGTAAATGAGATACATCAAGCTGATATACTAACCAACAAAAATAGGTTTGTGAACATTACTCTTGCATATTCGACCGCGATTTTTTTAAACCACCTATTGATTTCAGAAAAATAGTTATTTTTCTTCAGCTGGTCCATAAATACTATCATGTTGCCGTGGGCTATTACTTCAAGAACCATGTTTGTTAATGAAGCTCTCATAATATCCACATCATCATCAGTTAGTACGCGCACTACAGTCACGGATAAATACTGTATCTAGTAGTTAGCAGAGTTAGGATTTGCTCGATGCGCTCGCAACTTATCACGCGTAATTGATGTAACTTAAGATACAGTATTTTACCATAACTAACAATTGCAAAATCATAGTTTCAAGAGTTAGGTGATAGGCAATTGTGACTAATTGGTAATAGTTACTTAAAATATTATTTTACTGGGTGATAGAGGATCATGAAAAAATACGATTGAGACCTGTTACGCGTAACTCATGTATCTTAAGATAACAGACCTGCGAGTGACACGGCAGACTTGTAGGCCGTTAACGGCCTACAAGAATTAATTAAATGAATTATTATTATTACTTTATTAATAAATTATACAATTATTATTATTCTTATTATATTATTATTCTTATTATATTACTAATTATTATTATATTATATTATTATTTGTTATTTCAATAACATGATGTATATTCTTTCAAAAATACAACTCGATCTTAGTCATGTTGTCTTGAGAGTCACTTACAATTGCAAACTTGAAGCCTTCGGTTTGATTCCTAGTTTAAACAAATTTCAAGCACCAATAATGTTTTTTACACGTAGGTACCTACGGACAATATTTTTGATAAGCTCACTCACCTTTTGCACATTAAAAGTAGGTACAGTCAACAAATCGGAATCATGACCCACTCAGCCGATAATTCGTATGAAATTGTCAAAACAGTAAAACTTTCTTTTTATTATCATCGTGCTGCATTTAGGACATTTTGAATATTAAGGAAACTGCGTTAATACGGGTCAGAGGTCTATGCAATTTTCAGCTTTGTTATTAAATGCAATAGATTATAATTGGATAAAAAGTTAAGTTTTTTATAAAGCTAGAATTATGTATTGAATTTCGAATGAACTGTCGTTCCGCATAGTTTACCTATAAAAAAGAAGTAAACATTTTTTTTTTTCAAAAACATACTAACTCTTTCTATTCTAGAAGAATATTAATCAAATTAAAAAAAATTGGTAAACTAACTGTCACTGCCCAATAAAATTGATTACAAGTTTGTTGCCAAGGAAATATCTTCAAGCGAAATGCGACCTAGTTGTATTAGAATATTTGTAGAAAATTAAGCTTATGGTGGGTCATGATTCCGTTTAGTCGAGTGTACCTACTTGATTTTTGAGACCTTCTTCTATCGTGTGAATCGTGTTGACATGAGCTACATAATGAGCTCATACCGTGAGAAAAAGATTAGCCAGTCAGCAGGTCGATAGCTCGGCTGACTGCCCGATCAATTAAATATCGTGACTAGTGGAGGCTCTTTTAATACACACCTTTTGAGACCTAAACTCTGCATGGGTAATCTTTCAATTCCTAAACACTAGATTTTTTCAAAAGTTAGAAGACGAGACATTCTTTTTCAATTCTTCAGTTTTGAAGAAGGATTGAAATGTTTCGTCAACAGAGAACGAAGAATCCCTCAATGCTTCGCTTCCAACGTCAAATCACTGGCTGATATATTTATTACTTTACCTAACCCACTGTGACGAATACCAAAACAAGTAGGTATGATAAAAAACATAATGGCCACAAAAAATTACCAAACCCGCCAAGTTTACAGAAACAGGTAACAGTCACCCCTACTATCCGCTATCTCTCTCTCTTGTATACGATAGTTATCTTGGGTCCTCTTCGCACGAATCAGACAAACGTCACGTAGGCAGTTTGGCAAGAGAGTTTTCCTTATAATATAATTAGACTATACTTTCACCTAGATTGTTATTCTAAATTTTTCCGACGTTTTAATAGGTACGATGACGTTGTTCCGTGTGGTGCCAGACATAAAGAATTGCACCACCCTATATCTTCTCATGGGTGTCGTAAAAGGCGACTAAGGGATTCACTAGAGGATGGGCAGCAGCGTTCTCTGAGTATTTAACCAACCAACTGCGATCGCCAACCCGCCTGCCAAGCGTGGCGATTATGGCAATTTCCCCCCTTATTGGGGGAGGCCTTTGTCCAGCAGTGGATGTCTTTAGGCTGAAATGATGATGATGATGACATAATGGCAATCACTGGTCCTTTCCGCAAGCTTCATTATTATTACATGATTACAGCAACTGCCAAGCATGGGGTCCTGGGTTCGATTCCCGGGTCGGGCAAAGTGTTATTGGATTTTTTCACTAAGAAATTCTCAGTAGCAGCCCGGTGTCTGGATTTGTGCCCGGTTAATGGCAATAGGCTCGCCCCCTATTACATGGGACTTATAACATAACTGGCGAAATCTGGGTGTACTATACACCTCTGTCTACCCCTTCGGGGAAATACAGGCGTGATGTTATGTTATGTTACAGCAGTATTATCTTTCGACCGGTTAATAAGGAACTGATCGGATCTAAGAACCGGTTAATAAGGAACCTACTGGACTTAAGGACCGATTAATAAATAGCCTATGGTGAACACAAGATTACAGGCTGATTTGAAAAACAATTATGATTCTACGACCTTTTATATTTACTGATATCTAAAGTCAAAAGGAGGTTAATGTGTTTACGTTTATGTAACGATCAATTAATTCAAATTGGTCTATTATACTCCAATGTATCTTATTTGAAATGATTATTATTAAAACAGATACTGATGTGACGTCATTTGATGGGCATTAAGAAAACAACCGTTGCCTTGTTGCTGGTTAAGTGTATTTTCTCCCACTTGCTCGGAAATTGGTTCATTATTCAAAAAAAAGAATACAACAATCGGCTCTATTCCGTACGCAACGAAATAACAGGCCGGTAATATCCAACAGGACTATAATAGAAATTGCTGGACACTTTTATTTTTTATCTACACTCGTATCGTAAAATTCGAATTATGAACTCGAAAGTAATGTCATAATGACATACTTTACGCACATGCACCTGTTATGAATTTAAAAAGTTTCATTACGATACAGTTTGCTGAACAAAACAATGCGGTAATTTAATTTTTTTTCCATAACCGCACACTTCAGCCTAACTAAGGAGTTTTTAATGCCACTTCGACCTAACCAAGGAGTTTTCAAACCTTTTTTTTAGCAGTCGTACAGTTTGGCACCAATGAGTACACAAAATTCAGGGTGGCGCCACTTGTCATACATTGAAAATTTTTATCGTTTAAAATCGCGTTTTTGGCAGAACTTTTGACTGTCATATTGCTTTTAATTATATTTAAGTGTTTACAGGCATATTTTTTGTATGATAAAACAGAGATTGACGGAATCCTGACAAGGATAGAAAATTAGTTCCGATTATAATGTTGTCGCCAGACAATATTTTATTATCTGTGTAGGCGCGCACCAGCGCGCGTGCGCGGCCGCGCGCCTGGTTTACTGGATATGGACATCGTTACTTGTAAATTTATTGTTATTGTTTACGTTATTATTATGGTTTTGTATGTCGAAAGTTTTATTCTGGGCAAAAATATCTGACTACAGCAGTGATACTGAACTGAGGAAAATATGACCCCGCCTGAATTTCTGGATGCAGCAACGTAAATGACGAACAATCTTTTACCAGAGAAATCAAGAAAAACAACGACAATGTTACTAAGATTTTGACTTTGGTATTTTATTTAAAATTGTATGAGTGTAGATAAAATAGTGTATGAAACTGACATAATTAGGTATTAAAACACTCGTGTGATACTATTAAAAACCTCGCCTACGGCTCGGTTTTTAAACTCACACTCGTGTTTTAATAACCCCTATTATGCAACAGTTTCATAAACTACTATTAAATTATGCTACCAAGGTTTTTAAGTACACACTTACATAAATTAGGTGATTTAGGTACACACGGCTACACATCAAGCTGTACATAACCAGTATAGGCTGACCCCGCGTTGTAAGGAAAACCTATACAATGTGAGGTCAGCTCATACTGGAAACGTACAGCTTGATGTGTAGCCGTGTGTACAAAATAATTATCATTATACAGGCTGAATGCGCATTATTTTTTTCAAAACTTTGAAAATAGAACAAGAACCGCGCGCGGGCGAATTGGCATGAATGAAAATGAGATACTGTTGAATTAACTTGTGTTGTGATTCCTCGCAAATGAGAGAAAAGTACTATACAAGTCTCGGCCAAAATAGCAATTAACGGCCTCGTTTAGTTAAAAAGGACTTGGCTTGCGCCTCGTCCTTTCAAAATCACTTGGGAAGTATATAATATAATATTACTCGGCCGTTAATTGCTTCATTTCAGGCCTCGACAGTAATGTACTATTTTTTTTCTAATTTTTCCTTAAATTGTTTTTGAATAGCAGTAAAATTATACAATCTTTAGATGATAAGAAGTAGTCACCTGTTCACAGCTTCAGTCTTTGTTGCATTATTTTCCTCACAACAAGTAAAAGTAAAACACGTAGGGGGGGGAGCGTAAGGTAAATTGACATAATCACACCACTTGGCCGTGATGCCCAGTGGAAGAGTTTAAAAGCTCGTGAAAAATGCCTTAATTTTCATTTTTAACCGACGAAAAAAAGGAGGAGGTTCTCATTAACCTAAAAGAATACTCTTGATAATTTGAATTGTAGTTTAGTTTGTCTTAATTGTGTCCCAATGAAATGTGTTCAGCAAATACATTTTAAAAGTTTTTATTTAACTTGCAATGTTTGTTAGTTGGTTTAGGTAAAATCTTGAAAGCCAAAATTTCCTAATTAAAAAACCAATAACACTTTGCCCGACCCGGGAATCGAACCCAGGACCCCACGCTCAGCAGTCGCGCTTGCGGCCACTAGACCAACGAGGCAGTCGACAAAAAAACAAACAGCAACAGTTGTAAACCCGATGACAATGCAATATTATGGTGTTTAGGAGCTGATCTCATGATGGAGCCGGAAGGTGGTCACAGGATCTCTGCTGTAGTTGCCGTTGACATACCGAGTTTGGGTCTTGTCTTGAAAAATAGACATATCAACAAAAACTTATTATATTTAACAAACTGTATCTTTTTTCTCCAAAAACATTATGAATATTATCTCGCAAAACACTCTGCAAAACTCCAAGGAAGCATGCAAAGTTAGAAAAAATCCCTACCTACTGCCGGGCCCATTTTTTACTCAGATTAGTTAAAATGACCGGCTGTCGCCAAAAATCATCTCCGTCCCTCACTTTTTCAATTATAAGGAGCGCAGAAATATTTCAGCTTTGCGACTTTTTTGCGATCATTTAGGAGACATTAAACAATTATATTTTGGAAGGATTTTGGCAATACGGTCACCAGTAAGAGCAGGAGTTACTTAAATTATCATAATGACAGGTCTGGTTGGTAGAATCAACCTTTTTAAAAGGATTTTCTAATTGTATGAAGTCTTACATCCATATTCTAAGTTATTTCCTCAAAATTTTCTACACTCAAACTCAGTCATGGATGCCTTCAAAAGTTCCTAAACTAATATCAAAATCAGTATTCTTAGATATCTTCTCAATGTATCTTGAGTCTTGAACAAATAAATTACATGTTTGTGAACTGTAAGACTAATAAAACAAAGTTTAACCGGATTAAATCGCGTATATTATTTAAATTGGTTTCCCTGACGTTTCGAAAGCTTTGCAGCATTTCGTGGTCGCAGGTAGACTAAGATGACAAATATTTCAAAAAAAATATTTTAATCTACCGTACAATATTATTAATTAAAATCGTTTCGATGCACGCAGTAATCACTGGACTGGGTTCCAAACAGGTGGTAGCTGCCAACCATCTTCTCTATTAAAATTAGGATGTTTTTTAATTTCAATAGCCTCACGGAGCATTCTAGGTGCATATCGGTTTTCCTTCGCCAGAACTTGTGGTTTATCAAATCACTACACATTATAATATAACAAAGTTTAACCGGATTAAATCGCGTAGATTTAATCCGGTTAAACTTTGTTTTATTATAATGTGTAGTGATCGCGAAAACCTAAGAAGTTATTAACTGTAAGACTTTTTTATACCATATTTTAAATATATTCTATTCTATTTAACGCCACTGCGGATAGTTTATTTGGGTCTTGGTACATATATTCCATAAATTCATCAAAATGTAACATTTTTCAGAATAGAAACAACAATAATCACGTCGTAAATGACACTTTTCCAGTCATGTCGCGATGAACCTTGAGTTCTTCTTTACCTTGGGTAAGGAAAACTATCACCTGATAGTTTATACCACGGAGGAAGTATTGTATCGAGTGGGTCTAGAAACGTTTGAGGAAAAAACTGAGAATATGGGTAATATCATATAGGCAACTCTCACCCAGGTAAGGCAAGTATTGTTTCTTAATTTATTATTAACTAAATAACCAGATACTCAGTAAACCTATCTCGTTAATGCCTTTATGTGGTTACAGCTGCATCTAGATTATTAGCCATCTTTGATTACTTATCCAATATTTTCATTATTATCATGATCCAAAACTGCTACCTGTTTTTTCAAAAGGTTAACTTGTACCTGTGTCCTCTCCAAAAGGACTCGTCGAGATGATGTCCCTAGCAGGTTTGTATGCCAACATGTTCCGACTCGTCCAAACTGGTACTGGCAGTTGTCTTGCACGACCGGCCCCTGTATAAGTTTTATTGAGAAAAAAGGTAAAATATACTTGATGTTAATGTTGTACAGCCTTACGGAGGACGAGAACATAACTCATATCTTAACTTAAACAAATTAGGTGATATGACAGGACTTTCCAGATAAATAACTGAAGAAAATGTGTTGAGTTCAAAATTTCCTTTTAATAATAGTTACGATATTTTCAATTCTGCACAGGCTAGGGCTACAAACAGTGGTTGGTTACGCAAGATACAAAAAAGGTTCAGCAAAGTAAAGGACATGACAATGAATATAGACCTAAACAGTTGTGCACCAAGTTTACCCTCAGCCTCTTTTCTACACTCACACCTTTGAGCGATAAAAGGTTTGTTGGTAGAAAACTTATTTTTGAGTTAAGCTCACCTTTGTACATGTTATTTCTATTTATAATTTAATATACACTTTCCAAGCTACTTGGGGGAGGCCAATGTCCAGCAGTGGACGTCTTTCGGCTGAAATGATGATGATGATACACTTTCCACTCTATTCTCACTTTTAAACTCTTGTTTATTTCTGACATTAACCTACATTAAACTCACATTATTTGAATAAAGATGTAATAAACAATAACCTATTTTAAAAAGAGTATATCCATTGCGTTTCTTGCCGGTCTTCTCCATAGGACCCACAATTTGGAACCGTACAACTAGAGCCTGATGTTTCAAAAGTGCCTGTAATTAGGTTTATTTGAAATAAAGAACATTTGAATTTGAATAGTCCGTGTGGTGCCGGACTTAAAGAATAGCAACACTCTTATCTCTTCTCATGGGTGTCGTAAAAGGTGACTAAGGGATTCACCAGAGGATGGGCAGCAGCGTTCTCTGAGTATTTAACCAACCAACTGCGATCGCCAACCCGCCTGCCAAGCGTGGCGATTATGGCATATCCCCCCTTAATTGGGGGAGGCCTATGTCCAGTAGTGGACGTCTTTCGGCTGAAATGATGATGATGATGATGAATTTGAATACTGTATTTTTCTGGTGTACAATAAAGAATAAGAATAATAATGAATTACCAATAAATAAAAAATAAATAAATATTTTTGGGACATTTTTACACAGCAGCATCTAGTCCCAAACTAAGCAGAGCTTGTGCTATGGGTACTAGATAATGGATATAATACATATATACTTCTTTTTTGTAAATACATACTTATAATACATAAGAAACACCCAGACCAACACAAACACTTATGTTCATCACACAAATATTTGTGTCCTGTGGGAATCGAAACCACGACCTCGTGATCAGCAGTCCGACCCTCAAACCACTAGACACAGACGTCGTCAAAATAAAGAACACAAATAACTCTGGTGATTTATATATAAAAGTAAGAAGCAATAAAAAATTCTGAACCAACAAAAAAACAGCACCACATGTGTTTTACCATTTCACGCATATAGACCAAGAAATACAAAAAAAGGAATCTGCCAAACCGAAAACAGACGATCATATCACTCTAATCAATATAAAAGTTGTGTTTTACAATACACGACAACCTTTCTTTTGTTCGTGTCAAGTCAGTCATCTCCCAAAATACCCGGTACTCGCGGAGCATTCTAGGTACATATCGGTTTTCCTTCGCCAGAACTTGTGGTTTATCAAATCGAAGAAAATGGTTGGGTTTGTCTAGGGCATGTTCACACACTGCAGACTTTGTGGAGCGTCTGTTCTTGACGTCAGCTATATGTTCTTTAATTCTAGTGGCTATACTAACATAATGATGATAACCCATCATTATGTATGATAACCCACAATCACAACAACAAAGAAAACCGATATGTACCTAGAATGCTCCGTGAGGCTATTGAAATTAAAAAACATCCTAATTTTAATAGAGAAGATGGTTGGCAGCTACCACCAGTTTGGAACCCAGTCCTAAAAATAATCAAGTCCCAAACAGCATGCAACACTGTAAAAGATAATGATATTGTGAGTGATTACTGCGTGCGATTTTAATTAATAATATTGTACGGTAGATTAAAATATTTTTTTAGAAATATTTGTAAAGTCGCTTGTCATCTTAGTCTACCTGCGACCACGAAATGCTGCAAAGCTTTCGAAACGTCAGGGAAACCAATTTAAATAATATACGCGATTTAATCCGGTTAAACTTTGTTTTATTATAATGTGTAGTGATCGCGAAAGCCTAAGAAGTTTTTTTGCATACTTAATTCCTTGAAGTAGGACAGATGATTATGCGTGGTATAAGGAAAATTTATGATCGAGTTCAATGTTGGAAAGTTTATATTTAATGGTGCAATCCGTGCAATCTTTATCTAGAATTGGTTTCTTACAATACTTTATAAAGTCGAGGTATTGCCCTAATAATATGTACCTAATTTCTTGATTTCGACTTAGCATTAAGGTTTTGTGTGCTCTGTTTATTAATTTCCATAAGGACCAATTTATTGAATTTATTGACGACGTCTGTGGTCTAGTGGTTCGAGTGTCGGACTGCTGATCACAAAGTCCTGGGTTCGATTCCCACAGGACACAAATATTTGTGTGATGAACATATGTTTTTTTTGGTCTGGGTATTTCTTATGTATTATAAGTACGTATTTACAAAAAAAAAGTATATAAGTATTATATCCATTGTCTAGTACCCATAGTACAAGCTCTGCTTAGTTTGGGACTAGATGGTGCTGTGTAAAAATGTCCCAAAGTATTTATTATTTATTATTATTATTGGTGCATATGTTGAAACCTTAAATACAAAGGACCATTCGTAACGTGTTTAGAAATTCTACATTATTTCTTAACTTTCTTCCTTGTCCCCAAGTTTGTTTTGTCTTCTACTAAATAAATGTTTGGTAATGATGACGTGATATTTTTAGTTGTATTCCTTATAAATATGATGATGGATATGAATTATATAAGCCCAGCTTATATTATTTCTTATCTATTTATTTCCCTTATCACCTTTTTCTTTTCACGAATCTTATTTCTGAGAAGTTTGACGTAATTTTATGATTTAAAGAAATTCTTGTTATTTTATCACAAACCGGATTCTTCAAAGATTATGTTTAGTGATTCATAAAATACTTTTTTATGAGAAACTATATTAATTAATGTAGGTATTCATTTGAAACTACTGACTGAGCCACTTTTGATGTAGTTTTTTGTTTGAATTTCTTTGTGTCAAGGTCCTAATATTATAGATTTCAATTAAGCGTTTTGCAAGTATAATTAATATCTAAATAATTATAAACAACAAAAAACTTCAAGCTTAATTGTTGCAAATGGGTTAAAATCGTACGTGATGAACTAAATTCAGTAGCAGTTGGATTGTTGTTCGTAAAATGAGAATAGCTCAAGGCCTTGACTGGCAATCGAGGAGGTCGTGAGTTCAAAGCCTATTTCGTTACACTATTGTCATGGACACACTCCTAGTGCTAGCATATGAGGTCAGTGAACTTTCCGGCCTTAGCTGTTGTGCCTTCAAGCCTATTAGTAAAAATTAAATGCACTTTCATAATCATCAGCATCATCATTGATTGCCTTGTTAAACCCATCTCATAGTTTTTAAGATAGTGCTTACATCCAGGTCCCAAGATCCTTCCAACGTTCAAGTCTCGCTTATACATACCTGCACAATGTATACTCTACTTCGTCACCTGAATATACATGTATTTTTGTGACATGATCAATTGCTGCCACGTGTTTTTTGAAGTACGGAAAAACAGACTCGTATAAATATTCTACATGTGTCCCACTTGAAATTATACCACCGCAAATATTTTCATCTAATCTTGTAAAAATATTTTTCCTCAACTATCAACGCTTTTATCAACATCCATTGATGTCAGGAAGTTCACAACAACAATTTGCGTAAACACCCTCAAAAGATTCTCACTTCAAAGTGACACTTTAGTAATTACTTTTTGACATCAAAACTGTACCATTGAACCTTCGCATATTGCCACAAATTATGATAAATGTAGACACGAAAATCTCCCTTATGTTGGAAAACATAAAGTCGGAAATTCCGTGCGATATAGTGACGTGTGGTGTAATTTATAGCGGTGGGATGTACGTGACGTGTGGTCCGACCTCAGTACAAAAATATCAACGGAAAACATTTGTTGTTTACAGATGTAGCATCAGTTCATTTTAACCTTTCCCTAGTAATGTATGACACTAATCTTGAGATATGGCAGTCGTAGTCGTACAGTTTAGGATCTTTCGAGAACAATCTAGAAGTACAAATGGGGGGAATTCAAGAAAATTTTGTTTACTAACTACAAGAACATAATTATATAGTGATTATGTATTATCTAAGAAGATAATTTCTTCTATTGACGTGAATCATGTTATTATACTCAATATCTGCATAATATTTACGGTTAAATGTGTAAACTAAATCTTTACGTCATAGTTTATTTACAGTGATTTTGGTCAAAAACCGGTCAAAAACGCGTAGGAAATGAAAATTAACGCAGCATAGTGAGTCAAACTCCAAACCACGTGTAGTTATAAAAATAACACCACTGAAACTAAATTTACCTTACGGATAGAAGGACTTCTTATGATTCTATTACCTTAGTTACAGTCTGATTACCTCAGATTATTATTGTTATTGCTATCTTCAGTTTCTGCCTGCTGTCCTTGACTAGGTCGCTTGAAATTAATTTCTTGAATAGTTTTCTCATGTTTATAGCCATAACGTCTAGTCTTAATATAAAATAAAAGTACTTGAGTCATCAGACATTTTCTGTGACGTTTACGACACTCATAGGTACCCTTGATACTTACAAGTGCTTTCAAGTATCAAGTCACTCACAATCCAGACATACTTTAATGGATAATATATGAAGATTGCTATAATTCACCTATTTTTAATTGAGCACTTACTATGATATTGAAGATTATGATGCTATTTTCGTAAGTGGGCTGGATACCTATTTAAAATACTTTTTTGATTCTGCCGAGATTCTTTTATTTAAATGTCATAGTCATTAATTTTATTCTGGACCGCCAACTGCCTGTTATATTTTCTTGTACATTTCAAGTCCATCCAATGGTTGTCTTTAAGAAATTCCTATAAGCGATATAACTGCACATTGTTAGTACTGTGCTCGTGTTTGCTATAACTTTATTTTTATGGTGTGCAAACAATAAAGTATACTCTATCTCTATCTACCTATAGGTCCACTTCTGGAGATGGCCTTCGTCATACATCGCCACCACTAACAATAGTGAGGGAAACTGCAATAAAATTGGTGATAGCTGTTCAAGAATAATGAGGGTAACTATGTGTAACTAGACTTGAAGAACTAAAGCAATTGTGCCATTTGAGTCTACGTGAATAGTTTTGTATAACTGCCACATAGTTATGCAAACTGTAGTTTTTATATCTACAGCATGCATTAGTATGGCTTCGAATACCGCTAACGTTGCTGGAATTAAATCCACTTGCAATGGTGCTAGCCTGGTACTTACCTGAAGCAAATCGATTCCGGTATTTTATACATGCAAATCTTGAAATAATATGAACCTGTTTAATTATTTATTTAGAGCTATGCTAGAATTCGAAAAGTTCTTCTAATGACTTATTTTTTTAGGAAATTCTCAGTTGTAGCTCGTGTTTTGGAATCTTGGTGTCTTAATATATTTATTAAGGACCGAGTGATCTAATATATCAATGGCCGTGTGGTCTTTAGTAAAATTATTTTCTGACTCCACCTTTGGAAACATCATTTCAGCCGAAAGACGTCCACTACTAGACATAGGCCTCCCCCAATTAAGGGGGGATATGCAAACAAACAAAACAAAAACAAACAAACATGGAAACATGTGTGAAAGTTATTCAAGTGATTTCTGTATTGGCATAAAAACCTGACAGAACGTTCTCGAAGAAAATGTTTCCAGCGTAATGCCCTAACAAGGTACAATTACGAAACGTGTCATTGTATCCTAGTAGCTTATCATCAGCTGTTTGTCACCCTTCAGCCGACTTATCAGTGATTAACCATTACCTAAGACTATCATTATCCTGATATAAACGAATAACAAAAACAAAGGCGTTGACGTCTGGCTTCGATAACTCGAGGTCGTACTTTATCTCTGATAGACGCTATGGAAAAAACACCATTATTCCTGAAGCTACAAGGTTGATAGTTGTAAACAAAGATGTAAGCCACTTCAATGTATCGATATGTGTAGTACTGAAACTTACGTAAGATATATATTTAGATGGAGGCGACAATATGTCTAGTGATACTGAAGTCAATGTGCAAGATCGTAGGAACGACTTATGAAATGAGATTAGACGTTTAGCAATATACGATTTATTTTACTTAGGTATTACGCTTACGAAAAAAGTAATGGTAATTTGTAGGACAAAGCAATTACGTTTACCTACAGGTAAATTGAGGAAACTTTGCTTAATATTGAACGGAAATTTTTCATTTGATGTCAGACCGTTTTTTTATAGAGTATCTTAAATTACAGGCAATTATAATAATACCGCTTCATTGGCTTAATGACAGCACGCGGTTGCTAACCTAGTGTTATTGAGTTCAGCTCACGAACTTGTGTTATTCAGATTTGTCTCATCGTATTTGGATTATTTTTGAGGCACTTGTATTTATTTATTTCCGTTATTAAAGTTGCAGGACAAACTGAAGCTGAACTAAGGCCTCTCCCAAGTTGCGCCACAACACTCAGTCTTCTGCCTTTCGCATCCAGTCCCCCCCGGCTACCGTCATCAGGTCATCGGTCCACCAGGGGGGTAGTGCCCTACGCTGCGTTCAATCTCTGCCTTGTCAACCCTTGATGGAATTCTACATGTACAAAACTATTTGTTCGCTTCATTTCAAATAGACTTAAAACTGCAAAGGTCTGTGTGGACACTAGACGGTGAAGTGAAGGTTATCTAAAATTGTGGGTCATTTAGTTTTATGATTCACGGTCTCATTATCTTAGAGATTTAGACTGACTTAATATTACTACAGTATTTCTCTAGACACAATTAACACAATTTACGCTGAAACCTTTTGCTCTGATTTCTCCAAATCACACATTAAATAGCCTATGTCCAGCAGTGGACGTCTTTCGGCTGTAATGATGATGATGGTGACACATTTAATTTACCACTTCGCCTTCCTATTTCGCATTTTCAACGTCAGGAGTCTTCGAGTTCGAATCTCGGGTCAAGTATACTGTATTTGAAGTCAAATTGTGGCCGGTAAATGGTGATGGGCTCAACCCTTATGGACCTAACTAGATACGAACTCTATCTCCTGGAAAAACATATTATGATCGACCACACAAATATCAGTTGACTGTGTCGTCTTTTTAACTGTTTGTGCTGTTAGCACAATAGTGCACCTATCAAATTATTTGAAAATCAGTTTTTCTTACATTAACAAGTGAAGTCACTACAACGTAAGTTGTACTATGAATCGCAACAAACAACATAAGTTTTAGTATGAATCGCATCAAACAACATAAGTTATACAATGAATAGTATAGAAACTATGATATGTAAAACAATTCCAATATTAGAAAAAAAAAACAAAAACTGTAATTCCATTTCCAAATTGCATTGTTTTAATAGGATTTTTCCTTCACATCTACGGGGTCGATTGGCTAGACCAAAATTAATTATATATATATAAATCATGTGATGCAATTTCATCATGTTCTGAGCTATTTGGCTGATGCAATAAGGGGACAAGGTACTACAAGATACTAGACTACTTTGTAATGGAAGTGATAGGTGTCTTACTAAGGACGTGTGGCTAGGCATGTACTCATGTTGTACTGTTGCTGGGTGAATATTACTCACTGACCTCGTTTTCCACAAAGAAAAAGCCACTGCCATTCTTACTGTGGGTATCGCATAAGATTACAAAAGAATTACATACAACGTGTTGATCTAGTTTCGTGCCATATTTTAAGAGGTGACTATACCACTGATACTGAACACGAAACAATAAAAAATCAATACCAAAAGTTTTTGTTGTTGTTTAAATACCTATTTGTAAACAAACAAATTGGCTCCGTGTGTCGCGTGCGACACAAAAACGATGGGTGCGAAACCATCAAAACAATTTGCAGGTATTTCCACCCTTTGACAATGCCACCGATGACTTATTTGTCTCGGTATGTGTCAAGTGAAAATTTGGGTATTAATCGTAGAATTTCATATCGTAGAAGTATTTTTAGATGATTAGGCACATTATTTATCATTTTCTCTAGAAATATTGCACGGTTACAGATCAACAACTTGTATGTCGAGATCTGTCACTTAAATATTAAGATAGTTTAAGTACCTACATGAAACGCTGGCGGGACGATCTGGATAATTTCCTCAATAATTTAGACTGAAGAAGCTACTGATAGGGAAGTTTGGAAGAACATGGGGGGAACCTTTGTCCAGCAGTGGAACAGTACATGTTGAAAAAAAAATACATGGAAGGACCAAATTTAAGGATCTTTAGTGAACGAGTAACTATTCTAGTTTTTGTGTACGAACAGACCCCAAGATTAGTAGTACCTACGCAAAATATCTTTGTTTCGCACATACAGGGACAGTTTCTGGACAAGACTAGCCTAGGTGAGAAAGCCTTTCAGGTACGCAATAGTCCCATCATGTAACTTTTCCTACAAGCCGTGCTTTGCCTGATATTTTTCGAGTAAATTATTGTAGCTATGATTTCCGTCCGTTAAAAAATTTAGTTAACGCTTAAGGCAAAGTAGGGCTTGTAAGCAAAGTTACAGCATATTACGTCACCTTTGTGTATCTCCTAGCTTTGCGGTGAAGTTCGTTGCCCACAGCTGATTCAATACGCATGCGCGAAAGGAAAGCTACTGCCACACCCACTTGGCAACAATACGTATTATATTTATTACTTTTACATTCAGATAATTTATGTACCAATAATGAAAAACGTGAACTCATGCACATTATACTGTTTTTCATACACACTCGCGTGAATCATCGAACAGAATTGAAAAAGGGTTAAATAGTACGGACTTAGGTCAAAACGTATTTTAATTACTAATTAAACGGTATTTTCGTATTCATTTAACACTGATTTATGGACGAAGCGAATATATTTTTAATTTATGATAATAGTATGTAACTCGTGTATGATATACCTTTTAACAATTTACTTCTGAAAATGTGCTAAATAACAAAGTCTCATACATATTGAAATGGTCTGAAACATAACACATTTACCATTCACAAACAATCCGCGACGCTAGTAACAACCAATTATAACCATTCAACATATAAACTATAATAATAAGACACGTTGAAGCAATTGATTTGAAAAATGATTTAACCAGTTTGCTATGAGTACAAATTTCTTGTAACTGAAGCCAATTAAATGCAAATACATTGCTAGATCGCACGCGAAAAAACAAACATAAATATATACACCTTGGAAGTAGGTGGCGTGATGCACTGCACCAAGAATTCTACTCAAATTATTTTATTGATCGGTCTCTACAGCATACAATGCAGTCCACCGGGATATATATAAAAATACCTGCAATTCAAAGCCAGCAATGAATGCAACATACGATTAGACTCCGCTAAGGAAACTACTAGACTTAACACAGACAACGTATACCAATATTTAAATTTATAGAAGCAAATATAGATAGCTGTGGCTTACATTGTCGATTTACTTCAACAGTTTTATAACGCCAGGGAGTTAAATCAGCAATAGAAATAAAACAGATACGATGATGGATATCGTTGAAGATGTAGGTGATATCGTAATGACAGACTTGAGTCAGTCGTGTGAGCTGGCACGTAGACAAGCTGCTCTAAATAATTGATTGATGGATGTAAAAAATAATGGAAAAACGTAAGGCGAGCACAATGCAGTTGTTTTAATGCGGTTGACGATACATGTGTTAATGTTGCCTTTTTTATTGATACCATATTTTTTCTCGATGATAATTTATAGTTTGGCGAACTGCATAGTGGTTTTCTTGTTAATTGAAAATGTTTAGTTAATAGCGCTACTGTTTATGAGAGTCATGCAGGAAACTGTGATAAAATGAGTAATCGAAATATAGTTAATCAAAGGAACGGCGGATGTTATTTTAATTTATATATTGTTTACTTTATCAAGACACTGTTCTCGTTGCATTTCATGCATATGTTTCATCAACACTGCGCTACGTTTTAATATTTTGGGGAAATTCCCCAGATAGAGAATTCGCTTTTAAAGCACAGAAAAAATGTCTTAGAGCAGTTTGCCGAATTCAGACTACCGACAGCTGTCAGCCGTATTTTGTTTCACTTAGAATATTGACCCTCCCATGCTTATATATTTTTGAGGTAGCATTATTTGTTATTCAACATTTTAACTTGTTCGAAACTCTAAATAATGTACGCCTTCAAAATATTATTCGTGTGAAACCTCATAAGACAGTACTTTATTCAAATAGATTTTTAGGTATGGCTCCAAAAATATTTAATAAATTGCCTAAAAACATTAAATCGACTGATGATATACGTACATTTAAAAAGAAGCTCAAAGATTTTCTTGTTCGGAAAGCTTACTATTCAGTAAATGATTTTCTGACAGATACAACTTTAGGTAAATACACAAGAGTCCGATTTCTTTGTTAAACTATTACATAACATATATTAATAAAAACTGTTATTATTATTAAACAATTAATTTCCACAAATCTGTAATAAGTATTATCTTTATGTTATCAAATTTGAACGCCTATCAAAGCAAAACATAGTGATACTGGATTATTCAAAAATTAACACCATGTCTTGTACATCATACATATGTTTGACAAATAAATAAATTTGAATTTTGAATTTTTAAATGTAAAATTAATTATACCTACATACGGTTTTGTAAAATTCTGTAAACTTACTTCGATTCAGATACTTTAAAATAAATGATATATTATCATGACACCGAAGATGATAATGTAGACGTTCCAATATGAACCTAAATACCAAAGACACTACCTTCACTAAACTATCCGTACATTTTGCATCGAGGGTCAAAGTTGAAACACAGCAAGTATATAATAAAGGTTTTTTCGTATTTCGAATAAAAAGTAATGTTGGATTGAGGAAAAATTCTATTTTAGATTCAAATAATATGAACGCTATAAATATAAGTATACCAACTTTACATCACAAAGAAACTAGAAACGTTTATCAGACATTAGTCTGCGGCAGTATGAAACATTACACAATTAAACAAATAATGTGTAGGTACAGTCGACTGCAAGTCAGTGGTAACACTTGAATTACAAAAACCACCCTTACTACTTACGAAATAAAGACGCTGTCATGGTCACACTGTTACCACTGTCGTGCGGCCCCAACGACCATGCAGCCTGCGGTCCACTGTACTATTTTAGTCTTACTTTATTGTTAATTAAGTAAATCGTGAAAAATCTAACGGAATAATTTATCTTTTCGCAGTCTTCAATCTTCTCGAAACTTACATTCACTATCTCAAAATTATTCTACTAAGTCAGTCTTGCTTTTGCATAATTTAACAATGACATCGAACAATTTACTTGTCATCACCAATCACCAGAGGATTCTCATCAACCCCAGCCAGCACTACAGTGTATTGGTTAGTGTTGTACTTTTTCATTTCTTGCTCGAACAGAATGTTATTAATTGCTTGTTTAATCATACTCTGTGTTCTTTCATCATGTTTCCTCAAAGAAACTGCTATGTATTCTCCAAAACTGTCACACTCGTCTTTTTTCCTCGACAGATCAGATTTTCTTAATAACTTCAAAGTCTCTAGTAGTCTGCCATCAAGAGTCTCTGGTTCTTTAACTGGTTTTCGTTTTAGCAAAGATCTAGTGAGCTTATACTTCTTTACAAGTCGTTCCTTTGGTCGTACAGGTCTTTTCTTTTCTGAGCTGGTGGTTGGCGCACCGATGCAGTATGTTTCCATGACAGGTTCTTGTTTGACAATTATTTGCCTTTCTTGTCCTCTGTCATCGTTGTCATCGTCATCATCTGACGATTGATCTGATCTGTCAGTGGTGGATGGTCGGGAGTATTGTACGTCGTTTGATGTGCCCTGCAACAAACAATACAGAGGTTATTTTTTTCATACTTTGTCCTTTCATTCTAAATACATACATATTATCACGCCTGTTTCCCATTGGGGTATGCAGAGACTATGGATTTCCACCTGCTACGATCCTAACACACCTCTTTCGCTTCATCTACGTCCAGTAACCTTTCATTCTAAGCATTATTATTGTATTTGTCGCGCTGTTTTCCTTAAAAGGCAAACTATTATGATATCCTATTTTTTTATTCGTCAAAATACTGTACAATTATTTTTATTTGTTGCAACTCGCTCCATTTAAACCAATTTCAAAGCTAGCAGCTTGTGAAAAGCTGAAAAATATTAATCAGGATCGGATAAGGTAGCTTTTTTAGCTTTAGGTAGGCTTTTTGTTATAACACAAATCGGAATAATTAAGTCACTCCTTTATTTTAATACAGGAAGAGACCCCAGCCTTGACATCGACCAGGAAACATGGCCGCTAACAAACACGTTGATATATTGATGCATTATTAATTAATTCGTTCAAGCTTATGTTTGATTGACCTATATTTCGCGATGATGTCACTATCGCAAATCGAATTGTTTCAATAATTGTTTCGCTGCGTATCGGCAGACTGCGGTAATTAGTATGGAAAAACAAGATAAATAACAGTAAATTATTATTTATTTGCTCCATACCACTGAATAATAAGTCCTTGTTGTTTTTTCAGTATTGAAAGGTAAGAAGAGACTATACATATTTACAGGATTAATTGGAAAGTGCTGCTTAAGCTCACAGCTGTAATGATGATGTACCAGAACGTAATTGAGACAGAATATCAGGTGAATATGCTGCAATGCCCGCCTGAAAATGTATGAAATCCTGCTGCAATCACCAATCTTCCAAGGGTAACGATAGCCTTCCTAGATCCTTAGTTGTAGCCAACAATATTTGAACCATTGACACGATAAGAAGAAGAAAAAGTTGTAGCCGTCTTTTGAAGGGAACCCAAAATACATTTTGGGCTGATTTTTATAACTTGTCAAATTCAGAATTGATATAGATGATAAATCACTTTTGAAAGAAAATCTTAGTATTTAAGATACGTAATGGCAAATTCCATTTTCGCGAATGATTGTTCTAGAATCATCATAAGATAGTGTTAACTTCCTCTTTGATAAAATATGGTAACTAGTCACAGTCTAAACCATTGTTATCTGAGCGGATAATAGTATTATGTGTGTGTTGTATTATATTACTGTAATCTGTGTCTAATCCTTGTTTTTCGTGTATTATTCCTACGCTTGTTATTTGCTTCTTTGGAATAATAAAGATATTATTATTTTCAGAAATATTCGCCTGCCAATGTTGAGATTTGCGATAAAGAAATGTAGGTATCTGAGCCCCAAGCATGAGTTTCTGCGATATTATCGTGTAGTTATCGACAAAATTTATGGGGAATTTTACAAGTGTACCACCGTGTGCGTATTTGGAACTAAACAATTTCATACAATTTTTTTTGAATTATCGTGTAGTTATCGACAAAATTTATAGGGAATTTTACAAATGTACCACCGTGTGCGTTTTAATTTTAATCAAAAAGCATAATTATGAGATATTTAATTACCTAATTATTTATTTAGGATTGTCAATAATGTTATGTTTAAAGACTTCGATAAAGCGAATTCAGATGCCCTTGTGTCTCGCAATAGTTGGCCAATTATTTCCGTAATTTAATTGTGTTACTTACATGATAAACAATGACCTTCATGATTAGACGTTGCTATGTAATATGGATTGAAGAGCTAGACTTGGCTTATGACTTCTTTAGAATTATTAATTACGAAATTAGTATTTGAGGTATTTTGCTACTGACATCTTTTAAAGGATCTTTCTTTCTTGGTTACCAGATTATTTTTATCATCATGACTATCAGCAATGTTTTCCATCAATTTATTGCAATGAATAAAACAATTTCCCGCCTTTATCTCAATTAATTTGCACTTAATGGCCTCTCAAACTTCTTAACGTTTTCTACTTCTTGTCGTGTCCAATTAATTTTCTTGCATGGGCCTATAATATCCTCGTAAGGCCCAACCTAAATATAGGTCGATATAAATGACGACCCAATGTACGGCCGACCGCACGTCGGTGGTAACACTTTGACATTAGCAGCATCTTTATTTCGTAAGCAGTAAGGGCGGTTTTCGAATTGAAGTGTTACCACTGTCAAGCAGTCGACTGTACTAAAAATAGGTGAAAGTACTTGGGACCCAGACTTCAATTAAAAAAAAATACCTAAATCAGCTTAACGACCTAAAAACAGGGACATCAAGCAAAACAAAGATGTCCTTTTTTAGATCGTTAGGCCGATATTTGATGATTTAAAAAGCTTGCTTGGGTCTGAATGACTACTGACCAGTAGGTACTTAAGTAGGTCGTTTGGCTTTACGAGGCTACAAAACTGCTTTACTAATACTAATACTAAACTACAGAATAACTGAAGTTAACTTTCCAGACAACGTGAAGACGAAAAAGAAAGCAGAGTATCATTGTATATCAGTACCTCCATTGCATATAACATAACCTATGTAACTACACAATCATCATCATCGTCATCATTTCAGTCGAAAGACGTCCACTGCTGGACATAGGCCTCCCCCAAGCATCGCCACAACGACCGGTCCTGTGCCTTCCGCATCCAGCGGATTCCCGCGACCTTCACCAGGTCGTCGGTCCACCTTGTGGGGGGCCTACCCACGCTGCGCCTTCCAGTACGCGGTCGCCACTCCAGAACTTTACTGCCCCATCGGCCATCCGTTCTGCGAGCAATGTGCCCCGCCCACACAATACATGTAGTGATATAATAATCTGAAATGTTAGTAGAAGAGTGACGAAATTTGGCACCGAGTTACAGCAGGGCTCGGACTGGGCATGCCATCGGACTTTGTTGACAACTGACACAATTTCCGGGTTATATGTAGGTATTAAACATGAAACTATTTTGATACTGAAGAGTTTTCCTTTTAGTGACGTTAGAGGAAATGTATGGCACGTTCATCACGTCAATGTGTTGTAATTTTTAGGTATACTGCCATAAAGACACAATAATAAAAATAACTAGTCAATACAATTAATAACATTATTAATGTAAGTATAATAAATTGTCAAAAGTGTGCTGCATTTGTAGGAACAACCTGTATCAACACAAATACTACCCTCCACCAGTTTGTAAAGACGGATCGCGCAGTCGCCGGTGTTCGCTCCTTCATAATGTAGATAAATATTATCTGGTATCTACCCTCATTGTACTTATTTAATATCCTACCTTGTTAACTATATCTTTGTTTACCTGTTTATATAGTCGATGATACTGATGTACGGTAAAACTCTAATGAGTTTATGTTTACATCTTTAGAATGTTTTTGTTATGTATACCACTGAACAAATAAATAAATAAATAAAATAAAACAACTGCATAATACTCGTTAAGCGGAAAGTAGTTCAATGTAGTAACTTAGCCAAGTGGCGCCCCCATCAGTAAAAAAATTATTACTCGCTGAATAGGTACATCATTTATCGAAAATCCTTTTTTAACAATTGAAGCTACTTCTTAGCTACTGTACCAAACACAGAAGTAGATAGAAAGAATGGTTGTAATCACAATTATACTTGCGATTCATGCGATTGACATCATTATATAAAAAAAATAACTTTAATCAAATGTACTTTACAGCTTTTGTTTCTGCAGTCAGAAACAGCACAATAAGGCATTTTTGCGGGTTTTTATTACAGTATTTACAGAAACAAGTCATAAGGCGTACTGAGAAAGGCTTGGACATGCACTGCACTGTGGTGCAGTGTTGTCACGCACGCCCTGCCCACTTTTCCACTCTATCTATCTATTTCTGTGGTACCAAAGGTTGTCGTCAATATTAAGAAGTATAAAAACAATTCAAGAAGTGCTTTTACTATAATTTATATCAGTAAATACCCAGTTGGCACTGGTTTCTCTCAATCAAGGCTATGAACACATTGACCGATTTTTTCAAGATAAATGGGCGTAAGGCTTGTACTGTCCACCTGTTTACAATGATTTACCTGATGACCTAAATACATAGAGTATGTGACCATGAACACACGATAATACAATTTAAATTGCAACAAATTGATCTTCTAAAAAATATTAGGGTAGGTGGCCACGTAGTAAAAAATATAGACTAACCCCCGGTTAGTTCCTTCCGAAACGCTGATCAACGCAAAAGCTTACTAATCAGCTGTCAAATCTCAGTTCAAGCGTTGTTATTGGGTTGCCGGCCAATCATAGAAGCTGATATTAGATTTGACAATAGATTAAATTGATCAGCCTTCCAGAAACTGGGGGATAGTGCTGAGTAGCAGCCCGGAGTGGAGTCACAGACATAGTAAATACCCGGAGTCTGGATTTAAAATAACATAACATCACGCCTGTATTTCCCCGATGGGGTAGGCAGAGGTGTATAGTACACCCACATTTCGCCAGTTATGTTATTGTCCCATGTAATAGGGGGCGAGCCTATTGCCATTTACCGGGCACAAATCCATACTTTAGGCTGCTACTGAGAATTTCCTAATGAAAAAACCCAATAACACTTTGCCCGACCCGGGAATCGAACCCAGGACCCCACGCTCAGCAGTCGCGCTTGCGACCACTAGACCAACGCCGCAGTCTGGATTTGTGCCCGGTTAATGGCAAATTGGCAATAGGCTCGCCCCCTATTACATGGGACTTATAACATAACTGGCGAAATGTGGGTGTTGTACTATACACCTCTGCCTGCCCCTTCGGGGAAATACAGGCGTGATGTTATGTTATGTTATGTTATGTTAAGTGCTGCGAACAATAATAGTGAAGCCAACAAAACTGTGCAACAAAACTGTGCTCCTCCGTGTACAAACCAGCGCTCACGCACACACATGCAAATCAAACCGTGCTCACCGCTCTCAGTACACATGTCGCGGTAATACACCACAGAGTAAGGGAACCCGCACAGCGATATTTAATCGCGCGATTTATATTCACGCTGTTTTTATTCGCGCACAGATTGTTTTTACACCGCGATTTTTAATCGCGAGTGCGTGCAAAGTGCACCTACATACGTGGGACACTCAGAAAGTTTTGCGAAACTAAAAAAAATTGTTCTATACGTACATATATTTTTATCAAATCTTTTCAAAGTACTTTCCACCAGCCTCTATACAAAGATTCATGCGCCTAAACCAGTTTTCAAAACACTTTTTCCAGTCCGCCGCAGACACCTCGTTTACAGCCTGCTCGAACGCAGCCAGCGCATCTTCCGGCGACGAAAATTGTATCCCTTTGAGCTGATTTTTTATTTTTGGGAATAAAAAGAAGTCACACGGTGCTAGATCAGGGCTGTAAGGAGGGTGACCCAGGAGTTTGACTGGCGTGCTGTCCAGGAAGTCCCTCGTTTTGAGTGCGGTGTGCGCAGGTGCATTGTCGTGGTGGAGCAGTAGCCCGCGGAGCCCTGTGTTTGGTCGCTTGTTGCTTATAACAGAGAAAACTTCTGGCAAACATTTGGTAGTATACCATTCGGCATTAATGCTTCTTTGATCCCGTAAGGGAATTGATACCAAGTGGCCAGTCAAATTAAAAAAGCTAGCGATCAAAATCTTACCCCCGCTTCTAGATCGCTTCACTTTGGTAGGCGTTGGCTCATTTTGAAACACCCAAACAGTCGACTGGCGCTTGGTTTCTGGGTCGTATTGATAAATCCAGGACTCATCACCTGTAACGATGTCGTAAACACGCCGAGACGAGCCTGCTTCAAATTTGTTAAGCATATCACGGCACCATTCCACCCGGGCCTGCTTCTGAGCATCGGTGAGGTTGTGCGGCACCCAGCGTGATACTATCCTCCTCACGCGAAGATGGCTGTGTAGAATCTCGTGAACGCTTCCCGATCCAATCTTCAATATGTGTTGAATCTCCTGATATGTAATTCGCCTATTGTCTTGGATTAAATTTTTCACTGCTAGCACGTTTTCTTCGGTAACAGCCGTCAAAGGGCGACCGCTTCTTTCGTCATCCCCCAAAGTTGGTCGACCGCGCTTGAATTCGTTATACCAACGATACACGGTTGCCTTGGAAGGGCCTTCATCCATGAATGCCATTCGAAGTCTATCGTACGATTCATCCGGTTTCAGGCGACACTTGAAATCGTATAAAATCATAGCTCTAAAATGTTCCCGGCGCAGATCCATATTTCAGTGAGACACAATACTTTGAATTAACTCGCAAAAAATGTGGAGGGAAATTTTGAAATTGGAACTTACTTATTTTTACTTATAAATAATCATATTTTCGAAAAACATTATAACTGGCCAGTCTCCCATATATAAAAACTTTTTTTCGCAATACTTTCTGAGGGGCCTGGTATGATTCCATGTGTTACATATTTTGCGATAAAAAATCATAACCAGCCCATTACTGTCCCACTACTGGGCACGGGCCTCTTCTCAGTATGAGAAGGCTAAGGCCTTAGTCCACCACGCTGGCCTAGTGCGGGTTGGCGGACTACACACACCATTGAGAACTGTATGGAGCACTCTCAGGTGTGCAGGTTTCCTCACGATGTTTTCCTTCACCGTTAAAGCAACTGATAATCGAATTTAAATCTGCACATGAATTCGAAAAGTCAGAGGTGCGGGGCGGGATCGAACTCCCACCCTCCTGCATGGAAGGCAAGCGTAATATTAGTTTGATGTCGACATAACATTTGTTTGATGTAAATTAAGAGAACTCCAGAAAATCACAGAAATGATACGTAAAAATGTTACCGGGACTCATACCATACCACATCAGGCTAAGGGGACAGAGTGAATAGAGTTTTTTGCTTACAGTGCATGCTCTATTGTTGATTTAAAAAAAATATATATAAGGCAAACAAAGACTAAATGCGATAAAAAATCGCGCGAGTAAATATCGCTGTGCGGTCTTGGCCTAAGCATCGTCAAAACAAATATCGTTCAGGTGCATGTGTGTGCGTGAGCGCTGGTTTGTACACGGAGAAGAACGGTTTTGTTGGCTTCACTATTATTGTTCGCAGTAGGTACTTTGTCTTTGTTTGTGGTTGAACTACGATTCAATATTTCCATCGATTCTTTTTACCCCACTAACCAACAGTAACAGCCATGACGCCACGACAAAACATTAACTAATTGTTTCCCGCTTACCTACCTACAACTTAGCTTCTAGTAAAAATTATAGACCAAGTGCTGCGAACAACCATAGTGAAGCCAAAAAAATCGTGCTCTTTCATGTACAACCAGTGCTCACGTACACACTATGTACCTGAAGGATATTTGTTTTCGCGATGCTTACTGGACGATGCCACGACATGTGAACTGAGAGGGGTGAGCACGGTTTAAGGTGCATGTGTGTGCGTAAGCGCTGGCTTGTACACGGAGGCGCTCGGTTTTATTGGCTTCACTATGATTGTTCGCAGCACTTCGCCTATGTCTGTGCTTGGTAGTAACACTTGTTTTGCACAAGGACCGGTTTCCTTCAATTAGTTACCTAATTACCTATAGGTATACTATTTAATTAATTCGATAATTTATTACCACAATAACTTCGACGTTGTTGTCTGCTGTATTGGACTCCAAGTGGCTTGGCAAGAATCGTAAATATTGATACAAAAACCAAGTCGAGCGGCCTCCGTTACGAATCTTTCCCTTCTCACGTCGATACGAAGCGAATATCGAATTCAACTTCTTTCGCAAGTCTGCAATATCGCAATCGAAAATCCTAGCTATGTCTGCCCAAGCTTCATATTTAGCCGTGGGCACCCTGTATAAGCCGTGCGTATTGTCCCACAGCTCCGGCCTCTCCCTGTATTCTTGTACCAAACGAATCGACAAGTCCCCCGACCAATCAACGTCGGCCATCTTCCCTCTCACTCCCGCACAATGTCAAGGTCGATAACACACGAAGCTGAAGCGATCACACCGAACAAGCGCGTGTGGTAACTAATTTCGATTGTAATGTAATCTATTTTTAATTGAACCGAGCGGCGAACGTGTATTCGGCACGTGCTCGCTCGAGCGCGGTGCGAGCGGGGACTGCCGTTGCACGGGGGTTCGGCGCGGCTCGGGCTCGCTCGGGGGCGCTCGGGTGCATTCGTCCGTTCGCTTCGCTGCGTTCGGGATCGAGCGGCTCGGCGGGTGCACGACGACGCGAGGTCGGCCGTCGACGGTACATAACCATGTAAATAACAACGCTTACATACGCCCACCTATCGCCATGACCGTTTTAACCATTTCTATTTACTTTAGAAGTAAGGAGTGTCGGCCTGGGTTGCGTTAACTATATTTGTTGTTGCTAGTTGAGTTCCGAGGTCTTAGTTTTGATGGCCAGGTTTGCGAACAAAGGATCGCTATAAAAGATGATTATTTACTTCAATAAGAGGGTGGTTGCTAGCCAGGCAGAACCTGATGCCTACCGAGCGATACTGACGTAGTTTTGGGGTCGGTCCATAGTATAATAAGAAAAGTAGGTGCACTGTAGCTTTTTACTCAAGATTTCAAAATTGTGTTATGTAGTAGGTGGGTAGGGTTGTCACAATCACGTTATTTCTTACATAAATGTTGCATTGTGCGTGATTTGGATGCTACATTTTTCAAGTTTTTATTATATCATTGAAAGAAATAAGAAAACACGTAGGCATATTTTCCTAAGTTATTTTAATTAAGAATTTAAAATAAAAATTTGTTTAGTGTTCTAGTATACAATGAAATAACTGAAAACCTCTTAAGGGGTCATTGTACTCATCATTATAAACAACTTTTACTATGGGACCAACACTGAAATCGCGAAAAAAACAGCTGTTCCCTACATTTGGTTTTTCACACATCACAGCAGATATTTTTTTGGCGATTTCAGGGTTGGTCCTATAGTAAAAGTTGTTCATACTGATGAGTACAATGACCCCTTAACAGGTTTTCAGTTATTTCAATAACACGTTGTATAGAGTAATGATCAGCGTTTATCGGCTCATGGTGTGCTTGTATGACTTATTCTACTTTTCTATTTTTACTATTCCTTATTTACGAGCGACTTTCACAGCGGGTGAAATGGATCAGTATTCTTTCCCCGTCCCCTCGTAAAATTTACTACAATAGTTGATCGCCTTTTATACAATTTAAAACAAAATTCCCAAATAAAACCCTTAGTACTTTTGTAAGAAAGAAACTGGGTATAAAACTTCGCCCATTTAAGGAGACCTATCACAGTGCAATAAATCTTGAAGTTGGGAGTTCTGATTACGCTAGCCTGTTGATGGCCGGTATAAGTTGAGCGGTTGCGTTGCTCAGTGGTTGTTGAGTCAACAGGAGGGACGGTCGTCATGAAGGCTCAAGGGGGCTGGTCGTGTACTTCCATTGAGTGGAGTGTGGTTCGCTGGGAGGGCTGCGAGGGCGAGAGTCCTCCACTCGAAGCGTTTTGTTGTCGGAGGGCAGGTCGTGATTAAATTAATGAAATTCTATTTTCTCCGAGGACACTGTTAATTTTGTCGTTATTTATGTTTGCGCATAAATCCTCTTTAGTTTGTGTGTAATTAAATGTAGTTCTCATCGTTGATCATCGTTTTATCCAGTTAGTGATTTTATGGAGGATCCTCTAGGGGTTGTAATGGATGAGATATTGGCTACTGGTTACTAACTGAATTATATAGTCGTTAATTATTGATGTTTATGGACTATCCACTGTTAGAATTGTGCATAAAACATCTGTTATTTTTTTTTTCGTGATTTTACTGTGATTAATGGTAATGCAAATAGTTACCTACATAATCCATCATAATCATCACATAATCATATTCATAATCATAACATAACATCACGCCTGTATTTCCCCGAAGAGGTAGGCAGAGGTGTAATAGTACACCCACATTTCTCCAGTTATGTTATAGTCCCATGTAATAGGGGGCGAGCCTATTGCCATTGACCGGTCACAAATCCAGACTCCGGGCTGCTACTGAGAATTTCCTAATAAAAAAACCCAATAACACTTTGCCCGACCCGGGAATCGAACCCAGGACCCCACGCTCAGCAGTCGCGCTTGCAACCACTAGACCAACGAGGCAGTCGTAATCATCATAATCATAATCATCTCATAATCATAATTTTGTAATCACGGTACAAAAGTTCTTAAATAATAAATAAGTGTAACGTGTTTGTACGACCTACAATATCGTAGATATTCTTTATTTTCCGTTATTTGTGAAAGATTTTTATTCCAAGAATACATTTTACAATGTTAGCATTACGTAGCTCTAATAACTTTTACCAAATTGTTTTTACAAACTTTCCCAAAAACTTATAAATATTACCTTAATGGCTTTTTTCAAAAGTCTCTGTGAAACAAAAACCTATCTCTAAAAACATCGTAAAATCACGAATACACCATTAAAAAATCTAATAAGTAGGCAAAATACCGATTACAACTTACGCGGAAAAAATGTTTAAGTAGGTATAGCACATCCTTAATCTATATTATACAGAGTGTTCAAAAAATCAATTTCTTTTCATTTTACGTCGCTGCACTGGCAAGCGGTGCGGGGGAATGGGGGAGTGGAAACAGTGCCACTGCGGATTTCCGAGCCATTGTCCAAAACTGTCGTAACTTAAAAACAATATGGGACAGAACGAAAGATTATGCCGAATACGTAGTGCTGTGAATGGATGTCGATATTTTTTGTTAATATATTTTTTGTTTGTTTTTTTTTGTTGGTTTTGGTGGAACTTATAATAAGAATATATTAGGTTAAAATTCTAATTATATGGCTATAAAAATTTTCAACGCTCTGGCGAGATTCGGGATTAAAAAAAAAAAACAAGATTAATTATTGGTTAATTGAAAGATATCACTATTCCCTTATAGAATACTTTCAAAATTAAAACAATACTTAATAACAATTTAATAAAATCTGATAACCTATTCTTGGTATAATATCATCTTCATCGTCATTTAAAATTGATTGAGTACTAATTTATGTTTTAAAGTAAGGTCTAATCTACTTAATATTTGTACGTACGCTTAGCTGTAAGCAGATTTTATAAGGAACTTTAAAATAATAATCCATCTTATGTACTTTACCCAAAATCTTCGCAAATAAATTATTTCTATTCTATTCTATTCTAAATTCAACTCGTTTTAGGTAAGAATATAATAGGTTATTACTATATATATGCTTGTTTTCTCTAACTTTATTTGTGTGGTTGTTGTGATTAGGTAATAAAGTACGTTAACATGTTTTTGTATGATTAAATTAACGTTTTTCAAAATAAAAAGGAAAGCCAAAGTGACATTTGGCTTTCCCTTTTTCCATTCAGGAATTTGTAAGTAATCTTTTTGTAATAAGTCTTTTACGTCAATCTGTTTTTCTCACGCATTGGAGAAAACTTGACGCGTTGCCAAGTCGTATATGTCTGTTGGTAGTTGACTTATACCAGCTGTTATTAAAATTATGGACAGGCTGTGAGTCTCTGCCACATTTTAGTTGAATACACAAGCATGCAGTACGCAATTAATTAGCCCCTTGTCGCTCTGGTAACCACAAGGGATACAGCACATACAAAATACACATGAAAATATATTTCCATACACATATCGTGACAATCAGTCACTGGACATTGTCCACAGGTGTGACATCGGCAGGTGCACCGAAATAGGGGATCAAATATTTGCATAATTTGTTATACAACACCAAACTAATTTAGCTAATCGGCACGCAACACGAAACCGTGGAATGGTGCTTCAATTTTATGGAACAATACTTTTGTGATTGTGGGATGTTCTTATATATTATATTTCTCCCTCACTTCAGACTAGCCGCCGCTCGTGGCTTTCCTTACGTAGTATATCGTTATTAGAACAACTGTGTGTTTTTCAATACAATTCTTATAGTTACACAAAAAAAATATCATTCAATGTGATGGAATAAAAATAATCATAAAAAAATTTCAAGAAAAATTATTTACTTTCGTCTAGGCACACTACTGCTACTGCTACTGATACTACTACTGTTCTAGTACCAAATCACCGAAAATATAAACAAAACCAAATTAGGCCTGTTGTCCACGACGTTACTCAAAAAAAAAAAAACCGGCCAAGTCAGGCCATCGACCTGATACCCCATAGAAACTGATTTAATTTACGAGAGTTTATCATGCTTAGATTTTTCGGGTGGAAATCCTTATAAATACCCACCGTCTGGGGACGGCGGAAGGGTATGTCAGACTCCGACTAAAACCACACGGTGGCCATTCTTTGCACAAAATAGAGGAGCTCCGAGAACTCCATTGGAACGCGCCGGTGCTCCTCTAGTGCTATGCCTTTGGCACATCCCGGAATACCAGCAACACACCTGAAGTTGTTTAAAGGAACTACACATTAATATACCGACACATACCTATATATTTATCGTAGGATACATAAGTCCATATTGATATTGGTGTTATCTTCGTACAGATTATGTCCAAAGCTTTTTACAAGGGATTTCTCAAGAGATACGGCAAGTTTACCAACTGCTCTGAAGTATTAAAGGCTGACATGGTTTAACGTTTAACGCCGCCTACACACACAAGATTGCAGGCCCTGGATTATGTATTGTGTTCACTACTGTAATACTTAAATTCCTGAAGGATCTGAAGAAATAATCTATAGGTATTCTTCCATGTTGGAATTAGTCTTAAGAAACTTGAAGTTTTGGGTAATACCGTTTGACTGGCAATCATAAGATCATGAGTTCAAATCATCATTTGCATGTGAAATGTGTAGTTTGCTCGACATCCTACGTCAAAACAGGGATCCAGCAGAATACCAGCGTCAGGTTTAATAACCTGGCAATATGCTGAGCTGGACACCCTTTTGTCACAATTTTGAGACACACATGGCGCATGACTGTCACTGACTTTTTTCCTCGCTTTGTTACTTCTTCACTATATCTATTTCTTGTTCATGTATATTTCTTTTGTATGTGTCTCAGTTGTGTCAAATAAATATTTTTCTTTCTTCTTTCTTTCTTTCTTTTCTTTCATATTATCAATCATCTAGCAATAGTATAGCTTTTAGAGAATGGTTAATATGACTACTCATCAACCCAGTCTATCGCAGTCCACTGCTGAACATAGGCCTTTCCCAAGCTGCGCCAGTAACACTCGGACCTCTGCCTTCCGCATCCTATCCCCCTCAGCTATCTTTTTCAGGTCGTCGGTCCATCTGGCTGGGGAACGACCTATGCTGCGTTTGCTGATTCGCGGTCTCCACTCAAAGACTCGTCTGCTCTAACGGCACAGAATATCTATAGTACTAACGTACAGAACGGCCACTCACCGCCCCCCGCCAATTTAAGATTTTTCGCCCGCGCCCCGTACGCACCCGCAGTCTGACATTGACATTGACTGATTGTAATGGATGTCAATCGCCAGTCATCGTTTCATCTCTGAGAACTACTGAGAAGCGAGTCGGCATTACGAGCGGCGAGCATCCCTAACCTATGCGTGTGTGTGCGGTCGTATACAGACGTAATCTTGTGTATATAGGTGGTGCTAGATTTATATTGTATTGTTGCCCCAGCGAGGTTCGAGTCCCCCCCTTGGGGGACGCCCGCTTGCGGTATTGAAACCGCGACTTTAGTTTTTAAGTGTAGGGAAAAAACCTCATGGGACTCTCCGCCAACTAAGCCCGGTTAAGCAGAAATGGTACTTCGGTACCACCTGCGAGACACAAATCTAAAAAAAAAAAAAAAAATTGTATTGTGTGTCTGAGGTGTGCTAACGGCCATCGGTTCTTCATAGACATAGGCCCACTGCCACTTCAGCTTACTGATTCTACAATCTATGTTGGTTTTTACATGACTACTGGTAACCTGCAATTGCTAATAAAAAAATAAATTCTATTAAAACCTTATTTTATAGTTTCGCATCACTTTTCATATTTTTCTTTTCAACAATATCGATATCAGCCGCCCGGAGTATCGACAGCCAAACGATCAAGGATGCACGACTTATCGTGAAGCCAGAGATTATTCGATGGGGCTCGATCCCTGCCTATCTCCGCTCCCAGCCAACAATGAGACGCATTTGTGACGTAAAATTTACGAGCCTCTTTTACGAGTGCAAAATAGGTGGGACCATTTTACGACCCACCCTGTATAATAAGGGAGCGCTGTAGTATATGCGAAGTTCGGAGATAAACGAAACTCTTTTGTTTGTTGTGTTTAAGTTATGATATGACCTGTAAGGGAAGTTTTCGACAGATGTATTATCAATGATGATAATAATATTGTAGTGTAATAAAATTTAGAGTTTACAGCACATGTCAAGATAAACACGCCTACCGTTGTAACAACAAAATGAGCGATCTTTGCATACATAACAGTCACTAATGTATTTTCTTTCCCTAGCTTCTTTTCGGATCATCGTCAGGGTTTTCTTTGTTTTAAAACAAGATCTCAAAATATAAGTCTGAAGTCTAAAAAACATGGCTTCTTGTAAAATAAGCACGGTTTTATTCTGATCATAAGTTTATTTTTTAACAAATATTTTTCTTTGTTACATTTCTGTTTTGCTTCTGTTTTACCGTATACTGTAAAAAAACTAAATTATACTAGGCGTAGTATAGAAGGAGGCATTCGATAAGAGCAAGTATTACATTGCCGGTGGCGATGGGGGCTCAGCAGTTACGTTATTGCGTCAATTGTTGCCTGACAGGGAGCCACACTCATTTGGAGCATTCGTTTATTACAAGCTATAAGCCAATGTTGTGATGAATTTGTACGGTTATATACGATGAATCTCAAAGGATTTTGGTACTAAGGAAAATTGTTGTATTCGCTCGATGTAACTTACTTACGGCCAAAATTAATATCCAATCTATCCACGATTTGCTCTACTAGAGATAGAAATTTGACATAAGCTCCATACAAAATATGTCAAATTTCTATCTCTAGTAGGGTAAATCGTGGATAGATTGGATATTAATTTTGGCCGTTAATAGTTACAGGGGGGATGGTTGATGAAGATTATGCCGTGAATATGTACTAAGGAGTTCTAAGTTTAATGTGAGCCCTGGTAATTAAACAAAATAAAATACGAACGATTTTTTCGAAATCTGTTACACTTGCAGCATTAGCTAAGCTGTGGCCTTTTGGACACACACTGCCACATGAGCCTAGCAATGAACAACAGCCTAGCAATGTAACAGCCTGTTTCTTTACCACAGAACAACCCTTTACCACAGAAATTGTATGTCTATGTGTATTAAAGTTTATAACAAAATACACTAGACTCTAAGAGAATTACCCTTAAGATTATTTCGTGTTAAGTTAAAAAATTGGCTAACTGAAAAATGTTTCTATTATAATGCATTCTTAGATTTAACATAACTAATATATATATATATTTACTATATTACCTATCCTAAAAATTATTGTATGCCCAAAATGGGCTGATTGATGTATCTAACACTATCATGTATGTATAACAACTGTAACCACTCAATCAGAAACAATAAAGTTTACTTGCTTTTCATAGAATATAATGGAATTTTTATTGGAGTGATTTTGGGTGTATTCCTAAGTTATTAACTAATACTGTTGACGTATGTCATCATCATCAACTCAGCCTATCGCAGTCCACTGGACATAGGCCTCTCCCAAGTTGCGCCACAACACTCGGTCCTCTGCCTTCTGGCGTATGTACCTTATATATATTAAGATTATAAGTGCTGAGTAGGTTTGCTATTGATTACTGCCCTTAGTTATTTTAAAATTCTAGTAATACTGTGCTAAAGCTAAAACCATACCCATTTGTAGGTATGTTATGTGTGTCAACAATGTTGTGTGTGTAATTCTTTGTCACCTTTATTATGCTTGTTTGTTTTCCGTTGTTACTGTTGTTGTGTATGTTTTTGTCGGTTTTGTGTCCGATAAATACGGTTTTTTTTACAGTGCGAAAACCAAACAGTATTAAAAAATACAGTTCGTTTCTGGTAGGCGATCCAAATACCATAGATCAATTGTGTGATTCTTTGTTCCTAGCCAAGTTGACAATCTACAATCGATCAAAATGTATGGGAATGACATAATTATCTCAACGAAAAAGTCATTCGTTGAGATATGTCATTCCCATACATTTTGATGATTTTCTAAGCGCTGACGATTGTAGATTGTCAACTTCGCTAGGGGGGCTGGTGAGTGAAAGAAAGAAGAAAGAAAAACTTTTATTTGGCACAAGAAAGCACAACAATAAAATGACAAAAAAAATAGACATGAAGTGATACCAAAATCGGAACAAATGCGAAAAAATGTGTACACTATTGAATTTTCGCCAATTTTATACAGTTCTTAGTTGCTTATAGCAAGTTCCCTTCCCTCTGTCAATCTCATTTTTTCCGAGATAATGAACAGCTGATCCTCATTGTTCCCACCATCATCATAAACGTCTCTTATCAATCACAAATCCAGTTATTTACGACAGCCATAAAACAGCACAAAAAGCTCCTAACATACATTAGCATTAAAGTAACAATGCATCGCACGGGATCGAACACAATACCTCGCAGTAATAATATTTAATTACACGCTGGCAACAAAGAGTTGGCGACTGGCAGCCCTGCCGCGTTCCGCTTCGAATATTTTGGGTGTGTACATGGTTTTAGAGTTCTGTGGGGAAGAGATATGTGAGCCAATTCACGTAACGAAAGACTTGCAGTTGCAGTTAAGTTTTGCTCAAAACAACGCTTTTCGTATTCTCTTATCTTCGGCGGTCGCTGTCAGATACGAACTGCAGCATCACTGTAACTTGATCGGCGCGTCATGAAATTACGTGAATTAGGCCCATGGTCTTACACACTCACACATAAAGTACGTATCCCGACAGGCTGCCGAATTGTGTAACTCACTCGCGATCGTCATCATTCATCATCATTTCAGCCGAAAGACGTCCACTGCTGGATACAGGCCTTCCCCAAAGGGGGATGCATGCCATAATCGCCACGCTTGGCAGGCGGGTTGACGATCGCAGTTGGTTGGTTAAATTCTCAGAGAACGCTGCTGCCCATCCTCTGGTAAATCTCTTAGTCGCCTTTTACGACACCCATGAGAAGAGATAGGGTGGTGCAATTCTTTACGTCCGTCACCACACGGAACTCGCGATCGTAATCATATTGATTTCAATGTACAGTGATCCGTATTTTAGACAATCTATCTTATCGGCAATTATGCACGACGCAATGAGTATTCATTAATTGAGTGTTAACCTTGAACACTACGGAGCTGCCGGGCGTAGTGCCCATCTGGGCGCCCTTTTAGTTGCATCAAATTGTGCGCGCGGATTTGGTATCTTCTGTGTTATTAATCTAAGGCTACGGAATTCTTAGCGCACGACTGATGCGTCCTTGGCCAGTTTAATCTGACGGAACTCTTTATCTTCCAGCCAGTCCCACACATCCCCACTTATTTACACAGTGGTTCAGTACCAACATGTTGGTGTACATTTTCGTCGGTATTTGTATGCAGTTCCGGTGCATGTAGTCCTGTGTACAGTGCTTAACTTCTTATGTATTTATCTTATTGTAGTTTTTTCTTCACATAACTCGTGGCTAAGTGCTGTGGAGAGATATGAGTGGCTGTTATTAAGTAAATAAATAAATATTTTTGGGACATTTTTACACAGCACCATCTAGTCCCAAACTAAGCAGAGCTTGTACTATGGGTATTAGAAAACGGATACAATACTTATATACATATGTTTTTTTTTGGTAAATACATACTTATAATACATATGATAAACCCAGACCAACAAAAAAACTTATGTTCATCAAACAAGTATTTGTGTCCTGTGGGAATCGAACCCACGACCTCGTGATCAGCAGTCCGACCCTCGAACCACTAGACCACAGACGTCGTCAAAATGTGAATAAGATTTTTGCCGGAATCCGCTGGATGCGGGAGGCGCAGGACCGGTCATTGTGGCGGTGCTTGGGGGAGGCCCATGTCCAGCAGTGAACATCTTTCGGCTGAAATGATGATGATGAAGATTTAAGATGTTCGAAAATCAACAGTCAATTGACGTGATTGCCAAGACGTGGACACTGACAGTTGGGTTAGTCCACAAATTTAAATCCGCTCAGCGAGCCATGGAGCGAGCTTGGGGTTTATTTGAAGGATAAAATCTGTAACGAGCATATCCGGAGTAAAACCGGAGCGACCGACATAACCTGTAGAATCAGTAAGCTGAAGTGACAGTGGGCTGGCCATGTCTGTCGAAGGACCGTTAGCCACTGGAGCAGGCGAGTCCTCCCTCCACTCAAGGAGACCACGAATTGGCAAACGAAGCCTAGTGCGCCCCTCAGCCAGGTGGACCGACGACCTGAAGAAGGTAACTGATACTGGATGCGGAAGACATAGAATCAAGTGTTGTGGGAGATGCCTATGTCCAGCAGAGGACTGCAATACGCTGAGTTGATTGATGATTTTTTTACGGATAAAAATAGAATAGGTAGTAGGGTATAAAGGCGCAACTCCACACGGCATTAAATTAACTGCAAAGTTAATCATGTTACGATGCAGCTGACGTCACCCTAAGATGTAACTACGCAATGAATACTACTGTAATGTTAAAACTAAAGCTACTTTTATTGTGAGTGCGTTACACAATAACCCCATTGCCATGGTCACCGGAATTATAGGCATTTTGATCAACACATGTATTGAGCTCTGACGATTAAAAAAAGGCGGACGGTATCTCGCTAAGAAAAGATTCAGCATCTCAGCCGAAAAACGTCCACTACTGGACAAAGGCCTCCCCGAAAGGAGGGGGATATGCCATAATCGCCACGCTTGGCAGGCGGGTTGGCGATCGCAGTTGGTTGTTTAAATACTCAGGGAACGCTGCTGCCCATCCTCTTGTGAATCCCTTAGTCGCCTTTTACGACACCCATGAAAAGAAAGAGGGTGGTGCAATTCTTTACGTCCGGCACCACACGGACGAAAGAAAAGATTGAAGCACTTAATTTTTTCCTAATAATTTCGACAATATTTTAACACACTAGATATTTATTGCTATTTTATTTGTGACACTATATACAACAACGACTTCCGTCACATGAGAATTGTTGCGTAATCGCGGCTTTTTGTCTTACTATGAGTGTGAATGAGTGCGTGCCAGCCACGTACCTACCCGTACTTTTATGCGAGCCGTTTTACTATGGGTGCTTCACTTTTTGTTTAGCGAGATTTCGTCAGCCTTTTTTTATTCGTCCATGGTTGTTTATCTTAAAACCATAAACCAGTGAAATTATTTGCTTTCTCTACTTTTAATGTAAAACACACGTCCAGGTAAGCAGCTGTGGTCAGCAGACGAGGTACCTACACGCAGTAATCCACTTAGACTGGCCCAGTAAGTCGGTCTAGCGCTGGATCAGACTGCACGGCCCGGCTTCCCTGCAATTATGCATTTTGCGCATTTCAATTCGTCTCAATTCAAGTCAGGTCACGTAAGCCCATTTGGAAGTCTTAATAAGTCTTCATTTGAATTTTAACTAAGCTCCGAAAAATCCAGTTATTTTAATGGTTGGTTTGATGGTAGTTGTACTGTGAATAATTTAAAAAATACGCCAAATTAACTATTTAAATTATGGAAAGAAAAAATCGCTCACTAGCAGGATTCGAACCTGCGACTACTGGCTCGATACGCCAGTGCTTTAGCCACTGAGCTATCGTGAACACTGCTCGTGGTATCGAAATTCACCTCCAATTTTATACGTCTTTGGGTGACGTCAGCGATATCTTATTAAGAAACATTGTTTCTTAACCGACTCGACTAACTTTGCAGTTAGTAAGTGAGTAATAGTAAGTAAGTAATTTATTTGCAGAAGATATGGTATATAAGTTCTCATCGCTGACGTCACCCAAAGACGCATAAAAATGGAGGTTAATCTCTATACCACGAGCAGTGTTCACGGTAGCTAGGCTAAAGCACTGGCGTATTGAGCCAGGAGTCGCAGTTTCGAGTCCTACTCGTGAGCGATTTTTTCTTTCCACAATTCAAATCGTTAGATTTCGCTTGGCATGCGTAAAAAATTTAAAAATGCGTTAAAAATAATAAAATAATTACGCAAAATTAATTTTGTGGTTGAAGAAAGTTGTTGCATTGCTGATTTATAGCAATTAGGGTTACGTTGGATTTTATTTGCAGCTCCGAAATTGAGATAATTTAATTGTTAACAATAAAGAGTATGAAAACAGTCAAAGCTTTAAAAAATAATTATCAATACAAAAACAAAGTAATATTTTTTTATGACATACCTTTGCTCATAACAACGGCAATACCACCTAGGTTTTTGCTGAGAAATATCATTACCTAACGATGGTTATTAAACTCAGTCGGTCCGTGAATTTCTCTGTGGTGAGGCATAGGCCTTGATTAATTTTAAGTTTACAGTTAAGTCCCATCAAGTTACCCTTGAAACGTTACAAAAAGTTCACTCACAGAAAGAGAGGTCTAGATATTTCTTATACCTTCGCTCTTCAGGCTACATGACTCGGCAACAGTCGTTTTTTCTCCGAACTAGATTGAATAACAACTTTTTGCCGGCGTACTGTCGCTAAGTGAAGATGGTGCGGGGGCACGGAAGTGGGGGGAGGGTGGTGGGCCTGCGTACGCGCCGCTGCAAAATATTGACACAACGCTTTAGCGCAGTTGCGATGCTGAGCTGAAATTTCGACAGACTTCTGTTAAGTTTGCTTTTTACCATGTATTTTGGTTTTAGCACTTGTAACAAGAAATTATAAGTGCTATACCTACTGTACTGTACCACAGCTGGGCAGCTACTTAGGTACTTACTTATTTTGTTTCCACCCTTTCGCACGACGCCTTTCACTCATGGCTTTTTATGTGTAACCACAGAAATAGATAGAATGGTTGTAATCACAATTTTACTTGTGATTCATGCGTGGCAACTTTTGAACAAACTACGCCTTCCATATTGACGTCATTAATTTTTTAAAATTAACTTTAATCAAATGTACTTTACAGCTTTTGTTTCTGCAGTTAGAAACAGCACAATAATGCATTTTTGCAGGTTTTTGTTAAAGAATTTACAGAAACAAGTCATAAAACGTACTGAGAAAGGTTTTGAAATGCACTGCACTATGGTGAAGAGTGTTGGCACGCGCGCCCTGTTAACTTTGCCATTCTATCTACATATTTCTATGGGTGTAACGCTAGGAGTGGAATTTCTTTCTTGTCAGTGTTTCCTGATAGGTATAATCTGGGTGTTTTCAAGGCTCGACTGAATAGGTTTTTGCTGGGCAAGCGTGCACCATCGGCGTCCGCACCATCGTTTAACATCAGGTGAGGTAGCGATCAAACACAAGCCCATTCGGAACATTATATGAAAAAAAAAACACCAGAATTGTTTTGTTAAGAACAGTCATATCTATTAATTGTCTTTGAGTAAGTCAATAAGTAGGTAGGTATACCAAGGGGCTCCCCTACTAGTGGCGAGCCTGGACCTGCCGGGGATGGTTGGACGGATACAAGTTTCCCACACCCCCGGCCAATGGTTGGTAGAGGAACACCGTGGTGGTTTTAGTCGGTACGAGTCCACTGGCTCCGCCTTCCCCAGGCGGAGTGCGTCCATGAGGATTTCCCCACGTAAAAAAAATGTGCTTTGTCGTCAAATCGCAAGCAAGAACATTATTGTCCAATCTTAAGTCTGACAAAAACTCCGTTGAATATTGTCCCTATTGTCTTTTATTAGGGTTCCGTACCCGAAGGGTACCAAACGGGACCCTATTACTCTCGCTACGCTGTCCGTCCGTCCGTGCGTCTGTCTGTCACAGGGCTGTATCTTTTGAACGGTAATAGGTAACCGGTGAAATTTTCTCAGAATATGTGTTCCTATGAGGGGATCACGACAAATACTAAAAACAAAAAAAGTCTAAAACCAAAGGGGGTCCGCCACAGTTTGGTCTATCCATAGTTTATTTTGGGGTATCAAATCAAACCACGTTTGTTCAAAACACATGATTGACCATGAGCTATAGAATAGAAACTTATATATTGTAATATTAGGTCTCAACTTTTTACCACTTTTTGCAACGTCACCGCTCGCTACTGTTCCATTTATTATATATATGTATTTTTTTATTATCTGAACGTGACTTTAAATAAACTAGGCCTACAAAAAACGTAGTGTATTCAATTATATTGTAAATTCATATGAATTAATTGCTACAGTCATACATAATATAGCTGTAGGCAGCGAAGCCAGTCAAGCGTGCAATGTAAAAAAATTACGATCATGAAGATTATTGTATAATAGAACATATCTACCTATATTGATAGATAGATAGATCAATTATTTGTCAGAATATTGCATGACTTTCCGAGCTGCAACGCTGAAGTGGAACTGGATTAGACATACTGCCTCATGCCACACGATTAATGGGACAAAACTGGTATGTTAAAAGAGCCTCGAATAAATATTTTTATCCTCCAGCACGAGTGAAGATGAAGAGGCTGTGTCCCTGTGTCCTCACTACAGCTGCACTGGTGATATTGATTTAGCATTATGGTCTAGTGGTTCGAGTGTCAGACTGCTGATCACGAGGTCGTGGGTTCGATTCCCACAGGACACAAATATTTGTGTGATGAACATAAGTGTTTGTGTTGGTCTCGGTGTTTCTTATGTATTATAAGTATGTATTTACAAAAAAAGAAAAAAAGTACATAAGTATTGTATCCATTGTCTAGTACCCATAATACAAACTCTGCTTAGTTTGGGACTAGATGGTGCTGTGGATAAAAATGTCCCAAAAATATTTATTTATCTATTTAATTTATTTATCAGTGTACTAGATTACTAGTCCAATAAAAATGAGCCGGGAAAATAAATAAATATAAATATTTTTGGGACATTTTTACACAGCACCATCTAGTCCCAAACTAAGCAGAGCTTGTGCTATGGGTACTGGACAATGGATATAACGCTTATATACTTTTATTTTGTAAATACATACTTATAATACATAAGAAACATTCAGACCAACACAAACACTCATGTCACATCACACAAATATTTGTGTCCTGTGGGAATCGAACCCACGACCTCGTGATCAGTAGTCCGACACTCGAACCACTAGACCATAGGGAAATAAAAATAGACGAAAAAAAAAGAAAGATAAATATGGCAATTTGATTAACATCATGTGACAAACAGGTAACAAAATAATACCTTATGTCGAATTCTGGTAATTTATTGAATCAAAGTCAATTATTTTAACCATTATGTTGATATAAGTTAGGCAGAAGTCTTGACCTCAGTCGCGTTATAGTGTGAATTAGTCGCGAATAAATACAAATGATTAAAGTAAACGTGACTTATTTTGTAGCTCGATAATAACGTTAGTTTGCAAAATATGTTGTTACTAAGGTTATGTAAATGATTTTACTCACGTATATCTTTTGGGTCTGCTTTACAGTTTTGAACTTAATAACTTCTTAGGTTTTCGCGATCACTACACATTATAATAAAACAAAGTTTAACCGGATTAAATCGCGTATATTATTTAAATTGGTTTCCCTGACGTTTCGAAAGCTTTGCAGCATTTTGGAACCCAGTCCTAAAAATAATCAAGTCCCAAACAGCACGCAACACTGTAAAAGATAATGATATTGGTGCCGATTCTCTTGTCACAAAATTCTCTAAACTAGACTAAAAATCACCTAAATTTAGTTTAGTCCTGTCAAACGACGTTTTCTATTCTGAAATTCACTTTAAAACGAATTTTTGGTTTGACAGGACCAACATTAGTTTAGTTATTCAACTTAATAAAAATTGACATTTTGCTATTCTGTAATTGACGTTTTTCACTTAATATTAGAAATGTCAACCTAAATCTGACTATTTTTAGAAGGCATCAAAATACATGTCGAGTATAATTAGTTATCAACAACTTAAATTGCAAAGCTTATTTTATTCATTTTTATAGTTTTTAGGTAGTTTAAAATAAATAATGGATGCCTACTATGTGGTTGCAGCTGTTGTAGATTCAGCAGAAAGGTAAATTTTTCATAGAAATATTCAATTAAATTTATAATTTCGATAAGAAGAGGTACCTATATAATAAAGGATAAGAAGTACATAAATCCATACAATGGGAAAAAAAATCTATGTTTGACATTCAATTCTATCATTTTATGCTAATATGTGTCCCTAAAAAGCCTGAATTCACAAATTTTTCCTCTTTTGGGGAGAAAGTCTCCAAGTTTGTAATCCTGCGTGGTACTTTTTAGCTTATATTCTAATTTTTTCAACTTTTTTGAGAAATTTCGTGTCCTGGGTGCTAGAACATTTTAACCACGTCTTTAAAAAGGGAAATTCCAGCTTTTAAAATTAAAGAAATAGTTTATTATTGTGATTGCCCATGGAATTCAGGTCCTTGCGTTTTTAGCAAATAACTCTGTTTCTCGTTGTTTAAGATATACAATATGATACGCTGCAATAATAACAATATATCTCCTTTGATAGGTACTCTTAGGCCCGTATTACAGAAGGTTCCTCAAGTACAGTTTAAACTCCAATCACCTGATCACTACTTAAGGATAGAATCGTTACATGAGTATCGGTCTTATTCCAGAACGGTAATTATTATAAACTTTAATTCAACAACATAACACACGAATTTGACCTGAATTAAAATAGAAATCTCTACTTAAGCGTAGTCTGGACCACACTAGAGTGATTGATTACAGATAAAATCTCTGCTTGAATACCGGTGACAGTATAAAATAAAGCTAAACTCAGCTGAACTGTGATCAATAAATCTCTGCTTGAGGAACGTTCTAAAATCAAAGCTCAACTCAAAACTAGTTTTAAACAGTGATCAACGCTTGAGTATCGTTCTGTAATACGGGCCGTAGAAAATAATAACCTAGCTCTTTAATCTGATCACATTATTCCAATTTATATATTTTATTGAAAATATAAAACAAAAATGTACTTTATTTCGTGACATGATTTTTTCATCTTAATTTTAATGATAAACTAATAATTCCAAATGTAATTATAACTGTTTTTATGAACTTTCGGTCATTCCATTCACTCTTTAATATTTTTTTTAAGATGTACTGGTAACACCGCCAATTCAACTTAGATGCGTCGGGTTGGCGGGAAAATTCGGAAAGATTGTGTTGAAGATTTTGTATTATTTTCCTAAATTTGTGTTTCTTCGAGTGTTAATGTGTAATAATGGTGGATTATTAAATGTTAAGTGCTCGTTAACGTGTAGAAGTGTGGGTAAATGGTACAAAGTTGAAAAACGTGACTTTCGTATTTTCTCATCATCCGCTCAAAAACCTGGTAAAGTTTCCATCACTTTACTAGGGTGAGTAAACTAAAGACTTAGCTGGAGGGTCTAAGCAACCAGGCCATAAAACTACTCACATATAACAAATAAATGACTTGGCTTAAAGGTCTTAGCAACCAGGCCATAATAATTTAAAAAAAAAAAAAAAATTTGATGCGTCAAAGTCAATTATTAGAGCTGTCAACAAGTTTTCTAAAATAAGAAAAAGATAAACACAGAATAAGTTATATGATTTTCTAAACTAAAATTTGTAAATTTTAGTTATAGTTAGGTTTAGGTGGGTGTACAAGAGAATCGGCACCAATGTAAGTGATTACTGCGTGCATCGAAACGATTTTAATTAATAATATTGTACGGTAGATTAAATTTTTTTTTTTTTTTTAGAAATATTTGTAAAGACGCTTGTCATCTTAGTCGTCGCTTTCCGAGAAGATACGCGATTTAATCCGGTTAAACTTTGTTTTATTAGTTTTGAACTTCTTTGATTAAATAAATAGCAGATGGTAAATAAAGAACACATAGCTGACGTCAAGAACAGACGTTCCACAAAGTCTGCAGTGTGTGAACATGCCCTAGACAAACACAAACATTTCCTTCGATTTGATAAACCACAAGTTCTGGCGAAGGAAAACCGATATGTACCTAGAATGCTCCGTGAGGCTATTGAAATTAAAAAACATCCTAATTTTAAAAGAGTAGATGGTTGGCAGCTACCACCTGTTTGAAACCCAGTTCTAAAAATAATCAAGTCCCAAACAGCACGCAACACTGTTAAAGACAATGACATTGTGAGTGATTACTGCGTACATCGATTTTAATTAATATAAATTGTACGGTAGATTAAAATATTTTTTTAGAAATATCAGTAAAGACGCTTGTCATTTTAGTCTGCCTGCGACCACGAACGCTGCAAAGCTTTCGAAACACCAGGAAAACCAATTTAAAGAATATACGCGATGTAATCCGGTTAAACTTGTTTTATCAAAAAAAAATCGTTGAAATCGATTCTTAGTCTACCACGCTGGTCTACTGCGGGTTGGCGGACTACACACACCAGCGAGAACTGTATGGAGCACTCTCAGGTGTGCAGGTTTCCTCACGATGTTTTCCTTCGCCATTAAGTAAGTGATAATCAAAATAAAATTAATATATCAATATATGTTGTTTTCGACGTCTGTGGCACAGAAAGTCTTAATAGTACTATCGTATCTGTGGTCTAGTGCCTTGAACGTCGGACTGCTGAATACGAAGTCGTGGGTTCGATTCCCACAGGACACAAATTTATGTGATGAACATAAGTTTTCGTGTTGGTCTGGGTGTTTCTTATGTATTGTAAGAATGTATTTACAAAATAAGTATATAAGTATTATATCCATTGTCTAGTACCCATAGTACAAGCTTTGTTTGGTTTAGGACTAGATGGTGCTGTGTAAAAATATCCCAAATTTTTTCATTTATTTTATTTACTTGTTTATATCATTAATATACATATCTATAAAGAAAACTGAATGTTTCGTAATATTGTAGGTACGACGGCTACATATCGTCATTCGTGCTATACCATTCAGTATAAGCTGACCTCTCATTGTATGGAAAGCCTATCTTATACTGGATTAGTATAACTTGATGTGAAGCCGTGTGTACATATTTACTTAAATGCCAGGTGGTAACTGCCTAATACTTATCGCAGTTTTATTTTAGCACAGAAATAAACACATTGCAGTTCTTGGAATCGTTTGAATTTACTTCAAAGTTATTATTTACTCGCTAATATATCTAATTTTCCTATTCGCGTTTATTAAATGTCAAATGGAAGGACAGTAGCCTACTCGTAAGTACTTAAAATAACATAATTAATCGCAAACACGTTTATTTACATTAACATAATAATCGTCCCATTACTGTCCCACTGCTGAGCACTTGCCTCTTCTGAGAATGAGAAGGTTAAGGCCTTAGTCCACCGCGCTGTCCTACTGCGGGTTGGCGGACTACACACACCATCGAGAACTGTATGGACCACTCTCAGGTGTGCAGGTTTCCTCACGATGTTTTCCTCAACCGCTAAAGCAAGTGATAATCAAACTCTGGTCCGCACATAGGTAAGTTCAGGTTCCGTTTTCTTAGCGTGGTCATCATCTCAGAACTGCTGGACATAGGCCTCCCGCATCTCCCAAGTTGTGCCACTCTGTCTTCCACCTTCTTCTCCTTTTTTTTCGTTTGGAAAATCCTGGACGCCCTCCGCCCGGGGAAGGCGGAGCCAGTGTCGGACTCTTACCGACTAAAAACCACCACGGTGTTCCTCTACCGACCTTGGCCTCTGCGCGCGCGGAACACGACGCGCCACCGTCACGGGCCTTGACTGGTCGGGCGGCGGGCCACCCTGAATCCGCCACCCGCAGGCCCACACCTAGGGTGGCTGGAGGTCGGCATACGCCCTCCTACGACGCCCAGGTCGTCTCCTGCGGATGGGAAGAGAGGTTATCGCCTCTCGAACCCTCTCCACCGCCTCCTTAGCGAGCATTACATCCTCGCAGAAGGAGACGACGCCTTCCCAAGCGCTCTCGCTCCCGACCATAGACAGAACCACGGCCGGAAGCGAGAGATCGCTGCCGCCTACTGCAGTAATGAGGTCACGGCACCATGCGGCCCAAGCTGGGCAGGCAAGGCGGAGTGCCGCCAGTGTGTGCTGCGCCGTGTCCTCTGGGTAGCTCCCGCAGTGATGACACTCGGGCGTCGGCTCCTGGCCTATGCGACACAGATACTTGAAGCGTAGCAACAGTGCCCCGAGAGTATCTGCGTCAGGCGGTAGGTGTGGGCACCATGGCCCCTCTCCAGCCACTCCTCCATGACGGGCCTTACCGCCGCTATTGCGGCGTGCCTTGCGCTGGGTTGCGCAAGTCGCTCCTCCCATCATCGATCTACCTGACTGACCCTATATAAGCGTGGTGTTTTGATAAAATTCTCTTATCACTTTTATTGTAGGTAATGGTGTTTGAAGAGGCTCATATTCTGAACTGGAGATCTTCATCCAGGCGGTAAAAACAGTTGCCTTGCGAATGAATTAATGAATTGAATGCTTGCCTTTCAAGCAAGAGGGACGTTACCTACTTTATAATTGTATCTATCTGAAGACATTTCTCTCAATTTTAATTTGTGACATTTTTTATATTAAAATAATTGAATTTTAAAGATGACTGAAAAATTTATTATAATTATGATATAGAATTAATTGCTATTAACTATAATTATTTATATTAATGGCTACTATTCGAATTGTATTAAATTTATTGTTGTGCCCGACAGGGTCCATGTGGACTTGTAATATTATTAAGACCTTGTAAATACACGTGAAAATTCAATAAATAATTAAATTTAATTAGGGTCTGGGTTAGAACCCGGCCCGCACCTCTTACTTTTCAGATTCACGTGCGGATCCTTTGATTATCACTTTCTTTGTGAAGGAAAACTTCGTGAGCAAACTTGCACACTTGCTCCATACAGTTCTCGATGTTGTGTGTAGTCCAACCTGCAGTAGGCCAGCGAGGTGGTCTAAGGCCTTAACCTTCAAAATACAGTCTTGTGCCCAGCAGTGAGACAATAATGACCAGATTATGTCCAAGTGGTAACTACAGCAGTTTTATTTATAAACAGAATTGCAATTCTTAGAAATCGTACGAGTTTACTTCAAAATTAGCGTTACCTCCATAATACAATTATTATGTTTGTTATCAGTTACCTAATATACATGACTCGCATGACTAACCTTTTCAAGGTGATTTTTAAATAGCTGTTGACTGTTTTTATGTCTTTAAGACTATAAGTAATTTATTAGTCAGAATGACGACGAAACAAAAGGCAATTGGCTCGCCCCCTATTACATGGGACTATAATATAACTGGCAAAATGTGGGTGTACTACACCGCTGCCTACCCCTTCGGGGAAATACAGGCGTGATGTTATGTGTTTGTGTGTGTGTGTGTGACGACGAAACGGTGATAGAACCATGCTTAATTTTTGTAGAATCCAAATTTTTGTATTTATATTTATGCTTTATTATCATTTGATATAACATAGGTATTTTTGTTAATGGTGTATCACCGTTATAATTCATCATCATCATCATCATTTCAGCTGAAAGACGTCCACTGCTGGACATGGGCCTTCCCCAAGCATCGCTACAACGACGTCCTGCGCTTTCCGCATCCAGCGGATTCCCGCGACCTTCACCAGGTCGTCGGTCCACCTTGTGGGGGGCCTACCCACGCTGCACCTTGCAGTACGCGGTCGCTACTCCAGAATTTTAGTACCCCATCGGCCATCCGTTTTGCGAGCAATGTGTCCCACCCACTGCCACTTAACTTTGGCAATTTTTCGAGCTATGTCGGTTACTTTCGTTGTCCTACGAATCTCCTCATTTCTGATTCAGTCGCGCAGGGACACTCTGAGCATAGCCCTCTCCATTGCCTTTTGAGTGACTTTGAGCCTTCTTATCAGGCCCATTGTGAGCGACCACGTTTCAGTGCCGTAAGTAATTACTGGCAACACACACTGGTCAGACTTTCGTCTTGAGACACTGCGGTATTATAATTATAGCAAGTAAATAAATAGTGATCAATCAATCAATCAATCAAATCATAATCATAATCATTCATAATCACCCACATTTCGCCAGTTATGTTATAGTCCCATGTAATAGGGGGCGAGCCTATTGCCATTGACCGGGCACAAATCCAGACTCCAGGCTGCTACTGAGAATTTCCTAATGAAAAAACCCAATAACACTTTGCCCGACCTGGGCATCGAACCCAGAACCCCACGCTCAGCAATCGCACTTGCAACCATTAGACCAACGAGACAGTCAAAATAATAAAATAGTAATAAATAAAATAATAAGTAAATAAATATTTTTGGGACATTTTTACACAGCACCATCTAGTCCCAAACTAAGCAGATAGTACGGGTGCAGGTGATATTAAATCCATTTTCATGTCTTATAGTTGATGAACGCGACTTTAGAGACAAAACAGTGGTATTGCAGTTGTTATGGAAAAAGGTATGGTGGTGGTAATCTGGTGAAATTTAATACCAGGCAATAAAACCCAGCCTGCATATCCAACACAAAAGGACCCCCTCGTTCCTCCACTGACTTTTACTTGCATCATCAGCAACTTAGCGTATCGCAGTCCACTGCTGGACATAGGCCTCTTCCAAGTCTCTTTGACGGCGTATGTGGTCTAGTGGTTCGAGTGTCGGACTGCTGATAACGAAGTCGTGGGTTCGATTCCCACAGGACACAAATATTTATGTGATGAACATAAGTGTTTGTGTTGGTCTGGGTGTTGCTTATGTATTGTAAGCATGTATTTACAAATAAAATAGTATATAATCCATTGTCTAGTACCCATAGCACAAGCTCTGCTTAGTTTGGGACTAGATGGTGCTGTGTAATAATGTCCCAAAGATATTTATTTATTTATTATTTATTAAGTTGCGCCACAACACTCGGTCTTTTGCCTTCCGCATCCAGTCTCCCCAGTCACCTACTTCTTCAGGTCGTCGGTCCACCTGGCTGGGGGGATGCCTCACGCTGCATTTCCCGATTCGTGGTCTCCACTCAAGGACTCGTCTGCTCCAGCGGCCATCGGTCTTTCGACAGACATGGCCAGCCCACTTCCACTTCAGCTCGTATCGCCATCCTATAACATAAAAAGTACATCCGTCTAAGTGTTCTAACTAAATAACTGAAAAAATCTCAAGGGGTCATTGTACTCCCCAGTATGAATAACTTTTACTATGGGACCAGCCGTGAAATCGAGAAAAAAAATCACCTGCTCCCTACATTTGTGTTCACATAAATCGACAAAATGTGGGGATCAGCTGATTTAATTTTCGTGAGTTCAGTGTTGGTTCCATAGTAAAAGTTGTTCATACTGATGAGTACAATGACCCCTTAGGATGTTTTCAGTTATTTCAATAACACGTTGTATATACTAATATTTTGACATTGATCGCTGTAAATGTGAACATAATGTAGCCATTAAGGGCATAGAGTATCGGATCGTTGGGTACTACATATTATGGTCGAATCCAAATCATTAACAAACCATTGTACCATTTATTATTTGAAAAGAACCATTAAGTTTTTTTTTTTTTTTTTTGTTCACATTGCGGATGTAAGCAGGAGGGTGTATTAGTCCTTCCAGTCTCTCAAACGGCTCCAGAAGTTCCTACCTTTTCCTACTAAAATCATTCTTGCCCAATCTCTTCTTCTTCCACTTCTGGACTATGCTGATATCTGTTTTCTTGATGCAACAGAGGAACTTCTCAATAAACTCGAACGACTGCAGAATTTGGCAATCCGCTTCATTTTTGGCCTTCGGAAATACGACCATGTGTCGGAATTCCGGACGCAGTTGAGGTGGCTGCCTATTCGCCGTCGTCGAGATACTCACATTCTTTCTTTTCTCTACTCTGTTCTTCACAATCCTAATTGTCCATCATATCTCCGGGAACGCTTTGAGTATCTTGTCCCCAGGGGAAAGCCCTGTCGCTCATCCTCTTCCCTTCTCCTCCATATGCTATCACACATCTAGCCGTTACGACGGTTCTTTCACCATTCATGCAGTGCGCCTGTGGAACTCTCTTCCACACTCTCTACGCGATAGCCCTTCACTGGATGTCTTCAAGAGAAGAATTAGGGAGCATTTTCTTTCACCATAAATCATATGTATTATATATATATACGTATTATATATATATGTATGTATTTTATGTACATATGTATGTACCTATTTATGTATATAAGTATATATATCTTAATATAATTATTTTACTTGTAAATAGTTTAATTTTGTTAGATAAGTTATGTAGTCAAAATTTTTGTTATTCTGTTGTACACTTGTTTTTATCCTCTATTAATATATCAACATCTCTCTATCGCTCTAAGGTTTGCTGTAAGAAAACTCATTTTTGAGTTAAGCACGCCGATGTACATAAGCTTTCCTATTGTAATATTAATGTGTATTTGTGTGTACAATAAAGTATAATAATAATAATTATAGAGTATATAGGTATATAGTAATATACATGGAGTTTCTTGCCGGCTCTTCTCCATTAACTCAGCCTATCGCAGTCCACTGCTGGACATAGGCCTCGCCCAAGTTGCGCCACAACGCTCGGTCCTCTGCCTTCCGCATCCAGTCCCCCCCAGCCACGTTCCAAGGACTTCTCCATAGGACCATATATTTTTTATAGATTCATAATTAAGTTTAAGGGATTCACCAGAGGATGGGCAGCAGCGTTCTCTGAGTATTTAACCAACCAACTGCGATCGCCAACCCGCCTGCCAAGCGTGGTGATTATGGCATATCCCCCCCTTAATTGGGGGAGGCCTATGTCCAGTAGTGGACGTCTTTCGGCTGAAATGATGAATTAAGTTTAAAAGTGCATTTAAATGCTTATTCGAACACAGACATAGTAAAAAATATAAACAAAGTGCTGCGAACAACCATAGTGAAGCCAACATAAACCGTGCTCCTTCATGTACACACGGCTACACATCAAGCTGTACAAAACCAGTAAAGGCTGACCTCGCGTTGAAAACCTATACAATGCGAGATCAGCTTATACTGGAAATGTACAGCTTGATGTGTAGCCGTGTGTACAACCAGTGCTCACGCACATACATGCACCTTAAACCGTGCTCACCCCTCTCAGTTCACATGTCGCGGCATCTTCCAGTAAGCATCGCGAAAACAAATATCCTTCAGGTGCATGGTGTGTACGTGAGCACTGGTTGTAATGAAGGAGCACGGTTTTTGTTGGCTTCACTATGGTTGTTCGCAGCACTTAGTCTATGAAATAAAAACTTTTCACTTTGACTTTGAATATAATTTCCTTATTAACTCTGTTATGTAGTATTTATTTGTAATGCTAAATCGGAGTAATTGTTGTGTGAAGGAATGTTTTATATTCTAACTCTAGCGACTGTGTATACTAAGCTGTTTATTAATAATTCTGATATGCGTTGTATAGGCAATGCTTTATATTTTCTTTTTTATGTAATGTAACTTTATCTTATTGTGATTTTAGAATTAATTTGAAATGTATTATATAAAGCATTCTATAGTATATAATATAATATTTTGATAGAATGTAATGTAATTAAGTTTAATTGTTATTTTACTGGCCACCTAGTGGCACCCACTGCATAATTTTATTGTATTATCTGTGGATAATGTAGTGGGCTGCAACATTACCTTATACAAATTTGCTAACCCTATAATTAAAGTCTTATGTTGTAGCTGTTTATTATCCCTCAATAAATAAAATAAAATAAGCCTTATCTCCTCTTTGTTCTAACAGCCAATTATTGTAGGTTTCCACGCTAACCGACATCGAAATAAATGAGTCAGGTTATGTGCAATTATATTCGATGCATGCAATAATTTCCGTTATTCACGGAATGCAACGGTGATGTGCAATACCCTTGAAAAATTGTAGAAGGTCATTGAATTTAAAATAGAGGAAAAAAAAGCATTTTAAATACCTACTATATAGGTATATTAATGAACGCAAGCGCATCAAATTTTGCATTGCGGATATACTAGTGTTGTTTGTATTCAATAATAAATAATAATAATAAATATTTTTGGGACATTTTTACACAGCACCATCTAGTCCAGAACTAAGTAGAGCTTGTGCTATGGGTACTAGACAATGGATATAATACTTATATACTTTATTTTTTTGTAAATACATACTTATAATACATTAGAAACAACCAGACCAACACAAACACTCATGTTCATCACACACAAATATTTGTGTCCTGTGGGAATCGAACCCACGACCTCGTGATCAGCAGTCCGACACTCGAACCACCAGACCACAGAGGTCGTCAAATAGAACACACATATTTTGGTTTGAACCAATAAAAAATATATATATATATTACTAACAATAATGGATCGATGTATTCTGACAAATAAATGAATTATTATTATTATTTAACTATTTTTTTTTTGTGAAATGAAAATTATCACTGTTATAAATAAATTAAATTAATAAATATAATATTTTTGAGACATTTTTACACAGCACCGTCTAGTCCCAAACTAAGCAGAACTTGTACGGTCGACCGCACGTCGGTGGTAACACTTTAACATTAGCAGCATCTTTATTTCGTAAGCAGTAAGGGCGGTTTTCGAACTGAAGTGTTACCACTCATATTGAACTATATTTACGGGAGTTGTCGCGCACAATAAAATCAAAACATAACAAACATTTTGACTAACCTCTACGTTTCGGCCAAGTTGCATTGGCCGTGGTCACTAGCAGACTGAAGTATGCGGGTGTCATCGTCTTGAGCGGCGGGTGTTTTCTCGAACTACCCGCGGTTGGTTTTTCGTAATGTAGTTGTTCGGTTGTCCGTAACAAGATATGCTGAATCACGATCATGACACACAATGCTGACAGTTTCGGTGGACATACAAAATGTATGGGAATGACATATCTCAACGAATGACTTTTTCGTTGAGATATGTCATTCTCATACATCGAGACCCCTCCGTGCCTCGGAGAGCACGTTAAGCTGTCGCTCCCGGTTGTCATACGAATATCTATGGCAGTCGTTACAGGTAGTCAGAAGCCTGAAAGTCTGACAACTGGTCTAACCTCCGAATGTCAGTATTACCCAGTAACTGGGTTGCGGGGGTCTGATGGCAGTCGCTCCGTGTAAAATACTGATGTTCAGCCGCATCTGGCTAGACTGGAAGCCGACCCCAATATAATTGGGAAGAGGCTTGGAGGATGATGATGTCATTCCCATACATTTAGATTGTTTTCTATAGCGTTGACAGCGACAACACAGCCCCTAGACGGATATTGTTGAATTTAATGCGTACAAACAATTCTGCCACTAGCTGAGGTATGAGGAAGCGGGGTACTGCGATCCGGTTGGCCCTAACAATGTCATTATGTCATAGAAACTTCAAACTTTGTAGGGTTAGAGACGAGACAGATTTAGATTCAACACGATATAATATCGATAAAATATTATTTTATCGATATTATTTTTATGTAATACGTAGTATTAATTATAAGGATTTTAGCTTCTTATTTCTTTTAATATTATTTAATAATAAAGTAATTAATATACTAATAATAATAGTAAGTATTACATGTAGGGAGGGAGTCTTTCAAAATTATCTTAATTTTGAAAGTAAGACGGGTGCTCTGTACTTTCAGAATTAAGATAATTATATCTTTAAAAATATCTTTATGTATTTATTTGGTGTTGAATATGGAGTTATTATTTTGTAAAGCGGATATTTTAAAAGAGGTAATTGTCCGTTTATATAGTAAATAAATATTAAATAATAAAATAATTAATTTAGTAGTAGTATTATATTATTTATTTTACCCAGCAATATTACACAAAATGTTACATTAACATACTAGGTACTACGTCTAGGTATAAATATTATTGTACCTACTTAACATTTAAAAGTGAACACAGCATGGAACAAAAACAAATATTATTGCAAACTATAACAGCTAATTAGCACGGAAATAAAACGTTATTCAAAAGAAAAGAACCTACTCAAAAATAACTTAAATTTAAAGGACAAAAAAAAAAAATCTAATCACCACTAATCATTTTTTAAATAAATTAATTTTATATATGTATAGCCTTCGAATAGTGCATTTGTAACTTTGAGCTTTTATAATAAAGCCATTATAAATACCATTCGATATAATCAAATAAAACAAATTTTGTGACTAATGAATATAACAACTAATAACTGTAATTTGGTTCTAGTACTCGCTGGCAGCTACCGCGGCACCACTCACTTCGCTCGCTCACAGTTCTAACCTTACCTAACCTATTTGATATATTTCTGATTGTTTTTATATAAACAATGTTGAATTAGACAGTAAACTGTACAATTGTCGTCAATGTAACCTCAAATTATGCGACTGCTCAAGAGGTCTCTTTTGGGTATTGAAATCTTTTTTATTATTTTATTTTAGTAGTAATTGAAAGCGAAATTCTGATAGTACTGAGTAATTTTTTCAGTGTTTACGTGTCAAACCGCGTTTGACAGTATTATTGTGATATTTAATAGGTTTTAACAAAACCAAACATTTTCAGGGATGTAATAGTGCGATTGATTTTAATTGAGGAAGTTTTTCGCAAAGAGGCCTTCGAAAGAAGTAAAAGACCAAGTAGCTTCATGGAGAAATATTACACATCCGTGCAAATCTTAAATAAAATCGAATGTGACACAAAAGTTGTTATTTTACTAAATTATTCATTCCTAGCTGTGCTTGTGACGCTGTCCGTGTGGAAGTTGTAAATTAACATCGTGGGCCTTACTCCCGACTGGTTCAAGCTCTGAACCAAATCGAGCTAATTTCAATTCCTAGAAAAAAGCAGTACGATTTGACACTAACTCGAATTCAAATTCGATTGATACAGCACTCGATCCAGGCGGGGTCAGGAGTAAGGCTTAGAAGTGGGTAGCTACTCTAATAACTAGCTAAATAGCGGCTATTCAACAAATAGCCATGGCTACTTCGATCAATGGCTACGATATCTGTCAACACGATAGCTAGCTATTGGCTACTGCTTCGAATAACCAACAAGTTTACGGTGTAGCGGGCAGCCTCCGCGCTGCCGTGAGCTGACCAAGTAAAATAGCTATTGGCTATTGGTAGCTAGCTAGCGACTTTCTTTATTTTTACGATTTCTAACTTAACTTAGTAGTTAATTAGGTTTAAAATCGTTTGAGATCTATAGTTTTGTTTGTAGTTTTTACTGTAATTTTATTAGTTAATTTTAAATTTTCAATGTTTTCGACAGTTAAATATGTAGTAATTAGTAATACGTAATAAATGTAAAAATACGTACGTACGAAGGAAAGTCATTTTTTTTCAACAATACAATACAAATACTATTGTACACAAAAGAAGATAGCAACATATATGACTTATATAGAACACATGTACAATGGGCGGCCTTATCGCTCAAGGCGATTTCTTCCAGACAACCTTAGGATGGACAATATGGGCAAGTAAAGAGAGGGTTAGTACGCAGTGTAACAACATAATAGAATACATATACTACATAACATAAATACTATACATATATCTATAACAAAACTACATAAATATAAGATACAATAAACATAATAAATACAATACAATATGTCTAAATATTACATAATGTACCTGCCGGAAATTACAGTGATGATAGGTAGCGATCATTTACCAGTTTTTTAAATATAGGCAAAGATTGAGCACGCCTCACTTGTACTGGCAAAGCATTCCACAGGCGAGCAGCCTGAACTGTAAAAGAATTACCAAAGAAATTTGTGGAATGCTATGGTATCGCCAACGTGAGGTTTTCTGATGACCTTAAGAGCCTCGAATGTGTGTCACGAAGGAACACTAACTAACTAAAGGACTAACTAAAGGAACTAACTAAAGGAGCATTCTTTGCTAAGATAATTTTTCTCTAAGGTCAATGACCTTTAAACTAGGACGTCTTAAGTATTTTTCAGTTTTCTCTCTATAACTCAAAAATTTATAATCACATTATACTCAAAATAATTTTAAAAGAGAGTTTTTACAAAGGTCTATCAACGTGGAGAATTATAAGTATCTACGTTACATAGTTTAGAGATGGCAGGGGGGGGGACACATTGCAAGCCACTTTAGCTGGCTATATTTCGCAGATGGTACACCTGATAAAAAAGTGCTGTATGAAACATTACCTTCATTTTAGTAGACCTATTCAATGATACCACACACGAGGGGGTGGAGCGAAAAAAATATTTTCATCCCCATTTCACATGTATGGGCGCCACCCCTAAAATACATAATCACGCATTTTTTATTCTTTTAAAATTGAGATCTATATTTAAACTATCTTTTAACAAAATAACATGTACTTATATTCATAACTGTAGAAGTTATTAAGCTGTAAAGGATTAGGACAGACGGACAGATGGATAGACGGACAGACGGACGGACATGACGAAACTGTAAGGGTTCCTTGTAGGACTACGGAACCCTAAAAAAGGTACATATATCATTTATCGTGTACGTATCGGTCGGAACAAAAGTTCGTTTATCGTTGAACGGGAGTAGACTCCCTGGCTGTTATAGGTATATAAAGATTGAATGTTTGAAATCGTAGTTTTTTTTTTTTTTTTGTAGATTGCAAAATATTCTACTACCTATATTTTTCAATTTCGTTGATAGTATGGAGAACTTTGTTTCATCGATAACAGATTTAGTACATCACTAGTTAAATTGACAATTAAATAGAGGGAAAGAGATAGTGTATTAAGTGCTTGCGTAAGAAAGAGATGTTTTGTGAAAGACATCAACGTGCCGTCTGCACCTTTGGTGTCCGTTACGAATTAACCAGTATAAGATGAACTCTCATTAAATATTAAATCAGTTGAAAAATCTAATTGGATAATGACATTATTAACTTAACGATGAAATGTTATACCGTCTTTCTGGACACTCAAAGTCTTGCTGTTTTTACAACACAATCGTACTGTGCAAGAAGTCATTATAACATTTATTTGTAAATTTTGTGTTCACTAACACGGAAGTGTCAACGGCTCACAGAAGTGGTCGTAACTGATTCAAATTGTTCGAGTGGCGGCTTACATACAGGATTTTTCCCTTATGTGTGATAGAAATCGGTCGCCTGTTATGTGGCGTCTAGGGGCTGTGTCGTCGCTGAGCGTTGACGATTGTAGATTGTCAACTTGGCTAGGGGGGCAGTTGTAAGACAAATAACGTTAATATTGTTATAATCACAACACTTTTTTTAAATATCAGCAACGTATCTGCCACTCGATTCATATTCTGTTTAAAATCTTAAAGTTTTTGAACACTTTCTAATGTTAAACATGTTTTAAAAGCAATATATCTGCCAGTCTTGGCATCGAGTGGAAGTTTTCTGACATTACCTAGTATTGTCTATTATTTCTCTAAGAAAAGTCTAATTTTAACTCGGGGAGAAATGCTTTCCAAATTCACAAGTGCTTAGATTAATTTTAGTCCGGTTATCTGTGGAAACTAGATCCTGAATCAAGAATTATCTAAATCAGGCTGCTATGTATTTATGGAAACGGAACATTTTAACTAAAGCTGAATATATAATTTGGTGAGAAACTCCTGTTCTACCATATAAGGCCACTGCACCGTTTTTGAAGATTTTAAGGACAAGGAAGGCTAGATGCAGACATTGCTTGAGGGAAGAGTACGACGGCACACTAGTGCAGAAATTTGAAAGAAAGAAATATATTTAATTTAGCACAGGACAATGACAGCACAACAATAACAATAAAATTACACAAATAAGACACAGATAAACATGAAGTTGCAATCGGGCTTGCCCATGCCAAAAAGGTCACCAACTCAGCATGTGCTGGAAGAGGCCTACACCGAAAAAGAGCGTCTCGTAGACCGCAATCATGATGGCAATAATGAGTGTACATGTCATAACAACCACCGCAAAATAACGCAGTGTCTTAAGACGAAAGTCTTTGACCAGTGTGTGTTGCCAGTAATTACTTACGGTACTGAAACGTGGTCGCTCACAATGGGCCTGATAAGAAGGCTCAAAGTCACTCAAAGGGCAATGGAGAAGGCTATGCTCGGAGTGTCACTGCGTGATTGAATCAGAAATGAGGAGATTCGCAGGAGAACGAAAGTAACCGACATAGCCCGAAGAATTGCCAAACTTAAGTGGCAGTGGGCGGGGCACATTGCTCGCAGAACGGATGGCCGATGGGGCAGTAAAGTTGTGGAGTGGCGACCGCGTACTGGAAGGCGCAGCGTGGGTAGGCCCCCCACAAGGTGGACCGACGACCTGGTGAAGGTCGCGGAAATCCGCTGGATGCGGAAGGCACAGGACCGGTCGTTGTGGCGATGCTTGGGGGAGGCCTATGTCCAGCAATGGACGTCTTTCGGCTGAAATGATGATGATGATGATGATGTCATAACAACACAGATTTCAACGGATTACATATTTATACTGTTAGTTACGTATGTAATGCTAAATCTTAAACTCCTTAGGACTCGCATCTTTCCTAATCCCTAGAAGCTCAGAAACTTAAATAAGCATTTCCCGATAATTTCCTACGTAAGCCTCTTAACATGAACTACAGATTAAAAGCCCACACTTGCTCAAACATTTCCCGTTATTTTGCATCAATCAGTGGTATCAATCCATTGTAAGTAGAACTGACTTAATATGTAAGTTTCATACAATACAGGTTCTGATACTGGTTTTTAGGGTTCCGTACCCGAAGGGTGCCAAATGGGACCCTATTACTCTCGCTTCGCTGTCCGTTTTTCCGTCCGTCCGTCCGTCCGTCCGTCTGTCTGTCACAGGGCTGTATCTTTGTAACTGTAATAGATAACCAGTTGAAATTTTCACAGAATATGTGTTGCTATAACTACTATCACGACAAATACTAAAAATAAAATAAAGTTTAAAAATAAAGGGGGGTCCCCATACAAGAAACCACGAAAAATATGCATTTTTTTAACGTTTTTGTTCCTGCTCTATCTTCAAAACGGTAATACATACCAGGCTGAAACTTTGTCTGAATATAGTGCATACTATGTAGTTTACCAACGAATACTAAAAGTAGGGCAAACATAGATATATGTGGTGGTAACTGCGTCAGAGAGAGTTGCAAAAGTTCATATTTCACGCACGGTGAGTTGATGTGTTTTGATGAACTCTCGTAAATTAAATCAATTTCTATGGAGTATCAGGTCGATAGGTGGTACGGAACCCTTACTGCGTGAGTCTGACTCACACTTGACTGGTTTTTACTATCGATATCCGCTTGACTGTGATTATGACGTCATACAAACACTTGGAAATAGCCCTGTTTTACCCTGTACTGTAGCAGGTCCAGATGGCTGATGTAACATGTTTTCCTATTAAACATCTTGTTTTCATTACGCGCTACTACGTCAATCATCGGCATAGATTTGTTTAATAACCTCCTTTGACCGGTTTTTGAGAATTAATGTTTATTAGTGCGTCATTTTAATAGATGAAAAAAAAAACAGGTTAAGAAAAGGCGCCAGTAATCAAAAACAAAGTAAGTACAGATCCGGTCTTAGAATGAAAAATAGCAGTGTTTATGAACTTGGCAAACTTTAGTTAATTATTTAATTTGATTTGAATCTGATAGGCTTGTCATGTCTAAAATAAGAATGTCTTGAAAAAAGGGCTAAGGATGATGTTATGAACAGAAATATCTTTAGAAATTACCAGAACAAATAGATCTGTAGAAATAGTAGCTACGAGAGTCATTACAACTATAATCCATATACTAAACTATATACGTGAACATATCATAGTATACACACATTAAACCACATAATAACTATCAACAATGAACTGTTGACTAGCTCGCGCCAGACGCAAGATAAGGAGGCACGCTTTAGGAAATATGCTGCAATCGTTCCTGGAATTGCATCACTCTTACAGTCTATATGGTATGGACTTGTGCGAAGACCACATGGTGCAAGAAGCGATAGACTTGCAAACGACGACGTGACGCCGTTGAAGACTGACGCTACCTGGCTGTCGACAGTCCAGCAGGACTTCAGGGAGAAAGAGTATGCAGATAGATGCCGCGACCGTGAGGGATGGCAAAAAAATGGAGGAGGCAGACAAGGAAAGCCGACCCTAGATAATGGGATAAAGCTAAGAGAGAGAAGAAGCTAACTGATAAATTGTAATGTTAAATGTCGTCAAATCGTAAAAAAACTAAACAGTGAATTGTGACTTTACATGTCCACTGCTGGACATGTGTAATTACATTAAGTATTGATGCAGAGAAGGGGCAGAGGGATATTAATAATAATAATTAACATCACCTTAGGATAGGAATGTAGCATATTAAATTAATTACTTTTTATTTATTTTTTCAAATATACGCAGTACATGTATGGTGCATGTAGGTGCTTTTGTGATTTGTCAAGAATTTAGTTACACATATAAAAAACGTAGAACCTATGGAGAAAAGCAGACAAGAAACTCCATGCGGTACCTTTTAAGCGTGTTACTTATAAACGAAAGATGACACTATCCATCTTTCTGGCTTGTCCCTAATAAGTAGCATTTAACCCACCACCAAGGAAAGGAGTGATAATTGCTAATCAGCCCATTACTGTCCGATAGCTGGGCTTGGTCCTATCCGAATTTTAAATTGCATATTTCTTAAAGATGAAATTCATCGCACCGTCAAAACTGTTCAACTAACTTTCGATCACCTTTCGATCCAATAAATTTTAATATTCTGTGAACTTTCCAGTGCCAACAAAAACATTTTTATATCAATAATACTTTCACAATACTACGTATAAAGTCGTGACGGTATAATTTATAGTGATTATGTATAATGATACGATGTGATATGTTACTCAGTGGGTCATGTGGGTTATTTGAACACACCCTCGATCGACCGGTTTGGTTGCGTCAGCGCAACACATCCGTCCGTCTGGGATAGAGGATTATCCACCACGTGCCAACATGTCATCATGTTGGAGACAATATGATGACGTGACTTGATTCATTACAAAGAAGTGTTCAACTTGGCAGTTTAATCAATACCATAATAATCAGCAGCGTCACAGGTGTGACTGGCTTTGTATCACCGAACTAAATACAACATGTAACAGAATTAACGCAAGACAGGAAAGTTGTTTGTTTAGAATCACTAGGAGAATCGTTGCTATGGTTCTTATACCATATTACAGTTTACCAATTTAAAAAAAAACGTTCTGGATACTAAGGACAAATAAGTCGGTCATTGAGGTCCAGGAAGACCAACGAAATGAGTTTCCGTGTATCAGGTAACCTCTAAACACCATTCTGCAGCTATTCAGCAACCAACTTCAGAACTTATTTATTGTTTATTTATTTATATATGCTTTATTGTACACCATCAAAAACATTACATTGAATATGCATTTAAACTATTGTACAAACGGCGGCCTACTGATGCCTAAAAATCATGCTTTGTTGTTATGAAAAAAAACAGATGTGTGGTAGTTCACCTTCCTTATTTGGGGAGGCCTATATCCACCAGTGTACTTTAATTAAATAGATTATATTGGCATGCAGAGAGTTGTAGGACTTGTAGGTAATCGAATGAGTGCTATTCGTCAAGACAAATTAGCTTACAGAGATAATTTTTGTGACGAAACCAAACATTTCAAGATTTACTAGCGAATCTTTAATGGTTTATCTCTATGGAACTACTTTGACAAGTTTTCTTAAATAAAATAAAAAAACATTTATCTAAGTTGCTTTGAATGAATTACAATATTTGAGAAAGTTAACCATGTACCGTCACTATCCTTCCCGGTGATACATTTTGTCGACAAAGTCCCTTGAACGAATCCTGCTACATTACACGTACCTACGGCTGGCGTCTAACACTGAGCGCAAGCGATTTTAGCCTTAGTGATGGTTCACCGGAAAGTTTTAATCTAGGTACTAATATAATTAATAGTGGTAGTATGATGTGTGATTCAGTGGTTTGATACGGGTCAACGAGTACCACGCACACCCTCAACCGACCGGTTTGATTGCATCAGCTGCTACGTCACAAGACACATCATGATTAAGGATAAATCGGTCATCCACGTGCTCTGTGAATCTGCAGGCATAGTTTTAAGCTTTCATTGATTAAGGCCATGAGGATATTATAGCTAGTTATATATTTTTTTTCTCTTACAACAATTTTTTTTTTTTTTTTTTTTTTTTTAATTCGTTTAAATTATAATGTTTTATTGTTTTAAATTAGTTTTTGTTTTTATGGATCTTTGAATCCGATAATAAAGAATTATTATATATTATTATATTTTAAGTCGACCGTAGTGATTCTAGTGATCGACGTAGCTTGTAGTATCAAGTGGCAGTGGGCTGGCCATGTCTGTCGAAGGACCTATGGCCGTTGGAGCAGACGAGTCCTTGAGTGGAGACCGTGAATTGGCAAACGCAGCGTAGGGCGTCGCCCAACCAGGTGTACTGACGACCTGAAGAAGGTAGCTGGGTTGGACTTGTTGCGGAAGGCAGAAGACCGAGTGTGGCGCAACTTGAGAGACGCCTATGTCCAGCAGTGTCCTCTGCCTTCCACATCCAGTCTAAAAAACCTACCTATTGTTACTTATGAGTAATACCTATTGTTAGTAGGTAGTATCAGATTCATAATTATATCTGTCGAGAAAAGTTGACACCAACATACTGAATTATTATACAACTAGCCTAAGCCCGCGGTTTCATCCGCGTGTATGTCATTTATCGCACATCCCTCGGAAACTATTCATCTTCCCGGGATAAAAAGTAGCTTATATGTTAATCGGGGATAGGTTCTATCTGTGTGACAAATTTGATTAAAATCCATTCAATACTTTTTGCGTGAAAGATTACCAAACATCCACACATCCTCACAAACTTTCACGTTTATACAGGATAGGATAGGTCGACCCCAGTACACCGGTTGCATCAGAAACTGCTACGTCACAGACATCCGTGTGGTAAAGGATAATCGGTCATCCACGTGCAGGATGTTAAGATTTTCAGGTTATTTATAGCTCGTGTGGGGAGCAGAAACGTGAGTTGCACCAGTGATAGTAGTTTTAACTGCTATATGCTGCATATCATAATTGCCTTTTTACTGTCCCTCTCCTGCGCACGGCCCTCTTCTGGTTGAGCTGGCGTGGGTTGGTAGACTACACACACCAGCTTCATTCATTCTTCTTGCCTTTTCCCAACTATGTTGGGGTCGGCTTCCAGTCTAGCCAGATGCGGCTGATCATCAGTATTCTACACAGAGCGACTGCCATCAGACCCCCACAACCCAGTAACTGGGTAATACCATAGAATATATAGGGTTATTTTTAATTAATTAGCTACCCTTCAAGGAATGCCTGTTCTCATCATTACGAACAACTTTTATCATGGTACCAACCCTGAAATCGCGAAAAAAAAAAACAGCTGGTACATTTGTGTTCACAGAAATCGACAAAATGTTGGGATCGACTAATTTTTAACCGACGAAAAAAAGGAGGAGGTTCTCAATTCGATGCGTATATTATTATTATTATTATTTTTTTTTTTTATGTATTACCACGCATAACTTTTTACAGAGTGCTCCGATTTTGATGATTCTTTTTTTAATGGATAGGGTATATCTCGAAGTCGGTCCCATTTAAATTTCAAAATCAAAATCCACCCCTAAGGGTAGTAAAACAGGGGATGAGTGTTTGTTCACCCACTGAATTCTTACCTGTTAACCGATTCTGTTGAAACTTGACACACATAAATATAGTTCTAGACACTACGACATAATGGAGACCTGGAGTTAGAGTTTAACCACAAAAAAATGAAAAATAAAACTTTTTAACAAAAAATTGAACCGACAAAAATAGAAACTGAAAAGCGAAAAATAACTAATTATGAGTCGGCGCCAAACAACCAATCAACGAAGATCATTAAATTACTTTAAATAAATAATAAAAACAACGTCACATCAAATACAACGTGAAATTTTCAACGATAAACAATAACTTTCCAAAAATGCGTTCTCCGCTCGGCCACTTGCAACTTGCACGCACTTTGCTTGTTAAAAGTTCGTTTGGCGCCGACTCATAATTAGTTATTTTTCGCTTTTCAGTTTCTATTTTCGTCGGTTAAATTTTTTGTTAAAAAGTTTTATTTTATACGCAATACTGACATCTTAAGGTCAGGCTCACAGAAATAGATAGAATGGTTGTAATCACAATTTTACTTGCGATTCATGCGTGGCAACTTTCCGAACAAACTACGCCTTACATTTTGACGTTTTTTTTTTTAAATTAATTTTAATCAAATGTACATTACAGGTTTTGTTTCTGCAGTTAGAAACAGTACAATAAGGCATTTTTGCGGGTTTTTGTTACAGTATTTATAGAAAAAAGTCATAAGGCGTGCTGAGAAAGGCTTTGAAACATCCTGCACTATGGTGCATGGTGCTGCCATGCGCGCCCTGCCCACATGGCCATTCTATCTATTTCTGTGGTCAGGCTAGTTGCCAGACTTATGAGCTTTTGACTACCCGTAATGACTGCCATATTGTATTCGAATGGCAACCAGGACAAACAGCTTAACGTGCTCTCCGACACACTGAGAGGTCTCAATGTGTAACGAAATGGTCACCCATCCACGGACTGACACTGGTTAGCGTAGCTTAACTTTGCAGATCTTTCAATCCATTCATATGAATCCTCATTATGAATGATGTTTATGAATGATCATTATTTCATTTTAGCCGAAAGATCTCCACTGCTGGACATAGGTATCCCGCAAGCACCGCCACAACGACCGATCCTGCGCTTTCCGCATCCAGCGGATTCCCGCGACCTTCACCAGGTCGTCGGTCCACCTTGTGGGGGGCCTACCCACGCTGCGCCTTCTAGTACGCGGTCGCTGCTCCAGAACTTTACTGCCCCATCGGCCATCCGTTCTGCGAGCAATGCGGTTAATCAATAGCCACAAGCCTCTCCAGTGCTATGCTGCCTTTACTGAAACTATTTTATGTTTGTAACAAGTCTCAAGAGGGATGCAGTTCTGTGTTGAGATAGTATTGGGCTGATTATATAACTATAACACCATCAAGCATTAAATCTCATCTCAAGGGATGAATTTCGGGCAGTTAATTCCGAAACTGTTCCATTTATTCGCACAGATTAATCTCGCGCGTGCTGGGAGCGCATTATCTCTAGTCGACTATTGGTGGAATTGATTTCAAACAAAGCAGATAAGATGAAGTCTCTGAAAGGTAAAATTCTCAATTTTTACCACCTGGACGCAGATACCAAAGACCTTACAGGATCCCGACTCCCTTCAGACTCAGCTACATCCATTATTTAAAGAAGTCGGTTAAAAAAACTTGCTGATTTCCTTCCTACGTCCGCCTATCATATACATATATCACAAAAATGCCAATAACACCGCATATCCGCTATTTATTTGCTGTTGTCAATATTGTTTGGAAACCAATGAGCGTGGTTTACAAAACATGCGCCCGCGCGTCCGCTGGGAAAAAATCTCACGGAATATGTACTTGATGACGTCATGAGATATGCAAGTACGTTGTTCCTATGCTGAGCTGAACGGAGGAAAAGAAGTAAACTTATTTAGATCTCCATATACAGGGATTTTAGATTTCAAAAATTTTTTTTTTTGAAATAATACTAAATAAAAAAATTAAAAAGAATAAATGAATCTGAATTTGAAAAAAATTTGATGAGGGCTGGCAGACCGGGTTGTAATTCATCATGAGTGTGTTTAAAGATAAAAAATTCACACGCAAAAATGCCCAGGCAGGCCTAAAAGAACTAGGGGATGATTTTGAAGAGATTAGCAATTCTATAAGGAATGATTGTGCTCATCAATTTGGACAACTTTTACTATGGGACAAAAAAAATATCAGCTGATCCTTACAATTTGTCGATTTATGTGAACAGAAATGTAAGGATCAGCTGATTTTTTTTCACGATTTCAGGGTTGGTCCCATAATAAAAGTTGTTCATACTGATGAGTACAATGACCCCATAAGAGGTTTTCAGTTATCTAAATAACACGTTGTATGTTGACCATACAAACGTGTATGTTCTGGAATTGAACCTGCGACATCGCTCAATCAATACAACAAAATTGCCATCAAAATCTGTTTACCTTAATGTGTTGACCAGTTGTTATAGATTCAGGCATCGACTGTGTATGCCCGGTATTTGTCAGGCAAACACTGCCTGAAACAACTCTTAGATATTCTTTTGACAATTGGACCCGACAGCCTCTCTTGCATTCTAAAGGAGGGAGAGGTCTTGATGAACACGGAATGGTAACCCATCCAAGGTATAACCGTTGCGAGCGCGGTGTTACCTCACAATTCAATTTACACACGGTGACCACAGAAGCCACGAGCCCTAGATTTAATCAATATGGCTGCCAATAACTATTAACTCATAAACAATAAAAATGAAAAACAATACGTATACTTACGTAAAGCCCTAACTTTCGTAAGGCTATTAAAAAACTGAAAATATTAGCCAACAACGGCTATTGAACTCCCTTGATCTTGATTCCAGTAGCATGACGTAATTTTACTACACCTACCATGTAACTCTTATTCCAGTGGAGTAAGGTTCAAAATAGTTTGAATTTATTTAGAAGTTTTCTGAAAAGAAATTGAAGCAATTTTGACTTTAAGATCAAAGTATAAGGTTCAAAATAGATTGGACGTATGTTCGATTGTTTATATGGATCGTTTATTGTACCTTAAAGACACTGATGGATAATATTTGAATTTCAAAAAAACATGTTTTCAGTCTCTTCACTACAACATGACTTATGTTAATAACTTCTTAGGTTTTTGCAATCACTACACATTATAATAAAACAAGGTTTAACCGGATTAAATCGCGTATATTATTTTATCTACACTCGTATCGTAAAATTCGAATTATGAACTCGAAAGTAATGTCATAATGACATACTTTACGCACATGCACGTGTAATAAATTTAAAAAGTTTCATTACGATACAGTTTGCTGAACAAAACAATGCGGTAATTTAATTTTTTTTCCATAACCGCACACTTCAGCCCAACTAAGGAGTTTTTTATGCCACTTCGACCCAACCAAGGAGTTTTCAAACCATTTTTTTTGCAGTCGTACAGTTTGGCACCAATGAGTACACAAAATTCAGGGTGGCGCCACTTGTCATACATTGAAAATTTTTATCGTTTTAATCGTGTTTTTTGGCAGAACTTTGGATTGTCATATTGCTTTTAATTATATTTAAGTGTTTACGGGCATATTTTTTGTAAGATAAAACAGAGATTGACGGAATCCTGACAAGGATAGAAAATTAGTTCCGATTATAATGTTTTCGCCAGACTATATTTTATTATCTGTGTAGGCGCGCGGCAGCGCGCGTGCGCGGCCGCGCGCCACGTTCTACTGGATTTGGTCATCGTTACTTGTAAATTTATTGTTATTGTTTACGTTATTATTATGGTTTTGTAAGTCGAAAGTTTTATTCTGGGCAAAAATATCTGACTACAGCAGTGATACTGAACTGAGGAGAATATGACCCCGCCTGAATTTCTGGATGCAGCAACGTAAATGACGAACAATCTTTTACCAGAGAAATCAAGAAAAACAACGACAATGTTACGAAGATTTTGACTTTGGTATTTTATATAAAATTGTATGAGTTTAGATAAAATAGTGTATGAAACTGACATAATTAGGTATTAAAACACTCGTGTGATACTATTAAAAACCTCGCCTACGGCTCGGTTTTTAAACACACACTCTTGTTTTAATAACCCCTATTATGCAACAGTTTCATAAACTACTATAAATTGGTTTCCCTGACGTTTCGAAAGCTTTGCAGCATTTCGTGGTCGCAGGTAGACTAAGATGACAAGCGTCTTTACAAATATTAAAAAAAAAAAAAAAAAAAATTAATCTACCGTACAATATTATTAATTAAAATCGTTTCGATGCACGCAGTAATCACTCACAATATCATTATCTTTTACAGTGTTGCGTGCTGTTTGGGACTTGATTATTTTTAGGACTGGGTTCCAAACAGGTGGTAGCTGCCAACCATCTTCTGTATTAAAATTAGGATGTTTTTTAATTTCAATAGCCTCACGGAGCATTCTAGGTACATATCGGTTTTCCTTCGCCAGAACTTGTGGTTTATCAAATCGAAGAAAATGGTTGGGTTTGTCTAGGGCATGTTCACACACTGCAGACTTTGTGGAGCGTTTGTGTTTGTGTGTGTGTTTGTGTTGACTTATGTTGTTTTAATTTAATATGATAATGGGGTTAAGGTCAAAAATATTGATTTTTAACTTAATTGGCAGCAAACAAACAATAACAACAAAAACCATCATACCTGTATTCCTCAAAGAGTCAGGCAGGGCTATGCGCTTGCACACAGTTTAGACAAATCATTTGTGATAGCTGTGATTTTTAAATTCAACAACTTATACATAATTAATAAACAGTGTGTACATAATATTATTGTATATTATCATGTTTTTCTTAATTTTCAACGCAGATTTTAAAGTTGTTATTGGATTATTTAAATTTAATTTTACACTCTGACTTATATAATACCTGTACCTATGCAACACAATTTTTTTTTTAAATAATCTACCTAATAAGTCGGTAACATATTTATGCCCATATTTACACACCGGTAAAATGTTTATGCCCGTAATTACAAACTATTACTTTATTATTATAACTTCCTATAAAGCTTTCTTTTAACGGAACCGACTAGAGTTACCAAGATATAAATATTATCAGACCAAGAACGCACTGATAAATCCAACAGATAAATATATGCGAATCATCATCATCATCATTTCAGCCGAAAGACGTCCACTGCTGGACATAGGCCTCCCCCAAGCATCGCCACAACGACCGGTCCTGTGCCTTCCGCATCCAGCGGATTCCCGCGACCTTCACTAGGTCGTCGGTCCACCTTGTGGGGGGCCTACCCACGCTGCGCCTTCCAGTACGCGGTCGCCACTCCAGAACTTTACTGCCCCATCGGCCATCCGTTCTGCGAGCAATGTGCCCCGCCCACTGCCACTTAAGTTTGGCAATTCTTCGGGCTATGTCGGTTACTTTCGTTCTTCTGCGAATCTCCTCATTTCTGATTCGATCACGCAGGGACATATGCGAATAAATAGATCAGTTTCGGAATTGGACAGACCTCAATACATCTCTACATACATAACATACATAATTATCAAACCTGTATCCCCCGAAGGAGTAGGCAGAGTGTATATATAGTACATCCACATTTCACCAGCTACGTTATAAGTCCCATGCTCCCATGTAATAGGGGCAAGCTTATTGCTTTGCCAACCGGGCACAAATCCAGACTCTGGGCTGCTACTGAGAATTTTCTAGTGAAAAAAACCAATATCACTTTGCTCAACCCGGGAATCAAACCCAGGACCCGACACTTGGCAGCTTATGTAATGGCGTACGGTTTTTTCAGCACTGGCTGTTTATTTTATTATTTTTAACGCATTTACGCATACGAAACGAAATCTAATAATAAAGAAAAAATCGGAAGCGATTTTTCTACCCACAATTTAAATCACCAGCTGTTTATTAAGAAAAACAATATTAGCTTACCCCTTAATAAATTTGGACGACAGGGTTGGCACAGAGGCTTAGTGATCGGCTTCTGCGTAACGGGTCTCAGGATCAGTCCCGCACGGGAAAAAATCTATGGCCTACATAGTATCATTCTATATAAAAAAACCTAAATCAGTTCAGACTCACGTTTTTGTAGTAGTAGTGCTCCTTTGTGAAAGAGCTCGTCCGGGGAAGTACTACCACCGTGCCTACTTCTCCGCCAAATATTGATGCTTGCATTGCTGTGTTTCGGTCTGAAGGGTACGGGTGCCGGTGAAATTACAATCACATGAGACTTTCCATCTTCATGTCTCAGTTTGGCGAACCGACTTGCGGTACCATTTAGGCAACAGCCTAGGTGGTATTAAAGTTGTCATGGGCAAAGGTAACCGCTTAACATCAGGGGGCCTAGTACGAGTTTGACACTTACGAATACTTTCAAAGTATTCGTCGACTTTCATTAATAAATCTGTAGTTCCTCCTCGTATCCGCCAGGGGCGCTTCTGATTTATGAATGAAAGTCGACGAAAACGATGAAAGTATTCGTAAGTGTGAAACTCGTACTAGGCCCACAGGTGGGCCTTCAGCTCGTTTCGCCATCCTATATTTAAAAAAAAAAAAAAAAAAAAAAAACTGACACTGTGAACATGTGTAGACCATGTTTACCATGTTATGATTCAACACCATGCTGACGCAACTCCATGCCCCAGCCCATCAGGTGACAGTCATGGAAAATTTAAACCATGAGGAAAAAAACACAAAAGAGTCGCGTTCCGATAAAAATAATAACATCATAACGATTGATTTATTTAATTCTAAGTATCGATCGATTATTTTGTTTTTTTATTTTTATATAGTTTTGTTTCACAACCTGGAATATTTGGAGGAAATCTTTCAGCAGACGGCTGAAAAAATCTTTATCTACACTCATATTGTATTTGGATTATGAACTCAAAAGTAATGTCATAATGGCAGACTTTATGCACATTAAGATAAGATAAAGATAAGATAATCATTTATTTGCCAAAAATAACTGTATTTTTACATTACCTTAAGAGGTACATTACAGGTACAAGTAGTAGGTATTACATAAGGAAACAATTAACTTGTGGATTCCACACTAGGACAAGCCTGTCTCGTGGAATCCTACGATACTATTCACAGTTTAACAAAGTGCATTCCCGGGGTCGCTACTGTATTTTATGATATCATTATGAACTGACCAAATAATAATAATAATAATAATAATTAAGCCTTTATTTCCCAAATTTAACACAACTAACAATTCCTCTTACAAAATAACATTTTATACATTGTTTTATCTGTTGGTATACTTATATTAATATTGAATTATTATACCAGGCCCCTCAGAAAGTATTGCGAAAAAAAGTTTTTATATATGGGAGACTGGCCAGTTATAATGTTTTTCGAAAATATGATTATTTATAAGTAAAAATAAGTAAGTTCCAATTTCAAAATTTCCCTCCACATTTTTTGCGAGTTAATTCAAAGTATTGTGTCTCACTGAAATATGGATCTGCGCCGGGAACATTTTAGAGCTATGATTTTATACGATTTCAAGTGTCGCCTGAAACCGGATGAATCGTACGATAGACTTCAAATGGCATTCATGGATGAAGGCCCTTCCAAGGCAACCGTGTATCGTTGGTCTAACGAATTCAAGCGCGGTCGACCAACTTTGGGGGATGACGAAAGAAGCGGTCGCCCTTTGACGGCTGTTACCGAAGAAAACGTGCTAGCAGTGAAAAATTTAATCCAAGACAATAGGCGAATTACATATCAGGAGATTCAACACATATTGAAGATTGGATCGGGAAGCGTTCACGAGATTCTACACAGCCATCTTCGCGTGAGGAGGATAGTATCACGCTGGGTGCCGCACAACCTCACCGATGCTCAGAAGCAGGCCCGGGTGGAATGGTGCCGTGATATGCTTAACAAATTTGAAGCAGGCTCGTCTCGGCGTGTTTACGACATCGTTACAGGTGATGAGTCCTGGATTTATCAATACGACCCAGAAACCAAGCGCCAGTCGACTGTTTGGGTGTTTCAAAATGAGCCAACGCCTACCAAAGTGAAGCGATCTAGAAGCGGGGGTAAGATTTTGATCGCTAGCTTTTTTAATTTGACTGGCCACTTGGTATCAATTCCCTTACGGGATCAAAGAAGCATTAATGCCGAATGGTATACTACCAAATGTTTGCCAGAAGTTTTCTCTGTTATAAGCAACAAGCGACCAAACACAGGGCTCCGCGGGCTACTGCTCCACCACGACAATGCACCTGCGCACACCGCACTCAAAACGAGGGACTTCCTGGACAGCACGCCAGTCAAACTCCTGGCTCACCCTCCTTACAGCCCTGATCTAGCACCGTGTGACTTCTTTTTATTCCCAAAAATAAAAAATCAGCTCAAAGGGATACAATTTTCGTCGCCGGAAGATGCGCTGGCTGCGTTCGAGCAGGCTGTAAACGAGGTGTCTGCGGCGGACTGGAAAAAGTGTTTTGAAAACTGGTTTAGGCGCATGAATCTTTGTATAGAGGCTGGTGGAAAGTACTTTGAAAAGATTTGATAAAAATATATGTACGTATAGAACAATTTTTTTTAGTTTCGCAAAACTTTCTGAGTGTCCCACGTACATTTAACAAGTAGTGTATTGTTGTGAGTATATGTAGTGTAGTAGGTATAGTGTAGTGTTGTGTGTAGGTAAGTGTAGGTATGTGTAATAAAGTGTAGTGTAGATGTTTGTAATGTGTATGTGTAGTTTATTATCAATTTACTATAGATTCATCATTATATTACTACAAAATATCACAAGATTAACAAAATAAAATTTTTGCTTACTGTAAGTATTATTGTTATGTATAATATTGTTATCTATAATTTTCATATTTTTTCAACAAAAAATTTGTTATTTATTTATTTTATACATAGTATCAACTGCAATTTAAATTCATGATAAGTTTCCTGTCCTAATTCCATTAGAATTATTTGTACATTGTGACTATATATACAAGTACTATTAGCAAAGCCTAAGCCTTTCCAGTTTTGAAACTGTTTTGCTTGCAAGCTACATTTACAACAAAAAATAAAGAAATCCGCCCTTTATTTTTTCCACCAATCAGTATCCACCAGTTAGGGTCTTTAAAACAACAGTTTTTGTAAAGCCATATGTTTTTATTACTGTATGATACTTTCACGGACTAGGAACAATAGTTCTGTGATTTATGTTCACGGGTTTGGTCATTCGCAGTTGCTTCGTGCTCCTTGCTACCTGTTAATTTATGTTCATTTGTTTTCTGTTTAAACATCGAAGACTTGGGCGACGACGTAGGCCGGTCAGCGTAGGTAGTACAGCAACAAAGTAGCCAGTAAAAAAATGTGAAATCATTAACAATAATACTATTGATGTCGATTCAGTTGCGCACATTTAAAGGACTAAACTAATGGCGTTTGTCTTTTTCTGTTTCAATAGAAAATGAAAGTGACAGATGCATTTAGTCTGGTTTAGTTTTGTCAAAATGTGCAACAGAATCGCCGAAGAAATTATTTAAATTTTATTGAAAACTTGAATTAGTTTAATTGAGTTAATTAAATTACTTACCACGACATCTCATGTCAATTGAACTAATAGGTATAAGGAAAAATACGAAATTTGAAGCAGTTTTATAAACAAATACCTAATAACCTAGTCTTATTTACGTTGTTACGACACCTTCACCCACAGTTAAGCCTTTGTTAGTTGTTACAGGCAGCTTTATTGATTTGGACTAACCGTTTTTTGCTCAAACTGCACCGCACCGTGTTTTATAACTGGCAGATGTTGCAAGGAGGACTTTTTATTTTAACAAAGAATGTTCAATGTTTTTATGATCTCACCAAAACGATGTAAAATTAAAATTGGACATTAGGTATTATTCGCAAGTATCCTTAGAACTTATTAACGTTTTTTTTTTAATCAGTCTAATAGGCTAGCAGTTCATCCCCACGGATCTTTATCCGCAAAGTATTTTGTATCAACCTTTTCTATATAGCTTTTGTTTTAAAGGTGTTTTTAAATTTATTTTATTATTATTTATTATATGGAGGTTTTATGCTTTAAACTTGCTTTAGTAAATCTTGAATATAGGGATCTTATTACAAAAGCGACCATAGTCCCTTAAATTTTATTTTCTGAGTCAACTAACATTAACAGCGAGTTGGTTGGTTGGATTTGTATTATGAAATAATATTAGAATCATTAAAAAACCTACTGACAGTTTACTCAACCGATTTTAACCTCTATTCCGTGGGCATAAGATGACAAAAGCAAATACGTATTTACAATACCAACTATTTACTGTAATAAGGTTTTGTTAAAATTTATAATGTTATTTCAAATGGAGTCTAAGTATAACTTACCACCTACTTACATTAATAAATAATTTATTTTTTCATGTTTTTATTTTATTTTGTATCAAACTAAATAAATAAATATCTTCGGGACATTTTTACACAGCACCATCTAGTCCCAAATTAAGCAGAGCTTGTGATATGGGTACTAGACAATGGATATAATACTTACATACTTTTTTTTTTGTAAATACATACTTATAATACATAAGAAACACCCAGACCAACAGAAACACTTATGTTCGTCACACAAATATTTGTGTTCTGTGGGAATCGAACCCACGACCTCGTGATCAGCAGTCCAACCCTTGAACCACTGGACCACAGACGTCGTCAAACTAACTCAGTGTGTAAAGAAAGTTTATTGTTACTAACACTTTTTGTGAAATCTGTTAAAAATATGAGTCAGTAATTTTTTGCATAACAAATACCCAACTCAGCCACATGTTTCTAGAACTTCCACTTAAGTTGCACAGTTCAACTGGCATTTATCAATAGTATTTTTTACACTCTACTGTGACATTGTTTGTGGCTGAGTAATGGTTAACTGATAATAATTTTGTTTCATTTTCACAACAAGTCATAATGTTGCTTTGTATATCTCAAGAGCAAAAAATATTGTGCCGTCCCGACATTCTATTGGTAGACAAAAACAAAGGACCATGGGGGCAGGGTTTCTTCAGTGAATCAGTGCCAGATGAAAAGCAACCTTGAGGTGGAAAGGCGTACGATTTGTCGATAGTACCTATACTATGATATTGATTAACTTTTTTATTTTATTTTATTATTAAGTATGTTATTATAACAAAGGATGGTTCGAGCGACGTTGGCTACAACCATAAAGAAAAAGACGAGAAAATCTTATCACGGAAGATGCTCAACACTTAACCCAATAGAGCAAGAGTCACTAAAAAATATTTTCACAGAGCTCACAAAGCACATTAAAAATGTTGAAAATATTCAGGTAACATATAACGACTTATTGCATACAATTAAGGATAGCTTCAACAAACTACCGAGACACGAAAAGAGAAACAGAATAGAGTACATAATAACAGATAAAACTAGAAGTATGATAGAAGAAAGAACGAGACTCAAAGAAAAGCCAGAAAGAACAAGCACTGAAAAGAAACAAATCAAAATACTTTATGGGAAAATACGAAAAAACATAAAAAGAAATCAAGAATACTATAAACTAAAAATATATGAAGAAGAACTAGAGACAAGAAGATCAGTTAAAAGAGGAGATAAACGCATTAATACTACAAAACTATGGATACAGAAACTGAAAGATAGTACAGGCAAAGATACAACTAACAGAAAAAACATCATAACTACGGCAACTGAGTATTACAAAAAGCTGTACAATAGTAGTAGTAGAAATCACACCAATGAAGTCCGACCAACCCTGCAGCATGACGAAATCGAAGAAATCCCTTTGCTACTGGAAATAGAGATTAAACAATCTATAATAAACCTTAAAACTATGAAGAGTCCAGGAAGCGACCACATAACAAATGACATGATCAAAGCATTATTGGAACCAATGACACCTATCTTAACCAAATTGTTCAATAACATAATTACACAAGAACACCTACCTGAACAATGGGAAACCTCTGTAATAACGCTGCTCTACAAACAAGGGGACCCACTTAATATATCCAACTACCGACCGATCAGTTTACTGCAGTCCACGTATAAATTGTTTACTAACGTCATCCTTAACAGAATTAAAAAACAAATGGAATCTGAACAACCGAGAGAACAAGCCGGCTTTAGAAGCAAATTCTCAACTCTGGACCACATATTCGCTCTGAGACAAATAATCGAGAAATACACTGAATATGGAAAAATACTATATGTAGCTTTTGTGGACTACTCCAAAGCCTTCGATACCATTCTCCACAATAAACTTTGGAGTGCTTTGAGAGAGCAAGGAATACCAAATAAGTATATAAAAGTCCTTGAAGAAATATATCGAAAAAGTAAAGCTACAGTCAAACTAGAGAAAAAAGGAGATGTTTTTGATCTAAAACGAGGGGTAAGACAAGGTGACCCTATCTCACCAAACCTGTTTAACTGTCTCTTAGAATATATTTTTAAAAAGCTTGATTGGACTGGACTCGGAATAAATATCAACGGTGAGGTCCTAAGCCACCTTCGTTTCGCAGATGATATTGTTATAGTAACAGAGAACCACAAAGATCTACAAGACATGTTACGCACTCTTGATTGCCAAAGTAGAGAGTGTGGACTGGAGATGAATCCTGAAAAAACTTGTGTCATGACAAACGGGAATAAAGAAAACATATATATCAACAAAGAAATTATTGGGTATGCTGATCAATACACGTATCTAGGTCAGAACATCTCTTTTAAAAGCCATTACACAGAAGAAGTCGAAATAAGGATAAAGAAAGCATGGAAAGCATACTGGTCACTCAAACATATCTTTAAATCTAAAATGAAATTACACCTAAAGAAAAAAGCAATGGATTCGGTCGTAACCCCTACATTATTATACGTATGTCAATCATGGCCTATCACGCAGGATATAATAAAGAAAATCCAAACATTCCAAAGATCAGTCGAAAGAAGTATGCTAGGAATCAAACTGATGGACAAAGTGAGATGCAGAGACATCCGTAAGAGAACCAAAATCACGGACGCAGCAAAAATGGCATGTCGCTTAAAATGGCGTTGGGCAGGACACACTGCCAGAACGAGCGACAACAGGTGGAGCGAAAGGCTACTACATTGGTACCCGCGAGGCGAGCGCCGCCCACCAGGACGCCCGCGCCGCCGCTGGGCCGACGATATCGTAGAGAGCGCTGGGGTCACGTGGACGCGTCATGCTCAGGATAGAGAGAAGTGGAACAAGATGGAGGAGGCCTATGTCCGCAGATGGACGCCCCAATAATTATTTGAAATTTAATATTATAATCAATACAATTCACAACATATATCAAAATAATAAATAGCTATAAATGAACTGACCAAATAGCAAAACGTAATAATAAAAGGGATAATAAATAAAAATGCTGAAGTTGTGCGAATGTGTCGAATTTGAATGTTTGGGTGCGCATGAAAGAGTGTACTGGGAGTGCGTGAAAGTGCTGAGAGTGTGAGTGTGAAAGTGTTTAGTGAGAGTGTGAAAGTGTTAGGGGTGTGTATGAAAGTGTTGAATTAGAGCTTGTTAAGTGAGTATAGATATGATAAGATTATGAAATTATCCTAATAAAAAACTCTGATTCAAGGTATGACTGAGTTAAAAGCCATTTTTGAACAACACTTTTAACATCCTTTACTTTACAAATTTTGATGTCACATATTTTTACCACTTTATTATATAGAAAGCTAAGCATAAACTCTTGCATGTGTTGTGCAAACGTGGTTTTAACTACGGCGTGAGAACACTGGATTACTCGTCTTTTAAGTAGCTGTGGATATTCGACTGACTGGATAACCTTTTTATGTTGTTTTAGAATTATTTTGAGTAGGTATAATTTTCGAACGGTAAGTATTGTAGTTTCCTTGTATAGGCGATCTGTAGAATATCTAAATGGTTTCCTGTACATGACCTTCAGGACAGACCGCTGAGCTATTTCGATACGTATCATGGTGGAGATACCGCCTCCACCCCATACAGTGATACAGTAACGGAGGACCGACTCACATAATGCTACATACACGAGTTTTAAAATATTTCGTTGGCTGCGTTACGCAACAGTTTCATCATGTGAATGAGTTTTCTGATTCGCTTGGCTACAAGTTCAATATGGGGTTTGAAAGAAAGGCGTTGGTCAATTAAAATCCCCAGGTAGTTAAGGGATTCGACATTTTTAATTTCCTCACAGGTGCATAGAGTTAAATTACAAGTTGCGGAGTGAATTTTTATTTTAACAGGAAGTTTTGGCGCCGATGCCAGAGTCTTGCGGAAACAAATAAAGTTAGTTTTTTTTAAATTAAGTGAAAGTAGGTTAAGGTCAAGCCACTGTTTAACAATAGACATACCAAGCTGACATGCACCTGTAATGAATTTAATTTTTATTGTTTTTTTTTTTATTCGCATCTTGATGTCAATTTATATTGTAGATGAACTAATTTTTAATGGTTTTAATGCTAGATATAATAATTTATATTGTTTTTTTTTTTCAAGTATTGAGTTTTATTATATCCATATGAATAATGAAACATTGCTCGCAGAACGGATGGCCGATGGGGCAGTAAAGTTCTGGAGTGGCGACCGCGTACTGGAAGGCGCAGCGTGGGTAGGCCCCCCACAAGGTGGACCGACGACCTGGTGAAGGTCGCGGGAATCCGCTGGATGCGGAAGGCACAGGACCGGTCGTTGTGGCGATGCTTGGGGGAGGCCTATGTCCAGCAGTAGACGTCTTTCGGCTGAAATGATGATGATGATGATGAATAATGAAAAATCTTTGAAAAATTTACTTATCTATAAATTGTGACGTATAATTTTAACCAATTAAGTATCAAAAAAATGTTTATCTGTTTTGTACATTACCCCATATTGACTTTGATATATGCAGGAGGATGATGAAGATGTACTATCTATTAGTCCACACCACAGAAATAGATAGAATGGCCAAGTGGGCAGGGCGCGCGTGCCAACACTCTGCACCATAGTGCAGTGCATTTCAAAGCCTTTCTCGGTACGTCTTGTGACTTGTTTCTGTAAATACTGTAACAAAAACCCGCAAAAATGCCTTGTGCTGTTTCTAACTGCAGAAACAAAAACTGTAAAGTACATTTGATTAAAGTTAATTTTTTTAAATTAATGACGTCAATGTGGGAGGCGCTTAGACCAACAGAAAAAAGTATTTCTATTGGTCTAAGGGGAGGCGTAGTTTGTTCGAAAACTTGCCACGCATGAATCGCAAGCACAGATCAGTAAGCCTCTAGACGTCGCATAAACAAAGTTTTGCATGAGAACACAGTCGTAAAATGTTGGCGGGGATCGGGGTGTGGACGGCGCGTTATGATTGGTCGGCTCAAATGTTCGGTGAAATGATTGGTGCCGCTCGCTGACGGAGTGACGTCCCGATTGGTGGCTGGGGGTAAGATATGCAGTGCTACTGCAAATGCTTTGTGACCGGGGGTATTCTGCTAATAGGCGTCTAGAGGAGGTCTTTGATCGCAAGTAAAATTGATTACAACCATTCTATTTCTGTGGTCCACATGTTCGTGTGTACAAACTACAAAGTAAGCACCAGTGTAGGTATAGGTAGGTATGAAAAAATAATAAGTTATCATTATAACAGGCAGCTAACTGAAGGAGATTTGTTTGTATGTCGAGTTAATTGACTATTGTCTGCAGTGGCGTGCATTGCATATAGGCAATTAGGCAATACCTACTGCCTTCCTCATTCAAATTCAATAGTGGTGTAAGTTATTATCTTTTTTTCACAGTACGATGATTACTTATCTTAAAATAGACCTATTAATGCTAAATTAATCTTCCTACATCAAAAAATCAATAACTTACACCACAATTAAATTCAAGTGAAGTAAGCCAATGCACGCCACTGATTGTCTGTTACATAACGCATATAAATGACTGCGGCTATTACGATAAATGTGTTATTAATTATAGCTACAATGTATCTGTCAGTTTTATGTACATATTTACATTTTTATTTATCTGTTTATGGGTAAATAAATAAACTGTTATTGCTTTTCCTATTCAAGAAACAGTGTTCATTTAAATCAATATAGGTATTTACAGAAAATACGGTAAATACAGCTGGTCATCATAACACCAGTTGATTGTATGGGGACCCCCTTTGATTTTATACTTTTTTTAGTTTTTATTATTTTTCGTGATAGGCACTATAGTAACACATATTCTGTGAAAATTTCAACTGGTTATCTACTATTGTTACAAAGATACAGCCCTGTGACAGACAGACGGACGGACAGCGTAGCGAGAGTAATAGGGTCCTGTTTGGCACCCTTTGGGTACGGAACCCTAAAAAGGAAAATAATGTTCTTCTTAATTTTTATTCCTTACTTAATAAATTCAACAATCTTCATAGAAACTCCCATCGACTTACACAACAGCCGCTCTATTTGCTCAAGAAACTGAATTCTGTTTATTATAATTATCCATTTCACACTAGATTCAGTACACAGCATAGTACACAATTTCTCCTATGAAAACTACAATTTCACGTAATATTACTAGTCATTAGCTAGGCGTGTCGGCTGTAGCGGCACGCGAGCTCGCCCGAACCGGCACGAGCTGCCCCGAACCGGTTCCCAACCGGTTCCATCCAGTTCGTCCTACAATCAGTCGTGATAAGTGGACTGGGTTCATTTCACTGCCGGCCGACTGATAACTTTGCTTACATTATGGAGATGGAAATAGGTTTGGTAGGTACCTACTTTCATTATCTATCCTGCAAGGTACCGAGCTATCAGTGTAGGTACTGGCCTTGAAACCGCTCGCAGTAAACAAGGTACGTTTTCTGTGTTCAAATTGTCATAGAGCTTTTAATATTTAATTATTCATGTTCATTTTTCATCAAGAATATAATTTCTGCTTATCTTCTTACAGTAAAACATATCTTCTGTATTTTAGGGCTTCATTTTCTTAATGTCGTTCTGAACTGATTCTTGGTTCTCTTTTCAAATTCTATCGTTTTTTTTTTTCATTTTCTGAACTGAATTAATTATGGCTTATGATTCAAAAAGCCTGAGGCAGCTCAGGTTACCGTTGTGATTTGTGCATAATTCTTGAACAGTCTTTATCTCAATAAATAAAATACTTAATATCTTCGGGACATTTTTACACAGCACCATCTAGTCCCAAACTAAGCAGAGCTTGTGATATGGGTACTAGACAATGGATATAATACTTATATACTTTTTTTTTGTAAATACATACTTATAAATCTTATAATACTTAAGAAACAACCAGACCAACGCAAACACTCATGTTCATCACACAAATATTTGTGTCCTGTGGGAATCAAACCCACGACCCAGCAGTCCGACCCTCGAACCACTAGACCACAGACGTCGTCGTCATCGTCGTCGTATCTCAATAAAACTGAAGTTTAAATAGGAGAACTAAGACAAACAGTTACTGATTGTGTGTAGAGTTCTATACCGTTCGAAGGTCTTTCATAAGGTCTCCATTACTGTGAATACCTTCACGTTATACATACTAATTTTAGAGAGAAAAGTTCTGTTTGTTTGTAGTCCTTGGAAACAGGTTTAATATAGAAGCTTCATTACTAAGGATTTTATCGTCATATGGTTTCATTTACATAGCCAGAAACCAGACAAAAGTTTTTGTACTTATGAAGGCCAAAGAAGGTGAAAAACGAGGAAACCTTGACCAACAATGAGACTGTAGAAGCTTAAACTGATCACTGAGAAACTGATGAGTAATATTATGCATGCACTTTATATATATTAATATTTTATAAGAAAATTAAATACTTATTACACTTTTTTTTTGTAAACTAAAAGTACCGAATGTGGTATTATAATTGGACATATTTCGAGATAATATGAATATCTGGAAAACTAAAATATTGTTATAATATAATATATCTTAGCAGTAATTTCAATATGTAAATAAAAACACTAGCAAAGCCAGGAGCAGTCTCTAATTTTATTTTAATACCAAGTAAAGATGGATGGAAGGACAAAATTAATATGCTTTTACTCACAACTACCAGCTATTATGATAAATGACTGCCGATGCTTTGTCTTTGCGTCTGGCTTTGTGAAAATTTTGAAAGTTATTAATTACTTTCAGCTATTAACGTAATGGCTCATTTGTTTGCCGGTTCTTTTAATTTGTAAGTACATAGTAGGTATAGTAATAAAAGTAAAGTTAAGTATAATAATACCTAATGAATTAGTTTCAAGAAGTACACTCGCTCCTTCAGCAAGTTTAGTAAGAGTATTCTTCTTCTCGATTTGAAGGAGTGGCTGTACTCTTGTACAGTGTACCTAAACATTGTTGATTATGATGTTAGTAACATAGTCCTGAGAGGTTATCGGTGTTTTACAAATAACCCTGTATACATGCTGAAATTTTAATCGCTTCTTTCTCGATAAGGGGTCATTGTACTCATCATTATGAACAAGTTTTACTGTAGGGATCAACCCCGAAATCGCGAAAAAAATATCAGGTGGTCCTTACATTTTATCGATTTAAGTGAACACAAATGTAATGTTTTTTTTTTTCGCGATTTCAGGGTTGATCCAATAGTAAAAGTTGTTCATAATGATGAGTACAATGACCCCTTTTCGGGAAAGAAGCGATTAAAATTTCAGCATTTATTAATGCTATGTTATAGGCGAAATATTATTGGCATAAAATCAACTGCATTTACAAATCATGACTGCAATTGTTCCAAAAAATACTAAAACATATATTTATATACCAAAAAGTTGTAATTTCCCCAATGAAATTAGGCGTCCCTTCTCTCAAAAAAACTAGGGATATTCCACCTAGCAACACGATTGAAAAAAATGAATACATAACTGCTTCTATCAGAAATCATGGGTATAACCACCTGGTAACAGCAATAAAGAAACAAAGAGCTATTGAATGAATAGAATTAGCCAATACTGTGAGAACGTATGGCCGTTGACCTGGCCTTACTGGCAAAATGGCTTTCAATTGAAGTGGTTAGAGAACACAGTATCTATTTACATATCATTTGTTGTATTCAACAGGTCTTATCATGACTTCAATTACAGTAATTGTGGCTTTGAGTTTGATCCTCGACTTGAAAAAAAATGATATTTTAACGCCCCGTCCTTTTATCATTGTTTTACCAAATATTTATTCCAAGATTATTGGCCCTATAAGATTCTATACGAGTCAGTCAAATATCGGCATTAGCGACATTTATGAATTATCCTTTTAACTGACTTCAAAAAAGGAGGAGGTTCTCAATTCGATTGTATTTTTAACCGATGAATGACCACGCATAACTTTTTACAGAGTGGTCCGATTTTAATAATTCTTTTTTTAACGGATAGGGTATATCTCGAAGTTGGTCCCATTTAAATTTCAAAATCAAAATCTACCCCTAAGGGTAGGAAAACAGGGGGTGAGTGCTTTTCACCCACTGAATTCTTACCTGTTAACCGAACCGAAAAATTGAACCGACGAAAACTGAAACTAAAACGAAAAATAACTAATTATGAGTCGGCGCCAAACAAACAATCAACGAAGGTTTTTTTTTTTTTTTTTTATTGTATAGGATGGCGAAACGAGCTAAAGGCCCACCTGATGTTAAGCGGTTACCTTTGCCCATGACAACTTCAATACCACCTAGGCTGTTGCCTAAATGGTACCGCAAGTCGGTTCGCCAAACTGAGACATGAAGATGGAAAGTCTCATGTGATTGTAATTTCACCGGCACCCGTACCCTTCAGACCGAAACACAGCAATGCAAGCATCACTATTTGGCGGAACTCAGAATCGGTTAATAAATGACGGATTTGGATTTTTTATTTTTTATTTGAAAGGATATACTTCCAGATTGGTCCCATTTGTATCAAAATCTAGGTCTGATAATGGGAACCATGTGGAATTGAGGGAACTCCTCAAATATTATAGGCGTACATATAGCGATTTTGGTATTTTCATCAACAAATTAAGCATTTGCATTCAGAAAGTAACATTTGATGAAAATCTGATGAAGATCATCGGAGATAAAGAAGCGAACTCTTCAATGGATGGCAAATCATCGGGGATTGCAGCAATCGCTTGTCTTCCTATTGTTAATGCCACTTAAAATAGAAAAATAAAAGAAACTTAAAAAAAAAAAAAAAACCGGCTTCATAAAGAGTACAATAATTTGTGTGAAACAGTTAAGGAAGTCGGTGCCATTTTTTTCTTAAATCAAACCGAATCAAAGGCACCTTCTTCCTAAACTGTTTCACTACGATAGTACTATTAGGTATTCTGTGGTTTCACACAAATTATTTTATTCTTTTAGAAGTCGGGTTTTACTTTTTTCAAAGTTTTTCTAAGCCAAAGTAGTCTCTATTTTCCATCAACAAGTGAACATTATTATTTAAAATATAATCCGTATAAAGTTCCAGTATGAACCGCTATAGGAAACTATAAAATCTACTTTAGTACAGCATGTAATACAGGTATTGACTTCCTAATCACCAGCCCATGCTTGTTGGTAGGAATAGGAAGTGCAATTGAGTCGCGGACGGAAGAATTGCATTTACACTCACACAAACACACTTTTATGCACACATGCCAATATCACTTGTCGGTTAAGAGGAAGCCAGTCATGCATATTATTTTCTCAGGGTTACACAGTTGTCACGTTGAAGAGTTAAGAGGTCGATAGATACGCAAATGTGAAAGAAATCGCGGATGATGAGTGATGGTAGGGGTCCAGGATGATTACACATTACCAATAGGCAATAACAATCTGGCGCCCCCCAGCCAGGTGGACCGACCATCTGAAGAAGGTAGCTGGGGTGGACTGGATGGGGAAGGATTAAGAACGATTGTTGTAGCGCAACTTGGAAGAGGCATGTCCAGCAGAGGACTGCGATAGGCTGAGTTAATTGAACACCTGTTGGGCATAGCACAGACATTTGCAAAGTTGTGCTAAATCTACCAGATATCCGATATCATCTATTTTTCACGTCTTGCTTGTCCATCCAAAGGTTGTCTGGAAGATATCGCTATTAGCGATAAGACCGCCAATGTATCCTTATTTTACATGTTAGTGCTAAGTTTAATAATGTTATTGGTGTACAATAAAGAATATTCTATCTATCTTCTATCTATCCGCCTTGGGCATCCAGTTCTCTTCTTCTTCTTCTTCTTCCTGTGCCATTTCCTCATCGGATGGCAGCGACCACCACACGGAATTCGTTTCTATCTTGTGCCAGTCTGCATAGACTGGCAGCGTCATTGATGTTGGTCCAGCTCAGTTCTCTTCAGTTGTCATCAAAATGTAAACGGAGCCGTGTTTATGATTTCGATGATCTTCGATCTCTCATGGAGGTACAGATAATATAATAGAGAGAGACAGAATGCTGCAGAATGCAGAATATGTTATGCTTTTGAGAAACAGTAAATGCCAAGAAGAAAGAAGAATTTCATGATGAACGTGGGTCAAGCAGGTCATGAAATTAAAAAAAATCTTCTAGGAATTACACTCGTTTAGTGCGAAGGTCACTAGAATCTACTTCAAGCATAAATTCAAGAGTATTCTAGAATATATATCAAGTCTCCATTATTTGAAGTAGGTGTTTATCATTATTATAAAATAAATAGAATTGAGTGCTGAGCGCTTGTCCTTATCGCATGCGTAAGCGCACCGCAGCCACAATGTCTGTGATGGCTGTTAGCACAAAAAAATAATACAAAAGATCCACTTCCATTTACCATTAGAATGGCTCTCGCGCGATATGAAACTCATGTTAATAATAAGACTGGGTGATCTCTTTCCTAGGGCGTTAATATACCGCCTGTGAGATTATATCAAGAAGATGGGTAGCACAGCAACATCCAATATAAAAATAATTATTTATTATTATATTTGTAAGTATTAGTTATTGATCAATTACAAGTCGTGGTAAAAGGTTCTCAAACATGAATTTTCATTTTCATTTTGTAGTGATACTTCTGTACTATAATTTTCTTGTGATGTTAGTCAATGATCTAGCAACCGTCGCCATTGTCCTTGCGCATGCGCTGTGGTTAACCGACAATATAAAGTATTATGGAGTATTGTGTTTAACTACCTTCTTGGCGATAATGGCCATAATCTGTTGATGATGAATTGGCTGTTTGTTGCCTACTAATTATTAGGCCTTGTGGTTACTATTCTGATGATAAAATATGACTTATTGTCTCGGGTTGGTGACGTCAATTATTGAGGCAACAGAGGTAAAAATAAGATCGAAGCTAAGAAAAATATCTGGATGTTGCTAGAACCCACTTTTCCATACCCGTGTTAAGAAGAGGTCATCTCTTCACTTTTGAGCAGTGACTTAGTGATTATAGCAGCAATGGCATTATCGAGATCTAAATATATCTAAAGAGTTGGACTTGCTATTAATAGGTCACTACAGTGTTGACGTGGATCCACTCCCGGCACAAATAAATTTTGCAGAGTTTAAGGCAGTAATCTTACGAAAAAAACACCATTAAATAGTGTTCAGCATAAAGCTGATTATAGCACTATCTTCATCAAAAACAATGACTAATTGCTTCTATTATTACATAACTTGCTAGGAATGAAGATGGACACTTTACTTGGAAACTGAAGATTAGATTCAGTCTCAAGGCTGAGATGATTTATGATGTAGTCAGTCTAAATAACTCAGAGGTTATAATGACCCCAAAGCTAATGATATCGAGTAATTGCGCAAGTACTTCAGTCAAAATCTTAGGACCTACACAATCACTCAGCATCCCTGACCGGCAGATATTGGCAAAATATCAAGTACATATTTAATAGTATTAGTTAGGTGTAAATCTAATAGTTCGCTAAGGTTTCAATTGCAATTGTGTTCATGGTATGGGATTCCAAAACGAGCTCAAAGACCACCTGATGCATTTACCTTTGTCCATATACAACAGGAATACCACCTATTAGGCTGTTTCCTAAATGATTTGATTTAAAACTCGTAGAGAACATTCCATCCATAAATTCTCGAAAAATATCATACTTATGATATTTCTTGTATTAACTCAATGATTTAATAAATATAAATAAATAAATATTTTGGGACATTTTTACACAGCATCATCTAGTCCCAAACAAGCAGAGCTTGTATTATGAGTACTGGACAATGGATACATGTACTTTCATACTTTTAATTTTGTAAATACATTTTTAAACTACATAAGATTTCTTTGTCAATTATTTAGACTAAGATTCTAAGTACATTAAATTATGGTAGTATCTTGATTAAAAAATCCAATTTAAAGTTTTGCATATTTCGAGGCCTTCTTTTCAAAACAAACAACCTTGCAACTTTAATGAGACTTCAAAGTATTCAAGCTGTTTCCCTAACAATTCTTCACGGCGTATCTTTGCGTCTTCCAAAGTTTGAAGTCCATCAACACAAACAACTTAGCGGAGCCTTCCACTGTCATTTTGTTTACTCAGAAGGGAATGAAGCTGTTTTTACGACATTTTCCCTTTTCTTTTAGTATCGGCTTAGCAGAGATGGCTTACGTACAATCCTTGCCAAATGACGAGAGACCCCATACCACTTTATGCAGATTAGATATTTGTTTACCGAACTTGTTTATTTACTTTTTATATTAATGAACGGAATGATAAACAAAGCACCAAGTGTCAGGTTTCATTGCGTTATTTAAACGACATTTCTTAAAAAAATATCGGCAGTATTATGTTTTGGAATGTTGTAAAAATCCGGAAATGTTGGATGTCTATGGAATGACAACAAAATGAATGTTCTAGCTCAGCAGACATCCAAACTTCTTATTAATGGCTTACTTAATTAGATAATTCCTAAAGCAGGGTAAACGTGTCCGTTTTGATATCTCAGTTTCGCAGGTTACAGTAAGAGGAATGAATAACAAGATAGATTGAATGACATCCTATTCGAGTTCAAACCGGTTAATATTATACCAATATTTTGGGTTCATGATCTTGAACTATTCCTACTACTAATACTACTATTACTATTCCTTTGAATATACTCTGTTCCTTTGTAAGGTAATGTGTGGAGCTTTCCACTGTGCATAATTGATGGGGTATTTGTATTTGTAAGTAATCGCGCGTTAGCATTCGTTTACAGAAGCCGATCTCCAAGCGAAGATGTGATCGGCTACTGCGAACCAAGAAGTGCAAAATGCATATAAGTCTTATTCTTCTGTCTAATGGCACAAGGTATACAAGAATAGTTCATGCCATGATGATGGAGATGATGGTTCCAGTCCGCAAGTTTTATAGGAAAACTGACTACGTAGTGCCCAGGGTGCTCCAAATATACCTTTCTGAACATTGTGGATATTCTTTAATCCATTTCTACATCATTTATATAACGATGGCATCAAACTAAGTTAAAGAGTAGATTTCTTTTCCAGCGTCTGTCTCGATAATTCTTTGGGCACGAGTGAATAGGTTTGTGCTTGGCAAGCGTCAATCTCACGATTGCTTAACATGGTGAGGTAGCAGTCAAACGCAAACTCATTTAGGATTAAAAATCGAGCATTCAGACGATTTTTTCTCGACTGTTCGCGTTTTAGTTTTTCTTGCAAATCAGTAGATGTAGCTATATCTCTTATTAATCAGAATCGATTCACAACTCGTGTCTTATTTTGTAAATGAATATTATCACAAACAGGTGTCGTGTTAACTCCAAATGTTTCTTAATGGACATTAATGTTAATCTTATCTTAATTTAAAATCTAATCTTTTATTCAACAAAATAATAACAATCAGCAATTACTGCATAACACATAAATTCATTCAATTTCAACATTTTGATAAAAAGCATTTCGAAGTAAACAAAAAACAACCTTCTTCCATTCAATCTTATTATCAGCAGGTATCGGATGGCATCAAATTATTAGGACTTTTCCTCAATGGAGAGAATACAATCAAACGAAATAGGGCAAAACCCGAACTGTTGATTGGACTTATTCAAGGATTCTGTCGCCAATAAAATGGAAAAGTATGAAGCCTTAACCAATCAATCGGGAGATTCGGAAGCCATGAAGCTTCTAGCGAATGATCCAATCGTTCTGGAGAGAAAGCGAGATAACATCAAAGAAATGAATAAACTGCGTCTTGATTTAGGTGAACAAGCTCGTAAACATGTTTACATTGTCATTCCTCTTCCTGCAAGACGTAGATTGCGGATGGGAGATCAATTGGAAGTCGCGATATTATAGGAAGTTGTTCACTAAAGTTTGTTTTGTTTTGTCGCTGAATTTAGGGGAATATCTGATAAATGTTAACTGAATTGGAATGTTTTAGTAATAAAGTTTACCATCTATTGTATTTCTATAGTGAGTTTGGATGAACTTACCTTCACAATAAACCTTTTTTCATAATGTTTGTGTTTATCGTGATTTTTCCGTGTGGTGCCGGACATAAAGAATTGCACCACCCTTATCTCTTCTCATGGGTGTTGTAAAAGGCGACTAAGGGATTCACCAGAGGATGGGCAGCAGCGTTCTCTGAGTATTTAAATAACCAACTGCGATCGCCAACCCGCCTGCCAAGCGTGGCTATTATGGCATATCCTCCCAACATGCTTGGGGGAGGCCTATGTCCAGCAGAGGACGTCTTTCGGCTGAAATGATGATAAATGATAGGAAGGAAGGATAATAATTTTACTAAAAATGTATTCACTCTTCTTCCCCATTTTCAAGCCATTATTTTTCTTCAACACGAACAATACGATATACCACTTTCTCCGATTCCCAGATGAACAAAAACTTTCCATTTGATTCAATTGATGGTAAACTACCACTTTAGGTAGTAAATTCCCCCTCATTACCTCATGAGTACTTTACAACCTAAAATTTAAATTTTTATTTGCAGAAAACATAATGCATGATCCAAGCAACAATGATCAACGGTTCACTAATAAGCCATTTGAGCTCTTTTTAATATCAACACAAAGGAACTACTTGGATACTGTGAAAATATTTGGCAAACTTAACTTCATTAATATCAAAACCACTTGACATTCAAAAATCGCTCTTATGGTTTAAATTTAAGAGTGAATAAAATTTATATAATTGTTTTATAAGAGTAGAGTGATCATGGTTTCATATGAATAAGTAGTAATTTTGTTCTGACGGATAATTTAATAATCCAGTTCATGATCTGTGTACAAAAAAAAACATGGAAAAGGCTTCACTTGTCGGTCAAAGTAATTTAATGAAGATTAATAACAAAAAAACCGTTTAAAGTCATGCTTTTTGATATCTACTAAGAAAAATGAGCTCATGAGGTCACACCTGATGTTGTGACGGAATCAAATCAGTTTGTATAATGATGTTTTTTTGTTAATGTAACTATGCTGTCACTTTGATAATTTTTTACTTGGAATAGACTGTTCTTTAACGTAGTTGGGACAAGAATTTTTTTTTACGAAATCATATCAGTGAATGAAATAGCATTATTGAGAATTTAAAGGTAAATAGGCAATTTTAAAAGCTTTTTTTGTTAAAATAATGGGCTAGCAGATAGCTCTTTAAGCATTTGGTCATAAAAAATATTGTAATTTGCATGTAATATGGAAAAAAAAAAAAAAAAAACTAAGCTTCAGTAACAGGTAAATCATGACATGGTCACTATGGTAGGTAAACTTATTATAATTATAATCTGTGGTTATACATACATGTTTTCATATACGTTATATTTTTAGACTGCTATTAATTTGGTATTCGAACCTATATTTCATGTTAACATGTATTGTGGTTTTCCGAAACCACAACCACGTGCTAATAAGTATATGCTTATTGTGTATTTTATCGTTTAATTTATTAATAAGGTAAACCAGAATAATACTTATAATAATTTAAATGATGAATAATACTTTGATCCTGAGGGATATTATAGGAATCCTAAAAAGAAAAGAAATACACCAAGCTGCAAATGCTAAATGAAAAAAAAAAACACAAACCATATCTGACTTACGATTTAAATTGTGGAAAGAAAAAATCGCTCACGAGCAGGATTCGAACCTGCAACTCCTGGCTCAGTACGCCAGTGCTTTAGCCACTAAGCTACCGTGAACACTACAATTTAAATCGTTAGATTTCGCTACGCATGCGTAAATGCGTTAAAATAATAAAATAATCATATCTGACTTTTTGGTCACCGCGACCAAAAAGTCTGATATCCCAATTTTCAAAGCGGCGAAGGAAATAAGATTAGTAACTATCAAAATAACATTCAAAAAGCATTTCTTCTCAAGAAAATTCATTTCATTTCAAATTCATTTTGCATTTCTTCTTCTTCTTCTTTTCTTTCTTTTTCTTTTTTTCTTCTTTCTTTTCTTCTTTTCTTTTCTTTTTTTTTTCTTTTCAAGTTTAGTACAAAACACAAGGCCTGTGGCTTGTAACTCCCATAAAATATTCCATCGGCCCCCTAAATCAAGCAACAATATATAAGTACTAGTGCCTCCTCCCATGTATTAGCGCCGTGGCCTACGGAACAATACTGAAGAAAGGCCATTAATTCGTTTGAGGCCAACTTCTGTGGTTCATAGTATTCAATGTTTTTTGTTCGGGGAACTGACGTCAAAGAACTTTTCATGGTGCGGTTTAAGGGAAAAGTAGTTTTTCGAGGAAGTCGAATTTTGCTTTTGAAGACTGTTATTCCGGCTAGATAATCAGCAAGAGACATAAATAAATAAAATAAGCCTTTATTGCTGTTTTCTTACAACTTAACAAAAGTAGTTTTTGTTTCTTTCTTTTTATGCCTACATACTACAGTTTTTACTAAATTTTGTACACTAATAATTTTCTTCTATCGGAAACCGGTTGTCAATCTGATGAAACAGCTTGTCTCTCAACAAAAGCCTTCTCAAGAGATTTCGATGCTTCTCTGTCTTTTGCTATTCGGGTCCATGTGGGCAAGAAACATACAGGAATATAAATTAATAAGCAAATACGTGGTCTAAAATGGAACAAGCTTCTTTAGGAGATGTCTGCACTTGACTACGGTAATTTTGAAAATAAAAAACAACGAGTGCGTGTTCAAGGCCTCTTTTTCTCTAGAAGTGATGTCAGAGTGAATTATTCATCTTCAAAATAAGCATAATTAAGTTGAATATAAATATAATTTTAGAACTTGATTTAAATAAACATGATGATTATTGTTACCAAGCACAACAAAAAAAGTTACATGGTATTATTCACATTTTTATCATCATGGCAAAGGAAAAAAACTTAACAATACATTTAGTTTGATGGTATGACCACTAAAAAATCGTATGTAAGTATGAAGAATAATACTGAATATTGAAATATCATTTCATATCCGTGTTTCATTAAATGACTACAGATAAAATTATTAGTTAATTATTAATTACCTATTTTTTTTTATTATTGTTTTTTTTTAGAACGAGGGTGCCTTAAAAGAGCATCCACGTGTGACAATATTTAATTGATCGTCCGGTGCACCCTGGGCAGTCAGCCTTGCTACCATCCTGCTGACTGGCTAATCTTTTCCCCACGGCATGAGCTGTTATCATTATGTAGCTCATGTCGACATGATAAAAGAAGACTACAGATTCATGAATCCCCAAAATCTCGCAGGCTTTCAATATTTGAGAAGTCAAATAACCTTTCAGTTTTGTGTTCCCCATTTATTTAGCTGAGGACGATACTTTCCATCTATAGTAGGTGTTGATATCCAAAATTGGAAGCCGACCGATATCATTCGAAAAAGGTTAAAAATAAAATAGCTTCCTTATGTCTAGGAAGAGCATTTCTTATAGTCGTAAGATTTCCCGTCAATTTCCCATAGCTTGTACCGCTCACAATCGCGGTGCGTAGCTCGCGATAACTTGCGTATTTTATTGCCCAATCCCGGGCTTGTGCGTGCTCCATTATTACTAATATTACGGTGGACACACGTCCCGGTGTTGGGGAGGCAGAGATGGTCATGTAAATATAACGGTGGAATGCAAACACTGGCATATGGCTTTCTTTAAGTGTAGGGGAGGTTGTGTCATATTTTCTAGGATATTGAGGTAGTTTAGTTCTATTTATCTATAACACAGGGAGTGTGTTTGTTGGTATGTTTTAATAAAAGAGTCTTTAGTATTTTACCAATTGCATGCGCACCGACTTGCGGTACTATTTAGGCAACAGCCTAGGTGGTATTGCAGTTGTTATGGGTAAAGGTAACCGCTTAACATCAGGTGGGCCTTTAGCTCGTTTCACCATCCTATACTATAAAATAAAAACAATATATTTTCATAAAACAAAGCCGGATTAATATAAGCGATTTAATCCGGTTAAACTTTGTTTTATTATAATGTGTAGTGATCGCGAAAACCTAAGAAGTTAATATATTTTCAGTATTTTTTTTACTTTTTAAGTAATTTCTGGCAGACTCTTATGCCAGAAATTATGACGGATAATACTAACCTCGTTCTGACAAATCTGTTATAAAATAAAACATCTCACAAGTTTCCGATGTGGTACAAAACTTGTTCATGAAAATTTTATACGATGTCCTAATTTTCCTTAAAATCCTGGTAACCCTAATCTACAGAGTATGATCACGCGATTACCACGTAGTTTTCACATTTCGATATAGAAAGTTTTTGTTCGGCGTTAATTGTGGCCTAGTGCCAGGAATAATGGCAATAATGCCAGGTTTAATAGCATTAATAATGCCAGGATAATATACCAACTTTAATGAGACTGGTGTTGGATGAATGAAACTCGTATTAAGTAGGAGTAAGATATAGGTATGAAGTTATTTTTGGCAATATGTGCCTACGATAAAACAAATAAGTTAAAAGAATTGAAAGGTAGTTGGGATAATATTATTTTCCTAGTGTCCGATCCAATGCTCTATTGTTTTCTGTGGATCTACATGCAATAGTCAAAAGCCGCATTACGAAGATCAGTACAGTACCTTCTTATTTAGAAAATCATGAAATGACGATAAATCTAATTATTTATATTTGAAAAAGCACCTTGCTGCTTAAATGGAAAAGTGCCACAAATAAAAAACCAACAAAGTCGTTTTTATTGAATAAAACCGACTTTGTTAATTTTTGATTTGTCATCATCATCATCATTTCAGCCGAAAGACGTTCACTGCTGGACATAGGCCTCCCCCAAGCATAAGTTGGGAGGATATGCCATAATCGCCACACTTGGCAGGCGAGTTGGCGATCGCAGTTGGTTGGTTAAATACTCAGAGAACGTTGCTGCCCATCCTCTGGTGAATTCCTTAGTCTCCTTTTACGACACCCATGAGAAGATATAGGGTGGTGCAATTCTTTACGTCCAGCACTATACGGAACCTTTTTGATTTCTGAAACGACCTATTTCACAAAGGCAAGTTTTTAATGTTGTTGAAAATTCTGCTCCTACTACAAATATGCTAGCAGGAAAGCAAACAGCAGTTCTCACAATCACTAATGCATTCTGTTGGCTAGGAAGTGGATATACTGTAAGTATCTCGAGGGTGTTGCCGGCCGGAAGCTTTTAGTGCCAGGCTCCGTTGGGGAGTCCCCAGGCGCAGGACAGCTCCCGATTAATATGATTTAAAGATATTATTGAACATTTCGAACTGCTAATGGATCTTGAATATATATTTGGCGGATAAATAATATTTTGATGTTACGGGACCTGTATTTTTTGGCGGATCTCTAAATTATGAATTGGCGTCAATATTTGGCAAGCGTTAGTTACTTCGTGAAAACTTATAACCTATTCTATAATTAAACAAAAAATTAGGTATACTAAATAAATTCTCATATCTGCATGAGCCATCAGTAGGCGTCAATATTTAACTAGATAGCCCCACGCTAGGCCCGGGGTACCCCTGTAAGGGGGAACGATGGCAAAAGGGTTTAAATCCATGGTATTGTAAAATAAAATGACATGTCACTCGCCTCCCGACACTCCGGGCCCAATTACTGCAATTTATGGACATTAAAATATGACCATGGGGTATAGTGATGGGCGACACGAATGAAAATTATCCGCTAATATCCGCAGATTTTTATTGTTTTTTCTAATTTTTGTTTATCATCTAGGACACTCCTTTTCAACCTTTTCTAAAGCGCGACCCCTTTGGTAAAGAAAAATTCCAACGATCTCCTCGCCGTTTGCTAGACATAGGATTTTGTAAGGCTATTTAATGAACGTATTAACAACTCTGCGTACGTATTAGCGACTCCTCTGTACTGGGTTGAAAAACACTGATCTAGGAAATGCCATAATTAATCTGCCTAGCAGTAACTACATAAAGATAGTGGGTTCATCTTGACAATATTGTTTAATATGTCCTAAATAAATCCTACTCGAGTTGGAAGCAAGGTATTTTTTTTCATAAAATATGATTTTCCAGACTTATCTAACCCAAAATCACATAAATATACATTTTATCTGAGTCTTCCTGTTCTTCGTATCGGTCTCTCATTACCGAGGATCGTGACTTCGCTTCTCTCGCTCGTTTATGAGATGGCATTATGTTTAGCCATATATTTTTATAGGTACCTAGTTATCACCCTAGCCCTTAAGATCCTTTCGGATATATTAAAATACGCCCCATGTATGTCCCCGAAAATGCTGATCTGGGATATAAAAACATAACGTAACAGCTGGTTATAATCTCACAGCTCGTAACCATAACTTGTAGGGGCTATACCATAAGAAAAGAGAAGACTAGAAGCGAAACTCGTGCCCAAGACGCGTTCAAATCCACGATAATAGCCTACCGTCTAGCGTACCTTTAAAGGGATCGGACAGTCATGGCTTGCGTTGCCTCACGCTTGCACGCGCGTGCCGTCAGACTGATGCAGTCATGGCACCAAAATATTGCAATGTATTTGGGTGTAAAAGTAATTCAAAAACAACGCCAGACCTTAGTTTCTTTAGTTTGCCCAAAAATTAGGAAAAGTAAGTGATTTTTTCTCAATTATCATTTATTCTCTCCTGTTCATAAATAATTTTTCTTATTCGTAGGTCAAAAGTATAAATGATAACTACTGTTTTTTCTCTTTCTCGCTGTACGTGAGTCATTTAAAGGTACTGAAATCATTTCATTTACTACAAATTATCTAAATATGTAAAGAAGGTAAATATTAAATTAAATAATATAAGTAAGTAAATATAAATTATTTATTACGTAAAAATAGGATAAAATAATGATTTCATAGTAAAGAACAGTCTAAAATATATTTTCTAACCACACCAACACATAACGCATTTAATATTTTAAGCTACCAGCCCTGGCAGCACGCTCGGATGACAGAGGGACGTTAGGAGCTGAAGAGGGAAATAGGTATTTATAAGGCGGCATTTAGGGTCCGTGTAAAAGAGATTCGTTTCTATACTAGTATTAATACCTATTCTATGGCTATACGTTGTGAATTTGTGATATATATATACTTACAGTTCATGCATATGGCTATCGTAATGTTTGTAATTTTACTAAGTATGTATTTAAAACCTCATTTATTTAGTGTCCTGTTTCAAATAAGCAGGATTTAGTATCGTTGTTCGTTGAGAAATTAATTTACGTACCTACAGATTAAAACTATCATCAAAGATCAATTTAGATCATTGTGCAAAAAACCAAGCTGTAGTCACATCCGCCAAAATATTATTCCAGTCACATTTTTACGGATATTCGGAAACTAATCCCCGTACATAGTCACAACACTAGTAGGAAGATAAAACTCGTGCCCTGTCCAGTGTAATGGCACCGTTGCCATAGGATATGGCAAAATTAAAAAAGTATACGTAGTTATGGGGCAATTAATTTGGCCCGGGCAAATGTTATGATTTCGGCTCCGTGATTGGCAAAATGGCCGCCGTCCCGGACACGACACATGTTTAATTCCATTTTATTATCAATTCATACAAGAGTGTGAGTTATAAAGTGGCTCGTATTACACAATAGGCAGCAATAAAGTCGTTGCTTCGTTTTTATTGCAAAATAAATTGTTGTTAAATTAAAGCGCGATGTATCTTTTAAAAACGAAGTGCAAACATTTGGCGATTACATAAGGTGTTACATATTTTATTAATTTTTTTAATTTTAAGGTCGTGTTTTTATTTTTACGTGTTTCCTTCGCGGATACGTCACACACGTTTTTAAAATTGTCTAGATAATAATAATAATAGGTAAACTGGGCAACATTTTAACCATCGGAAAAAAAGAACACGTCAAAAATAAGTGCAAAAAGGACAAGTCAAAAATATGTGAAAAAAATATCAGTTTTTTTTTTCATAAGTCTATTCGATTACATTAGGTACCTAACTGATCACACTCTGTTTTCCAGGCGGCTACGAAGTCACGCAGTAAGTTCGACATCTTCTCTCCTGTTATCGGCACGAATTACATATATGTATAAAAAACCGGCCAAGTGTGAGTTGGACTCACGCAGTAAGGGTTTCGTACCACCCATCGACCTGATACCCCATAGAAACTGATTTAATTTACGAGAGTTTATCAAAAGACATCAACGACCATTCGGAAAATGTGAATTTTACATCTCTTTCTTACGTAGGTACCACCACATATGTCTACGTTTGCCCTGTTTTTAGTATTTATTGCTAAACAACATTATAAGCTCTATAATCTGACCAAGATTGACGCTGGTATGTATTACCGTATTGAATATAGAGCAGGAACAAAAACGTTGAAAAATATGCATATTTTCTGAGGTTTCTTGTATGGGAACCCCCTTTGGTTTTTGACTTTTTTTGTTTTTAGTATTTGCGTGATACCCCTCATAGCAACACATATTCTGAGAAAATTTCAACTGGTTATCTATTACCGTTACAAAGATACAGCCCTGTGACAGACAGACGGACGGACGGACAGTGTAGCGAGAGTAATAGGGTCCCGTTTGCACCCTTTGTGTACGGAACCCTAAAAACAACTCATACTTATCGTGGTAAAAGAGGTAGCAGCGTCAGTAAAGTGATGGCGGGACTGACTGCCAAGGGTGCGCCAGACACACATTAAAGTTTTTCCGTTCGTGGGGGCTATTTAAAAATGAAAACAGGGGCAATAGGTACTTAGAAATGTAGTGTTTATTTTACGTCAACGCATGGGTGACTCTCTTCTTGTCGCGGATGTCCATGGGTTATTGCTTACCATCAGGTGAGCTGCCCGCTTGCTCGTTTGCCCCCCTCTATTATAAAAAAAAAACTATTTTAACATTCAGACATATTAATTGCATGGTAAAAGTTTTTAGACTTTTTTGTCGGACTGTTTTTTATTTTATTTTATATATTATAGGATGGCGAAACGAGCTGAGGGCCCACCTGATGTTAAGCGATTACCTTTGCCCATAACAACTGCAATACCACCTAGGCTGTTGCCTAAATGGTACCGCAAGTCGGTTCGCCAAATTGAGACATGAAGATGGAAAGTCTCATGTGATTGTAATTTCACCGGTACCTGTACCCTTCAGACCGAAACACAGCAATGCAAGCATCACTGTTTGGCGAAAAAGTAGGTACGGTGGTAGTACAGTCTAACAAAGCAATTGGTATACAGGGTAGAGAGATATAAATGAAGATTTCTCAGAAGATTATGGATGTTTTCGAGTGAAATATCATTTTAATAACGGACAAAGTTAAACTGTATTTATACAAAACCCTAATCAAACCATTCTATAATAACTTCCTGAGAAATCTTCTACTATATCTGGCGACCCTGTATACTAATTGCTTTGTTAGACTGTACTTCCCCGGACGAGCTCTTTCACGAAGGAGCTCTACTTCTACTAAAAACTACCTACATTTAATTTATTAAGCTATTTTAGTAAGCATATTGATAAAATAAGAAAAATCATTACTATACATAGTCACATGCGGTTAACATGCAATGACAGACATTTTGATACTAAAAATTAAATATAATATGAGAAATCATAAAATTTATCATCTATCTGTCTACTTATCTGAGGATTAAAAAAATCGTACCAGAGATTACTAAATATGTATAGCTTTCATAAAAATTGACTTTCTACCATTTATTTGACAACTTCTTTGTATCAATAACAATGAACGCATCCATTATCTTGTAATTGACCGTATCTATAGGCCAGTGCAAAACAATAGCAGCAATGTGTGGGGCATTAGGGGATATTGTCGTGACTGAAGCGCCAGAGTGTCGCCTGATCACTCAGGGGTGACACTGGACAGGATAGTACAGAAGAGCCTCTCTTTAAAAAGCTTGATAACAGCTCACGCACACAGGTACAATATGTCAAAGAAAACCTTAAACACATTTAAAACCTTCTCATATTTATTACACATACGATTATTAAGACAGTAATACAAGTTTATATATTGTTATAAAGACTTTGACAAAGTCCTAAAGCGGTCAAGGTTTTTGTAAGCCAACAGTACCTTAATGGCATAATTATCAGCCGTCGATATCCTCCAACACGAGTTTTACAGAAAACGGATACATTTTTTCTTTATCTACAACTAGCCAAGTCCTGCAGCTTCGCTCACGTAATTTGTCGATTGAAATTCTACGTGTTAATCCAAAACATATCCCACCTGTTTTCAAAATTAATATCATTCGTTTATTTAAAAGAAAGAAAGAAATAAAAATTATTTATTCCGCAACAAAAGTCGACATACGGTTGTTTTATTTAAGTAATAAACTTCCAACCTTCTTAAACATTAACTTTTTAATTAATAATAGCGGGATGGGATGAATGGTCGTCGAATCATAATAGTAATCACCACGCTTCTTAAATAAATTTCCATGGTTAGCGCCATAAGTTGTTCTTGGCACACAAGAAGATGTTACCCATTCTCACAGACATACACCCGTGGTAAGAAAGAGGTATCTTCAAAGAGGGAGGTTACACGATCAATCTGGCATCAATCGTGATTGTTAATCTGCTTTAGCTGACGCCAAATTGTTCGTGTAATCGAGTGATTGCCAGATTGATGGTATTGATAAATGATTTTTTTTTTATGTATTTGTTCTATCCATCAATCTAGTGTCATACAAAGTTTCACTTGATTGACAATCATGATTGACGCCAGATTATTTCATGTCAGATGACTGTAGAGTGTAGTGGTTGAAAACTGTTTCATTAAACCTAAGACGTAAAGATAATATAGATGTGTTTTTAGCGCGTTGTGTTGAGTGGATATTCTGTACATTCTTGTCACGTGGTGTTGGTATCTACTGGTGGTACTTCTACTGACTTAGTGGCAGCTGATGTTTTCGTTATATTCGGTTGTTTACTCCGCTGCGTGTTATCGTTGTGATAAACATGTTGTTTGTCTTTTATTCAGTGATAGCAGTGGAAAATAAAATTGTTTATTTCCTGAATGTGTGCTTGTCTGTACCTACAAAAAATTCAGTAAAATATGATTTTTTAATGTTTCTGCAAATGTTACACTCTCGAATTCTGTCCAGTGAAAATAGGTAACAAATTCAAATAAGATAAGATAAGATAATGTTCATTTGTCATAACATGAGTATAGTGCCTCGGAGAGCACGTTAAGCTGTCGGTCCCGGTTGTCATACGAATATCTATGGCAGTCGTTACGGGTAGTCAGAAGCCTGATAGTCTGACAACTGGTCTAACCTCCGAATGTCAGTATTACCCAGTAACTGGGTTGCGGGGGTCTGATGGCAGTCGCTCCGTGTAAAATACTGATGTTCAGCCGCATCTGGCTAGACTGGAAGCCGACCCCAATATAATTGGGAAAAGGCTCGGAGGATGTTGATGAGTATACACACAGAGTATGCAAGTTGTACAAAATTATTATAAGATCTATCATGTTATACCTTTACGGCATACAAATATAATTTTATTAATGGAGATGTCATTAATCAAATATGTAGAAACTTATACAGTACAATACTGAATTCACAATGATAAAATATTAAATTAATGAGAAATGATTAAATTATTAAAATGTTAACTTACAATAATGTCTAAATCTATACTGTAAGTGTTAATAAATTTATGTCAATTTTTAATAGTGTCCTTCAAAAATTCCTTAATGTCATAATATACTTTGTCTGCAAGAAAGTTTTTTATTTTTGTTTTTAATAGCTTTGCATTACAACGTTAGTTTTAGTTTATAGTGAACCTGAAAAGGGGTCATTGTACTCATCATTATAAAAAACTTTTACTACAGGACACGGACACGACACCTGAAATTGCGAAAGAAACTGCTGTTCCCACATTTGTATTCACATAAATAGACAAAATGTATGGATCAGCAGATTTTTGGTTTTGATATTTCAAGGTTTGTCCCATAGTAGAAATTGTTCCGTGCAGCTCCGTGTTCTGTCGGACATAAATAATTGCCCGACCCTATCTCTTCTCATGGGTGTCGTAAAAGGCGACTCACCAGAGGATGGGCAGCGGCGTTCTCTGAGTATTTAAACAACCAACTGCGATCGCCAACCCGGCTGCCAAGCGTGGCGATTATGGCATATCTCGCCTTTTAGGCCTCCCCCGCCTATGTCTAGCAGTGGACGTCTTTCGGCTGGAATGATGATGATAATGATGAAAAGTTGTTTATAATGAGGAGTACAGTTACTCCTTTTCAGGGTTAGTACAAACAAAAACTAATATTGTATGATACTATAAGTACATAGCTATACCTAAGGCTTTTCTGTATTGAAACAATTACATCCCTAGTCATGTTTTAAGGCCGTAACGTATAGGCAAGCGCTGCTAAATGAAGATTTATAAGACGCCTTCACAATGGGGGGTCGACGAACGATCCTCACAAGACTGTGAAGAAAGACGCATAGATATAGGTACCTACATCGTATAAGTTAATACAACCTTATTTTTAGTCTGCCTCGTTGGTCTAGTGGTTGCAAGCGCGACTGCTGAACGTGAGGTCCTGGGTTCGATTCCCGGGTCGGGCAAAGTGTTATTGGGTTTTTTCAATAGGAAATTCTCAGTAGCAGTCCGGAGTCTGGATTTGTGTCTGGTCAATGGAAATAGGCTCGCCCCCTATTACATGGGACTATAACATAACTGGCGAAATGTGGGTGTACTATACACCTCTGCCTACCCCTTCGGGGAAATACAGGCGTGATGTTATGTTATGTTATTATGTGTTATTTTTATAAACGGAACACAAAAAAAGAAAGTGTAGGAAATTATCAAATTACACAGCCATCACAGTATAACCTCCATTTTTAAATCAAATCACACAATAACGACACCTCAATTGTAATAAATTAATTAGAGGTGATATAACGCTCGTTTGCGCGCCAGGTAGAGTACAAAAATGGTTTAAATTTTTTATCATTACGCGCAGATAGGACATCGAAACCCTTTTGTTATTAAAACACAATAATGGCGGACTCCAACTTCAATGAAGCCACTTATTTGATATTTGGGGTAGCCTGCCACAGTGTAGTGTACTGATGTGCAGCAGGTTAAGTATGTATGTTTATTTAGATCGGCTACGCATCGGCAATACTCCAATAGTTCGTACGAGATAACATGGCACTAACGGACGTAAATGGTAAAGGTCGCGGGAATCCGCTGGATGCGGAAGGCACAGGACCGGTCGTTGTGGCGATGCTTGGGGGAGGCCTATGTCCAGCATTGGACGTCTTTCGGCTGAAATGATGATAAAGATGAACGGACGTTGACTTCTCCTTACTTAATACATTCTGTCATGTCATGCCAACGATGACTATGCATACAAAGGTTTCGCGAAACCCGTGAAATTATTATCACTGTCGTATTGTGGTCGAAGCCATGTTGACAGTAGGTACGGTTGCATAACAACCCTTGTATAAGATGACATTAACGCCAGATACATGAGTAGCAATGACCGCTATTGCCATGTTATCGCGAACCAACTATAGTGCTGCAGCTAGGCGTTCATAGGGTGACGATAAATCAGGTGACATCAGGTGGGCTGTCATCCTGTTAGCGATCTTTTCGTAAAAAAAACCTTTTTATTTCGAGAGAAGCCGTTTGTTATTAAGGGGCAAAGCATCCCGCTAGTCTTGAGAGAGCTTTGCGAAACATAATATAATCTGTCTATAACAGGTCCGTATTTGATAAGTAAATACAAAACTATATGTGTAGTGATCGCGAAAGCCTAAGAAATTATTAAGTACAAAACTATTGAGTCGTCTTGAAGTATGCTAAGCAGATTTGTATGTTGCTGGCGTTATTTTTGCTATGTTGTGTCGTAGGTACTTTAAAAATGATGAAAATTCTTACATCATTTTAGGTCTCCATACTTTAAACTTTTGAATAGCAATAAAGTATGAGAAAATAATTTATTTCAACATTAAGTTCAAATAGTACGTGAAATTAAACGTAAACTGACAGAAAAAATAGTAATACTTTTTATGAGACTGTAGTTTCTATTTACCATTCCGGAAATCAGAAAGTTATTTCTTGTAAAAAAGTTTGCAACCTTAGCCAACCTGCCGAAAAAATATGTCAACAGTTGAAAAGCTACAGGTATCTTCATAGAAAGGCTGGTTTATCTAAGGCAGTGGTTTCCAAACTTATTTTGTCTACTCGAAAGTCGAGAGTTCAGTCGGTGTCTAAGAGTCCTCCTAGCTAGATGAAATTACAAATCGCCCCCCAAGCCCCCACGCCCCCATATTTTTCTGGGTCTCTTACCGCCCCCCTTTAGGCCTGCAGCGCCCACACCTACCCACAAGGGGGCGTTATCGCCCACTTTGGGAATGGCTGATCTAAGGCAATGGGCATTAGTTCTTTTTATGAGCATCCTTGTCATATTATGCATTTTAAATTTATGTTGTATTTTTCTGGTGTACAAGAAAGTATTTTTTTTAAAAGAAATTATGTCTAGCCTGTACTACAAGTAAAATCAGCAGTTTACCTACAACCTCAATCATGAGTCTACTGAATCCAACTCAACTGGGTCATCCACGTATATAAATTGGTAAGTTATACACAAAGCCCAGTAATTCATGCTAACGTGGTTTTGTCCCCCGTTCCGCCGACTGACCCCTCAAAACTGGGGTCCGAATTAGTGCATTTTGCGTCCCAATTGTTGGGGTCACTCTTTTGAAAATTCAAATTGCCCGACGGCCCATGGAAAGGTAATGATTTTCTACAATCGTGGAGGATCGCATGGCAACAACGACAATTTATTTATTTTGATATACATAAATTTGAGACATTTTGCTGGCAACACAGTTTGACGTAGCCATATCAACCTTTTTAGATAGGGTTGCATATCGATTTCCGCGTTGTTTCTTTTATAGAATAGGATTGCGAAACGACCTAAAGGGCCACCTGATGTTAAGCAGTTACCTTTGCCCATAACAACTTCAATACCACCTTGGTTGTTGCCTAAATGGTACCGCAAGTCGGTTCACCAAACTGAGACATGAAGATGGAAAGTCTCATGTGATTGTGATTTCACCGGCACCCGTACCCTTCATACCGAAACACAACAATATATTTCCTTATAATTTATGTCGACTGTACTTTCTTTATATTTTATGTTCTTATTTCGTTATACTTTTTTTCCTATACCCACCTGTAGTTACCTGTTTGTGTTTCTGTTGCACTGTTAATTAAATATTGCGCGCCGTTAACTGGGACACGAATAAACATTTTTTCTTTCTTGCTATCTTTCCTAGGTTTTCCGGAGTTCTTAGTAACCATTTCATTCATTCAAGATAAGATAAAGACAAAGATTTTTATTTGCAAGAAACATGGTTTTTCAAACATCCAAACATCTTCACAATCATTCCCATTTATAATATTAGTAGGATTGACTAGGATACCTTTACGGTAAATACAAGGCATTGACGCATATTTCTCAGAAAATAGCCAACAACACTAAATAAAGCATTAAAAACACACCCGGAAACGGAACCCGGATAATCAATACGATCCCATGTCCAAATATCCCGAAATACACCATCTAACGGTCCAAAAGGCCTATCTCTAAACATTAACGTCGGCACCAGGTAGGGGTACTATTGACCATGCTTATTTATCGTCAGGACGTAACAAAAGCCGCCGCCGGTGACCTCTCCGGTCGAAGGGACCGCTAAATTTCACGTAACGCAAAAAGGAAAGTCATGCGATATTTTAGGGTTAATTATGTTGCTGAGTTGTATTATGAAGATGTATCTTTTTTTTCTGGAATGAGATTAGCAACGAGAAGCCATGAGCACCCCCATAACATAACTCTGCATCTCTGGGTGGCTATTCAGGGTTGTAAAAAGGTTTTTTTTTAAATAAATATCTTTTTACACAGCAACATCTAGTCCCAAACTAAGCAGAGCTTGTGCTATGGGTATAACAATGGATATAATACTTATATACTTTTTGGTTTGTAAATACATACTTATAATACATAAGAAACACCCCGACCAACATAAACACTTATGTTCATCACACAAATATTTGTGTCTTGTGGGAATCGAAGCCACGACCTCGTGATCAGCAGTCCAACCCTCGAACCACTAGACCACAGACGTCGTCAATTAGAAGGAATTTCGTATGATGTAAATTGGATGGGTATAACATAGTAACATTCACAGATAACATCAACAAAAAAACCGGCCAAGTGTGGGTCGGACTCACGCAGTAAGAGTTCCGTACCACCCATCGACCTGATACCCCATAGAAACTGATTTAATTTACGAGAGTTTATCAAAAGACATCAACGTACAATGCGCGAAATATGAATTTTTGCATCTCTTTCTTACGCAGGTACCACCACATATGTCTATATTTGCTATATTTTTAGTATTTGCTGCTAAACTACATAGTACGCACTATAATTAGACAAAGTTTGATGCTGGTATGTATTACCTTTGGTTTTTATTTTCTTTAGTTTTAGTATTTGTCGTGATAGGCACCATAGTAACACATATACTGTGAACATTTTAACTGGTTATCTATTACCGTTATAAAGATACAGCCCTGTGCCAGACAGACGGACGGACGGACAGCGTAGCGAGAGTATTTTTTATTTTTATTTATTTATTAACTAACTAAAAATTAACCCTAATAATTAGTTATATTGGATGTTGGCAATACAAATAATTGTTCCATGTAGTAATCGAACCTGCAAAACGTCATGCAGCGGCCAATCGCTCTGCCACTTTGCTAAGTGTATCGTATTTTTTTTGCCAGCGCCATTCAGCAAAAAGGTCGAGTATTTATTTGTAAAGTGTATCAGTACATGCAGGCCTGTCGCTGACACAAAGAGGCCGAAAGGTTGCCGATTCATCACTTCAACTAAAACGCAGCACATTCACGGTGACATTTTACGAAGGCCGAAAGTCAATATTACACCCCACTTTTCTTTGGAGCAGCAGAGGGTTTTTTACTTACATAAGTAAGTAATACATATAAGTAAACCTTTGTCATTCGGCACTCAGATCGATTCGTAAAAATCAGACTGCTTCAGGCATATAGGAAATCATATACGATCTAGTGCCTCGTCGGTCTAGTAGTTGCAAACGCGACCGCTGAGCGTGAGGTCCTGGGTTCGATTCCCGGGTCGGGCAAAGTGTAATTGGGTTTTTCATTAGGAAATTCTCAGTAGCAGCCCGGAGTCTGGATTTGTGCCCGGTCAATGGCAATAGGCTCGCCCCCTATTACATGGGACTATAACATTACTGGCGAAATTTGGGTGTACTATTACACCTCTGCCTACCCCTTCGAGGAAATACAGGCGTGATGTTATGTTATATTATACGATCTCATCAAAATCTTCATCCCATAACGAATAAAATGCGAGTAATGCGACCAGCTAAATTTGGCCTAGACACACTTAAGGTACTACTAGCAGCCAAGTAGTGCCCTCAACAGTAAAAAAATATTACTCCCTGAGTACATCATTTACTGAAAGTTAGATTTTACCAATTGAAGTTTAATCAGAAACTTAATTCTGTAAAATATAGTTTACTGTCATAACTGTAACTGTATATAGAATAAAAAACCGGTAAGGAGCAAGTCGGGCCAAGCTCAGTATTATAGGGTTCCTTAAGTAGGTCTAATTACAAACGAATCAATTGAATATTAATCATGGCTATTTAAGTTTTGGCAATAGACGGCAGCATTGGCGACGCAGAGAGTGTTGTTAGTAGCCGCTAGATGGCGCTGTAAAGCGCCAAATTTAAGAAGTGTGTCATGTCAACATAACACAAAGTTACGTTTTGTGACTTAAAAAAAAAAAAAAGTAACTAAAGCAGCATTCTCTGCTAAGATTATTTTTTTCTAAGGTCAATGACCTTTTTTCGGACAGACGGACGGACATGACGAAACTATAAGTGCCAAAAGTAGCCGTTTTTCGCATTTGTTCTATCTACAACTTCATCGAACTATATTTTACAGAGTTAATAGTTTCTGATAATAGTTTCTAATTGGTAAAACCGAACTTTCGATAAATTGAACTTTCTTATGGGGCGACACTTAGCTGCTAGTAGCGCCTTAACCCGGGTTTACATGAGTGATACTTGAAGTAGGTAGGTACCTATCAACCAACAAGACCAGTGACCTACATATACATACCTATATATATAATTTATTACATAAGCCATCTATTTTAGATACCGCCATGTGATACCGATATCTAATCAGCTGGATGATATTCAATATTAATTGGGTGAAACTTTCCATACGTATTTACATCTAATCTACTTTATATTGATCTATTCTTGTATATATTCATAGGTATAAAGTATACATATTAATTGGCATAATTCCTTCAAGCTCGGATTGCTAACAGTTTTTTGTTAGGATACAAGTATCCTACTAAATCCCACTAACATATAAATGCAAAAGTGTGTTTGTTGTTTGTTGGTTTGTTCCTTTTTCACACAGCAACGGAGCAACAGACTGACATCCGGTATATACTTAATAACTTGTACTTTTTAATTTTAACCTGGAAAAAACGCACGGTTCCTGCGGGATAAAAGAAGACTCGGGTGCGAAACCGTGGGTAAAAGCTAGTACACAAACAACATAACATCACGCCTGTATTTCCCCGAAGGGGTAGGCAGAGGTGTAATAGTACACCCACATTTCGCCAGTTATGTTACAGTCCCATGTAATAGGGGGCGAGCCTATTGCCATTAACCGGGCACAAATCCATACTCCGGGCTGCTACTGAGAATTTCCTAATGAAAAAACCCAATAACACTTTGCCCGACCCGGGAATCGAACCCAGGACCCCACGCTCAGCAGTCGCGCTTGCAACCATTAGACCAATGAGGAAGTTCGGGTGTTTGAAATGCTACCCAATGTTATAAATGGCTCGATGGATTTAGATAAAATTAACCAAATAGACGAGACGACCTCGGCGCACGTATCGCGATCAAATCGCGGATGTTCTCAAAAAATGCCAGGTTAAGAGTTCTCTAAACCGACGAGCATGCATGACGAGGTTAATTGACGTAGATGAAGCGAAAGAGGTGTGTCAGGATCGTAGCCGGTGGAAATCCATAGTCTCTGCCTACCCCAATGGGAAACAGGCGTGATAATATGTATGTATGTATGTAACCAAATAGATAGATCATTTTACTATATCTCGGGAGCGAAGCCGTGATGCGTGTTAGATAGTAAATAAAATACTCTTCTGAATCGAACCCAGGACCCCACGCTCAGCAGTCGCGCTTGCGACTACTAGACCAACGAGCGACCAAAAGCTCTAAAATTATTGTATTTGCTTTTTTGTAGCCACGGATACCGTGATCAGCGGGTAAAATATTAATTTGTTTCTTTGTTGGAAACGGATCACGGTATCAGTGGATACAACGCTCCGGGATCCGTGGCTAATTCAATCTGATCCCGGGATCCGTGGATACAAACCCCTAGTAAGTAGTTACATTATAAATGTGAAATATTGTGCTCACAATGGGCCTGATAAGAAGGCTAAAAGTCACTCAAAGGGCAATGGAGAGGGCTATGCTCGGAGTGTCCCTGCGTGATCGAATCAGAAATGAGGAGATTGAGAATACTGAATAGGTAACCGACATAGCCCGAAGAATTGCCAAACTTAAGTGGCAGTGGGCGGGGCACATTGCTCGCAGAACGGATGGCCGATGGGGCAGTAAAGTTCTGGAGTGGCGACCGCGAACTGGAAGGCGCAGCGTGGGTAGGCCCCCCACAAGGTGGACCGACGAGGTCGCGGGAATCCGCTGGATGCGGGAAGCGCAGGATCAGTCGTTATGGCGATGCTTGGGGGAGGCCTATGTCCAGCAGTGGACGTCGTTCGGCTGAAATGATGATGATGATGATGAAAATTTGTGAAGATGTTTAGATGTTTGTTACTTATCACGTTGTAATGGCTGCACGGATTGGTATAAAATTTTGCACACAGATAGACCATAATCTGGATAAACATACAGGTTTTTTTCCCGAGAAAATAAACAGTTCTGGAGGTAAACGTGCGGCTTTCTGTAATAAGCCAAATTTTACGCGGGTGAAACAGCGGGGAATGACTAGTTATCAGAATAAATCTTCAAAATGACACCACACCTTTTTTTGTAATTTGTTAGATTGCAATTATGTACTTTGACTCTTGTACTAGGAAAACCTGTAACTCGAGTGTCGGTAATTCTCACATGATACCTGATCCCCATTCCTCTACACCCAGTATTCCTTTGCCTCTTTAATCAGCTACCTTCTTCAATTGGTTTGTTCATAATGCCGTCCACAATCGGACTGCCAATTCGACCATTCGATCCAAGGACTAATTTATTAAAGTTCCTTCTCTGATTTAATCGTCCTTCGTCGGTCACAGTCAAGGGTGACCTTGCCTGTGACTCGGTACATTGTGATGTAAAGTATTAACATTATAAAAATCACAATGTAATTGGTCATACATGAACTGCCATACATAAATCAATTTATCGATCCCTACATACAGATTGAAATCAACACACACATACAACAACAAACACAACGACAAAACATACATTCAACGATTTGTAAAGTTCTTCTAAAATTCTACCAATAAAAAAAATAAAAAAAACCCGCGGATTACATAACCTCCGCCTTTTTTTGAAGTCGGTTAAAAACTGAACAACTAATAAGAAACATGGGTCGACAGTTGAAAAAATATGTGAAATCCTATAATAATAATAAAAAATGGTTTTTATTGTCTCTCATCCATTTTCATACCTACACTACAACAATTTATGGATGGTAATTTTTTTCATGTCTGGTGATCCATATTTCTTAGGGTTTTTTTTTGTTTAATGATAGAATCCAACTTTAAATATTGTCGCATGTACTTAAATAACGAATATTAAATATGTAAAAATCTCAGAATACAGAAACAAAAATATAAATAAAAGTATATAATGCTTGTTTCAAGCGAGACTGTTGCTATGAAGCTCCAGGCTATATCAGTACATTTTGCAGCCGTATCGATCCGTGCTCCACTTAGCCGTAGAGGAGAAACGAAGGTAACACGGGGACAAATAAAAAACTAGAAATAACCTTACAATACATACGTCCAGAATAATACAACATCTTAACGTCAAAGTGAATATGAAAGCATGTTGGCAGACTACACACACCGTAAGTAGCGCCCCCATCAGTAAAACAATTATTACCCGCTGAAGACACTGACACCATTTATCGAAAATTCGTTTTTAACAATTGAAGTGCAGGTACTGTAGTTTAATCAGAAACTATTAGTAGTTGTAGATAGAAAAAGTGTCAAAAGTAAATAAATAAATAAATAAATAAATATCTTTGGGACATTTTTACACAGCACCATCTAGTCCCAAACTAAGCAGAGCTTGTGGTATGAGTACTAGACAATGGATATAATACTTATATACTTTTTTTTTTTGTAAATACATACTTACAATACATAAGCAACACACCCAGACCAACACAAACACTTATGTTCATCACACAAATATTTGTGTCCTGTGGGAATCGAACCCACGACCTCGTTATCAGCAGTCCGACACTCGAACCACTAGACCACAGAGGTCGTCCAAAGTGGCCGTTATTCGCAATGATGGGGGCGCCATTGGCTGCTACATTCCTCTTTAGATCTTTCTGTGCCGTATTCACGCTAACGATTTTTTTTATCTCTTTTATCAAGTAATGTATGTATAGTAGCACTCCCAGGTGTGCAGGTTTCCTCGGGATGTTTTTCTTCACCGTTAAAGCAAGTAATACCTAATAAATTTTGTTCCGCATATGAATCCGAAAAACTTAGATATTCACTCGCACGAATAAAAAAGGCGGACGGAATCTCGCTAAACAAAGACTGAAGCACTTCATTTTTTCCTAAACACACTATAATTTCGAAAGCATTTTAACATTTTTAACACACCAGATTTATACTGTTATTTTATTTATCTACACTCGTATCGTAAAATTCGAATTATGAACTCGAAAGTAATGTCATAATGACATACTTTACGCACATGCACCTGTAATGAATTTAAAAAGTTTCATTACGATACAGTTTGCTGAACAAAACAATGCGGTAATTAAATTTTTTTTCCTTAACCGCACACTTCAGCCAAACTAAGGAGTTTTTAATGCCACTTCGACCCAACCAAGGAGTTTTCAAACCTTTTTTTTTTGCAGTCGTACAGTTTGGCTCCAATAGTACACAAAATTCAGGGTGGCGCCACTAGTCATACATTGAAAAATTGTATCGTATAAAATCGCGTTTTTGGCAGAAGTTTGGATTCTCATATTGCTTTTAATTATATTTAAGTGTTTACAGGCATATTTTTTGTATGATAAAATAGAGATTGACGGAATCCTGACAAGGATAGAAAATTAGTTCCGATTATAATGTTTTCGCCAGACTATATTTTATTATCTGTGTTGAAGCGCGCGTGCGCGGAGTGCGCGCGGTCGCGCGCCATGGCCTGCTGGATTTGGCTTTGGATTGGATTTGTTACCAAGATTTTGACTTTGGTATTTTATTTAAAATTGTATGAGTGTAGATAAAATAGTGTATGAAACTGACATAACTAGGTATTAAAACACTCGTGTGATACTATTAAAAACCTCGCCTACGGCTCGGTTTTTAAACTCACACTCGTGTTTTAATAACCCCTATTATGCAACAGTTTCATAAACTACTATTGTGACACTACAACAATGACTACCGTCACACAGTTTTTTTGCGTAATCGTGGCTTTTTGGCTTACTATGGATGTGAATGTGTGCGTACCGGCCCGTACTTTTAAGCGAGCCGGCTTACTATGGATGCTTCACTTATTGTTTAGCGAGATTCCGTCCGTGTCCGAGGATATTCATTACTTAATCCAGTCAAGCGTCAGATTACAAAAAAAAAAAAATTGGCGAAAGTGTCCGAACTTCCTATTGCACCTACTTGCATTTCTTACAAGATTTTTCAATATTCTAATAAGAAACCTATACAAAAATGTTATAAATGTAAAAAGTTTGTAATAAATACGTCTATAAAACAATAAATAGTCTATTGTTGTTAATAAATAGTCTATTAAAAACTTTTTAATTGAATAAGCTATCATTCTTAGTTTCCAAGATAGGTAATAAGGTTTTTGTTGGTGACCCGGATTCTTAGCTCTTGAGTGTATATTTATTTTATACTCAGATTAAAAACCTCATTTTATATTATTTATAACTAGTTTGGTGGAGGCCTATGTCCAGCAGTGGACATCTTTCGGCTGAAATGATGATTTATAATCAACCCTTTACATCCAAAAAAAAAAAAAAAAATTTTCGTGTTATTGAGTTTTTTCTTTAGGAAATTCTCAGTAGCAGCCCGGAGTCTGGATTTGTGCCCGGTTAATGGCAATAGGCTCGCCCCCTATTACATGGGACTATAATATAACTGGCGAAGTGTGGGTGTACTATACACCTCTACCTACCCCTTCGGGGAAAATACAGGCGTGATGTTATGTTATGTTATGTTACTTCTAAAATCCCTTCTCATTCTGAGAAGAAGCCCACGCCCAGTGTAGTGATGTTATTAACCATCCATTAACGAGGCCTACGTACAGCTAAACGTTTACACGCAGATTAGAGGACAAAACACTAATGACTATAAACTCATGAGAAAAGGCAAAACTCTCAGATAATACTCCCTCTGAGATAAGTTTACAAAGGGATACAATTCTCAGCGAGGTCTTAGGAGACTAAAATAACCTCACGCCTACTATATCTGAAGGGTAAGCCTGGACTCATTAAAAATAATCCATCCTAAGACCCTCAGTACTTAGGGGGACACATTAGCAGATCGGGGGAGGTCATTACGCAATCAGTGTACTTTATAAAGAACAGTATTTGACACTTTGTACGTCTGTGCGGAAACTTACACTAGGTACGAAATTCTTTCGCAGTTTTCACAAGTTCAGACATAAGAAAAAAGATTGAATCGGTTTCTTCTTGGAACGTCCTTCGACTTTTTTTCTCAGACCTCTGTTTTGACAGTTATTTGAAAATTAAGCGCGTATTCGAATCGAGCAATAAAGGAAAACTGTTTAAAGGGGACTTTGATGGAACTGAACGTCTATTGGTTTTGTATACAACAGCAAATAACATGAACTTTGAAAAAAGTCAAAACCGACTTCGAAAAGAATAAAATAAATTGTGTCAAACACACCTAGGCACCTAGTTACTTCTTTTGGGAATTAACTAGGTGCCTTTGATTCAGTTTGATTAAAGAAAAATTCGCACCAACTTTCTAAACTGCTTCACACAAAATCTTTTGTTCTTTTTGAAGTCGTTATTACTTTTATTTATTTTCTATTTTGAGTGGCATAAACAACAGATAGACAAGCAGTTTCTTCTTCAACGAGCGTTTCCTTCTTCATCTCCGAAGATCTTCATCAGATCTTCACCTTTAAATGGGACCATCTCAGGAGATTTTCAAAATCGGCCCACAATTGATGGGGAAATCGGTGTATGTACAATTGTACATAAAAAAATACATACAGTCGAACATAAAACCGCCTCCTTTTTTGAAGTCGGTTAAAAAACTAATCATCGTTGCGATTTTGTGTAATCACAACTACAATTTTATTTTCAGTCTGAAATACCTGTTGTAAAAGGTACCTAGCAGAAGTAACGGCCAAAATTAATATCCAATCTATCCACAATTTACTCTACTAGAGATAGAAATTTGCAACACTGTAAAAGATAATGATACTGTGACTGATTACTGCGTGCATCGAAACGATTTTAATTAATAATATTGTACGGTAGATTAAAATATTTTTTTAGAAATATTTGTAAAGACGCTTGTCATCTTAGTCTACCTGCGACCACGAAATGCTGCAAAGCTTTCGAAACGTCAGGGAAACCAATTTAAATAATATACGCGATTTAATCCGGTTAAACTTTGTTTTATTATAGAAATTTGACTTATTTTGTATGGAGCTTACGTCAAAATTCTATCTCTAGAATGCCAAATCGTGGATAGATTGGTTATTAATTTTAGCCGTAAGGCATTTACGCATGCGGAGCGATATCTAAAGATATAGATTCGAATGTTTGAATCCTGCTCGTGAGCGATTTTTTCTTTCCACAATTTATATACCTAACAGAAGCATTCACGTTTGTACCTTACAAAAACGAATAACAAATAGGTACCGCGTCGGTCGCCACACATATTCGGGGCGCCTCCCTAGTCGTGCCGGGTACAAATCCTCCCGGCCATTGTAGGAGAGTTTTAATCTGTTTTTATGCAAATGTTATTGGTCCAAAGTTTTCGTTAAGTTGAGTTAACAATACAAACAAGTACAGTTTGGAGTTATTTTATTGAGAGGATCAGCGAGAGTGATGGGATGGGGAGCGGAGCTAAGCGAAGCGGAACGAAGTGGAGCGAAAAATACATTTGAAAACTTTTTTAGATAGTACAGGAACTGTAAGAGAAAAATATTTGAATAAAGAAATCTTATTGAAAGTTTTAAGATTTCTTTGGGACCAGAGGTTGGGCAGCAGCGTTCTCTGTATATTTAACCAACCAACTGCGATCGCCAACCCGCCTGCTAAGCGTGGCGATTATGGCATTTCCCCCTTTTAAGACAGCTAATAATAAACATTATAAAAAAAAAAAAATTAATAACAATGTTTTAATTTCATAGTAACAACTTTACTTATGTTTAAAATATAATAGGAAAGTATGTTAGGATGTAAGTGATACCTAATGTATCACAAATTTATTATTTACGCATGTAAAAAGAAAACACAAATCGACATTAAAATAAAGCAATTCAAAGAACTCTCTAGGAACATAAAATTCCACATTATTTCCGTTTTTAAAAACACTTTCATCGGATTACAAGCCTAAAAAAAAATATAAATTAGAAGAAACTAGAATATACAAGATGTTGATCTGTAATCGTGCCATATTTCTAGATCTGATGATAAATAAGGTGCTTAATCACCTAAAAATACTTGAAAAATTCTACGATTATTTAATACCAAAATTTTCACTCAGAAACATAGTGAGGGTTTGATAATAAATCCCGAACGACTCGGAAAAAAAGCATCGGCGGCATTGTCAAAGGGTGGAAATACCTGCTAATTATTTTGGTGGTTTTACACCCATCGTGTCGCACGCATCGTTTTACACCCATCGTGTCGCACGCATCGTTTTACACCCATCGTGTCGCACGCATCGTTTTTGTGTCGCACGCGACCGACACACGGGGTGAATTTGTTTGTTTACAAATAGGTATTTAACAACAAAAAAAATGGTATTGATTTTTTTACTGATTCGTGTTCAGTATCAATGGTATAATCATCTCCTTAAATATGGCACGAATACAAATCAACATGTTGTATAAACAACGGTACGGTCAGCCACATATCACTGGTATACAACCATCATAAGCGGAACTGGCTCAATAAGTAAGGTACCTATATACAAGACAGGCTCTGCTTATACTGGTCTGTCCATCGATATGCGGTCGACTGTACCTGTTTACCTACTAGCCTATTTGCCTATCTACAGACATTGTGACATTGATCGACAAGGCCTTACTAATACCTACTCCTAAATAAACAAATGGTGTACACCGATAGCAAATAATCCCGATATCAGTTATTTTTAAATAGGTACACCGTTTGACCGTTGTTATCAGTAGGTATCAAATATATTTTTGGATGTTGCCTTTGTCTACAGCTGGGTAAAAGAGTGGAGGAACGAGGTATATAACGTTGTCGAGGGAGCTTCTATCAACAATAGAGGGAGGCAATGATGAAGAAGGCGCAGTTACGTTGGAGGCTGCAGAGTCTAAAGTCAAAAGTTTTCATTTCAAATAAGCATTTGTTACAGGTTCTTTCAAAACGTTAAGAATCTAGTTACACAAATACGGTTCCAAAAAGTTGGTCCTATGGAGAAGAGCCGGCAAGAAACTCCAGGTATATACCATAAGAAAAGAGTATTATTACCTATTCTATGGATATACTCTGTTCAAGTAATAAATGGTACAATGGTTTGTGATATGATTTGGAAATAATTGTGTGAGAACAATGTACCTAGGTAGGTTATTGAGTGAGACAAATTCGCTGAAGTAAAAAACATTAACATCACGGATGCAACGCGCAACTAAACATTAACATCACGGATGCAACGCGCTCCTAAACATTAACATCACGGATGCAACGCGCAACTAAACATTAACATCACGGATGCAACGCGCAACTAAAAATTAACATCACGGATGCAACGCGCAACTATACATTAACATTACGGATGCAACGCGCTCCTAAACATTAACATCACGGATGCAACGCGCAACTAAACATTAACATCACGGATGCAACGCGCAACTAAACATTAACATCACGGATGAAACGCGCAACTAAACATTAACATCACGGATGCAACGCGCAACTAAAAATTAACATCACGGATGCAACGCACAACTAAACATTAACATCACGGATGCAACGCGCAACTAAAAATTAACATCACGGATGCAACGCGCTCCTAAACATTAACATCACGGATGCAACGCGGAAGTAAACATTACCATCACGGATGCAACGCGCAACTAAACATTAACATCACGGATGCAACGCGCAACTAAACATTAACATCACGGATGCAACGCGCAACTAAACATTAACATTAACTATTTTGTGGAAACAGTGCAGTTATCAAAACGCGATAAAATAATCATCATCATCATCATCATCATTTCAGCCGAAAGACGTCCACTGCTGGACATAGCCTCCTCCAAGCATATGTTGGGGGGATATGCCATAATCACCACGCTTGGCAGGCGGGTTGGCGATCGCAGTTGGTTGGTTAAATACTCAGAGAACGCTGCTGCTCATCCTCTGGTGAATCCCTTAGTCGCCTTTTACGACACCCATGAGAAGAGATAGGGTGGTGCAATTCTTTACGTCCGGCACCACACGGAACAAATAATAATGAAAAAACCGGCCAAGTGCGAGTTGGACTCACGCAGTAAGGGTTCAGTACGTCTCAGCGACCTGATACCCCATAAAAACTGATTTAATTTACGAGAGTTTATCAAAAGATATCTACGTACAGTGCGCGAAATATGAATTTTTGCATGCCTTTCTTACGCAGGTACCACCACATATGTCTATGTTTGTCTTATTTTTAGTATTTGTTGCTAAACTACATAATATGCACTATAATCTGACCAAGTTTGACGCTGGTTTATATTACCGTTTTAAAGATAGAGCAGGAACAAAAACGTTGAAAAAAATGCATGTATTTAGAGGTTTCTTGTATGGGGACCCCCTTTGGTTTTAGACTTTTTTTTGTTTTTAGTATTTGTCGTGATACACCTCATAGTAACACAATTTCTGAGAAAATTTCAACCAGTTACCTATTACCGTTCAAAAGATACAGCCCTGTGACAGACAGACGGACGGACGGACAGCGTAGCGAGAGTAATAGGGTCCCGTTTGTCACCCTTCGAGTACGGAACCCTAAAAACGGAAAAACAAAAACGGATAAAACAATAAATAGTAATAATAAAATTCAATAAAATAATTGGGTTGTTTGTACTTTTATGATGCAAATAAAATGATTGAATATTATTATAAATAATAGGTAAGCAGTTGAGTTGCCCTATAAAATTCGATATTATGTTTAGGCTCAACCATAATTGGAGGGAACCCATGGATCTGACACTATGCCATTAAAGTCGACGACGACGACGACGACGTCTGTGGTCTAGTGGTTCGAGTGTCGGACTGCTGATCACGAGGTCGTGGGTTCGATTCCCACAGGACACAAATATTTGTGTGATGAACATGAGTGTTTGTGTTGGTCTGGGTGTTTCTTATGTATTATAAGTATGTATTTACAACAAAAAAAAAAAAAGTATCTAAGTATTATATCGCACACCCAGAACAACACTGTATTATGTCGAAAAATCTCAAAATTGAGTTATGTCTATGGAAGAATAGCCAAAAATTTGCCGCGCATACCACGAAGACAGGCGTATTTCTATTTACAAAAATGTCCTACAGATGGCACGCTAACTCTCTATTGGTGAAGACGCGCTGCCAGAATCATACCACGAACACAAAACTATTTCTAGATGCAACTTGTCCGCCTTAGAGAACAGCACCATACCCTTTACGCAACAGTGAATTATTTTGTGATAATGCACTGTTGTTGAATGTAGTACGAAAATTACTCCGAATTATTTAGTTTTAATTCAGTATTGGTGACTGTGCTTATACAACGTATTTGATATTATTTCGAAATAGTACTCTGTTGTTGACGAAGGTATGTCAGATTTTTTGGATTATTCCAAAATGGTTCAGTGTTGTTCGTAAAAGGTGAATATCTGTGAAATGATGCACTATTGATGGTAAATATAAATGATGTCCTAATTTTATTAAAAAAACATAATAAATATATTTTTTTTACGCAGAACTGTTACTTGAATTATATTTAAAAGAAATGTATTTACAATTTATGTTGTTCTTTATTTACAAGAAGATTAATCATCTTTTTTTGAGATAATGCACTATTGTTGAATTTGAAAAATTTGTAATTGTTATTTGGCAGATGATGAGGGGTTGTGGTCTCCTGTTAATTAAAAAGGCAATGCAAGCAACCACAGTAGAAACCTGACCTTCTGTTCAACAAAACAGCGTGGAAAAGGATAACTATTGTAGCATCAACCGATGAAAGATCAGCGTTGACAGCATCAGCCGATGAAGAACATTTTACTCTGATACACTTTTTCTGCCTTTTAAACAAATACCTTGGCCTCTTTTAATCCCTAGAAGATTATCTTCTTCTTCCTCTTCGAACTCCTCGTCAGACTCCAGCTCGCCATCGTCAAGCTCCAGCAGCTCAAGTAGTTCATCTGATAAAGAATCTAATAGAGCGGGTCATTCTACAGCGAATACTCAAGGAGATTCCAATTCTACTCCGACAAACGCACCATCAACTTCCTCTGCCATTGATACTGCTCCATGAAATCCTGCTGGCTAGAAGTGTAAGATTGCTAAGAAAATTATTTTATTATTTTAACGCATTTTACGCATGCGAAGCGAATTCTAAAGATATAAATTGTGGAAAGAAAAAATCGCTCACGAACAGGATTCGAACCTGCGACTCCTGGCTCAGTACGCCAGTGCTTTAGCCACTAAGCTACCGTGAACACTGCTCGTGGTATCGAAATTATCCTCCACTGTACGTCTTTGGGTGACGTCAGCGCTAAAAGCGTATGTTTCTTTAACAAACCTTACAAAACTGATCGCTGAGTGTCAAATCCGGATTACTATTTTGAAATAAATAACAACAGGATTAGGGCATGTAAAGAGTTTTTAAGGCTACTCTGAAAATCTGTGATAGATATGATATTAAGTAGGTCTTAAAAGAACATGGACAAGACAAAGGTTATGTCGAATTGCTTTCTTAAACATAAGAGAATCTACACTCGAAGTTGTTGACGATTACCGAAAAAACACATAGGACAAACTGTCCAGTTAGGTAGGTAGGTCCAACTTCGAGAAAGAGGTCAATTGTCGAATCCAACCCAGTTGGGCAGCGTTCGGGAAGCTACGCAATATCTTCTCGTTCAAAATACCGCAGTGTCTCAAGACGAAAGTCTTTGATCAGTGTGTATTGCCAGTATTTACTTACGGCACTGAAACGTGGTTGCTCACAATGGGCCTGATAAGAATGCTCAAAGTCACTCAAAGGGAGAGGGCTATGCTCGGAGTGTCTCTGCGTGATCGAATCAGAAGTGAGGAGATTGCAGGAGTACGAAGGTAACCGACATAGCCCGAAGAATTGCCAAACTTAAGTGGTAGTGGGCAGGGCACATTGCTCACAGAACCGATGACCGATGGGGCTATGAAGTTCTGGAGTGGCGACCGCGTACTGGAAAGCGCATCATGGGTAGGCCCCCACAAGGTGAACTGACGTCCTGGTGAAGGTCGCGGGAATTCGCTGGATGCATAAAGCGTAGGACCGGTCGTTGTGGCGATGCTTGGGGAGGCCTATGTTCAGCAGTGGACGTCTTCCGGCTGAAATTATGATATTAAGACGGCGGTTTCAAAGAAAACAGATAGTGGTTTTATGAAATCTGATGCACGCCAATCACCGCAAAATAGACTCTGAAATAAAAGATAGTGTGACTAATTTCATAAATTCTGTTCCTAGAATAGAGTATCATTACCTAAGAACTCAAACTACAAGAGAATACTTCTCAAGTGATAAATTAGGCCGTTATTGTATATTGAATCTCAGTAAAAAACAGTAGAATAATAGTGCATTATTTCAGAATCAATCAGTAAAAAGCACGTAACTCGAAATAATTGTTTTTTATTTTGTTCAGTCATTTCACAACAGTGAATTAAGTAAAAAAATGCATTATTTGGCTTTATTAACGCGTTTTGAATCGACTGAACTACATAATGTTGATACGCATTGGATTCTTCACATGCAATGTTCAAAACATTTGCAATAACTTTGACGTAACATGAGATAACGGTTTTTCGTCGATTCTGAAAAATGAGCTATTTTGACTTAGTGCAGTATTGTTCTGGGGGTGCGATATCCATTGTCTAGTACCCATAGTACAAGCTCTGCTTAGTTTGGGACTAGATGACGTGAAAAAAAAAAAAAAAAAAAAAAAAAAAAAAAAAAAAAAAAAAAAAAAAGTTTACATTATGCTCCCATTTTCAGCAATGACGTCGATACATGTTGGCATCACCAGTGTGGAAGCATTATCTGTGACGATTTTTCTTTTAGTTTTAATTACAGTGGTCATTGGAGCAGCCCCGTATTGTTTAAACGTTAGTAAATAGCCAAACCTATTGAGTACAGTAACTTTATTACAGTGTATACTCGTTTTCAGAAGTAAATTGACCAATTTACCTTTAAACTTTTACCCTAACGACCTTCGTTCGTAAGTTTATTAGATGACGTCACGATCTCATGACGTAATACAAATAGATGCTTACATTATTTTGTGTGTTTGTTGTCAGTTTTTAATCAGCGCTGCGCCGCCGGCTGTCATCTCATTTGCCCCTGTCGCTCGCCGCTCAGCGAGATTCAACAGCGGTGTTATCCACTAGGTACCCTAAAAATATACAATTCTATGCGTCCTAGTATTATTTGAAAAAAAAAAAAAACGCTGTACTATTTTAGAATTTATTTATAATTTAAGTACACACAAAAATACATTAGAATAAATTACCAGTATTTAGATCTTAATGGTACTGAGAGGGAAAAATAAGTTAGAAATTTCAAAAGCAAAAAAAAACCTCCTACAGATTTATGTACTGACACAATTAGTAGTAGTTTAGTGATAGTAGAGCTCCTTTGTGGAAGAGCTCGTCCGGGGAAGTACTACCACCGTACCTACTTCTCCGCCAAATAGCTTACATTGCTGTGTTTGGGTCTGAAGGGTACGGGTGCCGGTGAAATTACAATCACATGAGATTTTACATCTACGTAGGTCTGATATGGTGTGCAAGTTAGAAATGGCAGGTACTACTCTTGCAAGTCACCAGTATCACTTTCTGAGCCCCAGACTTTATAACAAAGTAAACAGAGAACTTCAAATCTATTCACTAACCTTAAATAAGTGCAAAACCAAAGTAAATGAGTGGCTATATACACTTTCTTATGAAGATACAGAAGGTCTGGTCATAAATTAATAATTCTCACGCAATAATACATCAACACACAAACATACCTCTCACACATCCATACATTACACATACACACTCAAATACTTAGATGTTGTTAAATAGTAACTATTTGTATTTTATCTAAATATTTATTTCACTGGTTTTATTTTTGATCATGTTTTTCAAGCACAGTTATTGCATTATATTCCTGTAGAATCTGGAGGTGGGCGATGGCAGCTGCGACACAGTGCATACTACTGCAGCTACTATCGTACTCTTGTACCTTGTTATACTTGTAATAATGTTGCCCAATAAACTTTATCTTATCTTATCTTATCTTATCTTCATGTGTCAGTTATTATTATTACAGTTCGAGGGTGTTAGTTCGATCCCAGCCCGCACCTCTGACTTTTCGAATTCATGTGCGGAGTTATATTCGATTATCACTTGCTTTAACGGTGAAGGAAAACATCGTGAGGAAACCTGCACACCTGAGAGTGCTCCATACAGTTCTCGATGGTGTGTGTAGTCCGCCAACCCGCACTAGGACAGCGTGGTGGACTAAAGCCTTAGCCTTCTCGTACTGAGAAGAGGCCCGTGCCTTGCAGTGGGACAGTAATGGGCTGGTTATATATATGTCTCAGTTTGATGAACCGACTTGGCTTGACTTGACTGACTTGACATTCAACACAACATTTTGCAGTTGTTATGGGCAAAGGTAACCGCTTTACATCAGGTGGGCCTTTAGCTCGTTCCGCCATCCTATTCTACAAAAAAAAAAACAATAAACCATTACGTGTAAAATTAAATCAAATATCATGAAACTGAAATACACAAATGTATTTGAACCTGTCACTATGCAGCTTCGCTCAGAAATCGAGATCCATTGTGAAATTTGCCGGACGTTCTCTTTTTGGTAAACTTTAATCAAGCAGCACTTCTAATTTATAGGAATAGCCAGTTAATTATTTAATAAATAATTTAAGATATAAAAGTTTTTAATTCATTAATTACTTGACAAATACCATAACATAACATAACATCACGCCTGTATTTCCCGAAGGGGTAGGCAGAGGAGTAATAGTACACCCACATTTCGCCAGTTATGTTATAGTCCCATGTAATAGGGGGCGAGCCTATTGCCATTGACCGGGCACAAATCCAGACTCCGGGCTGCTACTGAGAATTTCCTAATGAAAAAACCCAATAACACTTTGCCCGTCCCGGGAATCGAACCCAGGACCTCACGCTCAGCAGTCGCGCTTGCAACTACTAGACCAACGAGGCAGTCAAATAGTCGAGGTTGACAAATAATTATTCTAAAAGCCCACGCAAGTCACATTTCTCCGTACACAGTAAAATTCATTATAAATATAAGAAGTTTGTTAATCCTTAAATCTGTAGGCTTTATTATTTCCTAAAAGGGAATAAAGAAACGCTTTATAAAGACTGAAAAAAAACTGTAATCCCGAAAAAATCTAAGTGTTTTATTAATTGTAATCATCTTGAGGTGACCTTTGAAAACACCTCTTTCCTTTTAAACACATTTGATTACTAGACTCTTGATGGCCTCACAAAAAAATTTACTAAAAGTCATTTGGAGTCACCACACTCAAAACTTGTAAGACAAGAATAGCATTATTATAAGATACAAAAGCAAACAAAGATATTTATTGAAACAGAAGTTATTTACATAACTATTCAATTTATTAACAAAAGAAAGTTTTTTATTAATTAATCAGGAAGTATGTATTATAATTTTGTAAATCGAAAACAACATAAAGCGTTTTACTAACTAATATAGTATTATCATAGCTAGGCAGCTAACATAAACGGCGAGTACATCACTCACCTTCGGTTTGCCGACGACATAGTAGTCATGGCTGAGACCATGGAGGACCTCGGTACAATGCTCGATGACCTCAGTAGAGCTTCTGATAGAGTGGGTCTTAAAATGAATATGGACAAGACAAAGGTTATGTCGAATTCCCATATAGCACCCATTCCCGTAAACGAAGTTGTTGACTATTATGTATACCTAGGACAAACTGTTTAGCTAGGTAAGTCCAACTTCGAGAAAGAGGTCAATCGTCGAAACCGACTCGGTTGGGCAGCGTTCGGGAAGCTACGCAATATCTTCTCGTCCAAATACCGCAGTGTCTCAAGACGAAAGTCTTTGACCACTGTGTGTTGCCAGTAATTACTTACGGTACTGAAACGTGGTCGCTCACAATGGGCCTGATAAGAAGGCTCAAAGTCACTCTAAGGGCAATGGAGAGGGCTATCCTCGGAGTGTCCCTGCGTGATCGAATCAGAAATGAGGAGATTCGCAGGAGAACGAAAGTAACCGACATAGCCCGAAGAATTGCCAAACTTAAGTGGCAGTGGGTGGGGACATTGCTCGCAGAACGGATGGCCGATGGGGCAGTAACATACCTACTATGTTTTTATTTTTCTATACACGTAAAATAAAATGTGATAGGATAGGATCATAGCATTGGCGATGAGGCAGTAAAGTTCTGGAGTGGCGACCGCGTACTGGAAGGCGCAGCGTGGGTAGGCCCCCCACAAGGTGGACCGACGACCGGTCGTGGGAATCCACTGGATGCGGAAGGCACAGGACCGGTCGTTGTGGCGATGCTTGGGGGAGGCCTATGTCCAGCAGTGGACGTCTTTCGGCTGAAATGATGAATGATGATGATAGTATTATCTATGTAACTAACAATAAACGCCTACGATCGTACGCTTTCTCTATTATTTTAATCGATAAAATACAAGCAGGTTGCAACGTCAGGCCCAAGTAGAACAAACCAACCGTTTGCATAGCAACCTGAGCCCCTCGCCCTTGTAAACCAGCCCTAACTTTTGAGGTAAACAAGCCATTGGAAAAAGAACTTTATTGATATGACGCGTAGGATGTATTGTTCTTTGTAATGTAGAGAATATTTTGATGCAGACAGGTTTGAACTTTATTTATAGAAGGGTAAGTTGGTTTTTAAGTAATGGGACTTTTCAATGCATCAAATTCAATGTCAATTTCATGAAGACCGTGTCCATTCTAAAATGAAACTCAGGTCATATTTCATAAAGTTTAATTTTCTTTAGTATTCATTTCAAATGCATAAGAGCACTGATGTGCAGGTACACTTTCAGAGGTCCAAAACGTCGAGAAAAAACGTGAAGATTTATGTTTATCCAACTTGGCAAAAAATGGGTTAAGTGTTTACTCGTTTCTATTTCTGGACAGATAACACGTGTAACCTGAGACGATTGGGTCTTTTTTCTGGGGCTACTGGCGTTCCGTTCGGGGTCTAATGGGTATGGGGTACGAACTACGGGGTCTATGCAGTAGGTACTCGACCTTTTCGGGAACAGCTGTTAAAAGATAGATTTCTATTAATAACGCGAAAACCTAGGACCTGAGGCTCTTATGAGATATTATTCTAACTGACTGGTAGGTACGGATTGACAGAATCAGGATCGCAGATTATTTCCTCTGCAGATTTGTATCAACAATACTTGACACCTAAAAAAAATCTGGTCCATAGATAATGCCAAATCAGTGTCTGCTCCGCTGAGAACTGTTTACATATTTTATGAACCGATAAATGTTTCGAGAACCAAGAAAAACACAAACAATAACAATGTTAGAACTAAGACTTATATCCTAAGTAATGAAGAAGGCGTGAAGGTCGTGCAGGCTATTAGCCCTGACCTTGCGCACCCTAGGATTGTTCCCGTATCATGCCCTCCCAAATTGAAAAAACAAAAGGTCGTACGAATTTTTGTTTCGTGCAGGAATCGAACCCAAGGCCAAGCCAAAGCGACTGCGCCAATCGTGAAATTTTACTTTTATATTTTTTAGGTCATTTAAAAAATAATTACTTTTTATTTAAATAAGAAAACAGTCGACGGTTGTAGTCTGTCTGTAGTATAAATAAAAGTTAAGAAATATATTACCATATGATTACTACGTGTGGCGCCAGACAACTAATTTGGTAGATAGTGACCCACTAAGACGCCAGCTTTTGATGTTGATTAAAATATTAATGGTAGAGAATGGTAGAATGGTAGACCTACCTACCTACACAACGTGTATCAGAAATGCGTGGTCATATAAGAAGAGCCTATTCAGGGCATAGCACGGAACAACTTTTACTATGGTTTTTCTATAGAACCAACCCTGCAATCGTGAAAAAAATACTACTGTTCCGAGCGACATCAATTATTTTATAGGGAACAGCAGTTTTTTTCGCGATTTCAGGGTTGGTCCCGTAGTAAAAGTTGTTCTATGCCTTATCTAGCCTATTCAGGGCATACTGAATAGGCTCTTCAAATATGACCACCCATTTCGTATACACGTTGTTTATGAACCATGCAATGAATATTGCTGTAATATCAAACTAAAAGCAATTAATATTGCATTGTAAGTGTGTTCTACATTTGCCCACTTGTTCAGATTCCTAGGCGGCATGGGCGCCGGCAGCAGGGCGCAAGGGGGTGCACTTGCACCCCCCCTGTCAGGATAGGAAACATAGTTTTTTTTATTATTATTATTAATTTACTGTTTGAATAAAAACTGAGGGCGTCTAGGTTGTCACGTCTTATACAACGTGTATCAGAAATGCGTGGTCATATTTTAAGAGCTCATTCAGGGCATAGCATAGAACAACTTTTACTACGGGACCAACCCTGAAATCGCGAAAAAAATATCAGCTGTTCCCTACTAAATCATCGATGTCGCTCGACAAAATGAAAGGATCAGCCGAGTTTTTTTCGCGATTTCCGGGTTGGTCCCATAGTAAAATTTGTTCGATAGCATCCCCTGTATAAGCTCTTCAAATATGACCAGGCATTTCTGATACACGTTGTATATACATTATATAATTGTATATTTTATATTAGACTGTGTAGATGCAGATGTACCTCCCTGAAAGTAATCCCGGCGGCGCCCATGCTAGGCGGCGTAAATTTTCTTAATCCCGGCGGCGCCAATGCTAGGCGGGGTAAATTTTCTTTTAAAACAGTGCTGTGCAATCTTATCTGCTATTGCACTACATAACCAGCCCATTACTGTCCCACTGCTGGGCACGGGCCTCTTCTCAGTATGAGAAGACTAAGGCCTTAGTCCACCACGCTGGCCTAGTGCGGGTTGGTGGACTGCACACACCATTGAAAACTGTATGGAGCACTCTCTGGTGTGCAGGTTTCCTCACGATGTTTTCCTTCACCGTTAAAACATGTGATAATCGAATATAAATCCGCACATGAATTCGAAAAGTCAGAGTCTATTGCACTAACCGATCGCCAAATAACTAATTTTCTTCACAACATTGTCATTAAAAATGTATAACAAAATACCGACCAAAGTCAGAGGCAAGGCTAGCTAAAGGTTATACGCTTGAACAGTTTCTTTATAGAACCCTGTCCTCCTAATCTCTTTGATTTTCCAGAAGACCACCTCCAGGAGTCGGGTCCAGGTCTTCCGGACCGACACACAAGGCTATTAATCTCGCCGCAAAACCAATTATTGATCAACCCAGATAACTTGGAATTGTTGGAGAACACTGCCATTTGAACGGGTAACTTATGAACTTAGTTGGGTTGGAACTCGGCACTCGGAAGGCTGTTTCAAAGCATAGCTTTGGGTTAATTGAATTGTGTATAATGTATTTTGAAATAAATTCATCTAAAATACAACTACACAACGTAACTTTTTGTTTACGCAATTTTCATTCTTCACTATTTTAGCTACCAACTGGGGGACTTAGTTTATGAGTATTTGTTCCTCATTTAAGTATACCAGTCAAATTGCCTGTTAAAATTGTACAACGCTTCTGGACGATGCTGACAGCTATCTTACAGTTTTTACTACAACATAACATAACATCACGCCTGTATTTCCCCGAAGGGGTAGGCAGAGGTGTATAATACACCCACATTTCGCCAGTTATGTTATAGTCCCATGTAATAGGGGGCGAGCCTATTGCCATCAACCGGGCACAAATCCAGACTCCGGGCTGCTACTGAGGATTTCCTAAAGAAAAAAACCAATAACACTTTGCCCGACCCGGGAATCGAACCCAGGACCCCACGATCAGCAGTCGCGCTTGCGACCACTAGACCAACGAGGCAGTTTTTACTAGTACGGTAATAATAATTTATTATAATAATAACATAATAATAAGATTTTTTATTTATTTATATTTGTTACTTTTTTTTCGTCCAAAATACCGCAGTGTCTCAAGACGAAAGTCTTTGACCAGTGTGTGTTGCCAGTAATTACTTACGGTACTGAAACGTGGTCGCTCACAATGGGCCTGATAAGAAGGCTCAAAGTCACTCAAAGGGCAATGGAGAGGGCTATGCTCGGAGTGTCCCTGCGTGATCGAATCAGAAATGAGGAGATTCGCAGAAGAACGAAAGTAACCGACATAGCCCGAAGAATTGCCAAACTTAAGTGGCAGTGGGCGGGGAACATTGCTCGCAGAACGGATGGCCGATGGGGCAGTAAAGTTCTGGAGTGGCGACCGCGTACTGGAAGGCGCAGCGTGGGTAGGCCCCCCACAAGGTGGACCGACGACCTGGTGAAGGTCGCGGGAATCCGCTGGATGCGGAAGGCACAGGACCGGTCGTTGTGGCGATGCTTGGGGGAGGCCTATGTCCAGCAGTGGACGTCTTTCGGCTGAAATGATGATGATGATGATACTTTTTTTTAAAGCACTAAAGTATTTAATTTTGTGATTTAGAAAAAAAACTAGTTTCGTAACTTGCGTACTACGAGAACCCACAGCCGCAGTAAGCCAGCATGAAGGAATAACTCCTTAACCCTTAACATTCTCAGAAGGAGCTCAGCAGTGGGATAGTAATGGGCTGATTATGTTATGTTATGTTAATTTTTCATAGTGATACAATAAGCGGGATGCTAGTATCTTCATCAAAAGAGAGAAGGGAATTAAGGTACCTAGCATACCTTTTTCAAAAGGTTGGGATGGATTCCAATCCATTTTAATGTCCAGTTCAGTCATACTTTGGTAGCAAATTGTTTGTTGCACCTATGCTTTAGTGTAATATAAGTAGCACATAATAATATAAACTATGGTAGAATCTAGACGTAACAAAGGACTATCCATAAAGGAACATATCTCTCCCACATCGCGATGCTATCCCGATCTATCCTAACTCACACATATTCTATAAGGAACCGCCCCACACTAGGTACAAAACATCTGTGAGCGAGCCATGTTTACCGCCATCTTACTTCTATAAATATCAGATCGATTCAATAAAAACCTATGCGTGTCAATATCTGTCCCATACTTTATACCCATAAAGTCTTGGACCCCGTTCTATCCAAGTAGGGCAAAAGGAATATTGATTACATTATTTTCTTTGTTCATGTTACAATTTACGAAGTATACCCATCTAAAATCACCATAATCTCAAACCGGCTTACTTTAAGGGTGTTTGCAATGACGAAAGCACAAAGGAATATCAAAAATGAAATGTATGACGTAATCTAACCCATTTCTCAAAAAACCTGACTCCAGCCCGTCACGAACAAAGAACTTCAGTACTTTTCTATGTTTAGAGCGAGACGATATTATCTGCAAATACGTCCATCTCTCTTCCCAAAAAAGGGGCAAAATTATGACGTAATCATAGCTCGAGCACCCCTGCACGGCAAGAGATGCAATTACTTGGTGAACTTTGTGAGCAAAGACTTAAAGGTCATAATTGATTGTCGATGCATCTCGAAGATGGATGACGAAATCATAGGGCGTTTAGTGTAAGAGACAGACGACTGTTCTGACCAATAATCATCAGAACACAGTTGTCGGTATGATGGTGTTATTAAGTACTTTTAGGTCGGGACAAAAGGAAATATTAATAAAAGCAGGTCGGTGTTGCTTAGTTTAATTAAAACTGCTGACAATATCAAAATATGTGATTGTCCTCATTTTGGCAACTCTGCCAAATCCAAATACCAACATAATATTATGTTGCAGTTTTGCCAAAATGAACTGCGGTGGAACCATTTTTTGTCGTCCGCTTTAAAAGGCAGGAAGCTAACAATAATATAATTTTGACTTATTTTTTTGTGTCAACAGTAGGTAAGTAAGGCAACGGGAAGTGGTTTTATTTATTTATTTATTATTGTGGTTATTATTCACATACAGCGAAAAAGTAAGTTTAGGGTGGAGATCGTCTAAACGAAATTGACACGCCCCACTGTAGCTGGCTGGTGGCATAATAATTAATTATAAAATAATGTAGTTGCCAACAAGACCAGGGGGTCTACTCCCGTTCGACGATATTCGATCAATCGTACGATTCATCGCACAATTTGCTACTCCGGTCAACCATCGTTCCCTTATCGCATGCGATGATCGTATTTTGACGTTTGTTTTTCTCATCTCCGGTAAATTGTATACGACAATGAACCGTAGTCTACCTTAATTGTGCATTTTTTATGTGCCTATCTTTATTATGTAAGTATCAGTCGGAACGAAAGTTCGTACTTCGTTTGTCGTTCGTAAAACGCGAGTAGACCTACTGGACGCAGGGGCACGCGTCGTTAGTCCGCGAAAGTACCGTCAGCATGTCTGGAAAAAAGCATCTTCAGAGTCAGGTATGTCAACTTATTATTCAATTGTTGGATTTCCAGTCATGCTATAAAACTTATCTACATGTTTTTTTACAGAGCAAAGAAATCGTCGCGAAAGTTTACCACCGAATGAAATATGAAGCGGAAAATGGGGTAGAAAAACTTACAGACGCTAGGTGGCGGACTTCCCAGGCAGTGGGTGCGAGTGAATCAACAATCACGCGAATATTGAGAGAGGAAAGGCAAGCTAATTCTTCAACAGATACGTCGCAGAATATTTTTAAATCTCCTGCTATAAGAAAAAGGACGCGTCCTAAGACTAGCCTGGATGATTTTGATATTTCTGCACTATGAAGCACGATAATGTCATTTCATATTGATTTTAATGAGCTTCCAACTTTAAAAAAACTGAAACAGGTTTTGGCTGAAAGAATTGGGTTTGTTGGTTGTATAGAGACACTGTGCAGCATTTTGCGAGAATCAGGCTACGAGTGGTCGAACACAGATAACAGCCGTAAGGTTCTTGTTGAAAAGCATGACATACAAATGCTGCGCTTTAAATATTTGAAACAGTTGAAAAAGTACCGCGATGAAGGCCGATACATTGTAGTTACGGAAAAAAACTATATTATGAGTAAAACTATTCAAAACTTGTGCGTGAAGAAAGTGAAGGAAGAGTCACCACCACGACAAAAGTTATCTAAAGATATGTGTATCATAATGGTTCACGCCAGTGGATGTGAAGAATTTATACCAAATGCTTCTTTAGCTTATAAAGAAACCTCAAGAACTGGATATTACAACGATAACATGAATCATGAGACTTACAAAACTTGGCTTACCAAACAATTGCTGCCCAATTTGCCAGATAATTCTGTAATTGTCATGGATAACGCTTCTTGTCACAATGTTTTGGCGTACAATATTCCTAACTTCAATTCAAATAACAATGTCATGACAGCATGGCTTTCTAAAAACAACATATTCTTTGAAGAGTCGATGGAGAAGATAGAGTTGTACGATTTGATATTAAAAAAAAAAAAACTTTTTAACAAAAAATTTAACCGACGAAAACAGAAACTGAAAAGCGAAAAATAACTAATTATGAGTCGGCGCCAAACGAACTTTTAACAAGCAAAGTGCGTGTAAGTTGCAAGTGGCCGAGCGGAGAACGCATTTTTGAAAAGTTATTGTTTATCGTTGAAAATTTCACGTTGTATTTGATGTGACGTTGTTTTTATTATTTATTTAAAGTAATTTAATGATCTTCGTTGATTGGTTGTTTGGCGCCGACTCATAATTAGTTATTTTTTGCTTTTCAGTTTCTGTTTTCGTCGGTTCAATTTTTTGTTAAAAAGTTTTATTTTTCATTTTTTTGTGGTTAAAATCTAACTCCAGGTCTCCATTATGTCGTAGTGTCTAGAACTATATTTATGTGTGTCAAGTTTCAACAGAATCGGATAACAGGTAAGAATTCAGTGGGTGAACAAACACTCATCCCCTGTTTTGCTACCCTTAGGGGTGGATTTTGATTTTGAAATTTAAATGCGACCAACTTCGAGATATACCCTATCCATTAAAAAAAGAATCATCAAAATCGGACCACTCTGTAAAAAGTTATGCACTATACATAAAAAAAGAATCATCAAAATTGGACCACTCTGTAAAAAGTTATGCGTTATACATAAAAAAAAAAAAAAAAAAAAAAATATACCCGTCGAATTGAGAACCTCCTCCTTTTTTTCGTCGGTTAAAAATAAAGATAAATTCAAAATGTTTGGAATCGACGAGCTGATCCGATCAAAAGGTTTCGAGGTTCTACGATTACCCCCTCACCACCCAGAACTGAATCCTATAGAAAAACTATGGGAGATAATAAAAAACTACGTGGTTGAGAAAAGTGATGGACAAGACGTAAGTTATATTTTGGCACTGATAAATGAACGAATGGAAATGATTGATCGTACTTGGTGGGAATGTACATGTCGACAAGTTGAAAATACAGAGAAACAATATTTACAATATTTTAATCTGGATAAAGAATTCATTTTTAATGAAAAACACTCTGATTCTGAGTCAAGTGATTCAAGTGACATAAATGATGAAGATGAAATAATGCAATAATAGTTTTTGCGAATAAATTTTATTACTATTATTTATTATTATATATTACATTTGCACTTAATCAAATAAATGTCTAGTCATGTGAAGACAAACTGTTTTTTTTCGGTGCCTCAAAGTATAGAGTAGAATAGAACTTTTTTTCGCAGGAACAGTTGTTTTACAAGGTCTTATATTATTAGTGTCGATAGAATCATGTTCCACCTTATAAAAAGGCAGGCAAATATTTTATTACAATGCATGCAAATCTTGATCACTAATATGTGACATTCTCATTACCATTTACATAATCATGTCAACTCAAACTAAATTTTAATAGATGCATTTTACAAATTAAACCAATTTTATTTTATTATCATGATATACCTATTAAGTTCTCTAACTATACCAATACATAAACTTCAAATTCTCATTACATAATACATAATGCAGATAATATTGTTGCTATAATAATTTACTTACGTAAACAGTAAAACGGATGTTATAATTTCAAATGCGGGAAATAAAACAATTTACTTTTATGATTTTTATTGCTTTGTTAATTCATTTTGTTTATTATTCTCCTTTATTACTACCGTTTTAAATGAATAAGTCAGTTTAATAAATCGGAACTTTTAATATCTGACCGTAAAATTAGAATAGTTTGATATGTATTTTATGATCTGGCAACAAAAAGCATAACATTTAGTTATTTACTAACAGTAAATCACAATTTTAATACAAAATACACTTTTACTCATTTAATTTTGTTACAAAGGGCCTTAATCCACGAAAGACGTTACTTTTATGTAATTTTAATGAGAACTTACCATTATTGGCAACATATTATTACATTTTGAAATAATAATACTGTCTCCCGGACAATCACACAAACAAAGACAATAGTGAACCCTTTGCCGCACAGTATGTGAGATTTATTTTATTTACCATCGCTCTCTGGCCGGTCCCGACGCAACGTGGGTTGAATATACACCATAAACTTTTATGGGGGCCAGTCAGATAACAGGACCGTGCTTACATACTTTTTGTGGTTCCAAAGAGATATGGCTACGGAGCCAGAGTATTTTATTTATACTTAGGTGTAAGTAGGTATTACTTATTCAGGACGCCATGTTTGTTTGTATGCATGTAGGTGCATTTGATACTTTTTGTTTATTCCATGTGAAACTGTTATGTTTATCGCGTAGAACTGGAAATAATCTTCATCAATTTTCTTTCCACAACAATTTAAAAAAAGTATTCTGGTTGTCCTTCTACTCGCTCATAACGTAGAAATGGCTCAGTCGATCGATGTTCGGCTTTGATAAATACGTGGGACACTCAGAAAGTTTTGCGAAACTAAAAAAAATTGTTCTATACGTACATATATTTTTATCAAATCTTTTCAAAGTACTTTCCACCAGCCTCTATACAAAGATTCATGCGCCTAAACCAGTTTTCAAAACACTTTTTCCAGTCCGCCGCAGACACCTCGTTTACAGCCTGCTCGAACGCAGCCAGCGCATCTTCCGGCGACGAAAATTGTATCCCTTTGAGCTGATTTTTTATTTTTGGGAATAAAAAGAAGTCACACGGTGCTAGATCAGGGCTGTAAGGAGGGTGACCCAGGAGTTTGACTGGCGTGCTGTCCAGGAAGTCCCTCGTTTTGAGTGCGGTGTGCGCAGGTGCATTGTCGTGGTGGAGCAGTAGCCCGCGGAGCCCTGTGTTTGGTCGCTTGTTGCTTATAACAGAGAAAACTTCTGGCAAACATTTGGTAGTATACCATTCGGCATTAATGCTTCTTTGATCCCGTAAGGGAATTGATACCAAGTGGCCAGTCAAATTAAAAAAGCTAGCGATCAAAATCTTACCCCCGCTTCTAGATCGCTTCACTTTGGTAGGCGTTGGCTCATTTTGAAACACCCAAACAGTCGACTGGCGCTTGGTTTCTGGGTCGTATTGATAAATCCAGGACTCATCACCTGTAACGATGTCGTAAACACGCCGAGACGAGCCTGCTTCAAATTTGTTAAGCATATCACGGCACCATTCCACCCGGGCCTGCTTCTGAGCATCGGTGAGGTTGTGCGGCACCCAGCGTGATACTATCCTCCTCACGCGAAGATGGCTGTGTAGAATCTCGTGAACGCTTCCCGATCCAATCTTAAATATGTGTTGAATCTCCTGATATGTAATTCGCCTATTGTCTTGGATTAAATTTTTCACTGCTAGCACGTTTTCTTCGGTAACAGCCGTCAAAGGGCGACCGCTTCTTTCGTCATCCCCCAAAGTTGGTCGACCGCGCTTGAATTCGTTATACCAACGATACACGGTTGCCTTGGAAGGGCCTTCATCCATGAATGCCATTTGAAGTCTATCGTACGATTCATCCGGTTTCAGGCGACACTTGAAATCGTATAAAATCATAGCTCTAAAATGTTCCCGGCGCAGATCCATATTTCAGTGAGACACAATACTTTGAATTAACTCGCAAAAAATGTGGAGGGAAATTTTGAAATTGGAACTTACTTATTTTTACTTATAAATAATCATATTTTCGAAAAACATTATAACTGGCCAGTCTCCCATATATAAAAACTTTTTTTCGCAATACTTTCTGAGGGGCCTGGTATATTAGATAGATTTGTTTCATTGCCATCGGTTGAATACATCAAGAATTGTAGCTTAATTTCTTGTGAGTGTATGTTCCAACGCAACAACGGGTTCTGATCGACGAAGTCACAGTCACAGGCCAAAACGAGTATGTGGATAAAATGAGTGGGCGTAATAGGTTGTAGAACCTATGGCTATGTTTATGGTATTACTTTTTTCTGTTCTCGTGTTTATCAACCGTATGTGCTGTCGGTTTCCATATTTTATGGTGTTTTCTATTCGGTTTCGCTACCTATTGTTTTAATGGCGAGTGAAAGTCGTTCCAGTTAATTTTGAGAACAATGCACCGTGATTTAGGTCTTTTTATTTGAAAAGTTTTATCTAACGTTGGAATCACAAGCTGAAAAATTGTTCAGTTAGCCTTCCTCTCTTTGTTTTATAGAGTTTTACTTGCTTTTGTTATCTAATAGTCAATAGTTTCACAAAAACCGGGAATGGCTAATGAGACCTTTTTATTATCCGATAGAGGAGGACCACTGACTCGCAATTGAAGTTCTTATGACTACTATAAAATCACAAACCATCATAAATTTTGGTATTAAGATATAAATAATCTGAAGTGGTCTACAAGGCTCGAGCGAAAAGGTTTTTTCTGGGTAAGCGTGTACTATCGTAGATACACATCAGATGAGGTCACATAGTCACATCTCATCAAACGCAAGCCCATTAGAATTAGAAAAAAATCAGCATAGAAAGTAATTCCTCAAAAATTCTGCTGATCAACTTTTGCCAAAGATGAACATTACAGTGATCCAGTAGTGTGAATCCAATTGACATGAAATTTGCCTCTTGTAACTGTTATGACTGTAACTAAACTTAAAGCTTGTAATACCTATTATTACTTTTGGTTCTGTTTGTAGTTGCTACAGCGCGGTGGCTGCTACCGGGCATACGTGTTTCGTATAGACGCAACCGGTTTCAGAATGGTACTCATATAGATTAGATAGATTGTAAAAGGTTTTAAGAGTCGTCCAAGTAAACTGCCTCAGATAGTCGTGGTCGTATTGCCTTTTAAAACGATGCCAATAAAACGAAATGTTAAGAATTTCGTGGTTGTTTCGGGTAGTTTCCCGATAAAGACAAGGTATCTTTTCTTCCTGAAGATATAGCAAAACAGAGAGGGTTAAGTCAAGAAGATAGTCAAAATTTTCATCAAGATTCAGAGAACTTAAACTATGGTCTTTAACACGTTTACTGTCTAAACAACAGTCATCATAGTAAACAAAGGTGTGTGACTCCAAATGGAGTCTCTGGACAGGGAACGTAAATCTATTAGTAGGATTAATAAAGCCCCCTACTTCGTAATATAATATATTCTACCCTACTTCCTACTAATATTATAAACGTGAAAGTTTGTGAAGATGTTTGGATGTTAGGATATTTGTTACTCAATAACGCTGTAAGGGCTGAACGGATTTAGATGAAATTTGGCATACAGATAGAACATAACCCGGATTAACATATAGGCTACTTTTTATCTTGGTAAAATAAATAGTTCCCGAGGGATGCGCTATAAACGACATTCACGCGAGCGAAGTTGTGGACATAGGCTAGTTAATAATAACGGTGATGTTACGTAGAGAACTGCTGAATCTAATTTACAGATTCATTGTCCTTAGTATATCTACTTTTATACTACCTAGAATAAAAATCAAACACAACAAAAGCATATGCGTCGCTGCGCCTGCCAAGTTCCATATGTAACGAAGGGGTTGCTGGAAGTGAACCTTGGTGTGCGGGTTCTCCTGAACCTGGGTGTAGATAAAGAATGCAGTAACACGAAGCGTCAGGACATGTTCTTTACTCGGAGTTTCAATATGGACAGAGCCCCAAATGACAGTTGCACGTTATTTTATAATTTCTAGGAATCAGTGTTGCCAACATGATAAAATAGTTATTAATTCTCAAATCGATACATTGTTAAGTAAATCGATAACTAAGCTAATATTATATAATATGATCATGTTGGCTAGTGACTAGATTTATTAAATAATTTAATTGACTGGATATAAATACGATGAATTAAAAGTATAATAATCGACTAAATACAAGACATGGTGACTTCATTCGTTCCTTCCGCTGATAAGTAACTTGTCTCTGGGTTGGCTGATCCACGAGTCTGTAACACATATGTGATTTTTGATAGGTTTCGGGAAACAACAAAAAACATATTATTTTCTAAACAATACATTAAATAAGAAAACTAATAATGCAGTAAGATAAAAAACATTATTTATTATTTGTTTTCTTATTTATTGTATTGTTTAGAAAATTATATGTTTTTTGTTGTTTCCCGAAACCTATAAAAAAACACATATGGAACTTGGCAGGCGCATTATACACACACGCTAATAGCAGTTCCATTGCTATCGCAGACCTCGTCCGGTCATCCTGCAGGCTACCGGCGCGCGCGCAAGTGCATGACGAACTATAGCTCTGAACAGGTTCCAAGGGAAGTGGCCTTACTACTGTTTATTACAGGCTTTCTGCAGCATAAGTATGGCTATTAAGTTTAAGTCGCCTGTCTTGTGATTATTATTTATGTGGGAATCCTAGGATTATATGCTTGTAAGTTATTGTTTGTACTTCCACTAGTACTGAACTGAGAATACGCTTTCCGTCCTTTTTTTTTCTGGTGATGTGGTGAGGTGATAAAAGTATGATGAAATTTAGCAGAGAGGGAAGTTCAAATCGAAAACTTGACAACCTCTGTGGTCTAGTGGTTCCAGTGTTGGACTGCTAATAACGAGGTCGTGGGTTCGATTCCCACAGGACACAAATATTTGTTTGATGAACATAAGTGTTTGTGTTGGTCTGGGTGTTGCTTATGTATTATAAGTATGTATTTACAAAAATAAAAAATACATAACTATTATATCCATTGTCTAGTAGTACCCATAGCACAAGCTCTGCTTAGTTTGGGACTAGATGGTGCTGTGTAAAAATGTCCCAAAGATATTTATTATTTATTTATTCAACTTTCTGCTTAGAGCGTTTAGTAAATCGAAAACCTTAACGTGATAATCCACATTCCGTACCTAACTACCTACTTCTTGTACACGTATCCACGGCCGTGAGTACAAGAAGTAGGTACTGAGACATTTTTTTACTAGCCTGTTCTGTCCGACTGCTGGGCAAAGGCCTCCCTTAATTCAGTTCTGTGCCTAGGAAGACATATTAAGAAATAGACTTATGTATACTAGGGAATTTTAATATACTACGTGACCTACGTGTTATTGAAAAACCTGAAAAAAAAATCTGGTGTTCCCATCGATATATATGTACTACGTACTAGATGTGCTGTTCAAAATAACAACATGGTTACACAAAGTTGTGGTTCCGGAACCACAACTTTGTGTAACTTACTTACTTTACTTTTTTTGTCATCTGTCATTAGTTCACTTGACAGCTGTCTCGCGAACACACGCAAATTTTATCAACGGTTGCGTCAACTGAATTTGGAACATGCTTATATGAGATCGCGTGCCTATATATTGTCGTCGTGTTCCCTACATTTTTACACAATGCTTTTAGTTGGTTTAGGTCAAACCTTGCAAGCCAAATTTAAACCTGGGGCCTTACTCCCGACTAGTTCGAGCTCTGAACCAAATCGAGCTTATGTCAATTCCTAGAACAATGCAGTACGATTTTACAATAACTGGAATCGGAAGCACTCGATCCAGTCCTGAAATTTGGTACCCATATGTTGTAAACCCGATGACAATACAATATGCAGTGGTTTAGGAGCTGATCTGATGATGGAGCCGGAAGGTGGTCACAGGATCTCTGCTGTAGTTACCGTGTTGGCACATCGAGTTTGGGTGACAGTAGCAAATTCATGTCTTATGAAAGCTTTTCTTGAAAAATAGATTTTTCAACAAAAAACTTATTTAGATTTATGTGAACACAGATGTAGGAAACAGCAAATTTTATTTTCGCGATTTCAGGGTTGGTTTCATAAATAAATAAATAAATATTTTTGGGACATTTTTACACAGCACCATCCAGTCCCAATCTAAGCAGAGCTTGTGCTATGGGTACTAGACAATGGATATAATACTTATATACTTTTTTTTTGTAAATACATACTTATAGTAATAAAAGTTGTTCATACTGATGAGTACAATGACCCCTTAAGACGTTTTCTGTTGTTTCAATAACACGTATAAATTATAATCCTAATAATACTAAACTACATAGGAAATCTGTTTCACTATGGATCACGTAGAGGCCATAAAATCTCGTAATACCAGAAATACCGTGTATCACTTCCTACCACATATGGCGTCGAGTGTTTGACAAGAAACTTGTAACCAGTTTTCGTCTGCAGTTCGGACTGTAATAAAAAACCGGCCAAGTGCGAGTCAGACTCGCGCAGTAAGGGTTCCGTACCACCCATCGACCTGATACCCATCAGAAACTGATTGAATTTACGAGAGTTCATTAAAAGAGCAACGCACCGTGCGTAAAATATGAATTTTTGCATCTCTTTCTTACGCAGGTACCACCACATATGTCTATGTTTGCCATTATTTTGGTATTTGTTGCTAAACTACATATTATGCATTATAATCAAACCAAGTTTGACGCTGGTATGTATTACCGTTTTGAAGATAGAGCAGGAACAAAAACGTTGAAAAAAATGCATGCTTTTCGAGGTTTCTTGTATCGGGACCCCCTTTGGTTGTACACTTATTTTTTATTTATTTTTCTTGTGATACACCTTATAGCAACACATTCTGAAAAAAATTCAACCGGCTAACTATTACCGTTCGAAAGATACAGCCTTGTGACAGACAGACGGATGGACGGACGGACGGACGGACAGCGCGGCGCAGTGGCGCGGCGCAGTGGCGCGGCGCAGTGGCGCGGTAGCGAGTAGCGTGAGTAATAGGGTCCCGTTTGGCACCCTTCGGGTACGGGTACGTGTGTTTTTAACACACAAAAATACTGGACCGTAGAAGCGGCTTATTTTCTCCTACGCATTGCCTTGAAATGTTCTCTCCCATGTATTCAATTCTACAAGAAAGTAATAAGTAAGTCAGAAAGTCACATTTTATGCGTAAAGTCTCGTCACTCTCCCTTCGCAGAGTGAATCTCTTCTGTAAATCTATATCGCCATAAACTTTGCATACAAATGCACCCTCTTTCACCCCTCACGTTACCTTGCTAGTATCATCAGCATCAGGACCTCATCTCACAGATCGACAGACTGTTCGAAATTTCGGTAAAATAAGTACTACTTTTATAAATAACCTAGTCGAGATTTCGTTTCAAAAAATGTGCATAGCTCTTAGCTTATAATTTTCGTGTTCGAGAATATTCAATTCATAGTGGTTTTTTAGGGTTCCGTACCCAAAGGGTGCAAACGGGACCATATTACTCTCGCTATGCTGTCCGTCCGTCCGTCTGTCTATCTGTCACAGGGCTGTATCTTTGTAACAGTAATAGGTAACCAGTTGAAATTTACACAGAATATGTGTTACTATAGTGGTACGACAAATACTAAAAATAAAAAAAAGTATAAAACCAAAAGGCATACAAGAAACCTCGATAAACATACTTTTTTTTTAACGTTTTTGTTCCTGTTCTGTCTTAAAAACGGTAATACATACCAGCGTCAAACTTGGTCTGATTATAGTGCATACTATGTAGTTTAGCAACAAATACTAAAAACACGACAAACATAGACACCTATGGGGTCGTACCTACGTAAGAAAGAGATGCAAAAATTCACATTACGCGTGCGATCGTTGATGTCTTTTGTTAAACTCTCGTAAATTAAATCAGTTTCTATGGGGTATGAGGCTATCAGGTCGATGGGTGGTACGGACCCTTACTGCGTGAGTCCGACTCACACTTGGCCGGTTTTTTGTTTCTAAATAATGTTACGATTATTGTTTTGTCCACAGAAATAGAGTTTTGTCCCTTGATTTACTAGGAATACAAGCTGTATTTAGAAATTGTTCTGGAAATACGGCCTATCGCAGTTCTTTGTTAGATAAAGGATTCTCCTAGTTGCTCTACAATACTCGTTTCTCCTTTTGCATGCAGTACCTACCCATAGCCTTCATAATGTATTAGATGTGTTGTTTACTTACAATACTGACTGTATGATAAACTACTTACCTAGAATATACATGTTATCTATAGTTGCTGTTTTGTCTATCCTCTGCCAAGATCTCTAAAAAAGACTGTATGATGAAATTAGATAGATATATAGATAGAATATTCTTTATTGTACCTACACCATGGACATTATTAAAACATAGGACTAATATCTTACATAAATTAAGGCTGCATTGGCGGTCTTATCGCTAATAGTATGGCTATTCTTCTTCTTCCAGACAACCTTTGAATGGACAAGGAAGACGTGAAAAATAGATGGGGGCAGTAGGTAGGTACATCGATATAGGCAGGTATATGATAAACATATATTTCGATGGGGCAGTATGTGGTGGATTATCCATACTTCTAACATCCAAGATTTTATTTGCTTCGAATTAGGTGTAAGTACGTACGTCTGTAAATATATGGAAACTAGCATAGAATTAAAATAAACCTAGGTAGGTACCTAGGTAGTTAGCCGTACGTAGGTACCTACCTACGTACGGCTTACTTACCTAGATGCATACCTACCTATTTTTTAATTAGATCTACCGTTTCACTTTATTCTATCTCTAAAGACACTTACAAAAACTACCTAGGTACCTATTGCTAATTTATAAATGTATAGCTGACGTAAGAAATGACGTAATAAAAAAGATAGAAACCTCATAGGCACTATAAACTGTTTTCTATTTCTGATTCCTAACAAAGAAAGCACTTTACAAGAACATGATAATTATAAAGAAAAATGTACATTTCCACAATGGCAGTCCCCAAGTTTTGAACATAATGCATATAAAATGCATACAAAGTAATAAAAGCCATCGAATTCAGTCCTTTACTAGCTTCACAAGTAAGTAAACAGTACTTTCACAGGGTATCGGCCAATCAATCGTGCGCGCTCGGCTATCTCCGCCAGCGCTCGGCAAACTCCGCCACAGCTGACACGAACTGTTGCTATGTGCACTTCCAACGGAGCAAAGTGGACATGTTTGGGCGAAAGCTGTTTTGGAATGATTTTTATTTTGGTATAAAAATAATGCTTGGATAAGTAAGTAGAAGCAAATATGTTTTTTGTCTCAGTTGGTTTATGTTTTTACTTGTCGACGTTTTTTTAATATAGTTTACTCATATACAGACACTAAACGCTTTGCAGTACGCTAACAAAGCTATTTGGATATATTACTAATAGATTCAATAAGAAATATAAATAAAAACACCAAAAATTTATTTTCCAAACAAAGAAAAGCAGATTACATGCGAAAATGTCCTAAAAACTCCTTAGTGACAGGACGCTAAACGAGCCTACGTGACCGAAGCAGTGTACTAACGCACACACGCGCAACTAACAGCTCATCGACACGGACATACACACTCACACAGCCGCGCATGCGGTTAAGTCCTCGCGCGGCAACTAAACAGCGCAACCGACATCGACCTTCACAAAGAAATATACACATCCGTCGTCCTTATGATCTACGAAATAAGGTAGAATATAAAAAAATGTGTTCGATGGATGTTGTGTCAATGCAGTTTTCGTGCAGGTAATAGCCCCGTTGCGCTAGCGAGTGCATTTATGGCAGTGTTCGCGAGTTGCCAACCTTTTTACTTTATTTTTTTCTATTATTTATGTGAGAATATGTTATGATGAGTTTAATAATACATTGTTGATTGAAATGATATAGGTAAATGCGACTGTTATGTAGTTCAGCTGATATCTTTGTTTCGAATTGTTTGTGTTGATAAATAAATTAGCATATTATCTGATGTCTGAGTGTTGAAAGTTTTTGTTGTTTATCAAAGAGTTATTGGAGGATTTATGATAATTTTATTTCAAGGCAATCAGACAAAATATTACTAAAGCTATAACTACACATAACTAATCATAACTTACCCCACTTTTATGTATATGACACTAAGAAAAATATAAATTCGCCGGGAATAGTCATATAAGGTGAAAGTCCTAGACCAGGTTGGCCTAAAAAAAGGTTGACGATCCCTCGCTGCTCGTCCCGCAACGCGCTTGGCAACAAGCGAATGAAAGCACTGGAATACACACAAGAGACTAGGAACTTTATTACGTAGAAAATAAAGTTGAATTTTCCATAGTGCGACCAAGTTATTGATCGCAGCTTACGCGAAAAACTTCAGTACTTATCGCCGTACAAACGATACATGTGCTATTTCATTAATTGGCCTAAGTGACAACACTAATCGATAGACGTCCCTATTGCGATTCCACAAGGTTTAGTTTTCCGTACATTTTCATGTTTTTTTGTGGAGATTATTAATCATACAGGATTTATAGATGGACAAAGAGTTGGTTACGACAGTTATTATTACGTGCGAATGGCCATCACTCCTTAGTAAGAAGCATATGTTTTAGTATTTTTTGTTTCAGCTCAAACGGAGCAAGAAAACAAGAGAGATGGTATCAAATGAATAACTAACTTATTTTTGGTCGGGAACCGCTTTTTCTTTGTGCGTTTTTTGTTCGACTAGTGAAGAAGGGTGATGGTTTTACCAATGTTGTGTTTTGCTATTATGTTACCGACATGCATATTATAGATATATTATTATCTATAAAACTTTTATTCACTACAATGGACACATACACAAATCAAGATGCTCATTGATTACGTTTATTTTATTAACTTGTCAGCGGCGTTACGTTTCTGGAAATTCAAGATGGAGGACTTAGCCGCTTGGGTACGCCGATGACCTTGAGCAAACTAATAAGTGATGGTGTTATTCGTCCTGTATAGTTTCATCTCTTTCTTGCCTCGGGCAGCTCCCGCAGAGATGACACTCGGCCTTCGGCTCCTGGCCTATGTACACACATACATACATATTATCACGCCTGTTTCCCATTGGGGTAGGCAGAGACTATGGATTTCCACCTGCTATGATCCTGACACAGATATTTCCCGAAGCAACCGTGCCCCGAGGGTACATGCGTCAGCCGGTAGGTGTGGGCACCATGGCTTCTCTCCAGCTTCCATGATGGGCCTTACCGCCGCTATTGCGGGGTGCTCTGCGCTGGGTTGCGCAAGTCACTCCTCCCATTCAGCCACTAGGATCTGGCGGACCTCGCTCCGATCAGGCGGGTCCTCGCGCTGATGATACCTCAGCGCAAGGTCTCTCGCCTCCAGATCCCAGGGCATTGATCCGGCTAGGAGGCTCGCTGCCTACCCCAATGGGAAACAGGCGTGATAATATGTATGTATGTAAAATCACTTTTTGTAAATTATTTATTTTATGTAAAGATTTAATTATATGAAAATTATTTAACGTTACGAATATTACGATTGAAGCTGAAGACTTGGTTATTGTTTTTTTTTTTTAATTCTTTTCATTGTAAGCACTGGATTTAACGACTAGCCTCTCAAATAGGTACCAGTAAATTTGCGACCTTGCTTGCTGACCAGAGTTGTGTGATAGTTTTACAAGATTGTTAGTTAGGTACTACCTTTTTTTTTTTGCCGTGGGGAAATCCTCATGGTCGCACTCCGCCCGGGGTAGGCGGAGCCAGTGTCGGACTCTTACCGACTAAAACCACCACGGTGTTCCCTCAACTACCTTAGCCGGGGGCGTGGGAACCCGTTAGTCACACAACCACCCCCGACAGGTTCTGGCCCGCCACAAGCAGACGAGCCCCTTCTCCCCGTGCAGCCTTACGTTGGCCGCACCCGCCTAGACCTCAAGGGCCTTTACCAGCTATGCCAGCTGCGCCAACTACGCCAGCTGTGCCAGCTACGCTAGCTGCTGGTCGGGCAGCAGACTACCCCGAGTCTGCTGCTCGCAAGCCCAAGCTCCCGTAATTTTTTATAGAGGTTTTCTTCCTCGCGGTCTGGGCGATAAAGCCAAGACCCTCGGTCCCAAGAGGCGAGAGAACACTACTCAGCGGGCACTCCTGGGATTACGAGATCGACGGGGGTACTACCTAGATCTACTTGTTCATCATCTACTCTTAGCTATAGGTAGGTACTCACAAAACAATAGTGACGTACTTAATTATTAATTCCCGGTTGTTAAAAATCTAATTATTTACCAATAGAATCAATACCCCATTTATTACCAATCAAATCAACATCCCAAAACTTGATTACATCAGAAAATCAATCATCTAAGTGTTTGAAAGGAAAAAAAACATGGCTCCTTTGTTCACATGCGTTTAATAATAGTCCCCCAACAGGTTAAAGGAAAAAAATATGAAGGAACCCCGTTCGATTCCCGGGCGTGGTCTTATTGTTCGAATGTGTAGTTATAGCTCGTAAGTTATGCTTGGTAGTTTGACAGGCATGTCAAAAATAACTCTTGGTTTGGCATGGGTTTAGTTCAACTATAATATTTTTGTCCCTAGAGAGGCGGCAGAAATTATGTAGTAAAAATTATAGGTATCTCTATCTTGTTACTGAAAACTGAGGTATTGTAATTATAGGTATCTCTATCTTGTTACTGAAAACTGAGGTATTGTAATTATAGGTATCTCTATCTTGTTACTGAAAACTGAGGTATTGTAATTATAGGTATCTCTATCTTGTTACTGAAAACTGAGGTATTGTAATTATAGGTATCTCTATCTTGTTACTGAAAACTGAGGTATTGTAATTATAGGTATCTCTATCTTGTTACTGAAAACTGAGGTATTGTAATTAGTAACACACATTTCGTAACAAAAAAAAACCCACAAGATTACCCTACTTAAATCTCTCTTTGTATCTGTTGAAATTTAATAAAGCCTTTAAATAAATAAATAAAGATTTTTGGGACATTTTTACACAGCACCATCTAGTCCCAAACTAAGCAGAGCTTGTACTATGGGTACTAGACAATGGATATAATACTTATATTATTATACTTTTTGTATATAGGTACATGCTTATTATTTTTAGGAAACACCCAGATAAACACAAACACTTACGTTCATCACATAAATAATTGTGTCCTGTGGGAATCGAACCCCGACTTCAGGTCGATCAGCGGTCCGACACTCGAACCAGTAGACCACAGACGTCGTAATATTATACATGCTGAAATTTTAATGGTTTTTTTCACGAAAAGGGGTCATTGTACTCATCATTATAAACAACTTTTAGTATGAGCCCAACACTGAAATCGCGAAAAATAAATCAGCTGGTTCAAACATTTGTGTTCACTTGAATCGATAAAATGTAGGGATCAGCTGATTCTTTTTTCGCGATTTCAGGGTGGGTCCCATCCCATTGTAAAAGTTGTTCATAATGATGAGTACAATGACCCCTTTTCGGGCAAAAAGCCATTAAAATTTCAGCATGTATAACGTAACAAACGGGCAGACGGGACGGAGTTACTTTCTCATTTGTAATATTAGTGTGGATAATAACTAGCTACTTCGCTCGCGTGGTAAGTTAATAAAAAGTCCTGTATGGTAGCCTGGAATATGGTCTACTTATGTGCAAAATTTCATCCAAATCCGTTCAGCCGTTTCAGCGTAATTGAAGGACAAACGAACAAACATCAATACTTTTGCATTTATAAAATATGTTGGATACGTATCCTTTAACAATAGCTGTCAGATAGCTATCTGCTTGCAAACTATCGATCGCCAACGTGATAGGCACCGAAGCTTCGATGATATCATTCCTCGCAATGGAACTTGAGCTTATATTACTGTATTACAAGTGTATACTTATACAAATAATCTAAGATATACAACGTGTTATTGAAATAACTAAAAACCTCTTAAGGGATCATTGTACTCATCAGCATGAACAAATTTTACTTTGGGACCTACCCTGAACCGCGAAAAAAACAGCTGTTGCCTACAAATGCAGAGAACAGGTGGTTTTTTTCGTAATTTTTGATTGAGAACATTGGAGGTAGGATGATAATAAAATACAAATTGTCCATTCCTAAACAGGAATTAATATTTTGTAACTATTTACCTGATAATCTCAAGAAATATTAGTACATTACTGTCGAGGACTCAAATTAAAAATTGACGGCCGTGTAATATTGGAAGTGTAAGTGAAACATTTTAATTTATAAGTACCTATCTAATAAATAAAGTTCAAAGTCGCTCAGCGAGCTATGGAGCGAGCTATGCTTGAAGTTTTTTTGAAGGATAAAACCCGTAACGAGATTATCCGGAGAAGAACCGGAGTGACCGACATAGCTTGCAGGATCAGTAAGCTGAAGTGGCAGTGGGCTGGCCATGTCTGTCGAAGGACCGATGGCCGCTGGAGCAGACGAGTCCTTGAGGGAGACCGCGAATCGGCAAACGGAGCGTAGGGCACCCCCCTGCCAGGTGGACCGACCTAAAGAACGTGGCTGGGGGGGACTGGATGCGGAAGGCAGAGGACCGAGTATTGTGGCGCAACTTGGGAGAGGCCTATGTCCAGCAGTGGACTGCGATAGGCTGTTGTTGATGATCTAATAAATAAAATGGATTTATTATTGAATAAATTAGAGTTGTATGGAAGAAAAAGACATGCTGCGCGAACCCCAAATAAATTGGGAAAAGGGCAGGAGGATGATGATCTATTTAAAAAACCTACGTAGCATAATTTAAAAAAAAACTGTTCAGCAATTTCTATTATTGTCGTGTTGGAAATTGCTGGCGTGTTATTTCATTGCGTATAATACGGAAAAGAGCCGTTTGATATATTCTTTTTTTAGGGTTCCGTAGTCCTACAAGGAACCCTTATAGTTTCGTCATGTCCGTCCGTCTGTCCGTCTGTCCGTCTGTCCGTCTGTCCGTCTATCCGTCTGTCCGTCTGTCCGTCTGTCCTAATCCTTTACAGCTTAATAACTTCTACAGTTATAAACATAAGTAAATGAAATTTTGTTAAAAAATGGTTTAGATATAGATCTCAATTTTAAAAGAATAAAAAAATCTTGGTAACGTATTTTAGGGGTGGCGCCCATACATGTGAAATGTGGATAAAAAAATTTTTTTCGCTGCACCCCCTCGTGTGGGGTATCATTGAATAGGTCTACTAAAATGAAGGTAATGTTTCGTACATCACTTTTTTATCAGGTGTACCATCTGCGAAATATAGCCCACCAAAGTGGCTTACAATGTGTCCCCCCCCCTGCCATTTCTAAACTATGCAACGTAGGAACTTGTAATCTTCCACATTGATAGACTTTTATAAAAACTCTCTTTTAAAATTATTTCGAGTATAATGTGATTATAAATTTTTGAGTTATAGTGAGAAAACTGAAAAATACTTAAGACGTCCTAGTTTATAGGTCATTGACCTTAGATAAAAATGATCGTAGCAAATAGTGCTCCTTTAGTCTTCTTCTTCTTCGTGTCGACATGAGCTTCATAATAATAGCTCATGTCGTGGGGAAAATATTAGCCAGTCAGCAGGTTGGTAGCGGGGCTGACTGCCCAGGGTGCGCCGGACGATCAATTAAATACCAGGCCCCTCAGAAAGTATTGCGAAAAAAAGTTTTTATATATGGGAGACTGGCCAGTTATAATGTTTTTCGAAAATATGATTATTTATAAGTAAAAATAAGTAAGTTCCAATTTCAAAATTTCCCTCCACATTTTTTGCGAGTTAATTCAAAGTATTGTGTCTCACTGAAATATGGATCTGCGCCGGGAACATTTTAGAGCTATGATTTTATACGATTTCAAGTGTCGCCTGAAACCGGATGAATCGTACGATAGACTTCAAATGGCATTCATGGATGAAGGCCCTTCCAAGGCAACCGTGTGTCGTTGGTATAACGAATTCAAGCGCGGTCGACCAACTTTGGGGGATGACGAAAGAAGCGGTCGCCCTTTGACGGCTGTTACCGAAGAAAACGTGCTAGCAGTGAAAAATTTAATCCAAGACAATAGGCGAATTACATATCAGGAGATTCAACACATATTGAAGATTGGATCGGGAAGCGTTCACGAGATTCTACACAGCCATCTTCGCGTGAGGAGGATAGTATCACGCTGGGTGCCGCACAACCTCACCGATGCTCAGAAGCAGGCCCGGGTGGAATGGTGCCGTGATATGCTTAACAAATTTGAAGCAGGCTCGTCTCGGCGTGTTTACGACATCGTTACAGGTGATGAGTCCTGGATTTATCAATACGACCCAGAAACCAAGCGCCAGTCGACTGTTTGGGTGTTTCAAAATGAGCCAACGCCTACCAAAGTGAAGCGATCTAGAAGCGGGGGTAAGATTTTGATCGCTAGCTTTTTTAATTTGACTGGCCACTTGGTATCAATTCCCTTACGGGATCAAAGAAGCATTAATGCCGAATGGTATACTACCAAATGTTTGCCAGAAGTTTTCTCTGTTATAAGCAACAAGCGACCAAACACAGGGCTCCGCGGGCTACTGCTCCACCACGACAATGCACCTGCGCACACCGCACTCAAAACGAGGGACTTCCTGGACAGCACGCCAGTCAAACTCCTGGGTCACCCTCCTTACAGCCCTGATCTAGCACCGTGTGACTTCTTTTTATTCCCAAAAATAAAAAATCAGCTCAAAGGGATACAATTTTCGTCGCCGGAAGATGCGCTGGTTGCGTTCGAGCAGGCTGTAAACGAGGTGTCTGCGGCGGACTGGAAAAAGTGTTTTGAAAACTGGTTTAGGCGCATGAATCTTTGTATAGAGGCTGGTGGAAAGTACTTTGAAAAGATTTGATAAAAATATATGTACGTATAGAACAATTTTTTTTAGTTTCGCAAAACTTTCTGAGTGTCCCACGTATCGTCACTCGTGGAGGCTCTTTTAATGCACTCCTTTAGTTACTTTCTATTTAAAAAAATCACAAAAAGAAACTTTGTGTTATATTGATAACACAAAGTAACACTTCTTAAATTTAGCGCTAGGTGGCGCTGTTTGCAAAAACTAAAATAGCAATGATTAATATTCGATTTGATTCGTTTGTAATTAGACCTACTTAAGGAACCCTATAATACTGAGCATGGCCCGACATGCTCTTGGCCGGTTTTTATTTATTATGAAGCAATTTCCGAGCTAGTGGGAGAAAAGTACATTTTCGCTTACAAGTTATAAGACGGTCCTGAGTGCAATTTTAATATATTTCACTGTGTTAAGAATGTTAAACCAATTTCATGGCCGAGTGTGGTTTATGTAATACCCTGTCATTCGATTCGACATACTTATGTCATTTCAGGCGGTAGGTAATGAAACTCGGTGTAGCCTCGACATTCAATCACCGTCGCTCACTGGCCTTGACTGGAGTCACGGTCACGGTCAATGTTAACGCTTGCATTAACAAATTCAATCATAAAACTACTGTTACGTTTAATAACACTATAGTCCAATAATATTGATATTTAGAAACAGAAAATATTATAACGATTTAAATTGTGGCAAGAAAAAATCGCCCACGAGCAGGATTCGAACCTGCAACTCCTGGCTGAGTACTCCAGTGCTTTAGCTACTAAGCTACCGTGAGAGTATAGATATGCCTACCCTTAGTAATAATAAATAAACTGCAAAGTTAGTCAAGTCGGTTGAGAAACACTTAATCTTAATAAGATATCGCTGACGTCACCCAAACACGTACCAAGTGGATGAGAATTTCGATACCACGAGCAGTATTCACGGTAGCTTAGTGGCTAAAGCACTGGCGTACTGAGCCAGGAGTCGCAGGTTCGAATCCTGCTCGTGACCGATTTTTTCTTTCCACAATTTAAATCGTTAGATTTCGCTTCGCATGCGTAAATGCGTTAAAAATAATAAAATAATTAGAAAGTATTATATTTAAAAAACTATACTTTGAAAGTAAGTAGGTAAATCAACAGTTAGTACATATACAGAGTTTTCCATCGTTATGTTACATAAAGAGAAAGTACCATAAGTATTGGAAATAGGGAATTTAGCTTGAAGAGCAAAAGCACATCAGCAAAGCAGCAAAAGACTTCATTTTATTTTTTTAAACAAGTAATACTGCATTCAAGGATTTTCAAAAGTGTCTTTCCCGAGTCGGTAATCGAACATCATGCTGTATTGTATTCTATATTAGTCCACCGTGAATTGGCGGCTACATACACATACACCATCAAGATCTTTATGGAACAAACAAAAGCCAAGAAAACCAAAGACTGTACATTTATGACGCAACCACGTCGAACGGTCGAACTGTACCTAATCAACAATATTATCATGTTGGGAGAGTAACATTAAAGTGTACCCCATGGCAACCCATACGATAGTGTTATCAGCTGGGTAGCTTCCCATCGGTCAGGGGGTCGGGGGACTCGGAGGGGCTCCCTAATGGTGTACGGACGGACAAGTAGTTTGACCATCGATGGGGAACTTGGGCTAGTACATTTTTTGTAAGTACCTATGTGTAATGTTACTAGATCTTCTTTTAAAGATTTATATTTAAAATGGGGAAAGGAAAATTTGCTCTAGAATAGATCGAGCAGGATTCGAACTTGCTGGTTCAGTAGACCAATGATTATTTCTTTCCACAATTTATATCTTTGATTTTTTCTTTATATCATACTAGCGGCCCGTCCAGGCTTCGCACGGGTATAGACATGACAAATATAGCCTATGTTACTCAGGGTGAATGTAGATTTCTAATGGTGAAAACATTTTTGAAATCGGCACAGTCGTTTTTGAGTTTATTCATTACAAACATACACACAAAAATACAAATCTTTCCTCTTTATAATATTAGTATAGATTATAATGTTATGATGTTGCTTCTTTCGTTTGTATAAAACTCTTTCCGGTTTATTTGAAATCCATTTTTCAATCACTTGCTGACATCTGATTGACCCACTGGCGTACCTGATAGACTTCGGTGACAATATACACGTTTCCCAATGCGAAAGTGTATTTATTGGTATTATCGCAGCAATGGAGCAATGGATTGACGTGATTTTTTGCATAGATATAGTCGATGGACGGGAAAGTAACATACGCTACTTATATACAGGACGTTCCAATGCGGAAGTGAGTTTGTTGGTTTCTTTCTCTTTAACGCGGTAACGGAGCATCAGAACCTTTTTTTTTTTACTTTTATGTATAACTTTTTACTGAGTTGTCCGATTTTGATAATTATCTTGGAGATGCACTGTTTCTCCGGGATAAAAAACCACGGGAGCAAAGCCGCGGGTAATAGCTGGTTATAATATTAATAAAAATTATATAATATAGTGTGGATGTGGATTATGAGTATAAAGAGATGCAGCAAAAGCCAATTAATTTATTTCCTAACCGTAGCTGGTGGCACTGATGGTATTCGTTAAAAATAATAGCTGAATGTTGGTCACAAATCAAAATACTACTTTAACTCTAACGATAATTCCTAAGATGAATGGGCCGTGACCTGTGAACCTGTTAATTTAGAGAGGAATTGCTTTTAAAATCGGATTTAAGTGCAAGTTTCTGATACGGCTACATAAATTCGGCTTAACATTATTAACATTGCTTGACCTCCAACAGATTTCAATTAATTTATGGAGTCTAATTATTTTTAATGTATTTTTGAGTCGATTTTAAAATAAATTTTGAACTCGTTGAAGATAGTTTGTTAGAAGCAAACTCTTTTAAACATACTATGGTTGCTTGTCTGAAATTATGAAAATTCTTCTTCATAATCAGCCCATTACTGTCCCACTGCTGGGCACGGGCCTCTTCATAGAATGAGAAGAGCAAGGTCTTAGTACACCACGTTAGCCTTCTGCGGGTTGGTGGACTACAGACATAATAGAGAACTGTAAGGAGCACTCTCAGGTGTGCAGGTTTCCTCACGATGTTTTCTTTCAGCGTTAAAGCAAGTGATAATCTTCCGCACATGAATTCGTTAAGTCAGAGGTACGGGCTGGATTCGAAACCAGACCCTCATGCATAAAAGGCTAGCTTTCAACCAATTTTTTTTTTCTTGTGGACATCCTCATGGACGCACTCCGCCCGGGGAAGGTGGAGCCAGTGTCAGAATCTTATACCGTCTAAAAACCACCACGGTGTTCCTCTACCGACCCATGGCCGGGGGCGTGGGAAATACTCCTGTATTCGCCCAACCATCCACGGCAGGTCCCGGTTCGCAGGCGAGCTCCTTCTCCCCGTGCGGCAACCACATCGGCCGCACCCTCCTCTTGACTGGAGCGCGTAGAACACTACGCGCCACCGTCATGGGCCTTGACTAGGCGGGTGGCGGGCATCCGCCGCCCGCAGGCCCACACCTAGGGTGGCTGGAGATCGGCATACGCCCTCCTACGACGCCCAGGTCGTCTCCTGCGGATGGGAAGAGAGGTCATTGCCTCTCGAACCCTCTCCGCTGCCTCCTTAGCGAGCATTACCTCCTCGCAGAAGGAGACGACGCCTTCCCAAGCTTTCATCCCTGGGCTATCTCTGTTATTAGGCTATTCACTGTATATTAAACCAGACAAATATTTGATGCGTGCTAAAATTAAACCTGCGACCGAAGCACATCAGTTAAATTGCTCGACCACTCTACCAAACGACATAAATACAGGGACCAACCCTGATATCGCGAAAAAAAATCAGCTATTCCCAATATTTGTGTTCACATATATCGCCAAAATGTAGTGAACAGCTTATTTTTTTTCACTATTTCAGAGTTGGTCCCATAACAAAAGTTGTTCAAATTGATTAATACAATCATACCTTAAAGGGTTGCTAAGGAATAATAATTAAAAACCATCCTGTATATTAATGATCCTGAAGATTTGCAGATCGCGTGTATACGTAAACCGTTTGCGCACCAATACAATGCTTTATTTAAGGAAAAACATTAACTCAAGTACATCGCATTGGCTTATATTTATATAACAGATTTATAACAAGTGAGGTCGCAGCCGTGACCCGGTTAAAATACGAAGGTCCATGCGTTGATCTAATTACCTGCGGTGACGTCATCTGCTGCAGGTTTAGGGAAACAAGGGGAGTAGGTTCTCCCGTCCTTGGGCCAATCCAGTCGGTTTTTTTCTAGCAGGAGTCCGTCCCGAAAGATTATTGTACTCAACATTACTCTGAAATCGCGTAAAGTAATAGAATTCCCACCTTTCCGACTAACTTTGTTTTTCTTTTTAGGTCTAGAGCCGGCGGTCATTTTATAGTAATAAAGAAATAAAGGAGCAAGCCTAGTTTTCTACCTATGCCTAAATATATGGAGATCGTCGGTCTTTTTTGCGTCTTTTTAACTCTTCTACTATTTGGTATACATACCTGATCCTACCGACTAAAACCTAACGGTGGCCATCCTCAGCACAAAATAGAGAGCTCACCTTCTTCTGTATGAGTACTTATTCAAAAAAAAAAAGTCGAGTATAAGTACTTTTTCCTATAGATACCTCGGTCGATAGACCTCAGTACTAGTGATAAACCAGTGACCAGACCCTTGCTTCTGCTTCCGTAACTGCGAAGCTACGCATACTTTTAGACAACCGAAACTATTTCTAGTTCTGCAAATAAAATTCTGATGGATGATTCCGCTTCCGATTTCGCTAAAATTTACATATGAAATCTGCTTCCTTTAAGACACTTCGGTTGTATTCAGCACATAATGCTACCAACAGCTTGAACGAAGACTGGTGAACACAGCCATGTACCATAGACCAGTGGGGCAATTGTGTAATGCATTCACTTTGACATTAGCTTTAATTTTGAAATTGAAGCAACATTCATTGCGTGGTACGTAGTTGCCTATAATACGGATTGTCAAAACACACGGAGCAATGAACATTGAAATCCAGATGATTGCGATCGCGAGTGCGTTACGCAATTCGGCAGTAGTACCCCACTTCCCATTCCAACTTACTAATACATATTTGAAATGCTACCCAATAAATGGCTGGATGAATTTAGATGAAATTAACCAAATAGATAGACCATTTTACGAAGCGGGAGCGAAGCCGTGATGGGTGTTAGATAGTAAATAAAATACTCTTCTTTCATTAATTATACAAGTGAATAGCATAAATACAGATTAAAAACCATTTGTTTAATCTGTGGTAGAGGTCACGGGTACAGAATACTGCCTATGTACGCGATAATCCCCTACCTACTTTAAATTCTGACGCCCACACACAGCGCGTGGGCGAGACCAAAGACCAAACATTTATGAGAAACACACTTAATTAGGGTTAACCCTTTACATAATGAAACTGGTGTCGTCAAACAATAGCTTGACAACCGTTTACTTGACCTTCATAACCTTTAAGATTAAATCTAGCTTTCACTAGCAAACTTTAGATATGAGCTATCTAAAGTTTGCTAGTGAAAGCTAGATTTGGAAAGGTCTATGCTCGGAATTTCTCTCAAGGATCGCATCTGAAACAAGGTGATCCGACAGAGAACCAGTTGTCGACATAGCCTACATGATTAGCAAGCTGAAGTGGCAGTGGGCCGACCACATTAGCCGAAGAACCGATGGCCGTTGGGGTAGACGTAGACGGGTTCTTGAGTCTACTCTATCTGTCTTTTTTTTATAGTATAGGGTGGCGAAACGAGCTAAAGGCCCACCTGATGTTAAGCGGTTACCTTTGCCCATATCAACTTCAATACCACCTAGGCTGTTGCCTAAATGGTACCGCAGGTCGGTTCGCCAAACTGAGACATGAAGATGGAAAGTCTCATGTGATAGTAATTTCACCGGCACCCGTACCCTTCAGACCGAAACACAGCAATGCAAGCATCACTGTGTGATAAGTGTGTGTGTGTGTATGTGTGTGTGTGTGTGTCTGTGTTGTTAAGTATTGCGTACTAAACGCAAGTTATTGAAATAATAATTTTATTAAAAATGCTATGCTGTGTTCTATAGGTACTATGTAATTTGTATGCCTTGCAAGGTTAAACATAGTGTGACGTAATATTCTAATTTTCCACCAAGTTTTTAACTTTTACTTATGTCTTACAAATAAATTATTTAGGTTTTGATTTTGACTGTTTGGCGGTAGAAATAGGTAGGTAGTAGTACTTCCCCGGACGAGCTCTTTTACGAGCTCTTCTTGCAAAAGTATAGTAATTAAGGTGTCGATAATAATGAGTGAGTATATAGTTACGCCTTTCGTGTAACCAATCCCTTTCTAACTATCCTTGCCATAATTCAATGCCATAAACCATAATTAGAGTACAGCTCCTCGGGAAGGAGCTCGTCCGCGAAAGTACTACCACCGTACCTATTTCTGCCGCCAAACAGTGGTCACAGTGATGCTTGCGTTGCTGTGTTTCGGTCTGAAGGGTACGGGTGCCGGTGAAAATACAACCACATGAGACTTTCCATCTTCATGTCTCAGTTTGGTGAACCGACTTGCAGGCAACAGTCTAGGTGGTATTGTAGTTGTTTTGGGCAATAGGTGGGCCTTTTCTCGTTTTGCCCTCCTATACAACATAACATACATAACATAATCAGCCCATTACTGTCCCACTGCTGGGCAGGGGCCTCTTCTCAGTATGAGAAGGTTAAGGCCTTAGTCCACCACGCTGGCCTAGTGCGGACCAACCCGCTATAGGCCAGCGTGGTGGACTAAGGACTACACACACCATCGAGAACTTTATGGAGCACCTTCAGGTGTACAGGCTTCCTCACGATGTTTTCCTTCACCGTTAAAGCAAGTGATAATCAAATTCTGATCCGCACATGAATCCGAAAAGTCAGAGGTGCGGGCCGGGATCGAACTCAACATACATCATATTTGAAGAGCGTATTCAGGGGATGCTATCGAACAACTTCTACTATGGGACCAACCCTGAAATCGCGAAAAAATAATTAGCTGATCCTTACATTTTGTCGAGCGACATCGATGATTTAGTAGGGAACAGCTGATATTTTTATCGCGATTTCTGGGTTGGTCCGATAGTAAAAGTTGATGTATGCTATCTCCTGAATGAGCTCTTCAAATATGACCACGCATTTCTGATAACTTACTATAAAAAATATCATCGGCCGTGGAAGATGAATTGGTCCGTTTTACTACTCATCACATTAAAATAAAACCAACTTCAAATATAAACAAAAATCTAATATGAAATCTCCCATGAAACTTCATAGCCAATCAATTAGGGTGCGAATTGTTTACATAAAAAGGAAATACATAATTCAATGGCGGCCACTCGTAATCCGTAATAAACGAGCCGGGAATCGAACCCCACACCCCACGCGAACCAATCAAATAAAAAAGCTTAGTCTAAACTTGAATTGGGTTGCGGGTCCCGTATTTAAGTTTCTTCTTTTTTGTTTCTTTTGAAATGAAAGGGTCAGTTGATAGTTTTTTCGTTCTTTTTTTAGTTTTCCAGTTTTGGTTTTGTGTTAGTAAAATAAAATGTAAAAAAATAAAGGCTCCATTTACATAGTCACAGTCATTATTAGGATTTGTTGTTGTTTGGTAAGTAAACTATTTACTACTATATGTCTGTGGAACCTAAAGGATCACAGGCTGGCTGAACCAGACAAGATATTTGGAAAACACAGAAAAAAATTAAGCTGGCAACAAGCGACAACTCCGCTAAAGGAAAAAATAAATTAATTCAGTTTTTAATAAGGGAACCCTAAAGAGCTCCCACCCGTGGCTGTCCAACGCATTGAATCTATTCAATCGAAGCGGTGTCAAGTACTATTAGATATTCTGTGGCGGTGTGCTGTGGGTGGATATAAAATCTCCTTGACTACGCTCTCAACGACAGTTATTCACAAAAAACCATGACGTAATGACTAGCAAAAAATAACCACCAGAAAAAATACAAACAAAAAAATTGCCAGCACAAAAAAGCAAGCAAAAAGTTGCCAGCCTAAAGTTACACGGGGCAAGAAAAAAGCGTATGGTATGAAATAGTGTATGCAAAAATATAAGTAAGTATGAAATAATGTATGGGCGCGGGCATTAGGATAGTACTTTTTTGTATGAGGTAATCTGATTATGTATGTAAGTATTATTATTCTGTACTTTGACCCTCATCTATAATGAGTTGTAACTAGAAATAATTGAAGAAATGATAAGACACAAAAAATTTAGTTCGTTATTATAAGGTAAGGCCTTGGAATTCTCGGATATATCATTTCAAATTATAATTACCTACTGTGAAGTGAATTTGGAAGAGACTTTCACCGCAAAGGCGGCCCTTACAACTAACACAATACTAACATATCTATTAAGACTAACACTACTAATCAACGAAATAAAAATAAGTAATGTATCTACTTGTAAGGGAAAATAAAACTAAATAAATAATAAAGCAAAATTTTACCGGATTAAATCGCGTATATTATTTCAATTGGATTTCCTGACTTTTCGAAAGCTTTGCAGCATTTCGTGGTCGCAGGTAGACTAAGAGGACAAGCGTCTTTAAAGATATTTCTAAAAAATATTTTAATCTACCGTACAATATTATTAATTAAAATCGTTTCGATGCACGCAGTAATCACTCACAATATTATTATAATCCGGTTAAAACAGGGCAAACGTAGACATATGTGGTGGTACCTACGTAAGAAATAGATGTAAAAATTCACATTTCGCGTAACTTCGTTGATGTCTTTTGATAAACTCTCGTAAATTAAATCAGTTTCCATGGGGTCGATGGGATGGTGGGGATGGAACCCTTGCTGCGTAAGTCCGACTCACACTTGGCCGGTTTTTCTATTCTATTGTTGTATTCGTAATTTTTAGGACAAGGTTTGTAAGAAAGAAAAATTTGAAAAATTGACAGTTTTTTTTCCATAGGATTTTTGTATGGACTCACGATTCAAACAATGGATTTACGCATTTTCTTTTGTTTTTTTTTCGTTATGCTAAAAGTATGGACAGGAAAGTAACAAAGGTACCAAGGAGGTCTGGTGATGGAGTCGGTAGGAAAAAGATTGGTTTCAAAAAGTGTTTTTTTATATAATATTTTATCATTCATAATTCATAAACCATTCATTCATTTATGGAATTCTTACCCACTCTATTTCGAGTTTTTGTTATTCTTATATTCTAACTATTAGTTATTACATCGACAAAAACATCCAAAAATTGTACTTACATAATCTATCTGTAAACTACAGTCTTTGTTTTTGTTTAGTGTATGTACAATAAAGAATATAATAAATAAATAAACAATTCCGCCCACTTCTGGGCACTTCTGGGCCACGTCGTCGTACAGCAAACCTTTTGTTTTCCGCTTCTTAAACACGGAAATCCAGTTTCCTTCCAATCTCGGTTCCCATTGTGTTAGTTGTTTTGTCCTGTCTTATTTATTGAAGCAAATAATCTTCTTAATTAATGTGCCTACGATCGCCTCCCTTTGTTCGGAGTGGAGGAACACGACGTGTTTTTGAACATTTTCCCTAAAGTCAAGGAGATATGTGTCAGTGGTAATTAATTACGATAGCATTGCTGGGTGGTAATGAAAATAGTTTTATCGATAACGTTGTTGCTAAACTACATAGTATGCACTATAATCAGACCGAAGTTTGACGCTGGTTTGTATTACCGTTTTGAAGATAGAGCAGGAACCAAAACGTTGAAAAAAATGCATGTTTTTCGAGGTTTCTTGTATGGGTAAGGATTCTCCTTTGGTTTTAAACTTTTTTATTTATTTTTAATATTTGTCGTGATACACCTCACAGCAACACATATTCTGTGAAAATTTCAACGGGTTACCTATTACCGTTCAAAAGATACAGGCATGTGACAGACAGACGGACGGACAGCGTAGCGAGAGTAATAGGGTCCCGTTTGGCACCCTTCGGATACGGAACCCTAAAAATCAGCTAAATCGGTCGAGCCGTTCTCAAGTGATGCTCCGTCATACATGTGGCAGTTCACAAAAGTAACTTGCATTATTATTCTGTCTGTTTGTTATCTTTTAACGACTAAACCTCTGAGCCGATCGTAATTAAATTTGCCAAACCGGTAGCCTGGGACCTGGAAAAGAACAAAGGGTACTTTTTATCCCGGGAAAGTAAATAGTTCCCGAATAATGCGCCATAACGTTTTTCTGTGATAAACCGGATTACGCATGCCCTTGAGTGAAGACCGAGAATTAGCGAACGCAGCGTAGGGCGCCCCACCAACCAGGTGGACCGACGACCTGAAGAAGGTGGCTGGGGGGACTGGATGCAGAAGGCAGAGGACCGTATGGTGTGGCGTAACTTGGGAGAGGCCTATTTCTAGCAGTAGACTGTGATAGGCTGAGTTGATGAAGCAGCGGACAAAAGCTAGTACTGCATCATCATCATCGTCATCATTTCAGCCGAAAGACGTCCACTGCTGGACATAGGCCTCCCCCAAGCATCGCCACAACGACCGGTCCTGTGCCTTCCGCATCCAGCATACACGCTGAAATTTGAATGGCTTATTTCCCGAAAAGGGGTCATTTTACTCATCATTATGAACAACTTTTACTATGGGACCAACCCTGAAATCGCGGAAAAAAAATCATATGGTCCCTACATTTTACCGATTTAAGTGAACACAAATGTAGGGACCAACTGATTTTTTTTTCTCGATTTCAGGGTTGGTCTAATCGTAAAAGTTGTTCATAATGATGAGTACAATGATCCCTTTTCGGGAAATAAGCGACTCAAATTTCAGCATGTATAAATGGTTAACCTACACAATATACAAGATCTAAAGGAAAGTACTTGCCTGTATACACGCAATTCCTATTCAGTAAAAAGCAAGTGACCGCTAAAAATATTTAGATCCAAGAGCGACTTTTATGTTGATCAACAAACTGCGTCCTCTTACCCACACCGCGTAAGAGTGCGCACAAACATTCACTGTAACAACAAACAGTGCACAATTAACAAACGGCTGCGTATAGAAACGGAAACGTAAAATTGTAAGTTTCAATCAGTGGAAGTCGTAAGTCGTGGGTGTTCCGACCATTCGTCGTAAACACAGTTAAGTGCGCACAGCTAACTACATGTGTTGATGGGAACACTGAATAGCTAAATACAGAATGTCAAGTCCACACAATTACCGATAAAATGGTGGAAAAGTGTTTTCACTTTCTATCTTCAATCTTCTTATCTTTCCTGTGAAAATCCTCAAAATGCACAGTATTGGACTCTTACCGACTAAAACCATCATGGTATTCCTCTAACTACCCTTAGCCGGGGGCATGGGAAACGCTCTGTATTCGTCAACCGTACCCGACAGGTCCCGGCTTGCTCCTAATAGGCAAGTCCTTTTTTTCTCAGGTTTTTTTTCCCCGTGCTGCCTCGACATCGGCCGCACCCTCCTCCTGACTGGCGCGCGCCGAACGTAAAGCGCCGCCATCACGGGCCTTGACTGGTCGGGTGGCGGGCAACCCCGAGTCCGCTGCCCACAGGTCTACTCCTAGGGTGGCTGGAGGTCAGTCAACCATTCTCTTCCTACTATCTGGCAGGCTGTCATTCTCCTTTTAGCGCAGTGACTGTCATTGGCTTTCGCCACTACCTGCAGTCACGGATTCAATTCCCACAAGGTATAACAAAAAAAAAGTATAATGCAACCTACAGATACTTGCGAGTGTGTGCGTTTGTGCATGTTTTGTGTCTGTAAAAGTGATATCGAAATAGAAAAAGTCCTAGTGAGGAGCAACGTTAATAAAAAGAAGCAAAAGTTGTTTTAGCACATACACATTGTCGACTGATACATAAAAAACCATTTCGCGTGCTATCTCAGCATTTTGAAGCGAGTGTCCCTTCTGTTTACTTTACTTTCTAGTGAGTAATACACCCTCGATTAGGTGCAAGGGGAGATCGCCCTTGAACTGGTGTATTTTGATAAAGCGCAATACCTATCATGTTGATTACTGATTGAAAAATTAAGTATTTTTTTTTATGAAGAACTCTTTACTCCATAAAACAATTGCTACTTTTAAAAAAACGAGTTACAATAATTCTATCTCTCCTTAAACCATAATTGATTTTGTTTGCAACTTTGGTATTAATGTAATTGTGTGTATAACGTATTTATGTATTTTTTATTTTATTTATTCAGATGGAACAGCAAACAGCTACAGTATAGGTATAAACTAATAATGAAAACTATACATATTTAGTATAAACAATACTGCAGCCCACAGCGCTGTTCACAGAACTGTATAACATGCAGTAAAATTATGTAATCACTAGGTTAATTAAATTAAAAACTAAAACTAAACTTAAATTGCTAAACATAATTCCTAAAGTTAAATTTAAAACTAATGAAGCAGCTATGTAAGAATTAGGCCTTTGAATTTATTTGGAGTACATGCAATAGATATGTAGGTTTATTGTATATTATTATGTATGTGTAGGCTTATATTTTGCATTTATATGTTTACTGTTTGTATATATCTTGTTTTATTCTTTATTTTTTACACATTTTTGTTTACATTTCTGGTCTTCAATAAAATTCTTCTCTCGCAGGTCTGCTGGAAGAGTTTCCTTTATGAGATAAACAGTGCCTTTGTGGCTTATTATAGTCCTATTTTAAGTTATATAAGTTTAATCCGGTTAAACTTTGTTTTATTATAATGTGTAGTGATCGCGAAAACCTAAGAAGTTATTATATAAGTTTTGTGTGCTACATAAATTATTAAATAAAATAAAAAGAAACAATACTTTTATCGACATATCACGAGAGCAGTCCAGATAGATAGATAGATAGAATATACTTTATTGTACACCATGAAAATAGTAGTAAACACTGTAAACAGGAACAACGTACAAATTATGGGTTCATGGGCGGTCTTATCGCTAAAAGCGATATCTTCCAGACAACCTTTGGATGGACAAAGAAGACGTAAGATCTAGATAATGGGGGCAGTCCGTGGCGTACTACTAAACTAAAATAAATAAATAGCACAAAATATATTACACATATAGGTATCATAAATATATATAATATATATATGAATAATCTTACAATTTAGAATAGAGATTGGATACATAGGCAATGTCTTAATAAATTACAATTTATTTGGAAAGGTAGTATTCTTTAACTAATTTTTTAAATGAAAACAGTGACTGAGCTCGCCGTATAGACACAGGTAACTCATTCCACAGACGCACAGCCTGAACAGTAAAAGATTTATCATAAAATTTTGTAGAATGCATTGGCATCAGAAGCCCCAAGTTTTCCGATGATCTTAAGTATCGTGTATGTGTGTCATGAAGGAACTTGAAACATTCTTTGAGATAAAGGGGGGTCTTGGGATTAAACAGAATACTGTAGAGAAGTGATAAAATATGGGTATTCCGGATTTCCGGCGAAGACGTATAGGGAGCCACTTGAGCTTAGTGCGGAATTCGGAGACATGATCATATTTGCGTAAGCCAAATATAAATCTGATACAAACATTTTGAAGTCGCTCAAGCTTATTTAGTTGTGCCTCAGTAAGATCTAAATAGCTGGCATCGGCATAGTCAAGAATAAGATTCAATTTTTGTTGCAAAACAACTCACTATTTACAGTTTTCATTTCAAGCCACCACAGTGAGGACACAGCCTCAATCCGTAATCTCATGCCATTACCGCCCGTCTCTATCCGGTGCTGTCCGGTGCCGGCCGGCAGATAAACCGGACAACTGTCCGGAACACCGGACACGTATCATGAGTTATGGCTGTTGGTTAAACTGTGAGTGTGAAGGGTTTTAATTATTGTATTTATGTTTAGTTCTGCTGAGAAAGATAGCAGCATGCATTTGTATTGATAGGTATTTAGAGTGCATTAAAAGAGCCTCCACCAGTGACGATATTTAATTGATCGTCCGGCGCACCCTGGGCAGTTAGCGGCGCTATCAATCTGCTGACTAATATAATTACTACAATTTCGAAATAATTTCAACACACCAGATATTATTGTTATTTTATTTGTGACACTACGACAAGAACTACCGTCATACGAGAGTTGTCGCGTAATGTCTTACATGGGTGTGAATGTGTGCGTGCCAGCCCGTACTTTTAAGCGAGCCGTCTTACTATGAGTGCTTCACTTTTCGTTTAGCGAGATCCCGTCCGCCTTTTTTTATTCGTCCATGTTTTAACTAAAAACTTTCCTTATGAATGCAGATGTCGAAATGTTGTTTGAACGCCAGGGCAAACGCTATCATCATCATCATCATTTTAGCCGAAAGACGTCCACTGATGGACATAGGCCTCCCCCAAGCATCGCCACAAATACCAGTCCTGCGCTTTCCGCAACCAGCGGATTCCCGCGACCTTCACCAGGTCGTCGGTCCACCTTGTGGGGGTCCTACCCACGCTGCGCCTTCCAGTACGCGGTCGCCACTCCAGAACTTTACTGCCCCATCGGCCATCCGTTCTGCGAACAATGTGCCCCGCCCTCTGCCACTTAAGTTTGGCAATTCTTCGGGCTATGTCGGCAAACGCTATACTTAATTATAACATAAAATCAACACTCGAAATTTCTCATTTTAGAGCCTGTAACGTTATTACGTACGAGTTATGCGACTGTTCACCAAGCAATTTAAGCCATCTTTCGCAATAGACTGGGATTACACAGGGTGCTGGGGTGTAGACAAAAATATCATTTTAGTAGCCATAATGTGTCAAATTTAAATATCGCACATTTTGCACATTGCACGAGTACCTAACAACCACCCTCCGTCCTCACATTTTGTCCCCTCCCGTTATCCTCTGTTGAATAGCGGGGGATAATAACCAGCTGATGCAGTGTTCCTCTCATCCACAAATCGAATTGTAGTCATAATTTACTGAAATTGTAGCTCTCACTTCCTTGCCATTCCGAATGAGTCGTAAAATATAAATGTCTTTTTTATTTTCCAAAACTTCTTGATTTTATTACGACTTTTGTTCGAAAATTATAGCACTTAAAGTGTTGCCTTCGATAGTAATAATCGGTGTAAAACTATAAAGACGAGTTATAGGGCGCCCGGTGCTCCAAACCCAACAGGGTAGACAAAATTTTATTGTATCGTTAAGAATAATTATAAATCTTCTAAATGGACTATTGCTATATAACTTTAGACTGGTTTTTAATATGAATGTATTTTTGTTAAAAAAAACTTTATGTTATAACTGAATCGTAAAAGTGTTGCTTAATTAAGGACGATTACATTTATTCTTTTTGAGTAGCAGACAAATCAAAGCATTTAATTAAATGGTTGAATCATTGAATTAAAAAAGAAACATGCATACATAACAATAAAATAATATTAGAAACATTTTACACGGCACCATCTAGTCCCAAACTAAGCAGAGCTTGTGCTATACGTGGGACACTCAGAAAGTTTTGCGAAACTAAAAAAAATTGTTCTATACGTACATATATTTTTATCAAATCTTTTCAAAGTACTTTCCACCAGCCTCTATACAAAGATTCATGCGCCTAAACCAGTTTTCAAAACACTTTTTCCAGTCCGCCGCAGACACCTCGTTTACAGCCTGCTCGAACGCAGCCAGCGCATCTTCCGGCGACGAAAATTGTATCCCTTTGAGCTGATTTTTTATTTTTGGGAATAAAAAGAAGTCACACGGTGCTAGATCAGGGCTGTAAGGAGGGTGACCCAGGAGTTTGACTGGCGTGCTGTCCAGGAAGTCCCTCGTTTTGAGTGCGGTGTGCGCAGGTGCATTGTCGTGGTGGAGCAGTAGCCCGCGGAGCCCTGTGTTTGGTCGCTTGTTGCTTATAACAAAGAAAACTTCTGGCAAACATTTGGTAGTATACCATTTGGCATTAATGCTTCTTTGATCCCGTAAGGGAATTGATACCAAGTGGCCAGTCAAATTAAAAAAGCTAGCGATCAAAATCTTACCCCCGCTTCTAGATCGCTTCACTTTGGTAGGCGTTGGCTCATTTTGAAACACCCAAACAGTCGACTGGCGCTTGGTTTCAGGGTCGTATTGATAAATCCAGGACTCATCACCTGTAACGATGTCGTAAACACGCCGAGACGAGCCTGCTTCAAATTTGTTAAGCATATCACGGCACCATTCCACCCGGGCCTGCTTCTGAGCATCGGTGAGGTTGTGCGGCACCCAGCGTGATACTATCCTCCTCACGCGAAGATGGCTGTGTAGAATCTCGTGAACGCTTCCCGATCCAATCTTCAATATGTGTTGAATCTCCTGATATGTAATTCGCCTATTGTCTTGGATTAAATTTTTTACTGCTAGCACGTTTTCTTCGGTAAAAGCCGTCAAAGGGCGACCGCTTCTTTCGTCATCCCCCAAAGTTGGTCGACCGCGCTTGAATTCGTTATACCAACGATACACGGTTGCCTTGGAAGGGCCTTCATCCATGAATGCCATTTGAAGTCTATCGTACGATTCATCCGGTTTCAGGCGACACTTGAAATCGTATAAAATCATAGCTCTAAAATGTTCCCGGCGCAGATCCATATTTCAGTGAGACACAATACTTTGAATTAACTCGCAAAAAATGTGGAGGGAAATTTTGAAATTGGAACTTACTTATTTTTACTTATAAATAATCATATTTTCGAAAAACATTATAACTGGCCAGTCTCCCATATATAAAAACTTTTTTTCGCAATACTTTCTGAGGGGCCTGGTATGGGTAATAAACAATGGATCTACTACTGATATACTTTTTTTGTAAATACATTTTTATAATACATTAGAAACACCCAGACCAACACAAACACACACAAATACACATATAAATACACACACATATTATCACATAAATATTTGTATCAGTGATGCATTCTACTAGTATCTTCACAGTACCATGGGGTCCATGAGTTTAAGTAAGGACGATTTCGTATGCTGGTTTTTGAGTAGCAGACAAATCATACCATTTCATGAAATGGTTGGAATTAAAAAGGTAACATCAGTGCAAACACATAGTTATCGATGAACTACTGAATATTTTGCAAACAGTTTGTTTTCCAAAAAAGATTGAAGCCAGATTGTATTCCCAGATTGTATCTGCCACATATTTCATCTCACCGGAACCGGGCTGAGAGTGGACGATAAATAAAATTTGGCACTGGCAGTTCCTTGTGACGGTTGACAGCTGCAATTTTTTAACCCCGCACTTTAACTGGCAACTTTTATGCGTGTTACATAAAAATTGTTCGCTGTACGTTTACGACTTTCTGCGGGGGGCGAAAAAATAACGAAGGGCGAACGTCGCTTTATCGTCCCCGATATTAAGACTGTGTTAGTGTCATAAAATATAGGGATACGTAAATACGTACCTATATATTCACTAGTGTTTTGTATGTTAACGCTTCGACGTAAAAAGGCTCCGTTTTTATGGTCGCTCTCTTTATTGTTTTATCAGCATACATTTGAAATGCCAGAGACGTACAGGGTTCATCGTCTCCGTATGGGATTTTTTTCGGCGCTTATTCCGTGCGAGAATGCGTAATTCAACCCTTTTATATAAATATTATACGGGATAATTTGAATTTTCTGCTGTATCGTAATATTTTTATTTGGGTATAGAGGCGATTTAGAGAGATTTACGCCCTTATTTTACTTACTACGTCAATAAATATACCTACTGTTGTTCATAAAAACAAAATTTCATAACAAAAAAAAAACGCCGACTGCCTCGTTGGTCTAGTGGTTGCAAGCGCGACTGCTGAGCGTGGGGTCCTGGGTTCGATTCCCGGGTCGGGCAAAGTGTTATTGGGTTTTTCATTAGGAAATTCTCGGTAGCAGCCTGGAGTCTGGATTTGTGCCCGGTTAATGGCAATAGGCTCGCCCCCTATTACATGGGACTATAACATAACTGGCGAAATGTGGGTGTACTATTACACCTCTGCCTACCCCTTCGGGAAATACAGGCGTGATGTTATGTTATGTTAAAAAAAAACGCTACATGAAATCATGCGAAATTCTGAATTAAGAGAACCCCTCAGGTCCTGTGGTTGCGCACCACTTACAAATTCGTTCTCTCTCACAATAAAACAATAACATATTAGTATAAATTGAAATCTTATCGCAAAATTGCTTTTGTCGTTGAAAACAAATTACGTACGTAATTAATTATTTAAAAATCCACTCTCTCCCCCCGAATTCCGAAATTGCGTGGCGAACAGCTGATTCCTTTATGTTTCGGCTACACCCTTGAGTTGGATCCTTGCCAGATGAAAGTACACTTTAGGAACACGGAAAAAAGTTGATTATTCCTTGAACATGTTTAATGATAGGGTGGCAGGAAGTCAGCTGACTGCATCGCTCAGATGTTATTAGAACCGAAAATTCGTTAAGGTACGCGCAACTCGGCTTCAGACAAAAGTTTTGAATAGCTCAATAATTTAATGGCCGAATTTCGAATACCTTTTAGTAAGTTCGGTCTCGTCGAAACAATAATTTGAATTTATAATTTTATCCAGGAAACGAACGCCGGGCGCACTGTGAAACGAAGCGATGTTGTTGTAATTAGTCTTCGATCAAATATACCTAATTAGTCGTTAATTGAAGTCGAAACAAATTATGTCTGTGTAAAAGAATTTATTAAATCTACATGTTTGTAATAATGTTCTTTATTGCTGTAATGTTGTTTGTATTTGTTTGTGTTTAAGTAATTAAGGACGAATACGCTTATGAAAGTGATGAAGGCGTCAATATAATTAATTGTTTGTACTGCTAACATTTATTTAAGCTAATATTTCCACTGGGTCATCAAGTTTATCATAGAATTTGTAACCTATGTAAATTATCATCTTACGTCTTCTTTGTCCACCCAAAGGTTGTCTGGAAGATATTGCTTTTAGCGATAAGACCGCCAATGTGCCTTTAATTTACATGTCTTTCCTGTGTTGTTAGTTGTACAATTCTAATATAAATGCGAAAGTATAGATGTTTATTTGTTTGTTTATCTTTTAATCTCGATGAAACAGCAGAATGGATTTGGATTAAATTTGGCACACAGATAGACTATAACCCGGATTTAAAAACAGGCTTATTTTTATTCTCAGTAGATAAACAGTTTTCGAGGGATGCGGGATAGTGTCTTCCTTTTATAAACCGAATTGCATTGCATATAGGCTCTCTCATCTTGACCTATCGCAGTCCACAGCTGGACCTAGGCCTCTCCCAAGTTACGCCAAAACCCTCGGTCCTCAACCTTCCGCATCCAGACCCCCCAGCTATCTTCTTCAGATCTAGAACAACAGGTACGGGCTAGTATAAAGTATTTAAATATTCTATCAGTGTCAACGTCTTTGCCGCAGCTATGACATCCAACAATACTTTTCTTCTGATCGTTTTCTATTAGATTTTCTAAATAACATACTTTTAAGAGGCACATTGAATCTGAACATCAAGCTGGAAAGATCTCGACTGATGAAGTCTACGCTCCGTCCAGCACCGATCCAAATCCAAAACCCCGAGAGCTTTCAGCTCGAACTTCAGAATCGTTTCGAATGCCTAGGGAGCTCAGTGGACGATTACAGCGATGGGTTTGTGGAAACTGTCCATACGGTCGGGTCTAGGATCTTTAGGACCCGTCGTACAAAAAGAAACAAAAAGCTTTCTGACCACACTCTCGAGCTTATGGCGGAAAGACGCGAGATGATTCTGCAGTCCTCAGATGATGCGACTAAGTACCGGCAGCTCAATAGACAGATCTCAAAGTCCTTGAAAAGTGACCTACGCCAATTTAATACGGAACGTATTAAAGACGCGATAGAGAAAAACAAGGGCTCCAAAGTCTTCGCAAGAGACCTGTCTATTGGGCAGAGCCAGCTTGCAAAACTGAGGACCGACGATGGCAGAGTCGTATCCTCCAAGCCAGAGCTATTGAAGGAGGTCGAGAAGTTCTATGGACAGTTATACACGTCCACCCGGACACCCGCTGTAAATCGGGCTCACGACCCAAGAGCTCTATTGACCCGACACTATACCGAAGATATCCCGGACGTCAGCCTGTACGAGATTAGGATGGCTCTGAAGCAGCTCAAAAACAACAAGGCACCGGGTGATGACGGAATTACGGCCGAACTCCTGAAGGCGGGTGGAAAACCGATCCTTAAGGCCCTTCAGAAGCTGTTTGATTCCGTCATTCTCGAGGGAAGAACGCCACAGGCATGGAGCAGAGGTGTGGTGGTACTCTTCTTCAAAAAGGGCGATAATGCTCTACTGAAGAATTATAGGCCCATCTCACTTCTGAGCCATGTCTACAAGCTGTTTTCGAGAGTCATTACGAACCGTCTTTCGCGCAGGTTTGACGACTTCCAGCCTCCCGAACAAGCCGGTTTCCGAAAAGGCTTTAGCACCGTAGACCACATACATACGCTGCGGCAGGTTATACAGAAGACCGAAGAGTATAACTTGCCTCTTTGTTTAGCGTTTGTGGACTACGAGAAAGCCTTCGATTCGATCGAGACTTGGGCGGTACTACAGTCTCTTCAACGGTGCCAGATTGACTATCGGTACATCGAAGTGTTAAAGTCTTTGTATGAAAACGCCACTATGTCAGTCCGATTACAGGACCAAGCCTCGAAACCTATCCTTCTGCAGCGAGGTGTGAGACAGGGAGATGTGATCTCTCCAAAACTGTTCACTGCTGCATTGGAGGATGTCTTCAAGGTTCTGGACTGAAGGGGCTAGGCATTAACATAAACGGCGAGTACATCACTCACCTTCGGTTTGCCGACGACATAGTAGTCATGGCTGAGACCATGGAGGACCTCGGTACAATGCTCGATGACCTCAGTAGAGCTTCTGATAGAGTGGGTCTTAAGATGAATATGGACAAGACAAAGGTTATGTCGAATTCCCATATAGCACCCATTCCCGTAAACATCGGAGAATCTACACTCGAAGTTGTTGACGATTATGTATACCTAGGACAAACTGTCCAGCTAGGTAAGTCCAACTTCGAGAAAGAGGTCAATCGTCGAATCCGACTCGGTTGGGCAGCGTTCGGGAAGCTACGCAATATCTTCTCGTCCAAAATACCGCAGTGTCTCAAGACGAAAGTCTTTGACCAGTCTGTGTTGCCAGTAATTACTTACGGTACTGAAACGTGGTCGCTCACAATGGGCCTCATAAGAAGGCTCAAAGTCACTCAAAGGGCAATGGAGAGGGCTATGCTCGGAGTGTCCCTGCGTGATCGAATCAGAAATGAGGAGATTCGCAGGAGAACGAAAGTAACCGACATAGCCCGAAGAATTGCCAAACTTAAGTGGCAGTGGGCGGGGCACATTGCTCGCAGAACGGATGGCCGATGGGGCAGTAAAGTTCTGGAGTGGCGACCGCGTACTGGAAGGCGCAGCGTGGGTAGGCCCCCCACAAGGTGGACCGACGACCTGGTGAAGATCGCGGGAATCCGCTGGTTGCGGAAAGCGCAGGACTGGTATTTGTGGCGATGCTTGGGGGAGGCCTATGTCCAGCAGTGGACGTCTTTCGGCTGAAATGATGAATGATGATACTTTTACTGTTCTTTTTTAGGGTTCCGTACACAAAGGGTGCCAAACTGGACCTTATTATTCTCGCTACGCTGTCCGTCCGTCCGTCTGTCTGTCACAGGGCTGTATCTTTCTGACGGTAATTGATAACCAGTTGAATTTTTCACAGACTATGTTCTATAGTGCCTATCACGAAAAATACTAAAAAAAAGTCTAAACCAAAGGGGGTCCCCCTTTGGTTTAGACTTTCATACAAGAAATCTCGAAAAACATGCATTTTTTTCAACGTTTTTGTTCCAGGCTCTATCTTCAAAACGGTAACACGTACCAGCGTCAAACTTGATCTGATTATAGTACATACTATGTAGTTTAGCAACAAATACTAAAAATAGGGCTAAAATTCATATTTCGCGCACAGTAAGTTGATGTCTTTTGATGAACTCTCGTAAATTAAATCAGTTTCTATGGGGTATCAGGTCGATGGGTGGTACGGAACCCTTACTGTGCGAGTCCGACTCGCACTTGGCCGGTTTTTATTTACTTACCTTTCGCATTGTTGTAGCAACAATAATTTTTTTCTTTCTTCTTTCTTTCTTTCATCCAAATTCTCATTAAATAGACAGTAGGTTTAGTAATAAAGGTTTTCTTTCTATTTTTTGTAATCGCATCCAGCCGTTGTCCACAACATTACCGACTTCTGTTTCCTGCTTCCATGTCCCACGACCCTGGTCAGCGCTAATCGCATCCATAACTTACACTCTTGGAAATATCGTCCACCCATCTCGCAGCCAGACGTCGTCCCTTCCTTTCCTTGATCATTGGTCGCCATTCATTTATTGACCTGCGAACACACAAAATGTAGCCTACATGTTAATATATAACTGAAAAACTTGATCGGCTACCCATTAGTAATGCTTGGATTACTGAACTATGGGTGACGGGATAAATGTCAGTATAATACCAATATTTGTATGACCACTGACCAGATACCTAAATGTTTTGGTTCTGGGTGTGGCTACAAGAAAACAAAGAAAAACAACTGATTTAGTCCGCATCTGGATAAGACTCTTCCAAGTATTTCAAGTGTGCACGTCCTTTAGGCGCAATGCACACAGAGATGACAGGACGCGAACAACCGTGCTGACAACGGACACGGACGTGGTACGGACGCCGTCCTTTACTCGTCCGTTGCATGTTATTAAATCGTGCAATGCATATGTCGTAGGATAATAGGAAAAATTGGATCTTTGCGAAAAACCTAGGATGATGATGATGGCTTATCTTAGGTTAGTCGCGAATAACCGCTCATATAATGAGCGCTGATTAGCTGATAATTATGAACGTTATGCACTGACGGATGCGTTGATTGGCTTACGGCTGCATTCCTTCGTCTTTCGAGCCATGTTCTAACCAACCAGAATGAAGATGTTATAAATCGACTCATAGATTAGCCAATCAGCGTTCAAGTTTCCAATCGTCCTAAACAAACTGGGATTTTTGCAATTATCCTGATAATAGTTCGTATAGTAACGTAAATCTTTCTGAGATTCCAATTATCCGGTCTTTTACAATTATCCTAGGAATTTTACAGATTCGATTCGTCGGATTATCCTGCGACACATACAGAGGTGACAAAGCGCGGACGGAGCGTGGACGCGGGAGCGACACGTTACAGTGATGTTCATATCAAGTCTGCGTCTAGTCCATACCCTGTCTCTTCTGTGTGCATTGCGCCTTATACATATTAACAACAAAATAACAATCTAATTTCTAATCAAGCCTAGCCTTTAGAACTTCGTTAAACCACAAATTACTCGGGCTTATATTAACTGCTTTTGTTTAATCCAAAAATAAGTTTGACGTTTTATAAATAGGCCATTATGCCTCCTAAATCTCCGTATATGAGACCCTCGATTTTATGTGGAATATTTAGTGAAACACGGGTAGCTCGTGACATTAATTGACATTTGGAGTGGTTCGGAATCCCTCAAGGGGGTTGAATATGTGCGCGTAAAGACATAAATATTAAGGGCGTAGTTTGTAATGCCGACGAATCGTGTGGATTCGGAAGGAATCGTGAGGAATCGGCAACGGCTTAGCGTTCAGTTTTTAGGGGATATTGGGTTGAGAAGATTGATGATTGATGATTTTATCGACCTTTTTAGGGGTTTTCCTGAAAAAAGGGACCCTTACTTATATCTGTATCTTATACAATGATAATCTACATTAGGGTTTACCTTATTATATCTACGCTGTCTACAACCATATTTTTAGTTTATACTAAGACTAAAGGGGTCATTGTACTTATCGTTATGAACAACTTTTACTTAAATCGCAAAAAAAACAGCTATTTTGTCGATTTAGGCATGTGAACACAAATGTAGGGATCAGCCGCTTTTATTTGATAAGTAAATATTTTTTTAAGGTTGTATAGAATACGAAGCGAGTGTGGATGGAAGACGGAAGTTGGAAGGGGATGACCTCGGCGAACGTATCGCGATCAAATCGCGGATGTTCTCAAAAAATGCCAGGTTAAGAGTTCTCTAAACCGATGAGCATGCATGACGAGGTTAATGGATGTAGATGAAGCGAAAGAGGTGTGTCGGGATCGTAGCAGGTGGAAATCCATAGTCTCTGCCTACCCCAATGGGAAACAGGCGTGATAATATGTATGTATGTATGTATGTATGTATAGAATACCAGCAAAATTATACCAACCAACTTTTTTCTTCTTTTGCCGGCTCATAATGTTTACTTCAATCTTATAGCTTGACTAGCTGACGCACGCGGCTTCGCTCCCGTGTAATGTCGATAAAAAGTATTCTATATTTAAATACAGAACATGGACGATCTGTGTGTCAAATTTCATCCAAATCGGTGCAGTAGTTTTTGCGTGGTGCTCGAACAAAAAGACAATAACAGTTTGATAATAATAGGATGAAGTTTTCAACCTTACGATGTTTTCATAGCCAACAGATATCAAAATCTGCTTCACGTTAACCAATGATATAAGAGACTTTTTTAAGCATCCTGCTTACTTGTATTAAGCATACTTGAAATGTTTACTTAAGTGTATAGGTACTGCACGCTACATGACTTAGCAACTACTTCTAAAGGTGAATTATTTCGTTTCACCTTCACTATGCGTACTTATTCCATTTTGCTGTATAAAGTAAAAATATTAAAAGAAAAATGCCGACCCTTAGCCCTTAAAACACACATAGTCTGATAGCATTCCTTCACGGCACGAGCCCTGGTATGCCTCGTACGATTGAACCGAGTGCCTTTGCCTGCAAACCTTTATAATTCTTCATGAATAGACGATGATTACACACGTATTTTTCTATTCACACACGTATTTTCACTCAAATTCTAACATTTCTGTCATAATAAATAAATTAATAGTTTAAAAAACACTAGAAAAACACGCTTATAACCTTGAAACCTGATCGTGTACAAAGTCCATTACGTGGCCTTTCTCACAAGTGCAAATACGACTATGATACGATATTCCATCATGGAATGCCAGTGCCTATCTTCCGGCTTCATCATCAGACCTTGAAACCTAATCGTGGTCAAAGTTCATTACAAGACTTTTCTAAGAAATCCAAAACAGCTAGGATACGATTTTCCATCATGAAGTTCCAGTTCATATCTTCCGGCTCCATCATCAGATCAGTTCGACAATACCATATTATTGTATTGTCATCAGAACTACATACAGCTGCCAATTTTCATTACGCTACGACCCTTGGAAGATGGTTAAATTAGTTACCTTAGATTCCATTACATAGTTAGTAACATACAGGTCGACCTAATAAAAGCGTGTTAAAAAGGATTCTGTCAGGAGACTGTGATACCCAGCGACCATTCTCTAAAAACTGATAAGGTATAACAATATTCTTGCATAGGACCGCTGAAAGTTATAGTATACCTATCAGATAATAAGATATACCACAGAAAAGAGGAGAAAAATATCTATACCCTATAAAAATGTAATCTAAACAATAAATAAATATTATGTCACCTAGTCAAAACAGTTTTACGTCGATTCCCGAAATTTAGTGATTATGGATTAGATCGTTGTTTTATTAAGATTGCGATATCCTGGATATTATATATACTTCATTTTTTATTACAACCAGTACTAATAAAAATCAATAGTAAAACAATAACAATCAATATCAATACAATAACAATATTTATACCATTTGCAATGAATTGCAAAACACATAATACCATTCTCTCCATAGCCAACCTATCAAAAATCACCTCGATCCAATCGACCAGCAACTTCTACTGTCTAATCAATAGGAAGCCAAGTGTGCTTAACCCATCGCATGCAGATGTGTGCTCTTGGGGATAATACGGTGGTTAAGAGTACGCGCCTATGAGGGGATTAATTTATTTGTATGTCATATCGCGGATAACTGGCATTGCAGACTTATTATACTACAGGCTTCGTTCTCGATATATGTATTAACCATGCAGCTTTCTCGAGTTACTCGGCAACTGAACGCAATTTTCAGAGCTAAAACTAAACGTAATTATAAGTACATTGTCTGTGTCCTTACGTCAACTGTCATTCTTTTCGTTTGCGCGGCAACTGTTACTGTGTTTCTCTGTGTTTATTTAAATAATTGAGTGTTAAAACTATATTTCAACCAAAATATAAAGCGTCGTCGGAAAGACGAACATTATTCGTCATAAAATAGATATCTTTTTTTAGTGTTCCAGGTAATAATACGTTGTCTTGTGATTGCTATTACACCGGTACGGCTACTAGCTTTTATAGTAGGTAAGGCCGCAAGGGTTTTTCGTAACCTTTGTACCGGTTGACACGGGTGGTGTACGAGATACATTGACGTGCTCATTCGTCTCGGGGCTTATACGAGATATACGCACGAGATCCTTCTACTCTTATGTGAGGTCCGTGAGACCTTAATAAGCAGTTTTATCAATCACTTGTACGATCTGTTTTTCAGTGGTATGGACACCACCACCAGGATGACCAGATCGGGTTCCAAAAGAACCCAAACCTCTGTTAGTGGAAAATACTATCTCCACCCTAACGGTTGATCCTGAGCCTACCTCAGCAGCACCAACAATAAGCTATGAGGTATTGTTAGCAGATAAGCCACATCTTATGCCAGATAAGCCAAAATGTGGTCCTATAAATAGAGACTTAGCTTTTATTTGGAGCTATATTTTAAAAAATGTCTTAAAGACACAAAAACTGTCTATAGTAAGTAATGCATTATCACTGTTGTTGGTAACGATACAGTAGACCGATTGAAATTGATCTCACTAGGTACTTAGTGATGCTGGAAGGATCCTGATGGATATATCCATCGTCTAGTACTCACAGTACAAGCTCTGCTTAGTTTGGGCTTAGATAGTGCTGTGTAAAATGTCCTAAGAATATTTATTTATTTATTTATGGATTTAAATTGTGTCCAAACAAAATCAAGGACCAACTTCCCTGTAGTATATCTATGAAACTAGTCTTAGTGACAAGATCAAAGTTTTGAAAACTTGTCAATAAAGCGGTCAGTCAAACTTACAACAAATCATAAGGGAAACTTAACTGCGGTTTAGGTATGGACACCCAGTCCTCAATGCAGGCCCGGGAACATCACAGCCAGCATTATCAGTCCACGGTCAAGAAAACCAAAGCCTACCAGAAGAAAACTTCTGCTCGAACATTGAAGTAAGTCATGCCAGAAGGCTAGCAGACTTTTTACCTTGCTGGAATTAAATTTGCAAAGACAAGTCCATACTTAACTATATCAAAGGTTACCTAATTACCATTGTATAGAAGGCTCATTAGAATTTTGTGCCAGTACCTGCTTCAGTAAAATCAGCTGAGAAAGATAGTGATATAATATAGCTATCTGCAATATAATAAAATTGGATGTATATCCCCTTACAAGCCATGCCATATATTTTTGTTCCAAAATATAATTTTAGTGTACCTACGAGAACATAACATAACATAACATCACGCCTGTATTTCCCCGAAGGGGAAGGCAGAGGTGTATAGTACACCCACATTTCGCCAGTTATGTTATAGTCCCATGTAATAGGGAGCGAGCCTATTGCCATTGACCGGGCACAAATCCAGACTCCGGGCTGCTACTGAGAATTTCCTAATGAAATAACCCAATAACACTTAGCCCGACCTGGGAATCGAACCCAGGACCCCACGCTCAGCAGTCGCGCTTGCAACCACTAGACCAACGAGGCAGTTTACGAGAAAGTTCATATTAAACTTGTCTCTGAATACATTTGTAATGATTTGTAGACACATCTCATTTCAAGATGGGGGACTATAGGATGGCAACATTACCACTGTCTTCGGGAGATTACGTGGCAATATTTATTTGAAGAAATCATATTTATTAATACTAATAATAAAAACATTTATTTCTCCAGCACATTAAGGATATTAACATCAGTATTCACTTAACATATGTTATAGAGGCTGGAGCCTTTACTAGATGAACCTGTGTTACAGGTCTCAATTGTATGAGTTTACTGCCCTCCCTTATAGCTTGGGCTCTGTACTTAATAATCATGAAAGTTGTGGTGACACATCTAAGACCTACTTTGTAAAGCATCTAGTAATCAATCATGTTTAGAGGGTATTAAAGAAATATTAGCTCTCTTAGTGCTTGAGATTTGTTATTTATTTTGATAAAAGCATAATAGTACCATCAGTCTTGATAATTAAATTCAAAGTTTTGTGTCTGACACAAGAAATATGACATTGCAATATTGCCTACAGGCAAAGTATTAAACATTAAAAAGTCTGTCCAAAAGTACTTAGACCTGAAAAGTTGTATTATAAGAGATCTAGCAAAGTTAATTGGAATATTAATTACAGCCTGCTCAGGGGCACCAAGGCACACTACCACTACTGTGGTACCATATGGTTGGTGTTACCTACCAAATTTTAAGAACTTTATAAGTCAAAATAATAATTATTATTATCCTCTTTATTGCACAAGAGGTCATGATAGTTCAAACAAAAAACAAACAAAATTACATAATTATTCCCTTTATTTGCTACATTCTCTTATTAATATTTACATATTGAAATATTTAAAAAAAAAAAAAAAAAAAAACTTTCATACATGTTATTATATCTTTATTTTCATAAAATATGGTTACATTTTAATCTATAGAACGGGCATATTTATCTAATGTAATAAAATAAAATAGGAAAGCAATATAAATATAAATAATGTAAAAGTAAATTTACAGTCAGAAATAAAATTAGATCTACAATGCTGGGCTAATAATATCAGTACAGAATGGGAATTAAATATTGTGACATTTCAATAGTACCTGAACTGGGAGAACCTAAAATAGATTATTTGCATCCCGCACTAATTCTAAATGTATTTTCTATGCCTGTTGGCGACAAAATCCAAATATTCTGTCTTGGACAGAATATTTCTTTGCCTTTTGTCCATTCAATTTAATATTTTATTTATTTACTAGTCTATGCTCGCCACTTTACCCGCGTGAATATCGTTTATCGTGCACCCTTCCGGAACTGTTCATCTTCCCGGGATAAAAAGTAGCCTATACACTAATCCGGGTTATGTTCTATCTGTATGCCAAATTTCATTAAAATCGGTTCAGCCATTCTTGACCTATAAATGGTGTAACTAACCCGACTATGTTTTATATATTCAGATGCCTATAAAATACTAAAAGGCTACAGGTATCATGGTCAGGCCCCACTGGCCTTCACAACCCTGGTATAATTACAGTTTAGATACATTTACTTCCATCTCTACCATTTATTACATATTTTCTAACAATATCATTTTATTCTGGGGCTGCCTATGGTACCTCAAACTTAAACTCTCATAAGTCAGCTCTATCTTTGTAGGGCTCTAAAATTGGGGAGGATGCTTGTACAAAGAGACCCTTTAAAGGACATAAGTCCAAACCAGCGTTGGCAAAATATCAAGCAACATGGGATCCAAATAAAGTTCTAAGTGTATTTACAAAACTGGACTCCAAATATGGCATTAAGTCTTGATGTAGTATGTCAAAACACTGGTGGTTTTTGCTTCTACTAAGTACAGCTGAATGAGCACAAACTTTATTATTTACTAAAATATCTAAAATAACGCTATAAAAATAAAATGTATTTATTTTACAAAGTTATTATAAGTAGAACTAACAATAATTATCAGATTAAAATATATAATAGTATTATAGCTCACACTGAGTGATGTTTGAGCCAATATTGCCATTAATTACATAGTATGATTACGATGATCACTAACAATGTGTATAAAAAATTAAATAAAAATTGATTTGCCCTGCCAAGTCACAAATTGTGTGATTACATGATTCAATATATATCTCTATAGAGGGCATGACAAATATTTCTAATTATCAAAAAATAAAAAATAAAACTGTTTTCTGCTTCTACCATTGGTAAATGGATTTAAAGTACTCTCAGTGTGCGGTATATTTATATGAGTGGCTTTTCAGGACATAATAGCTACATGCGTCGCCTCTACGTCCAAAGCTAAGTCAAAAGGAACTTATTAGATGTAATCAGAAAGAGTGCTGGTTAGATAAATAACCATTTTTAATTCAGGGGATTTAGCCCATGCTGTGCTGAATAAATAAAAATAATTTTATTTACTAGTACTACTATCTTAGTCACTGTTGATCTCAAACATCATAAGTGCCACGAGTAGAAAACACTTTCCTGTTCTTATAGCTAATAAGACTGATCATTAACATTTTTACTTTCTAAGATTATTAACGTTGGAATTTCTATAGATGTTTAATCATAGAGAAGAATCTAAGTGGTTCTAAATAAAACAATGTGATTCCATAACAAATGTTTATTCCATAACAAATGTTTATTCAATAGGAATCCATAATGATTTTAAGGTTCATCTCAAGTTCACCATCTCTCTAAACATCTGCATGGTTAATACATATATCGAGAACGAAGCCTGTAGTATAATAGGTGATCAAACGAACTTACCTGTGATGTTCGATCATTATTATACGAAGGGCTTCGTTCGAAGATATATGTACCCTACCCGTCCCACCCCCGGTAAAATTGAGAAGACCTTACAATACTCTAAAAAGAATGACAGTTGACGTAAGGACACAGACAATGTACTTATAATTACGTTTAGTTTTAGCTCTGAAAATTGCGTTCAGTTGCCGAGTAACTCGAGAAAGCTGCATGGTTAATAAATATATCTTCGAACGAAGCCCTTCGTATAATAATGATCGAACATCACAGGTAAGTTCGTTTGATCACCTATTATAGGTAGTTGATTTTATGAGATATGGTAATTTTATTGAGAATTGTGCATGGTGTTTGAAAGCTAACTGTTTAATAAAATTTTAGAGGTTAGAGAATTAGGTAATTGTTATTCTATTCCCATAAAAGGTTTAGTAGACTGAATACGGCCTCTACCTACTTGTTTTTTTTTTTAAACTAACCCTTAAAGACACAATTGGGAAACCAATCTAAAAAGCAAAAAGCAAGCTTTACATACTACGAAATATAGTACCTGCCTTCCACATAAACCTTATCAGCCGCAACATTTAAAACATATTCACAATTATGCCCGTGGTTTAGTAACACCCTTTCCCCTTGAAGTAGGGTTGAACACGGTGTAGGCAATCAGCCGCCCCGTGACGCATCTCCGCAACATATTCTATGAACATCACGACTTGATGCCTCAGCTGACAGCCCCAAAGATACCGAGTTACTCTCAGAGGAAAACACTTCCTTATTCAACCACCAACTTTGTTCTGCGAATAACAACCCCTAAATTTTTTCCTATAACAAACACACTAAGGTCCAAAATCGTATAACAAAAAAATTCTGACTAGTGAAAATATGAAGAGATCCTTGCACAGGCAATCTCACGCTCAATGTCGCTTTATCGTTATAATGGAGATTGAGTGTAAGCGAGACACCAACATACGTTAGAGGGAGATTTAGAATCTTGATGAAATTCATGAAGTCAGCCAGGATACAAGAATATTTTGTTCATGTCAGTGAATTTGTCGGCCGCGCCTTATGGACTCCGAGTTATTTTTGAATTTTTATGTTGTACGTTGTTTATCTTGCGAGCAAAGTTACTGGGTCAAAAAATTGGCTCAGTCGCAGCTCAGCCCTTGTAATAAAAATATATACGGAGATAATGTATGTTTATTAACTTTTGTAAACCTACATTACCGTTCTGCGCAAAGCCTCGCCCATCTTTGTTTTGCCTTCCCAGGTCAATGTTTATAGGATACTTACCTCTCTATACATTTGACAGCCAACCGCAAAGTATAGCTGCATTTCTAATTAAATGTTATACCTACTAGTATAATAGTGTCAGAAATAAATCCTAGATGCTAGCAATACTGACTAAATTGAAAAGTACACTCATAAGTCAGTAAAGGCGGACAAATATACTGAGCCTAAAAAACTATACTCCCTAAACGATTCCACCTTTTAGCGAAACACATTCGGGAGTCAACAGTGGAACGGGAAACATAAATAGCTTCATTCCCCCATAGCCAGTGAAGCAAGGCTAAAACATCCCTTTGTGCAACATAGTAGCATACAGGAAAGATGTCCGGTGGGGCACCCAGCCATGGGAAAGCGAAGACTGGTGCGAAACGAGGACTACTTGTGACGTGTGTAATAGCGTGACGTCACATAAAGAAGTGGACGTACAGATAAATCCATCATACGAAAAGACATAAAAAAATCTACAATTCTCAAATGATGTTACTGAGTAACGTGTTATAGCAACCGAGCCCAGTTATGAAGAGTATACTTTAGTTAACTATACTCAGTATAAGGTCCGAACAAGTACTTGAATAATATGCTATGCTGTGACCAATCTAGGGCCCGTACAAGTTACTAAACTTTGACCAAGGAGGACTTGACACAGAATCAGTAATGTAGATAAGTGTTTTAGTGTTTACACATCCTGATGAGACGGACAATATAGGGATACCCTCAGGCTAGGTGTAGTGACGATTTTCTGGTAGCAGCTGGATGAATGAACCCGAGGATCGAGCTCAAAGATGCTGTCAAGGCCTGCAGCAGATACAGCAGCTGCTGCTGCTGCTGCAGGTGTTCAGCAATGGACTGCTATATTCTAATGATGACGACTGACACAAATTGCCTAGTTACCTAGTTCCTTTATACATATTACTTTGAAGAATATAGCTTTACACAAAACATAATATTAAGAGCAACTGATGAGAAATTCCAGGCATGGGGCGTAGATTGCCTAATGACCCATGGTTCCAGGGCTAACCTTCCGGCACCGCACCGGATCCGAACATTACGGGCTTTTGAACCACGAGAGCTTATTTTTATACAGGTTATTTCAAAGAAAGTAGCTAAAACGAAAAAGCGTCAATTACGTACAAATAAGTCTAAAATTGTCTTGACTTCGATGTGGCTAACGAATAAATAACTTGACAAATGAATAAGTACAGGGGTTTTAGAAGAATGGGGAATTACAACCAGGTTCTGCAATAGTCAAAATTGAGGTTGCCGGAGCCCCTTGCTGCTGATCATCGAAGTACTGGTCACCAAATATTGGTAAATAGGTAGGTAGTTGAGATGATAATAGTAGGTAGCTTTTACGACAACCGTCAATGAATGGCTGATGTTAAAGAAAGCTGTCCGTACGGTCTTCACTTGATGGAATCCAAGAACCAATTTTTTTTCGAGACGGAGGCTCTCGCCTTGGGTGGATGGGCCACGAGAACTACAATGCATGGCATTCGCAACCCATCCAGCCTTCCACCTTTAACCTAAACTCTCTTTCGGCAATGTCCAGACACACGTGGGACATCACCGCAGCTCGAGGGCCTTGAAGTGTGGATGATAGACTCCCCAATATATCACCCACTGGCCCCTCTTAGGGCGGCATCAGGTCACCATAAAGCCGTCTGCGCCATTCCGTTCTCCTGCGGTGAATCGGATCAGCGAAGGAATCTTCTTCCTTGACCCGTTCCGCAGCTTCCTTCTGCGAGATGACATACTCGCAGGAAATCCAAGTGCACAACTTCTACTCCCAAGTGTACACGACATCATTTTATTATATTCAAACGCTTAAAGAATAGATAAGACCTTTAAAAGTACCAACACCAAGATTATTCAAAAGTGGTTTCTCACATTAAACCCTGTTCAACAATAAACATCAAGATACCATCAAAATACCATAATCAATAGTTTTCATTCCTTAACCCTTTAAATGACAAGCGTATACAATCGAAATTCACACCACAAGGGGTCATAAAGGCCCTTATGGCTCGAAAATTTGAGAGAGCCCCTATACCACGGGTGAAGAGAAAATAAAAAATTAAAAGGCAGCGACTCTTTTGTCAGTGGGTAGTTAAGATCGGGTTACGTTTGGGTCGAAACGACCACGTATTGGGCAATATGTTACGGTTAGTATTTTATAGGGTAATTTATAACGATTTGCAGATATAAAAATTTGGTTGTGACCCAAAATAGGTACTGTGATGACATTATTTAGATTTTGGATGATAATGTAGGTATGATTGTGGGTTTTTGTTTTGTTGGTAGGTAGCCAGGTTATTATCTTCTGTAAATACTGTAAGAAGAATAGAATAAGAATAATCTTTATTTTCTAAATGGTTTACAAGTTACAGGTTACAATTCGCATAAAGCTAGTATTACAAACTGTACTTATTGCTATGGTAGAGCACCTGTTACAGATAATTACAAAGACTTCCTGCACTAGGCTAGGCCTGTATCGCAGGAAGCTGCATAAAAAATAACCTGAATTAACAATTGATAAATACTACAATAATTATTTTCTGTGGTAAATATATAATCATCATCATTCCAGCCGAAAGATGTCCACTACTGGAAATAGGCCTCCTTGGGGCTGTCAGCTGAGGCATCGCCACAAAATAAACGTTAAATATAAAAATATTGTTTCTGCTATAGAGTAATATTAATAATACATGCTGAAATTTGAGTCGCTTATTTCCCGAAAAGGGGTTATTCTACTCATCATTATGAACAAGGGACCAACCCTGAAATCGCGAAAAAAAAATTAGATGGTCCCTACATTTGTGTTCATTAAATCGATAAAATGTAGGGACCATCTGATTTTTTTTCGCGATTTCAAGGTTGGTCCTATAGTTATAGTAGTATTAGAGTATAGTAGTCCAAAGTTGTTCATAATGATGAGTACAATGACCCCTTTTCGGGAAATAAGCGATTCAAATTTCAGCATGTATATATATGTAAAAACACTACTTTTCGAATAATACCAATAAAAAATCTTTCTCTCTTTTAATTCTTTAAATTAAAATTATTTTAAAAACAACACGTACACACAAAATCTTCCATTTTGTTTACGTCACGCAATGTTGCTGTACAAGTACAATGCGCGTACACATTTAAGCGCATAAAAAGTGTATTTTTAGTTCGTGTAAATGTACATCAGAACTGGGGGCCCACAGAAATGAGGCCACTAGGATCAGCCAGCTATTATAGTTTTATATGGATGATCCGAGATTTGTTATTACTGGATAGTCCTTCAAAAATATTTGGTATACGTAAAAGCAGATATTTCAACAGACTTATAAAACCTGCTCTGATCTGGCTCAAAATATTGCTGTCTAATATTAAAAGATATAAATTATAAAAAGATATAAAAAAAACGCTCATGAGCAAGAGGGATGGATTTTGCTTGCTACAATTTCTCTAATATTACTTTATTTTTCAGTTTTTTCATCTGGATTCAACGGTGTGGAATGCCTATTCAAATAATTGTGAGGTTCAACATAGACAGGTACTAAGGAAGTACTAAGTTTTTGTATTTCTACCTACAATTATGCACTGCCGAATCCAAACACAGGTATTCTACTTCAAATTATTATGTTATGATAAAATAATCACAGATAAAAACTATCGGTCGACTATTGTAAACAGATAAAAATAGAACAAATACATAAATCGTGATACTCACATGCTTATTGAAAACAATTTGGTGCAAAGATTAAGCATTGCAGTACTTTGTTACAGATAAGGACAAATCTGCCGATACCTGACGATTGATAACAAAGTCCGTGACGTTAAGCAATAATGAGCGATGTCATATCGGATTTGTTAACAAAATACTGCAAATTTTCCATGCTTAGTGCAGTAGAAGAAAAACAAATTAACTTGGTTACAATCTTATAATCTTAATTCAATTAGATACTGTATTGATAAGCCATCATAGCCCTCTTCCTCAGTTCAGTCTCATCCCAAATATTTAGATTTAAGCTTGATAATGTCATATATTTGTAATCGAAATGAGATTTGATGAGAGAGATTACTACTAAAGATTGTAATATCAACCCGCGCGTGGGTTATTTGGACCGCTTCAAACAAAAATAATGGAGTTTTTTAAAATAAACTACGTGCAAGAGGAACATATTGGTTTAGTATTCAACAATTTTGACTAGAGAATACGCCAACCCATCTCTTCCGATGTTGTCGAAAGAGACAAATGTCAAAAATATACAACAAAAAAGTAGTTACTGCTAAACCAATTGCAAGGTCAAGATATCTGTTTGTTATGCACAATTAGTTACATCAAGCTATACTAGCGTTATAAAACAAATAGTTTGACAATATGTTTGACATTTCTACTAGAGAGTCGCTTATATGGATATTTTTTTTTATCTGCTCCAAACCTTGAAATCGTCCCTATTCACGTTTTTACCCGTTTTGTGGTGCCTAGCTATTAGCATAATAGTATCATTTATTTCAGACTGTAAGTCCATTTGGTTAGTATACTTAGAAACCAGTGTTAGTACAGTCTAATAAAGCAATTAGTATACAGAGTCGCCAGATATAGATGAAGATTTTTCAGGAAATTATTACAGAATGGTTTTGGTTAGACTTTTGTATAAATACAGTTTAGCTTTGTCCGTTATTAAAATTACATTTCACCCGAAAACAACCATAATCTTCTGAGACTTCATTCATATCTTTCTACACTGTATACTAATTGCTTTGTTAGACTGACATCAACCAGAAAACAAAATGAACTATTTTATTTAAATCGTTGCATAACATTTTAGTATTATTTATTATTCTATAATGTTTCCATTCCACCTCTTGCAATCCAGGTTGATGATACTAGTTGAAGTAGTACAGATGACCTTGTTCCACGAACAACCGGTTCTTTATTGTTCTCTCTCGTTAATTTGTTTATACTATCTATAGCTAGCTACACATTATTTTTTTACATTTTGCCAAGATTGTAAACTAGTGATGCAGTTTGGCGTGTTTGTTAGATAGATAGACAGATAGAATATGCTTTATTAGTATAGATGCGCTGTTAAGAAGTACAACATGGTTACACGAGTTGTGGTTTCGGAACCACACTGTCTTTAGTACACTTGACAGAGCGCTGTCTCGCGAACACACGTAGTTTGCCTAATATTATGTGTTTTATCGGAATCAGCGAGTATTGTATGATTCTTTGGCGTAAATTTGCTTTATTTTTTGTTAAGTAGCCTACTATTTCAGCGTAAAAATTCGTGTTTTTGATTGCATGTTCCTTTGTCAAGTATTGTACCTACTATTATATTTTGGAAATAAATTGAATTAAATTGAATTGAATTGATAGTTGAAATCGTTCACAGTTCATGTTATATGCCGATAACTATACTTGCGCTCCATTGGAGCGTGAGGGTTCTTTCGCCACTTAATTTTTGTAAAATTGAAAAAGGTTTTTGCATAGTTAGCGCTGTATCTCAGTTAGTTAGGCCTTTTTAGAGATAACTATCTAATCTCCATTAGAGTATTAGGGTTGTCACACTTAATTTTTGTAAAATTGAAGAGTTTAATATTATTTATTAAAACATTTATTTGTGTTATATGATGTTGAAATAATCTAATTAAACAACTAGTTTCCAAGTAAAACAGGGTAATTAAAAAACATCAACATAAGTAATAGTATAAATTATTCACAAATAATATTTTCGTCTACTACAACACTTTTGAAATGCTTTATTATTAAATTTTATAGTGTAAAATATTCTCAATCTACTTAATGACTAGCTGTTTTAAACTATTGGGAAACAGGGACAAGGCAAAACAGATTTTGTCTATTTATTTATAAATAAAGGCAGCTATTTTACAGTTTGTGTTTTCTCTTATTTTCTGTTATTGAGTCTGTGTTTTTACCTGCTCAGCTAGCTCTTTTGTCAGAAATTTGTCACACAATTTGTGGAAAATATCTCTTTGATATTTTCCAGCTTGATTGTCAATTTCATAGAATTTAATTTTTTTTCTACACTCATAAAGATCAGATTTTAGTTTCCTTTTCTGTGGTGTGTCCGGTGAAAGGGATCTGGAAGTTTGAGTACTGGCACTCGCTACAAATGTTATATTTATTTCTGTCTGTGTAGATACTTCAACCAATGTCGGAGCTTCGGTTAACGTTTGTTCATCATTTTTTCTTAGATCTGGTAGATTAAGAGATGGTAATGAAGTGGTTTTAAGCTTCTTGCGATGCTTTCCCGGTAGAATATCCAAAGCACCAAAATGTTGTTCACAAACTGTATAGTTTTGTGGCGGCTTGTTCATCAAATCTTCTCGAGATATTAAGTGAAGCCATTTGGAACGTCTGAAAAAGATAATATATCCTCCATGTACTGTCATTTTAATCAGAGCAGCTGTAAAAATATACTAACATTGAAATTTTTCATGAAAAATATCTGGTTTTAAGTTCTTTTAATGTCAAGAATAAATAAAAGAAAGAAAAATGATTTATTGACTACAGTCAGAAATACAAACACAACGCCTAAAGAGCCGCCACAGTTTCCTTAAATCAACAGAGGCTCTACAAGGTTCTCCAGCTGAAGCTCGTCGAAAACTGTGGCTGGAAAAACTACCTCCACCTGCACACTACATCCAACCCAGTGAGAGACTTCCTGTAGGGTATAAACTCCCCTGGCCTATATGGAAGTCCCTAAACAGATTGCGGACCCAGGTAGGCAGATGCAGGCTTAACATGAGCAAGTGGGACTATATAGACCAAACAGCTACAGCCTGCATGTGTGGCATTCATCCTCAATCAATGTCACACTTGCTATGCTGCTCCTTGTGTCCAAGCACTTGCACATTGAGTGACCTTATCGATGCCACAGACAACGCACAAGACGTGGCAAATTACTGGGCCAGCAGCGTGTGATTACTGTGCCACTATCAGTAAATTTTTTGTACCGTCGACATGAAGAAGAAGAGTCAGAAATATGGTGGTTTGTTGACTAGAGTAGGTAATAGGAAACCACACGAACCCTCAGGGTATCTATGAAAGCAATCGGTTCAATAACTAAAAAGTTCAAGATGGCGGTTACTTTTTATTATTCTGAAAATGGATTCTTTGTTGGAGACTACACAAATCCCTAGATATCGATTTTGAAAGTAATCGGTTCAATTACTTAAAAGTTCAAGATGATAGCTACTTTTTAGGGTTCCGTAGTCCTACAAGGAACCCTTATAGTTTCGTCATGTCCGTCCGTCTGTCTGTCTGTCCTAATCCTTCACAGCTTAATAACTTCTACAGTTATAAACAAAAAGAAAAAAAAAAGAAAAAGAAAGAAAAAAAAAGTAAAAAGAAAGAAAAAAAAAAAAAAAAAAAAGTTATAAATGAAATTTTGTAAAAAAATGGTTCAGATATAAATCTCAATTTTAAAAGAATAAAAAATCTTGTTAACGTATTTTAGGGGTGGCGCTCATACATGTGGAATGGGGATGAAAATTTTTTTTTCGCATCATTGAATAGGTCTACTAAAATGAAGGTAATACATCACTTTTTTATCAGGTATACCATCTGCGAAATATAGCCCACCAAATTGGCATACAATGTGTCCCCCCCCCCCTGCCATTTCCAAACTATGCAACGTAGAAACTTGTAATCTTCCACGTTGATAGACTTTTATAAAAACTCTCTTTTAAAATTATTTCGATTAGAATGTGAT